>OY754333.1:4380027-5767951 GCA_963573305.1 Pyrrhosoma nymphula | reverse complement strand
CCTGCTTGCAATTTGATTACCATTCTATAAATGCGGTAAGTAAAACTCATTTAAATAAACTGTCAACATTTTGGCTTCCTCTCACCACTTTTATCTCTCTACAACAGAAAAACAATGATTTCTATCAAAAAAATAACTTCCAACACCACTGCATTCTTCGTATCCACCTGCCAACAGATTTTGCGAGAGCTGTGGCTGGAAAATTACCGCAGTGATGATTTCAATGCAGTGGTACCAATGATTGATGGTTAAAGTTCCCTTGGAGTTCTGAGAAATTAAACTCATGATTTAGTCCAGTTTATTCATCTTTATGGATTTCACAAATGTTAATTAATAGGTATTTCGTTCAAGGATGCATATAGCCCAGGAAAAATAAACAAAATTTGACCCGAACCCGGAAATAATTAATAACAAAGCCGCACCTTTTTAGATACATTCAGCACCCCTTTGAGATGAACATATCAAAAGTCCCAAGTTCTCCCAGGTGGGATAACGAAAATATCCTGGAAAAACCTGGAAATACTGGAGTTTTCCTGGAATTCGAGCTGTTCGGTAAATAGAAGAGCTAGAGTGGTGTTCTTTTTTTCGGAACACCTGCGTTAAATGCTCTAAATTTGTGAAAGGTGTCCAGTACCCCCCCCCCCCCTCCTCCCTCCCCCCCCCCCGAGACTCCCGTTCTGATCCCAGTCATGAAGTGCAACATCATCTACTAAACTCGCATTAAACCAATATTTGCCGGACTACTAACAACAAGTTGCGAAACGGCATTATTAGAACTTGTTTCGGTGCTTGACACAAGTATAACATTTCTGAGCACCAATACTTGCTGCGGCACCCCGATCCTGCCGGCCTACAAGGTACGGTCACGTGACAGACCGTGTGACGTATTCGCTCGACTCGTCCATTACGAACTGAGTTTTAAAACTAAGTTTGTCGTCATTATTAGACTAAAGGCGCAGGCGAACTTAACTTTGGAATATATCCGCAATGAACAATGAAATTATGGATTGCTTACCTTATCAACGAATATGTAAAAACTCTTCGAGATACCCTTGTTCAGCAAGGGCCCAGCCATATTGACACACACCGGCTCCCGTAAGATCACCGAAGTTAAGCAATGTTGGGCCCGAGCGGTGGTTGGATGGGTGACCATACATACCTCCAACGTGGCGCCCTTGTCCGCTGTCTGCATGTGGCAGACAGGCATGGGGTTGGCTCAATGGACCAAGAAGGTCTAAGTGCCGGGGCTCCTCTATCAATCAATCTATCCTTGCTCAAGCAATCCCTTTTCCATAAGCCAATAATTTATTGAAAGATCAGTCGCTTTGCATAGTTAGTTTTCTTTGGAACAATTCAGTAATTTTCGCTACTTTTTATTTCAGATGTATCTCAAAGGCTCATGTAATCTTAGAGTTAAAAGATAATTATCGCACTGGTGGTAGAGTGATATTGCATTCTCACCTTGCACTCTAGATGTTTTCTCGCCTTGCTGCTATCATAAACTTGAGACAAATGCTCGTTCACCTGATTAAGGGTTGAAGAGATCTAGCGAGCTACCAGTCCACCATGAAAGTATGTTAGTTCAATGTAATCAACTCGGATACTAGTGGAATGGCGTTTTACATCGATGGGATCTATGAAGGTATGAGGGAAAGGGACACCAACGCTTTATAAATTCCGCTCAAATGCAAAGGAATGGGAGGAGGTCCGTATTCCACCGAGGTCGCCAAGCGGATCTCCTAGGATTTAATCCACCTCCGGATCTTCGGCTGTGATCTCTCCCGGCTCCGAATAAAAAAGAGCCAAATGCAACGCGGATCCCAGAGATATGCGAAACGGGAAGACTGGACGAGTTATATCATTTGGAGCCAAAATTCAGAGGAGCGACGTGGATTTCGGAAAGGTCATCCGTGCGAAAAGGCAGTTGATTCGCGTACTTGTACCCAAATGCTACCAAGTGACAAAAAAAAAGAAGGAAGGGACCACCGCAGGTCTCCAGAGCCATTCGCACCAAAGCCCAAGGGTATTCTAACCTTACAGTGTATTTCTCGCGAGAGATGGTGGGAGATAAATTTTCAGACCGTTGCGACGCGGAGGTAGCTAGTAGCGTGGGGGAAACACAAAAAACATTGGCGGTGCTGTATTAAATAAAATAGTATATATCAAGCAAATAATAGGAAGATTCTCCGATGAAAAAGTGAATGGAGATGCTACTATGCTCGGGTAAAGGCATATCGAATGCACAGGAAGCATTTAGGGTGCTGCACAGAAAGATTGAATTCGCGAAATGTATAAAATGCAAAGGCAAGCCGTTCGTTTCGTTAAAACGGTATCCGGTCAGAAGATCACGACGACATCACATCACGCGACAACAGATCACGCGACAACAGATCACGAATAACAGATCACGAAGACAATAGATCACGACGACAACAGATCACTAAAAACAAAAAACGCTGTATTTAAATAAGTGAAAGATAGAATAAACCTATTAACTCGGGTTTCACTTCATCAGATATATTTCACTGTTATAATTCCTAATAGAATGACACAAATCACACCTCATCGGCTGTAATTTATTGTTATAATAATGAATATCATGATACGTTGTTTATGTTTATATAATAAACATCCTTTCGTATTAATTGTTGTGTCCGACTAGTAAGACTGAAAAATGACTTTAACATTCATTTACAGTGCGATTAAATGTTATGTTTGTTGAGTTTGTTTATACAGTTTATAATAAATCGTTAAAAATGATTTTTAGTATTTTTCAAAGTAATTTTCCCATTTTAATCGTGATTTAGTGTCGCGTGATCGGTTGTCGCCGTGATCTATTGTCTTCGTGATCTGTTGTTGCGTGATCTGTTGTCGTGTGATCTGTTGTCGCGTGATCTGTTGTTTGCGTGATCTGTTGTCGCGTGATCTAATGTCATGGATCCCGTTAAAACTGATACTATTGAGGAGAAAGTGTCTCACAGCTGATGGGGGGAATAGGTTGGGAGCCGTTGGTGACAAGGAGGCTTCACGCTTGGCTTACATTGCTTAACAATTTCAGATCAGTCGAATTTCAGTACGACACGGAATATATTTATTTAGCTTTCCCTCCCACTAGTGAACGAAAACAGGGTTAAACTTCACCCTTCATGACTTAGTGTAATAACACCCCCTGCCACACGTCTCTACGGTGGATCGCTGGGTAATATGTAGATTTAGTTTAATTCTGAGTTGCCATAGAGTTGGAGCGATAGTTGCACTTTCGCCCCATTCAGAGCATTCATCACGCTGAGCAGCCCATTGACCTGAAGCGGTAACGCTTTAGAATATGCAAGCATATCAAGCCTTAAACTTAACTGCTAAACTAACCAAGAGCTTCTGCAAGGGCTAGCTGTCCTTTGCTTGTATAAAAGTGACGAAAGAAAACAGGTAGACTGTTGATATTGTGGCGATATAATTAGTTTTCTTTTAACATTCGCAACCATAGAGTTAGCAAAAATAATAGAAAAATACACTAGGACATATTACACTAATCATATTTTTAATTACGCTGTCTTTCTTGTCTTGTCTGGTAACCTGGTGCCCTCACCACGTGACATTTATCCGGAAGGCAGGATAATTAATACATAGGTAATGTATATTCTCCTGAGTCACTAAATTCAGAAACTACCTGAGATTATTTGAAAAAATAAATCTTTCGCCGAGGCTTATATCAGAGAGCAACGCCTTACGTTTGTCGCGCCCGAAAATTGACTTCGATTTTAACTTAATTAAGGTGATAATAACGTCGCGGTTCAATATTTTAGGCACATTCTCTAATCATGGGACCACTGAAGTTTCAGGACTTTTAATTGTTTGTCTGCATGGAATGGCAATATTTTTTTCTTTAGACAATTAAGAAGTTGCTGCCCAATGTGCAAATGAGGTGTTTACTGAATTCGGAATATTTTATATTCTAAAGGATGACATAATTCGTTTATCTTCTTTCATATCCAAATATTTCTTTTCTATTATATTTATTTTCCCTCAAACACATATTAATCCTTGACCTTCAGCATAATATTGCCTCTATGTATCTCCGACGTTATCTTATTCATCTTCCTTTTATTTATTTTCTGCTTATCCTAATTTTCCTGAATTGAAAATTACATTTTTGTTATAGAAAGAAGATAAAATATAGATTCTGATTCCTTAAATCGAATTTTTTAATTCCGGTCGAAATTCCGCAATTTTTGCTAAAGCTTAACAATTTTTCGCAATATTTTATCGTTTTTGAGTCGTCGTCCCCATAACGACCTTACACATTGTTTAAGTCGAGATTCCGTGTACACATACGTTAATTCAATGATTCATTGCACTTAATAAGATATGAATGGTTTATTACAATTAATATAAATGATAACATTCTTCCCGTAGATATTAAACGGGCACCTTCACTAGTAAAATATCAGTGTAAAACCTGTTAAAGAATGAAGTTTGTTATAGTACACATGGGGCGGCAATTCGATGAACATCTTCGATTCAGAGAGCCTTAAGTTATAATCATTTGCGTGCCGTCTAGCATTTCGCTTGTTTTCCAAAGTAGCTATGCTTACTCTAGTGCCTATTAGGAAACTGCAGGTGTGCGCATAAAGAACGGCAAACGGTTACAGTGTTTATTTCCTTGAATCCTCATTCGGCTCTGACCCCCCGCTGGGCACCTCTAAGCATCATGTAGATTACTGGACGGTTGGTAAACAGAGGAGAAGAAACAAAAGCAAAACGGATCTCGTGGGAGAAAATAAATACTCGGATGGGAACAAATGAGGTGGCTCGGATGGAAATAGAGAGATAGAAGCAGAAGGTGAAGCTGGCTGGGCGAAGATAAGACGAAGGCTCTGGAAGGAATAAACTATGGGTATGGTCCGTGATCGACAGGAACTGACGCGATTTTTCGATTTTCATTGGGAGGGCCAATCGAGGGTTTTCTGATACGGAGTATCACGCCTGAGAGTGATTGATAAATAGACGAAAGAGTGAGTGATGATTGAGAGATGGTTAAGGTGGGAACGAATGATTAGCGGGGGGCAGTGAAAACACTTGTCAGAATGATATCAGATGACTGAAAACTAATAACTGATAATTAACTAACTTTCATACATGCTGATTTCAGAACAGTTCTTAGTTTCCTTCTTTCACGTACAGATATTTCAGAATGGATCCAATTTAACTAATAAGATTTATTGATAAGTGCCAGTGGGCAATCATTGTGCGAGGGATATTTCTCAATACAAGCTTATGAGCTTTAGGTTGGCCCAAGCTAATGAGTTTTAGGTTGGTACAACTGCTGCTATTGTTGTGTGACCTTGGAAGTATTCATATATAGATAGACTCTATGGAAATATTATTCATCCATCATTCATTTTTGTCAAAAATATTTCAATTTTGTGAAATAATGTTAATATAACTGTGCTTGCAGTAGTTAAATCCAGAAGCCACAATTAATATTTTGTGCAATAACCTGACGTGATAGAAAAAAATGGAAGTAATTTTTAAAATCAGCAAAAATAATTGATTAAGAAAGAACACCTAATTTTAATAAATAATCTGACAAATAGTTCGAAAATGCAGACCATTTAAATCAATCAACTAGCGTGGAGTTAACATGCTTGGAGCTCGTTTCCAAATTTTGTCGTGAAACATTTTATCGAAGGTTTCTTTTTTAATGGCCAACCAAAAGCAGCTAACTGACCAGCCAATTTAATAAAGCATGCTTCCATATAACGAGGCACAAAGAAAAGGTTGCACAAAATGAATTTGGTTGTATACTCACATTAGTTTCAAATAATACTTATTCTATACTTTCAGTAATGTCTCCCGGTAGATACGGTATCTAAAAAAACAGCATGCTAATGGGCATTTCCACGAAAATGTCAACTTTTTTCTCCAATTAAAATTTAGGCTGGAAATATTTTATCTTGATAATTCAACAGTTAAATGATTGAATTTTATGAAATTAGTATTTAATTTGTTCAAAAAAATTAGTTGCTCATTTGGTGATTGTTGAATTCAAGATGGCTGCCAGAGATTTGTTATGAACTATTTTATCATAGATTACAGAGTAATATATGTCAACAAACAAGGTAAGCAGTGATTTTATTGCATTGTGTGTTTTGTGTAGCATAGCTTTGGCAACGTTTTAAAACACACATCAACTTTTATATGCAATGTATAGAGATTTTAAAATACATATGTAAGTGCACATGCAAAAATGGTAATTCCGTCACAAAAACTCAATTTTCTTTTTATGTTATCACCATTTTATAACATAGAGATTTTATTTTCTTCCTGGAAAGGTAGGTTCTGACACCCTTAAAGGTCTTAATATTAGATTCTCTCACAAATGTTTTATTCGAGGCCATATAACAGGGTGACGGAATTACTCAGATGTGACGGAATTACTGTGACAGAATTACCTAAAATTAGGTGATGTGTGTTTTTAAGAGGCCCTCATTTTAGATAGCTGTGTTGAATAAATTGGATAGTCGCCTACCTCTGAGCTGATATTTTAGGTTAGATAATTAACTTTGTAATTAGGTTATGTTAGGTAAATAGATAAATTATCTGTGGGTGAGCTGTTAAAAATATTGTAAGTACAGTTTACTATAGTCTCCTTATCTTTTCCATAAGAATGAATTTCTTAAAAATGGGCTACGCATATGGTATATGTGCATGAGTAGGCCCTACAATAAGAGTCAATGCGTAAATTTCCTTATTGAATCACAGAAATGGCAATTTTCCACTAGCATAGAAACAGAAATGGCAAATAAAGCATCAAAAACGGTATATGCTTATGACACTGAAAGAAGCATACCATTATTCAAGACAACAACATCCGGATGTCAAATGTGGATTTTCGAAGTTCTGTAGCTTGCGTCCTTCCTACATAAAATGTTTGACTGGTGTATCACACACAACTTGTACTTGCAAGTACCATGAAAATGTAAGATTTTTGTTGAAGGCCCTGTCAAATTCAGGAGATGCACTACTCATTGTACCCACTGAATTCAGACCTTTTTTGGACGCTATTGCATGTAACCAAGAAGTAGAATCCTGCATGATAGGTGACTGTAAGGGATGTGCAGACAAGTTGAGAAACTTCTGTGGTTTGTTTGAAAATCCCCAGACTGAAGTCAGGTGGGAACAATTGGAGAATACAGGAACCAGATATGAAAAAAGTACCCATGAGGGTACAATTGAAGATTATTTGAATGTTCTCGAAAATCAACTGATTTATTTCAAAAAGCATACATTCATCAAAAGAAAGCAAAGTTCAGCCTTCAAAGATGTGAAGTTAAACTGTGACAAGGAGACCGTAGTCATTCAAATTGATTTCGCAGAGAACTTTACAATTATCCAACAAAATGAAATTCAGGCAGCACATTGGAACCACCAGCAAGTTACTCTTTTTACAACTAGTATGTGGACCCAGGATGCTTGTCAATCGTTTTTCATCGTTTCAGATGAATTGACTCATGACAAGTATGCAGTAGATGGATTTTTGAGATTGTTACTTCAAGAACTACGCACCCTGCATCCACATAACAATAAAGTAAAATTCTTCTCTGATGGGGCAGCAAGCCAGTTCAAACAGATATACTTGTTCGAAAACATTGCTTTTTTACATGACTTGTTTTCTCTAAAAGAACTTGAGTAGAATTTCTTTGCCAGTAGTCATGGTAAAGGTGAAGTGGATGGAATTGGAGGTGAAATTAAAATACAAGCAAAAAGAGTAGCCAAGATTTCATCAGCCGAGACTTTGTTTGAACACTGTAGTGCAAAAAATGAGAAAATAAAAATTAAGTATATTTCAAGTAATGAACTACAGGCCAACAGAAAAGAGAATCATGAACGATTGGAAAGTATGTCATCTAGCATATCGGGTACCAGAAATACCCATAATGTTGTAGTTGTAGTCAAGCATACTGTCTTACTGAAACCGTATACCGCAGCAATAAATTATAAGACATTTCATTTAAGCCTTCAGAAATCCAAAACAATATATTTCAGATGTGATGTTGCTTCCACGAAGTCCTTGGCAGTTGGAACTTTCATATTGGCAAGCTACAGTGGCAAGAAGACAAAACAAATGAACCTACGCCGAAATGATGACAAGGGGATGGTGTACATATTTCCAGAGAAAGAAGACAGATGCTGGATTGACAAAATTGATGTCGTTCACCTTGATCACCAGCCTATACTTAACATATTTGGAAATCGCATTCGTTACATTTTTCATAATGCAGTGAATGGACAGTAAAACACACATTAGTGCAAAATAATAATTATAATATTTTGTCCCCTTTTATTATTCTTATTTGTAATTTGATTGTGTATAAGCTACATTTTTTTGTTTTAACTTGTCATAATTTGTTGACTGTTGATTCAGAGTTCGTAGAAGTTAAATGACAATATTCTTTTTGAGTTTGAAACAAGAAGCAATTGGTAATTCAGTCACGTGTTTGTTTATGACCGTTAAATACATATTGTTAATTTGTAGTTTAGGCAAACTGTGCTATCATAAGCAATGGCTCAAACATTGTTCAGAGGCATACTAAAAGTTTTCAAATTCTGTTTAGATTCACAGAGTTTTGAAGATGTTTGAAATCATTACTCATAGGAGGTTGACCTGGCAGTAATTCTGTCACATGTAAATTTTAGGCATATTTAGAAGGTATTTAGATAATTAATTTTGTTTCTGTGTATGAACAACTTCTTAATAAAAGTTTTTTGATCATGCACAGTTAGAAGTGTTGCAAATATTTAGTATTTTACAATTTTATTACAATATCCTATTGCATAGTTTTCTCTAAAGGTAATTCCGTCACATATGGAATTGCCCTAATATGGTTGGAAGAATTCACTGCATATAGCATTTTTTTTACTGTGGATAGACATCAAGCTATTAGAAAGTCAACAGGTGAGTCAGCAACCAATACGAAATGAATGTTACTCGAAGCTTGGTGCATTACGATCCGTTCATTTAATGCATAGAGGTTTCCGAGTATAAATGCTATTTTCAAAGATGGATTGAAATTATTAGCTAAGGTTTTACGATAGATTTCACAACGGCCAAATAGGCGCCTTTTTCGCGGAACTTTTACGATACTCAGCTTTTAAAAGTTTTTAAGTTAAGCTCGACAGTTAAGTCTTACTACGCACAGAATATATCTCTACGAATCCCTTTTTAATGACTGTGGTACCAAAGACGTTAAAATTCAGCATTTAGGAGATCGAACGTCTGTGACATATGCATGGCAAATAATAACCTATGTTTGTACGTGCCTTAAGAATCAATACTCTATCAGAATACCCGAATGAGTTGCATATATTTTTTTACGTAAACATCTTCCTAGATACAATCACGTATTGCTCGGAGATAACGCGTCTTGCTCAGTGACAAAACTCATCATTATTACAAAAGAGAGAAGAAATTGCAGATAGTATTAATCCACACTTTTATTCACAATACCGACCTAGATTTCAACAAATAACCGTCATATTCAAGGTTCAAGGTAATTTTCATTTCAAGGTATTGTGAATAAAAGTGTGGATTAATACTATCTGCAATTTCTCCTTTCTTTTGTAATGATAGAGTACCACAAGGTTAAGCCTGCAACTATTTATTTAATCCATTATTATTCATTTCATCCACTGTTAAATACAAAAATTAGAAACCAAAAGATAATTTTGAAATCAATTTATTTGGATGGGTTCTCATATTGTAGTAACATTGATCTGAAATCACTTTGCGTAAAACATAATGTTTTAACTGTAGATAAATTGTTTAAATGGTTAATCATAGTGGAAAATTATTTTAAGAAAGAATACAAAGTTCCCTGTAAGAATACGCACTGTATGTCTAAAAGAAATACTCCGATGTTAATAACCTATGATTATTATAATTTATATGGCAAAAGGTTGGCTAAATATATTATACCAAATACCATTAATTGTATGCCTAAGCAATAGCGCGATTTAAAAGGAACGGCAGAAATTAAGAAAAAGATCAAAGAATGGTTAATTAACGAAATTAAGAATTTGTAATCCCTTACAATTAGGCACTATATATTTATGAATCTTTTATACTTATGCAATCACTAATTGTGTACTCATTTGAAACATATATATTTAATTACACAATATATATTGTTGTACTATGGCAAATATATTCATGTTACAGATTTTGTGGATTTTTAAAAATGACATTTGTTTTGATTAATGTTTTGTATTGTAATATTATTTTTCTACTTCTGTGTGACATCCCGCTTGTATCTTGAATACTATAATGGAACCTTCTGACAAACCATGTGGCTTAGAAAGGACCTGACTTTTAAATGCAATAAAGGCACTTGTATTTAATGAAAACAAAATATCCAGAGAACGTAGGGAAAAAAGTGCTTTAATTTCCAACATCGTATGCGTATGTTATGTCAAAATATACTTTTGTGTGTGTGTCCAATGTTGCTTGTTTAAAATACAAGGAATATAAGTTGCCCTTCAGGTTGTTTATAAATGAATAAATTGTGAAGTGAAATCGTGATTTATTGACCATTTTACCATGCTGTACGCTTGCCCAAATTGATTCCTCTCCAATAGACAAAAGGTTTCGTTCTCGGGGTGCGCATTGGCGCATAATCACAATCTGTATATCAGAATGTAATTGGCCGTTTGTCACATTCAAGAAGTTACGGGGAAAGGTTTCAAAAAATTACATTTCATCATGCGAAACTTAAAGAAAGCATCGAAGGAAGTTAAATATATGTTTACAGAACGATGGTACGACCAAATATTGGAGTTTTCCACGAGTGCTTGGGACACCCATAAGATGAGATAGGGCTAGTGAAGAAATTGGAAAAAGCGCAAAGAAAGGCAGCGCGCTACGTCTTAGGCAGGCATGAGAGATGTGCTAGAGTGAGTGATGTGTTGACTAGATTGAGCTGGGAAAGTATTAAGGAAAGGAGGGCAGCATACAGGCTAGGCAACCTGTACAGGACCTACAGTAAGGATAAGGGATGGGAGGAAATCAGTAAACGATTGCTTGAGCCAAGCCGATTTGGAAGAAATGACCAAGTTTTAAAACAAGGACACGACAGCAAGAAAACCGACGTGGGAAAACTTTAATTTATTAACAGGACAATTGAGGAGTGGAATGCCTTACCTACAAGAAGTCTCATTTCCCAAAATGTTATAAGGAGTTCAAGAAGAGACTTCGCCTCACAAAAATGAAGCGAATCAACTCATAATTATTGCGTGAAAAATATTGATAACTAGCTGAAGGTACCCGTTGAACTTCAACAGATGTGAAAAACATTGAACTTATTTTATAAGAAAACCACAAAACCTGAAGAATACTGTCAGCGTGATCATTTGGGGTGTTCGTATCCTATCTTGTTTGTTGTGATTCGTTCGTTTTCCCTTTCGTGCACGGAGAGTTGAGTGATTGTTTGTCCTCTTTAATGCACGGGAAACCCAATAATGGGCCACGAAGACTCATTACTACTTAATAAATAGCACCTTGGTTGATAGATGGTGACCTCGTCCCTCAAGTTCTCTTGAGCCGTCTTCTGAGTGAATAACAGCTTGAGCACTTCCCTTGTGTACATAAATATATTTGCATTCAATGACTTAATTGAGTTCCGCCATTCACCGTTGATATGTGCGTTGAGTATCTTAATCAGGATAGGAGAGTAGAGTATAATCCAGCGGTTTACAACGTCAAAAGGAGCATTTTCAATAGCAGCGATGTTTATTTGTCCTATGAATCCTTCAATACCCGGACTATGCCTTTGGCATAAAGGGTGGCTATATTCATTGTTTCCTAAATCACAATCATTGGTTACAAAATTTAAAATCTATGGTGATCAGTCTTAGTGCACTTGCCAATTTTCATGCACCGATGACGTCCATTGCGCAAAATATCCGTTCTTCTTATGGGTAAGAAGCATGTAGTGACGCAATTATAATTTCTGCCATCTTAAAACAGATTGAAGTTTCGAAACAGATGGCTCAATATTTGAAACAGATTTTTAGCTGGTTACCCGTCAGTAGGTTTGGTTAGGATGAAATTTGTGCGGTTCTTAGCGTAATCCGAGAAACACCACGGGGAGATTATCATGAGGTTGCTGGTAGGCATGTATTTGAGCATCCAAGGTTAACCTTTGTCGTTTTTCATGCAAGGACTCATTTTCTCGCAAAGAAGACATTCCTCATGCTTTAAAAATTTTTTTCAAAAGGTTATCCTTCATTCTATAAGGCATGTTTATGGATATATTTTTAAGTCCAAGGAGGGGAAACACAGAGGCAAGTGAAAGACTCCAATAGGCAATTCGATGATCGAGTCAATGTAAGTAAACTGCATTTTAACACGTTTAAGTATATATAAATAACTCGTTAACTTTATGTGGGAATTGGTCTAAAACATTTCGCAATCGTAATGAGAGGCAGACGGTTCCACTACGTGTAATTAATCTGAGTATTAAACTATAATAAACGACGCCGTACTTGTTGTAACAACGGAGGCATTATTAACATTATTATTCGCTGCACGTAAATATTCGTCCACGTTTAATTCCTTTATGTGTATCTTTTTATACATACATAAGTGTTCTCTCGTATGCATTTCCCTTATGAGAGCTACTTTGAGAATAGACATTGAAGAGTATACCTGTAAATATGCATTGAATTTATCGATTACCCCCCGAAGCAATCTATCATGGGGCCTTTGGGACTCTGGGCCCTTCTTATACAAATTTTCTTTCTACGTGCTATCATGGGCCGGCAGGAAAACTTAAATGCCAGATGCATGAATATCCTTTGAAATTCAAATATCTGGTTGTCAAGGAAATATGCTATTGTTGATTTCAAAGAAAAATGTGAGATTTTCCAGCTATAAACATAATTTTCAGAGAATTACGAAGAGTAAAAGGAAATCGATTGAAAGAATTAGAAACTTCATTTGTTCATCCATCCATTAAAAAAAATTTCAGCCCTCTACCTTGAGTGAAAGTAATTTTTAAAAGCAAAAAATAAAACCACTGCACCCAGCCCAATGCTTAGCATGGACCACAAGGGACCCCTAAGGGGGGGGCCTTTGGGGGCCCTGCCGAATTTTTAATATAGCCTATGTTACATCCCGATACATTTTCTAACTACATAGAAAATTTCAGCTCAATCGGTTCAATAGTGTTTGAGTGATTGAGCAACAGACAGACGGACAGACAGACAGACAGACAGACAGACACCATTCAATTTTTATATATTAGTATGATGATTGTGTGTAAATTGAGTATTGGAGTGGTAATTAATAAATAATAATAATAATGGACCATTACCACCAGGTATATGTCCAATGTAATGTAAATGGAAAAATAAATAAATATGGTCAATGAATGCTTGAAATATTGGGACATGGATGTTGTATTCCCACGTAATTAATGTCCATCACGTCTGTTTGCCAAAATATGTGCTGTAGCTATTCAGGCACCAAAAGCATGTTACGACCACTTGCACTAGACAGCGGTGCACTCCAGGTTGCAATACCACTATACGTAAAATTTCGCTTAACCTGGCTGGCATATCCACGTCACATCAAAGCCATACTTCATAGCACAATGCCCTGCGTACGTCCAACGCACATGAAATGCATGACTATTTGTGCGCTATTCATCACTGTGATTTTTTGGGAAGGTGAAAACGGATTCTTTTTCGTAGCCTATCACGGCAATATAATGGAACAGGATTAATCCCATTGGGTAATGTGTCCTTTTCCCTTACTTATGGAGCAACCTGATGGAGCGTATATGTATAATTATTTGTTGCTGGAAATCCTGCTGATACTGCTGTGAGGATTCGGAAGCATTGATGAATTGCTGGTCTGTACATTTTTACGGCAATAATTAATTGCATTTTTTAATTGAAAAATATATTAGCATCAGTTATTGAAGTCCATGTTGAGAAAAACCAAGTTTGTTATTTTCACAAACTTGGTTTTTCTCAACACGGATATCCATAATTTCCAAGAGATCAGGCCTGATGTCATCAGTTTTATTCAGTTATTGAAGTTATGTTAAGAGTACATTTCGTGAAAACATTTTGTAATTATTGTTTATTATTATAACCCAAGGCAAGATTATTGCCAACGTTTCGTCGAGAATATTTCTGCCTTAGATTGGTTATGTGGCGAGAGCATTGGCTTCCAATGTCGAAAGCCGGGCTTCAAATGCCGCCTATGGTGAATGTTTTTATGTGGAATTCCGCTCCATAGGTAGTACCTTGGTGTATTGTGGAGGGCTATCCAACGTGCAGTCTGTCAGATTGGACGTTAAACCGTGCATTCCTTGGCGCCTTTTGTTTAGAGCAGGTTAATGCCGACGTGACGTTAGATATCTCTTCAACCAACCTTCATACGCCAAGTTCCCTTACTTCCACACCCATCTATTCTTAAAGGCTTGAATGATTTCAGTTGTCGGATGCCTCCTCTAACAGTACGTTTTCTGAAATACCATGTCTGCTGAGAGGATACACGAAAGTGCGAAATTCATTGCGTCATATAAGTCATTCGCATGAACTAGGAATCGGTTCCAAATCCTTCGAAATTTAACCAAATGCGTGAATGAATAATTTAATTTAAATAATTGATGGGGCGGGAGATTTGTATTTGGTTTCGAATCTGACAACGCGACTGATAATTTTTTCAAACCGTTAGTCCCGTGTATATACCCTATCTACTGCACTGGAACGCCGTGGAATCGATGTTCCTTGGAAGCTCAAAGCACAGAAGAAATTCTTCCCCGTAGTTTGTTTCCAAGGGAGTGAATGATTCATTCCCATCAAGTGAGGCGAAGACTTTTTCAGAAAGTTTCCGGTCGAGTGGGAACGGCCGACTTAAATGGCGAAGCTCATCTCTCTTCTCTCCTCGGGGTCATTATGCCACATCCTCAATTTCCCTAACCCTGCCTCCCTTGACTCAACCCCTGCATTGTGGGTATGTCGTCTCCTTTGAACAGTCAGGAGGGGATCATTCAAGGTTTCTTGTTGGCCCCACCATATATTCTGAAGGTAGGGAGGAGGAAATGATGCATTCGACTTGCTGTGCGTGAACTCTATGGGTGAATGGGAAGGAGATATGTGTGCGGTGGGGGAAGGAGGGGAAGATAGGAGGGCGAGGCAGGAGGGAAAGATTGTGCGTGAAGTGTTCGGGAGAGGGTGGGATGGGAGGGGAGGGGGGGAGAAGGCGGGATTCCAAGGATTGTCGGACGCTCGGTTCGGACGGGGGAATCAGTTCTTCACCTCCTCGCTCGGCAGAGCACGTTGGTGAGCTCCGAGCTAATGCGTGTGGGAATGATCGCGGACTCCACCCGGCCCGTCAAACGCCTTGGAAGAACAGAGGGCGGCACAGCACCACCACCACCACGTGCACATTCGAGTACGTTAATCACGAGCTCCGTGGCTGGAGGAGAGGTGGATAGGAGTGGGTGCTAGGCCCAATGGGAAGACAGCAACCAGGCGCCGGCGCTTGCCTGCTCTCGACCACAGACGCCGAGGGGACAGTGGTCCTGCGTCCCGTTCGGCGGGCGAATTACTGAACACATCCATTCCTATGAATCAGCGCCTCAGACCAGAAGGAAAGGAAAAGGAAGGCGGGAGGAAGGAGAGAAGCCTGGAACTGACAAGACACCGTCAAGGGGGCAACCGTTTCATTTCCAAATCTCTAGATCGAGTGTAATACGATTCTCTACTGCGCCTACCGGTTCGGCACCTCAAGACCTGGAGGAAGGCATAGAGACTGGAGCTGAAGGGAGAAGTGAAGCCCAGTAGTGTCGGCCTGCTCCGAACGACTGACGGCGAGGGGACAGCAGTTTGACATTCCGTCCACAGGGTGGAATATTGTTTTTTAAGAACCATCTTTATTTAAGCCGAGTAGGGATTGGAATACTTGTGAAAAGTTTCCCCCACCGGTAGAACTCGAACCCTTTGTGACTAGGAAGCTTCGGCCATCGTGCCAATTTGGCTCCGATTGAGTCAATTTTCTTTGTTTTCACCGTTTGGACAAGGACTCGAACCTGGGCATTTTGCGTGAAGAGCCAATACTCTATCCACCGCTATTTCCGTTTGTGTCGTTCTAAATTTCATGCTGCAGAGGGACAACTGATAGTTGAAGTTCAGTGTTAGCCTAGTTTCGAGTGACGAAATTGCATTCTGCGCTGTGTATTTGTGACTCGATCAGTTTTTTAAAGCCTGAAAAAGTTCCTTCCATTGCAGGCCAAGGCGTGGATGCCACTGAGCAGTTAAAGGCATAAGAAGGAGAATGGACAACCCGTAAATGTTCTCTTGTTCTTTCGACTCCTAATAAGTCACAGCTTCACGGTCGAAGTTCATTTTTATCTTTGCCTCGAGTGAAGAAGTGGCTTTCTGTGCTGAATACTTGCGAATATATTTCAGTTTTCCAAAGTCTCTTCATCTCTCACAAAATCTGGTGGGATGGCCATAATAAGTGCATCGGAGGGGATACGTTTAGTAGAGTAAAATATTGAGTGACAAGAGGGGAAGGTGAGGAGTGGAAGTGAACAAGTGTTCACCACTGTAATTCTCCATGAATGTTTGAGTGGTGGTTGCATTGCATGCAGAGTAATCGAAACCAAACAAATGAACACAACTATCTCTCCAGTCATCAGCAGTGACTGTTTTTTTTAACAAATAGAATCTTTCAGTTCCCTATATCGTTCACCGCGTCTCGGCCACGATTTTTTTGCGGGACCTGCAAAAGTTCCGTAATCATTTACCCGAAAAGTCTTCGATGTGAAGAAAGTGATCCCCTTAACCTTTGCTCCTCTGTGAAGTCGCTTACCTCCAAATTGTGCTCTTCAATTGAGCTGAATTCTCTGTGCTCGTGAGTGCAATATGTCGTGCTAGTGTTGAACTTGTGTCCCAGTGTGGGGAGTTAAAGGGGTCGGGCCCAGTAACTTCTGTCCGAAAGTGCACGCTACAGTTTTATCCGGTGCCGGGCTGCTCCGTCGATCACAGACAGGAATCACAACGGCGCAGGGGGCGCGGCGACACGGTGACATCGGCTGCGGATTCAAACGGTAAGAGTTTACTCAACTCTTATATACGCGTGAAGTTGCATTATGTTCTATGTTCCCTGGATTATTTCCATGGCCCGTGGGTTCCGATCGACCACTGACTCGTCAGCAGAGCTCGTATTCTTACATTCACGTTAATCCTGATTTTTAGGGGTTATAACATAAGGGGTCGTGCATAAACTACGTTGCCAACTTAGGGGGGGGAGGCGGTCGCCTACAAACCTACTGTGGGTAACGAGGGGGAGGGGGGAGGGGGGTTCACTCAAAGTAACGTAGCTGTTACAATGCGCCTGTTTACGTTTCTTACTCGTCAACATCGCGTCGACAATACTACAGAGTTTAACACGAGGAAGGGCGCGCGGGGTGTTTCTCACACCCCAAACTTCTACTTAAACTCAATGTAACTGAACCATTGCCTCTACAATGTTGCAAGTCTTCCTACTCAAATAACTATAAACCACGATATTGGCTAATGGAGGGATAAGGTAATATAGTTTATTGAGGATCGTTAGAAATTGGTATTAATGTTTAATTTTTAGAATTTAAATAGAATATTACTTTTTCCAATTGAGAAAAGATAGCTCTATTATACCTAGTTCGCCTGAATTATTTGTCTTATTTCAATCCATCTTTAAAAATACACTCACTAAATAATTGAGAAATTATTTTTGAATTGAAAGTTTCATTCATTCATGGTTGACAACGAAGCGGGGGAGGGGGTAAAAAAATCCCCGAAAACGGTAACGTGGTTTATGCGCGACCTTGTGAGTTGTTGTTTCTTACGATAGTTTGAGCGAAAATCACTTCATCTAGAATTTGATGAATCTGACCTCGTATTAAAGAAACAAATCTCACCTTTCCAATGATTTTAAAATACCAACCGCTTGACGAACTACTTTTCGAGCAATTTGTCTGAAAATATTAAACTGTTTTGCATGCGATAGATTACGGCTGTGCGCTCCAGACAGGGAGAATGTGGAAAAAAATTAGGAGTTTATAACATCTAGATTTCGTCAAAAAACAAACAGCGTGTAGTTTGTATGTTTTTTTAACTATTTATAAAAAAACTTATCAATTACTCACCGCAGTAATGTTTTACAGAATCGTAAAAAAAACATCGGTAGTTTAGGCGGTAATTATTATTTTTAATTTCCCGTAGATGCTCTTGGAGGCGTATTTTTACGGCTCTGCATATCAGGCCTACATATGGATGTCCACAGCTGCACAACACTTCATATATTCCTCCGTAGAGGTTCCGTGGAAGCGGGTCTTTGGCTTTCAGAAGTACGTCCCCTGTCTCCGTCGCTCATGTGAATCTGCTAACTACGTTGTATTTCAATAGGATTCTGAAGATTTTCTCCGTAGTTCCAGATACATAAGGGAGAGTGGCATATGCCTTTGGCTTCTCTCTGTTTTCTGTCGGGTCAGTGGGATTTTTATTTCGGACCACGAGAGAATTTCTTTCTTCTTTCCGTGCAGTTTTCAAGTTATAGTCACGGCGGTAACCATTTTTCTCAAATGCCCTTAATAAGTGCTGCTTTTTGCCGGCGATGGAATTGGCGTCAGAGATCGTGAAAGCTCAATGATACAGCGTTCTCATGACTGAGGCTTTCTGTTGAGGGTGGTGGTGCGATGTGGCATGTAGGTAGTGGTCTGTGTGGCTACTATCACTTTCAAAAGTCGGTCCACACGGTGAGCGCGACCATCTCCGAGTTCTGCTGAAATCGAGCTTCACGTATTGCATACGCGTTCCATGACTTCTGGGGGCCAATTTTACTGCTACGACTAGCACAACTTGGGTTTACTTTGTACTCGCTAAGAGACCTCGCGTGACCTTCTCCCTCCGACAACGAATAGCCAAAACAATCCCAACCCACACTCCCATAAGAATTCGCCAGCCGAAGAACCCATGAAGTGTGTCCGGCTGGGACTTATCGGTATTTCTTGTGCGAGGAAGAAGGCGATAATTTCCCGTACTCTCCTCATAAGGTCGTCGTGGCAAAAATCATTAGTCCTGCGCTAAGGGGACAAATAGTAGCCTCGTTTACATGCGGGAAAACTAGTCATTTATAAAGTATTAGTAAATACGTTTCCGAAATTCACTATTGCAAAATCAGCTCGGAAACCTTTCAACAATGAGAAAAGAAAGATAATGTTAAGAGATCAGAATTTTTATTTCGCACGTAATAAAAATAGCTCAAATAGCTGTTAAGATGAAATCGGGGAAAGGGCGGAAGACTTCCCCGGTGAAGACCAGTATGGGTTAAGGAAAGAGAGCGGGACGCGAAACTCATTTCTGGTGATGAGTATTCTAACATTTATTTATAGATAATAGCCACTATGTCTCTATTTGCTTCTTAGACTGCTGGAAAACATTTTACAGAGTGCATTGGACGATAATAATAAATATTACTGCAGAAATAGGGAGTACACTGGAAGTTTAGGCGATTAATTATAAAACCTCTCCGGGATGAAGCGGTATACGGGTAATGAATGACGAATCGGAATGGGTATATGTTGGAAGAGGATTCAGGCCGGGCCACTTCTTATTACCATTGAATTTCAATTTTTCGCTAACAATTTGGTAATAGATGTATGAAAAGGGATAAAATTAGGAAGGAAAGTAGCAGGTAACTTAATTTTGGTAGATTTGCAGATGGCCAAGATTTATTTACCCAGTCAACCACGGGACTCAATGTCAATTTCGCAGGGGAAAAGGTTCGTCATATGTGGGATGTGAATTAATCATATAAAGCGCAGGCAATGTAGTTTATAAAGTAGTAATAGCCAAAAATGAAGAAAACTAAGGAAACTTCTGAGCTGGGGAAACAGGTTACCTTTCCGGGAAGTATAACTACGTCCTTCAGTAAAAGATAAATTAATGTATGGAGCTTGGTGTAACAGAGGATTTAAAGAATTGTGTTTGAATAGAAATTTCGCTGTTTTCAAGTAGGATGGAGAGAAAAATAAACGAAAAGTCGAAAGGAGATATACGAGAGACTTAGCACAAATAAAACGTGGTGTTGCCTAAGGTGCTATAGATGGGACATGACTCAACGACGGGAAAAGGGATATTATGGCAAATATCTATATGAGTGAATCACACGTAGAGATGATAAATTTGCTTCTCTATCTCCATAATTGCAAAGTAAAATTAAAACGATATTGCTCAGTAAATTAAAACGACACCTTTGAGTAAAGTTTAAGAACAAAACAATTGATATGGTCTTCATGCTTTTATCATTAATTAGTAAACGGAACGAAAATTTGGAGGTTTTGGAAAGCCCCCAGCGCACACATTAGTCACTGATACAACGATTTTCCATTTTTAACTGTAGCAAAATATATTGCTTGGATACGCAGACAGTTGAGAATTTCATAAACACCTAAAAGGGAAAAGTTAACGATAAGTAATCACCTGGGATGAGTAACTGATGGGAGTCCGATCATCTCTTGCAATCGGAAGTTGAGATTTATTCACTATTCACTCCGAATTACCCTCATGATAATGACTAGTGATCGGTCTTTACTTAATTAATTTTTGGAATTAATATGGGCATAATGAAAGGAAACAATCCAAGCCTGGAAACGTTAACTCTAAGCCTGTTATTTGTGCCACGAAAATATCACAACTTTTTTGTGACTGAAGTCAAGTACACTGCATTTGGCATAGAGCTTTTAAGTATTCTTACAATGAGGCACGTAATGTTTTTCACAGTATGGCATTGCTCTTACGAGAATGTATTGAAACTGAATTTATTAATTGATTGCCTTGTGGTAGTAATATTGATTTATTAAACCAAACTATTTATGCTAAAGGATTGACAGATTTAAACCGTTTATAGTCCCTGATATCTCTTCAGAAGCTCATTTTTCGTCAGTGCTCGTGAAAGCGTAGGTTGTGCCCTGTGCAGTGAAACAATCTCGTCCAAAAGAGCATAAAAATTGCTACCTAATTAAAATTACATCGTGCGTTTGATACCTTGGGTATCACAAAAATTTCTTTAGTTTGCATCCCCCATTGCGTGACTGATAGATTCCATAGTCAGAGGTGTCAGTGGAGTTTTACATCTCCAGTATATGTTGCCACCATAGTAAACATAGCTTCTAGAAATTAGAGGTCCTTTCAGGAACGGAGAGCTGAGTGATGGGTATACTTGCAGTCAATGAATCTTTTTGTTATGTATTAACTTCCTAAACACTGTCGTAGTGCATTTAACAGACCAATAAAAACAATGTAAGACGAATTACAGGCTAATGGAGAAAAATTAAAATTGAAATCTGCCTTTGGTGTAACGCCGCTCGAAGCTGATTTCTAAATACTCAAAGTGAAGCCATACCTATTTTATCTAACACATTCATTACTGAAAATAATACTTTACGATATTAACTAAAAAGCATAAAACCCTAAAAAGGATAAAATTAATGCAAACTATGGTGAATGAAGCTACAAAACGTGGATTGTAATTTATCAGAAATGAATGCGGTAATTTTTGAATGAGTTTGCCTTCAATGGAGATACAACTTAATTGATTTCTCGCTCTCAGAAAAGGCATACACTCCATTTAAAATGTTTACGATGAAAAACTGCTCATATATAAAATATACTATTTTCAAATAAGCAACATTAAAAATTTCATCGTTCTTTAGAATAGATTTGAATGAAATAGAAGTCGTGGTTTAAATTTTAAGATGGCATGGCGTTCATTTTGTAGCGAAAATTAATGGGAATGAGTCAATATTTGATAAGGTTAGGATAAAAAGTGTACTAGATAGTTTGGGATAGTCATTTTCAGTATATTACCTATGGTAATGGAAATCTAAAGCAAAATCTCATTCACCAGAGAACAACTTTAATATTTTGTAATATCGCCATTATTTTCAGGTACAGATCGTAATCGTGACTGCATAGACCCAACCAAAAGTTCTATTACACGGGGGCATCGGCTTAAAGAATTTCAAACATCCCGTATGTAGACTTCGAAAGTTTTACTCGGTTCTTTCTCCGTAGTAATGCCACTCATTCACAATGTTACCCCACACATTCTCAATTGGGGAAAGGTCCGGGGAGTTAGCTGTCCAGGGTTAAACGCAAATTCGAGAATTATCCTCAAAAAATTGCTTTGTGATCGCTTTATGGAGGTCAATTCGCCGATCCATTTCATCGATTTATCACAAATAAAATTAATCCCGCTTAGTTGTATTCTTGTGTATTAAGCCCGCCGAAGCTCGTAAGAGTGAAAAACACCTAACTGGGAAAAATACCAAACGCCTTTCCCTTTTGCAATCTCCGCCTACCGTCGCCTACCACTTGGAGTCGGGGGAGTTCGCTGGGCAGCGATAGCAGGAGAAGGCCATACGAGGGTCTCCGTAGTTCAGTAGAAATGAGTCAAGTTGACCCTTAGTAGTCGCTGAATACATAGGCAATACCTGAAATTCGAATTCAGCGGAATGCGAAGTTGGCCGCACTCACCGTGTGGACCGACTTTTGAAAGTGATAGTACATCTCCGGCACACAGAAAGACCTAATGTCCCATCTTCTTTCTTCTGGATCATAACGTCTAAGAAAGGAAGGCGGTTGTCCTTTTCTATTTCCATTGTGAATATAATAGTTTTGCTTTGTCCATTTATATGTTGCAGGAACTTTTACAGCAGACCGATGGTAAGTGCCACCGATTCCCCTACTCATAAGTTAGATAAATATGAGCTCTTTCCATTCTTGGGAAGAATGTAAACTTACGTTCAAAACTCCATGCATTTCATTGAAATCGTCAAAAGAGCCTAGGTCACCAAGGAAGATATTCTTGTAAGCATTGATGTAGTTTCCCTTTTTACCGATATACCAACGGATGAAGCGGTAGAAATCATCAAGTCTCTCACATCCAACGGCCTCCCAGAAGGCCTGGAGGCTGTGCAAATTCTGGGGGAAAATTTTAGTCGACCATGAGCATAGCGTCAATGATATTTGTAGGATAGCGCTAGAGATCATCGCTATTGCACTAGGGAAGAACTTGCTGAAGGGAACCAAGGTGCCTAGGCTTCATGATAGTGCAGATTTATCCGTCCGTTTCGGACTCTTCGACGCCTGTGTCCCTGTTTACCTTTCACTCGACTGCGATATCGGAGTATTGGATAGAGCGACTTACTTTTTTCTTCATTTGGTGAAAAAGATTTTTTTCATATCGAGATAGAGGCAGAGTTATTTTTTGCCATTTTTTCTATTGAGAGCTGAACTTAGCCTACAAATCATCCCCAGTGAAAATTTGAAATTTCTTCATAGTTCGTATTGGTTTGTGATCCTCTTCCTTTAGTTTTCTCAGTGAGTTCCATGGCAGTATATTTTTAAGACCATATATTCACTAGAACTGCGGGATTTGCAGCAGGTCTATAAAGTATTCCATCTCCAGCTGTTGCAGAGACGGGAAATGCCACCAGAGAAATATTTTATTACCCACACCACTCTTGATTTCAAATCGCTCCTGCTACGTTGATCTAATATCCAATCCTGAAACCCTATTTTTATCCTCCAGCACAGACTACAGGATACTGACAGTCCATCCCTGGGGTGAATCAGGAAACATAGTGCTATTCCAACCACACTGTTGACAGATTTGACGCACCCGTGAATTTAAATCTATCTTTCAGAAACTCCCATCGATTGGAAGGAGAACGGTATACTGTCATCTTTTCCTGATCTGTAAATATTTTGCTTTTCAGTCGGATGATCGGTCCTCTCCGAATTAATGTCTTATCAACAAAAATGTTTTTATTCGAGCGCGTTCCTTTGCCCTTCTAATGCGAGGTATGTGGCCGTAATTTTATTTTTATGCATCGCGCATTATGAGGCATTCAAGTATAAATGCATGCCTACACATTTACTGAAAAAGTTATTATATTAGAATTAACTTGAGACTTTGCAAAGGGACGGTAAAGTATATGCATTAACGTTTTAATGTATTTTTTGGTACTATAGACATAAGATGGATCAGTCATTAGTGAACTTTAAAAGTGACAGTTGCTTTTTGAGATTTAAGAACGTCTGAATATTTCTAAAATAATTTAGCTTTAATATTTTACTTATTTGAAAACTTTTGGCTGACTTTGTTTAAATGGATTTCTTTTGTTTTTTTAATATTTTTATTTTTGCGAAAAGCGAATATCACTAGGTTACAATTGTAATATTGCAAAAAGATAGTGATATAGATTTCAATATTTTATTTAATAATATTGAGTGATTAAGTGGAAATTATTGTTTATTTAAAAAAAACCATAGGCACAAATACAATCACGATAGTTATGGTGACCACATTTTAGGATAACTTACTTGGTATTTTTCAACTTATTCAATTAGCCACAAGCTATTTCATATATATTCATCATTAAGTTACAAAAGTGCGGGCTATCCTTAACATGGAAACCGTTTTTCAAGTATTTGTATTAGTCGACTTTAAATTTGTAAATTTTTTAGTTCATGCAACAACATATTTCATGAAAGGTTTAAAACTTCCCCATTTAGAATATGGACAAGGGACTAGTGCTACACGCATCATTATAAAAAACTATTTATTGGTACTTATTTAGGACTTGGTAGCTGACTTGGGTTTCAGGAATCTATTGTTGTCTTTAAAGAGATCACGTTCATGTCGTGGTGATTGAAATACAATTTTGGCAGCAATTCGAATTGTTAAAAAATTTAAATGTTTTTTGTCGCTGCATTATATAGGAGTATTCTCAGGACAGAATATACATTATTGTCATACAAAGAAGCAAATTAAGCAATTGGTGATTGCTTAATTTGCTGTAGGATACATAATTTTACTAGGCGATTTGTTAGTAATATTTTTTCATGCAGAAATACGTCGATGAAATCATCCCACAGTTACACCATTTAAATATTCAATTTTAACATAACCACAATCGGTCATTGCCTACATCTTTTCGTTAAATGCGATGCCTTTGAGTAAATTACAATTTAAAATTTGTAACATGTTGAAGGTACCCGTTGAAATTCAACGAGTGCGAAAAACATTGAACTAATACTGTCAGCGTGGTCATTTGAGGAGTTCGTTACCTATCTCGTACGTTGTGTTGGTTGTAGTAGATATACTGACCGTTTTCCAGGTGCACGGAGAGATGAGTGACTGTTGGTCCTCTTTCATGCACGGGAAACCCAAAAATGAGTGAATGTAATTTAACTGCACTTTAAAACTTTTCCAATCACCCGGGTTCAAATCCAGGTGAAGCCTTGGACGCTCCTCAACAAAAAAATCCTCGGAATGCGAGGTGGCCCAGGGAAAGGAACTGGCCCCCCTACCCTAAATTTGTGAAGTTCACACGCCTACGGCTTAGTCCGGGGTGAGCTTTACCCTCAACTATCCAAACCAACCTTCGGGTTAAATCACTGAGTGAGTGAACAATTTTAAACATATATAAATAGCTCGCAACGTTTATGATTTGTGAATTAGTCTAAAGAACAGTTCGCAATCGTAATGAGAGGTAGACGGTTCCATTACGTGTAATACACCTGAGTATTAATCGATAATAAACATCGCTGTGTTTGTTATAGCAACGGAGACATTATTACCATTACTATTCGCTGCACGTAAGTATTCTTGCACATTATTTGCGTATGTAGTCAATTTAATTCCTCTATGTGTATCGTTTACTACGTAAGTGTGCAGTGCCCCTATGAGAGCTACTTTGAGAATAGACTTTGAAAAGAATACTTGTAAATAGGCATTGTATCGATTACCCCCTGAAGCAATCTATCATGGAGCCCTTGGGACTCTGGGTCCTTCTTATGCAGATTTTCTTTCTACGTGCTATCACGGGCCTACGTGCTATCTACGTGCAATCGCATCATGGGCCTGCAGGAAAATGTGATATTAAAATGCTAGAGGCGTGAATATCGTTTGAAAATCTAATATCTGCTTGTCAAGGGAATATGCTATTGTTGATTTCAGAGAAAAATGTGCGTTTTTGCAGCTAAAACGCAATTTTCAGTGAAATACAAATTGGAAAAGATAATTGAGTGAAAGGATTATAAACGTCATTCTTTCAGCCAATTCATGAAAAAATCCCAACCATCTATCTTGAGCGAAAGTAATTTTAAAAAGCAAAAAAAGGAACCCCGCACAAAACCCATTACGTAGCGTAGACCACCAAATGACCCCTTTTTGGGATCTTTTGGGGCCATGAGATCTTTTTCAAAATAGCCTACAATTTTCCTCCTGTCGTGAATTATTAGTCTGCAAAATTTCAGCTTGATAGGAGTGCAACTGTAGATTTGTATAAAAAACACACAGACAAACATTCTTTTTCATATATATAGATTTAGTGATTGTTAAAACTTTCGACCAACTAACGCATCCATGGTCTTATTCCAACAATGCTCACGGCTGTAGCCTCCCTCGCCGTCCATATTGCCTTGTTTACGTTTTTCCAATCCAGCGTCACAGGGGAGGCTGTACTCGGGAGCAAGGCGGAGGCTCGTAGCTTTACACTCATGAATATACATACATGGATCCTGAACTTGCTACCCAGTGTGTGTTGCGAAACATTCCGCATGCACCGAAAATCAGGACCAAGCAGATTGTAGCGCCGCCACTCCAGAGAAGGTGGCTCTAATAAGGAAAGGCCGTGATTCAAATGGAGGTCAAAATGAAATGGAGGAGGCGTGACCGTGAACGCTCAAGGGCGAAAGTGAATAAGAAATATGACGATGCAATTTTCCACTGATAAACATTTTTAATCGACCCGGGTTTCGATGCACTGCATCATCATCAGACTAGGGGTGCTTGGGAAGGGTTTTGTGCCGAGTAGGTGTTGCGAAACCAGTCGCAAAACATCGCCTGGTCTGTGGTTTATAACTTAGATTTGACGAAAATCAAACGCGACCGCCGGATACGTAAGCCAGAGGAAGGTCTAAACTGTGCCGACTGCAATGGCGGAATTGGCTTCAAGAATCAAGTGGTATGTGTCACCTCCATTTCTTTTATAACCTCCTTGGCCGTAATTCAAATGGAGATACTGGAAATAAAGTTACCGGAATTGACCTCCCTATTAACACCGGCCATTTGTGACACACCCAAGCGAACCATGCCGAAGGAATGGCCTTGATTCAAATGAAGATACTGGAAATAAAAGGTACCGGAATTGGTCTCCCTATTAACACCGGCCATTTTTGACACTCAGAGAAGCGGAACCTATTGCAGCGCGACCTATCTTTTGCAGAAAGCTAGGCAACACCTTTGCCCGTACAGTGGTACCGAAGATTTATATCCATATGTATATTCATGTTTACAATAACCAAACGGCCAGTTGAGAACATAAACATGTTGGAACGAAGCAATCAGAAGGGTGGAGGAAGAGGAGTAATCCTATGGAGAAATGTTTCGTTTTGGGAGGTAAAAGCGATCTTCAACGCATTATTCCCATCGGCTTTATCTCAACTTAAGCTCAACGCGTTTGATCATTCATCTCTCTGCTTGATTTACCGTATCATTTACATGTACCGATCGAGCAAGTTTATTTTCCCGAAATGCGGCATTAAAATGCGCGCGTCGTACGAGAGGGCGTGAACGAAGCGCTCTGCCACCAACACTGAATAATGAGTGCAGTGCGGTGTGCTGCATGATGAAAGAGTTCATTCAATGTCAAGCGATCCATTAACAATGCAATTGGCTTCACGTCCGATTGACTACATGATGTGGTCGGAACACCCATTTTTGAGTGTTCCCAGGGGAACCCAAATATTTAAGCAGAAATGAATGAAAGAAAAATGGGAGTGACAGCATGTAATTCATATTCAATTTTCCGTTACTTTACAACATCCATAAATGTCTTATTGAGTAGAACCACCCACATCAAGTTTGAGCTTTATGTTCTACTTTTGCATAACTTTATATTCTGTGAGCTACATATTTCTATTGGGTTCTCCAAAGAAGAGAACCAAGTTCTAAAATGGCTGATTATGAGAGCCAAGCTAGTTAACATCTACGCTATTTATATTACGGGTAGAGTGTCAAACTGCCAAGTTTTTTCTCTTTGTTGGAATTTTACTTATCTTTACATTCTGTAATCCACATATCTTTAATAGCTCCCCCACCGGAGAAAATAATGCCCAAAAAGGCTGATCTTGAAGCGCCAACCCATTTTTGTTTGCTTGTAGAATAAAAAGGATTAGTTTCACGCATATTTAACTGTCTAAACTTATTTTCTACTTTGTTACTTTAAGAATGAAAACTCTCTAATCTGAGACTTTTATTTTTGTACAGTTTTCTAGAGGCGGAAACTAGTTTTTAGTAGGAAAAAAAATTGACTTCAATTTCGATTTCAACAAAAAATTAATGTGATAGGAAAAATGAACAATAACAGATTCGTTTTCCATTATGTGTAAATTTGTATGTTTAAGGATACGCGGTCTAAAAAAATGAAGAGGTTCTAATGAAACAATATGGTTCCAATATCTCTCCTCTGTCTTAGTTAGTTCTGGAGACGTTAAGGTTAGATAAATCATAAAAATTATCAAAACTTTGCATGCGCCATTTTGGAAAAATGACTGCCACAATAATGTTTTTTAAATCGTAGCATTTAACTGCCGATGCATATAGCTATGTATAGTGCAAAAAATGGATTTTTTTCAAAAATGGTCATGCAGCCATTATTGGATCATTTCGCGTGGAAATGACCCCTCAATCATTATTAAAAATGCCTTCTATATGTCAAATTTAGCGAAGTTGTAAAAGCAAAAAAATGTGCTCTTGATACTCGATCATTGGCCAAAGCGAAGGGTTGTTAGACATTATTTAATGGATGGAATTTGATAATAGGAAAAGTAAATTTTTCTCTGAAATGCAGTCTTTCAACTTACACAAGAATGGAAAAGGAGCATAGTGTTTTTTTTTATTTAACGACCACTGAATCAGAGTTTGTAATTGCATTCTAAAAAATGAGCGTGCCTGAAGTAGGCATGTTCTAAAAGGTTGTGGGAAATGAATGAGATTTAAGAGTGCTTATTTGTGCAGCGTTAATTTATGATCCAAAAGTGATGACAGTTTTAAAGTTATAAATCAACACTGATGTTTTTTGCAGTAGCTAGTGTTTATTTTTGCGCCATAAAATTGCAATATCAAGCGACCATATTGTTTGTATACCATAGTAGACCATGTTAGTGATTAGGAATTCTAAAAAGACTGTCATTTCCGGGCATTAAATCTTTAAGTGCATAAATTATGTCAGAAAGAAGATTTCCGACAAATATGACTGAAAAATAAAAATCCTCTCCTTGTTGAAAAAAATGCGCAATAGTATGTATGGATTGAGGTATTAATTAACTCGGACGTTTTCGCTACATTTTCCAAGCCTGAGCTAGTTCCTTAAGTTTGTCGGTCATTGACCTCGGGCCGAATCCTAACAAGCTAATTATTAATCAAGGGCTTAAGAGAAAATTAAATCTTGAAGACGAATGTGAATTCTAGCAAAAATTAAAATGGACACACTTGCATTACGGTAGACACACAGGATTTGTTTTGGTCAGGAAAATAGCTGATTTTAAGACACCACTGATTCTGAAAATATCTAATTACTTTCCCTCAAGTGCAGTCTTTCGTTTATAAACCTCTGGGACATTTTTATAGTACTTATTTTCAGTCAACTGGTGGTCAGAATTCAGTGCAAGGCAGTGTTCCAGCAACAGAGGCACAATATTTGCCACAGATCGATATTGCATTGCGGAAATCAGCAATTATCTCAGTCTGATTAGGAGAACTTTTCTTTTTTCTCTGTTGCAGGAACTCTGTTGCAATGATAACCCTACAAAGGATTTAAGGTTTTCCCGGCGAATTATATAAGTGAAGGTTTCTCGGGTTTCACACCGGGTAAGATTATCCTGATGACGATGGCTGAGTCAACCATCAAAACGTTGATCCATTTAAATAATCTTACCCGGTGTGAAACCTTTATTTAAATGATAATACTATTCCCACATTTTATTATGTTTTTTTGGAGTTAATATCGAAATTATTTGATTTTGTATGATTAGTTGCTCCAAGGTGAGCTTTAGTAGTCTGAAGAAAACACGATATCTTTTGGCAAAGGTGCTAAGTCTTTTATCGCGTGTTACGTTTCTTATTTTATAATTGGAGTAGATATCGTTGAATCATAAAAAGTAAAGTTTTCTTTTGCCGTTTGAGAAATACATAAACAGTTCCTGCTGATGATTATTTTTTCCTCTTTTATTGGATTTCAGTTCTTTCTCTCGAGTGTTCTCTTTATCTTACTCAATTTTTATCATTTCAATACTAACTAATTGGATTTTCACTTCTTTTGATAACATTTTTCACAAGTTTTGGTGGCCTTTTACTAGAAACTGATTGTTCAAATATATTTATCTTGAGATAGTTATCGGGAAAGATAATCATTATCTTCAAAGTATTTGGCAAGAACGTATACAGTTATTCTGATTTATTGTCAGATTATTCCAAAATCTCTACCAAAACATCTGCTACCTTTCATCAATCAAAAATTGCTCTGGAGGTATTTTTCCATTTGAATTTCTGCTTTTTTACGTCGGATTTTATTATTTTCGAGGAATAATTAGCAAATAACAAATTTTGTATCCATAAATGTGCTTTGATTAGATGTGTTCATCAAATCTAAATCACTTAGTCCCTTGACTTTTATTGGTGCAATCCATATATTCATCACTTTATATGGTGAATGTTCTCGGCGTAAGAAGCAAGAGTATTTTTATACCTTCAATTTTTTTTGTTGTAGGATTTGAAATAATTTTTTTATCAAGAGTTTGTAAAATCTATGTGTGCACTGTGATTCCTCCCTAAAGTGAATCAGGTTTAGCGACTTTATCATTTACATTGGGTCTACGAGTAAATATGTCCTACTTCTCCCAATATTATATCATTAAGTTCATTCTCTGTCTGCCCTTAACCCACTTATCCTATTTCTCTATCACACCCTTCAGAAAACCCCTGCTCCTCATCACCGGTTCCAACCCCCTGCTTTGTCTCCTCCTCATCTCCGTTTTCAGTTCCCTCCTCTCACCCACCATGTCGGGAATTTCCTTCTCCGCCATGCTTTGCATCCATAAAACTTTCTTAATTCTCCTCTACGCCCTCATCTCAAACGCCTGGAGCCTACTCTCACCCTCTTTCCTCAAGAGTTCAAGGTTTCTCCACTCAATGACGTTAGGTCCATTTCATGTGAGGAGGCTCTTAGCTTAGCCTTTTCTTTACATTCTTATGAAAGTTTCCTGTCATCAGTAATGTTCTATAAGTGAACGCCTCTTATGCTAACACAATTTTCCTTCTATTTCCTTAAAATCTAAACTCATTTATCTACAGCATACTTCCCAAGTAATTAAATTATTAAACGATTTTTTAAGTTTGTGCCCTCCCACTTCCATGATCAGCCTCCCTTTCTTAGTCGCAGAAACTCTCATTACTTAAACTTTTATATGATTTACCTTAATTCCGTATTTATCGCGCTGATTTTACTATGGACCAACCAATTTCGGTAATCCCCTGGATGATTAACTAGCAGACGACTGATCGGATTTAATTGACTAGGCTGCCCTCATTTTATTTTCAATCCAAACTCTTAACATGGTTCTCTTACCATTTCCTCTGCATAAATGTAACGAGAAATGGCGAAAACGGGCTTCCCTGTTTTCTTCTGACTTATAATAGCCCTAATGAATGAAAAAACAAGCGCTTGGTTAAGATTGCAGGCTTTATTTGAAATAACACGACCTACGTTACGGCATATCATGCCATCATGAGGCTGCATGCATGCAACAGGCATGCCTGATGATGGCATGACATGGTATGCTGAAACCTAGGTCGTGTCGTTTCAAATAAAGCCTGCAATCTTAACCAAGCGCTTGTTTTTTCATTCATTTTGAAGGAGTTCCACCAAGTAACGCCAGAGGCAGTGTCTTCTATAATAGCCTTCCCTGATTCTATATCATTCACCCTTTCCTGTGTCGCTCGGGCCATGTAACATTTTCCTAAGAGTCTTCCATCGGTCCAATATACTCCTATTTTCACGGTATCATCAGTAGTTTTTCCCAATTCCCTACATCAAAAGCCATATCCTAATTAAAAAAACAGGCTAGCACATCTTGATAACAGTGGTCAACAACATATTTGTCACAAGGAATGTGATGGGTGCTCTAAGGTTAGTCCATTGTGCGATATTCCACAAAGGAAAAATCATTCACCTTGACCGGGATTCGAACCCTGATCCCTCGATTTCGCGCCGAGTGCTTTAGCCAGTTAAGCTATCAAGGCGTCCTTCTCCCCTGTGGATTATTTATTGGCTTGGATTATTTTCCTCTGTGGAATATCGCACTTATGTGCACTTGCGGGTGACTCCGTAAAGGTAACTACCGTGGCTAGTCCCGGTTTCCTCAAAAATAAGTCCATGGTGCTAAATTCGAAAATGAAATCAGTTTTTTTCTCTATAGGGCTGTTTTTTTGTGATACGCTAATACATTTTTCCAAAATTACTTCAAAACACTTAAGGTTGCAGGTACAGTAATGAAAATATTGCACGGAAAGAGAAACAGTCGTCAAAATCTTGCGTCTAGCCAAATTGCTCTACTGAAGTATTTGGAAAGATACAAAGCTCATGAAATGGAATGATATTCCCAAACCGGATATATGGAGTGATGTTAACGTTTAAAAATGGAACAACGGCAATGCGCGAATTTAGTTGCTAAGGTTTGACAATTATATATCAGCCAACTCGGTAAGAAATCCAGGTTGTGCGGACACCAGACGTTGGTAATAAAAAGTAGATGAGATCGCATAGTGATTTGTGTGCATTTCATAAGACTTAGTTTTGTAGATAACTTGACATTGTAACATATTTGGTTTTTCTTGTAATTGCGTAGCTCCGTAGCTTGATTGAGTATTTCACTACGGTAAATAATAAACTAAATATGCTACAAACTTAGAATATATTTTGACCACATTACATGGAACATGGCTTTCTTATCTTTTTCAAATGGGGGATTATGGCTCGAATTCTTTTTCGGTATTACCATTGAAATCAAATTTGCGAAGGTTTTCTCATATATATTTACGAAGTTGCTTCGAAATATTAAGGCCTTATAACCAAATAACTAATCGCAGAATATTTCATTTTTTCTGTTTCCACAAAACGTTCTCTGACGTCATTTTATCCATCAATCGAGCCCGTGGTTCAATTCCCGGTGAAGACGGATATTGTTTCAAAGTATTTTCTTAATCTTTATACTGTTGTATTTCCGGCAGAAGTGGACATCTTCATAAAAGCCTTTTTTAAGGCATATTTTAGAATGGAATCGGGAAGAAGAAGCGATGGGTGAAATGACGTTACAGCCGTTATACGGGAAGGTTCCTCGTCCATTCAACTTTAAGACTCCTATATCTCTGGAAATTTTTGAAATATTTAAGCGATGATTTAAGAAAATGATCATTTGTCATGGTTCCGTTGCATGATAAAGTAAAAAGCAAAAATCGTGATAAACCCCCATTGGTGCGTCGCCACATTTTATTCACTGACCTTCTATCATTCTAATTCGCGAAATTATTGCTCGGCTACAATGCTGAACAGAAGTATATCCGGACCATATCAACAAAGACCTGCTGTATCTGATTTTATAGAAAATGGCACTTAGAGGGACGCTTCGGGGTTTTTGAAAAACTTTCACCTTTGAACCAAATGTTTAGTATCACTTGACGAGTATTTTAGAAGAGCTTCGCCCAGGCGACACTAAATAAATCCTTCGCTTCGTTTCGTATTGACGTTATAACCTACGTCGAATTTTTTCCAAACTTGACAACCGCTTGACCCTGCTTTAGGTTGTAACAAACGTATGCAATTTGATCGAGAATTTGTCTTCTTTTGCATGTTATGCATATTCCGGAGTGCCTGCGAATAATATTGGACCGAGCTTGAGTGAACACCTAAACCAGTTACGGCCTTCCGAGTGTGAAAGCGAGCTATGACTAATTTGGCGGTCAGCCGACTATGAATGTACTCGGCGACTCGTCATCGAGTATAAGCCATATTCGGCCTCGGATTTCCGATAACTCTGCCAGGGTGCGGGCTCTCTACCTGATTCTCCGTCGAGCAGGTGAATGAGACAGTTACTCGTAACCAATCGACCGATTACACCCAAGTACGGAAGCCGTTTTGCTGGACTCTAATAGCGATTCTCTCGGGATATTTGATCTCCATCTCCATTTGGGGGGGTCACCTACACTTTTTCATTTCTTGCAATCTCTTTAGTTCTAAATTTGTTAATACACATGTTATACTGCCATGCATGAGCAATGCTCCAATTATGTGCTTTAATGAAGTGCCTCCTTGCTTTCAAGCTTGTGTTGTCAGCAATTGCTCTTTTATTTATACTTTGAAAAACATTCTTTGAACTATGCCATACCTGTTGCAGAAGGCAATGTGCACTACATTCAAAGATTGAAAATTCATAATATTTTTCATGCTTTTTCATGTTTAATTATTCAGAACGACCTCGATAAGCATGAATAAAATTCATTTCATTCATTCAAAAAGCATATTCATACCTGATTTATCAGATGAAGACTAATTTCAAGTTTATTAGGCTAGATTAGACTCTTTAAATGCTAATTGGTTATTTTTAGATCTAGAAACTTAATTTATTATTGTCATGTTTATGCTTTAAGACATTTAATTACCAAGCTAGGCATAGCTATTTTGCCTATTTTATTATTTTCTTCTGTTTATGGAACAGAATATTATGGGGAATAGTGAGAATCATCGGTTTGATCTGAACATGAAAATCCACGTAAAAAATAATGAACTTTAATTTATATAGACGGAACCGTGCGTCTGCGCCAGCTAGGGCACTGTGTGTTCTTCACATATTAGAATGATGATGTTTTTTCACATCAAGCGAATCGAACCGGTTTTACGGTTTACTGAGAGTGAAGAATTAGCTGTGGCTCTACTTCTATAGCAAAGGAGATGGAAAGAATGAGGTTTTTATGATATGGTCATGCCTTGGCCGTTGTCAAGACTCGTTATCTGATTTTCCAGTTTCAATACCTGTTGCCGTAAAAAAATCCGTGTATTTCACGAGCCTTAGTGCTTGCAAGCAATGAAGATTGTGAAGGACGTGTTGTGAGCAAACAATGAAATATCGCCGCGTCTTTTGAGGGTGGTGCCGCCTATTTATCTCCCCGACTATCTTATCCGTAGACTGAAGTCGCAGTCCGTACTATAGCGAGCAAGTTTACCCACTACCAACGGTCCAACGACCTTTGTATATCATCTTTAAACCAGCTGGTTATACGAATTTACTTCCCTAAATGTAGGTTTCAAACTTAAAAAATGCTCACTTCATTACGAGATTATCTACTTATTTTACACTTTCTTCGTTGGTCATTTTTACGTGAGTAAAACGAGTTTTTAAATTATCGGTGAAAAAGCTTACCGCCAACAAGTCATTCGGTTTCCAGTTAAATAATCATTAGCATCAGTGAGACCTTCTTATGTATTTTCTCCTTTATCCTCTTAATGATGCCAATTAGTAAGAACTGGTTAAAAGAATGAAATTTTGGAAAGGAAATTTCTATTTTTCTGCGAGGAAGATGGAAAAGTCCTTTCACGTAATATTTGACGATTTATTTCAAGATGAGTATCCTATGGTAAAATCTAATGTTTTCCCGGAGTACAGCGTCATGGAAGGCTATTCGGGTTGGGCTGATGCATTCTGAGCGCTGAGGATGGATCTGGAATCAAGTTCCGAAACTTGGCAAACCAAATGGCAAACCCAAATAGCCTTCCATAACGAGTATTCTATATCCCATTCGTATGTTTTCATTAAACAGTGAAATATTTTTAGTAATAATATAGTATATCTGATCAAAACTATTGAATTAAGACATACTTTATTTTATAAAACGTAGTCTTCAGAAACTTTGTGGTATTCCATCACAACAATTTATTAAAGTGAGGAAACTTTTAGAAAACCACATAAAAAAATTGTAGGACTCTTTGTGCAGAAGTGATATTTACGAATTCTCATGCTGTGAAGGCGTCTACGTGGGGCTGACTTCGAGAAGTTTCTAGACCAGAACGAAAGAAAATAATAGTGCATTTAAAAAATCATCATGAAGAAAAGAGTAATTTTGCCAAACGCCTCTTAACTTGTGACCATGAAAGTGATTTTAAAGTTAAAAGAACTGCATTTTACTAATAACCGACGCACAGTGGGCCAACATCCAAAAAAGCTGGCCAAAAGTCGAAAAATGAAGTTCGCGCAAACAGATGATTTATATTATTAAGCGTATGTTCTTTAAGATAGGGTACTATACAGAGCATTAAACATGCCATGAAAAAATTTACAGCTGGTCATAGTAGAGCATGTCAGGGTAATTTTGGCGACCGAAATTTTACCATGGAAAATAGCTAGATATAAAGCTTTATTAAAGGGTCGTTATTTATATTGTTGGTTTTAAAGTATTTTGATCCCCAAAATTGGTCTTTATTGCATGAATGAAGATAAAGTTTGTTCCGTTTTATTTGTTTTTTAATATTTTTATAATTTTTGAAAATTTGTGCTGTTTTTTCATTAAATTGTATGTTTAACGTTAATTATCGTTTTTATCGACATCAGACTACACGGAGTAATTTATACTGCATGGTAGAGGAAAGCATATAAAACAATATTCAGAAGGAAATTTTTGCAATAACTTGCGATCCTAATTTTAACAACCATTATTATATAAAACCACCCTGGCGACTCGGGCCACAGCGGAGGCCACTAATGGGGTCTAAGCGAAGCAAGTATACAATTTCCAAGTATAGAGACGATTGAATGCCAGTTCAATGATATTGGTAATTTGAATAGATGTTTTGTGAATAACTTTTATTATTGAATTTTTCTAACTCAAATTAAATGGCTAAATTCAATGTAAATCTTGTCGCAAATTGCAACTTCTCGCTACGTCGGCGAATGGTGGTTCTACGATGAGGAGGTCGTTGGAAAGTTTCTCAGCAAAATTATGGGCTAAAATATTTTTGAAAGGATTTTCCATGAATTGTGGAATTCCCTCAGACATGTTGAGCCGGCTGTGGTCGAGGGATTTAGGGGAAGGCACGTACAGCGGCATGCGCCCGCGCCAGCTGGTTGAGGATTTGCGTCCCTCCGTGCTTGCTGGCCCCACAATACTGGTTTTACAACCTTGCCAATAATGACTCTTTTCTACTTCCCCTAATCCATTGGTAGCTATCTCAAGTTATGCTTTTTACACCTTTTTTGCCGCTTTTTGCAGACTCTTGCCGCCACTTGTTCTGCCAAACGGAATGCTTAGTTAGTTTCTTTAGGGGTTTTCTGGTTGTTTTCGCGTACCACATGCATCAGTTGTCCTAGAGAGCATCGAGTGAACATCCACTGTAAGTTACTGTGCTGTTTAACACTGGGTTGATCTTTTAAACGTTAGAATAGTTTCAAATGAGGATATAGTTACCTACTTGTACCTGGAAACCAAAGTCTCCTTGCACCCGTCTCCGTTTCGTCGTGCCTTCACTATGTGTACGTCGCATCCATTGAGGAAAATTTTGCTCTCCAATCATACGAGAAGCAGTTTGGTAATCAAAATTTTAATTTTTAAAATGGATTCCGAGTTGGAGTCAGTAATTTGTTTTTTGCTACCCATGTAAGAGTGATGATAGTAAGGCTGTCGATGGAAGTGATTACCTGCTATTTTTTATTTCGTTTTGCAGTGTTTTATACAAAATTTGTGAGAAGCCATGAAGAGTAGATAAGTGACAGGTTTGCAGCTTCATGAAAAAATTGTGAAGAAAAAAATAATACGGCACGTGAGAAAAAAAATGTGATAGATTTTTTTATTGAAAACTTTCAATTAAATGGAGATACCGATGCGAATGGTATTTTGACGAAGTGCCTACAAACATGCTTTTTCATTAGATATTTTGAAAAATCGAACAAGGCGCAGGGAAGGGAGAGCTACTTCAGAGTTATAATAATAGTAAATGGCTAATAGAAAATTGGCCTGGTAATAGATGCACCAAAACCAGGCCATAACCACAAACGATGGTAACACAGACGCTATTTTTCGGACCCCAAATTATCAGAAAATATTACCAGTAAGAGAAACTGACGACTATTTAAAATTAAAGAAAACATCGCTGCTGAAGTTTAGTGAGATTTTTAGTTAATTTAATATTTTTCAGGGCTTCATAAACAATTGATTTCAAGGTTTTAAAATATTTTGAAAGTAATTTCAAGCAGTCGACCACTCAATCACAGTGATTTCAGAAAATACTGTCTAGCAACAGCGAAATTATACGTGAAACAATACCCTTGGTATTATATGCCACCAACGGTGCACAAGCTTTTGATTCATGGTGCAGATATATCCAAGAAAGCAATTCTACCCATCGGGCAGTTTCCAGAAGATGCCTTGGAATCAAGGATTAAGGAAATTAGGAAATTCCGGCATCACATTACGCGGAGGATATCAAGAGAGGCGACTAATAAATATATATTTCGGAGATTGCTGTTCACCTCTGTACCCTTGATATCTTCAATTTTATTTCAAAATAGTAAATCGAAGGAAGATTTAGATCCAGAGGTGAAAAAACTAATTGACTATGGGAATGACGAATGTGAAGATGAGAGTGATGACGAGTCATCAGAGGATGAGTGAACACTTTTTATCGATATTATTATCCAAAATATTTATTCAAGTTTTTGATAGTGATATTATTGAAAAATATTTGTTTAATATTAAAATTTAAATAATAAATTATCATTGTTTCTACCTATGGTTTGCATTTATGTTGAATCCTGATCCCTGTAGTACGAAGAAAATATAGCAAAATTCAATTAACTGGAACGTAGCCAATTTTAAACTAATTTTCCAATAAAAAATGAATTAAATATTTATTTTTTTGTTAAAATATAATTGGCGTAAGCTACAGCTTTAACATTTTATTTATTTAACATTTTAACTTGATGCAAGTTCATTTTAAACGAGAAACACATTTTCAAAATCTCCCATTCCGTTGCATTAGTCATAATTTGTTAAGAGGTATTATGCATTAAAATTCTGCTTGGACAATTGTTTTACGGATTTTATAGCTTTTAGCATTATTAATGACATACTGAATTTTGATAATTATCACAGGAAATTTTGAGTTTTAACTAGACCACTCAACCATCGAAATTAAGGCTCGTCATTGCATATTTAATGTTTATGCAATTAATAGCGCTGTATCCGTAAGATACATTGAAAAAATAATGATAAAATCATGTTTATCAGCCCAAATTCACTTAGAAATGCACTTCATTTTGCCTTTGGATTGGTAATTTTTAGAGTTATTAATTTTGGCCAGCTTTTTTTCAGTTTGGCCCACTGTGCGACGTGAGCTAAATGCATTTGAACAGCTCGAAATTTTAAAACGAAATGTTGACTCAGATGTTAATCTTTTAAATGAATGCTTGCTGCCTGCCAACTCCCCTATCCTTTCCTCTTTTGTTGACCATTTCCGTCCCCCCCTCACCCCCAACTGACTGATAGTATATAAGGGATTGATTTACATTTTTGATCACCTAATGATGACGCTTAGCCGTCGAAACCCGGGTCGTGGTTGTGTGTTTTTATGTGGTTTGTAAAGGTTTCCTCACTTTAATATATACTTTATTTTATTCACCTTTCCGAAATTATCGAGGTACCCCACAGTTTGAATTTTTTCGATGGCTACACCATGAAATGCTACGAAAGTAATTTGCGGCGGTTTCTATAAGGCGACACAATTCCTTCATAGAATAGCACCATGAGACCTTTTTGCATGTTGGCAGCCACACCCACACAGAATTTCTTTTTTTTATAGATGTCAGAAGCTTCCGGGGCTAAATATCAAGCCATCCTGCCCCACATATTTTGCAGACTAAATAGAAGAATGATTTTGCTGAAAATCTATGCGTATCTCTCTTTTCGCCCGGTTCGATTAAAATTTTTGAGTTTTGTTTATGAATCTTCCGCTGAAATTCCTCCTCGATCTCTAAGCCTCTCTCGTATGTAAGTTTGATCCGTTTTGCGTATCATCGCCTGAAGCGCAAAGAAGGCGAGGAAAGTGAATAAAAAGTCATGATTGTTGATAATCGATCAAGGTTCTCTTAAAAGATAAACATGAGTGGCCTATCTTTTGATTGTGGATCAAGGGAAAGGGGGCGAAGCGCTGGCAGACACTTCCGATCGGTGTCAGTCGCAGCATAGCCAACCCAAAAGGAACTCGAAATAGGTCATCAGGACAAAGAACAATGAACAACTTCCATAATATCGATATATATATATATATATATATATATATATATATATATATATATATATATATATATATATATATATATATATATATATATATATATATATATTAAAATTATATGCTAGCAACAAGGCGTTGAGGTTGGGGTAGGATAGGAAAGTAAATCAGTGGACACTCACTGGCAGATGATCCATGACGACACCGGTGTCCACTGCTTAGGGTAGCTTTCGGGCTAAGGACCCTTCTTCAATTGGAGGAGATTCACTACTCAACCTTAGCCCGGCAACCTTAGCCCGAAAGCTACCCCTAAGCAGTGGACACCGGTGTCGTCATGGATCATCTTCCAGTATATATATATATATATACATACATACATATATGTATATATATATATATATATATATATATATATATATATATATATATATGGTTGGTTTCTCGTACGTAAAGGATGTTTCAGCTAAAGATGAGGACATAACGCACCTTAAACTTAGGCTGGAGTCGTCCGTGTTTCCATGTTAATTGATGACTGTTGATAGTGTTAGATATTCTTCTGACAGAATAAAAACTAACTTTGTAAATTTTACAATGGATTTTATTCAATACGACCGGTTTCATCGCATAATCGACATCTTAAGGTATCACCTGAAGATGTCGGTCGTATTGAACAAAATCCATTGTAAAATTTACAAAGTTTTTTTTTTATTCTGTCAGCATGGAATTTTAGAAAGTAACGCCTGAGAATATCGAGTTTAGTAGATATCCTGAATATTTACAGTTCGTTGATTCAAAATTGTCTCAACGACGCGACGCCAGAAAATAACCCAGAGAAAAATTCTATCTCCTCCCGTTTGATTACGAAATCTGAAGAGATAACTAAGGCACCACAAAATGTATACGGAGAAAGCGGATACACTGTGACAACTTATTGGATAAGAATTCTTTTATAATTCAACTCCGAAATTTGAAATTTCATAATTGACCTGACAATTAATGCAGCAAAGAACTCAAAACGTCGCCATGCCAGACGAAAAAATGATGATATTTTGTATCGAAACCGGTTGAATGTAAATAAATATAACTGTTCAACAAGCAAAATGTATCCCAATTTCGATTCATCATGACGGGGTTCCACCAAGTAGCTCCTTAAACCACTACATTATCTATCACATTCCCAGATTGGCTGTCTTTCAAAAGATCATCATACACACTGACGGCTTGTCTCCCTCTTAATATTTTAATTGGCGTTTTCCTGTTTGATAGACTGGTCTGTGGACAGGTCCTGGTTCAATTTATTGTATAGACGGGTATGTACTTAAACTTCCTGCTAGTATTTACGCATTAATCCTTACTGAGTCTCTTTAACTCCTTATCTTTCCTGCTTGCCTATATGCCGTGCCGCCGTACTCCTATTCTCTTTTCCTCATCCGCGCCTACCTGACATTCTCCGCTCTATCAACCAATCTTCAACGAGTCCTAACCTCTCAACACGTCCTCTATATATTGTTCGATATCCAGTGCTCAAAGCTGTACTATGGCTTCTATGTAAAGATGAAACTACAGGAAGCGAACATTAAACGAAGAGTAGATAGATAACAAACATCTAACGTCTAACGTAAGACTGAGAGGGAGGGAAAATCTTACATCGCCTTAAATAGGGGGAGAGGGGGGCGGGGAAACCATGACTCAAATCGTCTTGCGTAATGCTTGAACGCCCCTAAGTTGGTTATTATTGAGAGAACTTCCACGCACCAAGAGAAACCGAGTGACCACCCCGCAAAGTGGTTACGAATTGCCCTTCGCATCGTAAAATACACTTCAACGAGGCTTTTAAGAAGAGACAATCTATCGACGACGAGATTTAGAGAGTGCAAATGTCTTGGTCAACTTATGCGCTGGAAGACATTTCTTCGATATAAATGAGGAGAAGGAGATGTTGGGGCGTCCGTTCACGGGGAGGCGAGCATGCTGTTGAACATTCTCTCTGGATCTGGCTGCGGAGCGGACTGGGGAAGAAGGAAAGCAGGGAACAGTTTCGCGCGAGAATAGAATCCTGTTTTCATGCGCGCGGTGAAATTTTTTACTCTTGTGCGTTGTGTATATATTCTGGAGCGTGAGGATATGCGTCGGAATATCGTCCCGAGTGGCAGAGCAATCTTTTCATGTGAGAGGGCGGAAAAAAAAGCGATTTTGAGCACAAACATTTCGAGAAGGCAAATGTTTATCCCCCAGGCTGTCTGCTTGCGAGCGGGAGCTTCCTCATTTCGTCAAAGGAGGCACGCGCGTCACACATGCTTACACACACACACAAACCCTTGGGGTTTAAAAAAATCTCTTTCTGAGGCGCATAAGTATAGAAAAATGTGATTGATGGTGACGACACTTCTTTCAGACGATGGAAGTCCGGTGTTGAAAGCAGCTGGCAGTCGGTTTGAAGCGAATCAGGGTCAAATAAATGGCTGATTTTCGTTCTTGATTGAATGACTGTGCATCGATAGGTTTTTATTGAATTTTGCAAAAACCGTTTTTGGTGGTGCAAGTGGATATAGGCTTTCCGCGATAGAGAAATTTCCCTGAAGTGTTTGTTTTTAGAAGTGTATTAGGGCGTATAGAGAAAAAATAATAATGATAAAAATATAATCATTCATCAAAAGTTGGCTCAACAGCGCAAATTAATGAACGTCTATGCACCATATTATAAATAAAACCCAGAAACAGTTCTGGAAAACGCTTCGTATAAGCTTTGTTATGATTTGACGATCCAAACAGAGAAAACCATTAACAGCGATGGACCAGATATACTTCTAATTAGCAAGAAAAATAGAACATTTTATTTAGTAGGTATTGCAGTACCACTTACCCATAGCGTCAAGAAAACAAGAACTGAAAAAGTTGCCAAGTACTAAGAATTAGTAATAGAAATAAAAAGAATCTGGAATATGGAACAGGTTTATACAGTTCCCATAGTCATTTCAGCTAACGGAAGAGTCCCGAAACAAATTCAGAATGGTTTTAAAAGACTCAATCTGAACCCAAACACATAAATTAAGTTTAAAAAAGCGATAACAATACTAACGTGTCACATCACAAGAAAATTTCTCAACTATTCAGACCAGCAAAGAGAAACTTTGGTGAAAATCCGTGCTCTTTACTTAAAACTGAAGAAAAAATGGAACAAAATGATAACAACAATAATAAAAGGTCTTTATTAGGTTAGATTGAGGAAAAAATGTCCCTTTTGCCTCCTGATTCCTCGTCAATATATTTACATAAAACATATGATTGTCATGTTAAATCATTGTATAGTTGAAATTTGAGATTTAAAAAATACAAAATTTAAGGAATAAACAAAAAGAAATATGTATGCACAATAAATAAAAATTAAATGTCAAAGAAAGTATGGTGTGTAAAATTATTTACAGCTCTTGGAAAAACGTGAGGATTATTATAATTACATCCTTTACGAAAGAAACCACTTCAGGAAAACACCCACACACGAAGGGGGGTGTGAAAAACCTACGAAATCCTACCGATAGTCTAACTAGTGTTTAAAAACAATTAAAATATAATAGCATAAAGGTAAAATAGTAGACAGAATATAAAATTAATAAAAAAAGAAAGATATATTACAGAAACAAACATGATGCGACTTAATGGTGTTAGATGTGCGCTTTTTATCTTTCCGTCCGTGTTAGAAATTATGAAGTACATTGAGTGAATAGCGTTCGTGAAGTGTGATGCTCATGTGTCCATCTGTTGAACTTTGACAAGTGTTTTATGCAGCGCTCTTTCAAAGGATGAGAGTGATGGAGATTCTCTTAAGGATAAGGAGAGTTTGTAAGAAAGAGGGGGAGAAATGAGGGCATAATGGAAAGAGTGATGTGAAAGTGAACGCTTTGTAGCAAGCGTGGAGTTTTGCGAGGATAGGGCTTTTTGGCGACGTAAGCAAATGCAGACGGTATGAGGAAATAAGAACGTAAGAGAGAGACTAGACTGTACGTCGGGCATGGTGAGTTATGAGTATGAGTATGTGAAATTATGACCTTTATTAGGGTAATTTAGGGAATAGGCTGCCCTAAAATCTACCAAACAGTGGTAGGGTGCATGTTAAATTTATTGTCATTTTTGCGTGTCTCGTAATATTCATTTGTTTCACGCATTGGTTCGTTTATTATCCTCTCTTTTGGTTATTGACATGTTGGCCTATATTTTCTCTACACCCGTGATATACTTTATTTCGCATTAATGACACATGATATGACGATATAAATTCTCATGCAGAGCTCGATAATTTATTGACGGAAAATTACGCTTGACGTTATAAATATTTTTCTGTATTTTGAATTCTGAATGTAACCTTGAAAAATCAAGATATATCCTAGAGAAGCAGTTTTTCAATCTGTGACATTTTCCTTGTTGTTATCTAGGAAATAGTTAAGTGATAAGAAAGGTAGGGTACGAAAATACCACCTAGACGGGTAGCTCCAAAACTTTTCGTATTGTGTTAGCTGAGGTTAGGTAATTACTAAGAGTCTATGTACCGAGTTTTAAAACCTCGCCATTGAAACAGAAATTGAAATAGCATTATTAAGATTCGAAGCCGTATCTCAAAAAGCCTTTGTTATTGAGGGATAAGGTTTTTATTCCTGCTCAAGTCAAATGATTTATTTATCGGTGTTTTCAAATTTTGTGATTCAGTTCAGTAGTTCAGTTGTTTGAAATTTATTTACGTAAGTATCGAAAAATCGTTCGTCGATTAAAAAATACTATTGACATATTTTTACTTGCAGAGTAATCGTCCGTACTATTCTCATGCAGGAAGGAAGCAATCATGAGTATAGTTGCAGGTTCATGGTAGAAGAATTGGGTTTTATTTTCTTTACTTTTAAGGTTGTATCACAATGTATAGCGCAAGACCTTAACCCCGAGGCAAGATTTATGTTCTTTACAAAATTAGAACTCATGGAATCTAATTTGCCAGACTAGCCCGTCACCGATCTGGCTTTCATGCGCGGTAATCATTGAATGATAACTCGAAAAAAAATCTGTGTTATGAATTTCCTCGTGACTACGCAATCCCTGCATTATCCTCTCACCTCCGTCGGATCCAATCTTATCTCATTTCAAAATGTTTTCTTATTCCAGAGAACCCTAATATTCATCACCATGAGAGATTTGTGGATTACTTAAATCAATCAATCCCTCGATATGGTACCTTAACTCTTCTACATTAGATGTACGTGGTGATTTGGTTTTCATTAGTTCCTTTAACATTAAAAGGCCGACGAAGCTTCTTTTCATGCTTATGCAATACTTATTTTCCACATTCTTTCATGATGCATCCATTCCACACTTCATTAATTTCATTTTCACGGTAAACACTTCTTAAGAAAACCAATAAAGCTCTCCACATCTAATGAGCATTCATGATTAGCACGAGTAGATCTTTAGTATTCCCTTGACTATAACTCACCTTCTAGTGCACTTCGCATACTTTTAACTCCATTAATGTCAACAATATCAATTCCATTTCAATCTCTCTCACTCCTACCAATATTATTTTTCTTTAGGCTGCTATATACAATCTTCTTCATTTTAATTGTACGTTTTGAGCGTTAAAAAATTAGGTTGTTCGAGTTTCGTTCTAAAGAATCCAAATTGAAAATGTTACGAATTGTAACAAAAAAAATTCTGACGGGAAATATACACGTCAGGGGTTCGCATCTCTAAAAAAAATCTTAATTTTTAATGATTAAAGGATATTATAATTTATGGATTAGGGTTAGTGGATAATTATGAGGCATATTAAAATGAGGAATTATGAAGGAATAAAATAATGTAAATAATAAAAAATAATAAAAAGCTGAGAGTAGAGTGGAGCGGAGAGCTGCAACAAAGAGTAGTCTTTGGATTCTGATAACTTTCTTTTGTTTTTCTGCGATTATACTAATTTTTTTAGCCTGACGAAGCCGGCAGAATAGCACGGCGAAACTGCTGCTAAAAAAGTTTAGTATAATCGCAGAAAACCAAAAGAAACTTACCAACATTAAAATGCGAAACGGCGAAAACCTACGAAAAAAGAAATCTTTGGATTGTTGACCGCTGGTGCTGATGACGCAAGGATTATCTCGGTAAAACGGAGCGTGTGCACAGGGACTTATCGAGGGAATGTTTCCACCTAGACAAGCTCTCTTATCTGCGCTGCTCTCCCATGGTCTTCCTAGAACATTTCCTATAAAACACTGCTGTGAATACATTAACATGTATACAAATTCCCAATTAATAATGTTGCCATTTAATCGTTAAACGTTTACGATAGTTATTCATTAAAACAATTTATAATGCTTAAGTGCAATCTAAATTTAACAACGGGGTAATCTGCTGGGGAGGTTCCTGTAAACATTCGCTCAGTCCGATGCTGATTCTCCAAAAAAGCAATAGTGAGACTGATTGCAAGAAACTGTAAATTTGAACGGTCCTTCCCCTTATTTTTGTGGATTTACAGCTATACTCTCCCTTTACGTCATCTTTTACGTTTACAAAGTATTGACATTTTTCTAACTCAGAAGTGCTAATAAACCTTAGGAAGAACCGGAAACCAATGTGTACAACATAATATCTACATCAATGTATATTTTGCCCAAGCCCATTTCAAACGCTCATTTATCTATATAGGGCCAACATTATTTCTTAGATTGTCTGATGATCGATATAAGAGGTACATACAATTAGTTTAATATCATTCAAATGTTATTTATTCTCGACTTATTTTTATATTTGGTGCAAATGTCAGGATTTTAGGTCAAATAATATATCTTTTAAACTTTTGCCGACGTTTCATTTAAATTTAATACTTTAAACAAAATTTATCATAATTTAATGAATGGCATACAACTTTTCAACAAAGAAATGGATCCAAGCAACCAAATTAAATTTGTAAATAAAAACAGCACCAAACTTTAAAGGTAACAATCTTGAATATGTCTATGTATTTTTATATTTAATGATTTATTATAAATTAACCATTATGTAATCAAAAAAGAATTGTCAAACATTTTCAACATCATGCATCATTTGTTTTTAGCCCTTGAAGATGGATAAATAAAAATCCAAAACTTCGGAAAAAGTTACAAAAAAATATTATTTGACCAAAACTCAAGATGACATTTGCACCATATTTAATATAATTTTTGGAAAGAGTAAAAAAAAGTTTATTTGGTGTATAAAATCCAGATGTATGTGTTATGATCCAGCTACAGATGTTAATAGTATGGTTTATACTCAATATGAACTGCATGCACGACAAGTCGATAATAAACAGAAAATTGTTACATTTTTCATGCATATATTTATGTTACGTATCCTTTCTCAGTTTTTTTTAAATAATCGAATTGTGTTTTGTTTTGAAGTGTCCCAAGTACAGACCATGCCTAAAAGGGATTCTTAATTTATCCTTACTTATTTGAAATGTAAGATGTGCTTGTAATGTTTATTCAACGGATAAATAAATATTAAAAATATATAATCAACAGTAATAAATTTCTATGCACGGAGACACTAATTTTGCGCCACCAATATGGCGGGTAGTCTCCCATGTCTCCCGGGCTTTACGCCGTCCTTTTATGAGTAAAAAACCGTATAAAGATCTTAGTTTTCTCTTTTATTATTTAAGCGGAGACTATCCATGTTGTCAGTAGGCCTCTTTTAATAAATAATGGGCTAAAACAATGAAGATAATATTCAGAAAACTCGTATTAGAGAAACTGAGAGATACTTGTATTTTTACGAAGTATTCTTATTGATGGTACTATTATAAGATTACGTTTCGCGCTATTATTCGATGATTCTGCCAGTTGGAGAGGGTAATGATCAATCTAAAATTACTTCAGTCCCATTTTTTATACTTTGAAGCTTGATTGAAAGCAATGCCAGCCAACCAGCAATTAATCACGTCATGGTTTGTTCCATGACTCATTCAGCACGGGTGTCTGGGAAGTGTTGTTTGATATACAAGTAGAGCCGTGGGCTAACTGAAGAGCCCGGAAGCCTTAAAGAAAGCAGAGAATCCTTCCTTCTCAAAAATAGATTGAAGATTTCAATATTTACTTATTTTTTCTCTTAATGAAGGTTATTATTAAATTTTTTATTGCTAAAAATTGACTGAAGTGACATGGAACGCATTCATATTCATGAGTGAAATTTTTGTTTGAAGCTGAAAGTCTTTACCAGCCGGTTCTACAAAGATAAGGTGCTCATTGAGATTCATGGGAATGCACAATGTTACGCGTTCATCTACTCTCAATTTTCGTGAAATTTTGAGCCATTTAATGATTTTAATAGTGAACGACTGGCTGAAGCGAAAATATATTGCTTGCTGACTATTTGTAAAGTGCAGAATAGAGGTTATGTTACTGTGATTCAATTCTCGCATTATTCTATGCAGACAGATGGCATCAACAGAGTAAACTTGTTATTACTTTGAAACTACGGCATCATAAGCATTCTGAAAGGAAGGGATTCTATGTAACAAAAGAAACATTAGTAAATATTTTTCTCCATACTTAACCGACAATGGTTTCAACGGGTAACAGCAATAAATCAAGCCGTGTAAAATTCTGTTAAGAAGTCTTTCTTGAGTTACAATTAAAATATTCCACAAAAGTAACCCTTTAGACAATTTAAATTATTTCGTATGGAGTGAAAATATTAAGCAAGTATTTACTAGAACTCTCATATTACACACATTGGTTTTCCTGTGGTATGAGCTGCGGTAGAGGAAACCAAAGTTATGTATTTAATCTATACCGTTGCTGCTAGGGTTTGAAGTGCATTATTTATGACGATGAAATCTCAGACATGAAAGTCTATGGATGAAATATTATTTGTTGCATACTTTAAAAATTTTTAAGGCTGAAGAAAAATTATAGTTTTAATTCCTTGTATATATATAACTAATTCTCTAAAAATGACTTTAATCGTCTCTTCATGCTAAAAAAGATTATTGCAAAAATCGCTATCAAAGGAATTCAAAACATTATCGGTGGTTTCTTAGGCTCCAGTGCTTGTTATTTTATCACTCTTGGTGTTTTATTGGGTGCTACGTTCTCATAAATATCTGTTCCTTTGATCAAATCTCACTCGAATTCTTTTGGGATTCTTCATATGCCATCCAGAATTCTTCTCTTCCGCTCTCGAGTATTTCCCCCTCTCACCCTGTCAACCATGCTAATCCCCATCAACAACCCCCTTTCCACATTTCCTGCCTCCTCCAGATTTTAGTCGCCAACATCTTTTCCTCTTCGACCGTCTTTAATACCTCCTCACTCATCTTGCTCGCTGTCCAGCCCACCCTCTCCAATCGTCTCCACATCCACATCTCAAATGCTTCCAGTATACGCATGGACTCTTTCCTCAAGTCTACATCTACGGAGTACCGTGAAAGCCACCACTAGGGTGTGTGGCACGGGGTGATTCCACACTAGGCATGCAGCACTCGTCCAAACACAAGTCAGAACCTCGCACGCTCCCCCTGGCGCTAGGCGCAGACACCAAAAAGCATTCAGGAGAACAGTGTGCAGTCCGACCAGAAATTGGGAGAGTGATACGTAAATGAACATGCAAATATGCAGTACACTGCTACAAATACATCTAGTCGTCAATATTACTGTTACAGTTAATTTATAAATGCTACGAGATGCTACCTCATGCAGAAAACAAAATAAAATAATACCGGACCGGTAGTCTCCTTCTTACATAACTCTACCTTACGAATATTTTGAATTATTTATTTAGAGTCTCCTTCATATATTCTCTTCTCATTGTAAATAAGTGTTAAGGCAATACAATTCTACTCCATAAATGATTACTGATTTATCCTTTTCTCTATACTACTCAGATGTGGATCACTTTGCGATAGCTTACTACAAACGCCGGCGTTGAAAATAGTAGATCTATAACACGGCGGATTAATATATTGACATTTCTGAATTGTTTTGACTATCAAAAGCAAGTCAACTTCTTGAAATCCGTAAGTGTGTGGAAGATGGGAAAGCGTGAATTGGTCCTTGGCTGATGGCCTTGACGTACAGGCGGTCTTTTGTTAGACTGACGCCTCAAACTGTGAGATTTCGTGCCATCAATCTTTTATTGACACTTGCTATCTCTGTTTGTCTATTTTCTCGCAAAGGTGAATCCCTCCATTTAATACCAATGCTTCTCTAACACTTTTGAAATGGTATCTCTTCACGATAGCCGCGGTAAAGACCACTCAGTAGCGTCGAAGGAGCTCAAAGGTTACATTTATTTTATATAACCAAATTACATATTATATTGTAATGTAAACTTTCATAAAATTATGATTTAGTAACAATTTGTCGTTCAAAATCTCACAACTGGAATTTTCGAACGATGGTGTTACCGGGCATATTATGTCGGTACTCGTCTCTGTAGACGTCCAATTTTTATTGCGTACTGCATGTCTCTTATCGAGGGGCGGCGTCGTTCTCACTATAATTCTAACATGTCTGTCCAAAATCCCTAGCAACGGAAGTTCAAATCTTACGCTAAATGATTTGGCAACAGTCGTTGGCATTTCAGTTACCGTCTCTATATTTATAAACACTCATATAACTTAAGCACTGAATAGCAAATTTATTTGGACAAAATCTCCCGGGAATACTTTACATCGTCTGAATATTGTTTGAAATCGAAAAATTAGGATCTTGCAATACTTATTTTTTTAAAAAGAAACAGTTGGTTTGTCTCTCCAAATAAATAAAACACAATGTTGCTCATTTTGCACTGTCACAGTCGTTTGTAACTTGTTACTGAAAAAGTGTGAAAATATCAAATCAATCAAAATTTAAATGGCAGTACTGGTGCAGTATTATCAGAAATATTTGACTATTCATTACAACTATCATATTTTTGAACACTTTAAATATCATACATTAGCCATTGTTTAGTGTTCGGTGTATTTGGAAAGAAAGATCCTTGTCTTTTGGTTAGTGGGCACGAATGATGAACATAGAACATGACGCACGTGGATCACTAGACAAATGGGACCAAAGATGAACTCTTGCAGAAAAAGCTCATCGAGTATCATTTATAGAATTCTCTACTTCTTACGTATAGGTTCCTTCAATATTAAATCTTCGGTTTATGTCAAAACTGTTGTAAGGGTGAATGTGATACATAACTTCGGCAGAGTTCTTGGAAGTAATTAATGTATAACAGTATACAGTTTCTTAGATTAGAACGAAGAGACTAGCTTTCGTGCGCTTAACGGACGGACAAGGGTATTTCATGGCATCAACTGTGTGATACATGAAGGGAAACCTTACTCATTTAAGCATCCATGAGATTAACAGTGGAGGAGACTTAAATGGCAGCAATATCCTTCAAGTAGGAGAACGGGGGAAAAATACTATTAATGTAATCAAACATGCCTTGGCTTTTTTCCGCGGGAGATGAAAAGAACACGTTAATGCTGCACTTATTCATTGCGAAAAACAATCCAAAAATTTTAAATTATATGCTTAAAGTTGGACACGAAGAGAAATGTTAATTATAGCTCGTAAAGTTACTTCAGCAAAGCCCTTACGGACCTTCGATATTGACCTAGTCCCGTTTGTTTACCTGATACCTTCCTATTTTTTCGTTGGTGAATACTCACCCCCTGCCACACACCCTTGAGGTGGCTTTCAGGGTATTTTGTAGATTTAGATGTATTATCACCACGTGCTGGATTGGTTCCAAGGAGGATATGCCTCGAGGCAACACCATCTGCTTTCCTCTATTTCTATTCCACTTCCATGAATCCAGGAGGTGTTTGGTAAAAAAAGATACAACTTAAGCGTTTCTGCAGATTTTGCGTTCAATTTGGAGAAATGTTGGTCGGAAAATCAAATGACTTTAAAGATAAATCTTAAAAACAAGAGAGATTGATGCAGCGAATACTAATAGGAAAAGATAAAAAAATAACTCTTAGCGGTAAATTTTTGAGATACAAAATGAACAGAATTTGAAGAATAATAAATCTTACAGATGAGAGAGTAGCATGACACGGCCGCGGTTAAGTAGATATTGCGGTGGTGACGCAATGCATTTAAAGAAATGCTAACTTTAGCTAACAATGGGTGGTAGCAATGAAAAGACCGTCCAGTTCACATGATATACAATTTATTTCCCTTTATTAAGTTAATTTACTGCTCTCCTGAATAAATAAACTATTCATCACCCGTCAAATTAAAATTATTTAAGGATATAAATGCGGAGGCAACATGATTTTTTATAGGACAGTTGTAATAACTTGAACTGAATCTCACTCTAAATACAAAACTTTTGCCAAAGCCAACAACATGATGTTTTTAAGGACTATCAGAATGCGTCTATGATTTGGGGCTCGATCATTTATTAGGCCCAGTGCTCCCGCAGTTATATATCAAGCCCTAATTAGGGCTAATACAAGGATGTATGACTGCAAAATTAGAGATAATGAACTCATGATTAACTTAGCTTAGTACTTTTCTACAACTTTTTATTCTTGAACGACGCGTTTCGCCGCTTTACGGCATCATAAGGTTTACAAAGTGCCGTAAAGTGGTAAAACGCGTCATTCATTCATTCAAGTATTCTACCAGCTGATTGGTAGGTTCTTGGACAGTCCCCATTCTGCATCCCACCTCAGAGACATTGTCTCGCTTTCCCTCCTAAGAATGGCCCGTTATTAGATCCCTCTTCATATCTTCTACCTCCTCTTATTTCGTCCAGAATTCCTATCCTCTTCCTTCCTCTCCCACGCTTCCCCAGTGTTCTCCCCTCTATCACTCTCTTCAACATGCCCTCTCCTCTCAAAACCTCCTCCATCCATCTCTTCTGCCTACTCCGAACCTCTGCCACAAGCTTCCTCTCCTCTCCGACCATATCCAATACCTCCTCGTTCGTCTTTCTCGCCATCCAGCTAACCTTCTCCATCCTTCTCCAAACCCACATCTCAAACGCCTCAAGCCTACGCACATCCTCCCTTCGCAATGACCAAGTTTCCGACCCATATAGCGCCACGCTCCATATTAAAGTTTTCACCAGCCTCTTCTTTACGTCTCTTCTCAGACCCCCCCTCATCAATTCCCTTCTCTTCGAAAATGCTTCTTTAGCGAGCGCAATTCTGCATCTGATGTCCTTACCACTAAACCCATTCGCCTCCAAAAAACTACCCAGATACGTAAACTGCTCCACCTGCTCTATCTTCTGCCCTCCCACCCTTATATTCAGCCCCGCCTTCTTACTTCTAGAAAATCTCATTACTTTCGTTTTCTTGTGATTGATCTTCATCCCATACTTTTCGCACTGCACCTCTAATGCATTCACCATTGACTGTAACCCCATGGCCGACTGACTAACCAATGCCTGATCATCTGCAAATCTCACTGATTTTATCAGCTCCCCTCCTACATTTATTCCTACCTCCTCCTCCCCCCAAGCCTCCCTTACCATTTCTTCTGAATACACATTAAAAAGCAACGGCGATAGTGGGCACCCTTGCCTCACTCCCCGTCCTATCGTGGCCCATCCCGATTCTCCATTGGCTACCCTAACCTGCGCAGTCTGATTCATATACAAATTTCTAATCAGACGCCTGTCCCTCCAATCGACCCCTAATTTCTTCAACACTCCCATTAATTTCGTCCATTCCACCCGATCAAACGCCTTCTCGAAATCTACGAAGCATGCAAAAACATCCTGCCCATACTCGAGGTTTCTTTCTACTAGCGTCCTCATCACCGCTATAGCGTCTCGCGTTCCCGTCCTTCTCCTAAACCCGAACTGGTCGTCACCCAGGTATTCATTTGCCTTCTTCTCTAGCCTTCTGTTAAGAATCCTCAGAACTACTTTGGCCGCGTGGGATATTAAGCTTATTGTCCTATAGTCTTCGCAAGTTTTTGCCTTACTCTTCTTCGGTATAGGAATTAGTACAGTCTTCGCGAAGTCTTCCGGCCAAACTCCATCCTCATTAATCCTACGAATTAGCGCAAAAAGTTTTCCTCTTCCGTTCTTCCCCATGCTCTTTAAAAACTCTGCAGGTATGTCATCTATTCCCACCACCTTATTCCTTTTCATGTCTCGTAGAGCTCTTTCGATTTCGCTATCTAGGATACTTGGTCCGATGCCATCTCTGTCGATATCGTCTTCCCTTTCTATATCTAACCTATTGGGCCTTATTTCTTTACCATACAGCTCTTCAACATACTCCTTCCACCTCTCCTGGATCTCTCTCGGTTCTACGATTACCTTTCCCGTCTTGTCTGTTATCGTTGTAATTCCCCTTCCCTTATTACCACCCGTCAGTTCCTTTACTTTCCTATATAATGCATCTGCTCTTCCCTCTTTTTGGTATTTCTCTAACGCGTCGATCTGTTCTCTCCACCACGCCTCTCTTGCTTTCTTTGTTTCTCTTCTAAGCCTGTTATTAAATTCTCGGTATTTTCTCTTACCTAGCTCTGAGTTTATACTCTTCCATTTCCTTCTCTTCTCCATCTCCCTGATCATCTCCTTCGTGATCCACGGTTTTCTAATTTTAGTTGCACTCACTACGCCTACCGTTGCTTTCGCCGCTTCTATAATTCCATTTTTCAAACTTCCCCATTCATCTTCCACTGATCTAACTCCATGATCCTCAATCATTATCTCATCCACCTTCTCCCGATACTTCTTCATTGCCCCAGTTAATGCCTCCGTATTCCACTTACGTACCCTCCTTCCCATTCTTATCTTTTTCAGTTTTACCCGACATTTCATGACTAATAAGTTGTGGTCTGTGTCTGCATCAGCTCCTGGATAAGTATGCGAGTTTTTAACACTATTCCTGTATCTGTGACGTACCATTATATAATCTATCTGGAACCTATCTGTCTCCCGGCTTCTTCCAAGTGTACCTACGTCGAGGATGATGTCTGAACCATGTATTTGTAACTACTAGGTTATTTCTGCGGCAAAACTCTACAGCTTTCTCGCCCCGGTCATTTCTTCTTCCTAGCCCGTAATCGCCCACCTCCCGCCCATCTCTTCCTTCACACACCACCGCGTTCCAATCCCCCATTACTACCAGGTGCTTACTTCCTGGTATCCTACCAATTATTTCCTCTAGCTGATCGTACTCCCCATCTACCTCCTCCTCTTTATGATTAGAGGTAGGCATATAAACCTGGATTATAACTAAATTCGTTGGTTCTGCTTTTAGCTCCACGACTATTATCCTATCACTCACCTGTTCTGCATACACTACTTTTCTACCTAGTTTCCTATTCATTACGAATGCAACCCCGCGCTGACTTTCATTCCCTCCACTATAGATTACTCTATATTCGCCGCTCCAGTAATCCCCGTCATCCTTCCATCTTACTTCACCCAGGCCCATGATGTCTACACCCACCCTCTCCATTTCTTGCTTTATATTCTCTAGCTTCCCCGCCCTCAGAATAGTCCTAACATTCCAAGTGCCTATTCTAATAGTTTCGTTCCTCTTCTTTATCTTCTTTTCCTCTGCTGCTGCTTCGTCTAAGCAAGGATTTCGTGTGATGACGACCGCAGGGGCCTTGCTCCCACCGCTGCCGGGCACGACACCCGGCCCTCTTGGCCGAGTCCCGTAGTTGCCAGGATTCATTATCAATTGAGAACTGTCCATAATTTCAAGGTTTTTGTTTTAATTGAGGTAGTATTCCTTGGCCTTACTCAATAGTGTTTTTTACGTGACACCATCACTTCAGAGGCCGCCCCACTGGGGTCAGACGCCTTTTTCAGCCGCCTCACTGAGGTACAGACGCTGCGCGGACTACCATTCGTCTGTCTCCTAACCTTCGACCAATCTGGCATGGGTGACCCTACCAGGAGCAATGCTCCCGCCAGTGCAGCTCTAGGGGTCATCGGAGCACGCAAGCCCTTCAACCACGACAAGGTTGTAGTCCAAGAGAAGGGGTAAAACGCGTCGTGCAAGAATAAAAAGTTGTAGAAAAGTACTAAGCTAAGTTAATCATGAGTACTAGTAACTTATACGAAGTAAAGCCTTCAGCAGTCAAGCTATAATTGAATATGCTTTGAATGAAAGCTGTGAGTAAGAATTTTTTCCCGTAGAAACAGGAAAATCTCCATGAGTAGATACTAATGGTTCTATATGAAAAAGAAAAATCCTGAGCACTAAGTGAAGAAGACGGAACTGATACAACATTTCCACCCGCGGATTACAGGCCCCGTTTACTGGTGAAGTAATTGTTTTTACCTGTTAATGGTTATTGCAAGTAAGATCCGTCAATTATATGTAAATGTGGGAAAACGACAACCGAGCCGAAATATCCGCAGGCGTTTTTATGACTATAGGCAAATACTAATGAGTTAATTTTAATTACTTTAAATTACTTACTTAAATTCAAACTATATGTTTTATTTTTCGCCGTTTAGCTCCCAAATGTGTGCAAAAATTATTACTTAAAATTAGTACTAAAAAGTACTTACCTTTTCTTAATAAATGAATATCACGATATAAAAAATAAAAAAAAACAAGAACATATTTAAAAATATCAACATAAAAATAACCTTAGTTTTCTTCGTGCACCGTGCCTTAAAATTTGCTTGCCAAGCAAATAAAAATAAACTAGGATTTTTTTCCAACTACGCGCAATATTAATTTTTTGCCCATATTGTTTCAATCGAATCAAAGAAGTGATTACATTTTTTGCCCGTAATATTTTGGTCAACCTATACAAGTTATCACGGGCCTTATCTAATCGTTTTTATCGGCTTTTTAAGCGAAAGCGTGTGATATTTTTAGGATGCCCCAATACGGGTTATGCTACGATAAGAATATATCTCACGCAATATGAAACGAAAGGAATATTTTCGTTTTCATAACCGTATATACTGTTATTACACATTGAATGTATAAACATGTACCGTTTTTCAAGAATTATCAATTGATTTTCGTGACAGCAGTTAAGGGCTAAGCAGTTAAGTTATTAAGCATCGCGGGACTTCCATAGTCACTAATTACAATGGACATGAACATCACTAAAGTTATTTCAAATAAAGGAAGCTATATGCGTAAAGAATGCAATGAGTAGTACAATTAGCATTCTTATGAAGAATGTTTTGACCTCCATGCCATAATTTATGAAGAACAAAATAAGAGATATCTGGACAAAATATTTTGCATTGAATTATGAGGCTCAAACGTAAATTATGTATGTATGTCATTATATTTAGATTCTTAAATTTCAGCAAATGATTCTTATGAAAGAGTCATTTTAAGAAGACCTATGGACGTGGCAGTTAATTTGACATTGTTAAAATTTTGATGTTAATAATTTTAAATATCTCTGTAATTGTTGTTTACCCATCTTCTATAATTAGAAAGTCTCTTTTTCTTTGCGGTTTATGGTGCAGGCAGAAAACTATTCAAAATTAAAAAAAAAGTCGTCCGGGAAAATTACGTAATGTCACTTATAAAAGCTATTAAATTATGCTACTCAGGCAGTGAAAGAATACAAATTCCTAAAGTATTTCCAACATTTGATCATTGATAGAGTGCTCATGAATTTAGAGATTTGATTTTTATTTATTTTTTTGAAACTCATTGGCTGTAAAACTTCGACTGAGTGTAGAACGACCTATGATTTAAATACTTTATTGGTGAAGTGGATTATTACGGATTATTAAGTGATAAAGTGTGGTGATCAATGGATTATTAAATAATATATCGTGGAGTGGAGAGCTGCATAAATTGATCGTTCGATTTGATGAGTGGTGATTGAATGATTGAGAATTGACTGATCGTTGATCAATGAATATGGCGACTTCCAAGCGATTGAGTTTGTGGTTGAGAGGGGTTACTTTCTCTGTCCTTGCCGATGGCTTATTACCCAGTTCTATTCAATAAGAAAACACAGGAGCTTCAAAACATGCCTCCAGCGAATATCATTAACTCCGTGGCCGAGAATTTATAGACTAAAGATATTTAGGTTCCTACGCAGGAAAATAAGCCTCCGAGGAAAAGTGTGCTCAGGTCTACGATAAACAAATGCGTCGTCCACTAATGGATTTGACTCCGCCCACATGAACTGTGACGCTCAAATATCCCCTACACTTCCTTCTCCTACCTTCTCCTACTCTTTCCCCCCCTTCGTCGATTCTCGCTCGACCGTGACTTGAGGGCGAAAATAATTCCCTCTCGCTCGTAACTCCGCGATCTTTTCCTTATAAGTGTTCGCTAGCACTTTGTAATACCCATAATTTTAAAGTTGTATTTTCCCATTTTCCGTTTTTGAAATCAAGGTGCGTTCCAATGTGTGTATAGTATCAAAATCAGCTGTTTATCTATCCTAATATTGGATCGTTGCAGATTTTTATTCCATTCTCCTTTCAGCTAGCAGTTTTATTATTTTTTAAAGTCTTCATGATAATATCCCTCCTAATCATGCCTATGAAATCCATTTATGTGGTACCAAAAATATCCCATTCGTTTCTCCTAATATTAATGATTTCAAGAGAATGTTGTTGTGTTCTAAAATGTATCCAATAAGTGTGTCCCATTCTCCTCTCAGTTTTCTATGACTATCCATTTTCTCTATCTCTTTGTATGATTTCGTCATTGTTACTTTTACTTTCACATCTGTTCTTGATTATCGTTTGAAAGGGGCAGCTTGGTGATGGCATGTGTCCTGTATGCAACTCGCAGTGGTTTCACGTTCTTTGTATGTTGTGTGCATGACAGCGAATCGCCACTGGAATTTTATCTAAACAAGTTATCAAACTAAGATTCGACATGAACTAAATCCATGTCTAGAAATCAAGTTTAATTTCATCACTATGTTTCAAGAATTATTTGTAACCGTCAGGTATAATTGAAACCGTAACTTACCTACAGTGAAACTTGGACAACAAAATTGACTTGTACTTAACTTCATAAGGACGCATATTTTGACTTTACCCCAGATAACGGCCGAATCTATTGAGTTCATTCATCAAACTATTCTGGAGTTCCGTGCACAACAATAGGCCGACAATCAGTGTGGAGATATCTACGGGTATTTATCGTTTCAGGCAATTACCTTCTTCGGTAACTCATGTGCACGTTCAAACGCACTTCGTGGACATGAGTTACATGGAAACATCGTAAGTAAGTATGGTAACAGGCCACATGCTTGAATCCCGAGCTCTCGGGTGTAAATCTGATGCTTGCCAGAGGAGTAATGGGAGGCTATAGAACACGGTGAGACGTCGAGCCCAAGGAGGTTAGAAAAGAAATGGAGGCGACATACCACTTGATTCTTGATGCCAATTCCGCAATTGCAGTCGGCACACTTTAGACCTTCCTCTGGCTTACGTGTCCGGCGGTCGCGTTCGATTTTCGTCAAATCTAAGTTAATATCCACAGACAAGGCGATGTTTTGTTCCTGGTTTGGCAACACCTACTCGACATAAAATCCTTCCCAAGCACCCCTATTCTTGCTTCACTTTCGTCCATGAGCGTTCACGGTCATGCCTCCTCCATTTCATTTTAACCTCCTTGGTCGAGCCCACGGTCGAGCCACGTAAAACAAAGTAAGTGCGCTGTGTCTTAAAGTCTACCATCTCAAGTTAATAGCCACGCCCCGTCTCGATCAGGCATTAACAGGATTGATGAGTCGCACAGTGACATGTTTGCTTTTATTACCCTACATTTTTTCTACAAATTATTTTCATCCTCTTTAATAGCGACATTTATTATGCCCTGAGCACTATGCTGAGATGTGGTGTAGTTTTAGGATTAACGGTCTAGAAGTGCACTACTGTGTATCCTGTGTTCCTAGAATTGAGAAGTTTCCAGACTTTATATTCATGGCAGAACTTTGCAGAGGATTGGCTTAGGGTGGACTGATAATTTTGGGGTTGAGATCTAGGCAATACTTGTCCTAAACGTATTAATTAGTATTGGTATTAGAAGAATACCCGTGATGATTGTCCCCTAAAATTGCTCGCTTCAGAAGTATTTGATATTGCTTTTATAGGTTGGTTATTAAACTTTGGAGTACGTTAAAAAGCGAAAACCTTGAGCACCTTTTTCTTTTTAAGAGGATACATTTTCTTACTTTTCTCAGAGGTAACTGGTGGTAAAAAAAGAAAGAGGCACTCCGGGAGTTCCGACAGAAGTGAAAACTTGAAATAACGTGAGCATTTTTGAATGTAGGGAATAATTTCTAATGAAGTGTTTTATTAATCAGTAGACAGTAGTTTCATGTATATAATAAATTAAATATTGATTTGTTGCGCTATTGTACACAATTATTTTACATAAAAATTGTACACTTCAGAATAATCAACTTTCATCCATTATTTCAACAACTCTTTCATCATCACCGCCATCATCATCGGCAATATCTAAAACTGATACAATAGGCTTATGGTAACTAAAGTAAGAAACGAATAATTTTGATTCGAATTTGCTTAAATGTCTTGTAAATACTGCATCAATAGTAGTTTTATATTTCGTTGTGCCAAGATTGCGATCATTAGACATCGTTAAACCAAACTCACTATTTAAAAATTCAATCAATGGTAGATTTTTATCGTCTGCAAAGTTTATGTTTATGTATATATGAATAAGCTACTCAAATTTAACGTATTAAAAGAATATGAGTTATATTGTACTAACCTTCACCATTCTTGTATCGAGTACACTCTCCTGCACGAGTATGGACTATTATATTATCCGGCACAATATTTGTAGCAACCCAAATTGAATGAACTAAACCGTATATTAGATATATATATAATGTAATATGAATAAAATTATAATATAGTTTATTTGACGGTGACGGTGACGCGAGTCCAATGGTTTTTACCCATCCACAAAAGTGTATATACAGAATATACAATTACACATATATTTAGTAGCGGTGATGGTGACGGTGATGCGAGTCCAATGGTTTGTACCCATCCACAAGTACTGTGTATATAGTGAGTATACTGTGTATATACAGAATATACATAATTATACATATATGTAGTAGCGGTGACGGTGACGCGAGTCCAATGTCTTTTACCCATCTACAAAAGTGCTCAACGCGACATAAGAAATTTTCACTTCAAAAATATGTTAAAAACGTTAGTACATTCTTTACACTAATCGTCGGAAACAACCCTGTTGGACTCTAGTTTATTTTAACCAGTGAAGAGAACTTTACTTGCTACATTGCGCCAAGTTCCGTCGCCACTAAGAACGAGTATTTTCAGATCTATTTTATGGACCGCGGATCAGAGAGTTGGTTGACGAAAAAGAATGTTCGAATATTTATGAATAAAAATTGAAAGAAACCAACGTAATCAGAAAATTTAAGTTGAAAACCATGCTTTTCTTCCATGAAATCATTGCTACGATAAGGTTGATTTTTTTTCAAATATTTTTCTATTGGATAGATGGACATTGATTAAAATTTAAGGGAACGCTTAGTTAAAACTCCGATGTAGATTATGACGGTACAGGTATCCTGTATAGGAACTGTCTCTGCGGAAACCTGAAGGTAAAAAAATCGGAGACTGAGAAAAAGTCATGGAGAATTATGAAGAGAGCAAATTGGATGAAGATGAAATAAACGAGTGTGTTTTTAACGTGGTTTGGATGTAAACAAAATTTGTTACGCAGAGCTATCAGAGGTTATATAAAAGAGGATGGAAGATATATTGAAAGTCAACGGCGCAGCGTGGGTGGATGAGGGAAAATGTTGGATGAAAGCGAAGAGGGAAATGAGAGGAACTCCTCGAGTTTACGAGGAGAAGCAAATAACACGCCAAGATGATGAGGCATCTGAAGATGAATCTAATATATATCACAAAATGAACTAAATGTGAGATAGGAGTGGGAAAGTACTTCAGCTTAATGAGATTCGGCGTCTAAAGATCATTTTGCTCTTACACCGTCTGAACCGGTTCCCATCAGAACACCGAAGTTAAGCAACGTTGGGCCCGGACTGTGGTTGGATGGGTGACCCTCCTCCATACCTCAACCAGGCATGGATGGAGAGATGATACTCCCTCCATACCTATACCGGCAGGCCGTAGGGGCCAGGCCAAACCGGGCCGGTTGGAGGGAGGACATCCTCTATACCTGGTACTGGGGTGAGGCAGGGGGAGGCCAATCCTCCATACCTCTACCGAGGTGCTCTTGTCCCCTGTCTGCAAGTGGCAGACAGGCATGGGGTTGGCACAATGGACCAAGAAAGGTCTAAGTGCCCGGGCTCCTGACGAAGGCCCCCCCAACAACAATCTAATCTATCTAATCTACACCGTCTGATGTTGGCGGACTGGGTAACATCACCCGGATGAATAGGAGGATAACCTCTCCGTAATTGAGCCGAGAAAAAAGCCGAAATTCAAACCATGCTAAATTTCGGTGATTGAGTGGGAACTGTTGGCAATCCAATCGTGGTAGTAGGACAATTTCCTGAATGTTGGGCCGATAAATTAATCCATGAGGAATGATTTTATTTTAGTCGACTCCGAGAAAGTGGGTGTGAAAGCAGGAGCAGCGGGAAGAAAATCGGTGTGAGCATTCGACAGAGGCAGGAGTGGCTACACTGGAAAGGGTGTTAATACGTAATGTTGAAGAGAGTGAAGCGGTGGGAAACTTTTTTTATTGGTGTAGAGTAATGAAAGGTATTCTCAAAGGCAACAAAGGAAGTTGGAGACATGGTGAAAACAGGGAGGGGAAATTAATACGGGGAAAACTACTTTCCTTTGATATGTGTGTGGGTGGTCAATAGTGAAGGTTCATTGTTCCATCGCTCTTGTCCAGTCTTGAGGGGTGTTTATTCCGGGTGGTTTACAGCTGGGGGTTGTCAACGAACCTAATGGCGTTTTATAAGGATGCCTATTGTATAAGATAAAAGGTTTTCTGTGGTAAGTAAGCCTCCAAAAGCAGCAGCGGTAAACGCGCACGTGTGCTCGCGCCTACGCTTATAAACTGTCCCCACATTCAAGGAGAACAGCCTTCATTCACCTCTTGATTATATTATTACAGTACACTCGTTTCACTAGACCTTGAACTATGGCGTAGTGCCGCAGAGGAGTAAAATAGCGCCAACAAAATTTAAGTAGCTATGTGCAATCACTTAAAATTAGATCGAGGAAAACTTTCCTAATCAGACGTCAAACACTCAGATTTTGGCGCATGGAGGCCAACCAACCGGGGAATCAACCTATTCTCTTTCGATCTCTGTATTCAAAATTTCCCTTTCAGAATACATTATCGCGTTGCATTTTTTAAAGGTGGTTACAACGTAAAATGACGTAAATGTCATTTATTCAATTTCTGTTTCTTTATATAGAAACGTGCTATCTGACATGAACCACAAAACGTTACCTACCTACGCTATTTTTATTGGAAATTGAACTTGATATCACTTACTGTTAAATGCGACAGATAGGACAAACACGGTGAAATTTGTATTTCTTATTCTAATATTAATGCCATTTTCACAGAAAACTGTTTAATAGAGCCTACATCTTCAGGGAAATTGATTAAAATAAAATAGATGAATCTTAACACCTTATGTGTTGAGATATTAGCTCATTATAGCTATAGTTGAAGTCAGAATGTGTTAAATCCACAGAAATAGCACTGTGATCGGCGTCTATGGATATATAAAGTGTTCATTACAAATATATTGGCAGAATAATCTGCACATTTGGTACTTGAATTTGGATTTGCCACGGATAGTGAGTGAGGTGCGGAAGAAGTGGAATATGTCGAAAGGGTGACATATAATGGCGTGAAGGATCATGGGAATTTAAACGTGAGTTTCAGGTCTAATACGGTGCTCCCTATAGGTCAGTTTTTCACTGCCTCTCCCTATAAATTCCTGAGAAAAAAACGCCTACGTCAAACAACTGGCCGATCTCATATCACTGTCTGGAAGGTAAGACGAAGAAAAGTCAAGCAAATGAACAAGGGGCCTATGTTACATGTAATAGAACAAAGTGTGGTTGTTCATCGCTATTTATACTAGTTTCTACCTATTGTTAGCTTCCCTTCCACTGGAAACTTCTCGAATTTCTAGGTGCTTCATTTGAAAATCTTTCTCAGTCGTTGAGTTGTGCACTGGCTAAAGTATTCTCCTTGTGCTGTGTTATTCCGTGTGAAATTCAGTTGGTTTCTGAACACGAGTGACCCTTTGTGGAGGCCATCTAACAAGTGAATATCTCTAGGTAAATATGTGGATCTATATTGTTCATCACACTTATGGATGTAAAAATCTGAATAAACTTTTGTCCCACAACTTATAAATGTTAAAATTTTTGGTATTTCAATATTGAGGTTATAAAAATGCAGATTTAAGTTTGCAGTATGGTACTAGAAAAGGAATAACAACGAATATTCCAACTTTTAGAAGCTACGGAGGAAGAAAAGGATATTGTTGGTGATATATCGGATGCAGATAACATAGATAACCTGCAAGAAAGTGACCACGATACTGATCAAGGGATTTCTGAGAGTAATGATGATTAAGATAGCGACAGTGAGCTGTTTTATAGCAAAGATATGGAAACGGTGTGGCAACAAAAAATCATTTTGCAAAAATGCTCGATTTGGGTCTGAAAACATTTTCTGCGAGACGTCCTTATTAAATCAACATTCAAGGAGAGTAAAAAGCCCTTTGGAGAGTTGTAAACTACTTTTTAATTTCATTGCTGAAATTGTTGGGAGCAAAAAACGTTATATTGATTACCTAGATGTGAGGTATAAAATAAGTGAAATGTCAGGCAAAAAAGTGTCATTGAAATGCAAGCTCTCTTTGGAGTGTTGTTTCTAGTAGGGATTCATAAATATTCTCATTCAACTATAAGAGACATGTGGACAACAGACCGCACTGGACTTAAACTTATGTACGTATAGGTGTAGCGAAACTTGGTGGCACTAGCCAGCGTTTAAGGTAACTGAGAACGAAACAAGCGTTTATGAGCGGACAAAGCTATCGAAGGGCTCAATTAAGGATCTCTAGAGAGAACCTAAGGATCTTTATCCCTCATCTCTTGTATGATCTCCTCTCCCTGACGTCATATTCTGTACGGGCAGGCGCCACCAAGTTTAGCTACACCTATACGATGAGTTACGACCAGCCTTCATACCTAATGCGTGCTATTCGGTTTGATAATATTTTTGACCAAAAAAACAAGACAGCAAGTTGACTAATTGGCTACAGTAAGGAGCATTGACACTCATTTCTATTAAAATATTCAGAAGGTCTATAGCGCTGGTATTTATCAAATGTTAGACGAAAAACTGGAAGGTTTCCGTGAAAAATGTAATTTTTTTACCGTAAATTCCCAGCAAGCCTTACACATCGAAATCTTTTCGTTGGCAGATTGACGAGTCTTTTATTCTCTAAAAATGGAAATGTACTGTGCTAAGCAACCCGACGGACCTTTTGAAACAGACTTTACCACATCCGCTGTTGTGAAGCGTTTGTCGCTCCCTTTCCTAGATGCTGGACTAGCAACGATGGATAACTGGTACACGAAATTTGCTTTGGCGCAGGAATTGTTTGTTAGAAAACAACTATAGTTAGGACGATTGGAATAAAACAATGGAGAAACTCCGTCATCATTTACAAAATTAAACTAGTCTACACATTTCACGGCATATCTCCGAGAATATTGAAGCTAAAAATGTAAAAAAGAGCTTATTTTAAAGTTAATAAAATAGGAAGGTATAATAATGTATAATATTATAAAATTTAAACAATTTAATTAATTTTTTTTAACTTTATCGATTTATGACGATGTACCTGTCCCTCCGATTTTGTTCATTTTCTATATATTATACACACAACCCTCATTTACAAGTTAAAAAAGTTTGGTAGGGGTAATATTTAATTTAAGAAAGATAAAAAATGTTGAGTGTAGGCGTAACGCTGCGCTCGCCACGGCGTCCGGCTCGCGCGCCGATCGTACGGCTCTCAGGTTCTCCAGATCTCAGCACACTTTCTCTTTCATATTCTTGTCACCTGTTTTAAGTGTGTAACAACCCTTAAATTCCCTTCAACCGTGCCATTCACTATTTGCTTCTCGCAGATGTGACCGCCGCCTCCCACGCGGAGCGGGCCTTACAGCGGTCGGCCTCGGAGAACAATAGATAAACCTCGTCCCGTCTTTGACTTCCAATGCCACTTTCCTCTAAGCCCCTATACTATTTTACTCGCATATCTTTTTATTCCCCAGAACCTCTTCTAGATATCTCATTTCAAATAAATCGTGCCGCACAGTCGTCTCCCATCCATTAACATCTTCTTCTTTGGGAAAACAACGGGAAAGGCAGAGCGCCGCCCATTACAACTCAACGAAAATTTTGTTTCCCTTCCCAAACTGTAGCCTTTCAGACCTTATCCTGCCATGCCCTGCATTTCCTCTTTTACCCATCATATAAATCGGCAACCTCTTTTTAACTGTCCAAATAGTTATGTTTTTGGAGTATGTAAACATTTCCCCAACATGAGTTCACACATGTGAATTATGTAGGTCTTCGGAATCAGTTACAAAATAAAGTATATTAAGCAAGGCAATGGAATTTTGTTTCTATTTAAATATATTGGAAATATTATTTATTTCTTTGCTACTAATTTTAGCTTTATTTTACAGTCCACTTGAACAGTATCAGAAATTAAACATGACATTTATGACAGAATATATTGAAGCGTATTCATGTACAATTGGTGTCACTAATTCATAGTGTGGAGGTTGCTAATAATGACAGTATTAAGAAGAACGGCATTAGCCCAAGGGAAATAAAAATCAATTTCTCTTCCGTTTTCTCTGATGACTTACTGCTGTGCTGGCAGATTTGATTACCGACGTTGCAATACAGACATCGCATCGTAGATTTGCCGTGAAATGTGCAGGCAGTTTTGTAAAATTCAAATTTTGCGACGTTGCCATATCTCGTAAACGGTTGAATGTATTACAAAACGGCTTCGGGTTTTTCAATAGGCTATCAAATGAGGACGATATGCAAAATTTAGTTTAAAATCGGTTAGGTACCCTAATGGCAATCACCTGGTCGAGTTGACATGGAATGACCCGTATACACGATGTACATTGAAGTCGGTGAAGATGTTAAAGTAATCCTTATGTATGAATAATTCGGTAATCCTATTTATGGACGAGCCATTAAATAACCATGGTACAAAATATCTATTGCAATAGGCATACAATTTAAAAATACTCGTGAATTACATTGATATAAGCATAAATTATTTCCTGGCAATTATTTTGACAAGTCGAAAGTATTGCACCCCAACGGTCGATTGAAAATGACCACTTTCTTGTCAAAGATATTTTAAAAGGCAGTTTCCTGTCGAACACTCCTTCTTTATCCCCACGAACTTTCACAATGGAATGATCCCACAAACATTGTATCCTTATTTTTTATTCCTTATAATGCTTAAATATCACTTTACAAGACTTGATCGAATCTTTAAGTTAGTTTGAGAGCAAAAAATCACTTCACCTGCTAGAATTATGATGAATTTGGACTCATTTTTAAGAAAAAAACTCTCATCTTTCCAATTATATCAAAATATCAACCCCTTGCCAAACTACCTTTTCGAGCAATTTGCCCACAAATATAAGCTGTTTTACATGGGATAGATTATGGCTGAGCGCTCCAGAGGGAGAATATTAAAAAATTAGAAACTTCTGGCACCTATATTTCGTCAAAAAACTAACGATGTATAGCTTGCATGTTTTCTCAACTATTTGTATAAAATTATCTATTACTCACTGCAGTAATATTTACGGAATCGCAAAAAACCTGCTCTTTTGAAGGGTTTTCAGCCGTAAGGCGGGAAAAAATGAGTCAAGTTAGAGACTTATGAAGCTTTATTTATTTAATTACTGAGAATTTTCGTTATATATAACTATACCATTGCGCCATTAATATTACAATATTTATTTCATACTTCTTACGGACGCTGAAATCAAAAAATTAAAATATAATATGGTCTCCATTATGACTAGGGAGTACTATCTCGCTCAAACTACCTTAAAAACTCTGGGAAATACTCGCATAGCAGAAGAGCGCTCTCTCACTTGTTGGACGTTGTCCGGGAGACAGCCGATAATCCCCATCGTCAGCTGACCACCATACTCTCCGGCCCACCTCCTGCTGGCGTCAGATGACGTCACGGGCGCCGTCGTCATCATTCCAGCCCCGAAGACAGCCGCTGGTGACGCGAACCCCCAAACCGGTGGCACCACGCGGCGGCCGAACCTCCAAGTATCACCGTACATCTTGCTCATGAATTACAGGCTGCGTCCCTGCCGAATTGCACAAAGGAAATAAGAGTTTGTTTACAGCCGAGATATGAGTAACCTGAATGATTTCTGCCACTCTTTATATTTTTGTGAGTTTTCTAATGTGTGCTCCGTTTGTGAGAATTACGGAGGATAACATTGGGGAAAATTTTGGGCATTATATCTTTCCTTATTTGTGGAGAAATTTATATGAGAATAGCACGCAAGAACACATTTTGGTTGCAGCCTTATTAAACCACTGTTGCTACTTCCCACAAAAACAGAATGGTTTTTCTAGTTAAGCTTGTGCTCTCTGTTGAAACATCGGAGAATCAGTTCGCAGAGAGGAAGGCATTGTGAAGGAAGGCTTCAAAACGGCAATGTGAAAACTACATGTCAATTGAGAAGTAGTACGACCTTTTCACGAGATATCCGCGCTTTAATTTTTTAGGGAAACGTAATCAGTGAAAAAATTTAAAGTTTATCCGTGAAACTCGTGACTCCAAAACAACTATAAAGTTTTCTTCTGCGTCGTTAAGCCCGTACGTCTAACCTCACTATTCATTCATTCATTAGAGTTATCTACCGGTTAGAGGTAGGTTGTGATGTAAGTCAAAGAATATCCAACGGACTCTTACACTTGCCGTGCCCTATCTACCTCTAGTATTTCTTTCTTCATCTCAGCATAAGTCCTACCTTTCTTCATCCCGTCCATGAAACCTATTCTCTTCCTTCCCCGCTTACCCAACATCCTTCCCTCTATCACGGCCTTCAGCAAACCATCGTCCCTCATTACCCCTTCCAGCCACCTACCCTGTCTTCCCCTAATCTCATCTATAAGTTTCCTCTCCTCGCCCACCATGTCAAGCACTTCCTCATTTGTCTTCCTTTCCGTCCAACGCACCTTCTCCATCCTCCTCCACACCCACATCTCGAAAGCCTTCAGCCTATTTTCGTCTTCCTTTCTCAAGATCCATGTTTCTGCTCCATACAACGCCACACTCCATATAAAGCTCTTCACCAGCCTCTTTTTTACATCCTTAATTAAGGTCCCCGACATCAGCTCCCTTCTATTATTGAACGCTTCCTTCGCTAGCGCTATTCTCCTCATAATGTCTTTTCTACTATGTCCTGTTTCTTCTAGCGTACTATCCAAATAATTAAGTTTTTTCGACTTGCTCCAGTTTGAATCTCACTATGTGTAGGCTGAATTTTATGCAATCCAAAATGCATCTATTCAATACATATTCGAAATCTCACTTGAAAAAAACTCTTCAATGCTAATGAAATATGAATTAGTCTAATTGATGTCTAATGGCCGAAATAAATTATTTTCTTTGACACACAAGTTTTTGGCCGAACTCTTTTTCTATGGCACTTTTTTTCAACTCAGATTTTTTTAATTCTTCTACGCTGTTTTTAAGTTGAGTTTAGGAGAGCATCTATCGGGTAGGTGATGTATTGATGATTGATAATTACTCAACAATATGCAACCTCGTACTAATTACATATTCGAGCAGTAAATTAAAAGACTACTTGTGGATTGCTGGAGAGAAACAGCATTCATGGCGAGATAGAGAATATGGTTAGGTTCTTAGTCATTTGAGTGATTTTAAATAAATATAACTCATAAATGTAATAGAATGTTTTGGCTCTCACTTGTGGAGTTATAGCATTTTGAATAGTAAATATATGGTTTTTCCTTTCAATTAGTCCGCGGTTTCATAACGCTCTATCGTTGAACCGAGGATGGTTTTATAAAAACGCATAGCTCCATTTCAGAGTTTAAACTCGTCTTTTCTTAACCTGTTTGCTCAAAATTCCCTCGTTACTACTGACATGTGGGCGAGGAGAAGAAAGGAAAGCGTGAGCTGGGTTCGATAGGAAGCAAACGAGGGTATGTTTGGAGAGGAAATGAAGCTGATGGGGAAATTAAAAGGAGGGAGAAAAATGAGGTGGAAGGCGAATTTGAGAAGGGTGATGGAGGGAAGAATGATTGGGTGGACGTCTTGAGAGGAGGAGGAGGAAGAGGAGGAGGGTGGAAATATTGAAATGTATGAACGGAGGGTAAATTTGCGAAGACTTTAATTTTGATTTTAAAATGGAAAATCAATAGTTTTATTAAATAAAGGGGGGAGTAAACTCTCCGCTTCAGTAAAATAATATGCAGGTCTGTCCATAGATAGACGCACTGGTTACTTGATAAAATGTCTATAATGATTGTATGGATAGAACTATATACGTGCTACCATAGAGTAACAGATACTAGTGCCAGAAGAGAAAAGCACTCCGGTATCCTTTGACAATCATATGTCAGAAGTTGTCGGGACTGATTAACGAAAGATTTTCTTTTAATTTACTAACTACGCATTGAAATAAAGCTATTCCTTAAAGTTAATGCCGACGCTATCTCACTTTTCACTTTTCGTTTATAAAAAATATATTTCAGATGAATTCCTTCTTCTTATTCTTAAGGGAAATCTCAGAGGTTGGGTTGTTCATAGATCTACCATTAATTTGAGGGAATACTCCTGATCATTATGCTTTTAATCTCGTATTCTCTCTTCTTCACTCTTTGGTGGCTTTGGAGTTGCCTCACAGAGGGAATATCTTTTGATTTTTTACGATTTCTGTGAAATACACGGGAGACTCGCTAGACGATCGAGTTGTCGACTTACCCTTCTTCACGCAATCCGTCATTCCATTTTTTCTCCTCTAACTCGACTGCAGTTGAAAGCACTGCTGGAAATACAATATGTACCGCTTGACTTGTTGAGGCAATATCTATTGGAGAATGCTCAATGTATCCAAAAATTCTCGTAGCCGCCGCAGGCTACTCACGATGGCAAACATAACTCGAGCTTTGAACATGGACCTTAGCCTACTTGAAGTATATTCTGTTTCATTACTTAACGAGATTATAATTTTATTCATATTCTCTTGGGATTACCTTTTTAAGTTATAGCAGAGAGAATGATGACTCTTTACGTCAGCTTACCTCGATGTAATTTACTTTAGACAAGTTATTAAGCAAGTAAAGTAAGCCATATTATTCTCATAACCAAATTTTCCCTTAAAATTGGTTAATGTGTTAGAATTGTTAATACATCAATAAATAATTTGAACAGTATGCACCAGCACATTTTTTTAATTTGATTAGGTGTGTTGGATAATGAGTTATTTCAGATACCAAAGTAGAGTAGCAATTACTATGGTGATGCGACCGACAATTGCTGTTAAGGGGAAGTGGGGGGGGGGGGGGCGGGGAGAGGAAGATACGAATTTTGTGAGTGGATGAAGGAGGGTGAGAAAACGTCATCGGTATCAACTTGCTCTTAACCGATGGGCGGAAAATGGCCCATAGTTTACCGTACTATACGACGGACGAAGGAAAGTCCTTCGTGTATCCAAGCAGGCATCGTGAGGGATTCCTTGTAAAGTTCTCTATCTTTGAGGGGATTATAGCTGGCACCCACGTGTAATGGAAAGTCTGGGAACTATATACCAACCAGAAGCACATTCATATATATATATATATATGGATGGATACCGCTCATGGATTTAGCATATATGCAAAATCCATGAGCGGTTATTTTCAAAATTTTACTTTCGGGAAATTTTATTGCTTACGTTTTGGTGATCAACGGGACAGGTAAAATATTTTTTGTCCCAGCTGCCATCCGGAAGACGTGTTCTGATAGCAAGTAAACATTCATTTTTATTTACGTAACGATGTATCTACACAGCTTTATTTCACGTAAAGTGATCTAGAATAATATAATTTAATACGGTAAGACATGGATAGCTTACCCTTTGCGTGATTCAGATGGCATACACGTTGTTACATTAATGTATATTACACAATCACCCAGAGGTGAATCATTCTTACTATACGTTTAATTTTTGTATCAGGGGTTACCTCCATCACTCGTTTGAATCGTACTCAAATAATTCTCATGGTAACAATATATGTGTCACATTTAATTTCTTTTGTAGTAATGTTATACTTAAGTCCTGCACATTGAACAAGTACCTTTCAGCAGTAGCATAGATAAGGAATACCATGCATGTCTCCATTGGTTAGTGTCAGGTTAGCTGCTTTCTGCTAAGGTAAACTGTAAGACCCTAAATCTCTAGAGAAACACAGATTTATGCGCTATTTTCTATTTGAAAATTAATGTGTGAACTATTCCCTCTGATTGCTGAATTCGGTAATTATTTTTTCGAACCCAACAATGTGACAGGGGTACAAACATAGCACTCATCTCAAAGTTTGGCTCGATTGTGATCCAACAATTTAACTACTCCTGGTGATGTTCAGCCATCTATCCATTAATCTCTCTCTTATGAGGTCGGATAGATACGGGGGAAAGCTTATCACCTCCTGCCAGACTTTATTTTTTAATCCTTGTCTCTCCTCCTTTCGCTCTGAACGGTGCAATGACTAGTTGGATGCAACGCTGGAGTTCTCTCGAAATCCCACAGTCATTTTTTGCTTAATTAGCTTCGCCCCTCGTCCGAAATACGTTGCGGGAAGAGTGCATGACCATGCCGTCCCGAGTTTAATTACCTCCACGTCATGCCAGAGAAAAAGTGCATCCAATGCAGGTGCACGTGCATGGTTGATGGTGCATCGTGTGGCATGATAAAAATATTTCCTCTTTCCCCCGCTGCGTACAATGGTGCAGACTCGCAAATAATTGCATTTTCCATTTCCCCCCCTTTTTTAATCGTATCAGCGATGGCAGTTCACTTTGATGGCAGTTCTGCACTTTCACAGCGATGGCGGTGTTACTGCACTTTCACTCTCGAGTTTCCGGATTTTTTATTTTCTCTCTTTTCCCATGCATCTCGATTCCCATACTGAGGTGAATGAGCTTTATTTTTTTTTACAATTGACCGAAGTCACGTGATGGCTGCCTCGTAGGTCGCTTTGGCGCATTTGACGGCTGTCATTCCCGTCTGAGAATTTCTGATGGTTTAATTGAAGCTATCTCCTCGAGTATAGCCCTCAGAATAGGTTGGATGTCACCCAGAGTTTATGTAAAACGTTGATTCTGCTAAGGGTGAAAAATTATCATTTTGCGTTTGAGCTTTGTTGTCGTGAGCTTTTCTACATCTCGTGGACACCCTAATATAAGTTAAATATATGATCTGCAGTTTGAGCTTTCAATGAGAAAAAAACGCGAAATTCTTATCCTCTGGTGATGGCAAAATGTAGTGAAATCTATGTAAATTATCCCTGGTTGTGATGCGCGTACGTACCAAAAGTCAAGGGTCAATTTGATATCTCGAACAGTATCCGTTTAAATAGTGGAAAGACTAAGTTCAGATTAGAAGGTAAGCTTTCCCTGGAAATCTGTATTATATAACAGTTAAGTAAGATATTCTGGAATGGAAATATTTCCGTGTTATTCTTCTCTTTTTCTTTTCTTTCCTATTACTGTACATTTTTACACCTTTACAAGATCATGTAGTTCTCCAATGATGTTTCTCTCTCACTCCTTTACCATTATTTCGTTTACATTTCTCCTCTTAGGTCGTGCACACTTTATACGTATTATATCTTACAATACACTTTTATTTCGTATCTTATGTACCACTGTCACATTTTTCCATTTCGCTAAATTAAAAAAAAGTTTTCCTCAGTATTTCATGACTCATGCCTTCTAAGTTATTTAAAACAATTCTCCTTTACCCCAAATCCTCCACTTTTAGTCCTCTGTCATGGTTATCTTTATTTTATATTATCCTGTTTATATGGAGGGTTAAATACAAAGAAAAAATGTGCTGATCTGTTTCTCGATTTAACAAAAGCTTTTGATACAGTTGACCACACTATGCACACACACACACGATAAAAATACTGACAGAAGCTGGCATTAGAGGTATTGTGAATGATTGGTTAGGAGATTGGATTGGATGATTGGAGCTACCTGTCGGGTAGAACCCAAGGAGTAAAAGTTAATGGTTTTTTTTAGTGAAAATGTGCCTGTCACATGTGGGGTACCACAAGGGACCGTCCTTGGGCCTATCCTTTTTCTTATCTATGATAGTAGTATGTGTTATGATCTCCTCTGTGGAAAATTAACTTCTTTCGCTGATGATAATGCTTTGTGCTATACTTCTTCCAGTACATCTGAACTTGTTATCCAAATGCAAAGTGATGTGAATAGACTTAATCTCTGGTTTTGTGCAAACAATTTAGTTATTAGCATAAAATCCAAGGATATGTTCTTTAGTTTAAAACATCTTCCACCGCTTGACATTAATATTTTTTATAAATGCCTCCAGCGCTTGAATTCAAATGGAAGAACTTGTGAAGCCTGCATACAAATTGAACCAGTTGATCATTTAGGCTTAATCTTGGCCGATAAAAATTGCAATTGGAAACCACACATTAGCAAAATAAAATCTGAATTAATAATTGCTCTAAGAAAATTTTACCTGCTAATAAGAATTTATCCTGTGTCAGTCATGCGCCCTGTTTATTTTGCTCTTGTCAATTCTAGAATAATTTTGAGGAAACCGGGACTAGCCACGGTAGTAACCTTTACGGAGTCACCCGCATTCTAGAGTAGAATGCGGGTGACTCCGTAAAGAATTCTAGAATAGTGACCCAGAATTCTAGAATATAATATGGCTTTACTTGTTGGGGAGGCACGTACTATAATATTCAAGCAGTTCGCATTGTGCAAAATAAAATGCTTCGTGTCATTCTGGGAACTAGCACAAGAGAATCGTCATAATTCCCTTTATATAAAAAATTAAAAGAACTGCATCTTCGTCATATCTATTTGTATAAAGTATTACGAATCTTTTATAACCGAGGATGTCTAAATAGTGAACAGTGCCCTTGCGGTACTAGATTAAGAAGTGCTCACTATTGTACTATACCAAAACCCAATATTGAAGCCTACAAACATTTCTTTGATTTCATTGCCCCTTCAATTAATCAAAAAATTCCAAATGAGATTTCATCAATTAGCAATAAGACTACCTTCCTCGGAAAATTGAAAATTTGGTAGTAAGAGAAAAATGTTGTGGAATATCTGTTAAAAACTATGGTGTGATTCTTGTATGGTATGTGTACTTATTTTATTTTATTATGTGAATCTTGCACTTTATTTCAAATTCAAATTCAAAACTGTTATAATGGCACACATTTCTGTTATATAAAAGCCAGAATTTATTTTAGAATTATTTTTGTGAGTGACAGCTATTGAACTAAAACTAATTTATTCAAGGAATGGCAACCCCAAAACAAGAAATTATTTCTTCTGGGGTGCCTAGTTTCACCCCTATTTTGATTGGTTAAAATCTTGTATATCCCAGTGGGGAGAGACCATGCAGAAGACATTCATGAACTAATTCAAAAGTAGACCACCACTGAATAGAGTATTTGCGCACTTTTGGGAAGTGACATCTAAAAAATCTATCGATACTTCAGACACTAAATTTTCATTCTGACGCTCGAGAGACTTTTCGTTATTTTTTTCTTAGGTAATAAAATCTAATAAATTATTATTGCGCCGAAACACTGGTCCGCCATGTTTTGTAGGCTCTGACGTCATCTCCCAGAGTCGACCATTTGTTGATTTGGAGATTGTGTGACTGTGTAGTCTTAGCGTGCGGACGAAACTTTAGCTATTAATTAGCAAATATCGAAATAACTTCGAAAAGGCAAATACTATTTCACTCTCAACGCACAGCTAGGCCATTTCGCTTCTGCTAATATGGGAGATGACGTCACACTACGAAGAACCAATGGTTGGGCGTTTAGACCTAGGCAATTTCGATGCTAAAACAATGCATATTAAAAGCTATTTATTAAATTAATTAGTTGGAATTATACCTTGGTATTTCGTACGTGGCATTTCGAAACCAAACACTACTCGCTATAATAAATTTCAACAAAATACCTCACTTACGCAAATACTCTATTATCCTGAGCATACGAGAATAAACAAATGATGTAAGAAGCTCGTACAACCATAGAATGTTTATTGAATGTTCAAGTGTGAACTATTCATTTGAGACTGTTCATAGAACGTTCATTGAATGTTCCAGTGTGAACTATTCATTTGCGGCTGTTCATAGATCGTTCATTGAATGTTCAAGTGTGAACTATTCATTTGAGACTGTTCATAGATCGTTCATTTCCAGTCCACGAAGTATTATTCAAAAATAGACCCAGGTTGGACCTTCAAGGCCTGGTTGAACATTTAAAGAACATCTTTGAACCATGTACATTTGAATTGTCATAAACCACATGTCATGTCGAGAAATCATTAATGACAATACGTATTAATTCATGCATATATATTGTCACTAATGAATTCTACATTCTGGGGAATATTCTAACATACCAAATGTACGATATTATTCCTAAAATTAATGCCTGCATGCGATATCGCATTATGAATAGGTACGTTATGAGGTGTAAACCATTGATTTTTACGGATGAACACTTAACTGTACATGAAGCAAGAAATTAATATTTGGTACAAAGAAATGCAGGAAATGATGAAAGAAAGCCTAATATATTTTAAGCTAAAACGTCAAACGAAGTTAGTGGTGAAGGAAAGATAAATTGAGAATACGCAGGGCTGGACGAATGAAGAAATATAAGGCCTATAAACAAAGAAGGGAGAAGAACAGAGAATAGAAGGCTTGAAAAGAACATGTTTGCAGTCCCTTACAACATTTATTTTGATGGGGCTAATGTAACCAAACTACCAAAAACAAAATCCAGAATCAAATCGCAATTCAAATTCATATTAGAAATATCATAATAACGTACCATATAACAATAGGTAACTAAGGGTGCCTAAATAAATCAATATTTACATCGGGGGAGTTAAGGACGACGCAAATAGATAAACATGTAACAATGAGTAACGGGGGACGCTTAGGAAGAACACATATCACAGTCAGCAGAGATAATTAGAGGAGCTAAGATCAAAAAGGCACGCGAAGGGGAGGAAATACAAAAATTCCCCACTGGGATCTTTTGGGTGAAATAAACTATATTCTATTGTATTTACTATCATTGTTAACATCAGTAATTAGTATGCGTTTACGTACAATCTTAATTATCAGGAGGAATAAGTATAACAGCTGTGGAAGGAGCTGAATATATGTAGATCGTAAAAAAGAGGAAAATGAATAAAGAAATTCATTTTTGCTGATGAATGAAATATGTTATCACATTCAGTCTTAGGTTCGCAGAAGTAATTGGGAACTAAACAGAATCGTGGGGTTAACAATAGGGCGAAGGTTCTCTCACTCAGTGATTCAACCCGAAGGTTGGATGGGATAGTTGAGGGTAGAGCTCACCCTGCACTAAGCCACAGAGGCGTGTGAATTTCACACATTCTCAGGGTAAGGGGGGTGGGCAGTTCCTTTCCCTGGGCCACCTCGCACTCCCGCGGATTTTATTTGTTCGTTTATTTGGGCGAAGGCAATTGAACCATAAAAAAATCAGATAAATGCACTCTTAGAACAAGTTAATTTAGAATTAGAGCAAGGTGTACATACGTTGATGAGAGCAGGGGGGTTATTTTGCAATCTCACATTTTTAGTGACTCTAAGTGGAAAGGCGGGAGATCCGTTTCCCTCTCTTAATGATCGGCTCACGAACGGTTCGTGAATTGCTGAAGCTTCAATTACCTTATATCAAATAAAAGATGCCGAGACTAGCGAATACCCAGATTTCTCAACATCTTACGGAAGATATCTTACACTGTACATACCACGAAAATCTAAATGCAGTCAAAACTACAAGCGCCATGTAAGCGATCACTCAATATTTAATAAAAATTAACTCCATCTAACTAGTGTTCGATTCACAAGCACAGGAAATATCTACCAAGAACGTAGATTTTAAGGCAATATTTTTTTAAATTATGAAATTATGGTATAAATAACTGAATTCCATTCTCCATACACTGGCGGATAGGCACACGAAAACAAAGGTATCAGCAACATTGTTTGGGAAATATTGATACGAAATATATATACACAGATAATTCAATCTAATAATAACATAAGCATTTCAAAGAAAGCATACCTTCAAGTGCCCAATATATTGCCCATTGTTTTGAAAATCTATTGACCATTTCATTGTTTTAGTAGGTATGAAAATTTTATTGATACAATTTTATTTGTAAATAAAAGGTGCAACTTTTTCATACTGTCACTTTTTTAATACTATTTCTGTATGCAAAGATATTAAGGATTGAAAAATTTGATTGTCCACCATTTTGAAACGGTGATTGAGAAAATAATTTAATATTGTATGCTAGTTTAATACATTACCATTAACAGCTCTACAAAATGTCATGTATTTATCATAAATAGTTTTTAATTTAGCGGGATTTCCGTGAAAAACGCATACCGTTCGACAGCTGAATAACGGTGCGTTTTCGGACACATGCCCAATTGAATTATTTTATTAATTTGACCTGATTAATCATATCTTAAAATATTACAGAGTCATTAGGATGCACACTGTATGCCAAATAGAATCAGAGAGGAAGTTATGGATCGAAGTTTAACGAACCAAAAGAATAGCTATTTTCTTGGAAAGGTTCATTATTTAGCATAATAACAGAGCGTGGAGTAATTGAATAAGAACAGGTGGAGCGTCACTGGGTAGCATTTTGGAATAACATTAATGGTGTACTGAAGACATTATTCGCCGAATTGCGTCAGCATAACAAACGTTGGAAACGAGAGAAAGATATTGACAGGAGCTTCGGGTAAGGATGTTAACAATAGGTAATTAGGCAGTATATCTTGAAGGGTAGTGAAGTTTATTTTGAGATAAGAGCCTGGGAAGGGATGAAGAAAGCCTGAAAGGCTGCAAGCAAGACAAACTAAACCAAGAAGACAAACAAAGTCCATGGCAACTCCCTTATTATTTACGTTACAAAATCCGTTTAAAGTTATCTGAAATTGTCAATACAATATCTATAACGTATGTTTCAAACATTTTTTTGTACGGCCAGCCGTTATTGCAAGGGGTGGCAATGTTATCTATTTGTATTTTAAAATCATACATCATCATACTAATATATAAAAATGTAATAGTGTCTGTCTGTTGCTCAGTCACGCAAACACTACTGAACCGATTGAGCTGAAATTTGGCATGTAGTGATAAAATGTATATGGGGTGAACATAGGCTATATAAAAAAAGCCCTCAGAGCCCCCAAAGGCCCCCCTGGTGGTCCATGCTAAGCATTGGGTCCAGTGCAGTGGTTTCATTTTGTGCTTTTTTAACGTACTTTTACTCAGGATAGAGGACTGGGATTCTTTTTGTCGGATGGTTGAATAAATGAAGTTTTTAATTATTTCAATCGATTTTATTTTACCCTTCATATTTTTCTGAAATTCATGTTTTTACCTGATAAATCTCACATTTTTCTCTGAAGTCAACAATAGCATATTTCCTTGACAACCAGAGTTTATTTTTCTTAGAATATTCACGCCTCTGACATTTACGTTTTTCTGCAGGCCCATGACAGAACGTAGAAAGAAAATCAGTATAAGAAGGTCCCAGAGTCCCAAGGGATCCATGATTGATTGCTTCAGGGTGTTAACGATAAATTCAATGCATATTTACAACTTGTACCTCTACTCTTCAATGTCTATTCTCATATTATTAGCTTGCATAGGGGCACTGCATGTATATGAGAGAACACTTTCGTAGTAAATGATACTCGTAAAGGAATTAAACGTGCAAGAATACCTACGTGAAAAGTTATGGTAGATAATAATGCCGCTGTTGCAACTACAAACTTAACTTTTCGAAATCGTAATAAAATTCAACGGGTGTAAAAAACATTGAACGTGTTTTATAAGAAATCCACTATACCTGAAGAATACTGTCAGCGTAGTCATTTGAAGAGTTCTAAACCTAGTATGATACTCGTTGACGTTCCTTCATTCGTTTGTATGATGTGGGAATTGGTCTAAAAAATATTTCGCAATCGAAATGAGAGGCAGATGGTTCCACTACATGTAATACATCTGAGTATTACACGATAATAAACAAGCCGTGTTTGTTGTAGCAATAGAGGCATTATTACCAATACTATTCGCCGCACGTAAATATTCTTGCACGTTTAATTCCTTTATGTATACATATATGAGAGAACACTTACGTAGTAAACGATACACATAAATGAATTAAAGAGGCTACGCAAGCAATGAAACGTGCAAGAATATTTATGTGCAGCTATTAGTAATGATAATAATGCCTCTCTTGCTACAACAAATACAGCTTTGTTTATTATCGTTTAACACTCAGATGTATTACACGTAGTGGAACCTCCTGCCTCTCATTACGATTGTGAACTATTTTTTAGACCAATTGCCACATCATAAACGTTACAAAATATTTATACATGTTTAAAGGTGCAGTGCAAGTGCAGTTACCTTACATTCACTCAATCATCGAGTTGCCTATTCAAGACTCTCACTCGCCGCTGTGTTTCCCCTCCTTAGACTTGAACATAGACCTATGAACATGCCTAATAGAAAAAATTGTAACCTTTTGAAAAAATCTACTAAAGCAAGAGGAATGTCTTCTTTGCGATTAAATGAGTCCTTGAATGAAAAACGACAAAGGTTAGACTTGGACGCTCAAAGACATACCCACCAGCGATCTCATGAGTATCTCCCCGTGGTGTTTCTCGGGTTGCGCTAAGAACCGCACATATGCCATCCTAAACTAACCTATGGATGGGTAGCAAACTTTAAATCTGGTTCAAATATAGACCCATCCGTTTCGAAACTGAAATCTGTATTAAGATGGCGGAAATGATAATGACGTCACTATATGCTTCTTACCCGGAAGGAGAACGGAAATTCTGCGCAATGAACGACATCGGGGCATGAAAATTGGCAAGTGCACTTAGACTGATCACCATAGATTTTTAATAAAAATAAACACTTGGTTGTTATTCCACACTTTATTGAAAAGAAAACGACCCGGGTTACAGCATGTCATGCCATCATCAGGTGATCCTGATGATGGCATGACATGCTGAAACCCGGGTCGTTTTGTTTCCAATAAAGTGTGGAATAACAACCAAGTGTTTATTATTATTAAAAATGAAGGAGTTCCGCAAAGTAACGCCGGAGACAGTGTCTTATACATATATTTTTAATTTAGAAACCGATGATTATGATTTAGAAACCAATGTTTATGGATACCCTTTATGCCGAAGGCGCAGTCCGGGTAATGAAGGATTCATAGGAAAAATAAACGTGGCTGCTGCTGAAAATGCTCCTTTTGACGTTGCAAACCGCTGCATTGTACACTACTATCCCATCCTGATTAAGGTACACAATGCACATATCAACGTTGAATTGCGCAAATCAATTAAGTCATTGAACGCAAATATACTTATGTACACAAGGGAAGTGATCAAGCTGTTAATCACTCAGAAGTCTGCTCAAGAGAATCGTAGGGACAAGGTGACCATCTTACAACCTGGATGAAAGTAGTAATGAGTCTGCGTGGCCCACTTTTGGGTTTCCCGTGCATGAAAGAGGACAAACAGTCACTCATCTCCCTGTGCACCTGGAAATGGTTAGCGTGTCTACTACAACGAACACTATATACAAGATGGAATACGAACTCCTTAAATAATCACGCAGACAGTATTCTTCAGGTTTGTGGTTTTCTTATAAAATAAGTTCAATGTTTTTCACACCCGTTAAATTTCAACGGGCACCTTCGGCTAGTACCTTATAAAATATTTAACTCTTTCAAAATTGTATTTTAATGCATTGCCTTTAATACGAAAAATTTCCGAGTAGATCAATTTTCTTTTTCTCATCATAATATGAAATAATTGAGCTACGAGTTTACTTTTGGGACTAAAATAAATCCAAATCTTCATAGTTTATAATTTATTTAACCGATTGGCTTTAATTGACCGATTAATTGAAAAGTTTGAACTTTTCGCGTAAACATTATGCATTTTCAGAGCTTTTGCCATTTCCGTTTCTACGCTTTTTTCATTGTTAACCAGCCTTGCAATACGCAGTGCAGGTAAACTTATGCTTCAGTGCAATAAAATTCCAAACAACAAAAGTATATAGTAGAAATAATAAGTGCCGATAGAACGGAGCATTTACGAAAAAATAACGTCTCACTAGTCACCGAGGGATGTTTCAGTTTTGAAAGGAAGCGGCCGCCCCTGGAACTTTCATTCGGGGTGAATATATTGCGGCGATTCAGCGCTAGTCAGCGGCAGAGAGCGTCCTGACGTCATGATTACAAAAGCCATGTACTCATTGGTTGATTTCCGCCACCATCTATAGCTCATGCATATACTACAGTGCTTATTTACCCCCATTGCATCTTGTTAGAGAATCACACATTTTTACTGCACAGGTGGCGTGCGGCAATACATATCTGGCCTCAACTCTGCCAATATCAAGTTGATTGCGCTGAAACTTGCGCGCATACTTCATCCGAGTGCAATTCAGCTACTCGTGTTGTTCGCTTGTAGGAATTTATTAAAAATATGAATTTCGAAATCTAACTGCGCCTGTAGGCCAATGCCGAAAGGGAATTTTTTTATCATACCATTTTTGAAAATGCTACTCTAGAAAAATATTAAATGAGCAGAGTTGCTGGAAGGGTGCATCGGACGTGAATTAAATTTTTTTGTGGAAAATTACACGATTTATTGCTTCATCATGTACTTACATATTCTTCACTCGATTTTGCAGGATTCTTAGGATTTTATATCATTTCCTACTTATTCTCAAAAGTCGATAGACATCAGAAACGTTGACTACAAGTACGAAAATTGAAATTTGTGTGGTTAAAAACCTGAGAAGAGGTGAATTAATAGGATTATCAGCCTCCTGATGGACCGAATCGTAATAACGCCAGTTATTTCAGCATATTAAAAGTTAACGCACTGAAGAAGATTTCTGAATATATGAAAACGTGTGCCGATATTTTTTTTTAAGTTCCTTCGACCAATATGACCAACTCTTCAATAATCTACTGCTACGACTCAAAATTGGTGCTTTGCACTTGAGGCATTATCAGCTATTAGGTACGTACCTGCCTAACGGGAAGAGCCGCCAATCTTTGGATGGAGGTCCGCCGCCGTTGAAGGTTTTGCCGCTCGACTGGGAGCAGCTCGTGAATCGGGGCGACCGGCCTCGACTGCACCCGAGAGTTGAATGAGCGGATTGTTGGGAAGAGGGTTTTGGAAGTGCGGCGGTTAGGAGGATTATAAGGGGTGAAAGGGAGGGGCAATGGAACCACGGGAGTTGAGAGGGGAGCACTACGAAGCATGCTGAGAAAGGTGCGTCACCGCATAGGATGCCTGTTCTTATTGTGTATCGCATGACAGTCTGAACACACGGATAAAATTGAGGTCTCATAAAGAAAGCTATGACTGAATGGAAATTAATATTTTTTCGCATAAATTTATCCACCAAACTTAGAGGGGAACATTTTGCTCATGAATGAATTTAAGATGGTATTACAGCTGGTGTAAGCGGTTTTGTAATCCACGCGAAGGCATGCTAATACTTTTCATCAATACCCCGAAGCTATATCCCTTTTCTGACGACGTTGATATTATTTTACGAAATCCGACATTCTATGGCAGATCAGATCATGAGAATAATATTAGGGAACTAGACTTTAGAACGGACAGATTTAAAATGTCATTTTCCGCGCGAACGATAAGGGACCATAACAGCGGCAAATGAGAATTTTATCTAGGTTTGTGATTTTACACCATTGTGAGCATATCTGTAGTGTACTAGTGCATGCTTGTGAGGCTTCGTCTCGTGACAAGCATTATCGATGTATGCTAATGCATAATTAGTCGTAGTTACACTAACTTTAGGGTATAGTGTAATGCATGTTGGTGAATACTCACCCCCTGCCACACACCCTTGAGGTGGCTTGCTGGGTATTTTGTAGATGTATGTCATGGCTACATGCTTTGCACTTATCTGATTACTGCGAGAGAATCAGCTTTTTTAGCACTTCAAGCACAGTGCACTATCCATTGGATGAGACATTAAGCCTTATGATCCTTTGGTGTCTTATGTCAGAAGAAAAGACTGAGATCGGTGTCGAGCTTCCCTCCTACTCCACTCCTATCCTAGAACCTTTCCTTCGTTCCTGAAGCGCCTTTTCTTACGATACAGACACACAGGTGCACTGGTGATCATTAGCAGTACAGCGAATTCAAGGTAACGCATGATGACCAACCGCAAGGGCATCCACTATATGGAGCTTAAGAAGTTTAGTTTTGAAGGAATGAGAATGCTTGTGAGGAAACAACTGAATTTGTAGAAATACTGTGAGAATAAATTAAGACTCGTACAATTTATCCTCTCGGACTGTGGCGCTAAGCGCACGCTTTGGACTACTAATTGACATCACATGTCTAGCAGTCTTGTTCCTATAAATCCATAAAAAATCCACAAGGGGAGAAGGACGCCTTGGTAACTTAACTGGTTAAAGCACTCGGCGTGTAATCGAGTGATCCGGGTCCCTGTCAGTGCGAATGATTTATCCTCTGTGGAATATCGCAATTATGTGCACTTGCGGGTGACTCCGTAAACTGTTATACCGTGTGGCTAGTTCCCCGGTATCCTCAAAGTTGGCCTACAGTTCTATATCCGTTGAAGGCACCTATGAACATTCACTTGATTAAGTATGGCCGCGAACTATACACTTAAGGGTTCTCAAATCTCCATCAACGTGTAAACCTCCAGATTAGAATGGTACGGACAATGTTTTTTTCTCAACCGTTGCCGACAACTGAGGCAATTTTGGAAATATATGTGTGGCATTCAACCATTAAGTGTTACTTATATAAAAACATCAAAATTGATTGTTTCACATGTCTCAAAATCGCTAAAATGCTTCGAAATAAATGTTTTCACTATAAAACTGTCGAATGGCTATCTTCCTCTTGTACTGCATAGTTCTGTTTTGGTTCCGTTGTTCGTACTTTCCAAATCTAGAGCTTTTGAATAACGGTGTCTATCCTGTGCCGTCATTGTTGGCAAAAAAAGAAGTATCAGGCGTGATATGGTGGAATTTGAGCATAATGAAATTCACAGAAATGGCAATTGTCACCTGATGATGATGCAGTGCATCGAAACCATTGTCCTATTTAAATGTTTTCTAGTGAAAAATTGCCATTTCTGTTCTAAATTTTGTCACTGGTGACTAGGCGAATTTTCGGATACACTTTAACATATTCTTCCTCAGTAAAATGGGACCAAAATAACAGCCGTGCTCTTGAATTCGTTCGAATTGGAGCACAGGCACTGAAATAATGGTATTATGGAACCATGGGTATTGACTTACGCAGTGTTCTTGTAATTTCTCTCGCTAATTTTCTTAGGAAGTGAGAAATAGAAAGTGCCGGTTTTTTAAATTAACCAGTACAGCCTAGCGTGCTATACTTCAAGGAAGTCGATTACTCGATTACTTGACTAGCGATATAAGATTTCCCTCCAGTTATGCCAGAGATGGTGATGATGATACGCCAATGATGTATTCTCAATTAATGGCTAAAAAGAGCTAACTTTGAGGGTGAGACATTTTCAAGTCTCCCTAGGCCGTGAAGGATCCGCTGTACTTCTCAGCACAATTATTTATTATTACTATGGTGACCTAACAGTTAAAGTAAGCTTAAATGGAAGAGAGTAGAAAGCCTCAAGAATTACACTGGCACAGGGCCCGATCTCCTTAATCGATATATTTCTTCATCTTAGCATGCGTCCCACCTTTATTCGTCCCCTCCATAAAGCCTTCATTTTTCCACCACTACCCATGTTCCAACCACCCACTCTGCCGCCCCCTAATCTCTTCAAGAAGTTTTTACTCTTCACCCACCATACCAAGCACTTCCCCGTTAGTCTTCCTTTCCGTCTTAAGGAGGTCTTTTCTCTTTCACCTCCAAACTCTCATCTCAAATGCCAGCAGCCTAATCCACGAGGCAATGACGAATCATTAATTGCCTCAGCAACAAATTCATCTTCCATGGTCAGTGGCATACAAGGGTTTCAGAGAATTTTTCTTTTCAAAGAAAAGGTAGTTTTAGCACAGAATCATAAACCTATAGTGCTTTTATTTAGCCCAGGCAAATTTCACACGTTAAACATAGGTGATTAAAGTGCCCATGGTATTAAAAATATTTTCCTCACAATTTATTTGAACCTTTTGTAACTCATTTATTACTCTACCATCGGAATATGCTCCTGTCTGTTAGTCAATTCCAAACGTTGAAAATTGCTCGAAGACCTGACAAAAAACCATCTTGTGACTCAAGCCCGGCGCCAAGGTTCGCAGAATCAAATATACTATCTTAAGCAAACTTGCCTATTAACAAGTATTCAGGTGCTATGCTTATTTACACGATTTTCCTTCGTCTTACCTTCCAATGCAGTGATAGGAGATTAGCCGGTTGTTTGCCGAAGTCGTTCTTTTATCTGAAATGGGAAGAGAGCAGCAGGCCGCACATTTTATTTAACAGTCACATGCTGCTTGACTCTCTATGAAACGTCACACTGCGACTGAATTTCCTATCTTCTGCACCTTCCATTCCCCAATCGATTTTTTCCAACACTAACATTACTCCGAGGCCACTTTGTAAGCGCAACTGTGCCCGACTATCTAAAATTAGGTTGTCAATGTCAAGAGAAAAGTTCTCATGGCCATCAGAGACCTGTACTCAATACATTTCGATCTTTGACTGCCAATCTGTACAAACTGCTTGTGCAATTAGTTGCGATACCTCATCAAATGATTATGCATGTAAGACTACCGATTTTCACTAACTTCTCGTCTTATATGTACTTTAGAAATGTATGGTAGGTCTACGAAGATTTATAGCGAAAATTATCCAGACTTCGGAGAATACTTTCAAATATTTTCCTCTATATTACAGTAACTCATCCCTTTCAATGACTTTGCATCTTTGCCTTCCCTTTATCTCGTCCAAGATTCCTATTTTTCCACCTCAATACGTCCTCCACCCCGCCACCTTCACTTCCTCCAACGCACGTTCCTCCCTTAAGACTTAATTTTCTCTCCCTTCCTAACCAACAAAAGTCTCTCTTTTTATTCTCCTATTCACCTCTTTTACTCTATCCACTAAAATTAAATTCAAACGAAAACTTTATTTCCATTTGTTATTTCCTTGTTTCAGGTACTTTCATTTAATAATCCTTTATATAATAATAGTTATCTTTATAGTGTGGCAGGAGTTGAAGCATTTCAAATTAAATAAATCCCATAATTATCAGGGTGATGCAATAGAAACAACATGACGGGAGATAGACACTCAAGATACGATGGAACTCTTTTGTAAAAGCAGACATATCCTAAGTTAGTATATTTTTCTTAAGAGTACAAAGGTACGATATCACTGATAACCTCTAGGTGTATCTTACCAAATTAGGGGTAGTGTCTAATCACTTTTAAAATATGCAATTTGAGATCGAAATAATTACTATTTGACCTCCATAATGTCATAAAATATGATGAAGCTATGCATCAGTAATGATAACTGGTATATTTAAAATAAGCATGTGCTAACTAGGCAACAACTGAAAGCTTCGGTGTTATACGAATACCAACACCTGCAGTGGTACTGAAAAACCATCATCGTACGGGAAAAAAATATATCCCTCCGATCATTTCAACATACCCAAGAATTATGAACCTCAGCAGGAGAAACAGGTCTCACATTTCAAAATTGCAGCTATTCGAAAGCCTTTAAACTAATACTTGATGGCACTTAGTCTTGGACCAATTATGTTGCATGCCGTAATTCCTGGCCTTATACTTCGCTGGTGGAAACTTAAGAGTGACATAAAAATCGGTTCCACGTATTTATATGAGTAAAAAGGCTCTTTCTCTATTTTTTTTGGGTAGTTGATTGGTGTTTCGTGGTACGGTCTTTTACGCATACAAAGCACTGCAGTCTGTGACCACGATAAACAGACACGGTTGGTCTCTTTCATTGCTCCTCTTCCCATTTGATCGCTCCAGTTACGTTGTATTTTGAGTTATGGAAGTACCAATCGTTTCTCTTTGAGCATTGACCACATACGTATTTTTCCCTCCATGCAAAACCTTTCTTTTATTTTTGCTCTTGCTCTCAGACGAGAGACTCGCCTCGTCGTTTACTAAAATGAAAGAGACGACGAGGTCTCTTTCCTTTTATTAGGTAAAATTTTATCCATAAACGATGAGTTCAAAACTTCAAATTTGACAAATGCAATCTGATTGGGGGTATAGGACACTGTCTCTAGTGTTACTCGGTGGATCTCTTTTACAATGAATTTAAGAAAAAATGATGGTATCGCCAGATGATTGCATGATATGCCTTCCTATATGAAACCTTGGTTTCAAATAAAGTGTGGAATCATGAACAAGTGCTTGTTTATTTTTAATTTTAATTGGCGGTGGTTTGAGTCTCCAAATCAACGCAGTTAATATGATTTGATATTATAAATATTATTGAATCTTTAAAACAGCCGGATATATAATCGTCCCATTTTGATAGCATTATTAACTGATAAGCGGATTTTTGGATTCCCTATATTTCCAACACCGTTGGATTCTTCATCTCCCCTCGGTTGTCATTCTTGAACTATTTTTTCCGAGGGCATGGTGAAAGTCATGATCCTCAAACGCACATGAATATCGGGAAAAGCTGAATGGTGAAATCATGAGTGGAACATGAAAGACTTGGGCACAATGCCTTTTATGAGAGCACTTGGAGACAATCGCTTCACGTTACTAATGATGACTCCGACAGAATGACAAAAGCCAAAATGGGAACGCCGTTCAAATGTAAATTTCACGGGAAACATTTTCGTTTGACTGGCAAATTTCGTCGTGACGTTCCGAAATGAACGAAAAAGGTGAAGCAAAATAAATAAAAATGAAAATTCATAAAACGTTTTTGGAAATAGATTGCTAATATATAAATCTAAAATAGAGAAGGAGATGAAATGGATAAGGAATTCTTATTATCAAAGAAAAGAGAATCACTATGAATATTATGTTAAGTTGACAACTCTAACCACAGTTGGTATTCTCTAGGGCTAAAATGAAAGAGTGAAATTACTGGGTATGTAAAAATGTTTTTAAGGTCCAAGGTACCTTTATGTCGTTGACGCAACACCATCTAAAAAATAGTCTTATTTCTGGGACGTATCGTAAGACAATCAGTCATAAGTATTCTGTAGGAGAAAGTCCGATCAATAATGTAAAATTACCCATTCGGAGCTCTTCTTAATTTGCATTTCTACATATGGAGGGTTCAGTGTTAAATTGGAAATAGTCTTTAATAGTTTTTAACTGACAGCTGTTTACGATGGCTAGATTCGTATATTTTTACTGCTTGGAAGAATTTCGTGATGAGCATTCCCCAATGTGATTGCTATAGATAACCTAATCGCGTAGCCTTCTTTAACCTCCTCTCCCAGCATTATCCATTTCTTACCTCTATAATATATTAATACTTGCAGTAAGTTCCTCTCAAGCACTACTTATCATTTCCGTTCACTTCTTGCCATCCAAGATGTCTGTCCTTTTTACTCCTCTTCCCTACCGACTGAAGTATTAGAGCCTCTTTCAACATACCCAACATACCCTCACCTTTTAAATACGTTCACCATCCACACGTCCCAGCTTTAGGCGATTTCCTTTAAAAATAAACATTAAAATTGAAAAAAAATCTTTTATCACAATTGTGAAATAATGTTTTCATTATTTAATTGTAGTATTCATTGATTTATTAGGTGATGGTGCACGATGAATTTTCATTGAATAACCTATAATTTGGGAGGTGCATCGAATGTTTAGGTGACGGCAAGGATAAATTGTGGGAAAGCTGTGACGTAAAGGGGTTGGTTGTCTAAAGGGTAAATAGGGCGGTGAGGGGAGATGAAGCTCAGCTGAAGAGAGGTAGGGTAGAGGGGGGGGGAAAGGGATTTGAGGGGGTCAAAAAGACAGGTTGAGATTTTCCCACGCGGTGACGTCTCCCCGTCAATACCCTCCCATCGGAACCTCCAATCCACTGAAACAAAAACGGATGCAAATCTTACGGATATATATGTATGCGCGACTTCTGAAAAATCATCGTCTTTGCTCCTTCTCTCCCGTCCCACTTCGCTTTGGCCGGGAGGGAAAGTAAAACGGACTGTATTCGCTTGGGTTGGTGGAGGGAGATGAGAAAGGAAAGACCATTGTGCAGAACAACCGAAATCAATCCGAAAAAGGAGAATGTTGTTAGTTGGGACGCAAGATTAAACATGCAAATGTACAAAAATAGGAATAAAAGATTAAATTTCAGAGCACTTCCTGCCTAATGAATCAAAATTTAGGTGACGACTCATAGTAACCTAAAAAAAACTTGAATACAGGGAAACCTCGGAATTGCCACATTCTCGCATAGTCCGGCAATAAAAAAAAAGATGAGAAATAGTATTTATTCCACCTGAATAAAAAAGAGTTCCATTTACGGGAAAAACAAGTGATATAACAATTAGAAGTTTACGAAAATGTGGAGTATAGGTAATTCTGAGGAAAGTCCAGATTTTTAGGTTAGCTTCAGCTGGAAGTTTGCTGCGTTTGAATGGTGTAGAATTTTTTTACATTGAAATATATAAAAATATCTCCTTGGCTTTCACCAAAGTTTAAAATTCCTCCGTGACTTTCTGGGGTCTTATTATGGAACGCAATATTTCCGGGGAAATGTTCAAAAATAACGAAATAGGTCCCGTATAACATTTTTAAGAGAATCACATTGTTCCTAGTCAAATTATAAAGTCGTAACTTAGTTCGATATTTTATCGCAAGTCCTTAGAATCTTTTCAGTAACCATACACTCTGATTTCATTTATATTCTCTTATTCATGCGTAAAAGCAACCCAGCTTCTTTTGAGTCAAAATCCCTCATATTTCCGTACGGGGGCAGGCCTCTTTGTCACTTAAGCATGTTTATCGTCTCCATTAAAGACATATTAGTTTTTTCTCATTAATCAATCAATTTGAAGTTTATTAAAAATTTTCACTCAATGAGTATATTCCATGAAGTTCCAATCTAGGCTCAAGCGAAGTGAAATATTTACAGATCAATTGAATTATAAATAAGGACTTCTGGGACGTAGGATCAAATCCTCTGGACGCGAGGAATTGTTTTTTAACGAATTGAGTGTGGTAATGTTTTAAAATTACTTATCTTCTTACTTATCTCACTTATGATTACTTATATTAGTCCTGCAAATCTCATTCATAGGCCTGCCGTTTTCTGCACAATTGGTAAATCACGGACCTATGCAATTGTAAACTGACGGGTTACCTCCCGTATTTCTCCTGAGGTCCTATACAGTTTGATTCATATGATGTAGCATATTACGAGAGACTACCTGTGCAAGTCGATGGACTTCATACCGGAATGCTTACTAGCTGGAATCTTGAGAGATACATTTGAGACTCGTCGTTGCCGGGATGTTATCATCTCATGTGATCAACCCGTGGAATTATTGAACCAGATATTCGGGACGATTTCTGTAAGCATTCCCTAATGTATAGTTTTTAGCTTGTCACTAGAAAAGTGATCCTGTTTGAATTTTTCTTTCGAATTATTTTATTGCGATGCACCTTAACGCAAACAAGTCTTCATTTGGTACTAAATACATTTCTGATGATTAACCTGTTACGTCTGTACCTGATATGTGCATATAATAATGACACAGCTACGTCGATATGCGTCATATTAAAATTATTCTCATAAAATATTACGGGAGGCTCTTACTTATTTATTATTTGACCTAACCTCCAGTCTCCGTAACAGGAATGACTACATTGCTTCAAACCATTCTGGTAGTCATACTCAATGGAATAGGCTTTAACTGGAATGAGGAAACGTCAATGGGGAAATATATTTTGGCGATTAATGCTAACATGCATATTTTTCATGATCAAATATACTCTAATTAATTTAGGTACCTACTATTCACTATAAAATCAATAATTCAATTCATTATACAATTCAATAAACTATCACCCAATGGTGATTACGCAAATTACGTTTGGTAACTTTCCGGAATTTAATTATGAACAGGTCCACATTAAAATGCCACTTGTGTTATTTGTGTTATACCGTGTTAGCTTTTTTAAGATAGTTATATAAAAATACCAAATAATTTTTCAATGTGTTAAACATTTTTCTGATGCTTCATGTAGAAATGTCGATGAGGAGAAAAAAGGTCATGTGCCTAAAAAAAGTTTTGTAAACGAAAAACTCGTGGTATGACGAAAGCAAGAGTAGGCAGCGCTTGGATAAGATTAGAAGTCGGAGTAGCACAAGTAGATTGAACAAGCCAGGGGTAGACTCATGACGGTGGTTGACTGCAGGATACTAGAAATGCAGTGAGGAAGAAGATGGTTGCACCGGATAAAAAAGTAATTTAAAGATGTTTAAGAAATGAAACTTGTTAAGATGCAAAAGTAGATTGGAAATGTCTCATGAAAACCCACTCCAATCGATGCAATGCAATAAAAAATAATTAATGAAAGAATGCAATAATGGATTTACGCAAAGTTGAAGCTGACTTTATCAATATAGGCAGGTATCTGGATTATTGGCCGTATTCAAATAGATGACTTTATCACGAGAGGAGCATAGGAAGATCTATTTGGGAATCCAAACACTTGCTATTATGTACTCCGTGAGCCATGGAAATGATATGAGACAGTACACCAGCCGTGAAGAGTTGACGGGAATGAGGAAAATGAATTGAAAGAAGGATGGGACAAAGTACGTTGCCCTTGTAACTCCCTCTTTCTGAAATTTTCAGGTAATCTTATTCCCTGACCGTGCAGCTTCCTTGTCTCCGTCGGCTCCCATCCTAGTCCTAGACCATCAATTTTGCTACACTTCTCTGTTCGCCCCGTAGCAGTTTTTAATTAACGTGTCGCATATTTAGCGAATTAAATCTTGCTGTGCACGATCCCAAATACTTGCATCGCATTCGAGATGTGACCTAACCAGAGTGAAATTGCATCTTTCGCTTTTGAATCGGAAAACCTTCCTTCCTATTCATTTGACATAGTCTATTTTCATTATTGCACCCCAGAGAATGTTTTTCCCAGACTTGAACTGAAATTATTTTGTCATTCCCAGGAGTTTGACTCCTTGTTTATTTATCCTTCCTATATACCCTCGTAACTATCCCTCACTTTATGCATCTACATCTACATCTACATACTTCCCCGAAAGCCGCCTCAATAGGCGTGTGGCGGGGGGTGTTAGGACACCAGCCGTTTACATATAAAAAGGAAACGCTCTAATGAAATTACGCCTAGCATTTATTAAAGTCCCTTATTGTTCGGGGGAAAAACGAATTCCCATACATATCCTTTCGACAAAATATCTCTCTTAATTTATCGTTTCTGTCGGACCTGGAAATATAGTGGGGTTTTAATATGATGTTCTCCGTGTCGCTCTGAAAGATATCTATTCTCAATTGCTCAAGTAATTGAAACCTAGCGCGCGCAGCCTCCGAATCTCTAGCGGCTCCCAGGCTAATTTGTTTAACATCTGTGTAACGTTGTCTGTACGCCCGTAGCAGTTTTTGACGAATCGCGCAGCTTTCCTTTGTATTTTATTAAGTTCCCGGATTAAGTCTTTCTGCACCGGATCCCATATGCTCGCTGCATATTCAAGGTGTGGCCGGACGAGTGCGAAATAGCACCTCTCTTTTACTTTTTCGTCTGAGAATATTCCCACAATACGCTTGACGAATCCTAGCTTCTTCAGAGCTCTGCCACAAATATTTCTTATATGTGTTCCCCACGATTGGGTCGAAGTTATCGTAACTCCTAGATACTTCACTTCATCCGTCGCCTTTATATTAACACCATCCACAGCATATACATGGGGATAGTTGGACGACCTCCGCAAGAAATGTACCGCCGTGCATTTGCTCAGATTAAATTCGAGTCCCCACTCTTGGCTCCACACATGAACGTTGTTTAAATCCGATGATAGAATTTCAAAGTCAGAGTGATCACTAATTTCGCGATAGATGACTGCGTCGTCAGCAAATAAACGTATTTCACTGCTAATTCTGCTGCATTGCGCATCTATGTCACACACCCGATTAATTGTCAGAAAACAGCATTTTATAAATTTATATGAAGACATTTAAAATCTAAAATTTAATAAGAACACTAAAATATACACAAAACACAATTATAAAATTTCTATCAAATCATATAAATGCCTTAGTTTAAGTATATAATTTTTTTACAAATGCATTGTTCTGTCGGAAAACATATAAAACTATAATAGAAAACAGAAATGGCAAAGAACGTTGAAGAATGTATTCCACCTGTATTTTCGTGAGGATGGCTATGTAGTGTTTGTTCATGGGTAATGTAAAAAAATGTTTATCACGATATATATACACATCTACAAAGGATGAACAGTGCAGCCAAACCTCGGGCTGAGTGATGAGGAATGATTCCGCCAAATAAATTCTCTTTAGAAATTTCGTTCTCATTACCTGCGTCAAATGTTCGATGTTCCTGAGTATGTGAATGAGCGACGTTTAGCAAACGCTTAATGTATCTTAATTCGCGAAACCATTCGGTTTATGAACAAACACAGACAACTTGGGTGAAAAGAAAATCAGAATAAAACGCAATAGCATTGACGATGAGCATGATCCCATGCTGTAAAGATTACACTGGTCTGCATGAGATATCATATGACTGAACACTAATAAGTGATAATTAAACTGACTTTCATATATGCTGATTTCATAACTGTTCTTATGTGTTCTTCCATAACGTACAGTTTTTTTCAGAGTGTACCCAATCACATTGGAGCTCAAAAATACATTTGAATTCAGTGTGCAAATGAGAGATCCAATTGCAAAGCATCGATTTAAGGAGAAAAGTATTAAAATTTAATGAAAAACAAGAAAAAGAAGTAATTGCCTAAAGTACTGTTAATATGACTGCAGTAGTTAAAATCTTGAAACCATAATTCTTTATTTGTGTAAACACCTGACGTGATAGAAAAATATGGGAGCCATTTTTAGAATCAGCATAAAAAATTTGATACAAGAACACTTTTTTTTCGTTAAATCATCTGACAAAAAGTTTCAAAATTCAGACTGGTGTCGGATGCGATTTTCTTCAGATGCGATCTACGACCGACCGTTCAAAAGTTACAGCGCGGGAACCGAGTTGATTTTGGCACCATGTTGTCACCAATGTTCTTTTTTTCTTTAGAAAAAAAGAGGCGAGCAAAGCGAGCCGTCGTATAGGCTTCCAAAAAGCTGCCATGATAACTTCTCTACCTCTTATAGTGCACTGAAACATGGCGCAAAATTAACATTATCTTGTTTTATCTCTGTAACTTCTAAACTAAAAGTCGGAGCTTAAATCTGTTTACAGTTTCTTGTAGATCTCAGTGATACCTATAAACATTCACAAATTAATTCGGTTGTACAAAATATTCTCGATACCTTTTTAAGTGGGAAAATACCTTTTTATTAAATAAGACCTTTTAGCTTTACATGTGGAATCGGAAGAACTTTATAACCATTCAAAAATATTGCAGGACATAGGAATGGGAGAATGAGAACTTATTGACGTGCAAGTGTGGAGAATAAGGGTTGGGACAGTGTATTCAAGAAAAAAGGGACACAGTAGAATCGGAGTCACGATTCCGATGGGCAGATTTTTCCATTTTAACTAAGAAAGTTTTCGAAGTAAAAATGGCGATTCATCAAAGGTTTTACGCAATGATGTTAGGAGGTAAAGATTTTTAAAAAATCTGCCCCTGAAGGTTGCACATTTACATGGAATATCGTTGGATTTTATTTGTTTGATTGAACTTACCTTATATATATATATATATATATATATATACGAGTTCGTGGAAAATCACACACGCGATAATGTAAATAGACTATGCCACAGGTGGGGCGGAATTAAATATAAACACATAAAAAAAGAACACTCACAATATTAGTTGATATTTCGGTTGCTAGAACCTTTCTCAAAGGAAGACGGATACAGAAGCGGACGGATTCTGTATCCGTCTTCCTTTGAGAAAGGTTCTAGCAACCGAAATATCAACTAATATTGTGAGTGTTCTTTTTTTATGTGTTTATATTTAATTCCGCCCCACCTGTGGCATAGTCTATTTATATATATATATATATATATATATATATATATATATATATATATATATGCCTGTGTGTTCCCTTAGGGTTGGGTAGGGTTCGTTCGAAATAGCGAGGTCGTGAAGGGATAGATGACCGCATCTGTTGTTTTTTTCCTTGTGACGCAAACTTTCTGCTTCCCCGTAAATTATTCTAACTGTTTGATTGAAATAAATATGTCTACCATGAAACGGATAAGAATCAGAGCGTGCTTTGAGACCTTGATTTATATACATTTCCGGGAAAGCGATGAAAGAAAATGCGTAGAAACAGATAACAACATAATATTTTCCTTAATATAAGTAGCTTATGTTAATAATCTAAGTGATTGCACAGATATGCCTGTTTCTTACGGTAAAATATTCCATAAAACAGTTTCATAAAAATGTTTATTGAAAGTTTTATGAATCGTATGTAAAAGGTACTTGCTTGCTCACGGTAAAACTGTTCATAAAACCGCAATGTCCTGCCATCTATGAGACGCATTGCGAACACGTGAAGTGATAAATGCACTCTCTTTTGGATGACTGTTATGTTAATAACTATATGTATTGTTTATTTACTTACTTTCTGATCACACTCGACGGTGCTAAGGCTGTAACGCATTCTTCTAATAACAAGAAGGATACTGCCTCAACGTTCCATGAACTTCCAGCCACGTTTGTTTACGTTTTCCTTGTTTGGCTTCCCATGGATACGAGATTATCATCAACGCGATGAGTGGAACGTCTTGTTGGTTGTTGCATAAAACGGCTTTATGGAAATAGAACCTGTCCTATTCCGTAAAACGTTTTATAAAACCAGGTTTTATAAAACGGTTTTATCGTTAGCAAGCTCATTTTTATAAAATTAGTCGATTTATAAAACGTTTAACCGAAAATTTTACCGTGAGCAACACGCATAAGTCAGTTGGTATAGGTGGTGTAATAGCCGAGTACATTTCCCAGTTAACTGTTCACCATAATTTATTCCCAGTCGTTGTGTATTCTTCTGTGAGGGTAGGGGTCTTAAGTTCATAGGTTATTATATTCTGTCAGTATTAAGGCTAGCAGTGTATATTTAGATGGCAGTGTGAAGTGTGTTGCGCCATAACTCTTCAGGTACGTACTCTCATGAGCGTGTTAGAGGCGAACAGAGGCGAAAGCGGGATCTATAGCCAACAAAAGCACGGAATCCCACCCGTGAATTCTCGTATCTTTTGAGTAGCCAGAGATTGAGATTAGCTCAACTTTCTACGCTAACGCTACGCGCGGAACTCATATGGTGGGAACGCGAAGTCATGGGCTAGGTATAATATGACGATTAATTGGGGTATATTTGCAATAAATACTTAAACTGTGCTATTCTTTAAATAATTGCCACAGAGCTTTGTATGTATTATGTGTATTTAAGGCGCATTAAGGTATTTATGGACTTTCCATGTATAAGCAGCCCAGGGGGGTTATTTTGTAATCTCACTTTAGTGAGAATACGTCATAAAATGTCACTTTTTCGTAGTTCAACTCCGCCACCCAGGCGGCGTGACTATCTTCGGATCTCAAGCGGTGAACTGCCGGTCATGTGCTGGTCTTTTAGACGATTCATTCGCTCTGATCCGTATCTTTCGACTCTTGATCCGTTTCATTTGCCTCCGCCTGCCATTAGTTCCATCTCATCTGTCATAAAGAACGTGACCATCGTTTCCACTTGAAGCTTGAGTCGGAAAATAAACAAGGGCGCGAAAGACACAAACGATTTTAAATCGTATTGTTGTAATTTGAACAACGTGAAGAACTTCAGAGCATTTTCAACTCCAATATATTGGGCACTTGAACGTATGCTTTGTTTGAAATTCTTATGTTATTATTATCTTAAATTATCTGTTTATATATTTCGTATCAATATTTTTTCCAAACAATGTTGTTGATACCTTTGTTTTCGTGTGCCTATCCGTCAGTGTATGGTGAATGGAATTCAGTTATGCATACCATAATTTCATAATTTTAACAAATATTGCCTTAAAATCTACATTCTTGGTAGATATTTCCCGTGCTTGTGAATCGAACACTAATTAGATGAAATGAACAGTCATCACGATCTTTGTTGAATAAAATATTTTAGCAACAATCAGGGATGTATCGTTGACATTTGAAATTCGTGAGTATCAACTTAGAGAATTGGTCGAAAATGTATAGTGGGCCTCTGAATATTCAATTCGCTGAACAAATAAGAGAGAAAAATTCTTATACATAATATTTCAAGATCTGAATGCGTAAAAAATTGAGGATATTTGGTAGGAGATTGGGACGGTATGTAAGTTTGAGCAATTGAAAAATTTATTCCAGAAAACTCAATTAAAAAAAGAAGGCAAAGGAGATGTAATTATCTATTCTGGACAGTAAAAATTCTGTTTCTGGACAAATGAACTCTTTGTAAAATGTAAATGGTATCTAGCTATATTTAGACCGATGCCGTGTAATGTAGTTCATTTTTTATGCATAAGAATCATAAATTGTACTGAGATCTGTAAATAAATATTCCATGGGGCATAAGGAAAAAAGAGGTGAAAATAAAAAAACTCTGGCAAACCAAAGTAATTCTATTGGCATGTAAGAGCCATGAGGATTTTTTAAAATTTGTTTTATTTTTCTCAAACATTACAAATTCCCATTCATCAGCGTTACCATTGGCAGGTTCTTGAACATTACCAACGTAGCTCACTATTATAAAATCAACTTCATATTTACGCAAATTTTGTCGTGTACATTAGTATATGACCTTCGATATTTCCAACATACTCTTCGGGTACTTTACCCTATCTCACGCAATCAAAAATCCTGTTTTAACATTTATTGGTCCGTATTTTTAGCTGTGTAACTCATCTCTTCCATCCTCGTTCAGAAGCACATATCTTAAGATTCAGTTAAGTTTTTTAAAATAAAGTCATCATCGAAATGACAATGACAATTTATCAATTAAAAATACCTAATAAGCTTGCTGAATTCAATCTACAGAATATGCAAATCACACCTCCATTTTTTTCATTCCAGTATTCTACCAGCTGATTGGTAGGTTCTTGGACAGTCCCCATTTTGTATCCCAAACTAATGGAAATTGTCTCGCTTTCCCTCCTAAGGACGGCCCGTTATTAGATCCCTCTTCAATTCTTCATATCTTCTAACTCCTCTTATTTCGTCCAGAATTCCTATCCTCTTCCTTCCTCTTCCACGCTTCCCCAGTGTTCTCCCCTCTATTGCACTCTCTTCTACATGCCCTCTCCTCTCAAAACCTCCTCCATCCATCTCTTCTGCCTTCTCCGAACCTCTGCCACAAGCTTCCTCTCCGACCATATTCAATACCTCCTCGTTCGTCTTTCTCGCCATCCAGCTAACCTTCTCCATCCTTCTCCAAACCCACATCTCAAACGCCTCAAGTCTACGCACATCCTCCCTTCACAACCTCCACACCTCCAGGAACCAAAAATAAAACGGGAACAGTTATTATAAATCCTCCTAAACTCAACATTACCACCTTATTATGTGTATTATTCTTTATATTTTACTGCAATTTTGTCAGAAATGCCGATGAAACCACTTAACAAATTGCTTATTCTGTGGGTTTCGTATGTTTCTATCTAAAATAAGATCTGAAGTATTGATTTTATCTTATAAAAAATTGCCAACGCACAAATAGTGCCTGAAACCAATTATGCAATATGTGATCAAATGCATTATTACATGATTTATTATTTATTATGGAGTTAAGGGATCAGCATAAGGTGTCTCCGCAGCATTGCACATTGTAATACCATTTGTTTATCACCTTAAATTTGAAAATCACAGATACTTAAGTGGCTGGTATATCAACAGCTTTCGAAGATTGTAATAATTGTACTAGATTCTTTTGAGTGAGATAGCAATGATATTTTACTTGTCAATTTAAGATACACTAGTACTTAGTTTTCAAAGACCGACATCCCAAGCTCATGTTGCATGCGTAGATCGTTGTAAGGCAATCCTGCTAATATTGATTGAAATTTTTATTACTCTGTACTCATTTCGAAAAATCATAATTTAATGTTATATCCAATGCTATCTTTGCTTTGTATCCTTCCATATTTTTTTCATTACACCAGTCTGAATTTTGAAACTTTTTGTCAGATGGTTTATTAAAAATAGGTGTTCTTGAATCAATTTTTTATGCTGATTCTAAAAATGACTTCCATTTTTTTCTGTCACGTCAGGTATTTACACAAAACAAGAATTATGGTCTCAAGATTTTAACTAAGTAAGCACAGTTACATATTAACATTACTTCACGCAGTGACAATTTTTGTGACAAACACATTTTTAGCACTGTAAAGAACTGCTCTAATAAAATTTTGACTAACTTGCAACAATATAAAAACCAGTTTCATTAATTTGTATTGAGAAATACCAATTGAACAATAATTACCCACGTGCGCATATGCGTGCGTGCGCATAATGTACACATCAATAAATCTTACAAATTAAATTGGGTCCTCTATGAAAAAACTGTGTGTGATAGAAGGAAGCTAAGAGCAGTTCTGAAATCAGCATATCAAAGTTAGTTTAATTATCACTTACTAGTTTTCTGATATCATGCAGACTAGTGTGATTGGCAAGTAATGGCTTTCGTTCGACTGATGTTCCGTAAGTTTGTTCGTGCGATTCACATGCTGCCTCCTCTTTTCTATCGAGTTCCTCGGTGTAGTTTCCCTTATTCTAGTTTGGCGTCGCTGGTGTTTATTGATAATACTTAGTAGGTAAAAGCGCCTTGTAGATGGGGTTAGGAGTCCTCCGTCGGAGTTCCTCCGTCGTTAAAATGCCAGAAAATGCATTGTGGCGGCACATCAACCCAGTGATATATGCAAATAAAGAACACTTATTAAATTGAAATCAGATTGCACTTGACACTCATCGCGTATTTTAGAGGACAAACTTTAATACAAAACGCTAAACTTAATATTTCGCTTCAAAATAATAAATCACATTTTACTCTATATGTTATTTTATATTCCTTCGACAGAAATAACCTGCTGGCTGATGACGATATATTGCGTTTCTGTTGATGGTGGCCTTTAAAAAAAATGGTCGGCTCAGAATATCTATTGAAAGCTTTCGGGTATTCCGTCCAACAAGACGAGAGGTTAAGTGGACCAGTGTTTATTTTTCTACCAAGGATTCGTTTCGTACGGCTCCCTTTAGTATCATATTGTTTTTTAATAGTAAGTCTTATTCTTTTAACACTCAAAAGTGTTTTCATACTGCTCACCTTTTCCTGTTATTGACTACTAAACATTATATTTTATCATTACTTTAATTAATTATTCTATTTTCTCCCTTAAAGATGACGGGGATTTATTAAATGGCCTTGTAATTTTAAAAAAATATTATGGTATGCTCAAAAATGCTCCTATAGTTTCTATAGAAAAAGCTCATCTATAGAAAAAGTTTCTATAGATGAGTTAAGTCTTGTGAAAAAACGATAAATTGGTAAAGTACTGAGTAAATTATGACTCGCATCAGAGCGTGTCCATGTGTGCTGTATCCTACAATTTTGTCGTGGCGATATCACATGCGATTAAAAGTGGTTTAGTCAGTTGCTTCTGGTATTTGGAAAGATAAATATAAATGAAAAATTCGACGCACGAGGGGCATTCATCTCTGCCCAGTTGCTAACGACCAAAAAACGAGACGCATGATTTATTCGTCGTTTGTTAACGGAACCGTATCCGTCATGTGTAAGTGCCTTAACACGGAAATGTTAGTTGTCTCTTTCTTTCCCGCGATACACGCGCGCTTTGATAACGCAGTGGTGTCGAGAGCCTAAGTCTCTTGACGCCTGCGGCAAGCGAAAGAGAAAAACACATCCACTTTAAGGAAGTTCCACGGCAAAACGAAAATTAACTAATGTACCTCATGAAATGGATTCCTTGACAATTTGTTGGCGGAAAAAGCAGCATTAGACATTAATTTAACGCATCCGTTTTATAAAAACTATTCATTAGGTAATTAATCAATAGTAAAAATCAACGCATAAAATAGTATGGGTCAGCAATATTCTGTGTTCACGATTTTTTCTGAAATCATTCTGAGAATTAAGCTCACGAGAATGAGCGACATGTTTTTTATGTTGAAAACGAATGTTATTTTTGCAAAAAAAGTGACATTCCCTTCACATTTCGAGCACATTATTTGATTCCCTTGTAACAACTCTCGAGGATATCGTCCAAGAAAGCTAAAGCTGTTAACCATGTTGCCAATGTTCCGATTATATTTGTAAATCATCATCTGGGTTAGAAAGGTTAATAACGGAAGTGTTTCCAAAACACGATACTTTTGGCAAACAAACATGGTTACATTATTTGCCAGTCTTATGAATCATAGAAAATATATACATATATCTCTTATAATTGTTACAAAAACCTTTTGGTAATTCGTAATTAACTGTTTTCAAATCTAATTTTCAGGACAACCATATTTCAGTAGTCTTTTTCCAAGCGCATGAAATTATTTTTTGGGAAAAACTAGCCTTAAAATGACAAAAAAATATATGGCATACGCTGCTTTGAAATTACCGGAATTGCAGAAATATAACTAACAATATGAATTTAATCATATGATCCAGAAAATCGAATTGTGGTTAAAATTTAAAAAGATGTTCATGATTACTACAGTTTATCACTGATTCACAATTGCATTTGTTGTCGTTAATTCGTAAAATTGTTATTTTGATATTTCCACGTGGGACACATCTTGTTTCGATGAAAGCATGATCGTTAGATTACGAAGGCATAAGATTATTATATTTGTAAAGCAGGACTTGATTATTTATATACTTTCCTCGAAATGAAGAACCAAATGGAAATCCCTTGATTGGAATGCTTTTGGAACTCCTTGTCTTTTCTTAAAATTGCTCGCTCTTTTTCTGTTGCAACGACATACTCCACGAAGAAAAGGTTGATGATGGATTTTATATTTTAGACATTCTGCCAAATCAAAGTCTTAAAACTACATTGGAAGACGAGAGAGCACAACTATCTTTGAGTAGGTTTACATTAAGGTGTACTTTTTCAGATTCCCTAATGCAACCCATAAAATTTCGTATTTCAATCAATCGCTCAGAGTAAAACTACAAGTTCTTATAAAAACATAAAGTTCTCGTAATGTCATCCTCGCCTTCAATTTACACCAAGGTATCCTCATAAAGTATGGTAAGTATCCAATTAGAAGAAGTCAGATACAATGCCTGTTCTCGGCTAAGTCATAGAGCTCAATAAATTTGCTCATCCCGTGAAAATTCACTATTTTATTTCGGCTCACCTTGAAATAAATCCCTTTAGTCTCAAAAGATGATTTGTTTTCTCGTTGACGACGAGTATTCTGATCGCGTGCTCCAATGCTAGTTGCATTTTGAGCATTGACAAGGCCACAGAAATATTCTACTTGTGTACTTCAAGCTAATTTTCCTTTCTCATCTCGTCCATGTACCAAATCCTCACATCAACGTTTCCTATTTTTTTCTACATGTGGTATAGTCCCACTCAAACTGCCAATAGTTCATGTTAGACCCACGTGGTAGTAACATCATTCAGGAGGATCTTATTGCGACCGATACAGAAATTGTCCCAAAGGAAAGGTGCAAGCAGCAAAAATAAAAAAAAAACTATTTGGGCAAGACGACACCACAATCTCTGAGCGAAAAACATTGAACAGAAAGAAAATATTGGAAAAACTCTGAGAACAATTTTCAGAAATCATAAAGCAGACTTTTGGGAATGGAATCAAAGGCAAGGGCGGAATAAATATTTTATATTTTGAGGGAAAAGAAATATAAGCATCCAAGTTATTCTATTTCTTATGATTTCGTAAAACCATCTAAGAGTTTGGAAATAATGTAAAAAAATAAATAACATCATGCCATTTGAAAAAGAAAAATATTAAAAACTTCGAAGCTTACGTCATCATCATCTATTAACCCTTGAAGTAGGCGCTCAGGAGACTCTGAAAACCCCGTGGCTTCTAATTATTTAACTGTGCTATAAACATTTTTTATAGTTTCAGTACCTTCCAGAAGCTTGGTATCACCTATAAAAATTAAAAATATTTTTAAATTACCAAATAATTTCAATATTATTTACACTTTTTAAGTAATAAAGGTCATAGCGCCTACTATAGTTGCAAATACTGCCCATGGTGTCCTTATAATGCTATAACTCCCTAATTTTAATTAATGTGAACCAAATAAAAAAATGTTCTGATTCAACATATCTAAATGCTTATTTTTGCTGCAATATGTTATTGTAGGCAAGTTATTAGAACTGCCCGAAAATATATGCAAAAATGCGGACTTTACGATAATAGTGACTTATATTGTAAAACTAATCAATATTGTTGTATAGTTGATGCTTATGTTTAGAAATGATACTTAAGTATAATATTCAGGTGAAAGAAATAGAGAAAATATTCTAATTAAATAGTTATTTATTCAAAATTCTGGTGCCTGCTAGACCTACTTTTGTGACAAAAACTTATCGCGCCTACTTAAGGTTTAAATCAATATTAGGGTCAATTTTAGAAAAATAATTAGTATTAACGCCGTGGAATAGCTAGATGGATGCGCAGTTATGACTCTTGGCATTAACATCTCGAATTTTGTTTCGTTAGTTAGTTAATACTCGAGCAGAATAAGAGTAGTTGAAGTCACTGTTGGGAGACGGCCGATGGTCATCGCAATTTGCTCCATTGAGGGTAAGTGGGGAAGTTGGGAAATAGGAAAATTTGGGGATCCGACTAAGGGGACAGAAGTCTAGTCAAAAAGTATCTTCTAATAACACGTTTTTCTCTATGGTTTAATATGATAGGCCCTTTAGTTGGCTTAACGGCCTGGAAAAAGTACTAAAGGAAATTATATTTGTCTCCCGGCGTGATATTTTAGTAGCTTCGTTTATCCCGTATGAAAAGCGTGAGATCACGGAAAGCAGTTTTTGCAACCAAAAAAAGCGAAAGGTAAGGCTCCTAATTAATTTTTAACCACTCGGCTCCAAAAATACCTCCTTAAAACGAATATATTTTTTCATATTAGCAGATCGATTGCTCGTAGGTCGTTAATTTGGTGTCGTCGTTTAAAGTTCAAATTTGAAACAGAGCGCACAGTATTAGGAACTGTAATAATATCGCTCGCCGGTCAATACTATGTTGGGGAGAAAATGGGCCTAAAAAACCCCATAAGTTTTGTTTTTTTTTTGCGAAATTGAGAGTGGCTAGGTAAAGCTATAAAAATTATAAATTAAAATTTATAAGTATATCGTGAAAATTTCAGTCTTTCTCATGATTTTTTCTTGATATAATACAGGGTTTTAAAAATCAGTGTTCACTAAGAGTCGTTAAGAACATAGTTCCCGTTCATTCATTTCATTCGTAAATTTGATGTCTCCCAAGTGCTTAAGCAACCGTGTTCAGGCCTATGGTGCTCATATCAACTTTTCTTTGATCAATGAATCTCAATATGCTTTAAGTTGAAAATACCTTTTCCAATTTCGATAAAATAAAATAATTTATCGCAGGTGTTCCTATTTCGAGAAAGACACTTAACACTAACAAAGGCTAAATCATAAAATGCGTTAAAAATCACTGCGGTCAAATTCTAATCCTAGCATAATGAAAATAAGACATGACATTTTGTTGTGTACATCAATTTGATAGTGTTGGAAATAAAATATCACAGTTTCTAAATACTTTAATAATTGCTTGTCTTCTGCTTGAAAAATGTCGTTCAGTATCAGCTTTTTTGTTGAGGATTTTCAGAACTTAGAATTTGTAAAAGCTTTAATATCGCACGAGTAGAAATCTATGTTATCGCTGTCAAAATTTAGAAGCATTAATAGTCTATTCATCGGTTTTTATAGGATTGTGAAGCGTGACATTTTTGGAGCCACTTTGCATGCATTCTCCGATAATTATTGAACAAGAGTTATGGTATACATTGAATGCCATCAATATTCCTATTCACGTATGCCATTGAGCCAGGTAATTGTATCTGGATGATTAATAAATAATTTATTCGAGGCCCGTGGAATAGCGTTTTAAGTGATTCAACCATTGGCATTATTTCTTGTCAATGCTTCCTATTAATGTGGTGCATAAAATACATAAAATAAATACACATAATACAAAAATACAAAATACAAACTCGGAATTACAGAAAGTGGTACAACTCTCCTGTTTTACTTTTCATTTAATTTTTTTACCATCGGTTTCAGTGGATAGTTCTCGTTATCCTTACATTTTACCAATAATAAACAGAATTTCAAGTAAATTATGATTGCAGTGAATTCTGAAGGTATTTCATCGCTGGAATCTCTCTTTGGCAATGGGAGGAAGTCATTCGTCAATATTTTGAGAAATTATTTGAATTGAAAAGTTGAAACAACTGAAAAACTCTTGGAAAATTTAATGCGAAAAATGTTTTGCTCCGCAGTGCCGTGTCTACGAATTACCTCATGTGATCCATACTAAAGACTATATTCACCTGGAAAATGAAATGAAAGTGTCCGATTTGATGAAACTCTTTTTCCATGAAACTCGTGACGATGCTTAAACCAATTGTTTGCAGATGCTAGACAATCTCTCTTACAGTAGGTTTTCAACGGCTTTATTGACGCAGTAATTGATATTTTCAACCTTTCTTTAATCACAAGGTATAAAATTCTCCAATGACCGTAATGCCATACATTACGGTCATTGGAGAATTTTATACCTTGTAACTAAGAGGCCGTAGAGCTCACGTTCCCTAGTTTTTCTTTCTTTAATCCACAATGGTGTTTATTTTATCCGTTACGACCATCTCATTACTGCCTCAAATTTTACTTTACCTGTTTGTCGATGAATAACTGTTACTGATACTCCTTTTATTTAAATTAAGCGACCCGGGTTTCAGTGAATAATCACCATCATCGGACATTAATTGAGCTCTCAATTAATGAATGCCTGATGATGGTGGTTACTCACAGAAACCCGGGTCGCTTAATTTAAATAAAAGGGGTATTAGTAACAGTTATTCATCGTAAAACATAATGGAATACCACAAAGTTAATGATGAACTAGTGAATGTTTTACTTTACCTTTCCAAAATCGGATAGTGTGCACTAGTTTTTAGAGATTACTATTATTCTGCTGGTTTGCATAAATCAACAACCACAGTCAGGAGTAATCCTATTTCTTAAAAGAGATTTCTACTTTAAAAATGCGATTAAATTTGGCAAAGTAGCAGTGGAGGTGATGGGAGCTGGGGGAGACGATTTTGGCGCAGCACGAGAACGTAGCGGAAAAACGCCGCTGCCTCTCACGTAAATCGTATCAGTCCTTTATTCTCGATAAAGGACTGAAATATTCAAAGTTAAATTTGAATACGTTGAATGGTGCACGGGTTAGTTAATTTTTGAATCGCTCTCCATTGCGGAGTATTGCCCCGTTGACATTGATCTATTGCTGGCGAAGCTTGCACATTTGATGATTAGTATAAGTTTTACCACCCTACTCATTTTTCCACCATCTAAAGCACCAAATGGTAGTTATAGGACTTTTTTCTTTAGCTGCTACTATTCATCCAAAGCCTTTTCCGGCGTATTATCCACCCTATTTACTGCATTTGGTTTACTTGTCTCCCTCTAATTTTTTACTTTTACTATAACACTTACTCATTCAAAATTGCCTAGTTGAAAAAAAAACTTAAAATTTCAATAGGAAACACAATTTCAGTACCGCATTTACTTCATTAAAGTTTGAATAATTACTGCAGTTCTGGGTGCAAAACAAATCATACGAGGTACCCCACGGTGAATATGAACAAGTGAACGATAAAAGCCTTGAACGCAGAAACTCTAAAGATTGTTTCATAATGTCTGGTTAAACATTTTCTGGTAATGAATCGGTGATCTGGATTTACTCTCACATCGACAGGTACCTAACGCTCATATAAGTTATATGACCTTCTGATTAACTTCAATTATCAGTTAACATCATTTAGCAATATGTTAATGGCATCTAACTGCGAAAATTCACCAGATGTAATAATACTGGGCTTAAGATTAAAAAAAAACATGAATGATTTTTTTAAGGGAGCAGGGTATCCGCACAAAAAATTTGCAAGAAGAGATGGGGTTGAATCTTTAAAAATAAATCATAAGCAAATGCTTACTTATATGTTTGTCTTAGTATCGACTTGTTTTAAACTAAAGGTTTTGTGATTAATTTATTCTGGCAATATGTTGAGTATCACTCTATTGTTATGCATAGACTTCCTGTTACTTTATGAATTCATGCAAGTTTTCTCTGCAACTGATTGGTTAGAGGGAAAAGCCAATGGCCGGCTCTGATTGCTTTCGCGGTAAACTTCATTATTATTCAAGTGATGTATGAACTCTGAAATCATCCCTCGAGTCAACCTTAAATGGTCTCCTGTGAGTCGAGTGGGATAATGTGGGCGGAAAATTAAAATAAAAATTGCCTCAGCGTTTCCCAATCCCATTGCAACTTGGTTGACGTCGCGGAAGGCTATTAGTTGGCGGAACCAATGGCAACGGCAGAGGTCAGCTTCATGATCCCCAAACGTATCGGGTTCTTATCCGGAGAGGTGGTGGACTCTAATTTGAACTTCTGTGTCTATTGAGTTTGTCTTCTTACTTTCATCTACATCTTCGTTAAATCTATCAATCTATGTCATAGGCAAGTGACAGGGGGTGTTTGGACACGAGCCATTGTCTCCCATTGTAAATGAGTAACGTTTTATTCTTCTGTAACTAATAAGATCAAAGAAATAAAAACGCTGTGTATATGAAATTGTTGACGATAACCCTCCTAAGTAGAACGTAAAACTTTCTTAGACTTATTCTGAGGCATAACCGCTGTTGAAAATATTGGCAGAATCAGCGGGGAAGACCATGTATGGTATCCACGAAGCACAGTACGAAGGACGTTAAGATGAAAACTTAGGAAGCAGCAAGTATAGTTGTTAACTATGAGAAGAGTGTATTGAGAACAGCGACAAACCAATATTGGTTGTGGTAGAAATGGTACGGATATTGGTGGTGGATTGGTGACTACTGATGATAATATAATAATGCTTCACATATGCATTTATGAATTTACTGTTAAAATGTGCTAGAATTTGATAAGCAAAGAAAATAAATATTGAATTTTAATTCAAGCGACGGGTATATTATACTAATATTTAGATGTGCCCGATGATGAATTTTGATGTTCTTTCTCTTCACTATAACGTTCCTCATATAGAGGATATAAAAAATGCAGGTGATGAATATATAGCATTTTATTGAGTGTGATAAAATCCAATACTAATTTAGTCGGAAATATTTGCGAGGATGCGATAGTTTTCTGCAATTCCGATATGGAATTGGGAATACGAATCACCCAGAGAGGGACTTGAAATAAAATGCGGCTGCCCCAACGGCACTGCCAACCTGCCAACTCTGAAATAAGGAAGAGAGCACAAGGTCGTATGCCACCCCTATCACTACATCTGACATAAATTCGTTTCCCCGGCAAAGACTACGAGGCTCAAAACACGAAGCAATCGTCGCACCACAAAATACTTCCTCTGTTTTCTTAGTAAGCAACATATTTTCAGGGGAAGGGACTGGGAAAGTGAGGTGGATATATTTAAAGAGAATTACATACCTACCTAATTGATTTAAAATATAATTATTTATCCACTTCAGGAAGGGAGTTTTACGAGAATGTTAAATGAGTTACGTTATATGTACCTTATAACTTTTTCGATCGTTCAATAGAAAAATGCATGGAATGATTCTTTGGTTATGCGACAAAGAGATTAGAACGTTTCAACATCCATTCCATCTTGTGCACCAAGTGACTCTTGCATTTATTTGTTTGTTAACTCGCAGAATGCTATCGTTAATATTAATTTTTGTGCTAATCTCACGGCGGGCAAAAAAAACATGGTCTCATTTTTTTTCATGGCTTCCAAAAAATTTTTCTTTAAATTTATTTATATATATATATGTCCGTCTTTAGAGCGCTTGCTTGCGCTTTACGGCATCCAATTTCCAGGCCTATCTGTTTTCCCAATCTCCTTCTTGCAGGTTTCTCTCCGCCATGGCTTTGGTTATTCCGCTCCTCCATGAGTTAGGTGGCCTTCCTCTCTTTCTCCTTTCATAGGGTTTCCACTCCATGATGGTGCGGGGAAGTCTTTCTTTGAGCATCCTCTGAACATGTCCGTACCACAGCAGTTGTTTTGACTTGATTTCGTCCAGAATGGTTGTTGTCATTTTCATAATTTATCGAATTCTCTCATTTCTTACTCTATCAAGCCTGGATTTTCCGGCTGCCCTTCTGAGGAAGTCAATTTCTGAAGCTAAAAGTTTCTTTTCGTCACTCACATTCATTTGCCATATTTCACTCCCATATGTAAGTATGCTTTTAAATATGGTGTTGTATATGTATCTTTTATTTCTATTTGATATATCTTTGCTTCATAGTATTGAATTTAACATATTAATGGTTGTTCTACCTTTATTAATCCTATCTTTAATCGTTTCTGCGCTCTTTCCACTGCTGTGTATTTTTATGCCTAAATAGTCATATGAATCACAGGCCTCTACTATTTCATTGCTATCCTCGAGCACAATGTCTTCATTTTTTCCTCCAATACACATATACTTAGTTTTGCGCATGTTGATATCCAATCCCCATGCACTATACGCTTCTTTTAGCTTTCTAAACATAAAGTTAATATAATCTCTGTCTTGCGCTAGAATTACCTGGTCATCTGCATAATGTAGTGTGTATATGGTATTGTCTCCTACAGGCAAGCCCATGTTTGCGCATTGTCTTTTCCATTGTTTAAGGGCACCGTCGAGATATATTCTGAATAGGCTAGGTGAAAGACAGCATCCTTGTCTTAGCCCTTTATTTGTTTTAAATGGTTTTCCTAAATTGTTTCCCACTTTCACTTGAGCTGTAGATTCTGTATAAAGTTTCTGTATTGCCCTTATGATAGATTTATTTATGTTTGTTGCCTCGAGTACCTCCCATAGGTTTTTCAAAGGTACGCTGTCATAAGCTTTTGTGATATCAATGAATATGAAGTGCACTTCCCGGTCAGTAGCTCTCTTTTTTTCTATTATTTGCGTCAAACAAAAAGCGTTATCTATTGTTGAGCGTCCTGCCCTGAATCCGGATTGTTCTTCACTTTCAAATTGCCTATACTCCTCATCAATGAGCTGCGTCAATATTCTACCGTATATTCTGCTTAATGTGCTGGTGATTGCTATTCCCCTATAGTTCTTGGGCTGGTCTTTTGGGCCTTTTTATGAATTGATACTATCCATGATTTTATCCAGTCATTAACGAGGTTTTCTCCGTTCAAATATTTATTTATTAACGTCGTTAGTAGATACAGTCACTTTTTTGATGGTTCTTTCACCAACTCCATGCAAATATTTTCCGGTCCAGGGGAGGTACCAGTCTTCATTTTTCTGATTGCCTTCAGTGCGTCTTCCTCGGAGATTTCTAATTTTTCTTCGTGAGTTTGATAGGTATTTCTTGTTTCCTTGTATTGTGGTCTATTCTCTTGGAGCAAATCTTGGTAGTAGCTACTTAAACTGTCTGTTGGTATAATACTTAGAAAATGTCCATTCCTCTTCTGTTTTCGCAGGTTTTTTAGTACCTTCCATGCCTCCCTTGATTGTTTCCCTCCTATATAGCTATCTATTCTTTGACATACCTCGTCCCACTTTTCATTCTTATTTCGCAGTACCTGTCTTCTAAATTTTGCCTGGGCTTCCTTATACCGCATTCTATCTTCAGTTCCATTTGAGTTAATCCATTTCTTGTAAAGCTCTTGTTTGGCTTGTTTTAAACTTTCTAGCTCTTCATTCCACCAGCTTTGGTGATTCATCGTATATTTCACTTTTATTCCCAAAGCTTCTTTAGCTGCCGTGTGAATAGCTTTCACAAGATGACCATGTAACTCTTCTGTGGGTTTATTTGTCATATCCATATTTAGTATATTGTCTAATCTGTTTCGGTACAGGTTTCGCACACTTTCTTGATTCAGACTTTCTAAATTATACTGTACTGTCAGAGCGTTATCAGGGGTTTCATGTTTGTGTTTATTACTTCTGTACTTTGCTATCTGTGGACACAAAATTTTTGCTTTTAAAAAATAATGAGCACTTCCACAGTCCACACCTCTGTATACTCGAACGTCTTGAGCTTTCAGTCTGGTCTCTTGTTTCATAATAACGTAGTCTATTATGGAATATCGTTGTCGGTTTTCCTCTCGCCATGTGTATTTATGTTTTGATTTGTGTTCAAACCATCCGTTCATAATTTTCAATGCATGTATATCGCAGATGTCGATCAGTCTCTGGCCGTTGTTATTTATGTGATCCTCTCCATATTTTCCGACTACCGGGTGTTTCTGCTGTCTGCCTATTCTCGCATTCATGTCACCTAGTATAATTATTTCCCGATTTTTTCCCACGTCTCTCAAAAGGTCATTCAAAATTTTCTGAAATTTGTCTTTTTCTGCCATAATTTCGTCTTCATTAGGTGCATAGACTCCTATTATTGTTATTCTATGTCCAAGATGGTTTAGGTTAACTGTAATGATTCTTTCATCTATACTTTGCCAATTTGTAATTTTATCTTTCAGTTGTTTGTTAATTAGAAGAGACACTCCTCTTTTTGCTCGCTCTTGTTTTGGGACTCCACTATATAAATGAATGTAACTTCCTACTCTTTCTGAACCCTCTCCTTTTTTCTTGGTTTCTGTCAGGGCAACCACATCCATCTTCATTTTATCCAGGCTTTCTATGATTTCTTCCATTTTTCCTGTCAAAGACTGCACGTTCCAAGTTCCAAAATTCATGGTCCATTTCCTTTGCCTAAGTCGTTGTATATTTGAACTATCCAGTATTCGAGGCTCCTTTTTATTGGATTTTTTAGCATTTTTCAGATTTATCCAAGCATTTGGCTGGCCCAATTGCCTAACCCCCAGCCTGGATGACCAGGTATTTTGATTTTGGGGTGTTCTTCCCCCAGGCTGATTGCTTGCCACAGCTGTAGGGATCAGCCTTCCCTTTATTTGGTTCTTCCGCCTTCCTGCTTGGATATCCACCAGGAGCCGTTGACCGTTTTTCACCTGTAGTCCTAGGCAGGAGCCCTTACAGGGTGCTATCATCCGGGCCAGATGAACCCTGGTTTTTTAAAGAGGTTGTTACTCCTCTATCCCTCCTCCTTTCTCATCCTGGCTTGGGACAGGCAATGGCGGAGTTTAAATTTATTTCTTTAAATAAATTAAATAATTATAAATATATAAATAAAATTATTAAATAAAAAAATTCTTTTTCTTTAAATTTACATAGAAGCAATATGCTACAAATTTTTAGTTTGTCGCATCTTGCGTCTTTGTAAACAGAGAATTTGGTGCACATTACTTTTTAAACGCCTGCCGTCTCTCTGAGTGATCTTCCGGCTGCCTTAATCTTCCTTTCTTGTGTGAATACTTGACGGGGTTTTTTTTATTTAAGGTATAAGCACCATGAGAACTGAAAATTTTAAAATGTAGATTTCTCTTCCTCCATTTCAGGAATGGTACGGATATATAAACTAATTGTGATTGAATAAATCTTGAAGGGAGTTAGATTCATGGATTTATATATTCGTACTAGCTTTTTATTGGTAATTGCCAATTTAGAACGTTTCATTTATCTCATTTTGATAACCCAATAAGAGTTGACGTGCATGCAACTTGCTTAATAGAAGTTGTATTATTTTAATGTCAAATTATTCTATTTTGATAAAATATAATCCAAAGATCTCGTTAGAGAAGTCATACATTTATATTCTCCTATGAACGCACAGCAGCTGTAAGGAAAAATTCAAAATATGTTCTAAAATTTTCATATCTTTTCCGCTACCCATCTAGTTTATAATTCTAAAAAAAGTAATTAACTTGAAATCGGTCAAAATAACTTCAATGAAACGATAATTCCCACTGATCAGGGGGTGATAATTTCTTAAATGAATTTCTCTAGGAATTTAAATTATTTTTAATTTCCAAAATGCACTAAAGGCATTACAGCAACGGCAAATTACTCCGGAGTATTTGGAAGAAAATGGCATGTATGTAGTTTTCAAAGAAAGGTTGATGGAAAGCAAAGTTGCTCGTGAAATTATTTCTGATGACCTATTCTGTGTATCCGTGAATCTCACTACGCGAGTAAACAATGAAATGTTGTACGATTTATTTTATCAATAGTCGTTTCTCCCAATGGTTGTCCATGAATTTTGCTGCTATTGGTAATGCATGGTAATGTATTGCCCAATATTAGTCTTTTTTCCGCAGTCTTATATTATGCATGTTTCTCCTTGCTTTTAATGCTGTTTCCATTAACTATTTGATGAGAGTGCTTTTTTATTCTTTAATTTATATTTTGATAATTTTTAATGATTTAAAAAATTAAGTGATCGCTTCGCAGTAATCACTTTGCGACATAAAAGTGGCCCTTTGTGGTTTTCACCACCAATAGCGAAGCCGTAGAGTCTGAAAATAACGAGTTTGTTTTACCGCCGATCTCTTGGTACAGTTATGAATTACTGCCCGTAGTCATTTTTTTTAGAGCTTAGCGTAATCAATTTAACTCTTATATTTTCGTTGACTTGTTTTATTTACCGTTGCTTGTTTTTTAGCGGTGCTTATCTTTTGGAAGGTCATACTCACCGCTTGCTCGGTAAATTTCTGTTCCGCTTTCTTGAACACCGACACTATAGATTTCCGATTATCTAATTAACTACAGGTCACCTCTTCTGTGCAGAAAAAAATAAATTTTTTGGAAACCCCTAAGTACATAAATATGCGGCTCTCAGAAACAAATTAATTCCAGTCTCTTGGTAACACGTTTCGTCGAACTTTCAGTATCGCCCCGAGCTGTAATGTGAGTCCCTGGATACAATCGAAAATGTGGAGCAGTTTGACCGTTCTGATCGAATACGCTTCCGTGTGATTTATTGGCTACATGCTTACGTTTGCGTGATACCTTTTATCATGGAGTTTAATATTTTATAACGGCAGTGCGTGAGATTTTCATCCACGTTGATTATTACTTGCGGGAGATGGTTCGTCAATAAACGTTGAATAAGCTGCCTCTGTTGCGAAATAGTTTGATCTGAAGGACTTCGGCCACTAAATGATCCCTATTCCTATACACCCCTCCTCCACGACCCTAACACTGAATTCCAGAAAGAAATAAGCTTATTCCACGAGGAACGCAGACCAGCCGAAGGCCTCACTCACTCCAAAATAGCCATCCTCTCACACTCTACTTCAAAACTACCCATTTTCACATGCTTCCTAAAAATCGCAAAACCAGCAATTCCGGTCACTCTATTGTCTCCAGCATTAATTCCCACAACGAACGGATCTTAGCACTGGTTAATCACTACCTACAGCCCTTACATTAATAATGTTTCTCCTCTCTTTTATCTAAGATCGACCTCCCACACGCTATCCCTATTCCTACTAACACTGATCTTATTATGGCCACAATATATGTCACTTCCCTCTATATAAGTGCATACCCCATCATGAAGGAATTTAATCGCTTCGTTTTTATCTCTCCCACCGCCCAAAACCACATTTTCCCTCCACTAAATTTATCGTTAACCTTGCAGGATCAGTGTTAACTAAAAACTCTTTCTCCTTCATCAATCAAGGTTTCTTTCAGATCAAAGGCACAGCCATGGGAACACGTATCTTATGTCATTCTTTTCATGGGCCACCTTGAAAGCACTTTCTTCAAAAACCAATCCCTCAAACCTCTCTTCTGGACCCGCTTCTACTGATGATATCTTTGTCCTTTGGCTTCATGGTCGTGAATCTCTATCTCCCTTTATTTCTCGATAAAACTCTTCCTTCTCAGTTTCTTTCACCTCTTCCGTCTCCGATTCCTCCATCACATTTTTAGATGTTAATATACAACTAAAAATAACATAAAATTCATCACCTGCGTCCATAAAAAAACCACTACCCATGACCAATACCTCCATTTCAAGAGCTGCCATACGCCACATACCAAACGTTCCATTCCACATTCCGTCTCTGTCCGCAGTCACCGAATTTGTAACAATGCCCACTCCCTTCAATAATATACAGCTAAACTATATCGCTCCCTTAGAGAACGCAACTACCCCAAAAAGCTAAAATCCTGCCCCCCACTGCCAATTACACCCCTCGGACCATAACCCACCACCCCGACGGACTCATCCCCGTTGCCACATTCTTCCCTGGCTCCCATAAAATAAAAAAAAACATACTCCGCGATTTATACCCAATTTTATAGAATAATACATCCACAGCCCTCCTATTATCGCAGTACATCCTCTCTTAATTAAGAGAGCCGGTTTACGAAGTTATACGGCGATCATTCGAAGTATTACTGTAATAATTACGACGACTACAAATTAAGACAGTTAAACGGGGCTGGAATTCTAAAGTCCGTATTATTCTGAAGGAAGGAGAGGAATCAGCATATAGGATGATTTCAGGGGAGGTATCTACATCTACATACTACCCCGCAAGCCGCCTCAATAGGCGTGTGGACACCAGCCGTTTGCATATAAAAAGGAAACGCTCTAATGAAATTACGCCTAGCATTTATTAAAGTCCCTTATTGTTCGGGGGAAAAACGAATTCCCATACCTATCCGTTCGGCAAAATATCTCTCTTAATTTATCGTTTCTGTCGGACCTAGAAATATAGTGGGGTTCTAATATGATGTTCTCCGTGTCGCTCTGAAATATATCTATTCTCAATTGCTCAAGTAATCTAAGCCTAGCGCGCAGCCTCCGAGTCTCTAGCGGCTCCCAGCCTAATTCGTTTAACATCTGCGTAACGCTGTCTGTACGCCCGTAGCAGTTTTTGACGAATCGCGCAGATTTCCTTTGTATTTTATTAAGTTCCCGGACTAAGTCTTTCTGCACCGGATCCCATATGCTCACTGCATATTCAAGGTGTGGCCGGACGAGTGCGAAATAGCACCTCTCTTTTACTTTTTCATCCGAAAATCTTCCCACAATACGCTTGACGAATCCTACCTTCTTCAGAGCTCTGCCAGAAATATTTCTTATATGTGCTCCCCATGATAGGTCCGAAGTTATCGTAACTCCTATATACTTCACTTCATCTGTCGCCTTTATGTTAACACCATCCACAGCATATACATGGGAATAGTTGGACGACCTCAGCAAGGAATGTACCGCCGTGCATGTGCTCAGTTAAGTTCGAGTCCCCACTCTTGGCTCCACACATGAACGTTGTTTAAATCCGATGATAGAGTTTCAAAGTCAGAGTGATCACTAATTTATGGTATGAAGTATATTAAGGAGCAGGGCCATTCCAATGCATGGGAAAGTAGGCAAAATCATAGTCGGCCGTACGTAGGGGTGGCCAGTCTACGACTTATTAGTAGGGACCCTGAAAATGTTAAATAAGTTCAAAGGAAAGCAAAATAAAGATATTTACCATAGTGGGTTAGAAATCTCAAATTTTAAATTATAACGGTAAAAAAACGTTAATGACACAAGTTGATAGATCTGACCCAATACAACTATACGTGAGCCAAAGTATGCATTAAGATGTATGTCTTAAGTTCCTGGAGAATTTTTGATTCTCAATTCATTTGATGCATTTCCATTAGAGGAAATAGCACATTCAATGTAAACTGATGATAATTGGACCCTCAATGCCTCCACAGAAGATACCACACATTTATCGTGGTCTCCCCTGATGCTCAGTAATACATCAAGCACATTCACAGTTTCACCTTTCCGCAGCTATCCACCTTTCAACTACAATTCATTGCATGTAAAGCTAGCTTGGAATCTTCACTGTGCTTCCAAGTTTCTTCAAAAGATGAATTGATGCTGCTGTCTATACTACAGACGTTTCATAGTTTTTCTCTATGCTCTTCTCATCGAATTGTTTTCTAAAGTGAACACAAGGGCAGCGCCCGATATCAAGAGTCTGGTTAACTTGCTTTTACACTAACACCCGAGTTTTTCCGACTGTCGTTTTATCCCACACTTCTCACTTTAAGGTTATTAATGGCAGCAGTTTAACAATCCTTTGCCAACAGCTTAGAAGTATGTACAAACAGGCCATCACTTCTACCCTGCAACTTATGAGAGAAAGCATATTACGATCCGTATATGGTGACGTTGGAGTCAATTATTTGATGCCCATGGATTCCACAAATGTCGCTTATTGTTATTGTTGCTTCCTTTTATGATTTTAGATTTTTGGACATTATTATGATGTGCTTTTGGCTGTCATTTACGTGTTCAAAAGTTGAATATTTTCTGCTCCTCTCAATTCGAACATTCCAAAACTTGCTCATCATGATTTTTCCTCTATTATCAAATTAATATATACCATCACTTTCAAATTCCTTGCGGCGTTCATATATATACTAAAAGCATTCGGAATTTTGGTCCGCAGTGAAATTATTAGTGGTAGATAATAGAATCGCTAATGTTTGCGCGTCCAGACTAGTACCGCGTGCCACCGATTAGACACAGCCGCCGGAGTCAGGTCATAAAGTCGGCAACATTTACTCAATGTGTTTAATAGATATTTTATCTTTATTTTTTTATCTACTTGAAGAGAATTGGTTACCCGTCAGTGATAGCTTCCGTGGAGCCCTACTAAAATTAAAATCACAAAGTTCAATTGACGATTTCATTGGTCTATCCGTCCATTCGCAAATACGGGTAAGACACTCTCATTTCCTAGTCTAGCGTAATTTGCAAACCTTTCAAGGTTCAGTGCAGGATTATCAAAACCGTCCATAATCTGCGCAATTGTATGAATGGGAATTTTCCTTAAGTTTATTTTGGGAAAAATATTGCGACCTGTCGGTCAGTTAGACTGCCGCCACTGACGAATTTGGCAGCTGGCGTACCTGGGTCTGGTCAAGGCTTGTTGATCATGTACGTTGGCTAGTACGTGGGGCATTATGCCTCAGATCTATGTGACAGTGGAGCTCCATGCGATCGAAAAATCGATTTCTCATATATATATTTGATTTCCTGCGGAATCTAGCAAAATTACCAGCTATCGCCAGCCTTAGGTAGTAGCTGCTCTCTCTGAGGCGAACCAAAAACATGAAGAAAGATATGCGCATTTTTCACAGCTATCTTCTACGGCTTATTTGTACGCGAGACGGATTGCGTCAACGAGAATTGCCCCTGTTTCTTCGGAGCTATTTCCTCTTGGTTTCATACCATTTTTCGCATGGCGATCGCCTACTGAGGTCGTCGTTGGCCGGCTGTCACCATGCGTAAATTGACAGATTGCTGTCAAACGAGAGATGGTCTCAGATGGTGCATCATCTGGCTGATCATGGCGGTGCTTTAACTTTATCCAAAAATTGATTTTCGATTAATCGGTTGTGATCTCAACTTAGGAAAAGTATTGGATATTTTTTTCGTTCAATTTGGGTGATTTTAAGAGTTAAAAGCTATGGAAACGAATATCGTAATACGTGCCACGGCACATACCGGGTACATGGCATTGGTAATACGGCGTACACAAAATCGGTAGCTCGCGACGATATTGGCGACGGCGAAGTTATTAATAGTGCATCCTATGAAGATGCAAACATTTTTAACCCTGGATATCGTAATTGAATAAGACGTTTCTTACCGTACGTGTATATGCACACCAAAATAAAACCCAAAACTTTTATAATTCGCAAAATACTGTCCAAAAGGTGAAAAAATGTGAAAATTCGCGCAAAATTTCGTGCCAAAATCCACAATACGTAAAATGTCGTTTGTAAATCCTATTCACTAAATTTCGGTGGATTTCGCGAACGAAAATATATCAAATTATAACTTATAAATACTTCATGCGTCTAAATAACTATTTTTACTCCTTAAATAAAATTCGTGTGAACACCCATTCACGTTATTCCAGGGTACCTAATTATTAGTGAATATGAAAGGGGGACAAAAAGCATGACAATTTGGAAAATTTACAAATATATTGCATATACTAAATCCAATATTACTTACTGTTATATAATGTGAAAGTGAAACTCTCATAACTAACTTCAGCAAAAAGCGCAATAATTAATTCTTACGGGATAACAATTTCCATCATTAGCATTCATGTCACCAGTCTTTGGGGCTAAAATTACACTGAATACATATTATAGAAAACAGTTGAAATTACACTCAATCACAACAAGTAGACATAATTAGAATAATCCCTATGAACACTTTAATATCTCAAGGTAAAGCTCGAAGCTTGGAGACGAACCTTCGGCCTAGAGTTCTTGGTGAGAATGGAAACTGGAATGTTATGAGGGTCTTTAAGAAACACAATATTATACCTCAAATGAACGTGCGGTGTAAAGAGTCATAATTGGTAAACTAATTTACTATTTAGAGTAGCTAAAAAAATACCCCAAATAGGTATTAGTAAAATAGCTTTGAACAGCATTGATAAATAGAATAGAAATATCGTGTTAGGAAGTAGTGCCGCCTTAGGAAGGGTAAAATGAGAGTATGAATGATGCATAAGAACCCTGGCCGTTTGATAAGCAAATAAGAAGATAATACAAACCATGAATCCACTGGCTCGGAATGAAATATGTGCCCAAAGAATACCTGAACCGCACATACTTCCCAGAAATATTTTTTAATAGGTCCTTATCGCAAGGCGAAGATTCAACGACTAGAAAATATGGATTACGGATTGTACGATTAATTTAATTGACATTGTGTATTACAAAATCAATTACTAAAAATGATTTATGTGCCAATTATTTAGACACTTAAATATAAATGAATGTATTGTTTTAGTGAACTAAATATTTTAGCATGAATATTTTTGTGCATTCGCAGTTTGATATTAATTATATGGCAAGATTGAATAATTCATAACGGTAATCTACCGGTTAGAGGTAGGTTGTGATGAAAGTCAGAGAATATCCAACGAACTCTTATACGTGCCGTGCCCTTTCTATCTCAAGTATTTCTTTCTTCATCTCAGCATAAGTCCTACCTTGCTTCGTCCACTCCATAAAACCGATTCTCTTCCTTCGCCTTCCCCGCTTACCCAACAACCTTCCCTCTATCACGGCCTTCAGCAAACCATTGCCCCTCATTACCCCTTCCACCCGCATACCCTGTCTTCCCCTAATCTCATCTATAAGTTTCCTCTCCTCGCCCACCATGTCAAACACTTCCTCGTTTGTCTTCCTTTCCGTCCAACGCATCTTCTCCATCCTACTCCACACCCACATCTCAAAAGCCTTCAGCCTATTTTCGTCTTCCTTTCTCAAGGCCCACGTTTCTGCCTCATACAACGCCACACTCCATATCAAGCTCTTCACCAGCCTCTTTTTTATATCCTTACTTAAGGTCCCCGACATCAGCTCGATTCTGTTATTGAACGCTTCCTTCGCTAGCGCTATTCTCCTCATAATTTCGTTGCTACTATGTCCTGTTTCTTAGCGTACAACCCAAGTAATTAAATTGTTCAAACTTGCTCCAGTTTGTGACTTCCTACTTTTATCACCAGTCACCCTTTCTTTGTCCTAGATAATCGCATTACTTTTGTTTTATAATAAGTAATCTTCACCGCGTATTTCTCGCACTGCATTTCCAGTGCATCTAATAAAGTTTGAAATCCTTTCGAGGACCAACTGACCAACGCCTGGTCGTTTACGAATCTAACCGACTTTATCCGCTGGCCTCCTACTATCATCCCCACATATATCTCATCCAATGCCTCTCTTACCATTTCCTCAGCATAGGTGTTAAGAAGTAAACGTGACAACGGTCACCCTTGTCGCACCCCGCGACCTATAACTGCCCACCCTGATTCACCGTCAGCTACCCTCACCTGAGCCCTCTGCCCAATGTATAAGTTTCGGATGAGTCTCCTATCACGCCAATCTATTCCTATTTTCTCCAGTATCTGCATTAGTTTCTCCCAGTTTACTCTTTCAAATGACTTTTTGAAATCTACAAAGCAAGCGAAAACATCCTGATTATGCTATATGTTTCTATTTATAAGTGTCCTCATTACCACAATCGCATCTCTGGTTCCCCTCCTCATCCTAAACCCAAATTGGTCATCGCCTAAATAGTAGTTTGCTCTTCTCTCCAACCTTCTATTTAGTATTCTAAGCAAGACTTTTGCCGCGTGCGAAATTAAAATGATTGTTCTATACTCCCCGCATTCTGACGCTTTCTTCTTATTCGGGATAGGTATTAATACTTTTTTCACGAAATCCTCGGGCCATAATCCTTCCTCGTAGATCCTGCGAATAAGTTCGAAAAATGATTATCTCCCCTTACTACCTAGATTCTTCAGTAGCTCCGAAGGTAGGTTATCTGTTCCCACGGCTTTTCTACCCTTCATCTCTCTTAATGCCCTCTATATTTCGCTGGCATGTAACTCTGGTACGAGGTTCTTCTTATCTATTGTTCCTTCATCCTCTAGGTCTAGGCTAAATGGTCTATTCTCGCTGTCATATAGCTCCTCTACGTATTCTCTCCATATTTCCTGGATATCTTCCTGTTCGATTAATATCTTCCCTGTTTTGTCCTTAACCTTTGGCATCGTTTAACCTCTCTTACCACCCGATAACATATTCACCTTGGCGTAATAAGCGCCCACTTCCCCCTCCTCCTGCATCTTTTCCATTTCCTCACATTGTCCCTTCCACCAGTTTTCTTTTGCCCGATTGGTCACTCGCCTGAGTTTATTATTCAATTCCTTGTACTTCCTCTTGCCTACGTCGGTGTTCAAGTTTTTCCATATCCTTCTCTCCTCCATTTTCTTTATCATTTCTTTCATTATCCACTGCTTCCTAACCCTCTTCTTTTCCACCGTTCCTATTGTTTTATCTGCCGCTCCTGCGATGCCTGTTTTTATAATCTCCCATCTTCTCTCTATTGTTCCCATCGGCTTTGTTTCACCTATGTTCTTTTCTACCAGCTCTTGGTATTCCCTCCTTTTCAACCCTTTCAATGCTTCAAGGTTCCACCTCTTTATCTTCCTACCTTTACAAAGCCTTTTGAATCTAACTTCACACTTCATCATCACCAAGTTATGATCTGAGTCCGTATCCGCCCCTGGATAGCTACGCAAGTTTTTTACACTGTTGCTAAACATCTGTCTTACCATTTAATAATCAATTTGGTATCTCCCACTATCACCCGGTATTTTCCATGTGTAGCTACTCCTGGGGTAATGTTTAAACCAAGTGTTTGTCACTACTAATTTATTTCTTCTACACAATTCAATTGCCCTTTCACGGCAATCATTTCTTCTTCCTAGCCCAAACCCTCCCACTTCTAATCCGTCCCTCCCTTCCCCCACCACTGCATTCCAGTCACCCATCACTATCAGGTTTTTCTTTCCCGGCACTTCTCTAATTAATTATTTCTTCTACTTGCTCGTACACCTCTTCCACCTCTTCCTCCCTATGGTTGCTCGTAGGCATGTATACCTGGACCAGTACGAAATTCGTCGGGCGCACTTTTATTTCTACCACTAGTATCCTGTCGCTCACCTGTTCAATGTTTACCACCCTCAGCCCTAATTTTGTGTTCAGTACCATGCCTACCCCACGTTTACTCTTTACCTAGATATTACCCTTTAGCTATAACTATGACTTGCTACCCTATAGCAAGTAACCTGTATCTATAACTTGCTACCCTATAGCAAGATTTATAGACCACCTTATTCGCATTTAAAGTTTTTCAATATTAATGACTTTTTTAATTTTGCATATTTAATGCAGTTTCCGCCTGGTAATTTACCGTCCTCCCTGATGATATTTTTTAATGGAAAGTTTGGTTATTATATGTGCTGGTGGTATTAAAATTGTCAAATATACCTTAATCCTTTCTTTGCAATCATGAGTTTTCTTTTTAATGAGAGACTTATATGATTGGTCTCTTTTCTCGGTATCAATGCCTTTTCTCACTGCAATGACCATCAGTCATTTTGATATTCATCCAAATGAATTCTTTGCGTTTCAATGGATCATGAATTGAGTTTTTAAATTTTTTTAAATGTCCTAAGCAAACACTCTTGCTGCTGTAAACGACACGCATCATATCCTGCTATATATATTTGGCTATATTACTTTGTTGTTACGAAGCGAAGAAATTTTAAAAGCTTTTTTGTATTGAGAACCACATTTTTGTTTTATTTGCTATAAATGCTTCATATCCGCCGTCAAAATGATCACCGCATAAATTTCTTGAGTGGGGCTTGATTTATGTAGTCGTTAAATTTGAATGTCTTAAGAGGAGGAGATGGTTGTGATGGTTAAGTTACCCTTATCCCTAGCCTTATGTTTTGACCCAATGTCTTTGCATGAAATCGAATCCCTTCTCGCAATGGTCGCTTCAGGCGAGAAAGCGAAATCGTAGCATTAACATTTCGTAACATCTAGAAGGCTAACAGTCGGAAGATTCCGTCTTCTCCAAGTGGTTTGCCAGAAGGAAACCAAAGAAGGAATGGCCTTCGTTGCAAATGCGACATCCCCTTTAAAAGGAGAAATGATGGGTCGACATGAATGCGACCTTGCTGAACCAAAAGTTTCCATGAATGACTGGCGATTGATCTGCAAGTTTTATCGAAGAGTTCTGGAGGGAGAAGTAATTTTCCCAGCAGCCTCCCTAGGAATTTAATTTCATCCCATGCTATTGATTCCAATCACTTAAAGGCCTTCAAGGAAAAGAAATTCACATAAAAATGTTTTCTCAGTCACCAAGGCGAAATACTCCGTCGAAAAGACTGGGTGATAAATTGAAAGGGAGTTGAAAATAAAAGAAATAAAAAGCTATTTCTTTGAATAGTTTCGTTATTACATTCATTTTATGAATTCCTTCGGATGCTCTCATTCCTATGATTCAGGATTCTCCAAATCTTTCGGATTTTCCAACCACTATTTCAGACTGCAGATGGATTGATAATATTTGATATTTTCGTTTAATTCTTCATGGATATTTTTTAGCCATTCTTTTACACGCGTTTTAGTACTATTTCATAAAGGGAGTTCTTACCAAGCTCCTCTGATGTCAAAGTGAACGAAACTTCGTTCTAGTTTAGCCACATCTCCGAGATTTCCATAACCATGTATGACTTATTCTACGGTTCTCCACCGAGTTCCTCAATTCATACTGGCCGACGAGTACTGCACGAGTCGGACATCGAAAATTCGGCCATTTAATGATGGAGATGGTATCCAGGTGGAAAACCGGAGAAGATATCATGCATCATGTACACCGGGAAAGCACCAGATCTCATATAATTTTTGTTGAAACTATTTCGAACACTACACAGAAATATTTAATATGCATACCTACCATGCAAAATAGAGATGATTATACCGTATCTGAAACACTGTCACACGTGTATAATTAGCGTAACACGGATGTTGAAAGGACTAGGCTAGGGGCCGTTAGTTACTTAAAGAAGATAGAATTCAGGATAAGATGAATTGAAAACCCAGATAACGCGTGGTTCAGAGTGACACAAAGGATATTGAAGAGTACCTATCGTCTTTCGGCCGTTCCGCCATGTGGCGTCTTATAACGACAGCAGTTTCTTACGACCTGAAGATGCCAATAGGATAGCTGGCGAAACTGTTAAATATACACCACGTGTAGGAACGCCCTAAAGCAGATAATCTTAATGCAAAATGCCGTGGAAACCTTTGTAACAATGGGAGATATTGTTTTAGGATCGCACCAAATCTCTTGAGCCAACATAAGCAACGAATTAGGACGTCCTAGCACAATACGTGACACGTTACTTCCAAGGCTTGTTGGTAATTATGTAGAAGTAAATAGATGTTCATTTCATTTTATGGACATAGACGCGATTATTTCTGCATTATCAGTCATCTATTAACATCTATTCATTGCAATAAAAATATTATGAAATATTTTGTGGAATCGTTTTAATTGACACGCTGTATTTAACAATAATCAAAGGTACATACTACAGATGCTATTAGTCATTAGTCTTGTCTCCTACCCATCGATTTATATTGGAATGGGTGGCCTTACTACGATTAATCACCATAGATTCCGCCAATTAAGCTGTAGGGCATTTTGGACAGTCGTTTACCTTACTTACCCATTTTGTAGACATATTTTCAGTTTACCTAACATTAACTTGCTATCCATTAGGTCTCTCTTTAGATCCTCACATCCTCCAATCTACCACTACTTATGTCTTTTAAAAATCCCTATCCTCTTCCAAATAGTGCTTGACTATTGAATACTGCAATTCTGGTTGGGCACGCCGGAACTCCAAAAACCATTGAACGTGGGGAAAGATGCCTTCATTCAAACAAGGCCAATAAAAGTTTCGACTTACGTTGTCTCCATTTTCGTGGTATCCCATCCCATGATCGTCCATTTCGGAATCACGGAGTTATACAATTATGGTGTTCTTACTGAGTGCAGAATATAAATACGATAATGCTCTTGGACCCACAACATACCTGCAAATTACGTGATATTTATAAATTACTTGCATATAACTACGTTCCAGAAGTTCACTTATTCTATGTCCCGCTCTTGGTGTTTCACCAAGGAGGTGAACACCATCAAAGGCATCCTCTGCAGCACTCCAGCATGGGGTTCATATTTTCCTTCGCCTCTCCATTCACCTTCTTCAAACCTTTTAGACAAACAATCTGCTACTGCATTTACCGCGCCTTTGAAATGAGATACATTGAATTTATAAGGGAAACATCCGCCGCCATATATTCACGTGCTCTTTGAGTTAAGAGCGTTGCCATGACGATGCCTCGTTAATGGCGAGAAATTCGATTACTCTGGAAAAAATTTAACTTTTACAGGTTATATTGAAGCGCTTTGCCGGATCATTTAAACACGGGCCGACGCAAGTATTAAGTATTAAAAAGGCCTTCGCCGTGGTATATTGATGCCTACTCTTAAGGAGGAACCTTCGCTTCAAATTATTGTATTCTTATGACAAACGTAAATTGCGGTAATGAGTATATTTTAGTGATGCCTTTTTTATTTAAATAAATGCATTCAAACGCATTGTAGGATAACAAATCAAAGAACAATATGTTAAACAACAGTTTTACGCACCTAATGAAAACTAAATATTGTATTGACTCTAGCCTCCATTAACATTTCGGTAAAATTTTATGTCATGATTTATTAATGAGGTGAGGAATGGAAATGGTTTACTTCAGGGTTAAAATATTTTAAAATATATCCTAGAGGTCTAATTTTGAATTATATTTTAGTGTTAATACATAATAAAAGCATATCAGCGATCTCTCGGTATTTAGGTCCATTTAGGACGTTTTGACGCTAGAGTCGAGCATCATCATCAGGGTAGAGGTAAGTATAAAAAAAGCACATGGCAACACCGAAGCTGCATAAAAAATTGAGTGCCAATAGTGCCATGCGGTGTTTTGTTGCGACGCGATTGGTGTTTTCAAGTATTCAAAAGTGTTTCATTGCGTTATTTGTAATTGGATTCATCGTTCGCAGTATCATAAACCATTATTAACCCGGGAGTGGTTGCTAAGCTACTTATCATGCGAGCGGTCACGTGTGAGACTTTTTCTCACACTCAGATGTCTCATTGATTATCTATCAAAGAACGTTTATTGGCAATATGTTACACTATATTTAAATTTAATTTATATCTCTTAATGTTCATCTGAAACAATTATTACCAAATATACAAAATAACTGATACAATTACGTAATCATTGCTAATTATACTGGCGATGATACCATTGGGTATTAAAGAAGAAAATTACAATTCTCAAGAAGAAATATTTATTTATGAGGACATACTTTCTCATGACTCATAAATTTGCATTAACGCATCTGCTCTCCACGAAATGAATCAACTTTGCCCGCATGATGAGGAAGTGTAACGCAACTGAGTGATTATACAAAAACACTAACGTCAGTGGGCGCGCGATGAGGAAAAGTCTCACACCTTTTAGCCGACGGTATCAGACATATCATTACACAGATGCGGACGCTTCATTTATACTTTTTGAGAGGGTCGGTCAATAGGAAGAGATAAAAAGTCAGCTAGAAGGAAAGGGAACTTATTCTAACTCACGATTACAAAGTGAGCACAGGTTTAAATTTCGTGTGAGAGAAAAGCTCATAGCGCGACAATTGGCGGGTTAAAATCATTTAGTTCGTGGCATCATTTATTTCCTCACCTTCATTCACATCAATTTCAATATAAATATCATAAATGATAAATCAATTACATGATCACCCTTCCCTATTCACCACCGTCTCATTTTTTGGTGGAATCGTACGCCAATTGACTCAATTTCTTTAAACGAATAAACTTACCCAGCACAAGAGCAGGTTTATTTTAAAAAAGGTCTAAATTTGTATTTACTTTCGGAATGAAAACGTAGAAGAATCAACCACCAATGACGACTGTCGCGAAGGGAGCAGAATTGTTGACAAGACGTTCCTTGCCCGGCAGCTGTTTTTATCTGGTTGCGATAATGTTTTATCGCTTAATTAAGGATATACTCTTAAGTTTAATCGGTATTTGTAGCATACGGACTGTCAATTGCCGTAAATGTGGCTTGCACGAAGTGGTTTTGCCTTCCAAATTCATCTCAACCCTAAGACAGTGTTGCTTAACTTATGAAATCAATTTGAAGGCTACTTTAGGTAAGAAGTGTGAATTATGTCGACGGTTAAGGTGATTCTGGTCCATCTAGTCCGTTTGGCGAATGCCCATTTCTAAACACTGATTTTATATTAGGTATGGTTGACACTGGGATTGGTCCAACGCATTTTTGACCTCAATGTTCCTGCCATGCACGAGGAGGAATGAAAGGATAGTTGGACTAGTTATCGAAAAAGTGTTCATATTTCTGAATTAACGTTATAGCAGCCAAAACTGTCACCAACGTAGTTTAGCCTCAGTAAACAATTTCACCAAAGGCGTTGGCCACTACAATTAATGTGATAACCACCTCATATATATTAACGTTGATATAGCCAATTGTAAAATGTGTATGTTCATGCAAATCTGTCTTGGAGCATATTTCGAAAAGTTAGAAATTTTATTTCTAAGTGTATCATGGAGATTAAAATACAAGCAGTCTATTTAAATTCTATAACGTATTTCATATTTTACCTCCCAGTACATGTCAACTTTGCTGGCGCAGCATGCTGGCTCCTTGGTATAGGAAGTAACCCCGGAAGTATGTTTTTTAAACTAAAATAATGACGTTAAATTTCCAATTACGTACGCTGAAAAAAATGTATTTTGTCTCAATGTTTAGTGCACGTTGTACTTTTTTATCAACATTGCTAAGGCCAAAGTTGAGATAAAAAATGTTATGCGAAGGCAGGTCATCAAGTCCATCATTATAAAATCTATATATTATTAATTAAATGGCCAATATCATAGAAATATTTATTCACTATTCGATAGAAAAATTATGAACTACAATGTGTCAAAACCAGGGTAGATAATCGGGCATGCGTAAAATGATGGCTCCTCCTTAAGAAATAATGCATATACTAATATTTGGAGAGGTGCTCCAAGTTAAACAGAATTTTTGCAGGAATAATTAAACTCTCAGAATTCATCATCAAATCTGAATAATTTTTACTCTAGAAAAAATTATATAGCGCCTTTATTTATATATCTTTGGTTTATATTGTTGTGCTTGTTTCCCAATTTCATGGCAGTTGGGTTGCTACTTAAAAGGGATGAAGATGTAGTATGTTCAGGGAGTTAACAGGTGTGGGGATCGTGTTCATGTGTTTTTTATTTTTTATGTAGACATAGAATCTTTCTAAACAACAAATCAATAAAGAGGATGCCAAGATTATGTGCTACAAAAGGATAAATTATTAATGCAGGAAATCATCCACAAAAGGTATTAAAGCTTGAAAGTGGCGTAACTGTGGAAGGAAGAAAATGCGATTTTATATTTCACTCTATTGTCCATATATCTGTCCAAAAGGCGCAAGAAATGAAGGTATATTCTTTCATATTCGGTTGGCAGAATCATATTTATATTTGATTTTAGAGGATATTGACCCACTCCACTATATTTCTTTTGGCTTCGAGCATTAAAAAACGTTAACTTCTATCTCAAAATTACTAATTCCTCTGATTTCAATATGAGATAAGGCAGAGTGAAAATGTATGACTTTTTGTCTCATTAATGCGATTGCGACAAAAAAATGCATAATTTGTTAGAGACCATAGGTGGTATTGCAAAGCAGTTATGCTTTTTTTGGTAACCTATTCTAATTTACTTCTCAACTGAAGCTAATTTTAAAAGTATGGTCAATACTCTTCAAAACCGATCATTATTGAATATATCAATGGGCACAAAAGTCCGTGGTGCTTTTACTGAGTGGCTATTTATCTTCGCTTTCGTGAGCCGCGTTGCATTTATAACTACTAATACAATATTGTCCTAGCATTTGAGTGTTATTTCATCATGGAAAATTTAAAGCTCTTATCCATCCATTTGAGATGAAAGTCATAAATTAGGCTCGTAAGTTTCAAGACGATTTCTCTTTATGTTTATTTCATTGTAATGTTTATAAAAGCAAGCATGTTTTCATTTTCATTTGAAATATTACTTACTTACTCTTACTCCCATGGCCATCTATGCCCATTATCTGGGATTTGGCCTCACCAACGCGTGCCCCCTCCATCTTTCTCTTGGTCTCTAGCTTCTTCCACTGCTCCCCCTATCCATGTCCGTGTATGCTCCATCCCACCACCTTTTTCTTGGTCTTCCCGGTGGTCGTCTTCCCTCTCATGGTCTCCCACTGGTAACATCCTTAAGTATTGAGTCCTGCTCCGCTCTCATAACGCGCCCATACCATCTCATTCTTCTGGGCCTGACACATGCAGTTATACCATGCTCTTTGTAGAGATCACGTATTTCCTTATTCCGTTTGATTCTCCATATTTCATTTTCCTTTGTGGGGCCAAAAATTTTCCTCAGGACTTTATTCTCAAATATAATCAGCTTCCTTTCTTCTTTCCTGTTCATGATCCATGTTTCTGCCCCATAAAGAAGTACTGGATGAATTATTGTGTGATATATTTTGATCTTGGCTTTTTGTGATATTACCTTTGAGTTTAATATTTTATTACAGGCATACATGCTTTTGTTAGCTAAGTTAATTCTGTTCGTATTTCTGGTTCTCCACTATTTTTGTTTGATATTTTTGTTCCCAAGTATTTGAATTGTTCCACTTCTTCGAAGTTATGCCCATCTATATTTATTGTAGTCATTAGTTGATGTTCTGTTTTAGTAAAGTGCATGTATTTAGTCTTTTCTTCATTTATTTTCAGACCACTAGTTCCGTCTCCTGGAGTAGAATTTTTGTTAGTTCTTCCAGTTCCTCCTTGTCTTCTGCGAGGAGAATCACATCATCTGCATATGCTAGGATATTTATTCTAGTTCCTATTTTAATTTCCTGGTTGGTTCTTCTTACATTTTAAGGGCATCGTCTAGTGCTATATTGAACAGCAGAGGAGACAGACCATCACCTTGCCTTACCCCCGTGACGACCTCGAATGTTTCAGATAACTCTCCATCTATTCTCCCTTTACATTTAGAGCTTTCAACTGTCAGCTTAGCTAAATTAATCAGTTTTCTGGGAATGCCAAACTTTTCCATCTTTTGCCATATTCGTTGCCTAATAAGGCTGTCCTACGCTTTGAATAAATCTATAAAAAGTCCATAGAAGTCTTTATTATATATCCAATATTTACTGATGGCTTCCTTTAAAATAAAAATCTGATCTGTAGTGGAACGGCCTTTAACGAATCTTCCTTGGTGGTCTTTTATTATGGAGTTAGTGTATTTTTCTATTCGACTTTGAATTATTTTCGAAAAAACTTTATATGCGTTGCTATGCAATGATATACCTCTATAATTTTCACATTTTTCTTTATCTCCTTTTTTGTGAATGGGTATTATGATGGCTTCCTGCCATTCTTTTGGCATCCTTTCTTCTGTTCATATTTTTGAGATTAACTTATGCAGTTCTTCGTGTACTATTCTTCCACCTTTTTTTAATAGTTAAGACGGTAATCCATCTTCTCCCGATGATTTATTATTCTTTAAGGTCTTAATTGTGTTTTCTACTTCTTCTTTAGAGGGTTCCTCGACATTAGGCTCTACATTCACGTACTTGTCGTATATTTCAATGTGTGTGGGTTGCTCGCAATTCAGCAGGTTGTGGAAATATTCTTTCCACCTGTCCATTACCTGACTCTTTTGAGTCAGTATCTGGCCTTTTTTATCCTTTATTCCATATGTGCTTGGGGTGTAACCTTTTCCGAAATGTTTTATACATTGGTAAAATTCTCTAGCATTATTTCCTCTTCTATTGCTTTCTGCTTTCTCTAATAGACTGTCAATGTATTCCCGTTTCTTTTTTCTCAGAAGTCTTGTGGTTGCTTTATTAGTCTCGTTATATTCTGCTTTATCATCGTTAGATTTGTTGTTTAGCCATTTCCTTTTCTTGTTTCTCCTGTCCTGCAGAGCCTTCTCACAGTCCTCATCAAACCAAGGGCTCTTCTTGGATTTTTTTGGTTTTTCCATAAACTTCAGTTGCTATTTTTAACAGCGTTTCTTTAAAAGTGTTCCAGTTTTCGTTTAGATCGTTATTTTCTTCCTCATTTTCTTTCATACTGCTCAGCAACTGAAATCTGTTTTCTAGCTTAATTTTAAATTATTTTGATATTAGCTCATCTGTTATCTTTTCCAATGCTATCTTTTCTGTCTTATTTTCTTCCCTTTTCTTTACCAATGTTATTCTCTGTTTCAGTTTGACCAGGACTAGGTGATGTACTGATCCACATTCAGCTTCCCTTATACTTCTAATGCTGGTTATGCTACTTTTGTTCCTCTTGTCTACCAGAATGCGGTCGATTTGGTTTCTGGTTCTGCCGTTTGGGTATATCCATGTTTCTTTGTGTATGTCTTTTCCTGGGAAATATGTCCTCATCACCTTTAGATTATTTGCTGCAGCAAAGCTGCATAGTCTTTCTCCATTATCATTAGTTTTATCGTGGAGGCTTTCTTTCCCCGCTACTTCCCTCCATACAATCTCCCGTCCTATTTTGGCATTAGCATCTCCTAACACAATTTTGAGGTCATATTTTGGAAGCTTATTCTTTTTTTTTCTAATATTTAAAAAAACTGGCCCTTCTCCTCTTCCTCAGCATCCTCTGTTGGTGCATAAAATGTTATTACAAATATGTTTTTGAATTTTCCCCGCAACCTAAGATTGCACATACGTTCTTCCTCAGCTTCAAACAATATTACAGAATCAGATATTTGTTTGTTTACAGCGAACCCTACCCCTCTCTGAAACCGGTTCTTCTTGCATCCACTGTAGTATATGTGATAGTTTTTCTTGTTTATCTTTCCTGTCAGTGGCCATCTTGTCTCTTGCAGTGCCACCACATCCATTTTATATTTATTCAGCTCTTCCGATAGTGAATCGCTTGCTCCGGGTGCTCCCAGTGTTCTGACATTCCAGGTACCAAATCTCAATATCCTATCGGGCCGTTTCATAATCCGAGGCACATTTGCGGTGATACGTAACATTTGTTTTTTTTACGAGGCAGGTTGTCATCCCAACGCTCAACCCTCAACCTGGAGGACCAGGGTTTTTAATCGAGGTTTTCCTTCCTCTAGCCTTTGGCGATGCAACGCCTCCCTACAAGGCAGCAGTGCTAGTTTTGGTCCGCCCTGGGTAGGTATTTTATTTCCCCATATCTGGTGAGCGTTCCCCTATCCGCCACATGGGGAGGCGCCCGATGGGAGTCTAGCAACTCCTCACGGGATTTGAAATATTACTAGTTCAAAAATAATTAATATGTAAACCGTAAGTATTATTTCATTAATCTATATTTTACCTGGTGAAGCATGTTTTTTCATCGGTTTTTAACGATGCCTCTTCAAAATAATCTGCCTTTTCCATCACGTATCCTCGTGTATCTTCCAATATTCCGTAATGTTGATGTTTATGCCTATATTGCCACTTTACTCAGGTCTTACACATTCTTAGAGATGGCATGTGTTTTGTGTTCTTTTGCACTATCAACTTCTGGTACGTCCTCACATTTCCCGAAGGAATGCTTGACTTGCTTGGTTGCTGGTTCATGGGTGATTGAAAGAAACAATTTAGACAGAGGATCCAATTTATATGGACCCATTGCGGTCGCTTTCGCGTGGATATCTTTCCCGTTTTCTCGGAAGGTGGCAGGAAATGACCGTATGAGGAGGATGAAATGGGCAAGACGGCCCTAATCCGGGTGAATGAAAGCTGCTCTTGGCACCACCGCCGACACCCGTAGTATGCAATTAACACGGTGCTGGGAGGAGAGATAGGGAGATAAAACGGTCTCTATGGTGACTGTTTTATCCTCTCTCACCGGATATTACCCGGAGGAGCGACATGTCCAAGATGTCCTCCTGCCCCTCCAATGCGGTCTCGTGTCGCACAGTCTCAGTGAAAGGACAGTCAAGGACGGCCGAGCTTCTCTCGGTCGACAATCTTCGATGAGCCAGATAGTTCAACCCAATTCATAATGGAGATCAAATTCTTTTTATATTTTGATTTAACTCTCTGTATGAAGTAGATATTGTAACATCACTGGTGCAAAAATATATTCATGTGTGATAAATATTCTCAGTTAATAAATAAATATAACCAAATAAGTCTTTAACTTGACTCATTTTTTCACGCAGTAGGTTGAAATCGCCTTCACAATGGAATTCTTTTTGCGATTCTGTTAAAAAGTACTGCGATTAATAATTGATTAATTTTTATAAATAGTTGAGAAATAACGCTAAATACATACACTTATTTTATTGACGACATCTTGGTGTTAGAAGTTCCTAATTTTTTCAATATTCTCCCTCAGGAGCGAACAGCCGTAATCCACCCCATGTAAAACTGCTTATATTTTGGAAATGGGTTGATATTTTGGAATGTTTAAAAAAAAATGGGAGTCTTTTCTTAAAAATGACGTCAAATTCATCAAATTCTAGGTGAACTGATTTATCGCTCAAAACTACTCTGTGAGTTCCACACAAATAGATTTTTATTACGACCTAGGTTCCGTCGTTGAGCGAGATCATCTGGTAGTGATCAACGTCAACTACCTGGTGATGTCGCTCAGCAACGAAACCAAGTTCGTTATAAAAATCTAATTGTGTGGAACTCACAAAGTTTTTCTATTCATCTAGGCCTGAAACCATTTGTTTCGCTCAAACTAACTTAAGAAGTATCGAGAACTAGAAAGACCGCTCGCCGAGGAAATTGGCCATTGGATGGAAGGAAACTGTAAAATTCTAAGTAGTCATAATTGCTGTTAATAAGAACCAATTGTATAAACTGAACATTCATTGTATTATACGTGGACTTTGTGAGGAGACATGAATGTCACCAACCGACAATTTATTTGTTTCACGAATGCTGATCGAAGCTGTGTTTAGCTGACATCGTATTTTGTTATAAAATGATATTCTCAAAAATATAACATGCATGTAATATTAACTTAATCAAAATTGAAATACAATTCCAAAAATAACAACAGAGTATAAACCTTAGTTGGAAATGAAGTTGCACGTTCTTAGATTAACCTTCTCCGTATTTATTGAACAGTCATTCCACTTCGATTTCTAAATGTTTGACCAAGTATCTGTATCAATCCTCAAATTGATTTTGGTAAAATGTGATTGGTATTAAGCTTCATTACTGTAACTTGCAGTCGCCTAGAATTTTGAATGTTTTGCTGCTGTATGACGTGAATGTTGCCACCACTCTTTCTTGGCTCCTAATTGGATGAGTTTTAATAATTCGCCACTCAAAGCTTAATACAGAGGTTCGGTGCTGGAAAAATATATTTAATCAACTGAAATGTTGTTTGACGTAGATTCTAAAATTTTATCACCCTTTTTTATCTGGATTTAATTAATCATCGGCGTTGCAGCGTATATTCAGGGAGAGAGTTAACTGGAGTGTCTTCCGTGAAATTCTCATTAGATATGAAGTATTTGATGATTATTACAGAGCTGAAATAGAAACAGGGATCGTTGGTGATTTCAGGGTTAAAACACTGTGCTACTGCCAAGCATGTTTCCAACATATCATGTTTATGTTGATTTTGTGTGAACGAAGAGGCAATTAGATTAACAGTGAAATTATTAATGCTCAACGTGGGTGAACAAACAATTCACCATATCACATCGTGAATAAGACAATGTTTTGGCCATCATTATTTTGGTTGATGTTTGCCTTGAGCTTTGTTTGAAGTACTATCGGTTGGATTAATTAATTAATATTGATAATTTTAATGAAACGATTTTTACGCTCTTTCAAACTTTAATGTGCACGTGTGGAAAATTCTCTACGGTAATTACGTTTAAGTCACTTTGAATATGATGAAATAACCATGTTGCACAATAAGAGCCAAAATCAGTAGAGCGAAGTCTATAATAACAGTTAGTTCAATACATATTTAAAATCCCCGTTAACTTACTTGTATTAATGCACTAAGTAATTTTCAAAGGCAATTAACTTCAGGAAAACACATGATCACGCAAGAAAGAAGACAGAAACACCAGAGTAAAAACTATTGACAGAGAAATATTAACGCCCTGCAATGTAATACAATACAGTGCCAGCTATTACCATGGGAATGGCAAGTATTAGGAGCCGATACGCTACTAAAATTATGACGCTAGTCAATTCAAATGAAAAAGGGCGTTAAATAACAGCGTGTTTCTGTTATCTAACAATTGTAGTTAAAAATATGCCTTTATTTTGTAGCTCTTCATTTTTCATTGTCTTATACTGTTGAAGCATGATGCTTGGATCGTGTAATTTAATAACTGGAAGACATATAACTATATCCACAGACTAAATGTGTGTTGGTTAATGGTTGGTAAATGTATACATCGGCCATGCCAGAGATATAGATTTTATAAATAATTCAATATCATTTCTGTTCGGTTTTAAAAAGAAGAAATAAGAATATATTCATTTCATAGGATTGTATTTTTAGTTAAAATAGTGTAAAGATAAATACGCCCCCATAAAATGTGAGGAAGTTCGAAGATGATAATAAAATATACATCATTAGATATATGTTGTTACATTTGGAGGTTGTAGCCTAAGTGAAGTTCCTTTTCCAAGACAGTCTCCTCCGGATACTTCCATTAGGGATTACGAATCGGAGCTAGAACTTAACTCTAGCTCTTTTCACCCGTCAGCTCCGGAACTTCGAGTTACACTAAGAGACTTCATAAGGTTTCAGATTCAAATCCTGGAAAAACCTCTTAGAGCGCATTCGTCAAACCGAAGATTGGTGAGATTTAGGTAACATATACTAATGGGAAATGATAGCAGGTTTTTCTTATCGTTCCCTACTCAGGAAAGGAACTGGTGCCAGCCGTGGTAGCCAGGTTGGTCATGCACAGACTCCATACGCCTTGGAGCATATTTATATTCGGGCTTATTTTCTCTCGCAAACAATTATAAAATTGTTTTTTCTACAACATAAGTCTGGGCAATATGGGACGTACAGCGTAGGCAATTATTTATACCTTTAATAAATTTTTTGAACATCGTCCATTCTTAAGGATAAACGTTTAATAAAGTTGACGTTTATCAGCCGGGCTCAACGTCTTGTAGGTTGCATGAAAGGGAATATTTTTGAAGACGGTAAGATTTATGCCACATATTGTGATTTCCGTCAAATATGATAGATGTCCATGGAGTACATTTTCTGAAGCCCGCACTTAATAGGTACATACTTACATGTGTTCTAAATTTCCTTTCTTATCCAAAATGTGTTTCTTTCCAATCCAAAATTCATAACTTTCATAGCAACTCAAAAGATGTAAATCTGGTCACGTCAAAAGAAAACGTAAATGCTATTTCAGATTACGAGGGCTAACATTCTATTTTAAAAAAAAACATTTTTGTTATTTTTTGATTTAAGCATTCCAAGTACGGAGCTTAATCGAATTACATCGAGGTCGACGCTGGGTCCATCAGGACCTATATTATAAAAACATTTCAGAATGCCATATCGAAATATACCGCTCTAACTAACGATAATAAAATTCTAAAACTTTCGAATCCCCTTTCTTAATGTTTGAAGGAAAACGCTAAAGAATTATAGCTTTTTAAAAAGGCAAGTAATTAAGAAAATACATTTTCGTGTTAGACTTTTTAATTAACATAGTTTCAATGACTCTGATGGCACTTAATACCTATAGTAGTAGTATTTCCCATTATTGGAGTCATTAAGTGCTATCAGTATTCGTCCACTGTTGAATAATTTGATAATTAATTTAATTGACTTTCGATAATGCAATTATCCTAAGAGCATTCCTGACCCTATGCCCGTTTTCCTCAATAACACTACAAAAGGGACTAAATTGTTTTCTCTGATCCAGTTCCCTTATTAATTCATCATTAACTTTTTTCCTATTTTCTGTGTATGATCATATTGTTCTACTTTTATTTTCCTTATTTTCAAAATGTCAGTTCCAGATATCTTTCGCTAGAATTTCCATTGAATAACATGACGAATGAAGACCCTCAGCAGATTCCAAATTTGTTGTTGGCCATTTACTGCTATCTTGCCTCTTTAGCACCGTGGCCGTGAATCGGTCATACGATCCGCTCGGCCAGCTTCCAATATCCGTTTCAAGCCACCCGGAACTATTCTCTTCTGGCCTCTTTATTCCTTATAGAGACCGCTTCACTCGCTTTCCGTAATTCTCTGGAACCTTCGATTGGCCGATTGATTCATCGCTTTCCAAGGTCTCCAACTTATACCACGCCTTCCTTCCTATGCATCTTGCCTAAAAAATATACGCTCTTCTGCTAGCCACAACATGAGTTTTTTTTTTGCTATGGATAAGTTATTACCAGGTACAAACCCTTATATAGTTCGAATAACCGCATATTATTTGTTTACATTATCTCACATTTATTCTCAAATACTTAATTCAGTAACAACAAAAATACTTTTCTGCCCATTTTTCTCTCCTGGAATTAGGATTTTAGCTGATCAGTTTTTATTGTTGATTGAAAATTCTCTCTATGATAACGTCGTCTTAGAATTGGCTCAAAAAACGTACTTAATTTGGCACTGAACACTTTACTATAACTCTGCGATTAATTTTACTAAATATATTGTATTGCCATATCTCACATATTATTTTAATCCCTATGATTTTGATTACTTTTTGATTGACAAATGTACTTTCTTTCATCTGTAGGTTAGGAATCCCTTTGGCCGAGCATTTTAAATCCCACGCTTTTAATTTTAGTATCATTTTGGCTTTATTACCAAATAATTTTCATTAAACCTTTCTCTGCATTCCATATTTTTTTGTAAGGTACATCAAGAGAGTCATCTTTCATTAACAAATTTCCATGCCCTTGGTTATAACATGTTTGTGTAGATAGTACCTTCAGGCAAAAGATCCTTACAACTTTTTTGTGAATACCTCTATGATTCCATTTTTTTAAATTGTGTACTATTCACTCTTTTACTTTTTATATTTTTTTAGATTTTTTAGTTTCTTTGGCTCTTCTACGTTTCTCGTTCACGTATTCGAAGTTTTACTTACGAAGAATATTGGTAAGAAATAGAAATAGAATAGTAGTAAATACTTACTAGGATATTAGTAGAAAATATTCACTTCAATGAAACATGGCGAGCTTCGAGACACATTTTCCCTGAATTCTGCTGCAACATAAAATAAGTAATTTGAAAAATAAAATTCGTGAAGAGAGAATTGTTAATATGCTGTTTAGAACAATTCATTTAGGATACCTTGTAGTACCTCTGAATGCATTTTGTCCCTCAGATCTCAGGTGGCAATTATTTCATGTCAAAATACTAATTCGACTAGTCTAGAAACAGGAATAATATATAAATTAGATGCCCCGATGACCACCTACGTAGGCTTGTAGTTTGTCGTGGCTATTAAATGAATTGGGATGGGAATCGCACTCATAGCGTTGATTAAAGAATAGATTTAATCTCCTGAGTAGAGTGGAGAGTAGATTTCTCCTAAGATGTACATAACATATTAAATCTGCGTGCTACAGTGGTGTGCTCTAACACACAAATTATAAGTGGAGATAGATCGAAGTACCGACAGTTTGAAAATGTATTTTTTTCCTCGCAGCACTAAGGACTACAATAGCTATGATAGTTACCCTCAACACTGATAGTGGTTAGGATAGTTAGATTCATTTTTTTACTTAGCTCTATTATTTATTTTTTCAATTACCAATGTCTTCATGGAACGCTAGATAATTTTTCGTGTTTGTATATTTGGTAGTTTTAGGCGTAAATTGATGGAATTGATTCATGTTATACTGAAAAGCTGTAACTTCATTCTTATCTGCATTGTGTTTCCACAATATTTTATCAATAAACGACCGGTGTTTTGACGTTCATAGTTATCTTCAGGCAACGACTCTACAGACATCCTTCTGTACACTGAGGTAGAGGTGGGTTGACGGACAAGGGAGGGAGGTTAGGTTTCCCTATTGCTTAAAGTAAGGTCAGTGAGGATTTACGTGCTAGAGGGAAGGGATAGATAGAAGGAGGAGGATCTCAATAGGAAGCGCTCTTTCCGAATGGTCATGAAATGTATGAGGGTGGCGCGGGTTAACCTGTACGACCCTTTACATATCTCGAAGGTCTAGGGAGAGGGTGGGGAAAGCGGAGGGGTTTGTCCCTTCAGGGGCATTAGGAGGAATGGTAGGTTTGGGGAAGGGGGAATGGTAGGATTGGGAAAGGGGGAATGGGAGGTTTTGAGGGGGGAATGGGAGGTGTACAAGTATTCGTTTAGAACATTCTCTTAATTCTTCAAAATTTCTAATTGCCCTAATGAGTTTATTCTATACCCTTTATTTTCCACACATGAAATTTCTAATTTAAAGTCCCTGTTTTGGTTGTTTTTTCCAATAAATGTTTAGCAAAATGTAACGCTGGCTTCTGGTTTCTCTCATCGGCCCTTCCTCGCCCATTCTTGATATTTCCCGCCAGTTCGCGCTCCCAACGTGCATTGCGTCGCGCTCACACCACAGCTTATACAATCCACTCATTCCCCATTTGTAAGTTTACCCTTGTGTCATCCAGCAGAGAAAAAATTGCTGTTGGTGTGTGTGTGGTACTCAAATTAAGACCAGCAGCAAGTAAAACAGCTCCAGAACATCTGCGTTCCAAAATATTCATGTCCTCCAAAAGAGGTGCTTGGGTATTAAAATAATATACATCTCATCATTTCATGTGTATGTGACGGTAGTGAATAAAGAACTTAGCGGTGGAGAAAGTGTAGTGGATAACTATGGTAAATACGATCATGTCCATTCTTACGATACGGATAATATTGTTTCTATGCAATACGTTCGATAACTTTGATTAGGAAAACGAAATGGGCACTCCTGCAGAAGATTCGGTAAGGGGAATATTTTGAATTGAGCATATAACAACGATTTTGGTCAACAATCTTCGGTTTGCTATGCATGTATTTAGTTTGGTACTTAATTAGATCATCGAAATGACGGAATCTCCTTTTTGAAGAAAGATTTGGCATTCCAAGTTGGATAACGCTAAGCTTTTTAGCATAGCCTACTCCCAGTGAATTTTGGAATGCTTCGACGGGAGGCCTTATGTCTCATTAGTTTTTTTCACCCTGAATATAAATATTCTTCCAAATCTCCTCTTTTTCCCACATCTCTCTTTTTATCTCTCTTCCTGAACTTTGATCATTCGTCGCTACTTTTCCCTTTGCTGATTCAACCGAAAATTTGCTGTTTAAACTACCCCAGAGCGGATTATTTATCTTACTTTCCCTTTGAATTCCTTTCCAACGCTCTTGAATTCAGGTCGGGGACAAATTTTTCATCACATCGAATATTTTTTTAATTTGCCTTTCAATGCCGGATTGCCATTTAAATGCCTCTCGTCCATTTTAGTTTTTATTTTCCAGAAATAATTTGGCTCCTTTGTTGAGTCCCAGAGTTCCTTCGCTTCATTTTTTCCTCTATTTTTTTTGGATTGCCGGCTTCGAATCAAGAGTTTGCCTTTCATGTTTATGTTTAATCATCCTTGCTTAAGTGTAATGTTAATTGGTCAAAATAATAAAAGTCTTGTAAAGAGAGCACATTTTTCAATTTTATTAATGGTAAGGTGTAAAATCGGAGCTACTGAATGGTTCGTAAGAATGAAAGGTAAATTTATAGCACTTCAATTACCACAATGCATTTTATTGATTTTAGACCTTACTTTCGTTGATAAGCAGAATCAACATTCATCTGATGGTGTTGCTTTGTTACCAAACCATGTCCGTGATCAATTAAGCCCGAAACTGTTTACAACTACATTATTAATTAAAATTTGCAAACATTTTATTATTTCCGGCACAAAGTTTTAATATGAAGAACCAAAATTGAAATAACCAAAAAAGGAAACGTTTGTCGGTTTGATTTTGAGGAAGTTATCCATTACGGAAGAACTAAAATAACTTAATTAAATCCATATGTAATATTTACTACCACGACCCGGGTTTTGACACTTTTTGTCATCTTCAGGTATACCTGAAGATGATACAAAGGGTCGAAACTCGGGTCATGGTAGAAAATATTACATATGGAGGTAACTAAGTCATTTTAATTCTTCCGTCTTAAATAATCTAACTCTAATAAACTAAAATTATGGCAATGTGGTGCGAAATGTTTCCTTTAGTTGAAATAATAATGATAGATAACTCCTTTTGACAGTATGTTAATGATGTCATATATTATATCTACAAAATACATTGCGAGCGACCGAGAGAGGGAGTTCGGCACGTGTTGTTTTGACACCACGTACCGTGAAATGAGAATGGAGAAAAAAGAGATATCTCATTTGGTTGGACTTAATCATGAAATTGTTTGAGTAAAGAAGTAAGTTATAAATACATTGATTCCAAAGAGTATGTATGATCTGGTGCTTTCCCGGCGTAGCTCATGAATTAATTCTTCTCGGGTTTCCAACCGGGTTTAGCATCTCCATTGTGGCCACCATTGAGATTTTAACCCGGTTGGAAACCCGAGAAGAATTCATTCATCCACAGTGTATCTTTAATATTTTTCATCACTTCTGTCAACTCTAAAGATTCAGTGTAGGGTAAAATAAATGCATGCCAGAGCAAAGGATACTTTCTGGCTCGTATAACGTTTTCAGGCTTATGTGGTAGGAGTGTGTAAGAAAATAGATGTGAAGCTTTTTAAAATGCATAAGCTCCACATGAAAACAGGTTTTGATAATTTGTATGGTTTTCCAGAGGATGATTTGAGTTCAAGCATTAACATCTATTCCATGGAAACTTATCACAGTGGGAGGGCTGGAACGATCAGATAATCCTCAGTAATGGATTGTTGGAAGCAGTAATAATTATTCCTGGTCGAGTTAAATATAGAGAAGAGAGAAAAAGAGGTGTCCGCGTACTGTCTGTTTCTCAAACGACTGGAAAACTCCCAATTAACCCTTTTGCCCGGCCGTCATATAATATTCAGTAGTTATCAATCCATGTAATGATTTTGAGCAGATGTATACTCCATCTTCTTTCCAATTAAATGCTTCATCTCTTCAAAAAACATGCCCGCATCAACTTTAAAGCCCTTTTAGCTTTCCGGATGTATTTCATACTTGGTCTACCTCGAAATACCTTGGCATTTATTTTCCTCTACTAATTGATTTCAAGATGCTATGCTTGCGTTAGTGTGTAAAATTTGTATATACCTCCCTTTTACTTTACAGAGTTTTCATCAATCTAATTTCTCCCCAGCTAATTACATAACTTCTTCAGTGGCAATTCTAGCATTTCCCCAGATTCCCTATAACAACTCCAACGCACTGCATCCAATCATTTTCCGCTGCTTATGGTTCCATCTTTTGGTGCAGCTCACTGGATAAGCGTTTCAGATGAATTACTCGTCTAAGATCTTAAATGATATCTTAATCTAATAAATCTCTTGTAGTATCCATGAATTGATATCATTAGTACTACTAATTAGTATTAGTATCTTAACCCATGAACTCATGTTAGCATGCTCGCCAACGTAGTCAAATCTCCAAGTTTCTGGTTTAGCAGTGCATTTTTCTCCTGACTGCCACTTGGCCCACGTCTGGCTGCCAGCGGAACGTATACGTGTTTGACCTTGAACTGGGTCGAGTATTTCCCCAGTGGAATCACCCCATGCCATATACCTTGGAATTGGCTTCACGGTGCTTCGTAGATGTAGATGAAATAGCCTCTGGAATTGGGAATTTTTCAGTCAACATGCAAACATGTTTTTTTTTAACTTGCACCATGGTTTTTCCCTGCTTACCACTGTGAGGATATGTAAAAAGTGTTAAAGCCCAGCGGTCATGAGATACGCAGATGATGAGGAGGCATGAGGAAAGAAAAAGGATTCGGAATATTATGCAGGGTGATTACAAAAGAATGCGTCGGTTTCAAAGATCTGTATTTTTTTTAATAGTACAAGCGACAAAGCTGCGCGACCTCTTAAAATGACCGGTACATTCTCTAGTGTTGTTGGAAAGAAAAACATCAGAAATGTTCAATATATACTCTTTGATTGTAGATTTTCCTGGACTACGCGTAAAAGCTAATCGAACTCTTACAAAATTCTCCTGAGACATTCGCGGACTTCCCTTCAAACAAACAACCAGTTTCAGAGAACTGTTGGTTCCATCGTAAGATGTTCGATTTGTGCGGTGGATCAATGTCACATCCACGCCGACAAGCAAGTTGCACCATTGTAACAGAATCAACTTTCGCGTTCCGAAACACGCAATACGACTTTTGTTGAGTTGTTGCCATCGTGAATCTTGCGAAAATAATAACTGAGTGATAAAAGCGCTTATCTTAGAAACTAGCGTTTCCTAGCGGTAACCGGAAGAGTTCATTTTAACCGGTCATTTTAAAAGGTCGCGCAGCTCTGTAGCTCGTACCGTTTGAAAAGTACAGATCTTTGAAACCGACGCATTCTTTTGTAATCACCCTGTATATCAAGGAGTGGACATTCACGGAATTCTGTTTTATTCTGCTTGTGGAATAGATGCTGAATAAACGTTTATTTCATAATTACCCATTTTTGAACTTGCTTGAATGAGATATGTTTTCATATTCTGCTAGTTCTCTTTAATTTTAAGGGTGTGAGTATTAATTTATTTCATTAAGAAAATGGCTGTCACAGGGTTACGTAATTCCGTATTATATACTAATGGCTTAGGTGTCATCTTACTATATTTCCAGCGGAAATTTATTTCCCTTGAGATAATTCGGGATGAACTTTACGCCCTTTTATCCTCCATGGCGTTTTACCACTCTCAAAATGTTTTTATCACAGTTAATAATTAAGCTATAAATAAGGTATTTCTGGAAAGAAACTTAATCGATTCGCTACCATTTTAATGGTCAAAACCTTCTGAGTACACACTTAACCTGCTCTCTCGTTTTCATTCACGCAGATGGTGCTTTGGAACTTTTAGCTGAATAGAAATGTTCAATGTTCATCGAAAAAATCTAAGCGAGTGTTTAAGAAATATTAAAATCCAACTTTCTAATTGAAATTTCACAAATTTTATGATAAACCAGCTCAGCGCTGGCTTACCACTACCGAGTTTGTCCACTAGGCCCGATCATGATACAACTTTTTTCGAAATTCTAAGTTCAACATACGGCACAATGTAGCCCGCAGTACCCAAGGACCAGAGAAAATTTTTTATTTCGGTTGGATGATTTCCTACGGTGCCGCCGAGGTCATTTATGCTGAGGGTAGGCAACCCACAACGTATACCCACTTTTTACGCTATTTCGGCGGTAAATGTCGCAATTCAAGCATTTTTTCAGTCGATGCTGTACCAGACATGTCAGGAACTGCCGAAGTAAGCCAAAGAGATCGGATGATCACGTGTTTATACGATAACTGGTCTTAAAATGCAAAGAAACGTGAAAAACTGTGTAAATTGCTTAATTAATGACTTATTTTGTAATTTACCGCACTCTTATGGGTATGACAGTACGTATACGGCCCCTTACCCTCTCCTCTGGTCTCGAAAACACCCCACTTCTCCTATACCCCGCCCACGAACTCATATCAACGATACTGTACTGGCTACAATGTCTACGACAAAGGGTTTTGTGTTCAAAATGATGCAGCTCTTTGCCCACCGTAAATGTCTACAATGAAGTTTCAGGATGCACCTTTCGTAAAGAATTAAAATGTTACTCATGACAACAGCACCATTTGGAGCCATCTAGTGGAACAATTTATGCGCCTCGACTACCCAAGAATGTCTTTTGCTTAGCGCATGGTCTGTCGAGGCTAGAATCGCGTGTCGGAGAGAATTATACTATTTTTTTGTGGAGTAGCAATTAAAAAGTGCGATGAAAGTGGTGAAACTTTCGTCTTTGGAATGCAACAATTCTTTTGGGCGCTCCTCAAAAGCTGTCTGGAATAAATCTGCCCACATTTGAAGATGTTATGAAATACTAAAAGTGGCAAGTAAAAAAAAGTAAAAAAACATTTAAAAAGAGAGCTTCAAAATCCTTTGCCCAGGAAATAGGATCAAAACTGAAGTCTTTGAGCGCCAAGGTTCCAGATGACACTCCATCTGTGTTCGAAGATGAATGGCAGCCACCCTCCCACCCGTCCTCAAGTCGCTCGTCGCGCAACACCCTGGATGACCTGCAAATTGGCGGAGAGATACAGCGTAGCCAGCGGTATTGCAGCAGCCCTCGTGACTGCAGCGTTTGAGGATGTCGGCCAAGTCACACCTGAAGATAAATCAAAGGTTGTTGACCGGATGAAAATTACGCACCAAAGGAAGAAATACAGAGTGCTGACGACTGCAGAGGATCTGCAAAAGCTAATAGACCAAATGTGGATAGCATTGTTCTTCGATGGGAGAAAAGACAACACGAAAGTCAGGGAAATGTGCAGCAACAATTAAGTGCGCATCACGACTGCCACCGAAGAGCAGGTAGTTTTTCTCGCAGAACCCGGCGGGGCTTATTTGGGAGATGCATCACCTTAAACAGGAAATGCTGAGAGCCTCGAAAACACTACCCTCGACGTTTTCGAAGCCGCTGAAAGTGACGCGTCTCCCATACAGTGCATCGGTTGTAATGGTTGTCCGACGAACACCGGCTGGAAGAGAGGTGCTATACGTTTTATCGAAGTGCGTCTGGGGCGTGCCTTGCCTTTGTGCCAGCGGCACGCAAACGAATTCCCCCTTCGACATATAATGGAGAAGTTTGATGTGCCGACGACCGGACCAAGATGCTACAGTGGGCCAATAGGTCGCCAACTGAAGACCTGTGTGCAGCTGCCTGTGGTGAAATGTCAGACAATTGATCTTGATCTGCCTGACCCTGAACTAGATTCATCACTCATCCACCACCACACACCAAAAATACCCGCTGGACATGGACTCGTGGTAATGCCAGTGGATGCATCCCACAAGAGCTGGCTGGTCGCAATCCTGGTGAAATTGATAACAGCAGGTGCGGAACGACGGCCAACAGCGTGATGCGCGTTTATATAGGAACATGACGACCTACAGTGGCTTTGAAGACAATTACCCAGATTATCATAAAGCTCTATGTATCAATGTGGTTCAAAATAAAGAAAAACTGGATGATTACCGAATGAGAAAAATATGCGAGGGAAATGCTTCAGAGATCAAGACAATTCCCTAAAAAGTACAGAGAGTTTCTTGAGAAATTCGTCCAGAGCAACACGTTCTTCGGTCATCCAGAGAACATCCTCGTTGCAATGGTGAGTGATGAAAGAGCTGAAGTGCGATGAGACAACTTCCGGAGGATAGCCAGAAGAAGATATCAAGGCTTTTCACAGCCCTCTAATAAACTTTAATGCATCTGACTACACCAATATCATCGGTTGGGAGTACACTACAGTCACCGCACCACCTCTCCTGGATCACATCTCGACAGAGGAGCTTGGATCTATGCTGACCAACCAGACGGTGGGAAGTTCACCCCGGATTAAAATCCCTGACTTACACTGCCACACTCAAGCCGTCGAAAGACATGTGAAAATGGTGACAGAGGCATCGGGGAGCAAGAGCACAGAGGAGAAGAGGGATGGAAACATCCGTCAGAAAATCCAATCAAGGAAACAAATGCCAGAGCGTTGATAGGCGGGCCATAGTGAGAAGGAGAGATGGTTGATTGAGGAAGGGAAAGGGTGTTGTTCTAGAGAAGGGGAAGCGTCATATGAGTGCTATCATGCCCATACGAGTGGGGCAAATTACAATATAAGTCATTAATTAAGCAATTTTCACAGTTTTTCAGGTTTATTTGCATTTTAAGACTAGTTATTGTATAAAAACGTAACCAACCGATCTCTGTGGCTTACCTCGACAATTTCCGACATGACTGGTACAGCATCGACTGAAAAAATGCTTGAATCGCGACATTTACAGCCAAAATATCGTAAAAAGTGGGTGTGCGTAGTGGGTTGCCTACCCTCAACATAAATTACCTAGTCGGCACCGTAGGATGTCAACCTATCGAAACAATACATTTTCTCTGTTCCTTGGGTACTGCGGGCTACATTTTGCCGTATGTTGAACTTAGAATTGCGAAAAAAGGTGTTTCATGATCATATTGTTCACTGGGTTTCGGTTATTTAATCGATATTTAGAGGTTGTCTGGGAAATAAGTCAGGTTACACGACGAATTTGAAGTTGTGGAAAAAATGCGGCGGTGTCTAAAGGTTGTAGGAGGCCATCTTGGGTAAGACGGCTCAAAAATGCTAAGAAAACCCCTTGAAGATGCCATGACTTGAAGACTTGAAGATACCGCGAATGATTGCTGCCAACTAATAGACCAGCCAGTAACCCGGAGAAGGGGGCAGCAGCCTTCCTTCACATAAGTGAAGGTGGACACCGCGTGGCTCGGTACAGTGACACTCATTACACCATAGGTGCGGTCAGGTTTATTACCCAGACGACTGTAGTACTGCGAGGTAGAAGGTAATGGAAAACGGCCAGGTTATCATCCCAATTCGATGCTGCTCTTCAACTATTTCTCTGTTATATTACACTATAAGTCGTGATTGAATTCTCTAGTAAAATATTCCGTAGGTAAAGTAGTTCCCCATTAGAATTTCCGGGCGGGGACTTATCAAGAGGGTACATCGGTCAAGAATGACTAGCAGCTTTTTAGGATTGGTACCTTTTGGAATGTTAGATCGCTTTTGGGCAGTGGACGACTTGAAAGCGTTAAGATGGAGATGAGGAGATTGGTCTGGATGTTACTTGTTTCACTGAAATGAAATGTCTCGAAGAAATGAACTTCTTGAGCGACAGCTGCCGGATTTTCCACTCTGGATCTAAGAAATGGAAACGCAGGTGCTGGTACAATACAGTAGTGTAATGGGAGTGAAAAGCTATCTTCAATACAGTGTAACGATAATCTTGGTTAGATTAGAAATAACCTACGGATACGGCAACCTACGGATATATAAGTGTACTTGCCCAAGTCAGATTACTAATATGACGACGTAAAATATATGTATGACGGAATAGAAGAAGTCCTAAGGAATGTAAAAGGGGATGAAAACTTAATTATTCTTGGAGACTGGAATGGTATTGTAGTGGAAATCAAATTAGGTAAGACAATGGGGATGTATGGGTCTGGAAAACGTAAATATAAGTGAGATAGATTGATTGAGTTCTGCGTACAAAACGGCATTGTGATCACAAAAACACTATTTGGAAACCACCCGCGATGATGATACAAGCGGAAAATTCTTGGAGATAGAAAATTATTTCAAATAGAATATATATTAGTGAAACAGCTATTTAGAAATCAGGTCAAATACTACAATAGATATCCTGACGAGGACATCGACAGTGACCATAATTTAGTAATGATGAAATGTACGCTTCAATTGAAAATAGAGAAGAGGCCAACGAAGAATCGCTGGGACGTCATAATATTGGGAAAAACAGAGAACACCGATTAGCCCATCAAAGTACTCTAGACCAAGCTGAAGGAGATGGAAGCAATTCAGGATTAAATGAAGGGAGATGGCAAGAGATAAACGACGGAATTATAAATACAGTTGAAGAGATGATAGGGAGTAGAAAGACAGAGAATAGAAAGCCATGCATTACACAGAAAGTCTTGGGACTTAAGATGAAAAAAGTAAGCACAAAAACTCGAAAACAGAGGAAGGACAGAAGCTGCGCAAAAAATAAGAAATGCGATCAGGCGTTGAACAAGAAAGGGTAAGAGTTAAAAGGGTAATTTCTGATAAATTCTTTGTTGGTAAATCTATCTTCCGATTTAATCTTCATTTTTGATGGTTTCAAACTCCATTTTTCTACCTTTTGATTCCTTTATTATCCTAGCTTTACTACCATAAAAGGCTGCATTAGCATTATGCTGTTCACATATTTAACTAAGTGCTTTCAACCTTCCAAAGATATTTTCCATTTTAAAGTGAGTTCTTTCTCCGCCTTTGAATGCCTTCTTTGCACGCGAAGTACAAAGAGAGTAAAGTAATCATATAATGAGTTTGGTGCGCAGTGGCTACTCGAGATATTAATTTGGTGTTTTCCCGTGGACTTCCAAATCACAATGATACCTTCGTTTGGGTGTATATTTTTGCCACGCCTGCGTTTTAATGAGTGTTACTGTACCATTGCACGCTCACTCTAACTTCAGTCATTTGAATTGGATCCCTCCGAGATAATTGCAGCCAATTGGTTCGCGGCAACCATTCGCAATAATTACGACAAGTTCGTTGGTTTTAGTTAAATATTTCTAGCAATCTTACCCGTTTAAATTCTACTACTCCCTCTACACACTTCTGCTTTTGTGATAGAAATTTCATTTATTGACCTAGCTTTCTTATGTCGTAGCGAAACATTTAACCTTTGCAGGTTGAAGCTCAACTAAAAAGCCGGTAAATAGACCTCGCAGCTTTGAATATAAAGCCGAAGTAATGCCTGAATTGCGGAGAAAAGTGTACATAGTTTAAAATCTCATAGATCAAGTAGATCGTCACACCTTGAAGTGATCTTTGCACCTGTTTAGAATTAATCTTTCGTCTGCACGACGTAGACAGATATGAAGTGTGTCAAAATTAATTAAAAGGTGACGTTTTCACCCCTTATTCCTCAGGTTTCCCGTGGAAATGCTGTGGGTGGGCATGTAACGGTAAGAAAGAGGAAATAGAATTTAATTATCCGAAGCTTAAATTGGGAGGGTAAAGATCGTATTTCCATTAATCCTCGTATTTGGGGTCTCTTCGGGTTAGACTGATTTGTCCGGGAAATATTACTCACGCCAAAATGTTTAATTAAATATCGCTGTGGAATTTTTTTAAACGTGAGTTTCTACCCAGAAAATAGCTTCTTTATCTTTGGGATTCTGTTCTTAAAACATTTAGCGTAGGTTTAAGATTTACCATTTTTATATGGTTAAGATGACAGTGATAATTTGATCTGGATGACAAATAAAAAAAATTTAAGCTCTGCATAAATTATAGTAAAACCTTGAAGAATCATTACCAACACTTCCTTATCTCGATGACTAACTTTCAATTGAAACGTCACCTGCAAAGTTTTCTCATTGCCATTGATATCAGGGCAACTTGGCTGCTATTGTCGGTCTTTCTGTTAGCAGGGTTATTTCCTCACCTAGCATTCTTAAGGTCGCAGGTTTGAATACCACCGTCGTGGTTTTTCATCAGAGAAGTTTCCAGGATTGGTGATATCTATTACAAATTGAGAAATTATCACTATTATTTCTCCAAATTATCATGTAGCATCTATCTCCTTGTCTTATATGTTATCATCAACTGATGGTTGCATAGGGCAATCACTTGGTTGGTCGAATATTAAAATGGAAAAAAGTTGCAAAAAATATAACATCAGAAAGTTTTGATTAGGTACACCTAGAGACATCTTTTTTCGGAGCCACACATTAATTAATATGTAGCCCTTATTACCTTAAAGCGCTTATTCCACGGTAAAGTTTTTCGTACATTTAATTCATTAAATCACTGTTCACGAAGCAAAATTTATCAACGTGTGCGCCTCGATATGTCTGGAGCAGGAAACATTATTGAATTCCAGCTGCTTGGCGGAGTATCCGAATGGGCCTGAAAGAGAATTTTCTTGTTCTGACATCTATATTGCATCATCGGTCCCAAAAGGACAAATGACGTTTGGTCTTTTCAAAGATTCTACGATCCATATTGAAGTAATTACACGGAAACAATTATAGCCTCATGTATTGAAAGAATGGATTCAATGAACTAGCATACTGGTTCATGACAAATGACAAAAAAATGCCAAACTAGTATTTCCATAGTTATAATACGAGATTTATTGATGTAGCTAGTGCGACATTTGAAATTAATTGGGAAGAGGAAATAAATGAAATAATTACATGGGATTAAAAAAATCCCCATAGCATGACATTTGCAAAATGTATATACAATTTAGGATACCATAAACCATTCATTAGGCACCCATGAAGAGGATCAGGTGGGAAAAAATACCCTTACTTCGATCTCACTGTAAATTTCATATTGATCACGTTACCCAAGCCAAATGGACTTCAGGCATAAGTTTCCATTTAAATTCCATCCTAGGAAACAATGAAATAAAAATTGTAAAAATATTGAAAAAGTTCGACAATATGGATCATGAAACACAAATTTTAAGCAAAAGCAAAGCATTTGAGAAAATCGAATGCAAGAATTAAAATAAACATTTTTTCAGCCATCCGACAGTGAAAGCTTCAACCTTTTGTCATGAGTGAAATTAGTTAGAAATAGCATAAGTATACATCCCTGAACTGAGTTTAGTGCTTCTATTACGCAGCTTAAATTTGACAAGTAAGGGGTAAAACATCTCCTCAACAACTCAATTGTCTTTGCTGTTTTTTACTCTTTTAACTGGTTTTTAATTCATTCTGCTATATATTAACGTAAATTTTATCCCTATATATTGATTGAAAGTAATCTAAAACAATAAGAAATGCATCTGAACCTGCAACGAGACCAATTCTTTTCTTATGGGGCTGAAATTTAACAATAAGCATGGGGAACAAACAACCCTTGTAAATGTTCTTCATAGTTCTATTTTGCCGTTCGGTTGTAGGTCAAACCAGTATGTATGCCAAACTTCAGATTTCTAGGTCACCTGGAAGTTCTTCAAATAAGTGTGACAGACAGTGACAGCTTAAGTGACTCAGTAATATATTTAAAGCATGGAGAAGAGGAGCTGATTAAACAATGAATGTTTGGGCCAAATAATTCTGCTTCTGCTCTTCACTTGAAATAAAAAAACCCATTCGCTCAAGTCTGCAATGTGAACAATACTTTCCTCCCAATGTCATTGCAACTGGCGGTAATTATGGAATTCAATTACGTTTTCTTCTCAAGTGGTCCAATTAATCTCTGGCAGATGACTGGCCGAAGCCCATACGACCAGAAAATCCAATCAGTGGTCCCGTTTTGTCAAAAATTTACAGTGTTGCCGAATTTGCAGAAATTCACAAAATATTGGCATGTGCATACGCATTAAAATTTTGAGAGTTTGCGTGAAGTATTCACGAATAAATTTGCGAAAAAAATTCCCGTTTGAAACCGGCTTAAGAAAGCCGCAAAGAATAATTTGATGGATAAGTACTGATTCACCATGGGTTTTGTCGCACTACCAACATGTCATCTATATGATCTCTCAGCAGGTGTAAATGAATATTTCTTGGTGACATAGCAAAATCTGAGGTCAATGCATTAACATCTTGTGGAAAATTTTGCAAATAGATAACCCGAGTGCTTCTCGCTGTTTGCTCGTGGATTAGTCCTTGGCCGGCTGTCCCAACTGAAGTGATGATGACCTTTCACCCTTGAACTCTGTTCAAATATTCCTTATCGGACGCGGAATAGGAGCGTCTTAATTGTAGATTTTAGTTAATCTACGGTCCGCTCTTCCCTCTAAATCTTTGATCAACTGGTCAGCAAACATTGTAAGCTATCCGGATGGAATAGGTTAAAAAGAAATTGCAGCGAATGCATTGCTATTATATGCTCACCCTTGAATGCAGTGTCCGGTGCCGTAAATTCCATGATATGAACGCTATGCTAAATCTTATCTTTCATGTTCTGCTTAACATTCATTGAAAATTAAGTTTTTTGACACTGTGTACGAAATATGCTTTTAGTCGAATCGTATTTTGTTTTGCATTGTTCTCTAATTTGCAAATTTTCCATTGCTTCCATTTTATTTACAATTATTCTATTTCTAATTACTATTGATGACTACAAAAAAAAACTTAGCTGATCCATAGCAAAAAAATATTAATTTGGCTTATAAATATTTATTTTTTGAAATGGCAATGTTTCTTATTGAATCATCGTGAAAGAATTCCGCCTGGTCATGTCTCAAACCAGGCCACCATTCTATAGGTTTTGTTTTGAGTAAACAGTCAATTAGCATAAATTCAGAGTATAAATACGACAGTCCCAGTGTTAGAATTTAAAATTTGCCCTGTGTTTCTCTTGTATTTACATAATGAAATAATAAAGACTTGAACAGCCAATGAATGAGTCCGTCGTAATTTTTTTACCGATTTATTTTTTTTAAATTTACGCGTTTTGACATTGTTACATCATCGTCATATGCAGACTTAATTATTTCTCAACAAGTTCCGAATTACATGGTCCATTTGTGGAATGAGAACAGTATTTGGAGGTAATTGGGAGGTCACGTTTTGGAATAAGGGATATGAGGGATGGGAACTCATGCTATTTGCCGTCGTTGTTGAAGTTAAAAACAAATGAAGGGATAGGAGTGGTTTCGGTAAAGTAAAATGCAGAGGTATTACTGGCGTGGGTTATGGGTTGAAAATTAAATGGAGAGAAGATAGTAATTGAAAAATGACAGGTTTTTTTAATGAAATACTTAACTTTTGTTTCTATGTTGCAATATTTATAATTCCTTAAAACGTCCAATCGTCTTTCCATTTATTCAACGCGTAGAATCTCTGGCATGAAATCTGATGAATTAACGTCTTGAAGCAGGTGTTTCACCAACATGACTCAGCACCGTTCCCAACACACTTTTTGTGTTCATTTGTCCTTGCGTAAAACTTTCTCCCCGTTCATCCAGTATACAGTTTTTGATAAGACACGCACTAAGTTTTACAGACCTCTGATTTACAATAGGTTTTAATGGGGTCCTTAATTTGGCAAAGGCGTTTCCCTAGGTTACGGTTTTTTCTATACATAAGTGAAGTTCAGCCTTAGTATATTTTGATGATGACGAAAGGGAGATGGTATAATATGTTTATGCTGCGATGTGAGGATCTCTGTGCTCCTGTTTGCACTTCTCTGCACTTCGCAGTGGTCGCCAGGGCCATTTGAAGTATCATTCACAGTTGACAATTCAAAGTTCTTCATTGGCGCCCTAAATGCATTAGAAAAACTTTTGTAATCATCTTTTTTCTCCTAACTCATCATTGAGAAGGGGAGGGCTCAGTCTTTATATTTTAAGCTAATGAAACTTTACAGCATTAAATATGTTACTAATTCTAAACTATACATAAAATATGATCGGAGTCATCTTTATTAGTCGACTCTAGACGACAACATGGATCCACTATGTTAAAGAAACTAGGGTATCTTAAAACAAACAACATTTTTCACTGAGGTAAAATGTACTTATAATGGATAATTCCTTCTTTTTACAAATTTATCCCAGGTATACTTTAATTGCTATATCGAATTAGAAGTAATAAATGCTCAATGGCAAAAACGAACATCCTGTAGGGTAAAAATATTATTTCATTATTTGCTGTTCTCTTATTTATGCTAAAAACACATAGAATGCATATTTTCATTAAATAAAGCTAATGAAAATAATCCATAAAACCATCTCAGTTTTGGAGAAACTGACCAATAGCTGAAATTATTGATACAGAGTTTTTCCAGTGAAATAGATATGGCATGTTCCATTAACCCATCTTCCGGCATAGGTAAACATCAACACTGAATGATTTTATTCGTCAAATAACCATGTATTTCACTGCCTTGATTTCAATGTTTACGTGTATCGAATGTGTTATTAGTAGTTTTTGACCCTAAACTTTCTCTAGACTTTCATTAAAAGATGCTATTATCCGCAGTTTTAAAGGTATTGTTCATAATTAACCGTCTTAAATGGTTTTGCTTTTAATGCAGAGGAGTGTAAATAGCCTTAAACTGGGAGATAATCAGTGTTCTACTATTCTTAGTACCCGTCTGCATAGATGAAGCAGACGACAAAAATTGAAATTAAGCCCATTTCTATTAATTATTCGTTAAGGGACTTATGTCCAAGATGATTAGGCTTAATGAAATTCTAAAAATGTATTAAATTGGAGAAAATAATACGCCCAAGCAACAAATTAGGTCCACTTTGCATATGTCGACATTAAATAAGGTTTTTTAGTAGGCCGTTGCTTGTGTGAAATGTGCTCTCAGCTAGTAGGCAGTACGTAATTTTCATTGACGAGGTGAAGAACTTAGAAATCAAGCAATTCGGAGTCGTTGAAAGAGAGTCATTTACCTCCAATGAAACGAACGAATAATTTGTTAAATATCTCACCATGCTGGTCGATTGGAAGTAATATTAATCTCCGACGAAATAATTTTTCTCCCTCATCGTCGAACAAGTCGTAAATTTTGGGAATTCTTTCAACGCCGATTCGATACCTAATTCTATAAATTCGGCTGGAAGTTTTCCCTGCAGCATTAATTCACAATTTTGCTGAACCAACTTGCAAACCCTTCCCCGACCATATAATTTTCCAGACGTCAAAAACTAGCATACCTTGCATGGATATTTCCATAGGTAAACCTGTATTAATTGTAAAATATTTCTTTTTTCCTGCTGGAAATCTGATTAGGTGTGTTCGATTTGCCAACAGGGCTCTGAAAGTGGGCTGGAATGTAATTACTTGCATTTCATGTGGATGGAGGCTCGAGGAAAACGTTTTTTTAACTGACTAGGAAGTATTTTGATTAAATTGCACTCAAATTTTCCACGCATACGCTTCAAAAATAAGCACATAATATTAATTATGCAAAAATGTTTCTGCATAATTGAATATTTCACATGTGGAAACATTGGCTTATTGGCTAACTGAACGAAAATGATAGTTTTAATACCATTTACGCAGAAAGTAGTTATCAGATTTTGTGTAACACTGTAAGGGCGATTGGTAGTGTAGTTGAGTTTGTTATGTGTGGCAACTTTTCAGTGCAAATTAATTTCTGAACTCAGTTTTCTTGGAGTCAAAAGCAAATAATAGATAAACGTAAAATTAGGCAAAGGATGAGAATATTTGTTTAAATAATAATTGAAGTAAATATCATGATTTTATCTTTAAAAACTGTGATGCTATTCCATATGTCTTGTAATTTATGTAATTCTACCGATATCGACAATACTCTGCAAAGTCGGGAAAATGATAGCCTATTCCCGTTTATAAGTCTTCCATTGCTCTATTTTGTTTCAAGAAATGCATGTTCAGAATACTCGTGCTCATTTGTTCTTTTCATCACGGGTAGGTACACTGCGTGAATCCATTTCTTCTAACTCTCCACTAAGAAGCATAGTCTTAAATAACGCGTTGATCCTAAGAAAACAACAGGGTGAAAAATTCCCAATTGAAATGCGGATAATTGAATGTACCTCATGAAGATATAAGAATGACATTCGTCTTATTTTATGAAAACATATTAAGAAAAATGAACGGTGAAATATAAACTAATTGTGCTATTCGTCATGTTAAAAGAAGTCCTTTCTCACTAATGGTTAGAAAACTGCCTTTTTTGTCACTATTACAGGAAAATAAACATGCTATCCCTAGTTTTCCAGGGAATGAAAACTACTGTTTCAATGCCCCTTCGGTGTATTATGCCACACACTTCTCCGAATTGGATATCACGCTAACGATCACTATTGCATTTCCATACCGATGGAATAAGACTTATGAGGGATTCGGTATTTTCCCTCTATTAACTTCATCTCCACTCATACCCCATTCTCTTGTTTAGCAACGTAGTAAGCTTTGCAGTCCATGGTCCCCAAAAATGTTCTTGTAATTACCTGTACATATACTAGGTTGGTCCACCAGGAAGAGACCGATTACCCTATGTATGGGGTCTTGTATTTGGTCAAACGATTTTTGCTTAAATCCTTCCATTTCAAAATCGTCCATAGCCTTAGCCTTGGTAATGTATGTGAACGAACACCAAGAGATAATAATATGATGATTCCTTTTCGTGACCTCATTTTGTATTACCTATGCAATTATTTATTTATTTCAGGAGATACTGAGCTATTAATTTATACATTATTCATTCTCTTTGCCGACGTTTCACATTTTAAATACATGCTTTTTCAAAAGTAAACGACACAAAAACATAGAAATTTATTTATAGAAGCGTATGTTAAAATAAAAAACGTCGCATCGGCAAATGGAATAAATAATTTACAAATTAATGGACCTATAACTCCTGAAAGAAAAACATTAAGACAATAATGAGGTTAAGAAGTAAAATAGAGTTTTTCTGGTGAAATAAATAATAAGGAGGCCATTTTGTAGGTTTTAGAAATAAGAAATGAACTGAATTAACATTCATAATGGGAAGGGATGGAATGTCAGCTAAAGTAATTTAAATTCTAAGACAGTAGTTTTTGCTGCACCGATTATCTTACGAGTTTTTACTGACTTACGGGATTATCTTTAGATTAGCGTTTACATCGAGCCGAATGAACAAATTAACCTAGTTAACACTGAAATTCATGGCATGGCCGTGAAAGGTCTGTTTCTTTTTTACTTCACGTTTCGCCGTTGTTTCAAGCCAAAGGAATTTGCGGAACTCATTTCTAGCGAGTGTATAGCCTTCGTAACCACGCCAACTGTCCTCTAATCTCTTCCCAGAGGTCTCGTCGTAAGCTTACCCATTAAAGGATCTCTCACTCTCTGCGTGCCGCGATTTTGAATGAAAATTGTGGGACAGTACAAATTTTCTGAAATTAGCGGCCAACAACTTGAGAAGAAGATTTTATTGCCTCCCTTTTATAAATAATTTATTTTAACCTTCTTCATCTAGTTTCATATTCTTTGATTTTACTGTGTCATAATAATGAAATCATCATAATATCGTGCGAAGAGCTAAGCACTGGGAAAAGATTATACGAGTAAAGATGTCAACGTAGAGGTGTTTCGAATCGCTGAAATAATTATTTTAATATCCATACCATTGTCAAAATCTAATTCCAGTTATAACGCCAATCCATGTTAAAAAGTAGGCTTTGGTCTCTCAGAAAGGAAGACGAAAATAGGCAGAAGGCGTTCGAGATGTGGGTGTGGAGGAGGATGGAGAAGGTGCGTTGGATGGAAAGGAAGACAAATAAAGAAGTGCTTGACTTGGTGGGCGAGGAGAGGAAACTTATAGATGAGATTAGGGGAAGGCAGGGTAGGTGGCTGGAAGGGGTAATGAGGGGCGATAGTTTGCTGAAGGCCGTGACAGAGGGTAGGATGTTGGGTAGGCGGGGAAGGGGAAGAAAGAGAATCGGTTTTATGGACGGGATGAAGAAAGGTAGGACTTATGCTGAGATGAAGAAAGAAATACTAGATGTAGAAAGGGCACGGCACGTGTAAGAGTCCGTTGGATAATCTCTGACTTTCATCATAACCTATCTCTAACCGGTAGATTACTCAGATGATGATGAAAAACTCAGCATTTAAGGATCCTTTTTTGTCCATTAAAAAGTTCCTCTACAAGCACTACATCCTCAATCAAATTTCAGCCAACATTCGTACATTACAGTTGTTATGTTGTATATGTTTATGGTGAAAAGGGTACGCATAAAGTTATAAGTATTATTGTACTATAAAATGCCAAGTATTGTCTGGCAGCACCATGCAATGGAAATATTAATTCAAAGCACTCATTTATCCGATAATGAATTAATATTAATTTTTTCGTGTAATGCTGTTTTTAAAATTATAATTAAATCAGAGTTTATGCTCTCGAAGATATTTAGTTAAAATAATGAATTGACTCAGCTCTTTATTTTGATTAATACCCAAATTAAAACAAAGAGTTTACCAAAAATTTTATATAAATGAATTACAAATTACCTCATTCTTACCTTGAAGACAAGTTATCTTCGCCAGGTCTTCCATGGCCTCTAACCACTTTAGATTAGTAATAATCTATTACAGATTGGGTGAGAATTTTAATTTTCTTTCTTAAGCATAACATGCATTATGATTTGTAATTAAATTGATGGAAAGGTATCCTTTTCTATTTTCTAAGAGAACAATATGTCACAAAGACATATGTGTACAGAAATGAGGGTCTGTCGAGACGTAAAAAGTAACAGTACTTTTGGAAAAAATATGTAGAAGCTATGATAATGATATTATAAATTTTCAAATGTCTCTTACATAGAAAAATTTACGAGGAGAGTACTTTTCAAGAGCGATAGAAGGTATGTTTTTCATCGTAAGATCCCCCTGTGGAAACTTGATGTTGCCAACGTTGAAATATATTGCGCGGTGTGTTTAATTGAGGCAGAATGAGGTCAACGGAGGTAAATGCTCTATGAAAGTTTCTTGCGAACAGAGGGGACAATGCACCAGAGGATGGAAATACGTTGAAAATCGGTAGGAAGTTTATTTTTCCAAAGCATTATGCTCACTCACGAGTGTATATACAATACTGGAACATTCGACCCTCCCCCTGGTGGAACACGACATCCTGTCGTGAGGGAGAATAGGGGAGGGATTAGTGTGAGAATGAAAGGGATGGACTAAGGGCTAGATGGAGGGGTGGAGGGTTTTGAAAGGGTAAGATTTGGAGGATGGGGATCGGGAGAAGCAAGCAGGTCCTCAACCCCTTCCTTATCTTTCTCTTCGGTTGATGGTTCTCTTCCTCACTTCTCCTCAAGCGGCCAAGTGCAACGAGGGGAAATAAAGTTGATCGTCAGCCACAATGCGAACGTTTTTCTATTTTGAATACCATCGGCTAATTTAGACACCACTCTTTATCCTATAGTCTGCGTAAAATGAGTTTTTAGACATCACTGCTGGAGCTCTGTCATAAAACTATTTATTTCGAGACCAAGATCAGTTCTAAGGAATGCTGCTTTTATTACTAAACACTATTAGTCCCACCCTAATTCAATTTTCAGGCGTTTCTTAGAAACCAACTTTACGTAATTGAACGACTCTAGGAGCATAGATTATATTCACGGAAACCATTTAGTACACTCACTCACCTTTACACAGACTATTTTAAACAATGAACAGAAATGTACCGCTGAGACTTATGGACTACTTTTCTCTCTCCCTCTCACTTAATATTCAATTGAAATAATTTGAACGCATGTAATCATGCTATTAATAAAAAACCTTTATTTATCATTTTTTGTAAATGTTTTTATTAATTTATTAATTTTTATGCCAAATACAGGTAAATTAGGTAAAATTACTTTTTTGATTACTTTTGGTTAGTTTTGAATTATCACACAATCACAAAAATGTTTCCATGTGTCTGCTGTAGTTATTTATTGCATTTCTGAAAACAATTTCTTGTGAAATTAAGACGCAAGTACGTACAACGTACCTTTTTCATTTTGTTTCATGTATTCATTTCTCTACCATCCTCTTCGTACTTTCCCCTTACGTTTTACTGTTAATTATATTCTTTACAAACTCATTGTACCTCAGGATGTGTTCAATTCATTTGGTTCACCTTTTCTGTATAGTGTTCAATATGTTCTTTTCCTCTTCTACTCTTCTGTAAACTTCTTATCTTAAGTTATCTGTCCATTTGATCTTCAGAATCCTCCTCTATGCTTCCAATCTTGACTTGAACATGAATCCATCCATTACACACCGATTACACACTTTTTGCACTCAGGATTTGAGGCCTGGTCATGGTGCATGACTTTCCCTTCTAGGAATTTAACACTTACGCGTGTTTTCGGGTGCGTAAAATGTAAATTCGGGGCTAGCTAATGGAATCCTCATAGTTAGAAATTAACAAATTCAAGTACGCGGGTTTTCATGGTATAGTGTCATGAGGTGTAGTCTCGTGGAAATCGTCGATGGGCCGTAAGGTCATAAAATACATTTCAGTTATATCCTGTTAAAATCAACACAAGAATCAGGAAGCCTAGAATAGCGTGGTAGCTCTTCGCATTGACCCGCATAGAAAAAGGTTCGTGGTTTCATTCCTGGGCCGGTGTATTATTTCTTATGGAAATAATCGGGGGTAAAGTGTTGGTGAATCTCTCTGCAGGCTCCATTTGTGGGGCAAGGTCACAAGCAGATATTTTTTACGGTCTCCTCCCTCCTTTGCTTCCTCTCCAATGAGCTGATCGCTCAACGAAAACACTAATTAATTAACCCCTGCCACATACCCTTGAGATGTCTTGCAGGGTATTACGTAGATGAAGATGAAATCTTCTTATTTTACGTTTTATTCACATTTTCTGTTTATTCATGCTCCTCACAAGTATCTTTCTTTACTGTGTACAGTGGTAAGAAAACTTGCCTGGAAAAGCAGACGCAAAGCCTGAGGTCATGAAGGGGAAGACTTGTGAAGAGCAAAAATAAATCTAATTAAATTCCAAAACAGTTTATCCTTAAAGTACATTTGGTTTCGTCCGTTAGGGCATCATCAGGTTTTAATAGAGATATAGACACAAGCGTCACAAACGAAAACAGTCCCACATATAGAAAGAAACTCAATCATCATTTTTTTATATTTTCGACGGCCACAAACTCATTCTTCCGAATTAGAGCTAACAATTGTTAACGTGCTCAACTGACTCAACTCGACCATTCACTTAGATTTTTAATTAATTGCAATGTCGATACCGGGTGATGTCAGTGTAAATTTCTCGCTGTACTCAAGGTAATTGAGAAAGTAAATATCTCAGTAATTTCATTAAACAACGATCGTCATTCGTTTCGGTTATAAAACACAGCGTTGAAAAATATTAAAGTGAGTTGGAGTATAAATGAAAGATCAAGATACCATCTCCTTATCTCCTCTAAATGCGCGAAGTTCCAGTGATAATTACGAAATAAAAGAAGGAAATGAAATTAGCAGTTGGAGGGGATCTTCGTGATGACAGTCTTAGCCATTTTCTTTCCAGGAGAGCGGATTGGCACCTCTATTATGCTCATAGGGAATGAAACTGCGCGCGGGAACTTTATGACTTCCGAAAGCCGTGAATCAGTGAGGAAAGAGGGCTCTAGGAGTCGAATTTATTAGTACAAAAGAAACCTCTGGTGTCTAGTTCTCTCCGATTTACGAAAGAAGTTTGTCGATGTGATTTAAAAAAGGTGTAGGAGTAGGGACATTTCTTTGAGAACCAATCTTTTTGTCATCATCTTTCAACAATTCATTTTCTCAAACTCTCACATTCATATGGCCTGCAAAATCAAAGGGAAGTACTGTTGTTGTTAGAGGAAAGAAGGAGAAAAGTAGTTGAATATTGTTCTGAAATTTATCACACGGTAATGTTTTCAAGACTCGTATCGTGGATACTTTAGTCCTGTTTTGTGTACATATAGATATGACCGTAAAACTGTATGCTTGAATGGCGTGCATTTCTAAATTGAAAAAATAATATTTTATCCTCATGAAAATCGACGTGCTATAGTAGTCCCTTCGAACGTGCTATAATCCCTTCACTTCTTGTTCTTATGTTGTTTCTCAACGATATCTTTCAAACTGGTTTATCCATACCTCCAAATGTGACTCTTTTCAAAGGCCCTGAAATAATAATTACTAAACATTGCTTTAAAGGAACTGTTCAAAACAGATTTTATGCTATTTTATATCTAGAATAACGCTCATAAATTTGAAATCGAATGACCAATTCAATTTGAAAGAAACTGTGCGAAGTATATTCTTTGCCGAATGTGAACATCTGAGTATTATTAAACATTTCACATCAACTTCAAAACTTCATAAAAGTATGAAACCTTTTGTCAGAGTTCGAGAGGCAATACGTTGACTATCGCTGGACGGAGAATGGGCGACCTCCCAACATTCACTGGGTCAGGGAGGGTATAGGGATGACTAGAGTCTCTCAGGGTAAGTTAATAATGATGCGGGCTTCACTTCGGTGGTGCAGCGGTACGGCACGGCACTTTGGTGTGCGGCTTGTACTTCGCGGTACCATATTCTCAGAACTATAAGAAAGAATACATAGAAACCGACGAAACTTTCGTCCAATAGAAATTCACTTTTGCGTTTTAAGTAAGTAGAATTTTTTTCTCCGCCGGAAAAACGCAAATTTAGTGTCAAGGTACGTAAGGGCCTTGGGGAACGGGTTTCTCATAGATAATAGTGACGGGTCTTGAGCACGTGAATTCCAACTCCAAAGTGATCATTTTTAGGGCTGGAAAACATTACTTTTCTCATTTTCAAAAAATAATTTCCACCCTACTGTGTCAATTATTATATAAAAATATCATTCTGATGTAGCATTATATATATTACAGTAAAGTAAAATTATAATATTCTGGTGAAATTAAGAACGGGATAACACATTTATTGTATTAGTAATTACATCGGGCTTCACTGTATGGAATCTCTCCATATCGGAAATAAAATTGACACTTCGTAATGGTCCACTAATTGATTTATTTCTTACGACCCGGATTTCATCACATAGCGACATCTTCAGGATATCTGAAAATGTAACTATGTGAAGAAACCGGGTTGTAAGAAATAAATCAATTTAGTGGACATGTTTTGTAACTAAAATGAATTCATGATCAATCTGTGCTCGGTGAAAATGACACTGTGGTGATTGTGGCAAATAAAAGGACCACACGTTATCATCCATGTTCCGAATTATACGAAAAATATGTAGGTAAAACGGACTTCATATCCACTCTCAAGATTTCAAAATAGCGTTATGTAAGAGAGAAACATGCATTTAGGTTACAAGCAAGGATAAGAGTTTGATGGAGATGCTGTCATAGCATTGCATAGTTATGGTAGTTGATTTATTGGAAAATTAATGGATACTATACGCCATCGTTGAAAATAAAACTCAAATTGCCATTAAAATGGGATATTGAAAATAATTCGTGCGCATACATTTATACTTAAGCACTAATTTTCCATGCAAATTCGACAGTTGTAGGTAAAAGTTTTTTGCATACATTTTTCACGTGTACTCTCTTTAGTGGACGAGGTTGTTGCGTTTGAATCAAATCGTGAACTTTGCTCTCATAGGGGTACGGAGCAGCTCCTTCTGTAAGTCACCGGCGGTTTTCTCGCAAAAATTTCCTCTCACAATGAAAACATATATCATATACGTTTCATGAATGGCTTTCGATTGAATAAGGAACAGAATAATTCTACGCAGCTGCCAGCGGAATGTTGTTTCCTGGAGCATTAAATGTCTTCGATTGTTTTAAAATGTTTCTTACTCTGAAAACTTCACATCAATAAACGACAGAAAAAAAAATCTCAAGCCATTTATAAATCGGCAGTTTCTGAATGAGTGAATATTATTTTCCGGAATTATGCAGAGGGTTTATTGATCTCAGTGACTACGTGGACCATTTTCTTCGGGGCAAGCGTAAAGAAACTTAGGAATATCCGAAAAAAATCAAGATGAAAATATTTATAACTCAGTTCTGTAGTAAAAGGCTTTCCTTTTGAAATGTCAGCGTATGCCTATTAGTTTTTTCATTAGTCAATTAGGGGGATATTGAAAATGTTCAATATGTGATTAAAGAAATGCCCTTTTGTACGCAGGGAATTATATGATCAGTAAAAAGTATTTTTGTCTATAGTCGAATTTTTATGTGATTTTTTTATTATGGTATAGTAAAATATGCCAAAGGCCATCGCACTACTGTCAAAGCCATGTTGTCTGAGCACATGGAAGTTACCGCAAGGTAATGGAAGTTTGTTTTTTTGGTCTCAAAAGTTTGGGAATCCTGAAATCAGGATGAAGTGGCAGCCATGTCAATGTACCCTATTAATTATGCCAGTGATGACATGTGAACACCTTATGTCTCCATTTCCTCGGGAGTCCCCTTACATAACTGTTTTCCGAGAAAATTCTTCGCTCACTTTCCTTTCTTTTTTACGGCCTTTCCTAACTCAGAAAAACTCAATTGGTCTCCATGTATCCCCGCGGAATATACGGAAGATGTCTCCGCTGCGGTGGGGAAATAGAATTCGGATATTGAATCGGATTTCTGCCTCCAAAAATTCAGCCTCATGGCTTTATTTGCCTCTCAATTCTTAGAATCCATTCTCCAACAAGGCAAAAGGCTGCAGAAGGTATGATGACATGGTGGGCTTCCTTCGGGGAACGTTACGTCTCGCAATGGAAAAAGGTCAACGTAGGACATGCCAATATTTTTCCAAAAGGTCTTACAAGATTTTTCGTGGTACTCTAGTAGTTCTCCCAATTGGAGGCCATACGAGAAGGGAAAATGCTTCGGTGGATTGAAATTCTCAAAACCTCATCGATATGGTTGGCTCACATGTAACGTCAATGTTATCAAATTCCCATCTCTGTGGCTTTACTGCAAGTATACACTTAATTTGTACCGATTTTAATTAGAATTAAAACTTTGAACTTTTATTAGTCCATCCATATTTTATTAAATAGCAGCGGGTGTTGCTTTTTAGAGGCATGTTTTATCCACGATTTTAATTCACACAACTAAAGGCTGAACTATATTATCCATTGCTCACATTTTATATCTCGGAGTACTTTTTTGTGTAAAATCGAGGAAAGGTCTCGTTTTAACATAAGTTCAGCTTCCGCCTGACCTCTTAAGCAAGTAACAAGAACGGTTTGAAATTGTTGCTTCTCTCCCATTTAAAAACATCTTTTGCATTACGAGCACTTTATTCGTCAAGTAATTATTCCGCATTTCCATTCTTTTTGAGGATACAAAAATTATTACCAAAGAAAAGAGATACTATTCCAGGCTTGTATTAGAAACAATTGAAGTCACCAAAACTCCCAAGGACATCAACAGAAAACACGGATACTCTCTCTCTCTAGTGAATGTAAGAAAGTTCTCCTAGAAACGGCTAATCAGAGAGCAGAAAATACGCGGGATGACCTGTGTACATCTACACCTACATTAATCCCTACAAGCCACCTCAAGGGTGTGTGGCAGGGGGTTATGCATTCGCATAACTCGGTAATGCTTGTCAAGAGGCAAAACCTCAAGTATACACTACACTATAGGTATGCAACCAATGTTTATGTATTCTTAAACTACATAAATGGACAGAGATTCAAAAGTTATGCTGCAAACATGTATGGAATACTGTTAGCATTAAGTAGCAGATAAGAATACATGTATGAGGGAGTAACTCAAATAACTACCTACTCTACCTATTGCACAAACCAAGTCTCATTGGCAGCTACTATGGTCTCTAAACGTTCACGGGAAAAATTACATTATATTTCTATCCAGTCTGCAGTCTAGTTCCCTAATTTTATTGATCTAATTTTATGATCTCCAGTAGTGTATAGGATTTCGTAAAATATTATTAACGTTGTCAGAAATTACATCGATGTGAAACTTGCATGCATAGTAGATTAAGTCTAAACTTTAATCGACGGTCTGGAAGCGATTTCTGTCCTAGTTGTTCAAATAGATCTATGATACTACTAACAAGGTTATCTAAAAGGTTATTAGCGTATCTTGCCGATCTTCGCTGCACGCCCTCTAACTCAGTTTCCAAGCCTACCTCATAAGGATCCAAAATAATGGCAGTGTATTCCAAGTTTGCTCTAACAAGGGAGAAGTAGCTGATTTCCCTAACTTTATCGTCGCACTTGCTAAGTACTCTTTTAACAAATCCTAATTTACTATTAGATTGGTCGGTAATTTCCCCACGTATTTTTACACATAGTCACTTAACTTCCGAGGTATTTAACCGATTATACAGTCTCTAATTGGCTGTACTGTATGGAATAGCCGTAATGAGGAGAGTTTTTTATTTTCTAAAATTTCATTACTGCATATTTTTTCAGATTTAATTTTAGCTATCACGTAACGTACCACTCCTGTATTGCCTCGAGGTCCTTTGTTAGCGCTTACTTATCCTTAAGGCTACGGATTTCCCCATACACATACTGCGTTGTCCGAAGATAATCGAAGCTTACTGTCAGCTACTTCACCGATATCGTTAATGTACAAAATTAACAAAAGTGGGCCTAATACACACCCCTATGGTACACTCGATGTGAAAATCATGTTTCAATTAATACGATCAAAACTACAATTCAATACCCTTGGCCTGAACACGCTGCGCAGTGGTCTATAAAGCCAGGTTTTCTAGACAAAAGTCGATTTTCCGAACTTGTTTAAATGCATGCCACTGCTTCTATTGGGAACGTGGATATCAGGCGCTTATTTCATTGAGTTTGGAAGCCCTTAAAAGTATTTACAAATGTTACCATCCCCTTCCAGCTAAAAAAAAAGTTTAAAAGTAACCTTTAAGGAAAGTGCGTGTAACTAAAGTTATGTATTCCAAATCAAAGACCTGAAGTTGTTCCTCAATAAGAGACACTATCGACTATACCATGTATTTGTGGCATTTATGTATCTCTTTTTTCATAAATATTCGCTTTCAAGCTTTTGTCTCTGCTGGTTGACTGCGGCGTCTGTCTGAAACGATCACGGCCACCACTGAATGACAGACATTGAAAGAAGTATAGATTTCCTATTATCCCCTCCTCTGTAATTCAGAACGATTTCACTAAAATAACATTGGTATTCGAGAATACGTAAACTCTATAGATGAAGTTATTAATTGATATAGAAGATATATATGCTATCAGACGTCTTATTTTAAACTTCCTCAGGACGTATGATTTACATTTTTTTCCCCACTGTCAAATGGTGGACCACGACGTTTACATTGCCCTGCAAAAATATGAGTTCTTTAGCATGTGTTCTAATTCTCCAGAAATGAATAATATTTATAGCAATATTGCTCAAGTGACAATAAAACAAAAGAAGTTAGATAAGCTTACGACGTGAACATCTCGTACTAAGCCGTGTACAAGCAAAATTAAAGACATCCGAGCCTCCAAGATTTTTGTCTAAATTTTCGAATAAAAAAATATATGCATCAGTAATGAGTAACGGTAATGAGCTAATTTGAGGAAACATCTCACTGTGGTGGCATAAATATTGCGGACACTTTTATTGGCAAAAGTATATATCTCGCGCAAGATCCGGTTATGTCTCACAATATATTGTTTCCTATCATAAGGAACATAAGGAACTGCGAATTTGGAATCTGCGAGACACACAACAAAGGAAAAAGTTCTTACCTTCCCGATGAACCTAAAAAAGTTCTCAATTTCCGTTAGCGACAAAACCAGCACTACAGTAAACAACGATTTTTTGCTTACAAAATAAAATGTAATTTATTTGCACCCAAATATTTTATTTTCATTATGAGATAGTAATACAAGGGGATAATGATAACCACAATAAAGTTATTATGGCATTAAATGTTTTAATATAAGGAAGTAATATCGATGTAAGGTCATGAAATTAAAACAGCTATCCTTTTCCGACGTTTCGGAATTACTATTAAATACTAATAAATTATAATTAATTACTTATTAATTAATTGCTAATTACTTATTAATTACTAATTAATTATAGGATATGACTTTTTTATTCCAAATTGTGAGGTCCATATGATAAACAATGAATTAAATGCTTTTATATACCTTTATGGCAACATGCAGGACGCACGAACCTCAGTGTCAACAGCATTGGGTTTCAAAAAACCCTAACACCCACCCTATGCAAGGTAGAGATGGATTCTCTTTGCATTGACCTAACAAGAGGTGTATTATCGTTTTATTGGGCATTTTAAACTTACATCAGGTTAATTTCAAGATTTTCTCTTTTCTTCGTGGGAAAAGAAGAAAGATTTACGGCGATTGGTTCACTGCTGGTAGTGACTTTTCATGCAAGGGAATTAAAAGTGTTGAGGACATTAAATTTGAGCGCATTCTTATTAAAACCCAAGACATCGATCTGCAAGATCTGCCTAATCCACAGTTTGTTTTAAGAGATAATATCATAGCGAGTCATGAATGAAGGTGTGGAAAGGTGGGAAACTCCGGCCCAAGCTGGACAGCAAGTTGTAATGGCAAGGAGCTTGAATCATTCGTGACACCACCGCTAGTTTCAGATCAACTGTTAAAGCGGTAAACCTTATCGTGAGTACGGGATTCCATTCGGCAATTCCTGGCTACGCCAATGGAGCCGGTTTAATAGCCTGCCTTCGTGATTTATGCCCTACTTGACCTAACCAAAGTCCGATTCGTGGGGAATTCTGGGTCCCTTTAATTTAAACGGAAGTTCTGGGGCCATGATCGGATTACAGGATTGAAGGGAATCCATTCCTTGCGCTGATTTCGCTGATTTTCCACGTAGTTACGAGGTTCATGCTAACTTCGGCAGTGTAGATCCTCCTTCTTTCAGGGTATCTCTGCGCTTTTAAGTTAGGCCTAATTCTGGGAAAGTGAATAGGAATTTATCTCGCGTTAGAAATGTCCAGTTGCTTGAATTTTCTTAAACTTTAAAAAATATTTGCTGACAACCCTGTGCACTACCTACCCTCGAAGAATTTGTCGTTTTAACGCATTTTACGTATAGAATTGCACATGAATCTATTTAACAGCGTCTTAATCATAAATCGAACATCTGAATATTTCGGAACCTAGGGTAGTATATTTTTCCTAGAGGGTCCGGGTTTGAATTAATTCAGAGGCGGATATTTCTGGTGGAAATACAATCTCAATTTGGGCGAAGAGTTGCGAGCAATGCAGGTGATTGTACTCCGTTTTTGGAAAGGGACGTAGAACTGTGGACCCTCTGGTGCCTTACGTTAGAACTTGATTAATGCTGATGGATAGTTTATCTTAGCCTTAGATTTAATTCCCCAAATAATCCTTCTGTTACTAGTTTACCCTTCTGTCTTATTAAGCTGCAGATAACCTCAGCTGTCAGTCGAACTCCCTAATAATCAACCGTTTCGATGATTGATCCATCCGATCCGTCCGAAGCTCTGAATTTCATTCTCATCCAATGCTAGCTTTGTTACAATGATAGTTTCATTCCTACATCCATCTTTTGATTGGCTTCAAGGTCTTCCTCGTGGGACCTTTATTTCTATTTTATTCCCCTCTTCCATTTTTTTACACATTCGTGACATGTCTTGGTGGTTTACTAGTAGAGACTAGATAACCAATGTGATATCAATTTCATCAGCGCAGCTGCAGAACATTAGCGCTTCACCTGCACAATGATAACGCTTCACTTTTCTGAGGAGAAAAGTATGGTATATTTCTTGAACAGTTTTATAAAAAAGCAAAAAAAAAGTTTAGATGAATCATCAATACTATTTTGAGCCATAATTTGACCCAAAATACAATTTGATATAAATTGCCAATTGGGAAATCTCAAACTCGTGGCTCATGTATTTATTTGTGATTATGAGAAATAGTTACCATGTACTCTGTACATTCTTGTGAATCACATTGACCTGGCCATCATATATGTGGATGAGAATCTATTTATTCAGATTATCCCTCTACGCATTTTTCAGATGAACAGTATAAAAATAAGCATCCATATTTAAATGAAATAATTCTAATCGCACGCCTCAAAAATTAATTCCCAGTCTACTATGTAAAAGGCTATGCGTACGTACGTACGTAAGGTTCAGTTGCTAGGTGCAGTGATTTAAATATGCACCAATAGATGGCAAGCGAGCTCCCATAAACGATCTCCACTAACTGGCCTTGCATTAATAAAAATACAGATAAGGGAAATTCCTTAGAGACAGCCCCCTGCCTGCTTCACCAAAAATGCTGTATACAAAGAAACTACTGGTATTTGGATATTATTTATTGTTTACGATTTTTAAATATATTGTTTTCATTAAATATAAAAAAACCACACATTAATTTATATTTAATTATTTACCTTATTCATTACCTTTTGGATATTGTTTCAATATTTTAACCCGTTTCAGCAGGCTTATCAACTAGTCATCAATTCTTTCAAATGATTTCTTAGGGTAAATATTTTTTCATTTTCCTATCCTGAACATACCTGTTCATAGTCGCGTGTATTGATTGCATAAAATAATTCCAAACCATGGGTAAAATATCACCACAATTCTGCCTACTTGTTGCTTGGGAATATTTCATCATAATTGCAACCCTTCGAAGTCAAAATGCAGCAGCAATATGCACATTCTAAGCCCTTTTGTGCTAACAAGCTTTCCCCGTGGTATAAACGATTATTTTCTCCTTTCAAAACTCGTTAAAAATGTATGGGTAATCAACTCCGTTTTCTTATTTCAATTCACCTCTAAATGTTATCTTATTAAAGTAGATCTGAGTCATTGGGTACTCCATAATCTAAGGTTAAATAGCTCCGTATAACTTAGTAAAAGCATTTTTGCAGCATCAATTGGTGGGGTTCGTATCCACGACATGTTGTATAATTTTCTTAAAAACTCTGTTCCATTTAAACATTTTATGGATTGAATAAAATCCGGAAAAAATCGAATTCCTAAATCGGCGGTTACCGAATGGAATGAGAGCAAACGGACTGAAAAAGTGGCCATTTTCACACGTGGGCCATAGAACGGTAAAAAATGAAAGCTTCAGTAAAAATGCGCGTGTAAAAAAAAAACTTGATGTAATCATTTGCTTATCGGCTCATAACTTTGGATTTTCTCAGATGGAAACGCTATTCATCCTTTTTTTTCAAATTCTGATTTTCTGGGGTTGTATCAGGAAAATCAAATTTTTCCGGTGATTAAATACTGGGTAGTAATTAAATATGAGAAAGCGAAAGAAATCATTTGGAAAGGAAAGCTTCCCATCGAAATAGATCTTGCGAACAATTATTTCTTTTTATTTCCCTTTGCGCCTTGATTGGAATCATGTTTTTTCCTCCGAAGGTCACGCATTTCGAAGCTCTTTTGTTTTTTTTCTTCCTCTCTCGGACCTCTCTGTCTCGATGGTTTACCGTCCGTCCCCAGTGGAAGAGAGCCGACCGCAACGTGCTCCTCGCCTTCGACGGTGGATTGAAATTTCCAGACGCGGAACCACGCGCTCGTTTGTTTTTTTTCAATTTCCCGTTTTTCACTCCAAAACTCTATTTGGTTTTCGAATAAATACAATCCCCCCCCCCCCTCACGCAATGAACACGAGTCTTGCTTGCCCTTCGTCCCCATGGCGAAATCCCTCTCTCTCTCCGACAGCGCTCTGCCCCTTGGAAATGTTACGTTGACCAGGGATACATTTTTTCCCATTCGGCGTGTGTTATTTCTAAAATGCACAACCAACTCACCCAGCGAAGTAGCGCTAGGAATGACTAGGCTGTGCGCAATTATTCATGTGACGGAGGAGATCGTCTCTTGAAATAAAATGTTCACGTTAAAATTGTTGACGTTCGACCATTAATTGTTAAAAGTTAGTTTTAAAAAAATTGTATAACCCAACGTTAAAATTGTTCAACCTTGAGTTAAAATTTTTTACGTGCTTCAATGCATTTTTAAATAAACACCAGAATGTATAAATCACCTTCTGAAAATGTACTCATTGAGAATATACTTTTCTTCTCTCCAAGAAACTTCTATAAAGGGTCCGGCATAGTATGTGAACTAAGTAACGTTAAAAAAGTTTAGTGCTCCAAGATTTGTGGTGCTCATTCTATGTTTCTTAGCCAAGATGGATTTGCTGCATACCATAACCTATCATCGAAATAGTCCAGCATTGGCATGTACCGGATATTAAATTGATAAAATATCCTAAGCTCGAAATGAGAATAAATCCTGAGTAACCTTTTTCTATTCCATCAATAGGATACTAATATTATCGCTGCGAACCTACAATATTAACGTTTTGTGCTTGTTTTTTTTTCGCGTAAAATAACGTTTTCAATTTAATTCTGCCCATTCAGCCCAGCATGAAAATAAAACTTACCGAAGAAATATATGAGATATTTTATTGATTTATTGGAGAATCGACCCTAAAAATCAATGAATAAAAATATTCGTTAAAATTACGAAGTAATTAACAACATAAAAAAGCCATAGACGATTGGATTTGTTTTGATACTAACGTAGTAAAAGTATTTTTCTAAGGTGAAAATTTCAAAATATTTTGAATGATAAAAGAATGGAAATAAGAAATCTGGGAGAGGCACTGATCTTATGAAGAAAATGGACCGTTTATTTTCAGAAATATACTTATTGTGATCAAAATGGTTGGCTCTCGTTCCTGTTAATAAATACCATGAGGCTCAGTTATCATGTTTAAGAGGCTGGCATTAGGATAATAAATGGAAGCTATATGTTATGAAAATTAAACCTCGCTAAATTAAAGTTAGTAAAACCTCGAGCTCGACTGTTTGTCGTTGCTATCGTACCTTAGGCTCATTAAATCCTGCAGATGTCCCAAGGGGTAGAGTCATGTGGTAAACGGAGAAGCTTGTTCAGATTAACTGAAAACTGCTCTGTTCAACTCATTTTGCCGAGCTGTAAACTATGGGAATATTTTCAACCGGATTACTTTTTGATGGCGTAAGAAGGTACTCACAGATGGACTATACAGCTATCATAGTATTAAATGAAGTTGTATACATCAATTTTGGATCAAAAAACGCTTAAACAGCTACAGAAAATTTGTTGCCGTTATTGAATACCTCGCAAAGGCATCTTAGAGGAAAAGGCATCTCACGAAAAACGACAAGAATTCGGCTTTGTTATTAATTGATTGTTTTTGTTCACAAATCGTAAAACTTTTGCGTTTTAATCCTATGATCGAATCACCATTCGTCACAATTGCAAAACCCATGTGTGTCATGTGAAAATTAGGAATGCCAATCTAATATTAATCTAAATTCAATTACGACGTTTGTTTTTTTTAAATCTCAACAGAAGAATTTCTCTGATCCTTTTTCCTGAGAACGATTATTTCAGCTTTTTTGGAGTTAGTGCTATCAAGTGAATTCGTCGGCGCGTGAGCCTTAATAGTCCGGAAATGAACTGCGAGTTTCCAATCCTTTGACGTCAGAATTTAGGCGTCTTAATAATCGTTTATTGGAATATTAATTACAAAAAAGCCATTTGTTCATTGCATACATTGTTCAGCAATGCAAAATCAGTCTTCGATACTTATGAGCTGTATTTTAAAATTATCTACAGAAAAAATTGTTTTGTCATTTCATTTGGGAATAGGTATTTAACATTGCAGTGAGCGGCTGATGGAATACTATGATACATATAAAAAACAATGACAAATGTTAAATTTTGTGCACTAGAAGTACGTCATATTATTAACTTACTTGGATGACGATTTTATACCATATAGCTATAAATTCACCCAACCGAATTCTGTACATCCCTAGGTGTTATGCTTTATATTTAAACTATGCTATAAATTATGCTTCATATTTAAAGGAATTCGCTGTCATTATGTTGGCTGGTGGTTACTGCTCACTGTAATAACTCAAGTTACTACTCGCTTATTCCTTGTTGTTTTCTGTAGAGTCACGTACCATTGGAAATAATTTCTTGTAAAAGACACTTATAAGTGCACAGTATTTCACGTTGAAACGATCGTAGAAATACAGATAAGTTCATTAATGTAATACTTCATCTGTTAAAATTGTACAAGATTTTATTTCATCAAATGAAATCCGCAAACTGTAATTATTCTCACAGTTGAAAAGCCACTGATATGAAAGATCTAGACTGCACAGAATAACAACGAGTGCTATCCTATTGTATTAATAATTTCAGAAGATTTGCGATTTTAAAGTTTAAAATAGTGGTATACCATTTATTTTCTTTAGAATAAAAATAATAATATATATTTCTGAAAATATTTTTTGGAAATATTTCTGATTGGTATTGACACAACATGCTTTCGATCGGATTAAACTTGCGTCTCATGTCAGTAAGCTGATTTAACCATGCGTATTGAAGATAGTAATTCTGAATATCAATATCGTAGATATGGAATGTCGTAGTGAGAACTCGGATTTTCAAAAATGTCTGGAGTAGTGCCATCATTTATTTTTCTTTCATCATCTCAGTTTCTACTGAGATTGTCAACGAATAATCTTTACCTTGTCAAGGTAACTATCTCTATAAATTGGTTAGCTATTCCTACTTGTATATTGCTGTTCTATTAAATCATATTGTAGGAACTACAATTATAAATTGTGACACTAAGTTGAAATTATATTCGAAATGGATGCGTCCCTTTTAAAGCATGATTTGTTGGGATTGGTGCATGTCTTTCTATCGATGAAGATAGTTTTCTCGCATAATTAGTAAATTCTGAGGGTTGGGGAAACTTGTTTTATTAATTATCCTTTGGAAAGATATTTTGCTTATTAATGTTCATCACTTACATTATGATAAATAATGGCTGATTACGATCTATTACCCTATGACTCTTGAAACATTTTTAACTCGCGTGCGTTTTTTGGAATTTGGCGTAGTCTATTCATTCAATTCACCGCTGCTTAATTGAGTCTTATTGCAATGCTTTTGGGATACACGATGTAATTACTGAAAATTGATTACCGCAAAAGCATTCTCCCTTGGGGTCAAAGCGGTAAATGGCTCCCGGGCGCTGCGGAACGCATGCAACGTAGCGTGATAATTATAATGGCTAGACATTCATCGCTAGCAAAATCTAAAAAAAATACTGATGACAGATATTTTGGAAGAAACGTTTAAAAATCGTTTTAAATGGGCTGAAATATAGTATTTATGAGTTTAAGAGCATTCAATTTATTTCTATTAATGCAAAAATATGTTTACACGTGATTTTAAATTCTGAATAAGCAATCAGAGTTAAAATATGACTGTGAAGTAGGGATAAATATACTCACACTTTCTATTAATATTCCTATAATTGTTGGATAAACTATGAGTATGGTGCAATAACTTGTCGCAACACTCAAGTGATTCTTTGGCAACACAGTATACTGATATAAATATTCTTTCCGTGTTTCCAATAGAATATAGAAAAATAATTTCTTAATTGAGTTTATTATATCTGTTTGGCCGACGAGTAGAAGTGGAACCTATTTAGAGTTTAAATGTTAGTTTTAAATTATGTATCAAAATTGCTGATATTAGTTGCAATGGACATTCCAATTAAAATATCAAAACCTATCAAGGTCATATATAATTAAGTTGTGAAATAAATTTATTGATATGACGAGCACTTTTAGCGCAGGGGGTTATCCTCATCGCTGTGGACCTAAGATATGTTACTAATCGGAGCACTAATTCGTTAAAAATTCTGGATGAGCGGCTGACATTGTTTTGCGGAAAAAAATAATCATTCTATGACATGAAGCCCTTTGGATGAGGAAATCGCTGCAGAGGAATTAACACCAATTTCCAATTCGCAGCCTCGAAAGTTTGATGTCATTTACATTGCATAACAGTACAGTGTTTGATAACACAAAATGTGTAAGTGAAGCATGTCTAGGACGAGACTTTGATCGTAAAAATTGGGTTGAGAAATACAATTGTACTCTTTTGGAATTAAAATAGAACTAGGAAGTCCTCTGCTGATGGACATTTTAATTTGCTATCTCAGTCAGTTGTGACTAACTAAGGAAAAGTTGTTCCTTCTAGATGGTAACATGATAGTGGCTACGAAGACAAAACTCTAAGTTATCGCATGGCACATTACTTCCTAAAAAAATGGTAGAAAAACATCAATTGAATGAAGACATTTAATAGAGAGTAGACTTTGTTTTCTAACAATCATAAAACTATAAACGCTTATTAAGTTGTATCCCGTGACAAACGAAACTACCTAAATTTAATAATATTTTGTTAATAGCAGAAGCAACAGTTTTGTTATAAATCTTTGCATTTTTTTGTTTAGCATGTGATTTTATTTTACCTTTTTTGACCTCAACGGAGCATTTCAGAGTTTTGTTTGCCAGTCTAAGGAGCAAGTTCACTTGAGTCTGAAGGATTGGAAGGAACTAAGAGTGAATAAGAATATTTGATAATGGCTGGCTAAAAATAACTTTCCTTCTCCTAATGAAACAGTCTTTCCTTGACTCTTTCGTCATACAATGGTTCGTAGTCATAATTTTATGTCAGAAATATTTTTTTAAATATTTATAATACTTATAGATTTCAGTTTGAATGGTAGAATTTTTTTATGTTATAAAGTCAGCGTCACACTTTAACTTATGATTCGTTTATAGTAAAACAGCTAAAGTGGTTCTGTAGTACCTACTAGGTAAGAAACCTGTATGAAATGGAATAACCTGAGAAATGTGGATGCTTATGCTATACATGCTGAATTTCTGGAGGTATATTTCCAAGCTGCAACAATATTATTGATATATCGATACAAATAACTTATGCGCTATTCCAATAAATAGTAAATACATGGATGGAATATACAGATGTATTTATTTTACGGATTGTTTTTTCTGCTGCAAGGGGCCAACGTTTGGAGGGAAAATAGTTTGATTTGGAGTCAGCTCCGTACTCACGTGCTCTTTAAAAACTGATAATATTAGGTGCTAAGAAATGAAGGTGGATTTGAAAAGGGCAACTGAAATCTGAACTTGGAGGAATTCAGGTTATTTGCTCAAGCGTACTTTGTTTTGGGTTTCCTCACATGGTTTAAAATGAAAGAGGCACGTCTTTAAGAGACATATTTCTTGATCTGACTGATCTGAGCGCGTAGTTAACTAAATTATAGAGATTATTCATAATTTTTGAACAAAAAATCACTGATACTCATGGATTACCTCCTATCATGTGTCAAAAACAGCATAGAAGACAAAGGACTTCAGATGGAGTTTAATGCCTGTTGTTCACGGTAAAATTTTAGGTATAAATTATGGTGAACGACTGGGAATAAATTATGGTGAACAGTTAACTGGGAAATGTACTCGGCTATTACACCACCTATACCAAATGACTAATACCTGTTGCTCACGGTAAAATTTTCGGTTAAACGTTCTATAAAATCGACTAGTTTTATAAAAATGAGCTTGCTAACGATAAAACCGTTTTATAAGACCTAGTTTTGTAAAACGCTTTACGGAATAGGACAGGTTCTATTTCCATAAAACCGTTTAATGCAACAACCAATGAGACGTTCCCGCTCATCGCGTTGATAATAATCTCGTATCCATGGGAAGCCAAACAAGGAAATCGTAAACAATTATGGCTGGAAGTTCATGGAACGTTGAGGCAGTATCATTCTTGTTGTTAGAAGAATGCGTTACAGCCTAAGCACCGTCGAGTGAGATCATAAAGTAAGTAAATAAACAATACATATAAGTCATCCAAAAGAGAGTGCATTATTCACTTCACGTGTTCGCAAAGCGTCTCATAGATGGCAGGACATTGCGGTTTTATGAACAGTTTTACCGTGAGCAAGAAATTACGTTTTACGTACGATTCATAAAACTTTCAATAACAATTTTTACAAAACTCTTTTATGGAAAATTGTACCGTGAGCAACAGGCATAAGAATGATGGAGAATCTCTATATATAAAACAAAGTCGGGTAAGTTACACCACTTATAACTCAAGAACGGCTGGACCTATTTTTATGAACTTTGATTTGTTGGATTTTTCTCCGCCCCGAATAGCAGAATAACTATTAAAGCATCGGAAAAATTCACGAAAAAAAATTTATGAAGAAAATTCATTTTCTCATACATTTTCTATGGAACGGCTTGAAGGTTTTTCTTTAATTGCTTTTTTAAATTATTTGCACTCAAGATATTGGATGAAAATTTGTATCATATATCGCATAAACTAATGCAGTATTATATTCTTTCATTCAATTTCCTCATGCGTTTCGTTTTTGTCCAAGTATTGCGTTTTTATCTGGAAATTCATCAATTTTTTTCCTTTTCAACAATAGAAATATCCTTGGCAACCAGACGTGAATATCCATTTAATAGTGATTTCATTGCTGCAAGAGTGACTGGCTATTCATTCTTGCAGCATTTAAAGGCCAGATATTAGTGACTAATTTGATAGTTGTAGTCAAACGACTCGAGTTTCCCGTTCGCCTTGCATTTTCAATGACCATCAACAAGGCACAAGGCCAATCGCTTCATGTGTGTGGATTAAATCTGGAAAATCCATGCTTTTCGCGTGGTCAATTATATGTTGCATGCTCACGAGTGGGACAAACCAGTAATACCAAATTCAACACCAGCTGATGAACTCAACGCTTGCCTCAAAGCGTCGCATCTCTGGAGACATGTGCAGAAACTCACGTTAACGACCAATATGCGCGTAAATCTGCAGCGCAATGTGTCACCCATATTTTCAAAACACCCATTGGACATTGGCAATGGAAAAGTACCAGTTGATGTCGTTACAAAATATATTTCAATTCCATTGAACTATTGTGTCATTGTTCCATCGATCGAACAATCATTTCAGAAATGTTTTCCACAAATTGGCATCAATTACAAACCACCAATGTCTTTGCGAACGTGCTATTTCGGCAGGAAAAAACACAGACGTCAATGCAATCAACTACGCCATTCACAAAAATATTTCGGGCCAGTCTGTCCCCTACAAATCGATTGACAGGGTCATGAATGCGGACGAGATTTTTAATTATCCAATTGAGATTTTAAATTCGTAGGATATTTCTGGTGTACCACTGCACAAATTGTCACTTAAACTCAGTGCACCAATAATTCTTTTCCGTAATATTTACCAGGCTCACTGTCAAACAACTGCTGCCAAACTTCATCGAAGCGACAATCCTGAATGGCAAGTCAAAAGGAAAAGATGTGATTATTCCACGTATTCCCATCATTCCCACCGACATACAGTGGGGCCAAATCCCGAAAAGGTGGTCAAAACTCCAAAATTTGAACTTTCTAATTTAGATTTTCATTCTGCTGGAATGGATAGACCAATATTTGGGTCAAATAGAACTGCATCTAATATGCAAGTAAACGATGACATTCACTTAGAAATAATTAGTAGAATTAGAATGCCTGCGGCTCACCAGTGCAACAGAGGAAATCCCGTAGATAAATAGCCTTTTCAAAGTTCTATTGCGATTCGTGTATTTCCCCGATTTATATTTAGGAAAGTGTAATCAGTTCCAGAATGTAATTTAATATTATTTATTTATTTGAAATGAGCAAATGGAATATATTAAAATAGTTGTTAACAATTATTTGAAAGGGAAACTTTGCAATATTTTCTGGGAAAATCGATGGAAATGTTTATGTGTACCGCAGTGTACCACAAAATGTTTAATAAAGGGTTTTAGGTGAAGGTATTAGCTACACACAACACTAAAAAAATTCTGCACATAATTGCACGAAAAGGTTTAACTATAAAATGAGAGCATCAGTGCATTATCCCCGTCAAGCCAAGACCTTCTCAACTGTGAAACCCCATTGACCCAAATATACGGGTAAAGCGCATATGATACTGGCATAACGTAACAACGCTATAATATTATGGTATTAAAAATTTATTTATAAAAATAATTTAGTTTATTATTTATTTAACTAATTTGTTGTTAACTATTAATTATTATCACGTGCGTTATAAAACTGCGTTACTTTTATCACTTTCGAAGTAAGCCATGGCAAAGGCGTAGGCGAGATCGTAGGAACCAATTCTTTACGAGAGAAAAAGGATACCTTCGTAAGTCGAAGGGTCTCTACGACCTAAGTTGATTTCCACCTAGAGCGCTTACTGGAATCATTACTGGTTAACGTCATGGAATCGCCGTGGTTACGCGATAAATATTCAGAAACATAAACATATTTCATAGTGATTCGTTAATTACACGACGATTTCTCTTCCGTGAAATGGAATTATCTCCAGAAAGTAAGTAGAATTTTATTTATTTTTTATTATTTATATGATTTGATTCGATTATTTAAGAAATTAAATCAATAATATGCAATAATCGAGTTATTTACAACACAATTACAATTAACCAGATAATAACAATGACAATGAAAATTTAGTACTTGTTGATGAAAATATTTACGTGCATGGCAGTTCAGCACAAAATCTTTGATAACACATTGTGTTTTAATTAAAATTAAAATTTTAATTGTTGTTGAAATGTTGCCTAGTGCAGCAAATCAACTGGTTGCTAATTTATATAGTTTGTGATTTACTAGTTTCAGGTTACTGTCCATTTTCATATTGACGAAGCCCTACTGGAAAGAAACAGCTGAGATTCTGTATGGCGTTCTGGAGGAAGCAATCCGGTCAGAATTTGTGAGCAGTATTTAATGCCTGCCAAAGAGAAGGTCCGTTTGAAATTGCTTGTGTACAAGCCACAGACCAGGTGGCAAAGGTACTTTCGTATAGAGCAGCGGTTCTCCGCGAAGCATAGCGAATGGCTCGCAATGAGCCACTTGCATATTTTCGGCTCGAATGATAAGAAGACTGGTGATGGCAATATGAAGAAGAGCAGTGGACGCCCACGGACTGATTTTTCAGCAACCAGCGACCGAACTAAGCGCAGCTGTACCCATGCATGCATGTTTGTACAGCTGTACCCATGGTACTGCATGCCAACAGCTGTCCACAACATCCTAATGCACGGCAAAGACGTGATAAAGCATGCTCTGTTTCCAATCGGACAAATGTCTGAAGAGGCATGTTATAAATTGCTCAAACGCTATCGCGAGAATTACGTTCACAAGTGCTCACGTTCAAAAAATATGGAGGATGTATTTATACGGATGATGGTTCAGTCGGATCCAATAATATCCAGTCAGTCTGAGCACCATCGAATGAAGCAGCGCAAAACAATGACGCCTGATGCAATATGGGCATGCTCCTCGCACCATCATGCGATTTGCTATCAGATGATGACTACTCAGACGATTCGCCTCCAGAAGACTCATCGTTTGATCCTGAAGTGGAATCGTGAGGGTACGTGTTTCAGAATATGCCGTGAGGGATATTATATAATGTATTATAATGAACTCCAGGTTAATGAGCAGGTAAAAGGTAGAGCATTGTAATTTAAAAACATGTAATTAATACTGTTACCACCATAAACATTGTAGTTGATTATTCCGCCAATTTTAAAAGCAACTGAAATACCTCATTTCTCATGTAGAAGAATCAACAGAATGCAGTTGATTCAACAAATCACGAGTATTATACCCTAGCAGAGTTTTTTGCATTCAAAAAGAAATTTATTTTTAAATAAGTATATTTTACATTAACCCTCGAGTACGGTCGCCTGGCTGTTAAACACCCAGAGTGATTTAGAAATGTAATTTATTTCATCTCGTCCTCTCTGGTGCATCCAACTCGACAGTAGCTGAGGTTTTAGGTATTGAAAGTATATTGAAAGTAAATTTAGCAATATTTATTTTTTCTGTGGTGAGAAAAATAACATTTTTTGAAGCTCTGGGAATAGGACACCCACCGACCGATCTCATGTGAGAAACACATTTGACACCCTTCTGAGAATTGATACGCAATAAGAATGCCACCGCATGTTATTATTGAAGTTGAGAGATAAAAAGATCCTCGAAACGTATGCTCTTTGACATCAAAATAAAGTATACGCTAACATTGGAGATTTCCCAAATGCCAATGTGTTGATAAGTCCAGGAAGAAAATGAGCAAACAAAGTTAAGATCTTTGGTAGATGGTTTACTTCCAAGCAATAAGGCTGTCATTCGATGTACTACGACATGTATACATTGTATCTGTTTTTCGTTTATACTATCCCCGTTTTCTCTCCTTTGGTAGACTTGGTAAAGAATTTACTGAAAACCTTTCTCATTCGTTGAGTTGCCTTCACGCTATCGTGTCCCCTTTTTGCTGTTTCTTTCTGTGTGTCACAGAGCTGGTTTTAGTATCTGAGTGTCTTCTGCGGTAAACCCACAGCTACTCGACAGTAACTAAGGTAAATATGAGCATATTTTCTAGTCATCGCGCTTGTAGATTTAGCATTTTGACGTAAAATCGAAAGTATCCTTCATATTCCACAATTTACAATTGGTACAAATTTCTTATTATTCCATTGCTGAGGATATGATATTAATATCGTTTTAGTTTTCAGTATTACGTTTGATGAGTATCAAGAAAGAATATTTCAACTGTTAGAGATAATGGAAGAAGAGGAGGTATTCATTTGCGATATATATGATGCAGACGATACAGATAGTTTGCGATAAATGGGCGTGACACTAGCATTGATCAGGATATGAGTAGCTAGGAGTCAGACGAAGGAGATAGTGAACTGTTTTACAGAAAGGATTAAGAAATAGTGTGGCGAAGAAAACCTTTTTGCTAAAATGTCCAAATAGGTTCAGAAAACATTTTCCAAACGTCTTCCTCGTTGAATGATTATTCAAAAAGTATAGAATGTCCTTTGGAAAGATGGGAGTTATTAAAACGTAAAATTCAGATACAAAAATTAGCGCAATTTCATCCAAACGAATAACATTGAAATACGAGCTCTATTTGGAGTTTTGTATTTGTTAGGCCTTCACAAAAACTCTCCTACAAACGTAAGAGACTTGTGGGCAACAGACGGAACTGGAATTGAACTTGTATACATGCAGCAATCACTTAAATGATAGGTTTTCATTTCTAATGCGTGTTATACGTTTTGAAAACTTTTTTTGATAGCAAAGAAAGACAGAAAGTTGATAAACTGGCTGAAATAAGATGCATAGACACTCAATTCAACAATAATATTCAGAAAGCCTATAAAGTTGGAATTTACCTATAGCAATTGACGAAATGTAGGAAAGTTAGATGAATTTTCAGCACAGCTTTTACCACATGTAGTTTTATTTATCAAGTCCATGGTTTCGTTACTGAGTAACATCTTCAGAATCATGAAAAAATATTTCCGATGCCGTGGATTTTCAGAGGAAAGAATCAAAATATAATCCATACATCCATACCTCTTTACTTACATCCATACTTTCTTTCATACGTGTCTCCAAATTTCGAGGAAGGAAGCACAATTGGAGAAGCATTCCTATTGCCAAAGAAAAGAAAAATGTCAGAAAAATTATTTCCGATGCCAAATATGTAAAAGTAAGGATCGGAAAACTTAGTCAAAGGGTTCATTCTATGGTATTCACGTGTGTCAAGAACATTCAAATATTTATTGTGATGGTTGCCAGGATAAAATATCTGCCCGAATGGATATCGTAGAAACGTCGGATGATTGATGAGGATGCAATATATATTTTGTACATAAGTAAATAAAATATGTAAAAAATTATTTTATGTGTATAAAATAAATATAAAAATTGGATATTAAGTAAAATGTAGTCAAAAATAAAAGTTACGTTCATTGAAAAATATCCTGGGTGTCCGACAACCAGCGACCTGAATTACGTTTGCAAAGTAGATGACCGTACTGAAGGGTTAAACATATAAATTGCTCATCTTATGAAAAAATTGATTTATTAGAATAATAAAATCCAATATATAATTCATTTGGCACATAATTTCAATTCAACCTTTTGATTTTGAAAATTTTAGTCCGCCCTACTGGATCCACCCTTTTGATTTTTTTTAGCTTTTGACGCTGGATTTATAATTAGCAACCTCAAAAGCCCCTATGTATGTACAAACTATCGTGCAAATTGAAAGATATTTTCATATTTTGGCCAGCTTTTCGGGTTTTGGCCCCACTGTGCGCGACATGCCATTTGATCTAAAACGACTATACAGTTCCCCGTTCGCTTTGCATTTTCAATGACCATCAACAAGGCACAAGGTCAATCGCTTCAAGTATGTGGATTTCAATCTGGAGTATCCATGATTTTCTCACGGTCAGTTATATGTTGCATGCTCACGAGTGGGACAGCCGAAACATTTATTTGTTTTTGCAGAGGGCGGTGATAAGACCAAAAATATTGAATATCCGAAAGCACTCGCATAACATTTTCAACTCTATTATAATATTTACAAAAAAATAATTTTCTTTTATTTATTTTGAACATGAAAATGTGTCTGCTTTGTATATGTGTGCCTACTTAGAAAGAAAACGAGGCATTGCAATATATGCCGGGCACACAGCTAGTATGCAAATAAATTGTAGTATAGAGGACGAGTATGTCAACTTGTTCCGTGTGTGAAAAGTTAAAAGCACGTTGACAGTATTTCCAACTTTTTTGGTTTCCCCCACTGATTTTCCAACGACATCATTCTAACTTGATCTCTGCATGTTGCACACACGGCTTATCGGGTATTTCCAGATCTATTGAGTAATAATGAACTCCCTTCGTTATTCCATATTGTACCATAATTCCCTCCGTATTTGTTAATGTCTACAATCTATCCAGGAAATAGACCTAGTGGAACTGCGTTCAGAGTCGTGGCAAAATGTATTATTTTTTACGCCATGCTTATCAGTTTTAAAAGTGAATCTAAAAATCTTTTTGGGAGCTCTTACTGCAGCTACGAGGAATATTTAATATGTGGCAGCAAAAATAATACTTCAATGGTGAATGCTCTGGAGGTACAGTGTGAAACATATGGGTTGAAGGTAAAGTATTAGAATACAAAGATGATGAGATTTTCCACAATAAGACAATAGTAGTTATAAGTCAAGACTAAATATTTATGAAGATTATAGGGAATAAAATGGAACAGGGGGAACACTTCAAGTATATCAAGAGTATTTTGTTCGAAAAGAGATTAGTAGCAAAACGAGCTTGGAATTGCATGGACCTAAGAAAAACTTTAAGAGGAGAAGACTGTTAAAGACTCTTGCTAATGGCTTGGAGAAATATATTTAAAACATTTAATTGGGAGCATGGCATTGTATGGTTTGGAGACTTGGCCATTGAGTAAATACGTTTTTTATACCGCGTTTACACATTCGCACGAGTGGCGAGGCGAATCGCGAGGCGAATGGCGAGGCGAATGTGTAGTCGGTTCACTCGTGATTCGCCTCGTCGCTCGCCTCGCCGCTCGCTCTGGGAGCGGTTTTTGGGGACGAGTCAAAGGCTTGTAGGGACGAGGCGAACTCGGTGTTCACACAGTCGCTGCTCAGTTCGCAACGAGCGCGTTTATCAACACGTGTTTCTTTTTAATTTTCTATTGAAAAATGGAGTGGAGTAACACTCAAGTGTTTGAGTTTTTGGAACTCTACCATGGTGAACCTCCTATTTGGAACCCGAAGCATCCACTGCATAAAAACAAAAAGATAGTACACGATTCATGGACTCGAATATCGGCCAGTCTAAATACATCAATTATTGAGTTGAAGGCAAAAAGAAATTCGTTGATGGCTACATTTCGTACCCATCGCCGGAGGAAAGAAGCTTCCATGAAATCGGGTGCTGGACAAAAGGATATCTACCAACCTATATGGTTTGCCTACCAAAAAATGGAGGAGTTCTTGGCGCCTGTGTATGACTGCGGAGCGACCACAAGTACCTTGGACGCTGAAAATGTAAGTAATTGTTTTACTAGATCACTAATTATATTGCCTCCGTGTAACTTCCAACGAATTTGAATCATTCACTAGGTATACCATCATATAAAGTTCGAATTTGTAGGACATCTAGAGGAAATATTTAAGAAAATTTGACATGAATTCGAAGTTTAAATGAAGTTGAAAATTCAATCAAACAACAAAAACACTGGTACAATATCCATTCTTTTTTTGACCACCAACAAAGTTTTCAGCACGTCATCAGGGTACAGTTTTCCAAATGTGCGGTCCTTTCATACATATTACGACATTAGGGGAGGGGGGTAGGAAGTTGAGGGAAAAGGTGGTGGTGTGGGCGACTACAACATTATTACAAAGTTGTTGCCACCCACACCCAGTGCCGTCCGTGCGGTAGTGCGACAGGTGCCCTGCCCACGGCACCCTTTCCCTCAACTTCCTAACCCCCTCCCCTAATTTCGTAATACTTTGTACAACGACAACAATTGTGTCATGATGCTGTCGTCGCCCATACCTCCCTTTCCCTCAACTTCCTACCCCCCACTCCGATTTTGTAACATTTGGAAAACTGATCGCTGATGAAGCGCCGAAATCTTGGTCGGTAGTCAATGAAAGTGTGGACATTGTACCAATGTTCCTTTCTTCTAAAGATGTATATCTATTGTTTCCACAAAGTTATTACTAATACGCTTTCATGTGTTAATAAAACAAGATTGTTGTTCATTATATTTCTATTTGCAATAACACTATATACAGATACATATTCATGGTGGAGAATCTAGAATCTATTATTATAAAAGTAGTCAGAAAATTCTTCTCTTATCTGTAAAGCACTTAATCTTGCACGTCTAGCTATGATTGGTAAAGAATTTATAGCAGATCTCTCGGAAGTAATATGCCTCCAAGACCCTTCATGAACTACTTCACCATTGACTATAGCATCGAAGCTTCCTGGAGGCGTGTAGATATTTCTGGATGTCTCTCTTCTCCTTAAGAAATTATGTAATAATATGCTAGACATTGTAATTAGTGAGGCCTGATTCGGTTGAAGTTCCATAGGTTTCTTAAATATCCTAAATACTGATGACAATACACCGAAAACGTTTTCCACAATAGCACGTGAACTAGATAGTCGACAATTGAAAGTTCGTTGTAATGAACCATTGTCGTGATTGCCTGGATAGGGCTTCATCACATGTGTGCTTAAGGCAAATGCTCCATCACCAAGGAATACATAAGGCACGTTCTTTTTTTTCCAGGAAGTGGACAGTCAGATGGTAAATTTAAATCTTCTGACATAATTTTTTCCCAAAGGAGACTATTTTGGAACACTCCTCCGTCACTAATTCGTCCCGGAGCACCGATATCGGCATATATAAAATTGTAATTGCTATCAACTAAAGCTAATAGTACAATGCTAAATGTCTTTTTGTAATTATAATATTGAGAGCCACTGCCAATTGGACCTTCTAGCACGATGTGTTTACCGTCGATTGCACCAACACAATGTGGAAAGTTTCCTCTAAATCCTTCTTCTATTGCTATCCATTCTTCTGGTGTCTGCGGCATCTAAAAATAAATAAAATGTCTCATTTTAAAAATATTTTGAATTAATTTTATTGCATTGCTAAGTTGGCAGTAGCTACATTAAGTTTTCCATATCCAGTATTATACCATTTCATCATTCCAGGCATTACTACGTCAACCTGAGGAGCAACACCAGAATGAAACAGAAGAACCTGATATCACTAATAACGAAAGTCAAGAATCAAGGCAAGCTGATGAGGAAACGCAGCTCAATACCAGTGTGAGATCAAGAGAATGTGTTGTGCCTGCTACTCAGCGAGAAAAGCGACGCAGGATAGCATCTGAAATTGATGACGCAAGGAGCCAAATTAAACAAACATTTGCCACACTCACCAATGTTCTCAGCAAAAAAGATGAAAAAAAAGAAGCAGACGATTGCGATCTGTATGGACAGCTACTGGCAAAGAAACTGAGAAACTATCCCATACACGAAAGACATCTTATAATGCATGATATTGATGGGCTTCTTTTGCAAAAACCACCTATCAATGCCATGATATCTCCTTTCAGCTCCTATTCTTCTTCTCCTACTCCCTCTCCTATCAACCTCCATGCCCCAATTTCCATTAATACCCTGAATGAACCCTCTTCTACCGCTTCATTTAACCTGTCATCACAGTCTAAACAATCCCCCATTGCTCACTGACATTTCATCGCATGAAGCCACAGAATACGTAAACACGTCATTCCCACAATAATAAAACAACACATTCTCAACAAAACATTCTGCAGTCAGCGTGGAGAAGTACTGAACGTGATGAACAATACGATGGGTAATAACAAATTTTTGTACAAATATTTTAAATTTAAAAAATTAAAATTCTGTGAGCATAATATTAAACATTTTATATTTACGCTGTACCTAATAATGTGAAACATGCTTTGAATAAAGTTATCAGTTTATAAGTAGCTGCTTACGTACCTTAATTTCTTCCTTCAAGACGATGTTAATTGCTTGACACACCTCTGTGACAATCTTGGATATTATCGAACTTGAAATCTTGAACAAAAAATGAAGACTTCTGTAGCTATCGCCAGTAGCTAAAAATCTCAAAGCTACTGCTAGGCGGACTTTGGCTGGTATCGGTATTCTCCATTTAGTTTCTCTTTTTTCAATCATTGGTTTTATTTTTATTAGTAAGTAATTGAAATCCGTTGGTGACATTCTACAAAAGTTCGAGAATTCTCCGGAGTCTTCGCATAGCATTTCTAGAAACATGTTTTCCATACTATGTCTGAAAAAAAACTTTAAGCTTAATTATTTGGCAATAATTGAATTCATTTTTAAATGGATACAAATTGCACATTTTATTTATTTAAGAAAAGAAATGTGGTAGGAAGTCGAATAGTTTTTCGAAATAGTTTCTACTTACATGGTTCTGTTGCGATGATATGCTATCATCCACCATCGTCTACGGTGACGTCTTTTTTCAAATTTCTCACGAATAACTTCAAGAAAGTTGTCAACACTTAGCAAGTACAGGGCGGATGCCGCCACAACTTCCGCCTCGTCCATTTGCCTCGACTTAGTGAACTGAACACCCGGCGAGTGTGTAAACGGTCATTCGCGTTGTGGGGACGAACGGACGAATGCCACTCGCGAATGTCGGCGAGTGACGAGGCGAACCACGAGCGCGAATGTGTAAATGCGCTATTAATATGTGTGTGTGTGTGTGTGGAGGAAGACGTAGCGTGGGGAGGAGTGTTGTTGCTTGGGGGAGGGGGAGGAAAAAATGGTGACGTAAACACGGAGAGGGCCACAAAAGTGAAAGTAGGGACAATTGAGAGTGAAATGAATGCTGAGGGGGTTTGATAGGATGGAGGAGGCTGAGCAATATATCGGAAGATGAGGAAGTAAAAAACTCAGACGGAGAGAGGAATGCTTGAACGCCATGTCATGAGAGATGAGAGAAAGAATACCCCCTTTTAAGTGAAACTAAAAGATAGCGAAATATATATTCCGTTTTTTCCCGGATCATATGACGCGCGGGCGTACAACCTGCGCCATAGTTATAGGCACTAATATTGGGAAATATATTTTGCCATTTCACTGGCCTTCGATCTTACACCGATAAAACTGGGAAGCTTCTTTTCCCAGGAGATGTGAACAAGTATGATGTGATCTCGACGTGACAGGAGACTGTCATAATTTATTTTACTTACGTCTCATTGCCATGGTCAGATCATGAAGATTTCAAAATTTAAAAAAAATCCTGGTATGTATTACTGCAACTGGGGTGTAACTGTCTATCGTTAAAACGGCATTTAAACAGAATAATATCAAGTAAATTTGGAGCAAGTTTCATTGCTACGTACTTTAAATCCAGTTAATACTACGTCATGAAGCCAGAATATTCGTGGAAACATTTGGCGGTAACATTGACTCTATAAGGCTCCGTAAAATATTCCTTGGAATACTTCGGGCAAACAATAGCGTCTTATATGCTGGAAAATACGGTTGCCAAATATAAGAACTTTGAAAAGTTGCCTATGATTGGATATTTTACCAAAATATTTTGTACAATCTGAAAATAAATAGGTATATTTCCAACTAGAATTAGAAAAAAGTGGACGAGGGTTGTACTGAGAGTAGCGACATATTTGGAATGAAATAAATTTGTAGTTTTCCACACTTTTTTCCTCCAACCGGTTCCAATGAATACTCGTCAATTTCAAGAGGTTAATAAACTACGAAGTGATCAGTCTCACATTTGTACGATGGACAAGAGGAGGGGGGAGCGGGGAGGAGGTTTTAGGAAAACAGGGAATTAAGATGAATGCTAGCTTACTCAGAGGGAGCAAGGTCAGTGCTTTGAAACCATGATTGAGGAGGAGAGTGATGGGGGAGGAACTCTTACAGAAAGGAGAGGTGAGTTCATAGGAGCCACCTAATTTACCAGTTTTTCCTTATACAGTCTGTGAAACGTCCTTATTTCACGTATTCCAAATAATCTAGCTTGGCATCTTTGCCCCTATCATGTAAAACTAAAAACATTAAAATTTGAAACAAGATCTTTAACTCTATGAGAAGCTACATGACGAATGGGGGAATTCTGAGAAAACGCTGGACTGCTTGGAGTGATTTTTCTCGGAATGCACTAAATCCATGAAAAATTCTTTGTTTTTTTGCTTTCATGAGTTGAAAAAAGGTAGCTTTCTTAAAAGATATTTTAGAGAATGATCCGGTCTCTCACCGCAACTGATAAGCAGGACCACCCAAAGACCTGCTATCAACTTATTAAAATTGCAAAGTTTAAAGCCGTATGTATCAACGTAAATCTTATAGAAAAACGTACATATATATGTACTTCCGTGGTTTCCCACCTTCTATAGGCTTCCAACTCTTTCAATAGATTTTAATCCATCATGTTGCTCCAGTCGGTTCTTTCAAAACCTTCGAGAAGCTTTAAACCTCCTTTGGGTTTCTCTGAGAGTGCTATAGGCTCACGACAGATAAAATGGCCACCGTAGAAGCTTACTCTCGAGTCGATATATACTTTACCGTGCCTCATGAAGGCGTAGGTATGTGGCACCGCAGAAGATGGCAATACTGACGAAGAAGACGTAAAATCTTTCCAGGATCCGTCCATAAATTATTTAGCACGACTCGGACCCTTTTTTTTTGTTCTTCTTTCGTTCACAAAAAACCAGCAAAACGTCTTCTCCCATGGTACGCTCCGTTTTTAAAGCCAGCCATCATATGAAATCTTTCTCAAGCGTTTCTTCCAAATAGAAATAAAATTTTGTGTCGGAGGAAAGAAAGAGAATCGCGATAATGAGCAGTTTGGGAAATTGCCGTTTTTAAAATTTCTGAAGTCATTGTTTTGAGGATTTATTTATTGGTTGAGAGGGTTGGAAATGGTTAATCATAAAGCACCGCATTTCACAGCACATAAGACGCACCTTTTCCGACTCGAAAACGCCTTCTAAAACCCAGCCTACGTCTTGCGGGCTCTTACGTTTTCACGCATCCGATTTTGTGGTGCTGTCGGTGATTGGATGTCATCTCTCTACTTTAATTGCAGTCTGCGTTACGGCAGAGGAAAAAAAAGGGAACTCTCCGTCATTCATTTGTTTCTGGGATTCTATGACGAATAACTATAACACACTTACTGTTTTTGAAAATCAACTATCCCATTCTCTTCTTATATTTCGTTGACATTAACTCATGGTAGTTATTAATACTTTCTTCAATAGTATAACTCGACAAATCACTTTATCTATTATTGTTTGGAAAAAAGGTATTGCGCAATAAAATTATGCTTTTCTTATTCTGTAAACATTAGAAGGTAGTCAGGATTGTAATATTTAAACGGCTTGCCCCTACCAGGATGAAATATTTGGAAGCGTTACCACCAGCTGCTTGCACTTTGACGACTAGGGAAGCGCGGAAAGAGTTTGAGCCTTAAACTCTGTCTTCTTCAGTTTACCATTTCTCAAACTTTTACCATATTATTATTTGGGCATGAATAATTCTCTCCACGTTAATAGTGGAATTGCCTTTGCAATGCGTTTTATTCAGTACTTATTTCAATTAAGTATCGACAGTTTAGTTTGCACTTTGGGTGCGACATTTAATTCCAGCTAGCTGTGTATGGAATGATATAAAATTAATCGCAGCATTTTGCCTTTGCAGGCTTTTAATCCAAGATTGAGAGAGCAAGGCATATGGAAAAGGTGATTATTGAGGGAGTATTGCACAAAGAAGGCTCCTTTGGGGGAAAGGAGTCTGACAGGAGAAATTAGGAGGTTAAAAAACTTGACTGAAGGACTTATAGAGCGGTTAATTCGTTTTGAAGAGGATGGTTGAGGGTAAAATGTTGGTTATGCGTGGAGGAGGTAGGAGAAAAAATTGAATTGTAAATGCTTTTGGGGGAGGCCAAAATGCAAGTCGCTAGTTCATAGTCATAATTCATAGTCGCTAACATTTTTCCTGCTAAGAGGAATAACTTCTCCTAATCAGCAATGTCTTTCTTTATTCTTTTTTGACCCCAAGCAAATTTCAATTTTACTTATTTTTTCTCATCTAATTCTCGTCCAAAACATGCTGCACTCGGACTTTCTGCGTATTCAATAACATGCTCCCCCGTACATTTTCGATGTGTTAATGAAATCATCCAGTTTTCTACTGGACTACTGGAAATACTGCTCGAAGTCAGAAAAATCATGGGCAGGACTATCCTTCGAATATACCATTTATTTGGTCAAACACTAATGATGATGACGTAACAAAGTGGTCTACCAAAGATGGCAAACAGCTGTTTCGAGTTCATGCGTCATCTTGCTACCCGTGGCAACATCAGTGGAGCCGGCGCAGCTGACGTCTTTACCTTCAGCATATTAATGTAAATAAAGATTTCCCAGCTGATGCCTTGTGAGCATCTGCTTATGATTTAATTGATTTCTGATATTTGAAACCGGATTGCCTGATAAAATAAAAACAGCATTTTTTTATGAAATTCGTGTATACTGCACTGCCGAGTTTATAAAAGATTGAATGCAAGTTTAATTTAATGGAGAAGTTTTGGCTTTAAAGTCTTATGGTAATAATCGAAAAATATTATGGAATGATGATTTTCCACCTTTTTATGCTTCACTCATGTCATTAATTGAGGTGTCAGACACATAGTGCTCATTTCACCCCATGTAAAAAAAACTATCATCTCAGCGTCGACGCGGCAAAAAAATAGGAGAACGGATGACATATTCTCGGTCATATAAATGCTATTATTATCCTGACACTCATTTAACTCTAGTGGGATAATTTTGTCTAATATAGATATCATGAATGTTTTTTTTGTTGAACTTGCTAGCTTTCTCAATTTTTCTAGGATTTATTTTGCATTCTGTTTTCTCTCTGTTGCTATTTCAGCAATAAAGTATGCTGTTTTTACATTTTACGGCTGAGTTCATGCTAAATATTCATATTTTCGTATTTTTCGGGTTAAAAGACGCAGTCATCATGAGGGCATGGTATTATTTCTTCAAATTAGTCTCTAACAACCTGTTCGCGTCGGCCGAAGGTTACTTCTATTTTACCAGGGAGTATGCGTGTTTTTCTTCTCAAGTACGAATGCAGCTATATCGACTCAGGAGTATCTAAAGTTCGATTCTCCGTAAAAAAAAGGCTTGAATTATCAAATTAATGAGCATTCGAAGAAGAGACAAATATGTTCAGTCTACTACAAGCACATGGGTACGTTATTTGCCTTACGTAGTTTGCTATTGATAATTATGTATAATCTTTGCTACACTATGCAATTTCACTTATTTATTTACATATTTAAAATTCAACGTTCCCCCAAATTTTAACCTGGGACGGGGTAACCGCGAACCTTTACGTGCATTCATGAGTTTATTTACACATAAATAAGCATGGAAAAAAATAAGAATAATGTATGATAACTTTACAATATAAATCGGTAATTGTTACTCAATGGGAATAATTTCAATGTATGCGTTAAATTATAGAGAGTTGGTCATGTATTTTTTAAAAAATCTCAACTTCCTTTTTTTTGCCAGCGTTACTTGCTGACGACGTTTGTCTTAGCAGGAAAGTTGATCCTCACCTTTGAGCCCTGAAGATGCTTTAATTGAAAGCCGAAACGTCGGCATAAAAAAACGGAAGTTGAGATTTAAAAAAAAAGACATGACCAATTCTCTATAATTTAACGCATACATAAATTAAGTGATAAATAACCAATTCAACGAAATAATTTCAATATATTACTAAATATTATCTCTATATACCAATGTGAATGTCAATATTTTAACTTGACTTAAGTAGTCATTCATGTTCTCACCAATTACACATTCGTTGGGAGTAGGTTAAATACTTTGGTAGAAGATATTAAATGTAATCATAGTTTTCGACCACAATAGTAAAACCCATTGATACAAGCTGGTTGTTTTTGAGGGTTTGGTCAAGAATAATTAGACGCCATTGCCAAAGTTTAGGTTTATTTATAAATATTCATCAGGGCTAAATACAGGAACATACCAATAAAATACTCTTCATCATAGGATTCAGTAGACAAATCAACATGTCAATTATAAGACTATAATTTTAAATTCAGAATCTATACCTGGGCAGGGATGATATTGTGCGATATGGTGAATACTATTTACATAATAGTATGAACTTCTCATATCCTTTCTTTGTAATCATAAGCAAATTGTTTTATGATTACAAAGAAAGGATATGAGAAGTTCATACTATTATGTAAATAGTATTCACCATATCGCACAATATCATCCCTGCCCAGGTATAGATTCTGAATTTAAAATTATAGTCTTATAGTTAACATGTTGATTTGTCTACTGAATCCTATGATGAAGTGTATTTTATTGGTATGTTCCTGTATTTAGCCCTGATGAATATTTATAAATAAACCTAAACTTTGGCAATGGCGTCTAATTATTCTTGACCAAACCCTCAAATACAACCGGCTTGTATCAATGGAGATATTAAAAGTATACCAGAAAAGCAGCTACGCCGCAGTGAGAAACTTAAACTATGAGTTTTTCACATAATTTATTAAATACTAAATCCAACCGGTTTTCACACTCTCGTGTCATTCTCAAGGGTACTCTGGCCTAGTGAATAAACTGTGTGAAAATACATCGCTTAAGTTTCCTTTAAGAATGTAAAATTTTCTCAAAGCATCGCCTGCCTCGACTCAATGTATACGAATTAGAAAACTCATAAAACAATTTTCAATTTTCGTGCATGTTATTTAAAGGGGAGTAGAGTTCTAAATATTTCTCGGAAATAATAAATGAAATGATCACAAGAGCATAAATATGGAGTTTCTGTAACGAATTATTTATTATTTTATTCGAATTCCGCAGGTAACTTAGAGAGAAAGCTATTTAAACGAAAGAAACCGAGGAAAAAAAGAGAGTTCGCAGATCTCAGCAAGAGAAGACACAAAAAATTGTGTAATCGAATGTGTGGGAATGTGGGGCAGTATAAAAAGGAGAGTGCGTAGACGAGAGAGGAAGAGTGGCGGTGGTTTCATTTCACAGTTCAGTCGGCTCTTCCTTCCAATCCGTGCTTCGCATATCGCATTGCATCTCAGCGGATGCGTGCAAAGGAGATTACATTACCGGAGTAGCAATCGGAAAAAAGTAAACTGGACCGACGGTCTGTGATTCCACTTCAATGTAGACGCTCGCTGGTGCCTATGCAAGCCATCTCACGGAGTGCACCGAACGATATCGTAGCGAAATGTCGCCTTGCCTTTATGTTTTCGTACCTTGTTCTTATTTATTAGTGGAAGGGGAGAAATTATGTAACTATTCATCTACGGTGCCATTATTATCAGGAGTTTTTAGGTCTAATATTATTTATTTTTTTCAAATTTCTGCCAACGTTTCGGATCTTTATTTATCCATCTGCAGGGCTTTAAATAAATGATAATTAAAAATGTTTTTTATAATACTTTTTTATCACAAAATGGTTAAAATATACTATTTACTGTCATTAAAAGGAAAATACATGGAATTATTCAAGATAACGCCGACCTCTGACACACATGTGTCCCGGAAGAAATCCTGTCGCCAAACAAGCCTCGATACTGCGGACGTGGAACCGGCTTCAATTCCAGACGATGTAGTCAATGTGTCTCCCTCTTCTATTGACTCTGCTACCGCGTGTACTCTCAGAATGAACTTTTTTATTGGTGCTTTTAACTTCTAAAAACCTTACTTAACTTTCTGTCGAGTCACTAGCAAAGAATACTTCTTCTATTTCTCTTATTACAGAAATGTATCGTTCCGAGTTGCGTGCATTCAGTCTGCACTTTGGGATTATTGTTGATCAGTGGCTCCCGATGTAGACCAGACCAGACCACGGGCAATGGAAGGGCAAGCGAGCTTCACAATAATAAACTTAAGAGTTGATGTGCTTCAATAATGACTAAGTCTGCGTCCCCCGCTGCTAAATTGACTAAAGGAGAAATCTTACGTAATACCTATGTGCCGCGAAATCGATAATAAAAAGAAATTACGTTAATACTTAATATGGCGTCGTTGTTACGTTAAAAAGTACATTGATATAATGCAACCTTTTCTAATTCCTTCGAGTGAATGAAACTTAAATTTGAGTAAGCTATAATGCGAGAATGAGTGCAGTAGAAGAAAAATAGTAATTTATTTTGAATACAATTCAAATGTATAAGAGGCAAACCTTTGCAAAAAATTGAATAAAACAAATAAAAGCAATAATTTACCCGAAAATTTGAACTATTCAGTGAATTCCTGAAGTTATTTCGAGCAAAATGCGTTAGTTAAAAAGATAAGGCACTTAAAGTCGGCTCCTTAGGGTGGAAATGGTATTAATCTAAAAAATACACTCGTCTATGTATCTGCATGTTTAGTACATTACTTTTGATTACCATTAGTTTTGGTATGCCATCAACATTACTAGATTATTTGCATGGAACGAACAGAAATGTTGAAGTTCTCGAATATACTTTCTCATGAATCTGTGAGGGCCTTTTAATTATTGCATGTTTAGTGACATATCCTTGAATAAACTCTTTATTTGATTGATACAAAATTTCGCTCTTTAATAGTTAGCCATGCCCTCGAACTCAATGAATCCTCGAGCCTGGAAATGGCGTAAGGGTATTGATTTGGGGCTTCTTAGTCCAATCGCTAAATCGCATTACTCCGTGCTTACTACTATCACTGCTTTGAAGTCTCTCATGTAGGCGGAGATGAATTGCTCAGTCCTCTATGATGGATTGGATTTCCAAATAAGGTGACCAGCCCTCTGAGATTAATCCAGTCAAAGAGAACAGACAGGGCCACTCGTGAGGGCTACAGATTGGTTGAAACCCTATGAATGATTGAAGAGACATGTGTTGGAAATTAGGCTAGTATATTCATAGAGGAATATTCATACGATGGGCCAACAGATCTCTTTAACTGATGGAATGGATTTTGAGAAAGCAGGACGGGTCATAAATATTACAAGGAATCGTTGCGAGACCTTTGGGTCTTCTCGCATCAATCCTTGTCACCTTTTGAAAAATTAAAAGGGGAATTTTGTTTGTCAAATTTTCCAAATATTGTTTCACTCACTATGGCTGCTTAAAACTGTTTCTTCCGTCCGGAATACTACTTGTTGCGTGCTCGTGAGTGTTAAAGGGAAAGAGTTTCTAGAACTGGAGATAATTGTATAGGTTACCATAAATATAAAGGTGTAGGATATGGAGAAGATGGTACGCACCTTTTTTGGAAACCATTAACACAAGAGTCCATTTTAATGCTCTCCAATCAATAAGTGCGATACATGACAAAGTGAACTGTGTCTGATGAGAACTGTGTGACTTGGTAATAAACCGGCAGAGTGAAATCCCTTTGATGTGTGCTTCAGTCCAGATAGAATCCAATCGGGTTGGTGGGTGACAACAGATTCCAATGAAAATTATGCATCGTAGCGTGGTAAAAAAATGTATTTTTTTATGAAATCATTCGATGTTAATGTGTGTAAAAATTAAAGATAAAATAACTGAAGTTGGAACTTGGCCAGTGATAAAATATTCAGGCCAAAAAAGGATTTACGAGGCAAAATAACACTCGCAACAGTCTAACTGCATAAATCAGATTGTTTTTTTTTTGAAGTAATAACTTCTTTTGGCCCGGCGCTGGGCACTTTTGGCATGGATGAGGGAAAAAGAGGAAACTCGCGTCACGTACCGCACCGCACATTTTGCTTCGACGACGTAGTTCCAATACCGTCGTCAGACAGCAGCACCGCAGTTCTAACAGTGCGCATAACCGCCACCAGATGGTAGGACAAGCGGTAAGCGGGAAAAAGTGCACCGTTTAAATCGCGTACCATATTTCCCTGTTCGTATTCTTTACCGAATCTTGAAATTCAAAGGTTATTAGTTACTTTAGTAATCATAAGCCAATAGTTTCCTTCCTAGAATTCTGTAGAAATAGTAATGAAATAAGTGAAATTATTCTTGAGAATTATGAAAATAACATGCGAGAAAATGATGAAAATATGGAAATGGTGATTGAAGATAAATAACCAATGATGATGAGAATTGTTAATTATAATAATTATAATAGAAATATAATTAACATAAGAGATATAAATGAGTGTTATATTATTCAGACGCATGTACAATAACTATTTTTCAGATAAATACCTATTTTGTCAAAAAAAAAAAAATTTACATAAATGGAATATTCATTTTAAAAAAATATTGTAATCTGTTCTCCTTTTTTATTCAGATTTATTTGTTAATAGAAATAGGTCAAAGAAGTTGTCACTTCCAGCGTGTTCACACTAAGCACACCCAATTTTTTTGTAGATGTAGTCAATTAACCAAATTATTTGTTGAAATTTGATTAATTGACCAAATCACAAAAAAAAACAATCTGATTAATAACTTCATGGTTAATAACAGCCTAAAAAATAACTGCATAAAAACACTAAAAAGCGTTCGCAGGCTAATGGTAAGAGGTAATGGAACAGAAAGTCGTGAGAGAGATTTTTCAAGTGTTCTATGCTTCAAGAATGTATTTGGTATTGAGGTTAGCCCAAAATAACATTTTGATCCATTTCGTTTGCAACTCATTCAACTCTTGTCTTTTCTCAGGCGGTCCATCTTGTGACCTGCAGCAGAACTGCTCATCCCGATTCGAGATTCATCCATTTTCCACATCCATCGTGGTGCAAGGGTGAGATAAATGTTCATTTACTTTGGCTAGAATTAATGACCCTCGCTTATTTCTGCCAAAATTGTTGTTGAAGGTTTTAGCAAAAGGGGGTCAGATACTACAGAAAGAGAAAATGTGTTGCGCAGTGATGAAAATTGGATGAGTGTCAGTCGACATTCCTGTAAAATTGCTGTATCTTTTATTCTTACTCCGGTAATTATGAAATTCAGAGAGGAAGATAGGTGTGGATACTTTATGAGGAGATTCGTGGAAATCATTTCCTTATAAACCCCAGATATTCATAAACTATGCATAAACTACTGTGAAAATGCTGGTTATGATCCTTCTCTGACATCTTAGATAAAGGTTTTAGATATCTAACAAAAGTTTTGGCAGCGAAATATCCAGAAGTTGCAATGAGGAGAAATACACTTACAATTAGAAAAAGAATCAGGGACATTTGTTTTGCCGGGTCAACGTGCAAGCTGCTACACTTCCCTGTATTCCTGATTCTCGATACGATTTCAGGAGGATTTAAATAAATAGAATGTTGTGCTCTAACGGTCTATCTAGAATGGAAACTTAAGAGGAATATGAGTTTCAAAGAAGCCACATCCAGTGAGGATAAATCCCTAAGCTGTATTGCTTGCCGGCATTTAAAAATAAATGCTAGCTTTGAAATACACGGGAATTGCCTTTAGAGAAATAAAGTTAAAGGACGTTTTCATACGTTTGAGGATTATGTACTTACCGTGTCCACGAAGTCAATCAGAGAAATTTTAAGGTCTTAAGATTTTACCTCGCGGAGTGCGGTTTCTTTTGAGCTCACTTCTCTCTTAAGAGCTCCACACTTCCTTGGACAAACAGGCAGGCATTTTTATTTCCCATGAATACTGCTAAAATGCCGTGAGAAACATCAAGCCTGGATAGCACGGTGATGGGAACATTGGCCAGGTGAGCAATAGGCCCCATGGAATTCTACTCATGGCACTTCATACGAATCACTGGCACCTTTTCTACATTTGATTGCTATATTGGATGTGTATGAATGTCATTGGCTCATCTTCAATATTCTCCAATTTCCAGTAAAAACACCAGTCATTTCCCTATATACGTCATCATAGAAATGTTGTCCAAGTGAAAAGTTTTCTTAAGCCACAATTGCCACTGTGTTCTCGACAATTTTAGGCCTTTGTGGTTCCTCACGAGACTCGTGCGTTATTTAATCACTCTTGTGTAACTGATGTCGTTTAACTTCCCCAACGAACTGCATACATTATCCTACATCTGCATGCTTTCATTATTTTCGTCCATTTTTACATGAAATTTGCTCTGGAGTTATTATAATTACTAACATTTGGATTCAAACGGATTAAGTTAGGTCCATTAGAACGTTCCCTCATGCGATAAATATTTTCAACACATATTTAGAGTTCCTAATAACTGAGACCATGTTGCACAATATATTTAATCCGGCAGAAACGCGGATTTCATTTATCACATAAAAGATGAGAGCAGTATGTTTAGTGGATCAAAATGAGAAAATTCCACGGAGGCATTAAAACTTTCTTGGTGTGTAACTTACTTTCAATAGATGTTGGAGCACTTGAGTATTCGCGTAATAAAAATGTCGGGAAAATATGCAACGCTGCGGCAAAGGGCCACAATCTTGGGAAGTTTGGATCTCATAAAAAGTTAAGAAAGCCTTCGTTGACGTGGAACTCTCTAAGGTCCACAATTCTCATGTCTCTTCTGCGATTATTTGATTCATTTTATCTTAATGCTTTGACGTTAAGCTGAGCGTTTTGGGAGAAGTTATTGCAGTATTTGTCTTTGAAGTCTGTCAGGGATGAACATTCCAAGATTCAAAATATAAAAAAATAACATTCCAAGTCTTATTCACTATTGTTACCATGGTATTTCACTCATTATACTTTTGTTTCAAAGAAATACCAAATTCTGCGGAAAACTCAATAAAAGAAGCTGGATTGGAGCTACCTTTTAAGTAGAAAACCTATTTATCAGAATATACTATTTTACTCTTTAGCAGTTCAATTTGTTAAGATTTTAATGATGTAAAAACGCGTCAATTGGCTTCATTAGAATAAGAATTGCCGTAAGATCAGACTTCGGGATGCATATTCCTATAACATGTATAGATTTTCTCAGTTATTTTTATAAATCAAAGGGACATTTATTTTTCATTGCTAGCTTTTTTTATTACTTGCCATAAAACAGGTTTGAAAGCATTTATTTCAATATCTAGATGATTCCTTTTCACTACCTCTTTTACCAGATTTTATTTTTTCTCTTCTCCTTCTTTCAGGCGATATAGGTCGAATAAGTTGAATTTTTTTTAAATTTATTACTCTTTGCCAACATTTCGAATTTTTATCCAGATGCTTCTTCAGGGCTGCAATGAAAATGAGGGGCGTTTTTACATCAATGCAATGTAGTTTACAATGTTTTTTACATATTTCTGTCAAAACATTTATATAGGTATATCATTTTTCAATTTACATCAGAGAAAGAGAGAGTTCCTTCCAAATTATTGCTTCATTATTCCTTCGTTGCTATTTATTGTTTGTTTCAATAGCTGTATATTTTGGTTGTTTTAGAAATCAAAATATAATGAAGTTATTGCATATCAGATTATCATAAATTTTATTTTATTTGACTTTGTCTGTTTTTTTTATTGCGGAATGTTTTTGTAAACGTATTTAACCTGTATATCCTGAAAGAAGATGAGGAAGAATAATTTATTTTAATATTCTTTTTTTAAATTAGTTGAAATTACGTTACGGTCGAGAAGATTAGAAGGTCTTAAACAATGTGGACGAGTTTATGGTAAGCGGTCGATAAAATCATCGCCGTAAATCTAAAAGTGGGTCTGATGGGTTTGAGTTTCAAGCTGGCGTCGTTTGCTAAGTCCTTAAGATTGCGAATTCCGTGGTTCACCTTGCGAATTTTCCTCTACTTACCCAGGAGAGTCATTGGAAGAAAATAGAAAAGTTACTTTGCTCTTTTTCGGCTTTAATTTTAGTAAACTGCTCTGAAAAAGGAACATTGCTCCACGAAATAAGCAAAATTAAAATGAAAACCTTGAATTTTATTTAAAAGTACATTTAAGGGATAATAGAAGGTATTAGAAAGCCATTGGACGAACTGAGTCGGTTGTTGCAAGGATAAAGGAAGTTGCAAATATGGCAAAAAATTCTTGAAAAAAAGAAGATAAAAATAGCTTCAGGTTTTTATGTTATTTTATGGTCTCATTTGGTGAGTAGAATAAAAACAATAGACAAAATAAGGGTTATACCCTCAAACAAGTCCACAAACGAATTTCTTATTCTCACGCATAAATAAATGACAACAGCAAAAATAGATCACACCGCTTATCCGTAAAAATCCGTATAATTTAATTCGTCACTGCGGCAACTTGCAGATTCGCATGCACCTCTTGTGTGTGTGTGTGTGCTATGTATCCATGCATGCTTAAGAGAGTCAAGTCAAGCCTTCACGGTAGCGACGGAATTTGTCCTGAGCTCGTCGGGCGAATGCTTATGATTAGGTTTTGATTTTCATGTCAATTACTGTGAACCTTACTCGACATAATTTTGCAAACATTATGCTATCAATGTCTATAATAAACCACGGCAGGAGCAAATTCCAAACCTTTTAATGCGCTGGTGTCGTTGTCATATTCTTCGGTTACTAAATGGGTCACTCCTTGCGAACCGTGGAAACAAAAGCTGAGTCACATTGGAGAGGGAAATGGAATTAGGAAAACAATTTTGAGTCACTTTTCGCTATTTATTTATTTTTATTTATTTCTTTATTTATTTTCACATCCCCAAAAACAGCACTGACTGCCTTTTACATCGGGTGTTCTAGCATATAAAAATGGTAACGAACACAAACACCCATGTCCCAAGTGGTGAAAAATCCAGTCAGGCGGGACACGAACCCGCGACCCTCAGTTTAGCAGGCGAGGACTTTACCCCATCCGCCACTTGAGCTATAACCTATACACGACCCTTAGGAGATTGAAATATACATTGGCTTTGTTGGTGAGATAATAATTAAATTATCAGGCTGCTGAATTTTTACTTTAATGTCAAACATTTAAATAAAATCAGAAGAAAGATCAAAAGCGGTAGTACATTTCAGTGCCAGTCATACCTTTATCCAATGGCATTCACATTGATAAAAGTTTTCCTCGCGTTCCTTCGGACGTTTAATGAATACTGCGTCGATTGGCTACGAGGAACGTCCAAAGCAATCCAGACCGACACTGATCTTAACCCCACACCACTAAAGCGTTGACACAGTCTCCCATAGCAACACGCCCTTCCCAACATCGAGGCAGAAAACTAAAGTGGATACGTTAATCTGCTTGTGATGGATGCACTTGGGATGGATAGCCTTTGACCGCGTAAGACAAACTATGAATACGACATGGCATGACAAAATGGAAGTGGGATGAAAATGGAAGGGGATATTCTGAAGATAGACCTGTGGACGGCCAAGAGTTAATGTATTCGACAGTAGAGTGTCCAACACCCAAGCCTTGTAGACCTGCATATCTCAGCATATTTCCTTGAAAATCCCTCTCGACATCCGAACCATTCCGAAGAGACCACAGTATTTATTTGTTGACCAGTAGTCGCGAGTTAACTCGTACACTGGACGCCCTCGTGACACCAGCCTAATGGCCAAAAAATAAAAGAAACATTAAAGGAATGTAATAAGTATCCAGAGGACAGTGGCAATGCGATACCTACTCAGGAAATGTAGCGCTAGGATACATTCAAAAATTTGAAGGCCAGGAAATAGAGCGGATTTCTTAAAGTATCCTTGAAGTATATATTTTAGAGGAGAAATAACCATGAAATTAATTTTAGTATTGATAATCATTAAATGCTAGGCATTAAACATCCTTTCATTATTTGGAAATTCAAAATGGAATGGTTATATGTTTAGTTGGTACTGCTTTAATATATCCGTCTTCAGGTATATTTATATTTTTTTCAATATTGTTATCTAAAAGCCCTTTACCCTCTATTTGGCCCTTCCTATTTGAGCCGTGGCAGCCTCATCAAAAGGGCCCAGCTTGTCAGCAGCCGCTTCCTCGTACTTGAGGGCGTGCTTTGGGTAGCCGGGGATGGAGGTCTAAAGTAGACCGGCCCGGCAGTAGACCCGACGTCTGCAGACATCAGACCCACGCTTCCTGGGATCCGACCGGGGTATATAAGTCCAGCGCACTTACACCACGCATGTGGTTGTAGTCTAACGTGTGTTCAATTAAATCTTCCGTCAATTCGATTTGGATTTTATTTAAGTGAGCCCTTCCCGGCCGGGTGCGTCTCATACTTCCTTCATGTCGTTCAAATATCATTTTCTGTCCCGATTTCGTTCACGTACCCGCAACAATCTCCTCGCCTTCAAGCCAGAGAGTTCAGGAGGGAGGTTTGATGAAGGAAACCTTGGAATTGAGACGCGAAGAAAAGATTTAGGAAAACTGAGAGTGGTGTGATAATGTTCCAAGACCTGGCATTTTAATGAGACTTGGTCTTAATTACAAGGATGAGAGGTCGGCTGGGAGGGTTTTGAAGATGTTTGGTGGTCTTTAGGCGGCGGAATGGAGAGAGGAATGAGTAAGGTGGGAGTGCAAAGGAAAGAGTAAACAAAGAGTAGGAGAGGATATTTTCGGCCGGAAATTTGGAGGAGGGGAGAACAAGAGGATGAAGGATGTGTTGCAAGGGGAAAGAGAATTTTAAGGAGGTGATTAATTGAACGCTATTGAACGGGTGGAGGAGGAGGAAAGAACTGGAATTTAAGAAAGCGTTAAGGGAAAACGGAAGTATCGAAATAGTAATAGAATCTTGATGTTGAACAGAAGGAATTTTGTTATAAATGAAAATTGTGTTGTACTTCCACTCCCAGTGTAGAAAAAAGTATGTTGGTTTGGGACGTTTGATTGTGAATCCTTTGAAGCCTATCTCAAAGAACAGCCGTTCGGCGACGAAATGTTATTCTCCACTCTTTCATTTCTCAAATAACGGTACCAAAGGTTAGATTATCTTGCCCTTATCCCACTACTCTGAATGGCGCACGTGACTTCAGTTGTCAGCCGCCTCCTTTACGTTTTAATTTTGTCACTTATGGCGGTAAACGGAAGCAGATATCAGAAGCACTTGTTCAATAGACGAATACTAACATTGACCAGGATCAATATGTAGGCAAAGGATAAGAACAATTCAAGCCATTCGGAACAAAAGCAAATGAGAATATTAAAACAATTGAATGCACAGTATGCCGTAATGAATGGATCAGTTGGCCAGTTGATTCACCGAAAATGGAGATCTAAGTGGCGGAGTTGTCGCGGTCATTATGTCTTTTGAGTACTGCAATAGCCGATTGATAGGTCCTTGGACAGTCCTTACACTTAACTTTTTCATGTTATTTATTGCTTTTCTTAACACAGAGTGCAGAGTGGAAACTATTTACTGAAAACGAAAATTTTCACAGATTTACTGAAGGTCAATTTGCATCATGCCGTTACCATTATCGCATGCATGAATGGAAGAGGTGGAGTTAAGTTTTCTTGGAGCAAAACGTCTGCAGCCACAACCGTTTCCGTCAGTCAATTGTTTCTGATGACTGTTGCAAACAACAGGTTAATTTCGTGGTTGTGCCGCAGTCGCACCCGTTGTGTTCTGTACTGTGAAGCGACAACTGAAGAAGCTGAAGCTGGCTGTTTCATCTTCTATTCTGTTCCAGTTGCACTGCACGCGTGGCTGCGTTGCGGTTATTAGCTACAATTTATTGGATTTGAGTCTGTTGCAGGTTGCTGGTTTACTCAGTCCACATGTCCGCCCGTCGTTGCTGATAGAATTAGAACTGTAAAGTATCTATAATTCATGATTCGCAATGAAATTGTTACTTTATTAAAGTGAAAGGTTTATTAATGCATAGAATGCAGAACTTCCAGCAATGTTTCTAACAGCGCTGATCGATCGTATGTTGTTTAGTTAGTTCCTCTAGCTGTTGTTCGCAGCAGCGCGTTTTTCGATAATGTTTCGTTTTGAAAATGTTTCGTTTGCGAACCAGTTACAATGAAACTGTTGTGTTTTTATAGTGCCACCAATAATAAGTAGCATATTATCGTGAGGTATCGTTTAAGAATGTTGTTCTACACACACGCTCAGTAATTACAATGGAACGATTTACCCTTGCGGACTGACTGTGAAAATTCGAGGTGACAGCATATTTTCACCTGCATTGAATACCATGGCTCTTCGAGAACTAATATGCTGGGATAATTTCGCACGAAAGCCATGTTGGGAAGAAATGTTTCCAATCAATACAGCAATATTCACTTTTATGCACCTTACGGTTCCATAGTGGCGCAAATGGCCTACGTTTTCGGCAGCCATCCGCAATTCATGTTATTACCTCGATGATCATCATTCATTTTGTAATCTCATGGGGTTTGATACACTGAGGACCTCCATTATTGTCTGCTCGACGTAGGTTATCCTATCTCAAACTGTTCATTCATTTTTACGTACTTACCTACTTTCCAATACACCCTTGTAACTTCAATATTTCGTGAATTCAATTCGTGGAATTGAGACATACCTATAACCATAAACTCTAAAGTGAATCGCACACAGTTTTTATTCCAAGTTATTTTCAAGAGGAGTAAATTTATGTCGGGCGCGTCCATATTTATAAAAAAATAGGCATAAGGTAGGTTTAGAGGCTAGAAGTCAATTCATTCCCAATGACTTCTATCCAAACCCCCGCTTTTTATTCTAAAAATTATATAAAAATGAAGTTGCCATTTCTAATTGGACTCCTCGAGGATATGACAGGAAGGGTTGTTAACCGGCAGATTTGTTGTGCCATAGACATAGTGTGTGATATGAAAGTTTTTTTTTAATATTGTCACTGATCCCATGGCCTCCCTCTGGGGATTCTCCCTTCCAGTCCTTCAACTACACAGCATATCCTGTCGCTTGTCGCGTAGCATTACATATTCCATAACTTTCCCCTTCTACTACTCACTACGCTTTTTCATTTTACCGGTCTGTTTGATCATCACTATCCACCTCCAACACCTTGTCTTGAGATCTTCCCTGAATCCCTGGCCACCTTCCGAGGTAGTCCAAGTTTTTAGCCCCACAGATTGTCTCGCTCCAATGGACGGCCTTGAAGTATTACCTCCCTGTTCCAGTCTCGTAATCATTGTGCACAGTAGTCACCTGTTTTTCATAAATGTCTTCTTGACTTGAACTAACCTTCGCTTGAGTTATAAAGTGATTCTCCAAGCCCATCTGATATCATTACGAAGTTACGCCGTTTGATAAGTGACGAAGCTGTACGAGGTAATTCAGACTTTAGTTGCAAGGAATTTCAAAGGAAGGCTAATGCAATCTGAAATTTCAGAGTCCTACGTGGGCCACTTTAAATAAAACCTTTCGTCGTTCCCTTCTTCTGAAATCGAATTCAACCATAAAAAAACACTTCTAGATGTATAAAGCTCCCGCAAAGGTTTCTGTCGCAGACCTGCGTGGTAAGAGGGGGAGATGTGAAGAGGAGGGGGCGAAGGAAAGTATGAAGGGGAAGATAGGGCGACAAGGAGAGAGAGTGGGGAGGCAGGGAACTACTTCGCGAAATATGTTAAAGCGCAAGGATATTGTGTCAGAGGTTAACATCACCCATCGCCGTGACTTTTATAGGGACCCAATCTTGAGGTCTCACTGTGTGATGTGTCGAAATGGGACGGCAGGTAGTGGTGAGTCATCACAGTTCTCGAAGTGCTTGTGTTGACAGCAATTAGAAAGGCTCCACATTGATCAACCTTCCTCCCCCCGTCCAGGACGACTCGGGGAGTTCAGAAGTCCATTCATGTCGAGAAAAACCAACATTGCAACTTACACAAACTTCATTTCGCTGGCACGATGCGCGCTTCACCACACTGTGGCATAATCATGTGCCATGCCTATGACTGTGTCACATGCACATGACTGTGCCACAGTGTGGTGAAAAGCGCGTCGTGCCAGCGAAAGAATGTTTGTGGAAATTACAATGTTGGTTTTTCTCAACATGGATATCCATCATTTACGCGATGTCAGGCCTAATATCGTCAGTTTTATCAGTAGCCCATGTCCATAACTCGTCCGCTGAGCGGCGCCAGGAATTTTTGCTAGAGCTAATACGTCATACCCCATAAGCCTCCAAAATGCAAGTAATGTAAGGATGCCAAGTTACGAAGATGTAAAGTAATAGGGAAAATGAATCGGATAATAGATGGAAAGATATATTTTGGTAGAATTTCGCTGTTCATTTTAATTTTGGTAAGTGTCTTTTGGTTTTCTGCGATTAAACTAAACCTTTTAGCAATAGTTTCACCGTACTATTCTGCCGGCTTCGTCAGGCATTCTAAATCCGAAATGAAAAATAAATAAACAAACTTAAGTGGTTATTATGTACAGCATGATTAATTAATACTTTCAAAAGTCTTTTCCACGTATAAGGAAGTTTGTAACCATCTTCTCTGTTTAGGTTGTTAGGTCTTTTTTCTATTTCAATGGCTTCCCTGATGATCCGTGGATAGTAGCTAATTTCTTTACATAAAACTTTCGCCCTTTTGATGTCAACACTATGGCCTTCTAAAAGTGTGTATTCAGCCACGGCAGAGTGATACCAATCTTTCTTCCGAATAGCCCGTTCGTGTTCCTTCAGTCTGCATCCTATGGCTCTCTTTGTCTGGCCAACATATGATTTTCCGCAACTACAGAAAATTTCGTACATGCCTTCGAAAATTGTGGGAGATAATGGATCTTTAGCTCCTCTAAGATGATCATAAACTTTGGAGGTGGTGTTAAATCTTGTAAATGTTATGCTTCTTCAAGATTTTACCTATGCGATCTGTTGTTTCCGCGATGTAAGGTAGCATAACATATCCCAAAGGCTTAGATGTCTCTTTCTACTTAGGCTTCTGATTTCTAACACTTTCAATTACTTAACTTATAGCTATAACCATTATCATTCAGTGTCTCCCTTAAATGTTTTATTTCTTCAGAGATGGAATCTGCATCCTAAACTCTGCGAGCGCGATCAAATAGGGTCTTGATAACTCATGCCTTTTGCTGTGTTTATTTATTTTTCATTGTTGATTTAGAATGCCTGACGAAGCCGGCAGAATAGCACGGCAAAATTGTTGCTAAAAAAGTTTAGTTTGAAGTATCTAATGGTTTGGAATATGGTAGAATACACGCAAATGAATAAAGGAAGCTATGCTTTGGTGACTTCGTCCGTTGGACGAAGATGCCCATGGCGTTTGGGGTAAGGGTTGGAACAACACGAAACGCTGAGAGAGTCCGTGGAAGAGAATAGCAATTTCTCGGAAAGGCTAGCGCAGCATCCCCAGGAGACGAGGAAGATTGGGATTAATAAAAAATCAGAAAACTTGAAATATCTCCAAAAAAAGGCCATAAAGAACAGTCGAGAGTAAAAATTAATGAAATGGCTTCGCCATAAATTGGATTTTAAAGCGCGATGGAAAATGTAAGCTTCCCCTTTAAAAAAATACCGTTTCCGGAGTGCTAAGTTATCTGGAGATGTTGGCGCCACTCTCAACGAAACGTTAATCAGACGACGGAGGATTTTTCTTTTGAATTTATGGACATTCGCTTCAAAATGTTTTTCACAGGGGATGCGATTTACGCATTCGTGTGATTCTTTACCGAAGAGATAGAAAATGGCACTAATGTGTTCGGAACCGTATTAATTAGCAGAAATGAAAAAAATCCCAGAAAATAGGGTACTTATCGCTGGTTTCGTAGTCACTAGAAGACATTTCATGACTTAACAGCTAGCTTGAAGTGCTTAGTGGAAAAATGATTCGGGATATGTGAAGATACTGGGATAGAATAGAGATAGATAGATAGCATTGATTAAGTGATTACCCGTTTCAATATGGGTGATGATGGATATTTAATTATTTATTTCTCATTAATCGTCCATTAGGATGAATTGATATTATTAAATTGGATGAACCTATTAAGGGTATGCTATGCTAGTAGTGAACTTAAAATATAGCTATTTTTCTCCAATATTACATTGTGAAACAATTATTTATTGAAAATATTTTTGAAATATTTAAGAACAACAAGGATGGTGCTTAGAGTTTTATTTAGGTTTTTCTGGATTAAACTGCTCGGGAATAGGTACCTCAGCAATAGGGTGTATCACAAAAAACTTTTTTTTGAAATTCAAAATTGCAAGTCGATAAAAAGTTGTCACTGTGCTCACATATGCACCAATAAAAATTTGAGTCAAATTGAAAAAAGTTTAGGTCTCCCGGAATGGGCCTAAAGTTTTATTTTTTTGCCAAAAATGTAGATTTTCAATTTTTTTTAAAACGTAAATAAAAAGCAAATTTTTGTTTTCAAGTACAAAAATCTAAAGTTTCGAATGTTATTTAACAGTAGAAAAAAATATATATCTTTCATGTAACATCTACGTCTCCCGGAATCTACATGAAAATGAACATTTTTTTACCAAATACACCTATTTTTCAATTTTAAACCCATCCTTCAGATTAATTTCAATGATTTTTGTAAATTGTAGGTATTTTTTACAGCATTTTGAAGTAGCGAGAACATTATTGTATGAAATCGTGTATGCTACACTCAGGTGTGGTTTCACTGGTGCGTCTCGTGGCTGCGTCTGAATGCTGCGGCAAGTCGCTGTGGTGTAGTGCTATTTCGAAGGTCGAATAGATGAAACAATAAGTTAAGAAATTATTAGTGGTAAATGTGTCCGGATAACTATACAAGAAGAACACATATATTTGTTTGAAGAACCAAATTCAACATATTTTGGACACGTAACTCCAGCCAGTGGCTCTGGGAAAGACATAGTATCATCCATACTGAAATTCATGAAAGAAAACTGCATTGATGAGAAAACTATTTAAGCTCTTGTCTGTGATGGTACTGCATCTAATACTGGAGTCTATAATGGATCAATTTCATTGTTCTAAAAGGCTTTACAATGTCCAATACAAGCAGTGGTTTGTTTGCTTCACTTGAACGAATTGGCGCTTAGGAAAGTTATGGTTGCCCTTGATGGTACAACTTCTGAGCACAATTTTTTGAGAGGCACAATAGGAAAACGTTTAGCATGTTGTCAAGATTTACCAGTTGTTGAGTACAATAAAATAGATAGCGTTTTTCCAGAGGTTGATTTTAAGGATTTGAGCATTGATAAGAAATATCTCTGGCATATATGCCAAGCTGTGTTAGCAGGCGAATGCTCCAAAGAGTTGGCAAGCAGAAACCCAGGAAACATCTTCCATGCAAGATGGCTGACAATGGCAAACCTAATTTTACGCTTATATATTGCATCACTTGATCCAACCCCTCAGTTGAAAAAACTGGCTGAGTTTGTCATAAAAGTTTATGCTCCCTCATGGTTTACAATTAAATGTCATCAAAGGTTTATTTATACTTCACAAAACGTTTCTAAGATTGTACAACGCATCAAGTACTTAGAAGGTGATATGAAGGCTGTTGTTCAATCAATGCTACAGAGAAATGCTTTTTTGGTACACCCAGAACATCTTCTTTTGGGAATGTTGTTTGATTCACGAAAAAATATTAGGTGTCTGGCAAGCAAAAGAATACAAGTAACTCGACAAACATATTTAAAAGCAAAGAGTGTTTTCAAACCACCACAAGTTAATTTTAATGCAGAGGACTATGTAGATCTTATTGATTGGTTGTCTACAACAGTAACGGAACCACCTCTCGTAACTAACTTAAGCAAGCAAGAGCTACAGTTGATCGTTGAAGCAGGAACTAGCGATAGAAAGGAGTTTAAACTCCTTCGCACACACAAACAGTGGAAAGTATTGTGAATGAGGTTACAGAAGCTTCTAAGCACGTTTGTGGCTACAAAGAGAGAGATGGTTTCATTAGATCAAGATTAGATCTATTGCTGGACAGAAAGTTCTTCCAAAGTTTGAAACGAAACATCACTTCACATCTGCAACAGCCCAGGAATAAACATCAAGTAAGACTTTATTTTCTATATCAATTAAATGTCTACTTTTTTGGAAACAATCAACTCTATCTAATATTTTTGTTTTTTTTGTAAGCATATAGATGAGTTGCTAGAAATTGTTCTTTAAAATCAGCTTAACTAAAAACTTAGGTTACAGGTTGTGAGAGCTGCTGATAACTGAGATGTCACATATATATATATATATATATATATATATATATATATATATATATATATATATATATATATATAAAATTAACCTATTCTCCAGAGACAACTATAACATTCTGAAATGTTCATCAATTATCAAGATCTATAGATTATACAATCAATATTCATTTTGAATTACTTATTCAAGCTTAACGTTTCAATATTTGCATTCATTTTTTCCTTTTGAATATAAAATCCTTTTTGCATTTCTCTTACTCGAAAAATAGGCTTAATTAAAAAAATAAAGGATAATTTCGGCCTAGTAAACACTCATTAGATTGTAATACTTTTAATTTGTATGGTTGAAAGAAATTTATAAATCAAATAAGTTAAATATAAGTAAATGAAAGTGTCAACAACAGACCTTAATTTTGCACAAATATGACTTTTTAAACTTATCCGGGAGACAAAAATGTTACGCGACCGGTGTAATTCTTTTTCTACTGTTAACTAACGTTTTAAACTAAATATTTTTGTACTTGAAAACAAAAATTTGTTTTGTATTTACGTTTTAAAAAAAATTGAAAATCTACGTTTTTTGACAAAAAAATCAAACTTTAGGCCCGTTCCGGGAGACCTAAACATATTACAATTTGACTCAAATTTTTTTTGGTGCATATGTGAGTACAGTGACAACTTTTTATCCACTTGCAATTTTGAATTTCAAAAAAAAGTTTTTCGTGATACACCCTACTCAGCAATGATATTATATATATAATATTTTGATCATTTGTTAATTGATGTTTGTCACAAATATTGGAGATCAATGAAAAATATTTAGACCATATCAATTAGACTTTGTGCTTTATCTGTCTTTTTATTTGTATTTTAAAACTATTATTGCATATTAACCGTGACTATTTTCATCCTTTGTTATAGGGTGATTTATTGTTAATGTCGTAGAAATATAATGAAACAGAAGACCATGGCACGCATCCAATGCTCGCTGTTAGATTTTTAAACCCCCCATTTCGTGTGTGTCCACTTACAATTTATATTTGTCTTTTTTTATAAAATCGTATGTGGTTTAAGATTGAAGTCGGTGTCTTGGATCTATAATTACCCATTTCCCCTTTAGACAGATTTTCTGAAGTAACTGTAAAATAAATGAAATACTAACTTTGTTTCCTTCCACAGATTTATTTTCTTGGTACAACATGTTTCGACACATCGGTGTCATCATCAGGTACCTGACGATGACACCGATGTGTCGAAACATGTTGTATGTACCAAGAAAATAAATCTGTGGAAGGAAACAAAGTTAGTATTTCATTTACGAACTTGAACTTCCACCTAGTTGAGCCTGAAACAATGGAACTGTAAAATATTTATCGTATTATATTAAGTTATCGTTCATGCATTTCTTTTATTCGGGTTTATCCCGAGTTGATTCAATTTATGGACACAGTTTCATTTGCAGAACACTCCTGGTCAGAACTCGGCCACTTCATAAACTTTCACAATTGAAAGATCATCTCCGGATAAAACAAATATTTCCCTCGACTGATTAGAGAGGTGACTGTAATAGCAAAAAAAACGCAGAGAATTTCAACAGGGAAGACGGATATTCTCTCTCCTCAACGTTCAAACGTCTTTTACAACGTGTTGAGAAAGAGTTGATGAGGGAAGTAAAGATTTGGATTTGTGGAAGATGTGAAGGAAGGTGAAAAGTACGTAGGGTATATAAGGGATTCAATATTGAGACAGTAAATTTATCTGTGAAGAAATGTTGCTATTTTTGCACTTGGCGCTTTTTAAAACTAAAAGAATGACTCTACTATAGGCCTTGTCATTCATTTGGCCGAATACCAATGAACGCTGTGATGATATCGCATTAAGAGAATGATTCTTGCGGTTCCGTTTCAAATACATCTTCAGGAATGTATTTAAATAAAAAACATTGAATCAATCGAAGACAATCCCGGCGGCTATGTTGAAGTAAGAATAATTTAAAATAAGGATTTACTACTTTGATGTATACGTGAAATGCTCCAGGTCAAAGCATAACGGACCCGCGCACGCACATATATTTACTGCTTGAAGGCAGTTATCAGAGTCAAAATTTCACCACCAGCAAAGAGCGGCTATCTGCAATGTTCGTATTTGCACCCTAGTTTAAACAATCAATGTTGACGCACTGCCAATAGGGGTAATCCATCGCTATCTATCGGTGTTGGCGTCATTTCGGACGCTCTAGATTTTTTTAATCATATTCAAAGACTACATTAATTATTTTACCATCCGTCGTGTCCTTTTGCATCACTGACGTGAAGCAGATTAAAAGAACTCACTCGTCTTGGCGTTGAGTTTCCCTCAACTCTTTACCTTACCCACAATGGAATCAAAAGAAAGGCTTATTTACGATTTGTTGTCTCCCATACCCCCTTTTCATCCACAGCCCAAAGCGTTCTGCGGTGCGAACCGAAATGAAATTTCCTTTGACTAGAGATAATGGGACGGTTGACATCACAAGATGAATGGGAGGAATTCCGCGGAAAAAGGAGAAAGAAACTGCGGGAGAGGAGAAATGAGTCGACCAAAGGGAGGAGTTGAGAAAGAAGGGCGGTCTAAAAACTGCTCCTTGTGGAAGTCCTTTCGTTTCCTTCGTCTTCGGAGGGAATTCGTGCGGGTGGACGGCAGAATGTGGGCCTAGGAGCAAAGGTTTCTTCTCCTCCTTCTCCTTGGAGGCCTGTGGGTGGAGAAGAAAGGGTACGCGGAGGTCGTCGTGGGAGGGAATTTAAAGGGTTGGATTCTTGTCGAAGGAAACAAAAGACACGCGCCGAGAATGTATGGCGACACCGGTGCGAGCACATCCGTTTCCTTCATCCCTTTCCCTCTCCCTCCCAACATCGACTTCCACTCTCCCCTTTACGGCGAGGTCGATAGAGGCAACAAAAGCAAAGGAGGAGAATCGGATAGAAGGATGTTCAAGTGACTCGAGCTTTAGTATTTGTCTTGAAAAGAGTCCTCTGTAGAGTGTGCATCTGTGATTTCTAAATTTTATAACTTCCCGCCGAGAAGATGCATACAGAGGGATGAAATTCGAAAAGGAAAAAGAAATAATTCATGTATTGGAATACCCTGGCATCCACCAAATATTTTAACCTTTGACATTCAGGGAGAATAGCGTCTCATAAGTGGCACAATTTTTTAAAGCTCTCGGTGTCTTCATTTTTATCAAACGAATTAAGAAATCTCAATTATTCCTCAAAAAAAATCTTCTTTTTGACAAAATATTTTTTATTGCAGGATAGCTGGATAAATAAAAAAATAATTTCGGGAAAAAAAGCGTTTCAATGTGTCAGCAAGTGAAATCAATGGTGAAATTAGGAATATTGAAGTACTCTAGTTAGCCTAGCCTTGGTATAGATGGGAGCTTTTTTGATAAGTGCAGGTACATTTTTGATGGCAACATACAGAAACGAATGATGCAATATTTAAAAAAGAGACAAAATAAGTGTTTTTACAAAAGAAATAAGCTCGCGATATTCGTAGTGATAAAGGAATATCATAAAAGGTAAATCTCATCTATGGTGATAGTGAAAGTCAGACTTGCCAAATGGATGTTTGAAAGATTTTTTACGTCATGCATTCACTTAGTACTTATGCTCGATTTGTCTTTTTTATAAAAGCGTGTTTGGTATAAGATTAAGAGGTCGGTGTCTTGGATCTATCTTTACCCATCTCCTCTTTAGACAGATTTTTACTGAAGTAACTGTATCAATTGATCGTACTGTATTAAGTACTGAGTTTCCTGTGTCTAAAAAATAAAAATTACACAAAAAATACAAATATTATGAAAGGTATATATATATATTAAAATAAGTAAAACAGAAGAAAGAAAAAAAGTTTTTTAACTGTCTGACCAATGATGACTGGTTAGGAATTGTAGACTAGATCTTCAACATGAATTTCTAAAATAACTTTGTATATTACTCTAGCTGACTAGCCTGAAGTAGGGATTGGTAATTTAAATCCAGAATCGATTTTCGATTAATCGACTTTCGTTTTTGATTTTTTTAAATCGATTTTCTAAATATTCGAATTTTTGCCCAAAATAATCGAAATCGATATTTATGTATAGTAAAGTAATTGTCTGCTGAAATACGGATGTGCTGTTGTAAAAACATGCAAAATATGGGGAAGCACTAGGGATAAGAACCGAATACAGTTATATTTATTAATACAATATATTATTTTAAAGATATTAATAAGATATGCAAGAAAGTAATAATTCATGACAGTTACTTATATACATATAGGTAATATAACAAGAAAATTACATATATTTTAGTAGCAATAAAAATTGTATATTGAAAAGTGGGCATACCACAAAATGAAAAACAGAATTGTATTTATTTCTTGTTTGCAAAGCCCTGGATCCAGTGTTCCTCAGGGATGGACCTTAATAAAACTAACATATTTAAATGTTCTCCGAATAATCGATTTCGCACCTGAGTGGCAATTAACCCGGCGTGAGAAAATAGTCGTTCACACGGCACGGTAGAGGCAACTATAGATCATAAAATCCTGCTGGCTGGTTTGTATATACGTGGGGATATTCTCCATTAATCTCCTTCCAGGCTTGTAGTGGATTGGAGTTGGACTTGCAGTCGACTGGAGGGCGGTTTACGAACTGGCACAGCTCGATTGTCAAAATTCAAACGCTATAGCAAGATAAAAATTGAAAATCGATTGGCTAGATTCGTTTTTGATCGCTTTTTCAAAACAAAAAGTCGACTTCGATTAAATCGAAAATCGGAGTGTGATAATCGATTTTCGATTAAAATCGAAATAGATTTTCCAATCACTAGCCTGAAGACTTTTCCCCATTTGATTCTCCTCTCACTTCTGGATTTACATGAGTATGAAAACAATTTGGGATCGATGATAAAGTCCGAGGGACACGATCAAATGGAAGAAGGTACCTCGCATGAGTGTATTTAAAGACGTGTATCTGTGGTAACACACCTTTGATTACAACAGGCAACAAGAAATACCTACATTAATTCTAAAGGAAAAATACAGAAATAAAACCATCAGAACCACTCGTGAATTCATCATAAAAAATTAAAGAAAATAACTAAAAATTATAATATGTGAATCAGACGTGGATATGTATTACATTAAGTCCAGACATGGATTTTTTTAAGGTGTTTCATTTTATAACCTGTTAAGAAAAAAGAAGAAATGTTTGCTCAAATCAAACAGTTACTTGTGTTATTTAGTTGACTTTTGCACGTGAGAGCATGAGTATGACCTAAGATAAAAAAAGAAATGTTCTGTAGATCTGTAATCTAGGTAAAAGGGCTGAAATTCGATGTTTGTAGAGAATGTAAAAACCATTAAAAGCCCTATTCATTTTTGTTTATTTAATAAGTGAACGTTATCAATCATTTCGCACCACGATTTCTCTAGTTATTTAGAGATTGTAATTTTTCGTGAATATAATCCTCTATTTTTTTACTAAATGATGTGTTTGAATCCCCGAGCATATGAAGGCATGGGGAAAGCAGATTGATTTTGGGTGCTATGACCGGATGTTTTGGGCTTGAAAAATCTCGAGGTGGATTCACTTTAAATGTACAAATTATTGACGTGCAGTGGTGTGTAGCTCAGAAGGAGCAATCATTGAGTCTGCAATTGTTTTAAATGCTGAATTGGGCATACTATATCCTGTAAGCATGTTTTATACTCTGAAACTAAAGGTCTTAAAATAGCAACAGATGAGTGATGACTTTCGATACACATGAAGATTTCCATTGATGAAAAATGTATTTTTTCAGCCGTTCTGCTGACGTCTTAGGGTCAAAAGTGGACCTCCTAACCTCGTTACTCATTCATCAGAGACTCGGAGGCTACACCCTAGGCTTAGATTGCTCGAGAAATACAAAAATGGTGTTTTTCAGTGTTACACGGAGAACATCATTTTGACGCCGCACTACATCTCTAGGACTGACAGGAATTATAACATAAGAGAGAGATACATTGCCGAACAGATAGGTACAAAAATTCGTCCTTTCCACGCACAATAGGTGACCATATAATAAAAACTGCGATCCACTGGTAACACTGCCAAAATACACTCCAGATTTTCACCCAACTATAAAATCCTCCTTTATACTTCTCTCAGTAGGTGTTTGCAGGTTTTTCACACCCCCCTTCATGTGTGGGTGTTCTCCTGCAGTGGGTTTCTTTTCCGTGGCTGGTGCCAGCCAAAATCCACAAGTTTTTCTTATGATTACACAAAAATGTTTACACTTATTTCTGATACTTAACTATGTCGCATTCATATTCTATTTCTATTGTTTTTAGTATTGCTTATTTGATTTATATATAGCAGTGTTTATCATGTTCACTGTATTCATATACAGACGAGGGTTTAGATGGAAGAAGGGACATTTTAAGTCTCAATCTCACCCCAATAAAGAAGTTTATCTATCTACCTATCTATAAAGGCGAGCGAGACTAAGGAATCAGTGCAGTTAACCTGATGAAGCTGGCAGGAGTACCAGCGAAATATTGTTTTTGCAATTTTAAACATTGTGGAATGAATCCCGAAAAAGAAACAGTTATCTATCTATCAACACCTTTACGCGGCTGGTGTCCTAATACCTTCTTCCACACACCCATGTGGCGCCTCAGAGGGTATTATGTAGGTGTAGATAACTGTTTTATGTTTTGTGAGATAATAAATTAAATAAATAAATAATGAATGTCTGGAGGAACTCTCGTCCCCCATGGACATCATCAAGACTCCGCTCATGAAGTAAAACGTCGCAAAAATCTTCTTATCAACAAAATATTAGTAGGCTGGCGATACTGGAGGTGATGATCAATTTTCAACCTTCATCTTAGAGGGATTGTTGCCGCTGCTGTTACACACTGCAGAGACTCTTCCCCTCACCCTCTGCGAGGCCGAGGGAACCAACGTAGAGCATTGGAAATAGTGTTTGCTTTCGTTAGAAAAAGGCGTCCTCGTTGCCTTCTCCCTTAAGCCTTCTTTCGAACGAAAACATCCTCACGCACTCCCCCTACACCTCATCTGCATGCACGCTGATTCAATTAAACCGGAGAGCGTTCGCAACCTGATCCCACTCCCGTATGGATTGCGTGGATTTTCCGATATTCAATCTCCTTGCTTTGTTTATCTGCCGCTCGGTCCATGTTGTTGTTTCCGTAAGAGTTCAGTCTTTCCGTTTCGGGAATGGAATTCTTTTCAAGATCTTGCTCGTAGAATAGACTTCCTAGTATTCAAAACTCGTCACTATGTTTTCCCCAAAAAAACGGGCATTTATTCATGCTTGCACTACCGTAAAATTTATCGGTAGAATATATCTGGTTCGATTGAAGTTCAAGTTTAATCCCTCGCATAGATAAGGTGGGCGTACTTGGAGTTCCCTCGCCAATCGATCAGATAATATATAGTCGAAGCATGATTGGAATTCCATGCGGAAGTCTATCAATCCGGAAACTTCTCTACATGATTACTAATTAACGTGACAATTCTTGTTCAGCTATACAAGAGCAGCAATAGGAGCGCAGAGGAAATTGTGTTGATTTTACTGCGTGATTTCATTTCAAATGATAAGCTATCACCTTTCCAATAAATCTATTCTGGCCAGGAAATCTTAAGTCTTAAGCATTTTGCAAATGGTTGAATAAGTTGCTCTTAAAGTGATGTTCTGTGTGTCTGTTTCCTTCTTGTGTCATTTACACATCATACCCGATACACTCTAATCGTCTTTTGCACTTCTCTTGAAGTGGCTGAAATGCTTAATAATTGTACGTACGTATTTTATTGAGTAAATTCGATACAGCATGATACAGTCTCTCGTATTTCCAATTAATCTAAAAATTTTGAACTTTTCTACACTTTTTATTTTTTTAAACACACTACGCGTTTCACCAATTTTATGGCATCGTCAGGTGTAGTAGTTTGTTTACATATAGTATATTGTTGCATTTGTTAGATACAGAACATTAAATTTGATTTTAAAGAAAAGTTTACATTAAAAAATTACAAAAAGGAAATGAAAAAAAATGATAAGGAGGGTAAAAAAAATATTAACATGAAAATAATAACAACCAAAATTTACATACAAATAAAAAGTGCAGAAAAGTAACAAACTTTATTACAATGAAAATCTCATTAGGTCTGTGATTTAGGTTACCGCCATGAGGGTTTTTGCTCTGAGTCTGCTGTTCATTGGGAGATTAGATGTGTTTTCTGCCTTTAGCGAGCAACGAAATTCAATAAAACGGCCCAGCGAGTTGATTCTCCAATTCCCGATCGCCTCAAAAGACCTCGGCGTAGGTGGCTTCCGTACACGGCCATGCTCTGTAAATCCCTTGACGCGAAACTGACACCCGTGCCTATTTCACGGATGAACTGGCGAAGTGCTCTCACTCCAGCGGAGTACTACTGGAGAACGTGAGGTGGAGCACGACTAGACTCGATGGTGCGTCACATTCTTCTCTGGCCCGCCGCCGGTTTAGAAGTCACACAAGGGCAGAGAGCATTCGTCTTGCCACTGACTGAGTAGGGACATCAAGCCTAGTGTGTCTCTCTACCGAAATGAGTATTTGCAAGGTAATAGTAATTTATTCTGTCAAATTCAGTTGAAAACTGTACGCATTTTTTTATAAAATTCCAAATAGGTACTGCTTTGTTCAGTGCCATGTTTATTGATAAATAATAATAATAATCTTTATTGCTCTACGAGTAGCCCTCCTTTTGAGCAGAAAAATTAATACAATAGAATATAGATTACATGACAAAGGAAATCAGGTATAACACAATTCGCAAAATAAACTGTAAATAGGTACATCTTAAAAAAAAAATATTACTTAAAATGGATTGTAAGCAAGCATGTGGGTTCAGGGTGGTATTGACAAATATAACAATTTTACAATATAGAGTATACAACTAAGCAATTTGCAATGTATAGAATACAGCAGTTACTTATAATATACTTATGCAATGGTTACAATATATTAAATACTTACACAATAATTACATAAGCAATATATAGTTATACAATTTGTAAAACTGTAGCTACAAATTAGTATCACTGCCTAAAAGGCTCCAAAGTCTCTTTGTGAACACTTTCATTAACTCACTACAATTTATTACACTACAATAAATGGCATATATAGTACACGCATGCGGCATACTTTATTTTTCTTTAGGGTAGTAAATAAAAATTTCAATTGATTAGCTGATATAACCTTATTTTTAAACCAAAAGCTTTCACTTGTACACATACTTGCTACAAAAAGGAACACTGGACCTCCTTTATGAAGTTTTACTTAGGTTTGAGTACTTTGATTTTATTTAGCGTGGAAGCATAATCTTGCCTGAATTTTTCATCCAATAGCTTAATTTTAATTCTGATATACTCTTCAAATGATAAATGGTCAAAAGAAGGTCGTATTGGTAGTCACATGCAGAGCAGCACCTTTTTCGCTTACACCTAAGTATAGTCCATGCCCAATCTCATCGTATATCGCTTTTCTCAATTAGTTTGTGGTCGATCCTAAGGCAACTCTAAGAATATTTAGGCATTGTTCTCGGGCATTGCCCCCCTTGGTAATTGGCTTCATATTGGCCCACGTTTCGGAAAACGACTTGTTTTCCATTCTCAAGGCGTGTTACTCTCTCTGTATGTAGGATTATAAACTGAACTGAATTGACCGTTTGACGAGTCCAACAATTAAGCTCAGGTGTCGTTTGATTGGCTGATGTTCCTTTGATGTTCCTTTTGTTCCTTTGACGGTCACTTCAGTTCAGTGTATAATCCTACATACAGAGAGAGTAACACGCCTTGAAAATGGAAAACAAGTCGTTTTCCGAAACGTCGGCCAATATGAAGCCGATTACCAAGGGGTGCAGAGCCCGAGAACAATACCTAAATATTATTCACCGGGAAAAACTTAAATCGTACAACTCTAAGGATAGTTTGACGGGTAAGAGCTGAGCAATTGATTCATGTAGCGTAAACAGAGCCGACCTTAGACATCCATTACCTATACCACCCTAATATTTCGCCGAAATAATTGATCCGAGAACATACCACATTCTACTGCGTAATTGGAATATTTTATAAAGTTGATGATAGTGCCAATGAAATTGTCAACTACCTCTTTATCAATCTACTCACTTGACAACCATGCTATTTATGTCCCACGAACATTTTCTGAGTGAAAAATATTTCAATACCTAAATTATGGTGCATGTCAAAGTCATTGCTATATTTTGTTGATAATCCAATTTTAAAAAATATTATGTAATAAAAATGTCCTTTAAGGTTTTGTTGATGGTGTATTGGAACTGTGCCATCCATTTTTGTAATTTTTATTTGCGGATTTTGAGGTTATTTCTTTCATTGTACTTTTGAAATAGCGACTTACGGTTCTCAGACATTGAAGAAGAGTTTTGATGACATCTTTATAGTGGATATATAATCGAGTTATCTAGATGGATCAGCTTTAAATAAAGTATATCACTTTACATTAGTGGTCCAATTGATGGCGGAGTTGATTATGCTTACCTGGATCATTAACAGATGAAAGTTTTTTTTTTCTTAAACCTTGCTTTTTCTTGTCCTTTACCGTTTACAAATCTTCCGGAAAATATAGAATAATGATAGTTTTTATCATGAAAGAGTATTTTCATTTTTTTATTGTTTTTCTCTGCAATGTACCGACTTTAGGTGGCTAGTGCTAGAGTTTTCTTTTTATCCAAACCTCACGCGGAGCGGAGTCAATGGTGGTCGGTCAAGGGAGTAATAGAAGAGGTGCTGCTCTCAGCTCTGTGGTGTGGAAACACGCTTTCGAGGGTCTAGCCACAAATTGGGACGGAGTGTAAGTGCACTTTAATTACATTAAGACCCAGACCTCGGAAGAGTCACTCAGCTCCGCGACCCTGCGGGAATGTCATGGCCATGGCCGTCCTCGGTACCTTCTTCTCATGAGCTTAAATTTCCCCCCGTGTCAATTAGTCTCGCAAATGGCCTTGATTGGCTCGATTTCTTATCCCTCAGAGACGCAGGATGGATCTTGAAATGCTCGGGGACAGAGAGATGCTCGAATGATCGGCGATAATAGTCGTCTGTGTCATGATTCGAGTTTGATGACCCGTTTGGTGACATCTGGTGGCCGCGTATTATAATCACCACGTAATGTGGTCTGATCAAATGGCGCCAAAAATAATGTCCGATGGAAAAAAAAATCAGCCAAATATTGAGACTCGAATCATTCAAAATCGTGTTAAAATGTCGGGAAATGCTTTTGATCGCATTATCACCGTTATGACATTCTTCACGTCAATCTATATGCTGCGCTTGAATTCATTGTCATTGATTTGCCCGAATCATTTACACATAGATAGTCATTTCAACTCTTTTACTACCTACTCTTTTTCTTGCATCATCATACTAATATATGAAAATTGAATGGTGTCTGTCTGTCTGTTGCTCAGTCACGCAAAAACTACTGAACCGATTGAGCTGAAATTTGGCATGTAGTAAGAAAATGTATCTGGATGTAACAAAGGCTATATTGAAAATCTCTCAGGGCCGCCAAAGGCCCTGAGAGATTTTCATGGTCCATGGTGGTCCATGCTAAGCATTGGGTTCGGTGAAGTGGTTTCATGTTTTGCTTTTTAAAATTACTTTCAATCAAGATAGAGGACTAGATTTGTTTTAACGGATGGCTGAATATATAAAGTTTCTAATTCTTTCAATCTATTTTCTATTACGCTTCCTAATTGTCTGAAAATATCACGTTTTTTGCTGAAAAATATGAAATTTTTCTCTTTAATCAACAATACCATATTTCCTTGGCAACCAGAGACTTGATTTTCAAAGGATATTCACGCCTCTAGCATTTAAATGTCACGTTTTCCTGCGGGCCCATGATAGCACGTAGAAATAAAATCTGTGTAAGAAGGGCCTAGAGTCCCAAGGATCCCATGATGGATTGCTTCGGGGGGTAATCGATAATTTCAATGCATATTTATAGCAAGTATACTCTTCGATGTCTATTCTCAAAGTAGCTCTCATAGGGGCACTGCATGCATATGAGAGAACACTTTCGTGTACGTAATTCTTATGTAGTAAACGATACACAAATGAATTATACGTACAATAATATTTACATGCAGCGAATAGTAATGGTAATAATGCTTGCTACAACAAACTCGGCGTTGTTTATTATCGTGTAATACGCAGATGTATTATACGTAGTGAAACCATCTGCCTCTCATTTCGATTGCAAACTGATTTTTAGACCAATTCCTACATCATACGAGTGATCGAAGGAACGTCAACGAATATCATACTAAGTTAAAAATTCCTCAAATGACTACGCTGACAGTATTATTCAGGCTTTGTGGTTTTCTTATAAAATACGTTCAATTTTTTTCACATCCGTTGAATTTGATAACGAATGTGAACAAATATTTAGACCATTTCCCACTTAATGAACGTTACGAGTTATTTAAATATGTTTAAAAGTGTAAAAGTGCAGTTAACTTACATTCACTCAATCATCGAGTTGCCTATTCTAGACTTTAACTCGCCGCTGTGTTTCCCCTCCTTGGACTTAAAAATATATCCATCAACATGCCTAGAAGAAAAAAAAGAGTAAACTTTCAAATGAATCTTCTAGAGCCAGAGGAATGTGTTCTTTGCGAGAAAATGAGCCCTTGCTAGAAAAACGGCAAAGGTTAGACTTGGATGCTCAAAGACATGCCCACCAGAAATCCAATGAGCATATCCTCGTGGTGTTTCTCGGGTTACGCTAAGAACCGCACAAATTTCATCCTAACCCAACCTACGGACGGGTAACCAGCTATAAATCTGGTTCAAATATGCTTCGAAACTTAAATCTATTTTAAGATGGCGGTAAATGTAATGACGTCACTACGTGCTTCTTACCCGAAAGAAGAACGGAAATTCTGCGCAATGAACGACACCCGTGCTTGAAAATCGGCAAGTGCACTAAGAATCACCATAGATTTTTTAAATTAGCAACCGAAACCAATGATAATGGCCACTCTTTATGCCAAACACGCAGTCCAAACAGTAGGTAAGGCATCAAGGCAGGAGGATCCTATCAGGTCAAATAAACATGGCTGCTGCTGCTGCAAATTCTCCTTTTCAAGTTGTCAACCACTGGATTGCACCCTGCTCTCCAATTCTGATTATTATACTCAACGCACATATCGACGTAGAATTAAGTAACTCAATTGAGTCATTGAATGTAAATATTTTTATGTACACAAGAGAAGCGATCAAGATGTTATTCACCCTGAAGACGGCTCAAGAGAACCGGAGGGACGAAGTGACCATCTATCAACCTGGGTGCAATTTAAGTAGTAATGAATGCACTTGACCGTGGCAGAGTTAAGTTCTTAGAAGTTATTAATATCATTCCTCATAATTTAGACAGCTTAGTACCTTCCTACAATATTTTTTTAAACTACTGATGTGGCAAACCAATCCTGGGGATTGTACTCTTTGGACATTCAACGTGGACCTGGAAAAACGTTCTTAATTTCCATGATTCTGGCTAAAATTCGTTCTCACGGCCATATTGCGTTGATGGCCTCTTGCTTCTTCAGGCATTGCTGCCACGTTAGTTGAAGGAGGGAGAACGGAAACTTCACTGTAATTTAATACCCCTATAAGATGCAGCCTTTCAGTCATATGACGTGATGGCAGTCATTTCGGTAAAATAGGCCCCCGATCGGATCTCCGAGTGGAGACTGCTATGAGGGGAACATCAGTCTGTGTGGAAAAATGCAAAAGGCGTATTGTATTGAAGCCGGCCTTTCGCATTACGCTGTGGAACCTCTCTCAGCTTCATGCATAGTCACGATACATTCCGTCTTGTCTTTCACCTTAAGGAGCACCAATTGTTGGAAGCTCTCGAGCTCGTACTACTTGTACACAGTCTAATTGTGGCTCGGCGGACACAACGGCAGGTGAGGTATGTTGGCCCACGGAATAACGCCACAACCTGCTATGGCGACCAACAAAAGGACCGAGATGGCTCCTTCCTCCTGATAATCACGCTAAAGATACGTCCGCCGCTGTCCGCGTGCGTGTGTTGAGCATCTCTTACCATTTTTCTCCCACCATGCCTTTGTCACGTATTGGAAAAAAATACGTATTCCTGAATTTCTTAAAAAATTATGGATAGGTAAGTTTGCTCCAAAACCCATGGCATTCATTTAACTTTCTGAATCAGTCTTGGATAAAGTGGAAACATTTTTTAAAAAGATTTTCGCAGCTCATGTTTATAGTATTCAGGTTTCTGGTTCTGCGATTTAATTTTTTAATGTTATGCGACAGTTTCGCCGTTCTATGCTGCAGGCTTCGTCGGGCTTTTTAGAACAACAATGATCTTTTTCAAAAAGTAAATAAACAATTCCAGCAGTTGATGATTTTGAGAAGTAAAAAAAAAATAAAAAACTTAATTTCGAATAAGTCTCTTCCAGGTATAAGGGAGTTTATAACTATCCTCTCTATTGATGTTATTTGGTCTTTTTTCTATTTCAATCGCCTCCCTTATGAGCCGTGGAAAGTAACTGCTTTCTTTGTGTAGTACTCTTGCCGTCTCGATGTCAATGGCGTGACCTTCCTCTAACGTAGTGTGCTCAGCCACGGCAGAGTGATACCAGTCTTTCTTCCGGATTGCACGTTCATGTTCCTTTAATCGGCATCCAATTGCTCTCTTGGTTTGCCCCACATATGATCTACCACAACTGCAGAGCAGTTCGTACACACCCTCATACATTGTGGGTGGTAATGGATCTTTAGTCCCTCGTAGATGATCTCGTACTCTGGAGGTAGTATTGTATCTTGTGATAATGTCATACTTTTTCATTATTCTACCTATGCGATCGGTCGTACTCGCAATGTAAGGTAGCATAACATACCCCAGAGGTTTAGGAGTCTCCTTCTCTGTAGGTTTTTTTGATGTCACTCTCTCAATTAATTTGTCACTAAACCCATTATTGTTTAATGCCTTCTTCAAATGGTGTATTTCTTGTGTGATGGAATCAAGATCGGAAACTTTTCTGGCGCGATCAAACAGGGTCTTGATAACAGAAGCCTTCTGTTGTGGATGGTGGTGTGAGCGTGCGTGAAGATATCGATCGGTATGAGTTTTCTTTCTGTACACACTACGTCCAAGTGTACCATCATCTTTTCTTTTGACTAGGACATCCAGGAATGGTAGCTGTCCGTCTTTTTCGATTTCCATCGTGAACTGGATCGAAGGATGCCGACTATTCAGATGTAATAGGAACTCCTCGAGTATCTTTGTTCCATGCGGCCAAACGACGAATGTATCGTCAACATACCTTAACCAAATTGTCGGCTGATGGTCAAAGGTGTTTAACGCTTCTTTTCCAAATGTTTCCATGTATAAGTTGGCGATAACAGGAGAAAGAGGAGACCCCATAGCCTTTGCTCATATATTTCTCCATTCCACATGAAATATAAATTTTTTAAAAAGAATTCTGACAATTTAGGGTAGTTGCTCGGGAGTCCTTGGTTTGTGAGTTCTTTCAATATATTGATGGAGTCCAACACAGGCATTTTAGTTAAAAGTGAGACGACGTCAAAACTCACAAGAATATCAGATGACGTTAATTTTAACTCTTGAATAATTTCGATAAAATGTTCAGAATTTTTTTTCACATGGGAAGAGGTTAAACCAACAAATTCTTGAATTACTTTAGCCAGATGTTTAGCCAGTTTATACGTTGGGGAACCAATGGAACTTACGATGGGTCGTAAAGGGATGCCAGTTTTGTGAATCTTTGGTAACCCGTAGAGTCGAGGTGGTGTCGATGCCGATGGCTTGAGAAATTTCTTTACTTCGTTTGGAATAGAAGAACCTTTGATGATATCTATTGTAGCTTTTTATGCTTTCGCTGTTGGATCTTTCTTAATTTTTTTGTAAGTTGGATCATCAAGCAGTTGTGTTATCTTATCATCATATTCTTTTCTTGAAAGAACTACTGTGGCATTTCCTTTATCTGCTGGTAATATTATTATATCCTCATTTTTGCGTAACGAAATTAATGCTTGCCTCTCTTCCTTCGTTATATTTGATTTTGGAGGCTTCGATCTCTTGAGGACATGGGCTGCTTCCTGTCTGATGTCTTCAGAAATTCTGGCTGGTAATTTCCTCAAAGTAGATTCAATGCAGCTTATTATTTCTTCCTTGGGTATCACCTTAGGAGTTATAGCAAAATTCATTCCTTTGCTGAGGATAGAGATGACAGCATCCTCTAAAATGACGTTGGAAAAATTTATAACCGTTTTTGAATTCTTGGTATTTCTGTGAATTTCTCTAATAGTCGGCATCCTTCGATCCAGTTCACGATGGAAATCGAAAAAGACGGACAGCTACCATTCCTGGATGTCCTAGTCAAAAGAAAAGATGATGGTACACTTGGACGTAGTGTGTACAGAAAGAAAACTCATACCGATCGATATCTTCACGCACGCTCACACCACCATCCACAACAGAAGGCTTCTGTTATCAAGACCCTGTTTGATCGCGCCAGAAAAGTTTCCGATCTTGATTCCATCACACAAGAAATACACCATTTGAAGAAGGCATTAAACAATAATGGGTTTAGTAACAAATTAATTGAGAGAGTGACATCAAAAAAACCTACAGAGAAGGAGACTCCTAAACCTCTGGGGTATGTTATGCTACCTTACATTGCGAGTACGACCGATCGCATAGGTAGAATAATGAAAAAGTATGACATTATCACAAGATACAATACTACCTCCAGAGTACGAGATCATCTACGAGGGACTAAAGATCCATTACCACCCACAATGTATGAGGGTGTGTACGAACTGCTCTGCAGTTGTGGTAGATCATATGTGGGGCAAACCAAGAGAGCTATAGGATGCCGATTAAAGGAACATGAACGTGCAATCCGGAAGAAAGACTGGTATCACTCTGCCGTGGCTGAGCACACTACGTTAGAGGAAGGTCACGCCATTGACATCGAGACGGCAAGAGTACTACACAAAGAAAGCAGTTACTTTCCACGGCTCATAAGGGAGGCGATTGAAATAGAAAAAAGACCAAATAACATCAATAGAGAGGATAGTTATAAACTCCCTTATACCTGGAAGAGACTTATTCGAAATTAAGTTTTTTATTTTTTTTTTTTACTTCTCAAAATCATCAACTGCTGGAATTGTTTATTTACTTTTTGAAAAAGATCATTGTTGTTCTAAAAAGCCCGACGAAGCCTGCAGCATAGAACGGCGAAACTGTCGAATAACATCAAAAAATTAAATCGCAGAACCAGAAACCTGAATACTATGAAGTGGAAACACTCACTGAATTATATTGGATATCTGTCGTATTAGATATACATAATCCATGCCAGCCTGGTCTTTCGGTATTTCTATAAAAATCTGTATTTTCCTAGCATCCTAGAGAGTTTATCACTGATCCTTGCTGAGAAAGTGCTATCAGAAGGTGGAACAATCTTGGACTAGTACGACGAGACTTATCCATTATTGCGCGCGAAGAAGTAGAGATTATGAAAAGGGGAGAAAAATGGAAAGTAAGTGATTGACATGAGCACTTTTAAACTCAATAAACCCAGATGGATTCAGTTGCGGTGAGGAAATTATTTTACGGAATTGTCTATTTCTGCTTCATTCTATTTACATTTCTCAAATTGCAAACGTCCTATGGCTTGAGCTCCAAAAAGCGTAGACTAGTCCGAATAATTCATAAAAGGTGGAGTTCATAACATTCTGAAAATGACCAGTTTCGGGATTTTAGGTGTTTACACGTATTACTCATAAATGATAAAGGCCATGAATCATTATGGACAAACAAAGACATTAAGACCACAAAAGAGGAATCAATTGAATCAAAGAAGGGGTTACGGGTGAGGCTAAAATTTCTTAACCAGTCAAAACGACGGATATGGTTATATTGTTAAAATAAAAGTTGAAATTTTTGTACCACCACCGACATAGACAACTGGAATAAATATAAAATACTTCAAATAAAAGCACAATACGTGGACTGATCAGTACAATCACACTTAGAGTATGGCTTTTATTGAGTAAAATCATTCCTCATTGACGAGGCTTTTCCTCCAATTGCCCATAAATGTTTTGGTAATTGTGCATGGAAATATGTGCTTGCTAGCAGAGCTCTCAATATTTCATATTATTTTTTAAGCTGCTATCAATATTTTCTATGCCGTTCAAAGGCATTGCATTGCTCAAATGATTGCTTTTTGACATGATTAGGTGAAACTTGCTTTATGTTCCATTTTAGATCAAGGGAAAAGTTGAGAAACACTGTTTTCTTTCACAATGAAAGAATAATAAATCCTTAATCGCAAGACCGCGGGAGTCCCCTGGTGTATTGTTGTGTGACTGAAGTGAACTAGGGGATATGTTGGGAGGGTAGAGTGCCTTAATGTTTACGGGGCGTAGTAAATGGCTTAATATTTGAACGCGGAACCCTCACCCTAAAGGCCCAAGTACCAAGGGAAGAATTTTTCGAAGAAAATTGAAAAGAAGAGGTCGGGAAACTAGGGCGTATGTAGCACTCTGGTTGGTCAGTGTAAAAAAAATATGACCAGTGTATTGGGCGCGAGACTAAAATATTGGAGGAATAAACCAATGTTTAAGAAACAGGAAAATACGCCATTGATATATTTTTTAAATTGCAAAAGGTCAACATGTTGTAGGACAATGACGCACTCTAAATTACACAAAAGGCATAAAAAAATATTTTACTCAGGAAATCGTGCTAAAAAGCTGTGCTGATTTAAACCAAAAACCCTAATGACAGAGCGGTGCTCCAGAGATAGAGAAAAGATGCCGAATAAATTGAGGAGTGATAAAGATACGATGAAGTAATAGGTGAAGTTATAAAAAACAGTTAAAATGAACGTAGTCAATGAAAACGAAAGGAAACTGATCGACAAAAAAGTGTTAAACTGCTTCGTCTGTAGTATTATTTAATTTAGTTAATAATTAGGATAACTTTATACACGCGTTCCAACATTGAAGTTTGAATTATTCCAAAATAGAAGAGAAACAGGATAAAAGCTTACGAGGATAGCAAAAAAATTACGTCAAGTAAATAATTTAATTAATATATAAGGAGGTTCGTTGGTTTTACTCAAATTCAGAGAATTCGATAAAATTTGCTGGAAACATTAATTTGGTTGTCTTAAAGCTACATACTTGATTTTTTTTCAGAATTATTTGCCACAGATTTCGTAATATATTTGAACGAGAAGAGGGCATGAAAATGCACGGGTTGTTATGGGAACGCAACGATTTATTCATCAGAAAGAACCTTTTCTAATTATTTAATGTATAATAATTTATATCATCGATAGAAAAATGTATATGTAACAGATTTTTACTCCGAGCGCTTGAAGGAATCCCTCGCGCGCGTTGCAGATCGTGTGAAATTGGCACCATTTGAGTAAGGTGTACTTGAACGTGGAGATGCATAACTTGCAGGATGCAAAAGAAAAGGCATAAGAACGAGTAATTTCATGCCCAATTCACTATCAAATATCTTTAAAAACCTGCGGTAAATAATTCTGAAAATTTTCAGGTGGCTTTAGAACAATATTATAATTACTTTCAGGAAGTTTCATTGAATGCTTTCAAGTTGGGTGAAACCACCGAGCCTCCTTAAGTGTGATATTACCAGTACGTTGATTTAATAGTGTAAGAAGTGAGCTCCTAACTAAATATTTACCAGGGCACTATGAGTTGGGACTAGTTTGTGTTCGGGTGAATGGAGTGGTCGATATTTATGCTAAAATAGCATTATTTCATATTTTGCGGTGTTACGCATTTTAACACAGTTTTGCTTGATTACTAAATGCTTGTAAAATGCAGACACGTTGAAGAGAATATCATATATCATTTAGTAATGAAGGAAGTAAGGCAAATGAAACGTTACAAAACCTAGATGCAAAATAAATGGGAAAGCATTGAAAATTTTTGGAGTATAAATAAATCGGTGAAATCGGTATATTCTTTTATGAATAGAAATTAACGATACTTGATTGCATAACGTTGTAAATGCTGGGGCACAATAGCAGCTATCGTATTGTTTACGCTTGCTACTTTTGAGTGGATTCAAGGTATCCCCGTAACCACGTTAAAAATTTTGCAATGAGCAAGCTGAAGTGGGTGAAGAAGTTCACACCGCGCTTCCTCCATTTAACAATTAATCCTTATGGTAGAGAAATAACTGCCCGCACTTAGGTATGGTTGAACTAGAGTCTTCCGTAGTCTTAATTATGACCATATTCAAATTTAATTTTTAAATTAAAGCAGCAGTAAGAAGGATAAAGTAAATATTATAACATTAATGATGAAAAAACTTTTTTTAATACTGAAATTGTCACAACAAGAGAATGTTTTGCCATACATTTTTAAAAAGTAGTTGATAAGACGTAAAATATATACACTTTTAAACTATTGACGACATCTATGCGTTTAAAGACCTCATATTCTAAATAAAGGCTCTATGGTGTTAATACCCGTACCATTTCCCATGTAAAATAGCTAGTAGGTTTTGGTAAATATCTCGAAAAGTATGATACATTAAATTAAAGAGCAGTTATTTGTTTTGGAAAAGGTGATATTTTTTTATAATGAGGCCAAATTCGTCTACATGTTTGCGGAGTGATGTTTCGCTGAAAATACATTTGATATGAAAAAGACCTCATGTTTGTATCCCTTAATAACTATTCATACCAAGTGAAATGAGTTATTTTATTGGTTTAGAGCTGATAAATGATAACTAGATTGTTGCTTGTAGTGTATCCATTATTTTTCGTCTCAATAATGATGAATATGATCATGCATTTAAGCCATGCTCAAGGACTACGGTTCACGTCAAATTACGCGTACCTGTTAGTTCTCAGAAGCGCATAGCGCGTTTGTGCGCTATGGCGTTGATTTTGGAACAAATTTGGGAAGCGTTTGGCGTCAAAGTATTTATATCCTGTTATCTATCTGCTGAAGGCAATACGAAAATGATGCTGTTTGGACGTTGAATATCAGTTCCAATGGTTTACACCTTTTTTTCAGAATATTCAGCCGTGCTGGAGAAATATCTAAATAGGGACGTTGTGGGGGAGGAAATGATCTGACAAATGTTTTCAGAAGGCAATAAAAATGGTTCTTATAATATACGTTTGAGGTTTTCCTATGGCTCTATGCAAAAAATATCATTTCGCTTGACATTAAGAACCATACGCCGAGTACCAAAAAATCCTTTATAAAAAACCACTCAGTGTTTCTTAGGAATGATAAGAGACTTAATCCAAACTCCTGCCCACTTTTATTAGATAAGATAAAGTGCTACTGAGCCATAATCATACCATACACATGTATATTCATTTTAATTATGCAGCGTTTTCTACTGCTCACAATGCCCCATATTTCATTTTAAATCGTTCACTGGAAGGATTACCGTGGCATGGCCTTCTTTAAGAACATCATCCCCCAGCGTATGGGTTTAAATGAGTTGAATTTTAATCGATTTAGAGTAACCTTTGGCTCGAAAGATTTCATTATGTGGTGTAAGGGGAACGGAATGCCTACTGTTAAGAGTGACCAATTCGAAAACCATAGTTTTATGGTTTCATTCGGAATCTATGATCCGGGCGTTGATAAGGGAGGGAATCGAGGTGCAGGAGGGGAGGGTGCATGAGGTGGGAAGGTGAGAGGGGAAGGGAAGCTTACCCATTGGAGGGGGAATGGGGCGAGTTGTGAGCACAATGGGAGAAGAGGACCTCTTTGGTATCAGGCGCGCTCATCACGTCTATCCATTTTCCCATCGATGCGTTTGACGGGAAAGCCAATATCGCCGGAGGAATACACGGGACCCTCACACAGCCGGTGGAAGTAGCCGCTTCGAAGTCGGAGCAAGTGTGAAGTGTATTCATTTTGCAAGAGGCATTTCCTTGCCAGACCTGACGTATTGACAGATGCGTAAGTGTATTTTTAACGCACACTTTCTAGTGGCGCCTATCAAGACAAACTACTCTAGGAATTCATATTGGTCGACGCTTAAAGCTCAAAATACGTTTGCTATCCTGCGTCGTCACCTATTACTGAGAATTTTCAGGAACACCAAGATAAGACCATATACTGACTTTTTTCAGGTTAGAACATAAACACTTGAACAACACTGCGGGAACCAAGGTTACCCGGAAACTCCATTGGCATTTCTCGGAGTGAGTCTACAATGAAAAAACGTTTTTCTTGACTATGCAGCCTGCCCTGCCATAATGGTAGACCCTGTGGAGGGCGGGCGTTTTAGATGGTCTTCCTTAAGGTGGATGGAGTTTCAAGAAGAAGGATGCTCATTCGCTCGTCATCAGTTGTGTTCGTCCACCTTAGGCGTCTAGTTGAGGAGGGCTCTTTCATGCCCATTCGTGGCTTTCTACAAGTCCCTAAAAACTCGGAACGTGGATGGAGACGAAGAACGCCAGACACCGGCCGCCAGGGACTTTCTACCCTATGTCTCCACAATTTCAGGAATAATATCAAGGGTTCTGAAGAGATACGACATAGAAGCTGTTCACAAACCTATGGCTAAACTTAGAGACCATATAGTGAGAGTGACGGACCCGATCGGCCTCATGACTCCTGGAGTCTATCAAATCCCATGTGAATGTGGCCAAGTCTACGTGGGTGAGACGGGTAGAACTATTGCCACGAGACTAAGGAGAATCGCAGATATTTCAGGCTTGGTCAACCAAAGAAATCGGTGGTAACTGAACACAGCATTAATTTGGACCATAGGATTAAGTGGGACGACACAAAACGTCTTTGACATTCAGAACATTTTTGAGATCGACTAACTAAAGAAGCCATTGAGATTCGAATGGAGGATACAAATTGCAATCGCTATTATAACATCAGCAATGCTTGGAATCCGATTTTCAATAGAATTAAGAACGCAAGAACTAAGCTTCCACTGATTAACGGTCTCCGGAGTCAACAATCGACTCCCAACCAATGAAAAAAGATAGTTATATTAAGCAGCTTTAGTACTCGATCGGGCTTAAATTTAAGATTTGTGACATTCTTGCCTTGAGAATGAGTGACGAGTCGTCTCTCAAAATGTCGGAAATTATGAAGTATACAGACGGGTCTTCAGTGACGTCACCCGCGAGCAGCCGGTGCATGCGCAGTCGGAACTTCAGAACCTTGCCTATTTCCCCAACTTGGGTCGGGGGCCAGAGGGGTGTTGAACCTTTTACTCTGCCACCGGGCTGAGATTATCTCCGCTCTTTTCCGCTTGGGGTGCCCATTACGGCATGCGGTCGCGTTCAGTTATTTTTTATGCGATAGTTTTGCTAAAAACATTGTTGCTACATCCTCGATATTTATTTAATTGGAAAAGAATTATTCTTGTTTTACAATGACTTTACAGCTTTTAAACGAAATTCTATCGTTAATATTAAGCTCTCTAGCAAAAAAAAATGGTATCAATGGTAAAGATTCCTTTACACACAGACTACGTTAAAAATAAGAGTAGAGCTCCGTTTTAAATTTGTGGTTGTAGAGCTAAACATAATCAATGCACTTATAATGCTCTATTTGACAATAACACAAAAACCTTTAAGTTTGTTATTCCACTACACCAGCAAGCAACTGGCCGCGGACCCCTGCTGAGAGTGGGGCGCGCACTGCGAGGAAGGGTCGAGGTGATCCCCTCCCGCGAACCGAGAAAGGGTACCGACGGCGTCCCGAGAAGAAGTCCTTTATAACACACAACTTTTAGGCTTGCTTTGGGCTAGCTTAGCGGCACGACGTTCTATCACGCCGTTCGTAGTGAAAGGGTTAAGATCCACGATTTGATATCTAAATGGACTGCCAAATGGGTGTCCGCAAACTTGTCCACAATCAGTCTTTGATGTGCACTGAACTTTGGATTTCATCGAGCGTTTCTTCTCTCCTCTATCTCTCTCCCTCTTTTCCTATACATTCTTCCCTCCATCCGCCGTCTCCTATTTTAACTCCTCGACATGCCTTTGCCTTGTCCCGAATTCCATTCCTTTCCGTCCCCTTTCAATGCCCCACCTCTCCGTCAACCCTTTGCATCAGACCCTCCCTCTACCCTCTCCATCAGTTTCACGTCGCGGAGTGCTTTCAAAACGTTTGAGATGAGGACTCAGTTTGCTCAAGGCAGAGATGACTCAAAGGGGGAAGATTGGGGGAGGGTTGCGGGTCGGTGGTGGTTTGGGAAGAGAGAGAGAGGGATGGGCTTTGAGGAAACGGATGTCAACATGGAAGAGGGTGACTCCCACTCGCCTCCATTGTCCCCTTCATCCCCGCAGAAGAGGGAAAAGTTAGCCCACTCACTGCGAGGCGGAAAGAATGGGAGCAGAGCCAACCCATGAGACAGAGCATGTTATACTATAGGGTTTTTTTAAGGTTAAGATATAGATAGATGGTCGGCATCTGTTTTTAACACGTTCTCGGATTACTTTTTTTATTCGGTATGAAGACTACGATAGAACACATTTACAGCCTCGCAAAAGCTCATAGTAGACGTGCAGTGGATGATTTGTGAACTAAAAAGTGTAGTGGTTGTTCTAAAAACCGGTCGCTGCGGTGAATTGAATGTTCAGCTCTATTTATTTCAATTTTAGTCTATCCTGAGTGTAATCTTAATATCATTGTAACTATGTTGTGCAACAGATTTTCTAGGTTTTTTTCCACTTGCACTCCTCAGGTTCCCCTCTTCCCATCTACATCTACAAAATACCCTGCTATCCCCCTCAGGGGAGTGTGGCAGGGAGTGAGTATTCACCAACATGCATTACACTATACCCTAAAGTTAGGGTAACTACGACTAATTATGCATTAACATAAATCGCTAATGCTTGTCACGAGACGAAGCCTCACAAACATGCACTATACTACAGATATGCTCACAATGGAGAGGGACCGTTATTATAAATGTATTTTACAACTACGCAAATGGACAGAGACTCGAGACCTATATAGAAAACATGCACGGCGTGCTGTTAGTACTTGGTAACAGATAATGATTCAAGTATTAGGGAGTACTACTACCACTAATAGCTACACTACCTATCGACAAACCTAGATGACCGACGCGGCAGATATTGAGAGAGCAATGTGACGACATTGTTCGTGAAGAAGTGGTACAATTCGGGGTGGAATACAGGATATTCTTCCCGGGAAGCATGGGTATCCAAGGTCAAAGGTTACGGCTGAATGTATGTATGCATTATGTAATATATGAAGAGTGTATTGTTTGCCTGTACAAGTGAAATTGCCTAAGTGGCCGTGAAGGCGAGGAAGTGAATTTATTTAGGTGAAGTTCATTGAGTGGCCGTGAAGACGAAAGTTAAGTGCACACAGTGAAGAATTACTAATAAGAGTAACCACATACGCACTACATAAAGGTTTATGTGATATTTACCATTGTAATAATGGTGATCATTTAATTTAAATTAAATACGTGCTAAAATTTACAAATACGTGATATTAAACCATCCTAAATTACAAGTTAAAGTTCAAACTTCTTATTTATTACCTTTGACTTCCAACGTTGGGATACTAACGCAAGTTTCCCGCGATGTGTTTTATTGCAGTGAAGTAGAGTAAGACGTACGTGAAGATGAAGAAATAAATACTAGAAGTTGATAGCACTCTGCAGGTTAAAAAATTTGGAAGATATTCTCTGTCTTTCATGTAAGCCTACCATTAAACGGCCGACTACCCTAATGAATCAGAAGGCAGAATAACATTATCCATTATCTTCCATCATCCATCTATCATAGGAGAGGCAGCATTGAAATATATACTCTTTTAGTAACCAGATTGTCCAAATTGGCTTTCGTGATCAGCTTGGCTATCACTTCAATCCCTACGTAAGAGATATATACCTGCTGGAGAAGTAATATTTTCAACTCATTTTCATTTATAAATGGTCAGCCAATGTTTTCAGGTTTCTGCGTGGCCTATGCCGAAATTATCTATCAGATAACTTTCTTTCTTGAAGCTATTTGATGGTGTGATGTTTCGCTAACCCCACCTTATAAAACCTAGAACTGATAATAGAGGAAAAATAAGATAATTAATTACACTACAGTATTGATATGTGCAAGAATTTTTTCTTTCCGCACACCATTGCTAAGGCTAAACCCTAGAAAGCCACGAAGACTAATATATACTAGCAACATACGCCCTTACTGTCTTCTAGTTCTTTCGTCCTTTTCCATCCTTTTTTCATGGATTTTTCTTCAACACATCCTGCCAATTGTTCCCGCGGTGACTTGGAAGATAATATGTACATTTTTATGGTTTATGGTTAATATTGGGTGAAAATTTTAATGGCTAATCGGATATTCATTCACCTTGAGTCAAGGGCCCAAACGAGTCTCTTAGTTTTCTTCGAACAATTGGCTCATCGTGGGCCTGCACCAATTCATCCCCTCACACCTCAAGATCTTATTAATCTACTATCAATGCCCTCTCGGTGAGACCAACATTGTTCTAACTTTGGTTTTCTTATAATTCCATCCTTTCCTCGCCTAAAATTCTGCTATTCAAGAAAGCAAATCCACCATGGTGAGCCCAAATCTACTATTCCATATTTAATCGTAATTTAATTGCTATAATTTTACTCGTATCACTGCTGCGAAATATTGAAGATTCAATATGGTCATGCAATTTTAATTTATCACCGAAAAACACGCGAGGCATCGAATATTGTATGATATAGGTATGTCGTGATTCCTCATTACACAATATAGAGAATTATCAATTCGCATCACATATCGCATGATATCGCGTTGCGTTGCAAATAGTATATAACCGCATTCGAACATCGAATGGTATCGCACGACGATATCACTAATTTTATTTACTGGCCAAAGACTGGCTTTTTTCTCAAGCAAATGTTGCTCATTTTGATGGTTTTTTTACATGTAACTTTAATAATGCAAGTGTTCCTGCTTTTATTGTTAATGGAATGCATTTTTTTGTAATTTTCTGGGGGCTTAATTCAAGTCTTATGACCTTGTAGACCGCCTAAAGCTCCCGCTTTGTTTATACCCAATTATTGGTGTCAATTATGTTGGAGTAAATAAATTATTATTATATTGCATATAGTAGTGGTTACATCAGGATATCGAACAATCACTATTAGGGGAATAAACTGTTGGCATAGCTTTTTCTAAATTTTAAGCCTTGGATTATCTTAATAATTTTCTTCGAATGTCTCTGGTTGCGTAACTGCATGAGTGCTAATTTTTCGCTTTCAGTTTGCTTTTCAACGCCTTTTTTTCTGTTATCGACTCAAGCATCCGGTTTCTGAAGATCCCATTCATAATGAATGGATTTTGGCGTGAATAATACAGCGCAGATGCAAGTGACAGGGCATGGAATTTACTTCAGATGAATAACTGCTCTGGCCAGAGGGTGGAAAACCTTCAAAAATCAAATTCAGAAAGTTTCTGAATTCTTAACTTGGGCTCGCAGTTTTGTTGGGAGCCCGTGCCATCCCTGCTCTGGAACGGTTGTCGCGTAGATGTGATCCCGGACGAAAGTTGGGATTAGCGCTCATTGACTATTTATGCGGATGCGGAAAGGAGAGAGGTCTGGATGGTTTGTAGATCGTAAAACGAAAGTTATGTCTTGTTTCCTTTTTGTGGGTGCATGTATATTTCAACAGGAAATTATTTCCTCTGCTTATTTTTGTCAACGTGAGCCGAATATGTTTTTATTCTCTCACAGCTCATGCTTGAAAATACTGTAGACTATTGGTGAGATATTTGGTCAGTTTGTAAACTGTTTTAACAACAATTATGCCGTTTATTTAGCAGTAGATATTCAAATAACCAATTTCATTATAAACTACAAATGCATTTTCCAAATGACAATATTCCAACTGCAAAAAAATAATGCTACATAATTATTCAAACAGAGAAGTGTGATACTTTAAGTACACTTTATACATTGACTTCACGTACACGATACATTTTGCACCTTAACCTCAGTGTCATGCGTGTAACAACCATTCTTTTATCTTTCTCTTAAAATATGCAAATTGTTAATACTTTTTAGTTCTGGGGTCTGCGTTGTATAATAACAACCCCCCATAAAAAAGTGAGGCCTGTGATGACGTCTTCTTTCTCATCTGTAGATGGAAATTACTATTTATTCTAGTATTATAATTGTGAAACTCACTGTTGATAATTAGAATTTCGTCAAAGTATTGGCTTTAACCCAATTTTAATTTATGGAGAAAGGTTAATGCATTGTAATCTAAAAATTGACTGATATTCATCCATATTAACGTTTTTAATTTCAATTCATATGTGGCACATAACTATTGTGCAATAATTATAGCGCGGGAGTATTATGCAATTATATATTAGTTTGGTTGTCTTACATGTTAAATACTTATTGATTCTGTAAATGAAACCCAACTCCTTCGTAATCTTTTTACAGGTATAATATATATGCTCCTTAAAATTCAGTTTGCTAACAATTATCACTCCTAATTATTTCATAGATTCCACTAACTTCGCCTCGCAAACATCAGTAGTAATCTTTATGTTGTCATTTATAGCACTCCAATATTGAGACCGTGTGTCAATTATATTTGCTATGGATTTTTCTGCATTCAATTTCAATTTATTAATAGCATAACATTCATTTAACATGTTCAAATCTTCATTTATCTACATGATTACTTCCCCGCACTTTGCCCTGCAATGTAAATCAATGTATCATCTGGAAATAAATGATACTTACAAAATACAATGTTTTTCCCAATGTCGTTTATATTCGTATATTTCCCAATATCGTTTTGTAATAAAGAGACACATTTTTGCGAACTATGTGCATATTAAATGGAAGAATCTTGTAACAGAAATCAAATCCTCCATTTCACGTTATTATTTCATTAATTATTCATGTTCTGCTTTATAGAATTTATGGATTGAGTTTGTTTGGTAGAAGGGACGCAGTATCAGGTAATTTTGGGTTGGGGGAGGCAGGTATTTACTTTCGCAGGCAACACTTGACTGTCGAAATATTAGACCGAAGCAAACGTGTGTGAAGAATACGAAGTAAATATTTTGGAGAAGTACAATTTAGTTTCAAAGATTAGGCCAAAACTGTCTCTTTTCTTCTTTTATACGTATTTACTAAGAGCTATCACGCTCATACCTATAGTGCGTCACACTATCCATAATATCCTGATCAATATGTGAGGAATAGCCACCGCTAAAAGTCCTTTGTACAGACAGGGATCGCGTCCAGAACCTTTGATGTCCTGATTTATATTCAATGCGTATTTTTCCACTGCGAGAGACTTAGCAGATATGATGTCATAGGTTTTCCCAAATTTGAATTTTTAATTAACGTCACCATGGAAATTGTTCTCTTTTTAGATTATAAATATGAAAAGGTGGTATTTTACCTCTAATTTGTCCCGGAAATTCACACGGCAATATTTTTTATCTTAATTTCTCTGGAATGAATACCAATTATTTTTATCGGACTTTATGCGTCGCACGAATTGGGAATTGCCTCTTCTTTATTGAAGATTTTTCTCAGACGCCTTCTTGAAATGATAATGTTTTTTTAGCAAGGCTAGAGGTTAAATGGACCATTCAATTGATGAGACATTTAGAGGTGAATGGAATGGGTTTAGCAAATGCAAGTGCGACAACTTAAGCTGTTAAATAAATCTTTCTCTAAAGAAATTTTCTCTTTTACTTACTAAGTATGTGGAATACCTCTGCATTAGGGGCTAATAATATACGACATGTAATTCCAGGAAATATTATAGAAATATGTTCACGAAATTTAGTTCCGCACTGATATGTCTAGACCCTTAAATTAAAATTTCTTCTACGCCTGGGAGACATGCAACCCAAAGAGCATATTCTGCCTCAAAGCAACATTCTAAATTTTGATACCATCCCGCATTGTTAGTTCAGAATTCGACTAAGTCGTTGAAAAAGGCAATGCAGACTGCAGTAAATCACTACCACTCTAGGGATGTTATAATATGTTAATGCATGTTGTATTATTCCATATATAATACTGCTATACTTTGAATAAATTATAAATATGTATATTTAAAGCCGTGTAATAAACGGCACCTGAAGAACCCATTAAGGACACATCGGCGGTGTTGGCCATTTTGCGAAGAGTGTCCAAAACGTTAGGAGCGTACGTAAAGAGCGATGCACTCTTTCAACCCCTTTTCACTGTGCTACAAGACACATTAAGGTGGAGAAACAAAGTTCGATGACAAAATAGCTTCAATCGTCTATATTTTTGTTACCCATTGTACTAAAAAATTAACATGGCTTTCAGTTGGTACCATGGTCACACAGGAACAAACATATAATGTGCGATTCGAGCACCTTATTTATATTTGTCATCGATGCTACTTATGAGAAATGTGTCAATCGTAGAAAATGTTCTATAGTTTTTAGAATATTTATACCAATGCTCTATACACAATGAACGTTACTAAAAGTTTAAAATCAATGTAATTTTCTTTTAAATTCAAGATAAATTTTTAAAACGCCAAAGTATAGCCTTTAATACCAATGTCCGGTGATATAATGCCTGGTTAACCTTCACCGCAGAATGACATATATTTTCTCTTTACTTTATGTTTACTCTGAGTTTGAATTTTCTACATTACATCAGCCTGTCTGTTAACTTTATCGACGCGACGACGTACTTAAATATTTTAATACGGAGATTTTATTGACTCAGCGATAACAAAACCGGGTGTAAATGTTTTAATGACACAAAATACATGAAAACCTATGCTTTAAGTTCAACGGTAAATTGGTTAACCTGAGGTGCATTAGCTGTTTTTCAACTATCATAATCTCAATTAGCCATAGTCATGAGTGTTAACCCATGCTTTTGTTACACATTTTGCAATACTTAATGCAATTACATATTAGCCATAAAATATTTGACGAAACGAAACAATAAATAAAAGTTAACAAACCTGAAAGTATCTCTCAATGATATATTCCAGAAAAGACCATTGTCCAAATCTACGCAAAATATGAAAGCGCCAATTGTCGATGGTGAGAGAGTCTAATTGCATTCCAAACTACATGAAAAACCGTTTTATAAAAATAAAATTTTCTAGTGCTACAAAACTAGGATTTAAAATTATAATAGATTGCACAAAAGGTTAACAAGAATCATAGAAGTTAGTTAAACGGTGAAATTAGTACGTAAACAATTAATCTATGAAAAATAATTTATAATCTCAATTTACATTCGTTGAATGTGCGTTTTAACTTGCATTAGAAGGTGGCAAAACAACAAAAAAAAAATTCATTGGAGAACTGTAATACATAATGTAAACAATCCGCACATATTTTAATTTGCACTTTATTTGTTCTCAGTACATGTTTTCGCCAAAGATGGCTCTTGAGTCGAGTCGGGGTATAAGAAATCCATAAACTTTAATTATACCCTGATCTAGGGAGAAGTCCCCTTCCAAAGGGGACAGAAGGGCGCTATTTACCCCAATGCCTTTCGTTTCGGACGCTTTTTATATGAATATACTATGTGTTAATGTATAATATAGTTATTTTGTAACCATAATTTGCTTAGAAGTGTTTATGAGAGTATATATCGTTAATTTTTAAGTAAAATGAAATGTTTCAACTTTATTTTATACCAATTTACACACATTGTTAATTCACAGTTAACGCGACTGCACAAATGATGCCGTACGCAGTGTTTAATCACAAGTCCAAAGATATGCACCGATGTGGGTGAAATATTCCAGGAAAATGTGGCAAAATTCACCCATTTTGGTATAAAACACATTGTTATAATAATGAAAAAGATTAATCAGCCTAATAAAGGAAATTAAAGTACTAGGGAATACACTAGGGAAATAAATGAGTCTGCCATTAAATTTTTACTGATAAGATTTTCCTGCTCAAGAAAATGACTCTGATCTCATTTTTACTGGGCTGAGCCTTTTTATAAACACAAAATATGAGTTTGATACCAGAGTTGTTAAAATTTTGAAGTGCCATACGTTTTGGACCAACCTCATTTATCAAAAACTTTGAGAAATAGGACTAGTTTTTTGTTGTTTGTAAATCAACGGCTTTGCTGATAACCTATTGATAGATAAAAAAGAGCAATTTTTATCCCAACGTGATTTATGTTAAAGTTTAGTGGCAAATAAAACTGTTGATAACTCCAAAACTTTTGAATACTATTTGAAACTATAGTGATCACCTGTTGCATGACGTCTTCCAAGCTCATTACTCAGCATTTAATTTCCATTTTTCTCCCGAGCAGTGTTGTATTAGGAGCGATGTGCTGAGCATTCTTAAGATTCTCTCCAACAATAATATCCTTTTTGAATCTTGCCTCGCCTTATCTCACCTTTATTCCTCATTTTTAAATTCCACCTCTCCCTAAGGCATCCAAGGGAAAATTAACCAGATATTCCTTCATCATAAATTGCCGTTATAAGTTGATAAATTGGTCACCGAAATAACTGAGTGTGAAAATATCAAGGAATATATCATTTAAGAATAAACTACCGTTAATAGCTGCGGGGATATGTGTCTGGAAGCAACATACTGGAATAAAAAAACAAGTTTTTTTCATTGACTTGGTATTCCTTTGCCGCATTTTTCTAGGAAAATACACTTTCGACATTTCTTTGTTAACAGTATTTGACAATAATATTTTTAAAACTTTCTCTTTTATTAAATTCATTTTTACCCCGGTACCTAAAACATTCGAGCTCTTTGCGTTGAAAAAATGGATTGGTAGTGTAGTATTCTTATGGCCTTTTTTCAATGCTCCATCAAAAGTAAAACTTTTGCAATTCAACCCACTTAAAAGCAGAGAAAATATGTCATTGCTGATAGCTGGGGTAAGTTAAGAAGTAGCCTTTCTCTAATGAACTAGCCAGAACAAATGGTTTGCTCGGCCGATAGACTACCACAACTGGCACCAATACCCTACGAATACTACTAAATCACAGGATTGAAAAATTTCCCTATGTGTATGCCACCGTTAGACGTCATAGATCTCAATTGCGCTCTCAAATTTTGCCTCGCATGCTGCTATCAATAAATTAAAAAAATGTTTTAAGTCCAGTTAGTCAGTACCATAGTGGAAGGTGATGTTATTGAACGGCAGATGGTATCATATAATGTGAGAACCATCTTCGAGTATTCATTGAATATAAAATTGGAGTTAAGGGACAATTTACAAAAAGACTAGGTGGCACACACATGACACATTAATGTGCTTTAAATCCGTCACTTAACATAAAATCGTGATTAAAGGTTATCAGCCATCGATAATCAAGTAAAAGTAATCCAGTAAATACAATAAAAATGCGTATATATCAAACCATTATGGTTTATTTGATTGAAAAACAGTCTGATGTCTCTTTTGGTGTAATAAGGTAGTTTTACGCGGTTGATAGTGTTATCAAGTAATTAATAAAATATTAATTGAGGTGAGGAGTTTTCAAAGAACGGTAAATGTTTAAAAATCGAATTTGTGTTGCTTGCTGCTGAAGCCTTGGATACCTGGCATTTTCCATTTTTAATTTAGAAGGGTCCGTCTGATTTTACCCAAACATTGTCTATTTCATTTATCATCATCAGAATAAATGTCACACTTAAAAAATTTTGAGTTTATGCATATATATCCGTGGCTCTTGTGCGACTTGATTAGCTAAGGAGAATTTAATTTGATTTCCACGTCCAACGTCTTATTTACATTCTTTCGAAATTTTTGCTCTCATTTCCATCATCCAATCGGGTTTTGATGGATAGACATTTTAGAAGGGTGGTTAGTAGCCTCCTCTTTTATGCCTCCACTAGGTCTCAAGAAGGGTCTTTTTATTGGGGACATAAATCTCCCGTGTCTAACATTCGTCCTACCAGACAGTCAACGTAAGTGTGTTGTCACTACTTCTCTAGGTTATATTCGTCCGACAACGTTCGGTGAAATATCGCTTCTTCCAAGATGACAGTCTTAAGATTACCAATACCTTGAGTCATGTTATGCATAAGTAAATAAAAGGGAAAACAATTTCTTATTAGCGATAAGGGAAACGTATAATAATCTGAAAACCATGGCAATACTGAGACGCCCACGCCGCAAATTATGTGTTAACCTGTGTAACCAAATGTTGTTAACAATTCAATTTTAACGGATCATTAATAAAGGGGAAACAGCTGCCCTAGCCATGAGTGACGAAAAATTTCAGAAGAAATCTTTTCATTTGAGGTATATTCCATTCTTCATTCATACTTTTGATAGCATAGAAACTCTTCTTACTTTACCCCTCCCCAAATATTCAAAATGTCGGTAGATAGCGTTTTCTACGTATCCTTCCTTTTCTTTGTTAGTGTATGAAAAGCGAAAAGTAAATAATTACCTTCATGGTCCAAAATCAAAAGCATCATTACTTAATAAATTTCATGTAATTTTATTACTTTGGTTAAATTTATGTCATCGAACGTATCACCTTATAAATTTCAACCAATAAGCACATGCACCGCCATGTTCCTGCGACTTTAAATTGCGCAAGACAAATCAGTAAAAACCATTTAGATAAAATCAATTGCTAAACTTTTTGAATATCCTTAGTTTTTTCAAGTCCTCGAGAGCTTTCAAATAGCGGAGGTATACAATTTTTATTTAACTCCCACTTCCCACAGTCAATCAATTTCTGAGTCGTTACACAAAGGCTACTCTCAGTTCCTTTTCCATTTGCATCTGTAATGCATGGTGGAGGTGTATAACTTGGAATAATTGAATGCCTCTCCAGTCTTCTTATGGTGGGAGTCCCTGCGGTATTTAGTATAATTGCTCCACCCTTAGGATTCCCGGAGTTCGGGAACTGTTAAGTCAACTGTTCATCAATATGCATTCGAGTGTTTTCGGAAGTTCATGCCACTGGGAGGGGACTGCGGATCGTTTTTTCCTTCCAATTAGTACAATTACTGAATGACAGAGCCAAACGTTCCGTAGAACATTTAGTTACGGTGAAAGCTCAGGAATTATATCCTCAGAAGATTTGGTTGGGGATTGCGTGGCGTGAATGAGGGATGTCCCCGAAGTGCACATATTACACTGTACGTCGCGCAGAGATGAACCGCGTTGCATTGTGGTCAACCTCATCGTTGAAAGGTAGGATTCTCCCCGGTCCCACTACCCTTGTATCTCGCGGGACAATCCATTCTATGCCATAAATAACTCGTCTTTGGTTGCCGGCTGCTGCTTTCAGCTTAGGATTTGCTACTCGTTGGTTGGATTATTTTTTTGGAGAGGCAACCAACAACTGAGGCATCTGCGCCATAAAAGTAAGAAGGGTAGATTTTTTATGTTAGGACTATGTTGGGAATTAAATAAGGATGGAGAGAAGCCCGGTATCGTCATTAGACTGCTCTAAACGGTACCAAGGGGTTCAAAGTTAAATTTCCCATGTGACAGACAGAGTACTGAAGGTGATTTACTTTCCACTCTTGATACATACTATTCATACATTTTCCTCTGAAAAATGGGATGCCGGGATTATAATACGGATACTTGAGATGAAAAGAGGACATTTTAGCAACCACAGTGAACCATCTCTCGTTACATTCTCATATTAAAGCGTTTGCTGCGATATTTTCACGGCTTTTCCACCTTTTTGTCCCCCGTTTTGATCAGGATTAATGAATTAATATAAGAAATTTACGATGCGTAAAAATCATTTACCTGGGCTGTGATTTTCACCAAGATCTAAAGAACCTCTTAGGTTCTTGAACTAAACAAATTGCACAAATTAAACATCACCACTGTGAGTACTTAAGATGCATTCAAGGTGCCAGATATTCTCATTTCCTGCCAATTCGCGGAAGAAATTCATCACGTCACATGGTGGCACGCTATGTGGCGTGATGCCACCATGTAACGTGATGAATTTCTTCCGCATCTCGCCATATTTTACGAGGTTTAACCTTACACTCTGTACTTTTTCTGTTCCAGCAAAAGGTTTTTCTTCCAGAAAATTCCTTGCATGGTATTTGTAAGTCTTCAAGGTCATATTCGCGTAGTTTCGGCAACTTTCACGTTCGCAGCGAACGCGTTTGACGAAGTTTTGAAATATGCGTGAGAAAATTTATTTTTATTTTCTATTTGTATAAGTTTTCGTACACGTTTAGGAATTGTATTGTGGAAATATTACGGGTATTTTGGTTGCATTTGGAAGGTAAAGGATACGATTTTTATTTTTTTTTGCTTAAACTTTCCTGCCGAGATATCAGAATTCATTTTTTATCTTCTTTAATTACTTACAAAATGATTATCCATTGATTGATGGCTATGTTTCTTCCATACGTCTTACACTATTTTTATCAATGTGGTGTGCTTTATTGTACAGCTCGTACTACGACATCAGTGCCTATTTATCAATGTTCGATGCTTCCGGTAAGTTGCCAGAAAATAGAGAAAAACCAGCGGAATTCGATGACTTTTTTTTCGTTTGGTCTAAAGAACTAAGTTAGTATTATGATGCATACATTTTTATATGTTGCTTGATAGACCACCGGAGGTTATATTTAAGTCATCAGTCATAAAGATGGGAGGAATGAGGGATGTTTATGATGAGAGAACAAGTAATATGACGTAATGATGTGGCGAAGATCTAACTTTGTGGAATCTTTCCACTATTATTAAAAAGAACGCAAACTTCTGTTTTTTTACAGATTTCTTGAATTACAAATGAACAGTTTCGGATGTTATGTCATCATCAGACTTATCCTGTACAATATATGGATTTATTGTACCTCACGATGGCGTAACATCCGAAACTAGTCGTTTGTTGCGCAAAAAAACTGTTCTTCTTATGGCCGTATTTGCAAATATGCTCGCGTTCTGCTGTTTATATTTTCAACTTTCATGAGGGCGGGGAAACCTAACTCTCCTGTCAATCTGCTCAGAAGTCCATCTATCTTCAATCGTCTCTTTATCTCTGGACTGCACGTAGCGCGTAGTATTAGGTTGCAATAAGATATACTGTGTCCACTTCTATCCCAGTAACTTTATTCTGATACCTTCGATTCTCCCTTCTTCCCATCACTCTATATTCAGAGAAAAAAAGTCCAGTGTTAGCACCCGAATGGCTCCTAATTATTTAATTGTTCCACTACATAGGACTACTACTTATGAAAAATCCTTCTGTGTTGCTGGAGTCAGGTTGTGGAATAGAATTCCCGTCGATGAAAAGGAATGCAAATTTATATTAGTTTAAAACATTTTTTCGGAATCTTTTCAACCAGGAAGGGTTATGATTTAAAATTTATGTTATAATTATTTATATAATGTGCTGTTTTCTTTCATCTGATAAATATGTAACCGGCTTTCAAATGGACGTAACATGTTGTGCTTTGAGCTCAAAAATTAATGTATTTTTTGTATGTTCTTAGTGGACGAAGATGTCCAAGAACATTATATTATAACATTTCTATTATATTCTACGTTCAAAGGATCTGTGACACTTGGTGTTATAAAAAATTTCTAAATGAACATTTTTAGAAAAGAATACTTGTCAAACTCAAACCAATCAAGTTGTAGGAGGAGATGTAAGCGTGAGAGGCGGGGGTAAATACCTGTAAGTTTGCCTAACTGCAGCATCTCTGATTAATGGGAAGCAGAACAGTTGGAAGAACCATGTAATTAGAAACGAGTGACTTGGGAGACTGCCATTGAAGGTTAGTTGCCATGACATTAAAGAGGAGCTAGGAAACAAAAGCATGTTAGATAAGATTATGGTCGGAAGGGAGTACATGCTGAGCTGAAGAGCGAAATTGTTTTCCGAAATAGACGTTTTGGGTGGAAAGGCAGGCATTTGCATGCACATTTCCCTTTGACGGTTGGATGCTTATAACAAAGAACTTTGACTTCAGGCCTATCAAGGAAACATTTGAAGAAACTGAAATTTCGATTTTGCGTGTAGCGTAATTATTCAGAGAAATAATGATAATTATGGCAATCGCTGTTTCTTTTTCACAACAAGGAGTTGGTCGGAAAGGAAGCATCGATAGCATATGTTTATGAGCGCTTCGTTGTTGCTGTAGCTGCAGCCTATTACAGCGTTTTTTTTTGTAGTTTCACTTAGCGTGATCTAGTTAAAAATATGTGGAAAACATGAATAATAATGACTCCACTTAACGAGGGTGAGATTGAAAATAAAAAGTCCCCTCTACCATCTAACTTTGCGTCAATGGAAACATTTATTATAAAAAAGTTGGTTTTTGGCAGTAACAAATATTAAGGCCTTACAGTAGAATTAATTTTTTTTAAACGAAGCAATATGATCAAAAAGTGAAAAAAGATGTTTCAATGCGTGGAAAAAACTCAAGAATTATATGCATGCGTTCACCGTTAGCTATTTTAGAGATATAATGCCATAAAATTCAGAGTGATGGCTTAAAAAGGTAAGCATAAAAGTTTCTTGCGAGTAATCTACACCTGAATTTGATGATATCATTTGAAATCGTACATGTGCATAATAATAGGCTTAGCCATGACACCTTAATGGAAGAAATTAGTTGTATAAATGGAGGATAAGACAAATTTTACGAGTTTGGGGAGTTAAGTAAAAGGTTAATAAAATAAATAAACCTGGGTGAAACGTGTGAATATTCAAATGTAATTTACACTCATTGATACTCTCACCAGGAAACATCTTTGTTTCTTAAATCGAAAAAAATCACAATTTTCTTCGTTAATAATGATTGTTGAAACTGATTGTACGATATCAGCTGCAGTTTCACTAAAAACATTATTTTATATTAACGATTCTTTGCTGTACTACATAAAGGTGGTCAACTCACTTCGTTTGACGGAAAGTACTGTATCCAGGAATTGCAAAACATGACCGATACAAAGGTTATGGACAATAGGAAACCAGCATGGTGGAGCCGAAACATTTAAGGTCTGCGAGACATGTACTGAGCACGCCCTTGGCATGGTATAATTAATACGACTAATATGGACAATTCATAAAGTAACCACTGTAGTGCTTTTAAGTCTCGAATTTGAGGCTACCATGCCTCTACGTTATGTTTACAGGTCGAGAGTGGCAAGCCTCGTCTGAATAATCAGGATAGTTGAGAAATATGTGCTCACTATTCTCAGTCTTTACTCAATTGTCTTCCTCCGACTGCAAAAATTCCCGTACATGACCTAGCGTTGGTAGCAATGGGTAACCTTCCTCTTAATTGGGAAGAGGTCGACAAAATCATCAACTATCTCCCCAACAACAAGGCATCAGGCAAGGATTCCGTGATCGCCGAACTTGTGGAGATGGCTGGTTCCGATGTTTTTGGCCAAATAGAAACACTCTTCCTCAATACATAAGAAAAAATTCCTACTGAATGAAACATCCTCTTCACAAAAAGGGACGGAGTCAGATGTGAACCATTGCCTCAGGTTCACTCTCCTTCTCATTACGTTCTTATCGTTTCTTCAGTTACTTACAAAATCTAATCAAAGGCAATCGTGGTTAACCAATTACCGATACTCTTATCAGGCCATATTTCGTAAATTCCGTTCCTGCAGTGAATTGATCTTCTTCCTTAAGGGCATCATAAAAATTAGACATCTGCGTGGCAAACCACTCGTACTGACTTTTGTGGACTTCAAAACGATATACGACTCGATCGACTGATCCACCCTTCTAAATATTCTCGAAAATATGGGCGTAGATGATAGAACCCGCTCCATTATGAAACAAAACCCTTACAAACACTCACTCTGGAGCACTACGGGAGAGAGAAATTATTTACTCGCCAAATACGACCGTTTAGATACACGCTCTATCCTACCTTGGGTGAAAAAATCGGTGCGGTACATGTTTTTTCAATGAAAAACTAATAAAAGCACGCATATTGCACATTATCAACCAAAGAACAAACCAATAATAATTGATCGTCCAGCCAACAGTTTTTGAACTTTTACTCCGGAATAAATGACAAAATTATGCAAGTAGAGACAAAATTATGCAAAGACCGTGACATGGAGCCACCATCCTTTCCACTTGAAGCTTGAGTTGGAAAATAAACAATGGCGCGAAAGATACAAACGATTTTAAATCGTATTGTTGTAATTTGCTAAACGTGAAGAACTTCAGCATTTTCAATTCCAATATATTGGGCACTTGAAGGTATGCTTCGTTCGAAATGCTTATGTAATTATTAGCTTGAATTATCTGTGTATATATTTCGTATCAATATTTCCCAAACAATGTTCTGATACCTTTGTTTTCGTGTGCCTATCCGCCAGTGTATGGAGAATGGAAATCAGTTATTTATACCATAATTTCATAATTTTAACAAATATTGCCTTAAAATCTACGTTCTTGGTAGATAATTCCTGTGCTTGTGAATCTTAATTATATGCACTTAATATTTTTAAATATTGAATGATCGCTTACATGCCGCTTGTAGTTTTGACTGTACTTAGATTTTCGTGGTATGTATAGTGTAAGATATCTTCCGTAAGATGTTGAGCAATCTGGGTATTCGCTAATCTCGGCTTCTTTTATTTGATATAAGGTAATTGAAGCTTAAACAATTCACGAACCGTTCGTGAGCCGATCATTAAGAGAGGGAAACGGATCTCCCGCCTTTCCACTAAGAGTCACTAAAAAGGTGAGATTACAAAATAACCCACCTGATAGTATTTAGAACTCCCTCCAGGGAACGTGCATATGCAATTTACCGAATAACGACGCAACCTGACTTAACACCATTCTTCCAGCCATGTATTCAATTGAGATTAGATAGTTCCATTATATCTAGTTCGGATAATTTATTGGTTCCATTTCAACTTATGTCTGAACCTAAACTCACTCAATTATTGAGAAAATATTTTTTCTTTGAAAGTTTCATCTGTAGAGACAACGTTACATGTCGAGGGGAGGGAGGGGTTGGAAAAAATACTACGGTGGTCAACGAAGGGGTGGGAGGGGGTAAACAAAATCACAGAAAACGGTATCGTCGTTTATGCACGACCCTAAGCATTTGACAGTGGGATGACGCAGTCAGGGACAAAAAATCCATCGTCAGTCCAGGTCCAGAAAGTGATGCTGGAAACCCTTCCTCCATCCCATCCCATATCTTTCCAATCATTCCCCTAAGCCCCGTTGTCCATACGACTCCCCTTTCAACACTTTTTCTTTTTGGAAAAATTTTAAGTTTCATCTGACCAAGGATTATTTATCTGGAACACGTGTCGCGGGGTAAAGTTTTCTCTTTAGGACTAGGAGAGTTAATTTTTAAAATCTTCCACATGACCAGCTTCCAAAATGGTGTGCGCGTAATATGGCACGTAATATCGAGTGCCGAAGATGGATGAGTTGACGAGAAGTGGGAGAAACGCATGTTAGATCTTCCCGATTTCTTGAGAAGCGAAAATAAATATGAACTAAATCTCTGGATGTATTGGAAAAGTGAGGAAGAAGATTGATTGGGTATTGTTCTGAAGGAGCTGTAAAGAAAGACGAAAAGAGCTCTTCCGTGGTGTGACATAGTGAGATAAAAATTTCACATTGGCACACACTGCTATGCCTCAGCAGGACACCGATGTGAAACTATTCGTATCTTACCTCAATTCCGAAAAAAATCCTTCCCTAACCAATCAACCTCGGCCCATATTGTCTAAGATACCGGTCGGCTATCTTGGCTTATGTGACTTCAAGTAGTGAGTTGTTACTTTACACCTAAAACAAATTGGGAGTAAGAAAGCACTTCATCAAAACACCCGTATCATATTTTTCTATAGCAGCAACGATTTGACGATAAAAGCAGCAGAAAAGATAATGCTACGGGTCAATAATGTAGATGTCGTAGGCGTCATAGAAATTTATATTGTGACGGGCACGTCATAGCTATTTTGGCTTTGACGGTCATAGAAAAGGAGTAGCTATGCAAATGTCATAGGCGTCATAACTAAATCACCGCCGTCAAATGTGGTACTTGAAAACTCTCGTCTTCGTTGTCATAAGGTTACGGAAAAAGAGAGTTTTCGTAGACAATTTAGATAATAAATTGATTTACATCAATTTTTCACTTAAAATAAATTTATGAATCATGCAGATACTCATACAAAAGTGGAAAGTCCCATAATTTAATGATCATAGGCATGATACTAAGTTTAAGTATGGTCATTAGTTTTATTTGTTATGCTTAACATTGTATAAATTTGATGTTATAGCACTTATAAAATCTTTTAATGTAATTTTAGTCTCCATTATCGAATAAATGTCTGTCAACCTCAGTTGTTTCATTTTTGGAATAAAGGCGGAAAATTAGTATTTCGGAAATTTCCCGGGTAAGTCGTGATATAATGTTCTTTGTACGTCTTGTTTTTTTTAATACTTAAGAGTGATTAACATGAGAAGGTGTATATTTTTATGAGGACATTGGTTTCATAATATATGACAAATTATTTACTTAAGTGAGATAATGGAACTCACTTTTCTCCATTGCTATTCCGTGCATATTCAGCGTACATAGTTAGTTACTCGTGAATATGGTGCTTACTTTCTGCACGCTCAATATTGTCGATAGTTTGAAAGCTTTTATGCGATAACGTTATGTAAAGAGATACATTTTCATTACTTCTACCACAATGTACATTCATTCGCAATTTTGAAATTTGTCGTTAAAAGTTATTTTAGTTAAGGATATTTTATGTAGAAAAATGGCGCAAAATCCTCAGCTACTTTTCTTCAATATGCTATCTTAATTTTACTCCAAATATCGACCTGGTATTTATTTATAGGTCTCCATTCAGTATCCTTTAATTATGCGTAGGACGTTGTAAAACCCTTCCCCCTTTTTAAATAATAATTGGTCAAAATATGGACACTTCATGAAAATGACTGATACTGCTGTATACTACTTTACATATTGCCTTTCAAATACTTAAATGCAACGAACACAGAATTAACAACCAAACAAGTAAACTACTTATACTAGAATTACATTTCTTGGCGATTTTATTAGATTAATCTTATTCACTAAGGTCTGTCAACCCACCGACGGTTAAATTAGGTACGTTACCCTTCAACCCTTTCACCCGTAGTGTCGTAAATATTATGTCATCAGTCATTAGGGTTGTGACGAGAACCTTCATAATCGCTTGAACGTCATGGCTGTCATAAGATCCCCGTATTCGATATGAATCTTATGACGCGCTTAAAATGTACATCCACAGGAAGAAAAGTGGTGTTATCCAAAAATTATGACTTTTAAATGAATAAAGAGAATCACTAATAAAGTTCTGTTAAGAGAATTGGTGAAAAGGTGCTTGATAAAAGCATTTTGAAGGAAATGAGATGAACTTATTAGCCACATTCCGAAATAAACTACACTCTCTACAGCAGTAAGGGAAGTAAAAGAGTGAGACAAATAACAGAGGATTAAAAGGTTGGCATGTACGAAGTGAATAAATAAGGACACTAAAATAAATATTGACCATGGCATAACATGGACATTTATTGATATTGAAAGGGAGTATATAGTTATACAATCCGATGTTCAAATACCTAACTGTTCATAAGAAAAATGTTTTCGGATTAGAAATTAAAAGGGAACAGAATGGATAAAGCAGAAGTGTTTTTATGCATGTGCATGGCTACCCAACAAGGCCCACTCCCTTTCCAATCACAATTGGTCCAAATATAGAATGCGAAAGTAAAATTTGCACAGATTGCTTGCAATCTATCCTCGCCCATTATCAATCTCATGTAAATATGATTGGCCGGACAAAAGGTCAAGTATGATTCCTCATCAACCTGTGATAACCTATCGTTAATCATTGATAAGAGTTAATTTATCTAAGCTACGATGGAAACCAAAACAGCCTCTTTCGTGGATAAGTAAACGCAGCTCACCAGTGTGGAAAACTGAGGAGCGCGGCGCTAATGACAAGAACCCGGAGGACGTCCGATGGACAAATTTTTTGGCTCGGAAAGTTTGGCACTCAAATCAATGGCAATAACTGTCTCTGAAAATGCGTTTCCCATTGAGAACTATTGCATGATCGTTTGCCCTGACCCGTCATATGTGCACTGCTAATCCTCGCACTTTGGTTAGGCTACGAAGCGAGATAAATTCTTGCTGTAACCTGTGACGATCCACGCATATATTTCATAGATATTGAGATTCATGATTTCCGCAAAAATACGGCGATGAAATACGTAGAATTTAGTTACTGTTCTCGGGCTCTGCACCAGTTAATTGGCTTCATAAAGAAAAGATTTCAGAGGTACATCAGCCAATCAGACGACACCTGAGCTTAATTGTTGGACTCGTCAAACGGTCAATTCAGTTCAGTGTATAATCCTACACACAGAGAGAGTAACACGCCTTGAAAATGGAAAACAAATCGTTTTCCGAAACGTCTTAGGCCAATAGGAAGAGCACCGATTACCAAGGGGGGCAGAGACCGAGAACAATACTTAAATATTATTCACCGGAAAAAACTGAAATCGTATAAATACGTAGAACTTGCCACGAGAAAAAATTACGTTCAAGGTATATTTTTTCTCGTGCCAATTTTATACACACACACATTTCATCAAAACATATCAAAAACCATTTCTGGAGATGGATAAGTCAATGTACCCGTTTTACCATAGTATCTTACGAGAATTTGACTGATGGTTAATAATGCCATGGTGAAGATATACCAAAATGTGATAGAGAATGACCATCTTTGTTGATAAAATGTTCAGTTATATTTGCTCATGAACTTATGGCTGGAAGTTTAGTAAGCATGCAAAATGAATTATTTACACAAATAAATTATTTAAGATTTTTAAAATTGAGAAATGTATCAAATGCTCCCTTCATTCAACTAAGCCGTAATGTAGGGATAATTGTGGGAAGTAGTTAACATATAAAATATATTCGGGAATATGTATTGCTATTTTTGGGAATAGGAATAAAATGGAAATTCAAGTAATCAAGACTTACATTGGTATGGGGTGAAAATCAATCACTCATTTTGCCTGTACTTCAGTGCAACTGTACATTTGGCTTACGAACCAAAACAGGATAAACGTGAAAAATTAATAACAGATTCAGAATTAGTTTAATACCACGCAGGTATGCCTTCAAATAGGTGTTATAACTCTAAGAATAATGTTTATGTGATTCAGCCTCAAACTTTCAATTAAGTTTCTGTATGTTAACCTCTTGGCTATATATATTCCATGTATTTGCCGTTTACTTATTCAGGTATTTCTTCTTAGCAAATATTTCAATTCCACCAACATAGAGTGGAATTTGAAATGGAAATTTTTAGGACAAAATAGTTGTCTAATATCAGAGGTGGCAAAAATATCCCACAAAAAGTTAGATAATTATAAATAAAATAGTTATTATTCGATGCATGACTATCCCGGTTTCAATTTTCCAAATGTAATAGTCGAGTGCTTTTATAAGTAGACGAGGGTATTTTATGCTGACTCTATCGTATTCTTATCTCAATTAGTATTGATTTGAGCAAAAGTTTTAATCTTATGAAATATTAATTACCTGAAATACAAATTACCTCCATCGTAGGCTTCCGCGGCGTTGTGATGAATGTTTCTTCATTTTTGGGTGTCCACCTTGAAGTTGTTTTCCATGACAACGATTTCACCCGGTGGGACCTGAGGGAAACCGTTGTCATGGAGAAAAAACTTCGCGATGGACACCTTACTCTTTTGTCCTTTCCCACTTTTTTACAAAGATTTCTGATTTTTTTGTTCGGAACAATGAATCTAACTGCCCCATTTTTCAGAGGTGGGTTACCACAAATTTAAAAGACGAATTTATATTTTACTATTAAGATTAAAACCATTTATTCTCGTAAGAGCCATCCCAATGATTTAATTCGCTGAGGATATCGTGGTTCTGGCAGAAAGTGAAGAAGAGCTGACATACATCTTTTAAAAAAATTGAATATATTCTAAGCGGCCAATACAATCAAGTCGGCAGATTCGGCATAAGACAAAACTCCTTGTTGCTAACGGAGGAGGAGAAAATGATGCAAGGTTTATGCTGGACGGTGATTGACTAAAATATAAGTGAAAGAGTTGACTAATAAGGAAGCAAGATAAATTCTGTTGGAAGGAATACAAAACATATGGAAGAGGATGCTAAGTGCGAATATCGATTTTAAAAACAAAAGAAGACTCTTTACTTCCAACTCAGTAAATATTAAAGGCCGAGGAAAAAGCCGGTTAAGACCTTTGTGTGGAGTGTGCTGTTGTATTGGCAGCGATGCCTGGACTGCGGGACAAGTGGAAACTTCCAGAGGCTCTTGTGGTGTTGCGTGATGGAAGGGTGTGCGAAAGAAGCAGGACAAAGTGAGTGACGAATCAAGAGGTACTGAGAAAACTGAAAGAAGAGCGTAACCTGCGGAGGTCAGTAAAAAAGAAGATGGAATAAGGCAGTGTTTTTCACCCTTTTTGAATATGCGACCCCTTTTGCGTCTTTTAAAAAAAACAGAACCACTATTCGACAAATCAGTAACAAATATACAGGCACAGCCTATTCACTGAAATTATTGTTATAACTTTGTAACGTAGCGTAGGTGTACATTTTAATATTTAAAAATAAACTTTTCTCTGAAATATTTGCATTTTTATAGTAGCGTAAGACCCTTACTTTTTATTTTACGTGGCTTGCGACCGCAACATCAAGCCTTTGTGACCCCCCTGGGGGTCGCGACCCACATGTGGAAAAACACTGGAATAAGGGATGGCAGGATGGAATGAGGGATGGTAGGCATAAGGAATTGGTGAAGATTATTTTAGAAGGGAATATAGAAGGCAAAATGTAAAGGGGGAGACCTATATTGGAATATTTGAAGCAGATAGCAGGGAGGACATGGGATGCGGACGGGTTTTGGATCGGGAGAGAGAGGTGGAAAGCTGTCGCCAACTCTGATGGATTGACAACTGGAGAAGAAGAGGAACCTTTTAGAATAGAACATATTTGTTGAGCTATTGAAAGTAGGAACGTCGCACTCCGTAGTTATGGCTCCCGTTGGGTGATTGGAATTTCCTGGTTGGAGTAAGAAATACACGCTAAATCAATGCCACCGTTTGACATTTGGTGTCTTGATGAGAGAAGGAGGAAGTGTGATGTTGAGGTAAATCATTTATTATGAAGAGGAAAGCAAACAGAGATTCGGGCTGAATGATTGTGCAAGCTTCAACCAAGTAGTTGGTCTCAAGTGAGGGAGGCAGAATCGGTGCGCTGTTGAAAAGCTGCATTCTGGGGGCCTGATTCGATACAAGGAAGTAAAGTCGTGTTTCAGTGGCCATACTTATCGGAAACATGCATTTGTAAGTGCGTTCTAATGAACGTCAATGTTTTGTTTTCATTCATAAATGCTTGTTTTTTTTATCAGAAACTAACTGAAGGCCACTTGTTTGTTTGCTTTTTTTTCCAAAAAAACGCATTCATCCCCAACTTTCAAGCAGAGTTTTCAAATCGATAAGGCGCATAAGGAATTGATTTTATGCTATAATATATTTTTTAACTGATTCAAATATTTACAATTCATTTATACGTGTTAAATGTGCTGTTTTCATCGAAATATACTCTTGTGAATCAAGTAGCGAGTGATTGATGAGTTTATAAATACAGGTGGAAGCGTCAAGAATATGTTTCCCTGCTTTAATACTACTTAAAGTTTCACTTTCCACCACATCCTACATTCTCAGGCCAGTGGATACTTTGAAATAGCGGAAAATCTTTTTACAAAAATTTCTTCTTGGATTTGCATGTATTTATTTGATAATAGCTTTACACTATACCTGCGTGCCATAGTACTATGTAAAATCCAGAGGCTTATCGAGTTGCCCTGCATTCATTTCAGAGATCAGTCAGTGCGGTTTTTTAAAGCGATCGGAGAGAATTCCATCTTTAGTGTTTATCAGTATGATATTTTAATTCCCATATACTCATCGTCCATTTTGTATATAACTAAATTTTCTATCGTTTATCTTCTGCGTAGGCCTTAGTGCAAATATTTCTGCATAGAATTATCATGTGATGCAAAGCATTAAGGTTCCTTCTATGGATCGGGTATGAGTTAATAAATCGGGGAAAGTTACCTAATATAGCCATTGGTAGAGCTAATAGTTTGCAATATTCATCTGTGATAATCAGCCATCATACATGTATATCTGTTTTTTGACCGAAGATGGTATTAAGATTGAAATGAGTGGAATAATATGCTCTCACGCCTGCTCTTCAGTGAATAAAGTTAAGAATTAGGAGGAAGGAAGGAATTAGTTTCTAAATTATTATTTTAATGAATCCTCAAACTGAAACTGATATCCCAACGCTGATGTTAATGTGATATATTACGAGAATAGGTGTATACACTCATAGTAATACAATTTTTGGCGCTAAACACGAGTTATCTCGTGAAGTATTTTCAGTTTTTTAAGTGCATGAATTAATGCTGCATTCAAAGGAAATATATACTTAATTGAGGAAGACTAATTTAAAAAAAAAAGACGAAGACAGTAAACTATACACAAAAGGTTCTTATCTAGATGCACATACATGTGTACTGAGTACCGCTGCAAATAAAACCTGGAAAACCTTCCTATCAATCTGAAAAATAAAGACTAAGGAAGTAGGATATGGTCCCCAATGTAAATGTTTCACGTTTTTCCCTGGAGTTGACACGATGGAGATTCGATGAAATATTTTGAAGCGATAGGGTAACAGGCCAAAAAGAGAGTGAATGGATCGTAGGAAATCCACGCATCAAGACTGCATTATGGGAAATGTAATGTATGAATACTGGTGCTTTTGAGAGTCTCAGAAAAATGACAATTCCAAAACTAAGGTGATAATAAGGTGTTAACTCCTGCAGCGGAAGAATTAAGGTAATATTGCATTGAAAAGAGAACATTTTCTACGTAAGAAGATTGAAAAATTACCAACAGTGAGATAAGGTTTTGGCTGTTCTTTTTGGATGTGGTGGAGAGTCTTGAAGTGGCGAATAAAGCATTTACTCTCTCTCTCCGTGTCTCACCTGCTTGTTCATTCACGAAGACAACTTCGTCTGACTGAACTGACGCCCGCCCTATCACCACTCGATTCCACGAAAGAAGACGGGATGTTGCGGGAGGGGGATCCTCGGAGCGCTGTACCCTTAAAGCCGTCGCCGTCTGCGCTCATGCGATCCTTTAATGTTCCTTCTCAGATAACTCTCCTCTGCATTGTCGGATCCCTTCCCCACCTGCCTTCCCCTATCGACCCAGTCTCCCGAGTTACCCTCGACACCGCGGCCAAGAGTTTCAAACTGCTGCTTTCCTGATTTGCCTCCTCGATACATTTACTCGGATCCAGAGACGGACTTTGGTTACAAAGGACTGTTTTCGGTGTACGGGATTTACTCTCCACAGAAGCGTGTATTTATCCTTTTCATTCTCATGCCTCAGTAGGGGACATGCTTTTATCCTTCTAACTCTAGTTAAAAATCCTAATTATTGCTTTCTGGCATCGTATTTCATTTTAATCCTATTCCAGTTGCTCCTCGAACTTTAAATTACCAATCGGTATGAACTGTACATGTGCAGACACCTCTTAGCCATCTTGATGGACGAGTGACAGAGAGAAAACCTTTAGCAAACGTGCGCAAAGCTAGCTACATGCAATGAAATTATAAACAATAATAGTCATTCACTCAGTTATTCAACCCGAAGGTTGGTTTTGATAGTTGATGGTAGAGCTCAATCCGGACTAAGCCACAGGCGTGTGAATTTCACACATTCAGGTTAAGGGGGGCCAGTTCCTTTCCCTGGGTCACCTCGCACTCCCGAGGATTTTTGTTCGGGGGCGTCCAAAGGCTTCACCCGGATTTGAACCCGGGACCCTTCGATCAGTAGCCAAGCGCTCTACCCACTAGGCCACCACGCTCCCCAACAATAATAATCGTAACATTTTATTGATTCGTTAAGCACCAATGCTTAAATAAAGCACTTTGATGATAATTATTTCTTGGTAAAAGGTTAATTATCGGTAAAATGTTAGCTCATTCCTCATTACTCTTGCATTCCTCTCATACGTTTTTCTCTGTCATCGGACTGATCCTAAAATATGGACATCTGTAGAATGTCAGCATTGATAACAGATAAACATTGCGATTAATTAACCCGATGAACAATACTTGCACGCATCTAATCAATGGAACTAAAGTGTAGTGTGGAATCGAGGAGTAAAATCTTATTTCGGTAATTGAAAATTTATATAATTGAAACGCATAGAGACTGATCAAATTTAAAAGATTCCTTTACAGGATCACATTAAAATTTAACTGACCTTTACAGGGTCAGGTAAAAATAAAAATAATGTTTTTTTCAGTATGAAAAATATTGGTACATAAAAACAGTAGAATTGACTTATAGTTTTGAAAAGCGCTTAAATATTTGCTCATCATGTTCTTAATTAGTAGCATGAAGGATTGGTTGAGACAAAAGTCCTATTTCCGGCTTTAGGTTTAGTTTTTAATGATTTGTCTAAAGATATAGTTATTTACTCTTAGTATGCTCTTATACTTACCGAATGTGTTAAAGTTAAACTCGCTACAATTACGCACCATCTGTTTGCAATTTTTCCGTCAATATAATCCCCATTAAACAGTTTCAAGCTTAACTTTGTGGAACTCTTTCATTCTTAAAGAAAGAAGAAACTTCAAGGACCTTGAAAAGTGACTGTTATCCGTTGAATCCTAGGTTGGTGTTGTGAATATAAGTGTGGATTAATATTAATACTATTTGAAAATTCTTCTTTCTTTAATATTCCCCATTTCTCAGGAGAATACTTGCTTCAGATACTCAAGACGGATAAAGGTTTCCCAGGTGGGCTCCACTTCTTCAACTTCGTCTCTCCCATTTATCTGAACTCATGTCGTTACCGGAGTTGAAAGTTCAGTTTTTGCTTCTTTGATCATCTACACTGCATCAGTTATAAATGAATTACTTACTGATAAACACAATCAGTTGTTTTTTTCGTAAACCAGAACAATATATTTTTTTATGAAAGATGTGTTTTAAGCATTATGCGACAAACGGAAGGTTAGCCGAAACCCGATGCTTTGTTTACATTACTCTCGTGTGCGGTATTTTGTAATATTTCGGAAGGAAATCACGTATTTCACCTACTAACAGGGTCTAGGAATTCTTTTTTATTCACTAAAAAGGGAAATTTCCGGGTTCTTTTAATTTCCGCGTGCCTTGCGTCGACTATTTCTTCCAACCTGTTTGAAGCACATTTGAACACTGAAACCACACATTAGCTAGCGTACACCACGTCTTTGAAATATTTTCGCAATTTGTTATTTATTTTTTGCAGCACAGTCAGTGTAGAATTTAATATTATGCTGAAACGAATCTAAGGATTTTCAATTCTGCCTGCTGATAACACGCTATGTAATACATTTTAATCAGATTAGATTATAGACTTACTTTTTTAAATTTCAACAGCATTTTTATCATGTGTTTTTTATATATATGTTTAACGAAGAGAATTATGTGTGTAGATATTATATGTCTGCCGAAACTAGTGATGAAAGTACGTAGAAATTGCCTTAGGAAAACTGCCACTTGGATCGGTAATCGAACCACGGACCTTTGACTTGCTGGGCCAATGCCCACACCACCCAAGCTTCCTGGTTCCCATGGAAATTTTGAGGGGATTTAAGGAAATCAGATGTTCAGCCCTTCGATCGCACTCATTACGGAATTTGGACTTCTTAGAAGCCACTGTAACTTCTTTTATGCCGGCTTTTTGTTACGTATGAAGATATTTCGTAATATCATCTAATTCCCTTAAGTCCTCCAAAAATTGCCTTGGCAATCAGGAATCTTGGGTGTGAAGATACAGGTCTTCCGGGTTTTACTCCGCGTTGGTCCATTTTCTTCGGACGACAGTTTCGCCGGCGTTGCAGTCGGCTTCTTCAGGCATATTTTTTCCGCCTTATTTCCATTATTAACCATGCTCGCGGGTTCTAAATCCCTGTATTCGATTTGGTTTCCATCCTAATTGGCCTTGTTACAATAGACCGTTCTATTTGCTTTTATAAGGTTTACAATCTGTGTTTGAATAAAAGATTGATAACAAAAATATTAAGTACAGTTGTTTTGCTTGTGCAGAGTCATCCAAAAACTGTTCACTAGTATTCCTTGTTAAGACGCTCATGGGTTCGTATCATATGTTGTTGCAGGTATATTTGAAGATCTTAAGCTTATCCGACGATGGTGGACAATTTTGGCCTGCCCTACACAAGAGCCATCTGGCGATTTATTTTAGAAAAATGCAATTGATGACTAATTTAGATACCGTGTTAACTTTTATTTATTTTCGCTGTTTCAAGTCTCACTTTTCAGATGTATATTGCAAAACCGTTTTGAATCATATTTCAAAATCACATAGTATCATCGGTTTTTGGTGGTAAAGCTAGGAATCTTTATATAACCATTCCAAAGTTATGAGCAATATGCCATGACGCTTATTATGCATATAAAACATAGTTACTTCTGCCTGTTCAAAACGTTTGGACCGTGGAATAGTGACAATTTTGACCCTGGTGACCAAATTGTCATTACGTAATTTGCCTTGATAATACAGTGAATGAGTGGAAATTTGATGCGTAAATGCATATTTGCCTGACGGAATCAAAACAAACTTTGTAAATTTTACAATGGATTTTATTCACTAATCCCGGTTTCATCGCATAAGCGACATATTCAGGAGCAACATAAGCGACACCTGAAGATGTCGCTTATGCGATGAAACCGGTCGTAGTGAATAAAATCCATTGTAAAATTTACAAAGTTTGTTTTGATTCTGTCAAAATGGAATTTTACAAAGTAACGCCTGAGAATATCGAGTTCATATTTGTCTTCTTTTTGACTCATGTACCTTGCAAAAATATATTCATTGCCCTAATTTATAAAATTAAAGGCTCAGATAGTCACTATTCTGCTTCTTTTCTCAACTGTTATGCTGATCCTGTACCTTCATCTTATGAAAAAAATAGAACAACAAAAATTAAAAAAATCCTCACGTGAGAATCAACACATTTATAATGGTGTTTTGGCTTTAATAAAAGAAATTTACGATGGGCAATGGAAAATTACGCCCTTCAGATTGTTTGTCGCGGGCGACCCGTGTATTTTCTGGGAGATAACTTTGACGCGATGTGTAATTTAAAAAAAAACATGTGCCAGAGTTGGTACCACTCGGCTACTGCAAACGTTTTAATAAAAATGACGAGAACCCTTGATTGAGGACTAAGGCAATAATTTTTCACGCCATCGCCAATATAACTCAGGGAACACATCTGAGGCTCACTCAACTTAATGCCGTAATTTTAAAAAAGGAAATAAGAGGAGTAAGACTAAGGAGAGACCTCGACGTCGTCCTTAATTTTTCCACGAAGGCGAAAACTAACGGTCCAACTTTTCGGCCGCCGCTGTCAACGAAGAGAGATGACTTGCTTTCAGCAAGGAGAGAAATTAAGGAGCAGCGGGACAGAGTCAGGTTGTAATTCGCCCGGAATTTGGAGCATGCTCACCGGACGACGGTGGTGCAAACGATAAATTAAGAGAGAATAAGGAATGGGGGAAAAAGAACGAAATGCGTTATGGTGCGGGATTCAGACGTTGAATGTGAAAGTAAAGAAGATATAGTTCAGAGAGTGGAGAGAAGGAATCTAATTGGGAAAGGTGGGGCATTCATTTATGGTAAAAACCTCATTTGAATCCACACATTAGATTTCATAAACATCACAGAGACCTTTCGCCAGTGGTGAAAGATTACCATGCGGATGATAGAAAGAAGAAATCTTATGTGGAAACAAAATGGGAGAAATAGTCAATGCAAGTGTTCTTTGTCTGCTGTGTATCCTGTATTAGAGTTAAAATGGAAAATGTTATCAATCGCTCAAAAAATTTTCATTTACCTAATTGAAGATATTTCGATGCTATTTCGTTTGATTTCGGGTTTTCAAATGAATCACAGCAAAAGTGGCACTTCGGCGCCCAAACATAGGCAGAGCATCCGATTGTTTTACCTTAATTGGAAATAAAAAAATTGAAAGTATCCTGAATAAAATTAACCCATTAAAGTACTAACTTTAAGTAAATACTAGTTTAATTATATGACTCGAAGAAGGATATGGTGACGATTATGAACAACCCCAATAATACACCCACAAAACTCAGCCCGTGGACATTCTTTTATGACAGTGAGGCTGGCGAATAATCATGCCTCCTTTTACGAATCCACATTGGATCCTAAATATAAACAAAAGCCAGCGGTGGGTTCTCCGGATAACTTATCATTGATAGGAGAGAAAGGAAGTAATTCTGTGATCAAAGAGACGAGATTTAAATGTGACTTAAGGATTTCTGTCTAGTCTATTCAAATTTGTGTTCGTGAGGTTTTTCTCCTTCGAGGATAAAACTATTTTTATCGATGCTTACAACGATATCAGTGACGGGGAATGGAATGAATGCTAATGAGATCGAGTTTCGTCTTTGATAAAAAGATTGTCAGCTTCCGTGCTGAAATAAATATGGCATTTTTCCCATTGCAGTCGTAAGATTCAATTTGGCCAAACAAACAGTGTGATCTAAGTTGCTTCAGAAATATTTATTTTTTTATCAGAAAAACCAATTTGAGTAAATTTTTATCAGAGTAATCATGATGAAATAAATATATTTCTACCAATATTTTTGCAATTCTTAACAAAATCAGTCTTAGAAATCCAGTCATAAGTCATAAATCAGTCCAGTCAAAATCTTAACAGTGTCATAAATATCTGAGGCTATAAAACTATATTCTTAAGACCGTCATATTTTTCCTCATTCATCAAAAAAGTAATCTCCAGGTACACGTGTACTAATTTCTTTGTGACAAACGTTAGTGTATAGAAATTTAAATGCATTACCGAAGGAACAATGACAATGGGCTAGCAACACAGAAATGAGCATTTGATGGTTTTAAAGTGAAACATTCCGGCCCTATTGCTTCGTTCGTGATAAGTTATTGAAAATTAAGGTCTCGTCCAGTCGGACGGCTGTTTTGGGCGTGGGCAGAAATTAAAAAAAAAATATAAATCGCGTCTCTGATTACCTTGACCGCTTATTTTGTGTAAAACGAAATATCTCGTCTCACTGCAAAAACTTCTCTACGGCCACTGACCCGGAGTGATCAACTAACTCAGTCCTATTCCTGTAAAATCTACAACCTACATTTTGTTCTGTTTTGACTGCGAAATGACGCGAGGGTAATAAAAAAATACTTTGACCTTACTCTTGTCTTGGTCCTGACTTGCAGGTGAACCCAGAATTGTACCTAGCCAGTGACACGAAATATGTTGAGTGAGTATCATATTGTTTCATCCGTCTCTGGCACAAAATTACATTCTATGGGCCACACATGTAGTTACACATCACAGTAAGGGCTTGCGTTTTCGAGCCACTTTGATTTTCGCCGAAATACACTACTGTAGTTAATTCGACAGTCTCGGGCGTTATATGATGGAACAGCATTTAAGTACTTAAATATATTACAGCAGTAATTGTACTGTCCACTTAAATCTTAATGTAAAATATTACACTACACGTGTTTCGACGTTTCTAAGGGCGTCATCATCAGGTCTACACAAGTTATGTCTCCAATGGGAATATTTATACATTTAGCAAAAGGAAAGAAGGGGGATTCTTGACAAATGAAGGAGGTAGTAGTAAACACGTAGTAGTAAAACACGTGTAGTGTAATATTTGCATTAAAATTTAAGTGGACAGTACAATTACTGCAGTTTTATTTAAGTACAATACTGTAGGTTTTGCACTACACAATAGGCTAAGATTGCTTGAGAAATTGAGAAGAGGCGTGTGACACAGATAATATCATTTTGACGCCTCACTACGTCTCCAGGTTCGACAGTAGAGATAAAATAACAGAAATACATTGACGTACTGATAAGTACACAAATGCGTTCTTCCCACGCAAAGTAAGTGACCATATTAAAAGCTGAGAGGTTGGGGGGGTTTATTTCCTTGGAGTAAACATTTTATTAATTTTTTATGCAAGTCCAGAAAAAAACTCTTGGCCTACATTTCATTTAAGAACCTCTGTTTGTGCATTGTATCGCACCATACGGGCAGTAATAGATGTGTTAAAAGATTTATATTTCCTAAATTATACATTTATTTTTCCTTAATGAAAGCATGTTGTGACTGGAATATTCGGCTCAGTATTCGAAATTTTGACGAAATTATAGTACTTCTTTAGAATTTTGGACTCGGCGTGCCGCCTTGATATTTTTTGCAATAATTATTTTCAGGATAAATATATATTTCACATTTTGAAGAAAAGCTGTTCATTTGTAATCAAATTATGTCAAAAAATATGCCATGCGTAATAATGCAACGTGTTTAAAAAGTTGGTGGTTTCCGGCGTAACTTTGTGGAACTACCTATTCATTTTTAATAAAAAGGTAACAACTTTGTTTTTTCCACATTAGGTTTTAACTTCGACGACCATGGTTTCGACGTTTAACGTCATCATCAGGTAAAAGACACAATTTGTGGGACACTTATATATATACATAGTGGAGAGTGCAGGGAGGGGGGTGGAAAAAGGGGGTGGGGCTGTGCGGATGGGGTGGAGGAGGAAGGCGGGGAGGGAGAGGAGGTTAGTAGAGCGGGGCGGGAGGGGGAGGTAGGTTAGTGGAGCCTTCAGTGTTGACTACCTGTGGTGGTTGCGGGTGAGGGTGAATCGGTTGAAGGGTTGGAAGATAGGGAAGAACAGAGAGGGTACGAAGAATTTATTACAGCGAGGAAACTTTTGGACGACGAGGGTACGAAGGTTAATGGAAGAGAGAGAGAGAGGTTGAGGAGCGGGAAGTATACAACAAGTCATTCATTAACAATATCACAATCAGCGTGTATACATTTCAAAATTTCAACTTGCCCGAGAGCGTCTAGCCGGGGGCCTTTACCTTCAACGTGTAAAATTTCCAGGGAAAAATCAGTCTTATGTCCGTTGTCCATTAGGTGCTCGGCGAAGTTTGAATTTAAAGGTCCGTGTTTAAAACATGCTTTGTTTTAAACACGGACCTAGAGACATAATATCAATTGTTCCTTAAGTCCATCTTGGAATTTTCTACCAGTCTGCCCGACGTAGACAGCTGAACATTCACATTCCCTGGAAATTGTCAAGTCCATAAAGTTAAGACACCCATTCTTTTCTCTTTCCATAGTGAATTTTATTGTTTTGTCCATAGAAATCAGAAAGTGCAAGAAGGTGTCGAGTTGTCTCGCGGACCCTGACCACACAAACAAAATATCATCCACATAACGATACCAAGCACTGACACTTTTTACCAATGGGTTCACAGAAGCATTTTTTTTTCATTTTCCAAATCGTTTAAGTAGATGTCCGCAAGTAATGGTGATTAAGGGTGAACCCATGGCCAATTCTTCTGGCTGTTCAAGTATTTGTCCATTGAATTTAAAATAGTTTTGCGAGACACATGTTTTCAAATCAGAGTCCAGATCGAGCACTATCGGGGTGGGGACATATTTCTGTAAGAGGATGTCTTCGGCTAACTAGAAGGCTTTTTTGGTGGGAACACTGGGAAAGAGGTTGGTCACGTCGAAGGACACAAGGGTGCACTTGGGGAGGAAACACTAATCGGGATAGCCGAACTGCTAAATCGGCTGAGTTGATGACACCATATTTTGGGTAAAACTTGGAATGCTGCCTGTACACTTGGTTGAGTTTCTTGGCAAGGAGATGATTGGGGGCTGACACATTGGAAACTACTGCTGTAATCGGGACTCCTGGTTTATGCGCTTTTGGAAGCCCGAAAAACAGCATCGCAACATAGAATTGTCAAAAAATCAAATCCGTATGCAATTTGTTTTCAATTTTACCTATAGATATCTCTTATGAGAATACACGCAAAATTTCACGTGAATCTGAACATAAAAAAAAGTTGCTCCAATCAAATTAAGACAGTGGTAATCACAGCTTTTGTCGAAACCATGGTCGATTATAAAATAATTAGAAAATAACGTAGTATCAGATGAACTGTTCAGGCAATGTAATTCAGCATTAATGGAACGGTCTTTTGCAATTTTGAATGTCTGCTATCACTTAATCTCCTTATTTAAATCTTTTAATCTTAAATATTAAAATCATTTAATCCCCTTTGCCTTTATTGAATATTTCGATTCAATGTTACTTTACTATCACGTGAAGAACTGTCAGTGTGGTACTGTGGTAAGGCTCGGAATTGAGTCTCATCAGTCCTCCAGGAAGGCTAGAAAGAATCAGCGTAGCCTTGAGGGAAACTTTGCATTGAAATAAAAAAAAACTAGTTTTCAATGATAGTTGTCAGCATGAGTTAATATATTATATTATTATATATTAGTATATATAATAATATAATATATTATAAGCTATAATAACTTTAAAATTGGCAGGAAAAATGTATTCAGCTAATTAAACGCTGGTAAGAATGGAAACTAGCTTACTATTAGTTTTGTCTCTTACAAGTTTTTCATTATTTCATCCATTGCTCTGTTAAATAGATTGACCAATTGATGCCACAATATTCCGAATTTGACTTATTTTTGCTATCTAATAATAGCCAATGATTGTTCAGTATTCGATATTCATGATTTACCTTCGGGGTTTCTATGAATGTGATCTCAGTTTAAGAAGAAATTTGGTACGTAATGTTAGCTTTTAGTAATCCGAATTACCATAGCGTCTATTAAGGTGTTTTGTAGAATGCCTTTGAAAGATTTTTTCTGTGAAATGAGCGATTAAAGGCATTTTATAGCACTTTATTTTTCTTCTCCTCATTTTAAGGAGAATATTGGGCTACAAAATGTCGGTAATTTTAATGAGGGGCCTACCTATACTCTATTCTCCCTTCCTGTTCATACTTTTAAATGTTCACACCCCTCACATGGCCATTTCAATGTTTATTGCTAACTTCTCTCGCATTTCCACATGGTTGCTTTTTCTGAATGTCTTTACCAATTCGTCGTAGGTATTGATTCATCCGAAGAACGATATCAATTCACTTGGAACTACATCATTACAATTATATTGAGATTTTAAATTTTAAATTAATTTAAGCTGATTAAATCAAGTAAACAATTTGTCAAACCTTTGATTGACATAATCGGAAAGACCATTTTCTTTGTGTCATAAACTACAGTTTACAGATTATTCTCCTCGTCAATAATTAACGTATTGTCACTTACGTAGCGGCCAGGTGTCCCATGATCAAATATCTGTTGTTCGAGAAATCTTGTTGGCATCCGAGTGTATATAATCTACCGAATCCCTTTTCACCTGTGCAAAATGACATCGTAGCTATTTTTAATGTATTTTCAGGGCTCCTGCACAACTATTGATAGTCCTCAGGCAAGGAATGACCTACAATCCATTGACTTCATTCGCCACGGGCAGCAGTGCTTGGTAAGCTTCCAGTGTATAACATACCTTTTGGCAGATCACTTTAAAGTTATTGCTGATACGAATCTCATTTTCGTAATTAGAATGTAATTCATATATTCTTCAAATATGTCGTATTTGAGTTTCTTCCATTTTTTAAATCACATACTCAAATAATTATAATAAAATAAATAAATATAAAGAACAATAATAATAATCAAATACAACTATGACCTAATGTTGGATTCCGGGCCATCCATTAAATAGTTTCATAGGATTAATAATTGAAGCTTGGTGCGATTTCATTTTATATTCTTTGATTATGTGAATGATTTCGACCTACGACAGTCAGTGGAATCAAATGGAAATGGAAATCCCTGAAGTTCTTATTCACGAAAAAGGTTTCATGAGAAACAATTTGGGATGTAACAGGAAATAAGAAAAATTAAACACTTCCCTCCGTCTCAGTTGATCATTAAACTCTTAATTTGTTTTATTTAAGTCTTTATGGGTACTTAGGGCTTCGTTTTCCTTTGAAAGCTTTTCCAAGGAATTTTTGTTATCGTATCTCGAAACACCCTCCTAGATGGAGGGCATTGTTAAAAGCTTCTAGTTAACATGCTGCAGATTCGTCTGCAAATCACCATTTATTTTTATAGTGTCTTGTCGAAAAATTATCTTTTTTTGAAAAAATCACGTTTTCAAGGTAATTTTTTGTAAAAATATATTGCGATGGGAAACCTTCAACGTCGTAGCAAATCCATCATCTTTTACATTACTTCCACGTTACGAATGTGATTTGAACTCTAATATGAAATTTTTGAATCTAGTGAACTGTTCTGTAATTGTTTCCTGTACCTTTGTATAAATAATATTTTATACATATGTAATTATGTATATAAAATGTGTAGCATATATATAATAGGTGGAGCCAATAGGTATAGCGCGATGGATAGAAACAAAAAAAGAAACAAACTCAGTAGCACGAAGTTCTCAAAGTTTCGGCCAGAAATGGTCTGGCCATTATGAAGAAAGCACGCATTAAATGTATCTATAAGGCATTTATCGGTGATCCTGCGTGGAGGGACCTATCAAACCGGTTAAAAGGACCAAGTTATCTGGCGAGGAAGGATCATAATCGTAAGATTGAGCCTCCGAGGCAGCTCTCAAATACTTTAAAATTTTCCTTCCTACATCGGGGGATAGGGGATTGGAATGGTTTACCGGAGGAAATTTTGGAGCCCTTCCCTACTAATACTAGGATATTTATGACGAGGGTGAAAAAAATTGAATTTTGAGGGATCTTCCTATTTTTTTTTTGTATTTAGTATTTTATATTTTGTATTTTGGTCTTCATATATTTTGTGCCTTATGTAACCACCTGACCAAATGGATAACTTGTATTTTCGTATTTTATATTTGGTTCTTGAGTATTTTCTTGTTATATGTTACCACCCGACTAAATGGTCGACTTGTAACAATTTATGCAATAATAATAAATAATAATAATTAAAGGGTTGAGAGTATCTGATATATTTATTTGTTTAACGATCCTAAGTCAGTCAATTATGGGTAAAGTCAGTGGGTGACATATCTTAAGGATAAACGCACTCGCCCATTTCATTTTCGCAGAAGGCTTTGACGAACAACGAGTGACTGGATTTCAAAAAAACATTGTTCCTCCAAGTTAGCAATGACCATATTTTTTATCGTCTAAAATAATTTCTCCTGATCAAGTCTTATGCATCACATTTTTTTCGTTTTTATTCACAATTTTCCAATTCGGTTTAAACAGAAGTAGTGAGTTGTTGATGAAGAGCAAAGAAATTCCCTGACCTGAGTACCAAATAGGACACGATTCTTAAATTTTTATTTGTTTGAAAATAGTAGCTGTGGATGCCAACTACATATTAAACAAGGCTGAGCTCAAAAATTACATGACAAATAATTTCTTGTAAATATTTTGAAAACAAATAGAACAACCCTCGTATATTTAAATATTTTATTGAGCATTCGAGGAAAAGGGCCATGAAAAAATCGTTTCTCCTTATCGGGACTTGAGCCGGGATCCCCCAATTGCCAGTTAGGTGTATCGTATAAGTCAATTACATCACCAAGCTATCTTACACTGGGGCAAATTTCGGTGGAGGTTTAAACGAACAAAATGCAGTCGCAATGATTGGAAAAGCATACCATACCTATACATATTAAAACTTTTTAAACGTAAGTTAGTGACCCCTGTTTTGAAAATTCAAGATATTCACGTGTATGCATTAAGAAATTGTGCATTAAGAGTACAAATCTTATCAATATGTCATTTTCATTTTTTGAATGATGTAATGTGTGAAACTTTAAGAATAACAATCAATAGGTTACCAATTTGATGTGGACGGGTATTGATGACCTACAGTGACCGTAATTGAGCGATTCATCTTCTTTCGTGACATGAATAAATGGTTCATGAAAGTATTGCATGGTATTTTGGAATGCAGCGTGCAGGTTAATATCTTTTTGGTTGACTCCGAAGCGATGTTCTAAGTAAGAAAATCGTGAGTATATTCGAAGCACAACAAATGCAACTTCCATGTCCAGTTGCGCCCTCTGTCCAATTCTTGTTTTGCCATTAGGTTTTCCAGCTTACTAGGTAATGTTAGGATGGATAGTTTTCCTTCTGAGCTGCCTTATCTCAGGGGTTAAAAATCTTACCGATATTGTATTGCGATTGATATTTTTCTGAATGCCTTGGCTCATGATTTCTTGATGACTGCAAAAAATTGTGCATAACGAAGTCAACGAGAGGTCATCGAAAAAAAAACTAATTGGAAACATTACCTAAAAATCGATCTGAAGTATCATTTTTATCTCGAAGTTTAATCTTACATTCTTAAATTACCAAAGTGGATGTATTGTATCCCGATGCAACAGAATATTAAATTAAATTGCATGAATTTGGTCCATTGAGTTATCTTTAATACGAAATATCCTTTAAAAATGTAATATCACTGGATGAACTTCATCTACCCTGAATGTATGCTAATGGTAAGATTATAAAATGAAGATAAAAAAGGTATCAATGAAATTATGATCACTAATTTAGTTGTTAGGGTTCACAATATTGACATTACTGCTTTATCCCTGCATACGAGATGTCCGAAAATATCCATAAAATATATTGTTTTTCAGAGATAGAGGGGCAGAAGTAATTGAGGTGAATTTTCTACACTTCAACCAAAAGTGTAGTTAATCATTATTTATCCATGAGTCATGGACTTCGCAGGCGTGGATATGGATAGGTTCTTACAATTATGTGTGTAGGCATTGCAGTGACATTGGAGCACTTCAAGATTTCGAAGGAAACGTGGCAAAAGGATGCAGCTTCCTTGCGCTCATACACTACGTGCTTGAGAACCTGTGTTTACATCGACCGTTAATTCTGAGACGTCGACGCATAATAAATGTTGAAAGTGTTTCTACGAGCTGTTAAATCTCTTCATTTTCGGTATCAGTCAATGAAACAACAAAATGAGCTTTTATCATTACTCTCAAAGCATAATTGCAGCCTGTAATTTTCATGAAAGATCTTTCTTATTTCTTGATAACATTTCTTCATTAACTCTAAATATTGTCGTTACGGTGTTCGTTTATGCACACTGAAATTTTCAATAATTATGAGTGGCAAATTCAAGAATCCATTTGCAGAATTATTTCTAGATAAATTATTATTTAAACACTTTTTGACAATATATTAAAGAATGGGTTGAAAGTTATATGATGAATTCAGTTACTGTTAAATGAGAAACAGCGCTGATATTTAAATTGAGTGATTACATTTAAAATTAAATCATAATTTTGGTACACATATTCACTGTGAAAATAGCATGTTAAAACGCAAAGAAATTCTTCCAAATATTAAACTGTAGTTTTCTATACTTTACGATGTACTGATGATGTTTTCTATACTTTCTATATTTAAGTACAACTTGCATATCTAACTGCTAGATTTCTCCATCAGTACGACTTGTATTAATATTGTAGATTGCGATGTGTGACGGGAAAACATAAGACATTGCTCTTTAAAATAGGCAAATGCTGCTTTTTATGGAACTCTCAGAGAGAATTGGAGAAAATGAAGAGACTTTTAGACGTAGCACAATGAAATCACTGAAGTGCATATGGAAGGAGGAGGCCATGGCAATGGGACGACAGTTGCTACTGGCAATGTGACAGATTGAAACTCAAAGGGCCGTGTAATATTCTCAGAGGCCGTTAAAAAAACGTTCGTTGAAAGTTAGTCAAAGCATAGGATTCTCAAGGGCACCCTCACTGAAGGAAGAAACGCAAAAGCATTCGGGCAGTTTTATGGGCTAAGAAGGAAATACATTCGGGAATATTTCCAACTGCTTGTGATGCCTGCGTTATCCGAGATAATTTTATACCATCGCAAATTTAATTTTGCAATTGAGAAAATAACAGTTTTTTTCGCCTTTTTGAGCCTTTTGCCATTGGCAGATTTACATTTTGATTGGTTCTCTTTATGTCACAGAGTCCTTGATATAAGTACTCATGTCTACTTTATCTCTTTTGGCATCTCTATAGTAAAACCACCAAGCGGTAGAAGATGTCACAGTCAAGTAAAGTAAACCATTTTCATAGAACAGCTCTCATTATGAACGTTATCAGTTTATTGTCTAACCATAAAAATCTGTCTATATGAGACGCGAGCCTGACTCGATGAAAGCGGAAAATATTTCATCAGAGATATCTATGTTTTTGAAACTGCTAAATATTATTTTATGCATCCTGCCACACCTGCCAGTAAATCAGTATTCAGTAGTTATTAAAGTAATGTTGTTCCATAGAAAAACTGCCTTCAAAAGCGATCCAATTGCTGAAGGTGTCGAACTTTTTTCTGATTTTTGGCATTTCACGTGCGTAATGGTAAGAAAAACTCTCATTAAGTATAACTCTGTGCAAGGAGAGAAGTATTTGTCGTGATGAGGTGGAATTTCAGTGAAGACATAAACTGTTATTTTTCGTTGTTGAAATATATTTATTTCGACATAGCTTTCGAAGCACTTCATCAATTGCGATTTTCCGCTGTTGAAATATACTTATCCCGACCTAGATTTCGTTGTACTACGCTTGATGATGGTACGGTATGTACATCGAGACCAAGGTAGGAATAAATTTATTTACCAGTGTAAAATTGCAATTTCCACCTTCATTATAATCCTGTGAAGTGCAAGTGGATAAAATCCTCTTTGGCTGAGGTACCTATGCTACAACTGTTCATATCGTCAATAAAGCCAATCCTTTTTTCTCAACCCATTTTACCAAATATCCTCCTCTGTATCACATCCTTTAACATCCCTTCGTCCCTCATTACCTGTTCCAGCAACCCAGTATGCCTCTCTTAGGCAAATACATTTTAAGATGCGACGGAGATACATTCATTCTAGCTTATCAAAAATTATCAGTCAATATATTCGAGGTGTGAGAAAGATGTTGCTAAAATGTTATAAAATCGTCAAAATAGGTGAAATCTTACTGGAAACTTCGAGTTAAAAGAAAATACACTATGTTTATGCAAAAGGAAGGACTCATAAGAATAATGATTTTGTACCCAAAATAATTTGCCATCCAGGAATGGGTAATGGATCGTCAAACATTTCTCTAAATGCGTATACAATTAGTACCCAAAATTTTTATTACGGCTTAATATATGCGAACCATGGCAGTAGTTTAGTTTATTTGAAATTCCTGGAAGAGTAGTTTAGAAACAGGTCAGTGTCACAAACAAAAGAGAAGAACGAAAGATCAGTTTATACATAGATTTAAATCCGTTTATTTCTCTGTTTAAAAGAATTTTTTCACGAAGAAGAAGTGTCAATGTGTTAGTGAAGGGCCAAATTATCACGATGTATAATAACTGTTATAAGAAGTGTCCAACTCACACTTAAGGAAAATCCGTTCTCTCAGGCTTTTGAACGCAGTTACCGAATTGATCATAGAAATGCTTGAATGTCTTAGCTCGATTACCTTCTTCGTATATTTATTTATCTATTACACTGATATTGCAATTAGGCATTGTCTGGTGGTAATATAACTTTAGTTTCACTCATACAACTACACTACCCAACCGAGGGTTGGTTTGGATAGTTGAGGGTAGAGGTCACCCCGGACTAAGCCCCTCAGGTGCGCGCGCCCCACCCACCACATGGTTTACTTTTTCTGTATAGTGTTTCATGTCTTCTTTTCCTCTTCTACTCTTTCGTAAACTTCTATATTTCTTATTCACCCATTTGATCTTCAGCATACTGCTCCAACACCATGTTTCGAATGCGTCTAATCTTATCTGGTCTGCCTTTCCTATGGTCCATGCCTCTAATCGTCTTTGAACACCGTAATTTTCTTTTCATCATGAAGCTCTTGCTAATCTTGGGCTATTCTGCGCATGATGTCCGTATCACACTGAATGAGCTCTAATAAGGTCTAATTTCTCTCATCTTAGCGTTAATTCTGCTTCAGCTTCTCTCTTCTGATTACAAGGATTGTGATCGTCTTTGGTCTTCCAAGCAGTGCACGATAATTACATTCTTTAATACATTTCATTTTCAAATAAAAGACCATTTTAATTTATTTGGACAGCATCGCTCCATATCCAACCCTATCTGTGAAAAATGCGTTTCAGTGATCTGAAGTTATCCTGATGTACTTGACTAACATTTCATGGTAAAAAATATTGTCTATAATTTCTACCAGAGAATTTATTGTCAACTTAATGCCTGATGGCATGTGGATAAGTTAGTTCCTAGTGCCACAATGTATTCTGTTTTGAGATACTCTCTCGATAAATTAGGGTTATAGGACTTGGTGCGAATATGATAAATAGGAGAGGAAGCCATATTGATTCTGCGGTAAGTTTATGCTGAGATAGGATAATGCTTTGCCATACCAAGTTTATGAAAACTATTGCAATGGTCGAATAAGAGGAAATTATTCCGTAACTTTCCTTTCTTAATTTATCCCACTTTACAAACTGATGAGGTGGGCGGTCCTTTCTAGGCAACAATAAATGTTTGGCTTTGCTGTAAGTAAAAAGAGTGCTATGTGCTAGAAGTTTTTCTTTAGCTGCATTTTACTGATTAACTTCGGTATGTGGTCCGTGCTCAGTGGTGAACTACATACAATATTTATAATGGTTGAGAAAATCACTTCAACTGTAACGCGCCTCCAAGGGGAACATGGAATTTGATCCACATCTTGTGGTTGTCATATTCGGACACCTTCGCTCTCTGCCCTCAGGAGCATGTGTGTTTCCTAAAGGGCCAAGGTTTAAAATCTAGGGCAATCTGTTATCCGTAAAAACTCACTCCCCTACATTATTATAGAAGTTCGTCTATTCCTGGAAAATTCGTCATAAAACATTTCCACCTTTTCCATTTCCTAGAGGTAATCGTTTTAACCCGGAGAGGGCGCGCGGGGTGTAAATGACACCCCATGGTTCTTCTTTGATACATTGTATGTCCATCGTTGTATCTACAATGTTGTTAGTTCTCATACCGTCAAGTCTATTACATTTTGACGAAATACTGCCAGTAGTCCATATTTTTTTTATTTCCCTTCGGGATCGGAACGAGTCAAAGTGTTCTAAGGGTGTTACCAACATACCCCCACGCGCCCCCTACCACGTTCCTCTCCGAAGTCGTCGGACTACCCCCGCACTACGTCAGAGTATGGAAATTGTAAGAGCTTATTATATTTTTTTCTTTTTTATCAAGTAGAAAATTACATTTAGCATGTTTAATAAGAAACTTCATGCCTTAAAACCCAAACTTGGAAAGTTAACTTCAAACAATTTTCTGAGTGTCAAATAAGCTGCATAGAAGACTTAAGTTGAATATTTTTCTCCCGATATCAATATAATAGTAATAATGTAAAAATAAATAGTTAGTATCAACCTAATAAGGGAGGTCTATTTAAAAAAGAAGAAAAAATAACTATATTATTCCAAGGAAAGAGAAAAAAATATTTTCTTTGTGGGGTGTCGATGAAACCCCACGCGCCTTCTAACGTTACATTTCGCCGCGCGCCCTCTCCCGGGTTAAAAATAAAAATAAAATATTTTCAAAAGAGTGAAGAAATCAGGTGTATCACATGTTTTCAAAAGTGGGGATAAAAAATGTTAGCTAGCGATTTTAACGGTTTTTCCAATCTGTTTCCTGTCCAGATCCGTATTTGTATCAAATGTCAACTTTCTAGTTCACATCCAAGTCATATTAACATTATTATACGAGAGCCAAAGAATATTGCGGCACTACGTCATACCTTTACTCTGAAGCCCACATTAACTTTTTTTATCATTTAATCTTTGACTTAATGTTAAAGTTCTTCAACATACTTTTTCTGCTATCATCACGGAATAAAGATTAACACAATAATCACCCGAATGATTTTACTCTCGAACATTCTAGATTATTAGGTCAAAACAAATATGCTGGTGCTATTAAGTTCTTCCTCTAGAAGTTTTCTTTGGCGTAGAATACATCTTTCGTTTAGTTGTATTGCTAGGTCCCTGGGCTGTAAAATCAGTTTTTTTCTGAAGTGTGTACACCAAATATACCTACTCTAATAATTTAAAAACTGTGAAGGTTAGCAAAAACATAAAAACTAATTGAAAGGAGGAAGTTTGAAAGATTCGCCCGAATAGAAGATCAAGTTCATGTGATGGAAATGTTAGTACCCTGTACGTCCACCGTATTGTCATGAGATCGGCGCAGTTGAAACTAGTAGTGCAACTCATGACCGCGGAGTTAAAGCTCGTAGCAGGAAGCATTTTCCCTTTTCTGCGCGCGTGAGTGAAAGATCTAACGATATCTCTTTTTTATTTCTGGGGAAAAATATCTGATTTGGTGTGTGAACGAATTTCAAAATACTTGAGAACTCTATTCATTCAAATTCACGTTATATTATTTAAGAGTCATAGTCAGTATATTAACATCAATGGAAAATTCAAGCCTGTCGAAAATGTAAAATAGTATATTAAATGAAATTCAAAGAATCCAATCAGTAAAAAAAATCCTTGGTTAAGCGAAAGTGATAATGTAATGTGGTTCATGGCTAAAATGCCGGCTTCCTATCCTAATGGCCAAGATTGAAATTTAGTGAGTGGATAATTAAACCCTTATCCGTTCAGTGAAGAGCATTAAATGTGACGGGACGTTGAGATGTGAACTCATGGGTGCATTTCGGTTATGAGCGGCGTGGGCCGATTCCGACGCATTCCACCCTCCTCCATTTCCCAAATAGTGTAACAAATACCAACCCAATCACCTCTTCGTAGTGGCGAAAATTGTGTCAGTTGTCGGTTACCTCCCCAAATAATCAAGCAATCATCTGGCATGAGAGAGGCAGTATAAGCAAGTGAAACTGACGGCGTTTACGAGTGCTGCGAAGGGTAATATGCATGCTTCACGTACGCCAATAGGTCTTGCAGCCGACTAAGACTCCATCCACTTATATTTTGACTCGTTGCTCGCCTATCGCCCAATTGGTCGTGCATCCGAAGTGCAGCATATGTTTTTTTATTTTGGAGAAAATTAACTCGCTAGAAGTCTCACCTGCACGATAGATGGTTAAATGCATTGAATGTCTGGAGAGGTTTTCCGAAATGAGTTTAAAAGCACAAATAGCTAAATATAGTACATATGACAATAAATAGGGAAATATTTGGAATGTATTTCTAAAACGTGAAGGATATGAGAGTCATTTACTATGTATTCTTGCTGTCTGGCTGAAATTTAGAGAAATAAATTAGGGCAAAGAGCAATAGTGTTAACTTCGAGGTTTGGTATTTCTTTCGTGATTATCTTTTCTTCTTAATTTTGAGAATTAATCAGGCATTATCGAAAGATAGCCTCCTAGGAGTTTCTACATAACACATATCTTGTATTCAAGCCCCCTTAGAAGCACTGTGGCAGTTTGATAGCCTAAGCAGGATAAATAATGTAGCAGTCATGAGGTAAGGTAAAATAAATCCGTGGAATTTATCAAATAGATGATAACGTTTTCTTATAGATAGTTACGTTGAAGAAATGGGTATGTCATGGCTACGACTATTTGGAGGAGAAGGTGTGATAGTCTAAAGCGTTAAGGATTAATGTTGCTCTACTGCTGAAATGAGGGTAACGTTTTTGGATAACTCAACAGGAATATGTGACGTTTTCAGGGCACCCATTTAGAAAGCCTCAGGTAGGATGATGAAATAAATGACGGATGCTTTTAACGCGTCACATGAACTGACATTTAAAGCACTGCTCACTACCAAACGAACCTTCTATTCCTGAACAACTGATTGGTCAATCTACATGTACCAGGTTTGATCCTATTGGTTTATTTTCATCCGTCTCATTGTTTAAAACCTTTTCATTTTTGTTCAATTGGCTGTCAACGCTGACGAGCAAGGCATTGTCAAGGCGCATGAGATTGCTTTAGCACAGCAGGTACTGCGAATACATTGCCTCATTTTCAGTCGCCCTTGGGCTTTTCATAGCGCTGGATAGCCTTTTACCATCGTCGATGTCCTTGCTTTCTCGTTACAAGCTGCAGTTCAAAGGGAATAACAGAGTACTTGCCGCTGGGTACTTTTCTTAACCTTCAAAAGTAACACTGCAATCCAATTATCCACTTCTCTCCTTCCAAAATATAAAGACAGTCGCATCCGTCGTTGTCGTGAAGGGTTGAGCGGCATTTTTAGAAGAAGAAAAAGGTCTCAAACCCTCTTCAACCTCAGTCACTCGGTTGCTTTTGCTCTTCCCCTCTCTATACAGCATCCCACCGTTCGGTGGACCAGCATCACCATGGTACGGCAAAGAAGTCGTCTCCGGCTGTATCAATGTGCCACATCTCCTGTACTTCACTCACTCACCTCTTGTCTAGAGGTACGCTCCAAACCCACTCGTTCACGTCGCTCTGCAAGCGATTCATTTAGATGTCGTTTGCCGCGATACCCGCAGTCTCCTAGAATGAAACGATTAAGACCTATACGTTATCTGCCACTGGCAAGTGAACTTTGCTTGCGGGGCGACTGGTTGAGTGTTAGTGGTTTAGATGAAATGATTGGACTCCGTAAAAGTAATATTAGGGAAGGGAAATCACTGTCACAAAATCACGGCTTAAAATTCCACTAATTATTTTATTGCTGTCGACCGGTTTCGAAAAAAAAGGCTTAAAAATCTCAAGACCTACTTTGCCAAACACCTAATAGAATCTGGACACAAGTGTAATTTTGATCCCAATATCTTACATATTCAGGGTAAAGGTTTCAAACTGGATGTTTTAAGGTAACGGAAGCAGATATTCAAAGATTGCACATTCAGTACGGGAATAATTTCAATACTGCTTGAGAATTAGATCGCCGCGCTATTGAAAGGAATCTTTTACTTCCAACTTTACAGATCTTTGAACCTCACCAGGCTACTTGGGATAGGATAGCTTTCATCTTAAGGCATCAAATAGCTCCCGATAACTCGCTTCACTTCCTCCACTATTTCAGCTGATAAATGAAATTCTCTGGAATTACGCCAGCTAGGAGCCAATTGAAAAAAAAAATAAACGCTTAATGATGTTCATGAAACAACTCCTTTGATAATTTACCGGAAATTAGGGATTTTATGACTTCATTTAAAAGAGGAGTTTCAGCGTATTTGTATCACTGGAAATCGACTGGTGATCACATAAAAAATAAGCTTTACTCTCTTTCACTGCTATTACCGGATCGTATGATCAATCAGATTTTCCCTAAATGATGTACTATCTCATTCTGTGGCTCTTCTTAATTTCCGGGATATTAATTAGCTCTAGTTATCCAGTCTGCATCAATGAAAAAGCTTCATTTTCTTCATTTTCTCGTTATAAGCCAAAATGATAGTAATTGGATTTATTAAATTACAATTTTAACAGAATAAATAAAGAACATAAAAAAGATAATTGTCCTTCGAATCCTTGAAGTCCAGAAATGAAATAGATCGAAAACTTATGAAACATATTCTCCGATGTCTTTTATGTATCTCAGTTTATGTATTTTGTAAATATTTCATAAAATATTTCACTTGGGTTTTCTCAATTTAAAAAAGTAATTTTTCCTTCATAATCAGATTAGTACGACCCAAGGCTAGGAAAGCTTAATTTATAATTAAGGGAAAATATTTCAAGCCTTCATAGCAACACTTTTAATAATAGCACTCACTAAGTATTAAACGACTGAAATAACAAAAGATTCAACTACTTGTTGTTGTCAGGGGGATAAGGAAATTTGATAAAAATGACCCCGGAGAATGTCATTATATCCATTAGAATTTGTTATTACTCACACAAATTTCATTTAGCCTTTCTAGGTGTATATTTTGCTTCTCCTGAATTACAAATGATTTGATAATGTACTTTTTCCTTGAAATGTGAAGTGTACGCTCTTTATTTTTCCTTCGTGCCTGACAATTTGGTGTTGAATTGAAAGAGTGAGTTTTCGGTAGCGGGATGATGGCTGATGTTATGAGGCATGAAAAGGTTGACACAGGAATTACTGACAAGTCACGGCTTGCTTAAAAGAAGGAAGCTTGCTTGAACGGTATGATCTAAGGAAAATAGTTCGAGGCATTTTGGAAGATATAAATTGTGACAAAATGTTTCAAATTAGTTTTGTGAATAGAAATTTGAAGAAGCCCCAAGAATAAATTATAGAAAGGTTTATTAAAGGGTATATAATCTATTTGATGGAAAATCTATTGCGCTGGCCTGCTGATTAAGAGGGAATATGCTTTTATTTGTCCCAAAATTTTTCTTCACTTCTAATTTCATTTTTTTTCAGTTAACCGCATAAACCAATATCGAAAAAATATCTACATTCCTCATGTTGAGTTTCTCTCGGCCGCTTCTCTAGAACTAAAATGTAGTTCGCGAATCGATGGCGCTGCCGATGCTCCTGTTTCATCTCTCTCTGCCTGCAGATATTCTCCACTCTCCGGGTTCTCATTCATCACACCCAGGGATGCCGTCGCAATATGTCGCGTTCGCTAGTGAGTCATGAAGCATTGGATCAATTTTCCGATTTGTCCTCCCTCGCGAAAGTTCAAAGAGGACTTCTTGTTTTTACACTTGGCGTGCCGCCTCTCATTCGAACGCGTTCCTGCGATCCCTATGTTCCAGACCCCCCCTTTAAAACTTGAGGCATTTTCTACTTTGACTGAAAATATTTTCCGCAATTTCCTATGTCATTTTTTGTTCTTTTTTCCTGTACGTTCAAATAAACACGAGGGGTGGTTATTGCTTCTGGAAGTGAACTTTATTGGAAGAAGTATATTTTTCTTGTACTTCTGATATCATTTCACCATCTCTATTCCCGCATTTCCATATTCATAGAAACCGTGTGTTATGATCCTCCCCACGTGCGAGCTAGTAAAATGCATTTTGAAAATCTGTGCGCCACAAATTCTGCGTCAATAATAAAGTAAATACTGAAAAAAGATTGGTAACGTTGACAGTATAAGCACATTAGAAAGGAAGGAGAAATGTTGAGTTGCTGTTCTATCCCTTACCAACTTTGCTTTACTTAGCTAATACTCTTTTACACCAGTTATAAAAATATTCTTCTCTAGTTGAGAAAGTAAATGTCTCGCGGATATTCATTTCATGTTGATTTGTGGCTGCATTCTCCTGCTATTCTCGACTAAAGACTGGTGTCCATATCCAAACCAGTCATTTACAATGCATTGGCTGTTGTGTTTCTATTTTTATATCAAGTTTTGAGATAATAAGCATGACTATAAGTACTACCTCGATTAAGGAAGGCATTGAAAGGAATTAATTACCTCTGCTACCACTTTTACTACCGTAGGAAATCTACATCCTTACACAATATCTTTCTCCAGCTTGGCATACGTATAACCTCTCACTTCATCCTATCCATAAAAGCTCTTTCTTCGCCTCCTCAGTTTACCCAAAATCCTCCCCTACATCACAGCCTTCAGCATTCCTTCGCCCCCACTACATGTTACAACCAAATACTCCGCATCCTCCTATCCTCCTCCAGCAGCTTTCCCTCCTCATCCACCATGCCAAGCACTTTCTCGTTCGTCTTCCTTTCCACCAATCATTATTTTTCCGTTCCCCTCCACACCCACATCTCACACGCCCTAGTAGTCTAGTATTTTCATCCTCTCTTTTCTGTGCTCAGGGTTTTGCATTATAATTCATGCTTCACTCTTCACCACCCTTCAATCAGCGGAGAACTCTCACATCTATCTCTTGCAAAGTCCTTGAACATATAATTGTTAGTTCAGTTATGAGACACCTCGATATAGAAAACTTGTTAACAAAAACACAACACGGATTCAGAAAGGGAAGATCTTGCGAAACTCAATTAGCACTTTTTGCTCACGATATTTTAGTCTCGGGTGAACATAACGCTCCAGTTGATGCAATTTTTCTTGACTTTAAAAAGGCATTTGATAAAGTTTCCCACATTAAGCTACTCATGAAATTAAAATCCTACGGTTTAGACGACGACGTAGTTTCCTGGATTAGAGAATTCTTAAGTAATCGCGTGCAAAGGGTTGTATTAGATGGCGCTATCTCTAATGAAGTAAAAGTCACATCGGGTGTCCCACAGGGAAGTGTCATAGGCCCGCTTCTGTTCCTTTTGTACATAAACGACATCGGTGACAAAGTTGACAGTAAGCTTAGATTATTTGCTGACGACGCAGTGATGTATAGAGAAATTCGTAGCTTTAATGACAAGGAAGCGCTAACTAAGGACCTCGAGGCAATACAAGAGTGGTGCGATGCGTGGCAGCTAGAATTAAACCTGAAAAAATGCGTTGTTGTAAATTTTTGGAAACGGAAAAATGCTCCTTGTAACAGCTATTGTATTAACAACATAAAACTAGACACCGTAGAATCGGTTAAGTACCTCGGAGTTAAACTGACTAATGATCTATCGTGGAGTAAACATATTCGAGAAATTACCGGTCAAGCTAATCGTAAATTGGGATTTGTTAAAAGAGTACTTGGCAAGTGCGACGATAAAGTTAGGGAAATCAGCTACTTCTCCCTCGTTAGACCCCACTTAGAATATGCCGCCAGTATTTGGGATCCTTATGAGATAGGCTTGGAAACTGAGTTAGAACGCGTGCAGCGAAGATCGGCAAGATATGTTAAAGGCCGTTATGATAATCTCGTTAGTGTTACTGACCTTTTGCAGCAACTGGGATGGGAAAAGCTTTCAGACCGTCGATTAAAATTTAGACTAAATCTATTATGTAAGTTCCAAACCGGTCTATTCTCTGACGACGTTGACAATATTTTACGAAATCCGACATACTACGGTAGATCAGATCATGAGAGTAAAATTAGGGAACTAGACTGCAGAACGGATAGATTTAAGATGTCATTTTTCCCACGAACGATAAGGGACCATAATAGCTGCCATGAGACTTTTATCTAGGTTTATCGTTAGGTAGTGTAGCTCTTAGTAGTTGTAGTACTCCTAATACTTGAATCCTTATCTGTTACCTAGTACATACTAACAGCACGCCTAGCATGTTTTCTACATGGGTCTTGAGTCCCTGTCCATCTGTGTAGTTGTAGAATGCATGTATATTGAGGTCACTCCATTTTGATGACATCTGTAGTGTAGTGTTGCATGCTTGTGAGGCTTCGCCTCATGACAAGCATTAGCGATTTATGCTAATGCATAATTAGTCGTAGTTACACTAACTTTAGTGTATAGTGTAATGCATGTTGGTGAATACTCACCCCCTGCCACACACCCCTGAGGTGGCTTGCAGGGTATTTTGTAGATGTAGATGTAGATGTAGAACTAATTAGGGAAATATCCAATAGCCGGGTATAGGCTTTTGATGGAAGACAAACCTGGAACAGTGATTGACTTGCAGCCAGGGCAAGCGTGATATTTTTTAAAACAAGTAAAGGCGCGGAGGGCTGCTTTTTTTAAGATAGGAGAAAAGTTTTTTATAACCCTCGAGTGCAGGAAAATGTCCCTTTCAGTTTTCCAGAGAATTTGCATATTATTCAGAATGAAGGATTAGATGTATCTATGACACCATAGATAATTCTAGATCTGACTTTTGCTTACTTTTCTAGTAAGGGATCGATATTTGCCGTCGCTATGAGAATATTGTAGTGGAAACTCTGCCCCTACTTTTAAGAGTATGAAAATTTCATAAAATAGTTCTTTCTAATTCCCTTTCTATTCTATATTCATTATACTCTTTCCACCTGTCATTATATTTCTTCATACCCACATACCGCAAGGACAATAATGACGTTAAATGTTAGCTAAGAATAATTTTTGTGAGAGTTCTTCTGGAAAAATCTTTTCGCCTGTTATTTGATGCTTTGTCTTCATGATTTGTCTTCAATTGTCAGCTATAGGTCTGGGAAAACTTAGTGGCACTCGCTTGTACAGAGAGTTACGTAAGGGAGAGGAGAGTATACGAGAGAGGAAGAAAGAAGATGTTTAGGTTCTCTCTAAAGGTCCCCCCCACCTGAACCCTGCGGTACACCTACCCGGTCTTCAACACTTAATTCTCCCTCTGGAATTTCAAACTCTCTGCTGTCGAGTGCCATCAAGTTTCGCAATGGCAATGCCGCGCTATTTTTGTGACATTTCATTAGAGATCGCGACTATTTATATAATTATACACTACTAAAACAATACTTGAAATATTTACTCTCTAAGAATTTAATTTTTGAATTTACGGGCGTCTATTCTTTGCTGGACCTCCATATTGTTCTTCAACAGCAGCTTTTTATGCATCATTCCATACATTTTCCGTTTATGTCACGGCTGTTCCCAAAAATCAAACGGCAAAAAATTACCTTTTTGATTCCTCTTTGTCATTCAAATTGTGAAGTAGGTACGCATTTTGGGGTTTGAACTTTTGTACTCTAGATGGACGTGTTTTTTTAAAAAAAGACTATCGTGTCCTAGTTACACATTTCAAAGGAAATTCCTTCACTACCTTTCCAAATATGACGAAGAAACTAGGCCAAGGAAAGCATAATGCATGACAAACAATAGACAGTTGTGAATCATGAAGTTACGGATAATAGCGCTTGTTTTAAGATTATGTTGTAAAGAAATAATATAAACAAGTTATAATTTTATTTAAGTGTATTCATAGTGAGCTGTATCATCTACTATGGCAAGTGCTTCTCTCATCAACAGCTGAGTCACTGAAATTAATGGAAAATTGAAATCAAAATATCACTAAATAAAGTCTTTTTTCGATAAGGCGTGATCAAGATTGTGGGCAAATATTAGTATCTCGTTCTTCATCGCGAGCATCTTTTCGGTCGTAGGTGAGTCACGTTGAGATCATGTTTATATGAAACTGCGAAGGTTTAATTCTATCAGTAAAAGAGACTCGAGACATTGCTACGACATATTCCACACGTCTATAAATTGAAATCAGTTCGACATAGTAAACGATTACAATGACCGATTGGCCTCAAATTCATATTTTAACGAAGAGCCATTTCTTATTAAACAGCTTCATTACCGCATTGGAACTCCACATTGTATTAGTTTGTCAAAATGTATGCCCTCACGCACGCTTTATTAACTTAATAAAAGTCGTGTACTCTCAGGATAATTGGTTATGAGAATAGAGGTTTGGAGAAAATATTTATATATGAGTAAAACCAGAAAATATTGAGTTTTATGTAAAGTGATTTGATAGAGACTACATTGCATTCATCAGGGTCGGGAACTGATCCAGGCATAAGTGGATATGTAATGACAAAAAAAGGTAAGTTTTTGTGAGATATTTTGAAAATTAAAAAAGTCTTTAAAAAATCATCAAACATTTTTTTAATCTTCCAATTTATGTCTTGGTTTGATATCACCCCCAAATCACAATCGCTCAATTTATTTTCATTTAAATATTTATAATTTCGAAAATCACTAGGACCACGGAGTGGACCACAGTGTCCATAGAGTGGACATTACTGTAAAACAGAACATATATATTTGATAAGAAAGAGTAAAAGGAGTATTATTTTTATTTTATTATTAAAAATTCATAAAATGGCTGTACTGAACGCTTCATTTTATGGATAGTGATCTCTTGATTTTTAAGATATGACCTATGATTTCATATGGAGTGACATACCGATTTTATCCAAGGTTACTGATCTTACTGACCCTAAGCATCTATTAATGCGATGGTGGGTGGCGTAACATGGTGGAACTCCTTCATGATGCACAAAGGGTAAGAAAAAAGACTTTGCTGTTCCACAAAATAAAATATATTTGCGACCGGCTTCGATACGGCGTATCATCATCTGGCAATTTCACATATTAGTACATAGAATTTATACCCTTGAAGAAGTTAGAGGGGCGGTGGAGTGGAGGTGGGGAAAAGGGGGGGTGGAGGGGTGGGAGGGGTTTTTTGGAGAGGGCAGAGGGTGGGAAGAGGGGAATTCTGATTATTCTCTATGCTTCCCCGTAGAAGTGCCCTCATTACCGCAATCGCATCCCGAGAACCCCTCCCCTTCCCGAACTCTAACTGGTCATCGCCTAAATAGTCATTCGCTCTACTTTCCAACCTTCTTTTTAATACTCTAAGCAAAACTTTTGCCACGTGCGAAATTAATCTGATTGTTCTATACTCTTCGCATTCTCTTTTTTTCGGGATAGGTATTATTACTGTTTTGACAAAAGCCTCAGCCTCACCTTCATTCATTTGGATGATGGAAGAACTGTTACACAGACCAAATAATACACCGCAATTCACGACACCACTTCTCTCACAAACTATCAGCAATACATTGTATGCTTCACAGACTATGTATGATCCCAATGTCGAATTATAACAGGATGAAGGAGCTAAACACAATCAAACTAATTGCATCCAACAATGGGTACTCTGGAGAACTCATTGACAAACTGTACCACAAAAAACAAAAAAGACTCGCACTCAATCTTATATACACGGAAAGGGGGAAAGATGATGACAGGAAATGGCGTAGAATCCCCTATCTCGGCCGTATATCTAACAAAACCGAAAAATTATTACCGAAAGACCAAGTGAAAGCTGCCTTCTACAATAAAAATACACTAGGCAAACTGTTAGGGAGTACCAAAGACAAAATTAGTGCCGGAGAACACAGCGGAGTTTATAAACTCCTATGTAATGACTGCAATTCCTGTTACATAGGAAAAAATGGACGGAATTTCAACATCCGGACCAAGGAACATCGTTCATGTTTTATTAACAACAACCAAACCTCACGCTTTACCAAACAACTCTTGGATTCCGACTACACAAGCGATTTCGAACCGATAATCCTACATAAAGAAAACAACGGCCCAAGTCTTGACGCACTCGAGCAGTTGGAAATTTTAGTGGGCCAAACCTTACCCAACATCACATTAGTTAATGAGCAATTGTATTCTCACCATTCACCACTGTTCAATGTTTTTTCCGCGAAACCATTACGGACACCACTCACCACTCCTTAACACCCCCCTTCCCCCCTTATTTTCGTCATCCCACACCAACCCTCGGCTACCCCGTGCAGTGACCCATCAGCGACGTACTTCCCAAACCGACCTTCCCTTCTTCCCACCCTCTGCCCAATACCCTCTCCAAAAACCGCTTTTCCCCCCTTTTCCCCCCGGCCTCATCTCTCCAAATCTCACCCAACATCACATTAGTTAATGAGCAATTGTAGTCTCACCATTCAGCACCTTTCAATGTTTTTTCAGCGAAACCATAACGGATACCACTCACCACTCCTTAACTCCCCCTCCGCTCTTTTTTCGTCATCCCACACCAACCCTCGGCTACCCCGTGCAGTGACCCATCAGCGACGTACTTCCCAAACCGACCTTCCCCTCTTCCCACCCTCTGCCCACTACCCTCTCCAAAAAACCCCTCCCACCCCTCCACCCCCCCTTTTCCCCACCTCCACTCCACCGCCCCTCTAACTTCTTCAAGGGTATAAATTCTATGTACTAATATGTGAAATTGCCAGATGATGATACGCCGTATCGAAACCGGTCGCAAATATATTTTATTTTGTGGAACCGCAAAGTCTTTTTCTTACCCTTTGTGCATCTAAGCATCTATGTTTTTTGACAATTTTCTCCGTTAGAACACTCAGAATTGTTTTCTTTTTAGAAAGTGGTCAAAGTTTCTTAAAACCATATCATGGATCATTCACTATTTCACCAAATATGAGTTTCCGAGCAATGTAATTTTTCGTAGTTTTAATTAGCATCTGTGAGAAAAAATTTTACTTGCATTCTGAGTGATTCATCATTAATATTACGTTTCGATGAACCTATTAATCGTGTAGGTTTGTATAATATATTTTCTACCCTTTTTTTCATTACCTTTATTTCTTCTTCAAGCTTCATATTATCCTTTTTAAGGATATCGCTGTTCCGACTATATTTTTTTTTAACGATTTCTACTCTACTAGTAGAGGGGACTGGATTCAATGGACTAGATACTAGCGATTCTGGAGGATGGTTCTCTCTCAAGTTTTCGTAAAATTAATTTCCTTTCCTCAAACTGTCTTTCTGGAGTTTCTTTTGGTGTCGTCATTTCTTTTTTTTTTTACTTCTCTCTGTTGTCTGTCAGTCATTTGATTCATCAACTGCTTTCTTTTGTGATAACGTTCTCTTATTCCTTTTACGGTTCATCATTGATTGAGTCATTTATTAATTCTTCCCTGTTTTTTCTTATAATTGTTTTTTTTTACAATTTCCCGCCTCCATTCTAGTGAATCACTTTTTCCGGGTTTCTTCCCTTTACAGCCTGTTTTCCTCATTGCGTCCCAATAAATATGCTGTTTTAACGTTCTGTGTATATAATTGTGCTAAGCACGGCTAATTTGATTACACAGTACTTTTACCTCCTCTGAATGCGTTTACTGTCTACAGTTAATATTTGTTTGTAAAAATAAAAATAACAAATAGGTGTTTTTAAATTTTCATAAAAACAGCAATCTTCCACTCCATGATTTTGAAGGTCCTCGGAGGTCCTTAAATTTTTCAACCTCATATGCACTTTTTTTAGTTGAGTATAAACACGAATGCTGCATTTTGGATTTTACTGACAGAAAAAATACAGACTTACCATTACAGACTTACCATTTTATTGATGTTCATAGAGTGGAATTGTGATATAGGGATAGTTCAAATACACAAGCGTGAACTCTAATAACCTGCTACATTGAATACACACAGCATCAAGTAAACAACAACTATGACTTTCATTTGAACTTGTGGCTGCTATTCATGGCATTAGTACTGCTCTCTAGCGGCAAGTTTATTAGATGGAAGCTCTGTTCATGGAGTAGACTTGGGGTATGGTACTATTTGGGGACATCTGATTTCATTTTTGTGGGACTTTAATTCTAGACTGGATTTTGTCAAATAGTCATAAAATTCTAGTTAATATTTACTGATCCTAGGGACATTAAAATAGTAACTATATAACAGCATACGTTTGCATAAAAACAATTAACTTTATGAGGTGTTGATAGGGACTGACCACGAAGTGGACAATTGAAGACTTTTGCCTATAATTTCCAATAATATAGATTTTTTATTAAAAATAAAGGATAAGTCCGGTTCTATGTATAGTTTTAATTGATTGTATCATTACTTTACTATGAAAATCATGGTTTCAGCCTTTTAGAAGCTACGGGACATCGTTTCTGACCTTTTGTTGGCAATCACTCATATATACACCCCTGAAATAATTTACGCTTCCGCCAGTGCTGAATCCCAGGACATATGCTTAGAAAAATCTAACCACCACGCTATTTATGGTCGCTCGCTCGCTAGATATTTATTCTCGCATATATCACGGAGTAATGTTAATGAGGTGGTTATCAAATTGATAAATAACTATCTGATCAAATATTACAAAGTAACCGAAGTGAGAAGGAAGGAAAACTTTATAAAAAAAAAATTTCCAAATGAAAGAATTTTGTCAGCAATTATAATTACCAAGTCAAGAACTGTGTCTCAATTATACATGAAAGTACGTTCAGTTCTCGGAAATGTAGGCGACGGTTACTGAGAAACATTTGAGTGAGAACCTCTTTCAATCATATTTTGAAAGTAGACAGCCTATGAATAGTGCAAGACGGGGAAGTGGAGGAGGATAACCAGGAACGGAAGTCTCGAGTTTTTTTTTTTGAGTGGGGGGAAGAAGTTTAATGGCGACGAACGTGTTTCTAGTTAAAAGGAATTTATCAGTTTCACAGAAGGACGTTTTTAGTACGATTTATCGATAAGTTTTAATGTATGAATTTCCTTGATGAAGCCAACTCTAATGAAGCATACGTTGCAAGAAGTGCAGGAGGTGGGGGAAGTCGGCGCTTTATACGCCAAAATTAAATTGTTAGCGGGTAGCTGGAGAGAGCAAACGATACCATAGGTTTAAGACAAAGCAGGGAAGACGTCAATCGAACAAGATGATATCTCGAATAGGTCGAGAGAATTCGTAGAGGAGCAATATGGCAGCGAGAGTAAACCTTGAACCTATATATTTAAGTTGAAAAAACAATAGATAAGGGTAACCTCGGACCCAAGTTACTTGACCGGGAAATAGAGAAGCAATTAAGAGAGATGAAGGCAAGAAAAGCGGTGGGAGCAGATAACTCCTGAAGCATGTAGGAAGTAATGAGAGACGATCCTTTTTTCGAACTTATTCGTAGGATCTACGAGGAAGGTGAGGCTGAGGCTTTTGTCAAAACAGTAATAATACCTATCCCGAAAAAAAGAGAATGCGAAGAGTATAGAACAATCAGATTAATTTCGCACGTGGCAAAAGTTTTGCTTAGAGTATTAAAAAGAAGGTTGGAAAGTAGAGCGAATGACTATTTAGGCGATGACCAGTTAGAGTTCGGGAAGGGGAGGGGTTCTCGGGATGCGATTGCGGTAATGAGGGCACTTCTACGGGGAAGCATAGAGAATGATCAGGGTGCCCTTACTTGCTTTGATGATTTCAAAAAGGTGTTTGACTGAGTAAAATGGGAGATACTAATGCAAATACTGGGGAAAATAGGAATAGATTGGTGTGAGAGGAGACTAACCTGAAACTAACATATGGGTCAGAGGGCACAGCTGGAACTTTCTGGCTTTTGTCGCTGCCTTCTGTCGACCATTCATTACATTTTATGCATATACCCATTAAGGCTATAATATAGCAAACAATGAAACAAATATTTCACAATCGTGTTAATTTTAATAAACACAAAAATTCGTTTTTTCGCGTAAAAATGAGATAATCGCGTAAACATTTCGCATTAGGGACATAAGATTATTTATATATAATGAATGAATTTATTTTTAGCATTTGATTTTTTTCATTTTTGAGATTAAAATTATATTTTCTCGCTGAAAAGTGACACTTAAAAAAAAACAACATATTTGTGGATTTGACTACATCTATGAGTCACATAACTCTTATTTCTTAAATTAAATGTCTTTGCCGCTGCTTTTCATGCGCCAATTTCTAAGGAATTTGCCTCTTGCGTTAAAACGTTTATATATTACTTAACGATAAAACATCCCCCTCTAATATCAAGTACTCTGTTTTGAAATTTCAGTTAACCTTCAAAATTGTCGTCGGTGATATTTAATGAAGCCCGGTAAAAATAGGGTTGGTCTATTGGTTGGTTGGATTATCACTAAACGCTGTGAGAAAATGGGATTAGGAAAGCCGTTGGTCCCCGTAGGGATGGGGAAAACTGTCCTCTTAACCACCAAAGCCACAAACCCAAAACCCACGACCAACCACTATTCCAAGTGAAGAGGGGTCTTAATTGATTTTAACGGTGGCTTCGGACCTACGCCATTGGGTTTCATAGCATAAGCGAGAGAGGGATGCTGATTAGAAGCCCAAGGCACAGAGGCTGGTAGAGATTGGGCGTGAGATGGATTAGAGGAAGCCATGAGGCAAACAAGGGCTGGGAAAAGCGAAAGCGTACTTTTTCAAGAAAATCCAAGCGCACTGAGATAGGTAATTGTAGCATGGAAGCTTGAACTAATTAATACAGACGAATAGCAAGTCGACCAGAAATGGCCATTTTGCGCAAGGTGAACATCGTGTTAAGTAAGAATGCTTCTTTATTGACCATGGGCATACTTAACTAAAGTGATACGTTAAAAAGCAATAAAGCAATATTGACCACCGTCAAAGAAGTACCTAGTAAAATATTGGTAAGTGCATTGGGACTAAATTTACACACTAATAGAGGACACCACCGTCGATGGCTCAATCCCAAGGCTGGTTTTTTCAGGCCTCCACATTCTTTTATTTAATTATTGGGTTTAAATAGCCATTACTTATCAATGTAACTTTGGATATGTAAAGCTCAGTTGGCTATGATTTTCAAATGAACACTTATTTTTTCCTTTGAACAGAACCCTTTCCTCTTCCGATGGCCTTTTCCTACCTCGTTCATTCTCCGTTTGAAATTTAGATCATTCGTAATTGTCAGCTCCGATTCCAAAGTTTAGTACCCATGATGGAGCGCTCTCATGTGTTTCATTCCTTAGATTTTCAACTCTCATTTCCTTCTTGGGCAATTCAGATTCAGTTCACAATTATACTGATAACTTGCCTTCATGATTGCCTTCGTTAATAATTGCCAGCACGTGGCTCATGTATCTTAGATTATGGCTCAAGAAGCCTCTACTCTTTTCAAAGACCTTATTGATTCTTCATGTCTTCGTAGATTCTTTTAATCACTGATAACCTCTGCTTATTAAAAATAATTTCTACTACATTTTCGGTGTAACAAAGACGTTATCGTAAATATTTACTCAAATACTCTTGTTGTCTAGACTGAACTTTATTGCAATTATGTATCACTCCCAACATTTATATCTTGTGAGTGTTTTTCCTTTGTGAGCCACATTGCTAGTGATCAGTCATTTCTTGCTCTGTAATTCATTTTCGCTTTCTAATCTGCAAAAAAAGCATTTGTTTTCTTTTCCCACTGCAGTATATCATACTTCATCAGCAGTAATGATATTAAAAACTTTTGATTTTTTTCATCTGTTTATGCCATTTAGAAACTGCGTCTGGTCCTTCCGCGGTGAATCAATGTATTCAATGTAGCAATTCCCTAGAGGCTAGTTATTTTCCTAGTATTCCGGGGAAATCGATAGTTGTAAACCTCTGTGGTTATTTTCGGTATAATTTAATTCCTTGAATACTTATAAGTCATGCTATTGAAACTTTGACACGGCTGCTCTTATTCAAATATGAATCCAAGTAAATGCTTGAAATTGGGCATTACAACCCAAAAACTGTGGGAGAGGTTGGACTACTGCAACCACTAATCCATTAAATTAATTTTTTGTGAGAACGCTGAATGTAATAGAAAAAGTGACTTGCATGCGGTGCAAGGGTAGTTTTTCGGAGGATTCAAACTGAAAGTGGGTTTAGAAGGAAATGAGATCGGATGTGATAACAAAGCAGACGAATTTCGCGTGAAACGAGAGCCTTCAGCGGAGGAAAAGCAGGAAAAGACACGGATGCAACTATTATTTCCGTACTTTATCCCTCTCTAGAGTTTGACTTCATAATCCGATTTATATTCTGTGACTAGTGCACGCGAGAACGCGCTGCGAAGTTTCGCAAGGAGAGCGCCAGAGGGATTAATATCATCGATGGTGAGTGTGCGCTCATCGACTCGGGAGCACATCCCTTCAGTGTTCGCATTAAATTCATCGGAACGCTTGCGTGAGTCGCTACGTTGGAAAGAAGCGGCAGAAATGAGAACAAGGGCATAGATTTTTTTTCTTGCCCATACTTCAGTCAGCGACAGACGGATAAATCCCTTGTTGCAACTTAGTTCAGAAATTGCTGAGAACTGGCTGCTAACGGGGTTTTCACGTACCATTTCGGCTTTCTGTATCATCGATTTCTATTCGACTGAGTCGTTTACATTTTGCTTACATGATTTAGTGCTCTCCTACTCGTTCAAAATATGAGCTTGGTTGAGGGTCTTTTTCTTTATCGTGCCTACGCCTCACCAGTAAAGATGGGCGCAAACAAAGGCCGACGGAAAAACATTCTGACAGGCAACGGCAATCACAAAAGCATTACTATCTTCGTCAGAGCTGCAAATTAAGTCTATTACGGTGGTCCAATCAAGGAATCGAGGTATTCGTAAAAGTGTTGGCGGAGTACATTCCACCGTGAAGTTGTTAATTGAAGTGTTCGGAATATTTTCATGTACCAACTCATTGTTAACTATATCTGTCGGTAGTGCTCCTATTGACCTACTCATTCAATTAACCATTGAATTACCTTTTATTGTATTTAAAGGTTGCCTCTACAAGTAATTCCTTTAAATAAATACTTCGCCCTTATCTTATGAATTCCGGCCCTAAATCAGACGAATCTTTCGAAGGGCACAGTGAATTCATCCGAGAATGATCCAAACTCGTTTCGGGCAAATGATACAGCTTTCACCCTCGGTGCTTTACGATCAATAATTTGGTTACTGACGTGAAAAATCCCTCATACTGGTTCAATATCGGTAGCCCACTCCTCTTCGTATGTATGCATATTGATCCCGAGATAGCTTTTGACTCAGTGGTCCATGATTTCATCAAAACGAAGTTGAAACCCTCTTGCTCATTCATTGGTTTTCTTCCATTCCATTATCTCATCTCTGCGTATGGGAAAATATCTTTTGGTGGTCAATATCTCAACCTCTGGGATCAAGAATTTCCTCCTCCTTTTAAAAGATACTGAATAATCAACGCTCCAGCTTCCCAATACTGTATTTATTCATGCGGCTGCCTGTAATCGTTACCAATTATGAATGTGCATTATTCAAAAATTAAAATGTGATCTCATTCAGACATTCGTATGAAGCGCTTATGAAATGAAGCTACGTAGTCTAACCTAGATATAATTAAGTTTTTCTCAATCCTGCAACCATTCAGTATTTATTCTCTTCTTGAATGAATCGAGACTTGGCTATCTTACATTATTGTAAATCCTAAAGCATTGTGATACACATTCTTGATTATTAAGGTGCAATGAAGATTAGTCTCCAGTGAAATCTATTTGACGCTACTGAGAGAGCGAAAAAAGATTAGTAAAATTTTTAACGAAGAGCTAGATGAAGATTGACTACCTTAAACATTGCAGAAGATATAATGGCGCAAAAGAGATTATTGTGTTTTTTAAACTTAGTTTTGAAAAAGTTTAACCTTCCTTAGTAGGTTGAGGCCTCTCATAATAGTTACATACTATCAGGGATTTACTGTAGAATTTATTTATTTGGAGGGTGTGCAGCAGGGGTCACTATACACAAGCATCAGAATTGCTTTCTTTCACACCTTATAGGACGAAAGAGTGGTTTTCTCTTTCGACAGTTTCTTGTTCCGAGCCGATTTCGTGGACGTCGGTTTGCCGTAATTGTTAATCTCCCCATGGAGCTCACATCTGAAATGGAGTTTTTCTCACTTTTGGGCCGACTTACATTACTCCCCCTATCTACACGGTTATCATTAACTCTGAGGATCAAGATCTTGTTGGATCTTATTTTCTATATCTAATGAAGCCCACCCTCATCATACCAAGGAGCACATCAAAATTTGCATTTTCTGCCGTTTCCATTGAAGACTGGGGAACCAGTGTTGAGTAATTCCTGTACCGTTCCTCAAACCTCTATTTCATTGTCACTTTCATTTTAAGTTAGATGAAATAAGTGAAATAAATTTGTAGTTTATATGGGAATGGCGTGATGAAATTGCAAATAACTATAAGCGCTCACCATTTATATGATTGCAGCAACGCTTAAAGAATGCTCACGTGTGACTTCGGTATAGAACAAGACGCAGCAAGTGGGATGGAGTGTGTATTAACACTAGCCAGTGAAATTAAAGGGAACAAAACAATAAAGATATCATTATATTAAAATATATTAAATGTCATTGCGTTCAACAGGCATGGACTTCAGTCACATTGAATTAAGTTCCACAAACTATTCTATCTCAGTTGTTAGCATTCAGTCGTGGTTCTGACACAGAATTAGGCCTCCGACTCTCATGATCATAGTATTTATATCTCCGAAGGAATTGTGAATGTTTTGAAATCATCAGAAATTTCGTTGTACGTCTCATTTCCATCACCAAGCTTTTCATGCACACCATGTGTGTTTTCAAATTTGCCATTCATGTGATAAAATGGGAAAATTACTTATGCTTTCTTTTTTACGAAATGAAATAGATTTTTACAAAGAAATTTCTTAAAAGAATCCGGCAACATCCAGTAAACTGGAACGCATCAACGTTAGTTTAAGAAATTAGTTTTTGAATCAATCGTCGTAAGTTTTAGGAAACGCTTTCATAGTATTCCTTTTTGAATTCAGTTAAGCATGAAAATTATACCTAATAAAAATTGTCATACGCATTGCCATTTCAGAGAAAATTTCATGTGGGGAAATAGTGATGTCATAGGGTAGAGACATTTTTCTCTTTTTACACGACTTCCCGTAAAAATGGAATGCTATTTTTTTAGTGCCTGGGTAGGTATGTATGTATGTTTATTCCTCTAAAACAGACGAACGGCCCAAGCGATTTTATTGCATGATCTCTCGATGTAATCCTTACGTTGCCACGAGTGTCTTAGGCAATATATTTCCGTGAAGTCTAAGTGATCTAAGTCTTTCCCGGCGTGTAAGAGGTGTTGGGTTGGGTTGATCGCGTTTCCGACCGGAATAATTTCTGACGACGTTTCGATAAACGAGTCATTGAACATGCAATGTTGTGCAATGCAATTGGTGCGCATTACATAGGCTTGGCTCCTGGTCAAGTGTCGTGGGATTGGTCCGCTGAGAGAGTATCCGCTTCCCGCTGGATACTCTCTCTCTCAGCAATTCCTGGAAACCAGTACTGAGAATGATCTGAGAGAGGCCAGGGAAAAAAAAGCCCAAAGGCAGAGCGCATTGGGTCTACCGATTTTGATTCATGATCCCTCGTTGAGGAACTAAATCGACACAGACATTTATAAATTCAGATTTCAGGACTTTTCACTATGTAATATATTTAATTAAATATTCGATAGCGATGCATAGACCTTCGTTTCAATTCTTTGTTTTCATCTTTTTAGTCCTATTTTATTTATTGGCAGTCGTGTTTTTTTATTTTTTTATTATTTTTAAAATATATATTTTAACTTGTGAGGATATTCAGTAATCCTTGTCAGTTGTGAGTAAATGGTAACATCAGACCTCTTCAAAATGTAATGGAATACAAGTAATATATGCTATTCATTTAAAAACCAGTGCAGACCTACAGAATTACTAAACACATTGCCATGTCTAAACACATGGTTTCAAACAACTGTAGAACTGAAGTTGAAGCATTTGGGGCGAAATTAATGGGTCTGGTTTCGAATCTCAGTCCAAGAGATTGTTTTTTTCTCTGTGAATTTAAAATATTTACATGATGATAGAAACTCTTGGTATCTACGCTAAGAATGATGAAGTCCCCTCTATGAACTTCGACGTGGTGGGAGGGCTTGCGCGTAATGATAACCCATGGAGTTGAACGATACACGTTCCTGGTCTGGCCACTCATACGCATCGGTAGCCGCTATCCCTCCTTAAGGTGATTGCAAAAGGGCATCTCAATATATTATAGTCGTCTTTTTATAGAGGAGGAATTTCATTAAAAGTGCTTATGAAGGCAACGGAAAACCAGCAAAGTTTACTCAAAGTTTACTTACTTACCTACCTAATTCGATAGACTACTTGAGTAGAATGTAATGCGCACAATTTATGGCGGTAGAATAGAGCATGTCCCTCACTACTATTGAGGGACTTACTGGCCGCTGTGTCCAAAATCGGTATGAAAAAAATTTCTCCACCATAATGACGCGAAGTAGGTACTTGCTCATTAGTTGAGTCAAAATAGGGAGAAAATAATACTTAAAGGATGTTAACGGCATTCCAGGAGAATTGGGATCATTTATGTCTACTTTATTATTGCATGAAATGAACGATGATGACTATTTTGAGTCATGTAATCTGTAATCGTTTAACATTAAATGGTAAAAGTTATTTTGAACACTATAGAATGATTTTAATGACGTGTTTGTCACCATAAAGAGAAACCAATGAGTATCAATTGCTGAAAAAAGTAAGTACCTGTACTTGTTAAGATTTAGGTACCTGTCAACGCATTCATAGCCATTCATTGAGGCTAATAAGAAAAAAAATACTCAAGCCAAATAATCACGCGTTGTGACAGCTTAAATGTTGGATCTAAAAAGACGTTTGCTTTCATTTTGGACGATCATGGTTTAGGAAGCGTTAGCTTTGATACAAAGATATGGTACACGTCACCTAGCTGCTATGCATCAACAGACATGATTCCTTGAAAATTTGTACCCTGGAGGTCGTAGTTTACGCGTAAGTCCGGAAAGCTCGGATTGTTCGGACTTGGTTTTGCTCCTGGAACGGGAAAAACCCCTGGCAATATCCTATTTTTGAATTTATAGGTTTGTATGAGTTGGAAAGATAGTGGAAAGTTTTGTGAATAATTGAGGGTTTTGAATAATTCAGCTCCAGGAGTAACTGCATGGCATTAGTATGTGGACTGTGATTGCACTCCTCACAAAGTGATAATGTTTTGTGCGTCTCAAAAATTGGGGAGTAACCTAACGAGAAATGCTGTGCGAAGTTTTGAACTAGGACATGGAAACTTTTGCAAAACTTCAACGGGTCAAGGAGGAGACTAATTTGTCAAGAGCTAAGGTTTTCAGATGGTTCATAGCAGTTTCAGAAGGCCGATAATTTGTTGAAAATGACCCTTGGCCAGAAAGACCTTTAGTTGCAAGAATTGACAAAAACTCGGAAATAACCGTATACCTTGTTCCATATTACCAACGGTAAACTCTTAAATTGATTGCAGATCAACTGTATTAGATCCCCCAAAAGATTACTAAATTTTGACCTACAAATTGGGGAAGAGAAAATTTGTGTGAAAATGGATCTCAAATGATAACCTGGATACTGTATCACAACAATGGGTACCCTAAGCTTTCAATTAGAGTGTTGTCGTCACATCATCTTCCGGTATTTTTGCTTAGCCTAAGCCGGTGAAGCTTTATTGTATTCCCGAGAATGCATGTGATGAAGTAACACCTAAAAGGCATCATTTTGGCATTTCGAAGATTATAAAACCGACTGTAACCCGTCGGCCATTGAGGTATCCGAGTTTCAGTACATTGAGAGGAGAGTACAATATCTCAGGCACTTTGTGAAAACCCAAGGGAACTGTTTTAAAGGAAACAGAGCTGAATAATAGTCTCATTATAAATTAAAGTACGAATTGAAAATTTCTATTTACTTTACCTACAGGCGTCTACTTCGTTGGTTTGGTCATTTTGATAAAATGAATTACTATCGGATAAGTCGAATAACAAAAGAAACTTATGTTTAACAAAAAAAGTGGATGGCGTAAGAGGAAGTTTGAAAAGGTCAGAGACTCAACTGTCCTATCAAAGCTTTGGAACTCTCAATGATCTAGCTAAATAATTGGCTTTAAAAAATTGGCGCATTCCATTAGTTCCCTAGATTGCCTTTTTTAAATGACGGCAACGGATTAAAGAGTTCATATCTTGCGCATGGAAACTATGAAAACTCTTAAAATTGTATGCTCCTTAGTGATGTTAAAAAACATTGCAAGAAGTTTAATGAGCGGCTAGTTTAGAGCATTCAATACGGCTAGTAGCTGATTACGAGCTACTTTCCTCATGCCAGTAGTGTAGTAATAGTTACTTAATATAGAAGTGGAGCTGGAGCGAGGCCTTTCTGGTATTTTCTGTGTTCCCGAGCATCGGATTGATTTCTGTGCATTATAAATCTCGTTTCTAATCTTTAGGTTCATGCGCGATACTTTTAATTTGGTGATTGATCATGAAAAGAGACATGTTTCATTTTTCAAGCCCTCCCGATATTCGCGTGGTAAAACCTTAATAATAACAATGTTTCCCTACCAATTCAAATATTATGTGTATTACTTGAGCATATTGTCGCCCGGTAGAAGAACAATAGTTGTTCTAAGAATGAAAGAAAAGTTTACGGCAAGTTTGGAAAAGTAATTTCAAATAACTTTGCAATGCATACTCATCGAAACATATATTGTGAATAAGGAATCCATTCCATCGATGTTTGAACTTTGTACATACTTCAGCGATAAATGATGCAATCATTTATCATTTAAATCATGAATCTCTGAAATTGGAACAAATGTTGTTAATTCTATACGCTTCTCTGAATTTCAAATGCCCCGTTTCTCGTGCCTAAGTCATTAAGAATTTTAAAAATCAATTCTCTTCCTCGTTATACGAACGTGCCGAAACTTCTTTTCCCTTCATTATTTCTAGCGGTTGTACGAAACTCCCGTTGTCATTGAATTTCATTTTTATTTCTTATATTTTCTCTGCTAAACTAATGAATATTCATTTAGCTTCTTTAACCTTAATGGTATTATATGCTAGAAAGAACAATATTTATAATTTTAGTATGACTTATATTATCATTAAGCGAGTGGCAATTCATGATCGTTATGAACTAAATAAAATAGCATGTTATTAATAACCAGCTTTTAGTGACTTTAGTGCCCTTTGAGCTTTAATCTTGTTGAAAAGGACAAAATTTATTTGGGGTCATGACAGGATGGACTGCTTAAGCTTGCTAAAAGATGCTACTTAAAAGCAAGGTCGCTCTAACCCGGGTATAGCGGCCTTGCTTAAAAGCAGTCATCAAAAATCGCAGATTAAATTTAATATATGAGCGAAAGAAGTGGTTTTGTGTGTGGTTTAAAGGAAATATGTATTTATCCTGTTACTTGGTATGACATTTTCAAAGAAAGAGCCGAAAAAACGTGATTTCACTTGCATTTAGTTCACTAAGTGAAAGCGATGAATCTTCGGGAAATGTGTGCTTTACGTTACATGCGTACACCCGATAATGCAGAACTTGTTCTTGCCACGGTGGAACAAGTTCGTGTTCGGTGGAACAACTGCTACACTGTCATCGTGTGTTATAATATGAACTCAGGAATCCATAGCACTTTCCTATCATTACTCTACTGAAAATACCATGGACGCCTGACGATTCATCGCTTGACGTCTTATTACTAGTGAGTGCACATTTCTTTTTGTTTTTCCATTTCCACAGCATATTGGTATTGTGGTGAAAGAATAATTACTTTTTTCTAATCATTTTGTGAAGTTCTTACAGATAGGTGGGTTTGATTGCAGATAGATTGCTTTCCGTTTCATTGCAAGAGCCTTCGACCAATAGATTTTAAAGGGGAAGTTTATTAAAGGAAAAAAAATCTCATCATAGTCCAGAGTGGATATGGCCTGAGTTTAGTGTTGTATCTATTGGTGATACTTTATTTTTATAATTGAAGTCAGTAACCCGTATAATGCATCCAAACCAATGATAAAGAGTAAAGGAAGAACAAGTTTATTTTTTAAAGATGATTTGCGAAAGACCTTTTGTAGTTAAGCTTAGAAAAAAAAATCTTCCCATCTTTCAGTGCATAGTATTCACTTCTGAACAACACTTTGGATGTGTGTGAGGTCACTTCTGCAGGAAACCTGACCGTCTTATGTTCACATGAGTATTAGATAGGCAGCCTCTGCGTCCATTACATCGTCTTCCATTCAACACTCAACATTTCGTAATCGGTGGTTGAATGATGAAACTATGCGCGTTTGATGTCTAGCTTTGCACTTAAAAGACGCTATTCATCGGGTAAAGAGGCGCCATCGGATGAATAAACTTTGTGAATCAGAAACCCTGTCCTTTCGCTTCAAAGTGTTGTTTTTAGTTGGAGGAGGGATTCGGATGAAGTGATCACTGATAAAGCGAGAGAGTAGGACAATGAGAAGATATGGAATTTACACATGACAAAAGAACCGCGAGTAGGTTTGGCATTTGCCTTGTCTTCTCGTCCCGCCTCGCAAAGAGGATCAATTATCTCAAGTTGCGAGAAAGTTTAACTCGAGTTCTGTGAGATTCTCATCAGACAATGGCCATTCAATTTGTGGCTTGGGGAGATGCCGTATAAAGAGGAGCACAAGCTCGGTTGTTTTCCTTGCCGAATTAAACCCTCTCTGACAACCTCTCTGTTCGAGAGACGAGCTATTCGAGGGAGGCAATGCGCACAAGTAAATCTGAAAGCTTACGAACTGCAGGAAAACTTTAGCCACAGTTGTAAAATAATCACTAATCGCATACTTTGGTGGGATTCATGTACTTGGTGCTAACAGGTTCAATCTTTTGTGAGAGAAACAGTATGGTATCAGGCATAATTTTTGGAGAATTGTTGCACGTAAATAATATGAAGCCTCCTAATCTATATTGATAAAATAATAGAACTTCTTCTGTCTGTTCCGCTTTCTGTTCGTTTTTCACGGGATATCCGGTTGACGAATTATTTTATAATTTTGCAATCCAGTATTTGTGTATAGGTACTGGGACGGCCATAAGTTACATAAAAAATACCTCAGGGTTCTTTTACGGCCCCTGAGGTCTTTTTTTATAACCTATAGCCCTTTACAGCCCTTTATATAACCTATGGCCCTTTACGCCCAAGAAATGGCCCTAAAGTTCACCATTTGTTGGCAGTAAATATCCCTAGACTAGAACTTTTCACACTTTAAGAGATACACGTACTAAACTTACGTATACATAATATGATCTCCGGGTTCGGAAGTAAGGGTGGGTCCCTGATATGCCCTGAGGTCCCAAAACAGTGTTTTCTAAGTTACCTCATTACGTATGAGCTAATTAACCAATTACCAAGTTTGCACGTTTTTCACGAGAGAACTGGTTGATCAGTTTTGATGAAACATTTTTTCTTTGTTGTGTAAATCTGTGAAAAAGTTTTAAACTACAGCTAAGAATCACCCGCAATCGTTTAACAAAATGGTGGAGGCCCGTACAAAGGATTTGTAACCAGCTAGTCAGTATTAATTCCACAAGCGTCTTCACCTTGTACCTATCAACCTTTCTCTAAAACCTGTACACCTTTTCTGAATACCCCTGAGTATTTTGTTGTTAATTTATTGTAGTTAGAGCATTTGGGAAATTGAAATTGACTTAAATTCCTATTTGTCACTTTTAGAAATATCCACACCCTTATCAGTGGCTAATATCATGTTTCAATGCTGTCACTTTTACCAAAAGAATAATTAATAACACATTATTATAAATATCAATGAGTGGAGGAAAAGATGGGAACATTTTAAAATATGATTTGAGTTTTTTCCTGAAACATCGGTGCGTTAACAGGAGACGAGCTCCTTGGTTTATTTTTTTTTATTAAGGGAGTAAGGTGGCATATAAACAAAACAATTCCTATTACGTAAGTTATATGCATGTAAACTTATACTGTTTTTTTTTTTTTTTGCAAGGGCCTAGCCACGTTGAAACACCGGTTCCCATCAGAACACCGAAGTTAAGCAACGTTGGGCCCGGACAGTGGTTGGATGGGTGACCCTCCTCCATACCTCAACCAGGCATGGATGGAGAGATGATACTCCCTCCATACCTATACCGGCAGGCCTGAGAGGCCAGGCCAGGCCAAACCGGGCCGGTTGGAGGGAGGACATCCTCCATACCTGGTACTAGGGTGAGGCAGGGGGAGGCCAATCCTCCATACCTCTACCGAGGTGCTCTTGTCCCCTGTCTGCAAGTGGCAGACAGGCATGGGGTTGGCACAATGGACCAAGAAAGGTCTAAGTGCCCGGGCTCCTGACGAAGGCCCCCCCAACAACAATCTAATCTATACTGGTTTTTAATAATTAAATAAATAAAACGTCATAAATTATCAATTTCCAATATATTGATAATACAAATATTAAAATTCTTGAATCAATTTCCCTTCAAGGTTGTTTCAATTTAAATTAGTTTAAATATCCTTACCATCCTGGAAATGGAGGTAGAAAAATCTTATTATCTACTTTTCCATTCAAAAAACTCAAGTTCGCATGGTGCTTGCACTTAGCAAATCCCATCAGAATTCGCACTAGAGATGAAGATTAGGACAACCGGAAGATCACTCAGAAAAACGGATGGTGTTTAAAAAGTAATTTACACCAAACCATTACTAGGTATGTCACTTCAATGTCTTTATCAATTCGTCGTACCTTGATTATTTGTAAATTTGAAGAAGGCAGATGTTTGGGAGGCATGAAGAAACGAGTACTTGACATTTTCAAGTTAAGGATAATACATTTCAGGGGATCACAATATGTGGTAAAATTGAATAGAAAAGAAAAGTAATGACTAAGTAATGAAGTGGGATTTATCAACAAAAAGACAATTGAAATATATACAAAGCAGTGCTACGGCGTGTGGTGCTAGCCACCCCACACGCGGTAGCACTGGTTCCGAAACGAATAACCAGGAAAGCCCCTCTCCGATGGGGACCCCATTAGAGTTGGGTGTGGCAGTAAACATTCACACACCTAAGAAGGGAGTTCGTATGCAGTGGACGGAAGTCCTAAGGGACGACCTCCTTGCATGCCATGCTGCCAGCGAAGCCGAACGCAGGGGGTACTATATGGCAAATATTCACTCTTTATGGTGTGAGATACATCCAGATCACGACCACCTATCGCAATAGAAGCTGCGCAACTATGTCAACCACCTGCGAAAAAAGGAAACTATCAACAAGTGATGGGCAGTTTCGTTCCTTTCTCGGACTTGTTGCTTTCGTTCTCGTTCACCAAAACGAGCGAGTTTAAATATTTGTTCCTTTTCAAGTTGCGCCTGGGAGTTCGGGCATTAGGGTACATGTCAATGATATGATTCAATATGACTCGTGCTATTTGTTCTCGTCAATTACTCGTTGCTTCAAATCATTTAAATAATATACGAATATGACCCTTTCAAAAGAAATGCAGAGGTGATACTTAATTAATCACGGCCATCGCGGCCGAAAAAGTATCCTATTATGGGCTAGAATCACGCTACCTACAGGAAATAATGAAGGTAAATCTGACTTTCCGTCTCGTCAGCTAATATGTTTTTTTGTGAAAAACTCCCGTTAGTGGTGAAAATGACAATGTAACCCAGTGAAAGTGCATGGAATGCGCATTTAAGAAATGTAAAAAACATATCCGTGTGTTGGATAGTTATAGAGAGACTCGCTTTGCTCGCTAGGGGGCTGCGCCCCCAACGTCTTAGTCAGTGGAGGCGTGAGAGAAAGAAACATTTTTTTTTTCCGAGATTTTCACTTAAGCATCATGTTGCCAGATAACTACGCGGGAGTACGGTTTTTTGCTATTTATCCTTAAAGTTCATAGTATGGCGCATGCGCCTGTCGAGTTTCAAGGTAAAAACTACACTGGTGAAGGCGTGAGGGAAGGATAAATTCAAAAGATTCACGAAAAGCCGACTTTGGAATCATGTTGCCACAGAACTACGAGAAATGACGAAAACAAATTACAGAAAGTTGTAGGCCTGAATGAGATCTATAAAAAAACCGCCCAACAGATTCGTGATCCAAATTATAGATTAGAAAGCACAGTCGAAAATCCGGAAAATCCGATTTTGGCGCCATGTTTCCAGCAAACTATAAGTGTTAGAGAGCAAGAATAGGCATAAATTTGTAGGCCTCGATGAGATCTAGATAATACCACGCAACATTTTTGAAATACGACTTCTAGTTTAGAAGCTACATAGGAAAAACAGAAAAATCCAACTTTGGCGCCATGTTTCCAGCGAATTATTAGAGTGTTAGAGTGGAAGGATTGTCATAAATGTTGGCTGACTTAATGGGATCCTAAAAAAGCCGCCCAACAGATTCGAGATCAGACTCTTAGTTTAGCAGCTAGGAGACGTGAGGGAAAGAAATATTCGAAAATATCACTTTGGGATCATGTTTCCATAGAACTACGAGGGAATCCGGCGCAAAACACTGCCAACTTTCAAGGTTGTATCTACACTGGTAAGGACGTGAAGGAAAAAAAACATTAGAAAGATTCATGAATTATCCCAGAGAGCTATGAGGGATAAAAAAAAGCGGATAGCAGAGAATTGTAGGCCTGCATGAGATCTAAAAAAACCGTCCAACAGATTTGAGATCCGACTTCTATTTTAAAAGCTGCAGTCGAAAAACAGCAAGTTTCACAAAAATTCCGAATTCGGCGCCATGTTACCAGACAACTATTAGTGTTAGAGATAAAGTAATGGCATACAATTGTAAACCTCGATGACATCTAACAAAAACCGCCAAAAAAAATTTGAGATCCGACTTCAAGTTTGGAAGATATAGTGAAAAAATTGTTTACTAAATTTCGTGTTTGAGGACCTCTGGTGGGAAAATTAAGCTACACAGAATAATAGGGTTGGTCAAATATTGTAGAATATTTAATCTTACAATATAATATGTCGTCAGATTCCAGATCCGACTTACCGTTCAAAAGATATGAACCAAGAACAGAAAGTCTCGTTTAAGAAATGCCAAAATAGCCGCTATTTTTTATTTTATAGTCGGTTTAACGATAAATAATCTTGGTTTGTACTTATTATTGGTGAAAAGCATCTCAAGGCGCATGCGCCTGTCATGTTTCAAGGTCATATTCCCACCAGTATAGGCGTGAAAGGAAGAAACATTTGACAGTTTTACCAAAATTCGACTTTGGCACCATGATACCAGAGCACTTTAACCCTTAGACTGCGGAAAAGTTACATGTACGTGTGTACCAGCAACTGCGGGAAAAACTTTCTTGTACGTCTGACCCTCTCTGTCAACCTGATCCCTCAGCTTTTTCATATTTTCATGACCCGAACTCTTTCTTTCCATCGGTGGACATTTGGGAATCCACCCTTTTTACCCAAACCACTCCCTTCCCACGCTCTTTAGGGATCGCATACCACCGCAATGACGTACGACCCTTTCTTCCGATTGCTCGCTCAATGGGTTATGGTTGTCTCAAAAGTTAGTTGTCTTATGTTCGTACCCGGCTAAATTATCAACGGATTTCTTTGGTTTTTGGTATCAAGCTAAATAGAAAATTGTTATAAAAATATTGTCATATTTATTTTTAACAATGACGTGTAACTCTCTCCGGCTCGCCAGAGAACGCAGAGGGAACGCGAGGAAGGGGATTAAGGAATAAGTCACATTCCCTTATCCTTTTGCAAAACTCCACTTTATTTCCGTTAAGGTACAACTCCTTTAGCCATCTCGCACCTCGACCACCAGCCATCTGCCGCGTTCCTTTTCCACCCACGCCTCTGCTAGCTTGCAGTTCCCAGCTCGTCCTCACCGGATGCAGGGGGTGAGAGGCGGAGATGCTGAGGCGTTAGGTATCTGCTCGCTCAAGAGCTACCAAGTGTGGGAATGCAAGTCAGCGGGACTCTTACACCATCCCCCTCCACAAAGAGAAAAATTGAACAGCGTGAAATATTTCTAACCGCCAGCCGGCCACTTGCATTCGCACACGACAAAAGAGATGAAAAAAAGAAAAAATGAAACAACACAAAATGGCTAACCACAAAAGAATACATATCACATATAATGAAAAGCATAGCAATGGAAAATACATGAATTGAAAGTTAAAACGTTGAATTGAAAAACTTGAAACATAAAAATGTTTAATCATTAATCACAATAAAAATAAAACTATTGATTGACGTTCAATCTAGAGGTCTTCATCAATGGAGTTCTCATTTTGGGATTGACACATGGGGACATAACAACCTTAACGTCCGTAGCGTTAATCATTTTAGTCACACAGGGAGGCTCAACGTCCCTCCCTACGTTGGATTGATTACTCCTAATTCTAATACAACACCAAAGGAATACACCAAGCACCAAAACACCAAGAAACCACCTGTACCACAACCACCATAATACGCCACATCCTTGTACACATTTCTCTGTGTTTTAGTCTTAGCGATTAGACTCATCAAGTACCACCACAATGGCTTAATTCATCATCACTCTTAATCACTCTTAACTTTTTCATATTCAATAAACATCTTACTCAGCGCCATATCTTACCCCACTCTGGAATTCCCCGCTTTCCCACGGGTAATACTACCACTCCCAACTCCAAAATTTTCTCCCAATTGCTTATACTCGCTCTTTAGCTTCACCAAATCAAAATTTACCACCACGGACCAGGAATGGTCTGATAAAATAACATCGGACCGTCTCTCAAACAGTATTCCATTATCCAAATGGAAAACACTTGGTCCTGTCGCACTTACATATATCAAGACACTAAAACACTCATCGCCCCTCGGGCAAAACACTCGCCCAACATCATAATGGCCTCGTCACTCTCCTTTTAACTTGGCCTTGGCCTCAAATTATTAGGGCGAACGGCTTGCGTCGCACTGTCACTATTAATCTCGCCGTCTTGCTCTTCACATGCACGGGAACCCACTTTGGGGGGAGAAGCACTGGGTGATGGGAGGACCGCTGAAGGTAGGGTGGTCGAGGACGACTCCGCGGCCGTCTCCGTTGTCCTCGCGCGGTCCGTGCTATCTTCAAAGGGGGGTGGGGACGGGGTGGGAGGCAAGGTCGGGGCGGGCAAGGTCGCCGACGGGGTTTCAACAATCTCCACTTGGTCTTCCTTATTTTTATCAGCAACCCGCCGCCTACTGCGCAACGTGTACGGCGACCGCTGGGGCAAGGGCTGGTCTGCTTGGAGTGGGCGTGGTCGGTCGGCTTCCCATTCGTCTCCGCGCTCGTCCTCGGAATGACTTGAAACCGACGACCAAGAAGCCTCGCTCTCCAAATCTGAAAAAGCATCAATTTCCGAAGAAGGGAAAGAGGGTAAAATCTCACAGTGCGTTTCTTCCTCGTCGTTGCATTTGGAATGGGGGAGGTGGGTAAGAGTTCTGGAGACGTTGCTCCTTCGTTCCCACTCACCATCAGTAATCTCGGACGCCCACGCCTTTTCTCGCCCTTGATTACGTCTGCAAACTCTTGTTCCGTATTTCTCACACCCCTATGTACTTTAACGCGGTCTTTATGCACCACAATAGTCCTAAAACGTAGTTGTAACCGTAGATTAGAGTCATTAAGCACCTCAAGGATTTTATAAGGCCCCGAAAATGGTTTATGAAACTTGCGGATTCTGCCGGGTTTTAGACAGGGGTCATTTAGGTATACGTATTGACCCGGTTGGTAGTTCACATCCCTACTCCTCTTATTGTATTGCCTCGCCTGCGACTCAAGGGCCCTCTTACTATTCCCCAAACACTCTTCCCAAATTTGCTGGAGGTGATTACTTAGTTCGTCCACATAAGACTCTCTCGTGGTAGCCTCTACGGTCTCCAAGCAATGGAAGGGCGTCTTCATTTCGCGACCGTAAATCACCTTGAACGGTGTCACTCGCGTGCTACTATGACAGCTGGAATTATAGGCTGCCACTGAAAATGGCAACCACACATCCCAATCATTGTCCCTTCCATTAACATAGTGGCTTATCATTTGCGAGATGGTTCGATGCACTCTCTCACACCTTCCGTTACAGCTGGGATGAAAGGGTGAGGTACGCAATTTAGACACCGGTAGAAATTTACACAAATTCTGGAATAGTCCCGACTCAAAGTTGGGGCCCTGATCTGACAATATGTAATCCGGAATACCGAATTTCAAAATCCACCGCCTAAGTAGAGCGTCAGCCACTACCTCCGCTGTCTGTGATGGAATAGCCACTATCTCTAAATACCGGGAGAAGTGATCGAAAATGGTGAGTATAAACCGGCTGCCGTTCGCGGTGCGCGGTAGAGCCCCAACAATATCAATGCTGATGAAGGAAAATGGGGAGGTACCTACAGGAAGTTTCTTCAGGGGTGTTCTCGTCTTCCCGTAAGGGCTGCGCTGATTACAGGGCACACAGCTGATAGTCATCGCTCTCACATCTTTATCAAGGGAGGGCCACCAGTACATCTGTTGTATTCGTCTAATAGTCGACTTTGCTCCTAGGTGTCCTGATAGGGCGTGGTCGTGATGTTGGCGAAACACAGTTTCCCGTCTGCTCACAGGAACCACCACCTTCAATCCGTCACTTGTCGACCGGAGCAGTAGTCCATTTTTCTCCTCAAAACTCTCACACGACTTCCACTCCTGGCAGTCCGCATCCTTGGCTTGGTATTTCTTCCAGTCTTCGTCATCGATTACCTCCACCACTCGTATCTTTCGACTTAACCCGTCGGCGTTAAGGTGGAGTTTTCCTGGCTTATGAACAACCTCATACTCGTATTCGGCTAACTTCAGCGCCCATCTGGTTAGTCTACTACTGGGGTCGCGGAGACTAAAAAGCCATCGGAGGGCGGCGTGATCCGTGATAATTTTGAACGGACGACCCCACACATAAGGGCGAAAATATTGAATCGCGAAAACGACCGCGCACAGCTCTTTTTCCGTGGTGGTGTAGTTTATTTCCGCTGCTTGAAGCTGTTGCGATGCATACGCGATGGGATGCTCCTCGCCGTCTATCTCTTGCGACAACACTGCGCCCACCGCAATGTTGTTGGCGTCGGTGGAGATAACGAATGGCCTTGCGAAGTCAGGATAGGTGAGCACCGGAGTGCTTACCAAGGCCGCCTTCAAGGATTCCATCGCCGCGTCACAGTCAGGTGTCCATGTGAATTTAGTTCCCTTCTTAAGGAGACGCGTCAGTGGTCTTGCGATCACTGCGTAATTATTTACGAAGCGCCTATAGTAATTGGCCAGTCCCAAAAACGATTGCACTTCCTTGGTGTTACTAGGTGAAGGAAAATTCATAACCGCGTTTATTTTCTCAGGGTCCGGCTGTACACCCTCCCGGTCGATCACATGCCCCAAGTACCTTACCTTTCTCTAGCAAAGTGGCACTTTTCAATTTTTAAGGACAACCCTGACTCTTGCAGCCGATCGAACACGCTTCTTAGCCTTTCAACGTGCTCTTCGATGGAAGAACTGAATACAATGACATCATCCAAATAGACGAGACACTGTGTTGGCTTTAGTCCAATCAAAACCCCGTCCATCATGCGTTTGAACGTGCTAGGGACGTTGCGTAATCCGAAAGGCATGCGGTTGTATTCAAAATGTCCGCCCTCCACATTGAAGGCAGTCTTCTCTCTGGAGGCAGGATGCATAGGGATTTGATAATAACCACTCGTCAGATCTAACGTGGAGAAGTAACGGCTCCTCCCTAAATAGTCTAATGTTTCTGTTATATTAGGTATGGGATAAACATCTGGGGTAGTAACAGTATGAAGGCCACGGAAGTCGACACAAAATCGATAGGATGGTTTGCCGTCAGTTGATTTTTTCGGTACAATCACGACTGGGGAGGCCCAGGGGCTACTGCTAGGGACAATGATTCCGGCCCTTAACTGCTCGTCCACAAGGGTTTGAATCACTTCCTTTTGGTGGTATGGCACTCGATAGGGGCGGCGATAAATTGGTGGAGAATTGCCCGTGGGGATTCGGTGAGAGGTAATGTTTGTGGCCGGAGGCAGTTTTCCTTCAGTGAATAAACCCTTACTCATTCAATAGGGACAGCAACGCCTTTCTCTCCGGTTCATCCAAATCCGCTAACTTCTTCTGGAAATTTATCGCCTCCTCAGCGGTAGTCGTTGCCCGGACGTGTCTTATGCCTGCAAAGTCACCTATAAAAATTTTCTCCACTTCATGGAGAGTTGCCACTTTCGTCCCCCGTCGTAAAACAACCTCATCCAGCCCGAAATTCCCTAATTTCACCATAACCTCCCGTTCTCTCCCAACCTTACACACACCCCATACTACAGAAAAACTCTGTGTGTCATTCATCACTTCCGGCTCGGTGATGTATTCTCCTTGAAGAGGGACGTCACATGACAATCTGCAGCACACGATTTTTTCACTCCTGGGTGGGATCACTGTCTCATCAGACAATTTAATTGGCACTTCAACGTCAACTCCAACGACCCTAACGCTCGTTTCTACCCTCTCCTTGCACCCTTCATGCGCGCTGCACTCGCCTCTTAACGAAACGCTGACGTCACCTAATTTCATTGTCTTTCCCCTCACATCAATCAGTCCACCGTATTTCTCCAAGAAATCTAACCCTAAAAGTCCCTGATATTCTCCCACCGAATCTACCACTATCATATCTAAACTATAAAAACACTTTCCTAAAACTAACTGCACTGTTTCCACACCATGGTTCCACACAGTCACTCCCGAAATGCCCTTGATACGATATGGGGATCTCCTAAGTCGTTCGCCCCCGTTAACACCACGCGCTACCAAGGAAACTTGGGCACCGGTATCCACCAAAAATTTGCATTCTTTTCCCCCGACACTAACTGCCACCACTAGATCCTCTGCCCGCTTAGCGGCTTCTAACCGTGGAAGGAACAGGGTTACAGGGGCCCGGCCTGGGTGGCGCCTCCGGACCCGCTGCCATTTAAAGGCTTCTATGAGGGTTTCCGCTGGCACTGATGAGAAATATGGCCGGAGGCACCACATGTATAACACCTTCGGCGGGGGCACCTTCGCGCAAGGTGGTTTGGTGAGTCGCACTCATAGCACCTCCGCCCTGCCTCCGCCGGAGAGCGAAAAACATGGCGCACCGGCGAAGGGGCTCGCGGACTGCGGTCAGCTTCGCGGATCCGAATTGCCGTCTCAATGGCCGCGTCGAACGTCGCCGGGACGGCCAGGCGACACAGCCGACCGAGCTCACCGGGAAGACCACGAAGGAATGCATCAAGGGCCCTTTGGTCGGCTTCATGCTTGATCGCGGCAGCCATGTCAGCGTGGGTCGGAAGCTCATATGTGTGGGAGTTGATCGATCTCACCCGGTCCGCGAAGGACTCTAAGTCCTCTCCCTGCTCTAGCTTCACTGATCCTAACTGCTCGCGGTAGAAGCGAGCCGTTAATTTTGGGCGGTATCGATCAAGGAGGCACTTCTTAAAAACAGCAAAATCGGCCGCTTGGTGGCACTCCTCCTTGCTGCGACAGATTTCCGCTGCGTCGCCACCCAAACGCACTCTCGCTGCCTTCAGGGTCTCTTCGCTGGTCCAGCCACTCAATTCGGCCACGCTTTCCACTCGTTCGAGGTAAGCGACAACACTCTCCCCCGGGCGGCCGGTGAATACATCGATGCCGCTGATGAGGGAGAATTTGCTCCCCTGCGACGGAGCAGAGCTCTGAGTCGCACTGCCGAGCCGCACCTTTAGCTCCTCGTTCTCCTTAGCCAGGATGCAGATCTTCTCCCCGAAGTCGTCTATTACGTTCTGCAGCGGCACTTCATGCCCCCCAAAACTCACGCGACTCGCCATTCTCGATGCTTCCTCGCGATGTCTACGATCTCCGGTAAATCCCACTTCTGACACCAGTTGTAACTCTCTCCGGCTCGCCAGAGAACGCAGAGGGAACGCGAGGAAGGGGATTAAGGAATAAGTCACATTCCCTTGTCCTTTTGCAAAACTCCACTTTATTTACGTTAAGGTACAACTCCTTTAGCCATCTCGCACCTCGACCACGCCCGGCCTCGGCCCGTGGGAAGGATGAACAGGCTCCGTCCGAATAGATATTCTCCGCACAGGGTGGACGACATGCGCTCTAGCTGCAGCAGCTTAAGGGTTAGGAGATAGAAAAAAACAAAAAGCATCAAGGTGTAGGTAGCAATGAGATCTAAATGCATGGGGATAATAGTTTTCAGATCATAATCCTAGTTTAGGAGCTATAGGAAAAAACAGCAAAAAAATGAAATTTCTTCACTAAATATTGTGTTTGAGGACCTCCGATATATTTATTCTGTAAGCCAACGTTTATTTTATAATATTTTGCCGTTCGATATTTAACATATTAACATACAAGTACGTCATTCCATCCTCGTCTTCAAAGTACCTGGCCCGTCATCTCTGCGAATTGTTTGAGTCCTCTCTTTCCTTTGATTATTTTTGTTCACATTCCCTTCATTTAATGGATTCCCTACGTTCCTATGAATGCTTTCCTTTAAACGAGGTTCACATGGGTGCGGAAGAGGTGGAGTGAGGACGCGGAGCTTTACTTGCGGAAAGGTTGACTGGGCGCTCACAAAAGGTGCGGAAAGCGCGGAAACGGTGCGGAAGCCGGGAAAATTCATCCCTAAATATTTGAACGCCGTGAAACAGTGTCACAATGAAGGACCCTCCTCGGCCATCACTCTCCCACGAATTTGACCTAGCGCGTATTGAATTAGACTCTACAAACCTTAGTAAAATACCCCTATGGCAGCAGATATAAGAACTACCCGTGAAAATACCATTATCATTAACTGTTAATAGTCACAGGTCTAGAGGAGTCTTATTTTTCCTTCGAGATAGTGATAAAGGGGATTGACAAAATGGGTACTAGTCAATAATTTCCAAAAGCCTTTAAACTACTACTGTGCGAAGATTTTGCATATATAGATAGCATTAGAATCCCGAAACTAAGTATAAGAGAAGATTGTATACAGGTTGTGTCAAAAGTGTTCTCAAGTCGGTTGTGGGACTTCAGTCGTATTATTTACGAAATTTACCACGAGAAAACCAACAGTTTCAAAGGTCATAAATATAAATATCCTCAACGTTAGGTAGTCATGCATCGCATTTTAAAATATGTAATTGGTGCGAGTAAATGTATTTCAGAGATAATGTGTTACGGAAATGATCAATAAAATGACGTTGAATTAGTTTTTCTCAACTTTTAAAGTCTGGAGTAGAGATATATTTAAGCTGAAGGGGATAACGCTATTTGAAAGGACTTGAAACATGAACAGGATAGCCAAAATATTGCCTACTAAATGTTCTCATACCTACTCATCATGCCATCATAGTCTCTTAGATTTTACCCACTGTTAGAGCCAAAATTATGCTCAAGATTCTTCGAGCTTATTCGCACTAATGTAATCCTCAAGCTACTCCAGAGCATAAGAGATTAAAATATCATTCACGCTATCCTCATCTGTCATTTTGATAATTACTCTTATTACTTTTCGTCTTCAATTCACGGCCGTTGTCAACAAGGATTTGCGGAAGAAGAAGTTTCGTTTCATTGTTTTCATTTCGTGCCGGCTGTTTGTCGACTGTTTTTGAGGGGTCTGACGTCACGTTCACCCTGCGGAGAGCGGAAAATATCAAAATATTCCATCCGCACGTTCAGCGGGCCCCTTGCGGAACAGACTCCACCCACTCCACTGTGATTGGCTGGATGGTTTTTCTCAGTCCGCACGTTCCGCAGATTCCATACCCATGTGAACACAGCTTTATTTTATTCCTTTAAGTCCTTCGAATCCTTTCGGTCCTTCGTTCCTATGAATACTTTCCTTAATTTGATTCCTTTCGGTGATGCCTATGACACTCGCACGAAAAAATGGCCCCGTTAAGCTTTTATTAGTGGTGATCTACCGGTAAAGTTAGGAATGGGTTGTGGTACGAATAGGTACACATACTAATCCTTAACAGCTAAAATCCCTTGTCTCCTAGTTTCATTCTTCCTTTCGGCATATATCCTACCTCTCTTCTCCGCAGCCATAATTCCTATTGTTTTTCTTCCAATTATTATTATTTTATAATTGCACGCGAATTACTATATGCGAAGCCATTATGTTGGTGTAAGCTACCATTTTTAGACCCAATGACGTACAGGATCATGAAAGTCATGGCTGTGAAGAACTTTAATTTGCCATTATCTTTGGACACTGAACACCGAAATATGTACCTTGATAATGACATTTCATGTCGAAAACATGGGTGGCATAAATAAAGGAAGAGTGACCAGAGCAAAACTAGTGAGATGGTATTTAAGATAGACGTAGCACTCTCTCAGTTTCTAGTTTGACTGCGCACTGTTCTACTGATTGCTTTTTGGTCTGCGCCTAGAGGCCAGGGGGAACGCGCGAGGTCACGATTTGTACTGAGACGAGTGCTGCTAGCCTGGTGTGGAATCACCCGGTGCCACATACCCTAGTGGTGGCTTGCACGGTACTTCGTAGATGTAGATCGTAGATGTAAGCAAAGCTCACCATCGAAAGCTATTATCGAAAGCAGGTAAAGAAGGGATGATGAGTAGATGGAAACCACCCCTTTTTCTCGCTACTCCCAATTATTAAATACAAAATTGTCCCAGGAAAACCAAGTCTCACCCGTATAAACACTCATTCACAAAGTACTGTCATTCAGCAGAAAAACATGGTGAATGGCCGCCAAACTTGCGCAGCTGCTTGAGAGATTGAGAGGAAAACACAACGTAGAATTTATTGGCCACCTCACAACGAAAGAAACTGGAGAATTGGTTATGACCGTAAAATATAAAAATTATGTAAACTTGTTATTTCTACACACTGTAAGCTTATAAGACCCCGTTGGGCAGGGATTGTCCAATCCATAGCAGAGTGTGAGTAGCAAAGTTCATCCCTGGAGAGACCAGGGGGAAAGCTTAAGCCTAGGTGATAACTTTGCATCAACAAAGATGCATGTGAACTACTTGGGGTGAGGAAATGTAGAAGACGGATGAATTAAGACAGACAATTGAGAAGGCTTTTCACCTTAAAACTGACACAATAGATGTTGAAATCGATCTGTGAAATAAAGAATAATTTGTACTATGTCTTATCTTTGCATCATGCTTCACGTTACAGATCTCCACTATGTTTACCACCCCCAATTTGCACCAGGATAGTTTATGACAAATCAACAGTTAAAAAAGTTAAATCTGTAATAAATAAATGATTACATAATTAATTGGACATGTGGACCTGGCACGGTCATTAAATTATACTGAAATTTCTCTGCTTACGTGTTTTCCTGTAAAATAACTTCACTGTAACTTAGTTAAGTTTTTAAATGAGGAAGGGAATGACAAAGACCAAAGACATTAGGATCCTTTTAATAGGAATTTTTGGAGCAGAGAAGAAGGATAAGTTCAAATTCTTCAAACCGTATCCCTCTAAAGAATAACTTCCTTAGAAGTTAACAATGTAAAGGAGAGTTCTTCAAACAAGAACAAATCACCTCGAAAGCTGAACTTTACTTATCACGATTATGACAAAATCGAACGTTAAAGTGTATCACAAGGATAACAAGGAAGTGGCGGAAGAAGCTCGGGTGGATATACTAGCGGCGCCATTAGTTCGCAAAAATCCGCAGCTTCAATAAGGAGGACAACTCACAACACGGCGAGAATAGGGAGCTGCAGGGGCATGCTTTCGGTCCTTCGAATCCATTTGGGTCCATTAGTTCCTATCGGTCCATTCGTTTCTTTCGGTCCTTTGGAACGAATCGGTCCTTTGGAACGAGAATATTTTCACAACCGTATTCGTTCCTTCTCGTTCTATCAGTGGATTCGTTCATAGGAACGAATCGTTCCGAAATGGCCCATCACTACTCTCAACCATCCTCAATATCAGAGGAATACACCACCAAAAAAACCCTCCCCGACACAGCCTCTCCACCAGCTGATATGAGATCCGCTTCAATATCGGTATTTCTGATAAATAAGGGGGATGCTCTTCAGGACGACTCTGATCTTCGATCGCGGTTTTATGTGTGAAAGTATTTCATATGATGAGAAACAAACTAGGCAGCGTCAAACTAGTATTTGCGGGGTAACCACCTGTCCTAGTTGAATGGCCTTATATCGACGAAATCCTGACGGAGACGTCCGACCTCTGGACGGTCAATTGCGTCGTCTACGCTGATGCCAACATTATGGCTCACTCTCAAAAGAACGCCTGTTGGAAGGAAAAAGCAGCGAAGGACTCGGGCAGCATCTACAATGGCTGACTTTACAGCCGATGCCACCCTCGAACTATAGTTTTCTCACTGTATTAAATGAATACCTTACCCTGCTCAAAGCGCTGTTAACTTTTGGTGTTGTCGCAGCCAAAAAGCTTAATTATCGGCCTTGTGTTAAATTGTGTAATGAACAACAAGTCATACGACTAACCTATTTAAACTTTATTAATTACATTGAAATTACATAATGAATAACGTTATTTATATTTCTATTAAAATTTATTTTGATTACATCTCATTTCAGTCGGTTTCAACGGCTCTAGACAATGTGACCGGTCGAGGTGTTGTTATGTTCCATTCACCACGGAATTCGTGAAACTTATGAATTTACTCGAAAATGAACTAACGAAAGCTCATAATACGCATAGTTGCGCAAATTTTTAAGAGATGAGTGAGGAAGGACAACTTGAATTCCAATTTTGCGTGAAAATATAATAAAAAATGAATTTAACTCCAGTGTATTCCGCTAAAATGTGTTTCTTTTCTCGATCATTTTTATTTTAAACAATGATTGTGCGATTAGACTTATAATATTTGAGTCCAACAGTTGCGCAATTGCCAGTTGGAAAACTGAGGGTCTCTTTAATGTGAGTCTCAAAATCTCCACGCAAAGGTGTGATTTTCCAATCCCAAATGAAAAACGCACACATATCAATCAGGTAGCGGGAATAGGAAAATTGTTTGAACTTGGAAATATCTGGGAAAAAGCGAAATGATATTCCAGGTTAACTCAGAACTGGTAGTCGGTTGATGGTGGTTTGTGGTTGTAAGGAGAAAGCAGAAGATGCGTGAGTGGCGTGAGGGCGTGGTGTTTACATTGAAAAAATGTTGGATAGGATTGCGAGTTGCGATGATTGTAAGGAAAGGCGTTTCTTGTAGGAGAAGAAATGGTAAGTAGTTGGGGGAGAGGGAAGCTTCAATTGAGGGAAGATACTCAGAGAAGTATGCTTAGAAAATTGAACGAGGTGAGAGGATTTGGAATTACTTTTCCTCTTGATTTGCTCCTCGCATTTGGAGTGTCATTTCCCAAGCGCTCGAATTATAGAGGATCCAAAATAAAAAAGGCACGTCATCATTCTTCTCATGCGGCTTTTTCATCTCCAGGGAAAATGAAAGCGATGGTAGGGAAAATCTTGTACGTAAGAGGAAGAGAAGGACCAAATGATGAGGAAAGGTCTTGAAATTGGGGATTGAGGGAGGGAATTCAATCAGTCAATGGATGAGAAGAATGTGAACAAAATGACATGAGTTTTAGTTTTCAACTTTTGCAAAGACTGCCTGTTTGAAGATATCTATCTAAGCGTTTTGTAAAACTAAAGCGTTTGTTTTGATGTCAGCTCTTTGAATGGGAGCTCGAGGAAACCGCTACAGTTTTTTTTTATTTTTCAATTTATTCTGTTGCAATTCTTTTATTGTTTGGCACGATTTTCAAAGACTATTCTTTTGACTTCACAAAGATAAATATAACCTATCGAAATAAGGCAATGTATGTGTTATAACTTTAAAATGAGTTTGAAATATATCTTGAAATAAATATAGTTTTCAGAATTTTATTATTTTATTAGATTAACTCCCGTAGAATATCGCGATAAGCCATTTAAAAAGGTTTCTACTTTTGAAAAAGCAATGGAGTGGGTGGAACCGGAAAAAACACTATTTTATACTTGATTATCCAGGCTCCTGATATTTTGTTAGTGGCAGGAAAATATTAACATCAATAAGAGTAAATTTTGGAAAAATGTATAGTTTTGTGAACAGTCAAATATTTTTTAGTGGTGATATGTAAACTTTTGAAGTGTATTTTTAAAATCAGGAATGGCAGTATTACCTATTTGAGAGGGCTTTGAATCGCAATAAAAGCTCTATCATGAAAATTGCTTGAAAAAAACCGAGTGGTTCTCTAAAATCCTTTCCTTATTAAACATATCACTGGCCTTTGAATTGCCTACCCTGTGAAGTTTTCAATTTTAACCTACCATCTGCGTCAAGGTAAAAGCACTGCACCACAGGTGGAAATTTAATACCAAACATTTATTGATTTCCACCAGGTTTTAGCATCCAAAACCTCTTTATAGCCTCATTGAACTAGACAAGGCTATGCTACCTTTCTCACGTCTCTTTTGAAAATCTGGCTCCCACTGCAACTAGGTCGTCAATTCCTCAGTGTTATAACAATCACATTGCCTTTCAGTTTGAAATTGACGTTTGACATGAGCTAATGGAGCGTTACACGTTTAGAGTCAGAATTGGACGCATGAGTCTAATTGGAATGGCGGTGTTCCTGGCCGTTTTGCCTAATTGCTCCAATGGTCCAGCACGAGGCGCGGAATGCATTGCGTGATGATTTGAACTGATTTTAGTAATTCAGGCTGTGAGTTCATCGTTTGGCTGACAGTAATTGCCTGCTTTCCAGTAACTCCAGGGATAACATCTACTCTATAGTAGATTTTTCAACGTTCCAGCTATTGAAAGGATTCAAACTTCACGAGAAAGGCTTTGAGATCACAATAAAAAAATCTGTAAGTTTCAACTAAAGATTTCACCCTGTGGTCACGATAGTTGGCAATGGCGTATTAGTTTTGAATTGAGGCTCATTTAATATTTGTAATGTAATAATGGAATTGGAAAGTATTTGAGAGGGAGAGGCGATTACAGGGTGATTGTTTTAACTTTGAATTATCATTTGATCATAAGCATGCTAACTGCCTTTGATAAATATACTATTGCTTAAATAAAATAGCAGTTTAAATGACCTACTCAGGCAAAGATGTTTAGTTCGTACTGTTTACACTGCCAAGTGATAAGTCTAATTCTGTATGATCTGCCGCTCACAGCAGACAGTTGTTATTGGGTTTAAGATAGTAGGTATCACCAAAAACCCGTATTTGAGAATTGTGACTTTCATTTTTCACCACGTTTATATTAGTTCGGTTTCCGTCATGTCTGTCTGTCCGGGTGGAATATTGCAACCGAGTTTAAACTAACTTCCCGATCAGCTAGAGACTTGACATTTTAACCATAGCTCAGAAGTGGATGACAATGCAATATTAGCTATCTATTATAACAATTTATTACTCATTAATTAACAATTAATTAATTAACATATTTCCTGATGTGCTAGTAGAGGCTTGTAATTTTAACCATAGCTCAGAAGTGGATGGCAATGCAATATTAGCTACATGTAATAACAATTAATTAATTAATGAACGATTAATTAATTATTTCCATTCCGCACACTGTCAGCTGAACAGAATCTGAAAAACATCGAGAATTTCCCATGTGTCCCTGTCAGAGTCTTATCAAGATGTATAAAATCGATTGGAAACGTTCACCCGGGCATAAGACTGTGACATACGACTTCAAGTCTTACAAACATCTCCATAGCCACTAAAAATTTACCCTCAAAAATTAAAAAGGGCCCAGGGAAAATTATTTTATACTTTTTAGTCCGTTTTAAAGACGTGGTATATTAAAAAAGAATTTATTTAATTAATTATTTTGTGTTGATTACAGATAGACGATGTGGAAAGTTGAATCAAAAAGTAGATGTCATCAAGTTTATATTCTGCGTCTTGTCGTTGGGGATTTAGAGATTCTGAAGATTGTTAACATGTGAAAGTCTGAACAAGTATCCTTGACCATGGAGATTAATTTATCAACGGAGTTGCTATGCCGAAGGCTAGGCGTTTTAAGGATGGCATTGGCGTATTTTTAATGTCCTTGTGTCTTTCCTTGAGAGAGAAGTGAGGACTAAGTTAAATGGAAATTTGTTGGCAACAAGGAGGGAAAAGGAACGCAGCATGAATAATCCTTTCAAAGGGAGCATTGTTCTAATGCTTTTATTAATATTCAGACTTTCGTATGAATGTAGTAAATTTTTAGATGCTACTCCTACTTGATTTATGTTATTTTGTGCGTTTAAAATATGATTCCAGGTATGACTCATAGTGTAGATTTGCATACCACCTTGTGCACTATGACGCAGCGACATACTGAACGGGCTATGTAATTGTATTTACAGAATGATCATTTTGATAAAATATATGAGAGTACTTTTAACATAACTTTTTATTGAAATATCTTGTAGTTTTCGAATTTCTTTTTCTGCTACCAAAAGTGATTTAAATTAATGTTTGTAAGGATGTACTCCCTAATATCTAACTTTTAGCAAACCTACGACCATTTGTTTTCTAAAATGTCCAATAAATGCAAAGAGGTCATCTAAAAATTGGTACGTTTTATTCTTGCGTTGAAGCATTTCGTATTTTGCTGTTTATGAATTCATCCTTTGAGAAATTCTAATTTGAAAATTCCATTTCTCCGCCAAAAATTATTTTTTCACTAACGTAGGTACTCGAATATATTACAGGCATTAAAGCTGGCAGTTGATGCAACGCTACTCTAGCTCCGTTGTTGTCATACTTTCAAACTCATCATTGAAACTCATGATATTCGAAAATTCTGTGGCAGTTTAGTCCCTAGTGAACTTAAAAGAAAAGTCATAAGCTTCCACTCTGGGGTGGCTACTTTTAGCTTAGTTCATAGTTGTATTCATTTTCATTTATAGTTTTTCTTTTTATTTCTTCGCTGCATCAGGCACGGCAGCCTGTCTCTGAAATAAAGACAACCTGAAGACTCGCCTATTCAAGTCTTTTAGCTTTCCATTTTGAGATTTTTTCTTAATTTTAGTTACTCACCATTCACGATATAACAGCTTGATTTCTGTTTTCATGGATTTTGCTTGAATATTTTTTTCGTTCTTTCTTAATTTCACTGAATTATATAGTAGATGTTAGATATTGAAGTTTAAAAGAAATTGACGCATTTTTTTCGCTGAAGATTTTACAAGTTAATTGCCCATCCCAGCGTAAATATTATTTCGCAATTTTCTTGAAGTAAAAATTATCGTTTTACTTGGGCGTGACTACTCTTTTGGTATTTTATTTGCGTTACACATTTGTGGAAAAATCAACCGAATTGACCAACTGAATCCGTTCAACTCCTTAAAACTTTGTGAACATTTCGCTAAAGTGTAAGCTGGTAAACGATTCCAAAGTGTGTCTCTCCTTTCACACTACGCAAATCCTTTCACACTTTTTCTATTTTTCTCTGGTTAATTTTTTCATTTTATTTGCTTCTAGATAACTTCTTGCAAGCAGTCACTAGGGTTCTTCGTAGGTGGTGTTAGGGTAACACTAATTCATAAAAGCAGGGATTTGGGAAAATAATTATTGTGAGGGAGAATAAAAATTAGTTTTTATTAGGACTCCTCTAATTTGTGTCTCCTTTTCTCTTTGATTCGAATGATTTCATGGAATAGTGATTGTTGTCGTCATGAATGGACCGCACGAGGAGGAACACACGAAAGATGTTATCGCTCATCGCTCTCTCTTTTTGTTGCGGTGTTTAGTGGTGTGCGAGAAAAGGAACTTTTTGCCTATCTGGTTTCTCCATAACATGTGCCCTCACGATATCGTTTATTTTAATTGCTCTTATGAGTGCGAATACATGGTCGTAATTGTGAAAGGTTTGTAAGGTGCATTCATTCATTCATCATTATAGCATTTTAACGGTTAGAGGTCGGTTGTGATGAAAGTCAGAGCATATCCAACAGACTCTTACACGTGCCGTGCCCTACCTCTAGTATTTCTTTCTTCATCTCAGCATAAGTCCTACCTTTCTTCATCCCGTTAATAAATTCTATTCTCTTCCTTCCCCTTCCCCACTTACCCAACATCCTACCCTCTATCACGGCCTTCAGCAAACCATCATCCCTCATTACCCCTTCCAGCCACCTACCCTGTCTTCCCCTAATCTCATCTATAAGTTTCCTCTCCTCGCCCACCGTGTCAAGCACTTCCTCATTTGTCTTCCTTTCCGTCCAACGCACCTTCTCCATCCTCCTCCACACCCACATCTCAAAAGCCTTTAGCCTATTTTCGCCCTCCTTTCTCAAGGTCCACGTTTCTGCGCCATACAACGCCACACTCCAAATCAAACTCTTCACCAGCCTTTTTTTTACATCCTTCTTATCTTAGGGTTCCCGTCATCAGCTCCCTTCTATTATTGAACGCTTCCTTCGCTTGCGCTATTCTCCCCCTCTAATGTCTTTACTACTTCGTCTTGTTGCTTCTAGCGTAAGATCGCTATTTTTAATTGATTGAAAAAATTCTGAGGAAGCAAAATAATATCTACGAAACAAAATTAGAAAAGTGTATTCTTCAATGTTTGGAGCCACTTGGATAGTACACTTGTGCCATATCGCCCCAAAAATCTGTTTTGGTTCTCTTTACAAAGTACCACAATTCTTCCAGTGATTTTGAGAGTGGAAATCAAATGAAACCTGGAAATAGCACGTCTTTCATCATAACTGAAACCTGACGAGGATTTCTGTAAAATATATAATTTTGCACGTAGTGCAAGACGGTGGCCATTGGTGATTTTTGTAATTGACTGAATATTGTTGGTGTCAATGCCCTTGCCGTGTTCAAGACAAACGGAAAACCTGCCCTGCAAAGTGTAGCCTGGGGCCTACTAAAACCGCAAATTATGGAATGGAATTATAAAACTCCTATTGAAAATACGAGCTTGTTCACGGGCTTCGCTTGGAATTGTTGAGCCTACTATCAAATCATTAAATAAAAATGGCTCCTGTGGCAGGTGTTTAGATGAATCAGAAAACGGTAATGCATCATATACGGGACATGGGCATGCAAGGATCACCTAACAGACATTTGTGTGAAGTGTACCCTAGAATGTGGCTTTATTTAATATTACCTATATGATTTTTCAATGACTTCGCATTGTCTTCAGCCAATAATGAATATTAAGTGTCATATTAGCTCAAATTTAATTATATTATAACTAAAATTCAATATTTAATGCTTGATTAGGATTTCAAACAAAAAGTTAACTAATTGTAAAATAAATTAATCCCGTGTTGAGCCCGCGCGCCTGAACGTGTGATAAAATTACGCTCGCCTACTGAAGGGTTGAGGTATTTATTGTAGACGAATTATAGAAGCTATGTGTACAACCAATATAAAAACTTTCTCATCGCAGAGAAAGTAGAGATTCAATGACAACTTATACAAAACCACAGAAATTAGAAAACCATGACCCGGGTTTCAATGCGAAGGCATTAGAGTCAGGTGGAAGTTCCTCGGAGGAACTCTCTTAAGTGCAAAAGAGAAAGGAGAGGAGAAAGAAAGGAAAAGAGGGGAGAGAAGAAAGGGGCGGGGAATAGGCTTTAAAAAAAAAAATAAAAAAAATAAATGGGTATAATGAATAACCATCTCGAGGATAGGGAAGGGAACAAACGCTCATTGACGACCAAAACTTGAAAATCTTTTTGAAATCTCCAACTGTTCTAGAGCCTTAAGCTCTCGTCTATTGTTGTATCAATGTAAAATTTTGACACTAAAATTACTGTTTTGTGCATTACAAAGCAGGTGTTTGGCAGAGTTTCTTCCATTCTCACAATTAATATAAAATGCACCAAAGTATTATTTTGGCCTGATATTAAAATTTCTTAGTGTTTGACCAACATACACACTGTTGCAGTCATTACAATATGGTTATAAATGTTAAATATATTAAAATATGTTATATTTTCTCTCAAGGACGATTATTTTATTTCTTTTAAAACCCCTCATAGTCTCAAGAACATGTTCATTAAGTGCAAAGACAAATTCGACTCAAAGAAGAAAAATGGTGTTAATTATTTGAATTGTAATTGTAATGAAGGAGGTTCATTTAGGAATGTCCGCGCTAGCTGACTTGGGGGAAAAATGATAGAGGAGTGCTACTAATGCTAAAATTTTAGCTCAATTTTATATTTAAAAAACATCAAAGAATAAGAAATGATTGTTTTTTTGCAAGAGAAAAATGTTTTATTTTTAGCTATAAAGAAAATCTGTCTGCCCTTCCAGTCTGAAAATAAAATGTCTTCTTGATGGCTTCCACAAACCATTGCTCTAAATTAACTACAGTGATATGAAAGTTGAATTTCTAATCAGTTTTCCCGTATAATTCAACATTATTATCTTATTTTCTATCGTCTGTTTTCCAGAATTGCTTTGTCATCATAAAAGTATAGCAGGCTAATTTTATCTCCATTCACGCTTATAATCCTTGTCATTAGCCGGAATTTAACCCGGGAGTGGTCGCTAAGCTACTTATCACGCGAGCGGTCACGTGTGAGACTTTTTATCGCACTCAGGAGTATCATTGATTATCTATCATAGAGCGTTTATCAGCAATATATTACACTTTATTTAGATTTAATTCATTTCTCTAGATGTTCATTTGAAACAATGATTTCCACAGATACACAATTACTGATACAACTACGTAATCATTGATAATTTTATTGGCGATGATACAATTGGGTATTAATGAAAAAAATTACCATTTTCAAAAAGAAATATTTATTTATGAGGACATACTTTCTCATGATTCATAAATTTGCATTAACATATCTGCTCTCCACGAAATGAATCAACTTTGTCCGCATGTTGCGATCGTGTAACGCAACTGAGTGATGCGAAAACACTAACGTCAGTGGTCGCGCGATGAGAAAAAGTCTCACACCTTGTAGCCGACGGTATCAGACATATCATTACACATGGTGAAGCTTTCTCGGGTTTCCAACCGGGTGATGGTCTCCATGGGCCTACATGGAGACCATCACCCGGTTGGAAACCCGAGAAAGCTTCACCAAGTTAATACGCCGGGAAAGCACTAAATCTTACTTCATATCATTACACAGTTGCACACGCTTTATTTATCCTTTTTTGAGACAGTCGGTCAATAGGAAGAGATAAAAAGTCAGGTAGAAGGAAAGGGAACTTATTCTAACTCATGATTACAAAGTGAGCACAAGTTTAAATTTGGCGTGAGAGAAAATCTCATAGCGCGACCAATGGTTAATGGTATATTTAATTTTACAGAGTCAGTGTAAAATATTCATTTGAACCTTTTGTTGGTGCCTCAGTAACACAATGTACTTCAATGCAAGATAAGCCTTTAGCAATCAAGTGGAATCGGCTTCATTTCTTAACGGGCAGCCATTTCAGTCCATGTATTTTGCAAAGTGCTTTCGAGCGCAAATTCCTATCGATCTCTTTTATATCCTCCCCTTCCCCAATGAACGCAATTCACTCTCTCGCCCCAATTAGTTGAGCCTCAATCGAGAAATGTATCAATTAAACTGATGAACTCTTTCCACCAAAACTAGCTGAGAGACTGGGAAATTTCTTCTTTTTTTTCTCCATTCTTCGTACCTCGTAGAGAAGAGTAGACTCTCACATGTCAGCATGATCGCCAATGCAGCCTCCGTATCATCAAATTTAAAGGGCATCTATTCATTTTATCGCCGTAAATTACTGCCTAAAGCGTAAGTTAGGTGTCACCTCACTCTACGCACTGGTCATAATTACTGCCCCGCTATGCATACAATGTTGAATTTTGTCACCATTAATTAAATACATGCCATTCATTTATCGATCAAAATTATAATAATGAGCAATTATTCTCACAGTGTCTTACAAATCTATATTTTAAGAAATTTAAAGGCATTTTTCTGCTCTAAGACCTTGAAAGAAGCTATTTAAAGCCTTGATTGGCTTGTCGTCAGAGTGATAAATAGATTTATTTTACTTAATGAATGAATGAGTTGAGAAAATGCTTTTTGCCTGACTTCTTCGTTGTGATCTTCTCCACCATCATTGTGATATTCATTCCTCTAATACATCATGGAGTAACATCCATTCCTTCAATGTTTTCTGGCATTGCGGAATTCAATACATCCTTGATTGGATATAATGGGCTAATGGTAGCTTCTTACAATATTCGTGGAGTAACATTTAAGAGGATCTTCTTCTAACTTCTAACGAATCTTCTAACAAATCCCTTAGTAAAGCTCAAACCCTATACCCGCAATTTTCACGATATTAACTAACATCGATTCAAAATATACTTTCACCTACACCGGTCCGTGAATAACTTTTGGAACGTAGTTTGTTTGATTATTTTTGAAATACATGTCCATTAAAGTTCATCAGTTACTCATAGCTTTTGTAAATTATGAAAAATCTGGGTACATGTGTGATTTTAGCTATAACAAGGCTCCCAGTTCGTTTCTGAATGAGGTTATATGTTTCAACCATCCTCCAATACTACCTAATCATTTTTGAGCCGATACTTTTTTTCCCTAATTTGGCAAAGTTTTTCATGTTTTTATCAATCATAAAATGGATGATGTTTCTGTGTTTTACGTAAAATATCGTAAAATGAATCTAATGGCTTTCATCACCACATCAACCAAGCGAATTGCATTGTAAGGTTCAATCTGATGAAAATTGCAGCAGTTTTGCATTATATGCCTGTGAGAAATGCTGGGTACCATGTGTGAAATTATGTTATAAGTCGAAATGTTGAGAATGTCTTTCAACGTATGTCTCGAGGTCATCCTATTAAACTTCACCTGATTGTAAGTTAGGGGCTTCAGATTTACAGAAATACCCTCTTCTTGGAAGGCATCTTGAAAGCTTTACACTTCCTTTTCAGCGTCATTCCTGCTTCTCCCAATCCTCTTCTTTAAGCCTGTAATAGCCAGCTGATATCTCTCTTTCCTTATCCAAAATCTCTCACTAACATGTTCGGGCCCTTCTCCACTTTCTCCCGAGGCTTTTGGCGCGTGACTCCAGTTATCTGCTTCCTTCCCCACCATTCCTGCTCAATGATGGTAAACTTAATAATTTTATATTGGGAAAATCTGATTCCTACTTCTAAGTGAGACGGATTACATTAATGCACGAGTATAAGTTAATGCACTTAGTTCACGTGAACATGAATCAGATGGTTTAACTTATTCTGGCATAACCTCCGTAAAATAAACATAATCTTGTTGTCCTTGCTAGAGATTGTGATCTTCCGTTAAAGTTTTAGCTTTTGCTTTCAACAATATAAGTAAGTCCTACTATATTTATTTCCAACGTTTTCAGCAGAAAATAATTTCGTTCATTTCACTAGGTTCTAATTCTTTACCAAATTTGGTACCTACCAACTAGTAAACTGCATGCGTGTTTTGCACTTAACGACATTGGGTACTTCCTAGGAAACCTCTGATGGTACATTACTTGCATCACATTTTTCATCTAAATGTAATACAATACTTGCTTTCTCTGAGTATATGTAATCCAACTTTCTCCCGGTGGAAATTGTTTCAATTGTCTGTGAGAAGCAGGTACATATCTGTTAACTGAGGATGCCTTTAACCCTTAACATGTGGCCGAACCCTGTCCTTTTCTCCTTGTATCTCACGGGCTATTCCTCTTCCTTTGTCCTTTAATTCGATTATTTTCTTCTCTCTTAGCGTTCGTTCTCTTGCCTTAAACTTTCCCTAATCCTTGCCTCTTTTTTTATCACTAATCCATCTCCTTCTTTGCCCTTCCGCAAAGCTATTCTTTCTTCTCGTTCAATCCGTGGAATGAACGCCTTCTGGTTCGCCCCGATACCTCTATCGCCTCACGTCTCCAAAAGGACCCTTAATTTCTTTCCTACGTTCCGTCTTGACCCTCTTCTCCTGTTTCTTAGAAAATGTTGTCTCGAGATAAGACCTAGGCGCAGTTATCTTTCAAAGGTGTTATTTTAAATGAATATTAAGCGTAACCAATTCTCTGGGCTGTTGAAATAAAAAAGTGTTCATTTTAAAATAAACAGAAGTATATTTTACCAATTTTACACTATTTTATTTCGCATTCCATTTAAATTACTTGTATATATGTGTATTGAACAATTTGTAGTCAATGCCTATTTTTACTATCTTAGATGTTTTAAAGCTATTTTACACACCACTTACATTAATTTGACCCCTTAAATTTGCAGTAATTGCCTTCATTAGCGAAAAGTTCGAATTTCCTGATGCGTAAGAAAATAAATTAGCTAAAATATATTATTTCCTAGATGTGATATTTCCAAATCAACTTATTGAAAAAGTCACATTTGGGTTTGCTTTAAAAATAGTTAATTTATTTATTAATTACAATGCAATTTAGCTAGTAGCTAGGTGGTTAGTGAATTATGTAGACATAGGGATAATATAACAGCGTACACAGAAATTAAAAAATGAACAAGAATATATAGTATGACCAAATATAAAATGAGAACTATAGAAGATTATGCCACTACACAAGTATTTACACAAATTACATTCCATTTGGGATCTTATATAACCATTACCTGAAATATTTTACAGTGAAAGGAAAAGGCTCAAAGACTTCTTCAGGCAGTTCATTCCCTTCTTTTATACCTCTATTTAAGAAAGAATATTTGATTGTGTCACATTTTTGACTCAACAACTTCATCTTCCATTTATGGTCACCTCTACCATAGTAACATCCGTGTTGAGTTTTCCTTTGTAAATCCGAATATCCAACCTTCCCTGTGTACATCTCAATTATTATGCACATTCTATTTATTTTTCTTCTCTTCTAAAAACTTTCCCATCCCAGTGTACTGTTCATCTCTGTGACGCCGTCCTTTAACCCATATTATCCTAACACGAATATAGCAGCCCTTATTTGTCCTTTTTCTATTATTGATTGTGATTTTTTATTATGAGGGTACCACGAGGCAACACCATATTCCAAAATTGGTCTAATTAGAGAGAATCATGCTGTTTCGTTTGTAGCTTTAGAGCAGTGTTTTAAATTTATTTGAACAAAGTTAAGCGTTCGGTGGGCCTTTTTTCTAAATTGTTACTCCATTTAAGATCATTTGAAAAACGTAATCCAAAGTAGTAGCATTTTTCAGTCAATGGCACATTAACCTGACCTAAATTGTAAATACATTCAAGCCCATTTTATTTAAAATTAATTAATTTACTTTTGACACCATTTATTTCCATTTCATTGTTTTTGACCACGCATTCACCCGGTCCAGATCATTTTGGAAGGATATACTATCCTCGGCTGATTTAACCACACTGTGTATAACACAATCATTAGAAAATAAACAAAATTTACTGTTAACAACTCCAGAGAGGTCATTTATAAAAATAACAAACAACACAGGTGCTATCGCACTGCCCTGGGGAACACCAGGATGAACTTGAATGTCATCTAACATTTCACCACCCATTTTCACTTTTTGAATCCTACCTCCTAGAATCGCCATTATCCAGTCAACTACTCTAGGGTCAAGACCGATATTATTTATTTTTCGAACTAGTAAATTATGACTCACCACATCAAATGCCTTAAAAAATCGACTACTATGGCATCTACTTACTCCCCACTCTTATTCCCGTCAACTAAATCACTGTAAAATGCAAATAGCTGGGTACCCTTCTTAAAGCTATGTTGACATGGACTAATCCAGTTATTTAATTCACACAAGACCTGTAATATGTTTCCAATCTTTTGTCAATTTTGCAAAAAACACTATTCAAACAGATGGGTCTAGAGTTTTCTACTAGCGATTTATAACCACCTTAATGAACAGCCACCCACAATTGATTCTCACCAGTCCATAGGTATCTCTTTGTTATTGAATGTAACGGTTATTAAACGCGTAACATAGGGCACAATTTCCGTATCACTAATCTTTAGCATCTGGTCCTCTTATTCCATCAGGTCCACGCGATTTATTGACCTTGAGATTTTTAATCCTTTTATAGATTTAAAACTTGTCTCGAATGGAAACGCCTTAACTATTTCTGGTACACCCGATTCGTGTTCAGAAATAGTACAAAAAGATTTTTCAGACTTCACTTAGACCTCAGCGGAGTCATTTCGAAACTCATTGGCTTTATCCACGTTTGCTGCTAATACTGAACCATCTTTACTTAGTATTGTTTGAATTTCATTCCTGCCTTTCTTCCGTTTCCTTACATATTTATAAAAATGATTCGAGTCCGCTAGGAGGTTTTCTAGGAATTTATCTCTAGCTCACTTTTTCTCTTCTTGACTGCCTCGGACCTGGTCTCATTTCTTTTGTTTATCCGTATAGTTTCGACTGATTTTGAAGCAAGTAGAGCGAACTAAAGGAGTTTTACTGACCCGGAAAGAATATTTTTTCTTTGTAAATAGAAATGTAAAAAATGTCTTGTGTTCCTCTGGCTAGCAACTCATCTCTGTGACCTCCACCTTATCCGCAAGCCTTGTATCCACCCGCACTCCACCCGCACTCCACCCGCCATCACATATTTGGACGCGAATAGACCTGCTCAGCCGCGTGGAAGCTTTTTTCCCTGATGCCGACTACCCCGGTTAGATTCGGCTGACAACCGTCGAGGCATTCTCCGGTTGCGTTCGTTCGGAATGATGCCTTACTGCGAAGTTAGCTGCCGTGACATTGAAGTGGATTCGATGGATGGATTAATACAGCATTTATTTGTCCAACTTACGCAGTGGGTGCAAACCAGGTTTATTATGAGTGGTGTGTAGGTATTCTTTATTCCCTGCCCATAACTACCCTGCAGACGTTGAGCAAATCACAAAGATGCTGGGTGGAATTATATTTTAATCAAATTATTGTGTTTGGCTATTTACCAATTTGAATGAAAGATGGAGGTAGCTTTTTAGTGATCCATTTTGGCTCAGAAAATAGTTGACCTAGAGACGTCGGATTCAATCTCCATACTGTATGCAGAACCAAGGTTTCTTAAGTTGTCTGAATAAGGAATGATAAAAGTGAGTTATATCCGTTTGTGTGAAATTCATTGTGAAAAAATAATTCGCCTTGACTGGGATCCTAGTTCAGGTGAATGCTTTTTTACTGTGAATTTCACACAAGTAGATGAAACTCACTTCTATCATTCCTTATTTTGTGACTTATTCATTTATTCTTTATGATATCTTCACTGGGATTTTCACACAATGTGTGACTATCAGCGGGTAACTCTGTTAAAGTTAACTGCGAGGCCAGTTTCACAGTTTTTTGAGTTGTATACATCAGTTGGGAAGTAATATTTAGACTTTAATTCGTCCAAAAACTCATGTCATTGATGTATGTTTTTTTTGATAAAAAAACATAAAATGATGTAGTCATTTTGACTTTGGCTTTCAAATTCCTGCATTTTTCCCCGCAGAAAATAAATGCTTCAGAAAAAAACTAAAATCTATGGGGTTGGTAACATATACGAGGTCTGTTCAAAATTACAGTATTGTCTGTGCAGTAGTTATTACTTATTGGTCCCTGTCCTTCCAAGTACTTACCTTCTATAAAGAAACAGCTATTAATGCGGTATTTAAATTTCACCATATAGTCCTGGAATGCCTCATTAAGTATCACCTGCAGTTTCCGAGCATAATGCTCCTTCATGTCGTCAATTTCTTTTCAAAACTTCACCAATTAAGTATTTATTTTAATTTAAGGAATAAAAAATAATAAGTCACATGAGGCCAGGTCAGACAAGTGGGGAGACTAGGAGACGACAGAAATTTGATATTTTGCACTAAACTGAAGAATCGACAAGGCCAAGTTGGCGGGGGCGTTTTCGTGATAGAGGAACCACGAATTGTTGCGCACAACGGCTGTTTTTTGCGAAGTTTTTAGTATAACCTTTTCAACGCACCTTAGTAGTATTAGCGGTTGACTGTGAGGGAGGAATTATACATGTGATTGTGCCAGTGCCATCAAAATAAAAAATTACGTGAGCATCACAATTCGCGTGAGCCTGCCATGCCGTTCAATACGATCCACGGCCTTCTTGTTCGAGGATCATCTTGAAGTGAATGACCCTTTTAATCGAGTGAGCCTTTCATAATACTGCGTAAGACTATGAGTATTATCCCTATAAACCTTCTTCAAAGGTGGAAGATTTCCAAGTTTTTCCGAGTTTCACGCAACACTGCAACGTTTTTCCTGTAGCTAGGACATTGCAAAAATCAGCACGAAGACCAAAACACCTTTCAGTTAAACAGGAATATCCATTGCTGTGAAATACAGAGAGTTTAGTTATTTCTTTAATCCAATGCGTATATGACTTACTAAGGTAGACCACGTAATTTAGTCCACCTACGGTGATGGGGTAGAATATAAATAATACTTCCTTATGTCTTTACCCGGCTCGCGGATTCATTAAGTAGGCCTTAGTCCTATAAAAATTATTATTTCACCTAAGTCAGCAAGATATGACGCTCATTCCAGTCAAGCTTTTCAAACGGCTAGGAACTTGAGCTATCGTAGTAAGGGTCTTGAATATGCTGCTCCATAATGTCAATTTTTTTTACCCCGCTTAATGTCATAATATTTCTTGAATATCTTAAACAAATCTTTCTGGGAAAAGAAAAGGGTAAATTATTAAATCTTTGCTTTACGTATTTTTGACCGAGGGAGCGAATTTCACTGAGGAATTCAGAGCAAAAATGGTCCTTCTCCTTTAAATTCAGTTTCTCTTTCTTAAATTTCGCTTGCCAACAACTTTCAACCATCTAACATAGGTGGAAGAAATTAATCTTTAACAACTTTAGTGGCCACCGTGAAACCGTTAAGAGCGCTTGTGGATTCACATGATTGAGAGGTGATTGTGACATTTACAGCTTATTAAGATTATATCGAAACAATGACATGCCAGCCGAGATAATTCTGCGAAATTTTGCGAACCGCTACTCTGAAAGGAAAGTCGACTAACTGACTGATTTTGTTTATTTTTTCTTTCTCTATTTTTCTGGAACCCTGCTAGGAAGCATACTCATTACTACATATGGGTGTTTGCTACAATAGAATCGTAAAATCTCATGAAAACTATGAAAGTCATGTAAACACCGTCTTACATCCTCTAATAATTAACAAAAATTAATAATTTCTTTTGTTTCCCTTTAAAAAGTTTTGCGTTTACCCGTGTGGAAGTTTAAAAAGTGAAAATAAATTATAAAACCACCTTTGTTATTTCCACAAACTTGTTTGCTGAAATAAAAAAGGTGGTTTTCTCATCATGGATATCCATAATTTCCTCGAGGTCAGGCCTGAGATCATCAGTTTTATAAATTATAAAAATGTTATGCCTAGATATCTATACTTAGCTTTACCTCCTGATGTTAGGTTTGCAGCTAAATCAATCATCTTTCCCATGTTCTTCGATTCGTAGTTGTGCATTAAAATATTCAATAAAGACGATGGCATTTAGCGTGAAAATTAATTGATCCAATTTAAGACTCTTTGGACAACAGCTCGTAATTATAACGGGTAAATCAGCTGGTTTAGACAGATCGTCATTTATTTTGGTTTACAATGCTTAATATCGATGAAAAAATATTTTCTCTGAGACTAAGGCCTTTTTGACGTAACCCCTGCCAGTGAAGAATCGTACTAAACGCCATGCGTCATTAAGGAATACTTCATTCCCGCAAGCAGAGCAAGGTACGTGGTCTCCCTTTGTTACCCAAAAAAAATAAGATATGGTTTATAAAATAAACCAATAAACCCAATTTTATGACAGACAGTAATTTAATTCATATGATAGCCGCTAGGACCATCAGAAGGTAAATTGAAATTGTGGAACAACCCAGGTAATTTAAATTGACGCTGTAATATCCATATTATTTGTGGATATCATATGGTGTTTTGAAAAGGATTTGTCAAAAATTCATCATTTTCATTATAATATAAAAACAGTGTCTATCTTATTTAAAATAAATATCCCGAATCTCTGTCCAACTTCTCATCTCTTTTGCAAAGTTTGGAATAGAATGTGACAGTTTTGTCGTAAAACGCAAATTCAAATAATATACTCGCAGGAAAATATACAATCAAATGTACATCAAGTTCCTTTCGATCCCCGCACAACAGCCATTGGAATCATAAGTCATGGGTTGCGTATGGCACTTGCGTGTAGAAAGCCATGGTTTAAATCTTGGTAAAGGTTTTTACTATGAACATCTATTAGTAGTTGAACAGTTTGACTCATCGGCTTGGTTTATATGCTTGACAATACCTAGTAAAATTCCAAAACATTAAGCATCAATTACGTTATCAACTCTAATTCTCAATTCATGGAAGCATTCATAAAGAAAAAACAACTGCTTGGATAAAAAACAGGGGATTACCAATGCGGGAGTTGTGACTAAAGGAATTCGAGTGGCGTGTTGCGATGTATGGCTCAGAGACATGAACCATTGGATAGCGGGAACATAAGAAACCAAAGGCTTTCACAACTTGGTTCTGGAGACTGAATATGAAATGAGCTGAACAGAAACGAGGACTTTTGGAGAAGAATGAAGTTTGGTCGAAACTCTTTAGGCATTAGGGAGCATGCGTAGAGGTACCTAAATTTTAGGAATCTAACAGAAATGGAGCTTGAATTTGAACAGTCTTCCCAGCAGTGTTGCTAAGGAGCTCAATACAAATACAGAAAAATTGAAATATGAGCACAGTGAACAAATGAAACTTCACTTCATGCAAAGTGATAGATTGTGGACTATATTGAAAAATTCCCAATTACTGTATTATTTTTTTTAAATTTATTAAAATTTATTACTTTGCCAATAATTTTATTCAGAAGCCTTCGAAGGATGGATATATTAAGATTTCAATGCATTTTAAAGGTACTTATTCAAAAGAAATATGGAAGTTTAGGAGAAGAGAGAGATATCTTAAAGAAGCATACGTGCATAACTTATATAGTTTAAGGAAGAAATTGAAAATTTTCTTCTGTCAGAACAGCATTAAGTATATATGGGCACCAAACACTTAAATAAAATAACAATGATTATAAAGAAACAGGATGATGCTGCATTTATGGCTAAATTGCTTATATGGTCGTAAAATTACCCTTGGAAAAATTTCTGCGGAACAATAAATAGTGATTGTGAAAAATATCTGTACTAAATAAATGTAATCAAAAAGTATTTTTTACTAAGGAAACCTATTCACTCAGAGGTATCTTGCTTTGAATGTTATTGATCTGATTTTATATTGAAATGCCATCTTGAAACTAATTTTGTATGCATGACTATGTCACTATTGAAAACTATTCTGTAGCGTTTGTCTCAGAACAACGAATGCCTTTTCAAAAGGAGTTTCATCTTAGAGGTTTCTTCTTCTTGGTATGGGATAGCAGTAATAGCACGTTTTTTCTTGAAGATTTCGTAGCCCTTTGGCGTACATAGCTAATATTAACAAAACAATAAACCAATTCATAGCGTTTATATTAATTTTACTTTGAAGAATATTAAAATTTGTTCCAAGTTTTTCGGCTTAAGTATGGGAAAATTCATTTTTGAAGTGAGATAGAAAAAGTTATTTCTTTTTAGTGATTTACAATATGCAATATCATTTAAAAGATACAACGCTTTTCTCTCTCACTTCAATACAATTTGTATTTGAGCGAGCAGTTAAATCTCTTGGTGACAGTTACTTAAGTTCCATTTAATATTTTTTAAATTAAGCTTCTTTGTTGGTCCCTTCTACATTTTGAACCATCACCACAGATTTCGCAAAATATTTACTGAGATATATATGAAATTTTAAACAAAACTTAGTAACTGTCGTGTTGAATTTTCATTGATTTTATAACGGACTTGAAACATATTTGTTTGATTACATTTATTTTCATTTGTAAGGCACCCGTTTTTTCCACGGAAAGGAAAAATAAATATAAATTCTCTGATTTCGAGAATTTTTTCTTCAGGACGCCACTAAACAAGTTTTCCCAAATTTATTTTTCCATAATATAACTCGGTCCTCTCCTTCCCCGCATTTTTGAAGGCCTCTCTCTACTCGTTTCTCTGGAAGGGGAGATTTATATATGAAAATTCTATCAAACATTTAACATTCATAAGATATTAATAAGAATGCATGACTTTACTTTAATAGCAAATTGCTTCCCCGCCATACTTACTTCAAGTTTGCTAGTTTTCAAGCTTTTAACACTATGAGTAATTCAATAGGAGGTCGCATTTAGGATAGGCTCCATCAACTCTCTAAATCTGGTCACCGAAAAAGGTAACTCAACTCGTTCCCTCATGATGCCTATCGAGTAAGGAAACCTTTCAATATGGCGTCCTTCCTTAAATTTCCGGATTCAGGCTCCTGATTGGTGAGTTTGGATGCAGGTTAAGAGAGGTGAAAACCATATGGTGCGCACAATTGTGTGAAATTCCAGATGAAAAAAATTAATCAAGCCAACCAATTAGACTCGTTGATCCAATGATTTCTGAGAAAAATATGAAACAAGTTCGTTTCCTGCACCTGACCTCAGGTCAATATTAATTTGTTCCACTCATTTATCTGACATTGGAAAAAATAAAACGTAAGAAGATTGTGGCAAAATTAAAGAGTATCCGGGACGCTTCTGTTTGATCGTAATGCGTAAATGCAAAACTCAGAGCGTGCTCATTGGTTGAGAGACACGCGAGAGTATCATTCCTCTTGCACATACTCTTGAGCCTCCTTATCATAGACGCCCGTAAGAGTTATGATTATTGACCTATGCATAGTTATTATGAAAGTAATAAATACTCTGGCCTCGATTTTGGTAAGTTTCCTTTGGTTTTCTGCGATTTAACTAAACTTTTTAGCAACAGTTTCGCCGTGCTATTCTGCCGGCTTCGTCAGGCATTCTAAATCAACAATGAAAAATAAATAAACAAACTTAAGCGGTTATTATGCACACCATGATTAATTAATACTTGAGTTTTGCAAAATTCTTTTCCACGTATAAGGAAGTTTGTAGCCATCTTCTCTGTTTAGGTTTTTAGGTCTTTTTTCTATTTCAATGGCTCCCCTGATGATCCGTGGACAGTAGCTATTTTATTTTCATAAAACTTTCGCCCTTTTGATGTGTATACTGTGACCTTCTAAAAGTGTGTGCTCAGCCACGGCAGAGTGATACCAATTTTTCTTCCGAATAGCCCATTCGTGTTCCTTCAGTCTGCATCCTATGGCTCTCTTTGTCTGGCCAACATATGATTTTCGCAACTACAGACTTTTGAAAAACTAAATTATTAATTAATCATGCTGTGCATAATAACCGCTTAAGTTTGTTTATTTATTTTTCATTGTTGATTTAGAATTCCTGACGAAGCCGGCAGAATAGACGGCGAAACTGTTGCTAAAAAAGTTTAGCTTAATCGCAGAAAACCAAAAGAAACAAACCAAAATTAAAATGAACTGCGAAAATCCACGAAAAAAGTACACTGGTCTCAATATATTTTAATGCTATAAACTGAAAATTCAACGGTATCGACCATTTGTCTTGGAACGGAGAACACGTTGAAAAGTGGGGAGGCACCAACCTTGTTCGGTTTTTGACCGAAATTCTCGGGTGATGAGCAAAAACCGACGAAAATTGGGCATAACCCTTTGATGATTCGCTCTCTTGGCGTTCGCGAAATACGCTGAATTGTCCTACTTTTTTTTTCATATAACGCTACTTGTGAAGAGCAAATCTCAGCTGAGGTAATATTGGGAGTTACTCATCAGACTTAAAGTTGGAAAATTTTATTTCCTCATTTGGTTTGACGTTTTTCGATCACTTGTCCTCAACTGATGTAATTGGTTTATATTTTCGCTTTACTGCGGAGTTGAGTATTGACGGATTAAGAGATTGTGATATCGACGAGTAGTATGATGAGCTGAAGAAAACCTTTTCTTTTTGCTTCCTTCCACAATGTGTTGCTCTATGTTTTTGCATTGACGTGCATGTAATGGATGATAAATTAAGATTTTGAATATTCAGATTCGCCTTATTTCGTACTTGGAATTACGATCACCCAAAAGTTCAATAAAGGAATCTTACAAGAGGCTTTTCGTTCTGTCGAAACTCTTTGACTCGATGACGGGTTTGCCTGAGCCTCTGGTTTTCTTGATTTTCCGTCACTCTCTGTAATGGTAATGGAACGTTTTTTTATATCAAATTTCTCGAAATGCCTATTAGTATATACAGACTTTTGTACATAATATCTTTTTGTTACTGCTGGTATGATATCGAAGTTGGATGTAGGAAATTTTTCACTCAATAATGCGGATGTGGTAATGCAGAGAAAGTCATGAAAATACCCAACGCATTTTTAATTGGAACTATTGAATTATACACAGCATCCAACACAAAAGCTTGAATTTGGCGACTGTGTCCCGTTAAGGGTTTACATTGCGGCGATCATCGGCACTAGAGGCTCTGATGAATATGTAAAATAGTTCTCAAACTGAACAAAGGCCTATTCTCCTCTTTTATTTACAACAAACCAAAGTGCTATTTTGGCTCTGCGGTGTATTCAAGCGCGCTTGGGAGAGGAAATTTCGCGACGGAGATAACGAGCTCAATATATTCGACATAAAGGTTTTGAGTTTCGCTGCAATTTCAATGCACAGACGATGTGTGGAAAAGCTAATTTTTTGCTAGTGCTCGTTTGCATTGAAAAAGACCTGAGCAGTTATATCCCCCTCAACTCCAGCATGGAATCACCAATCCAATTCCTCTCGACTTCCCCCACATCTCCATTTAACTCTGGTCTCCAATAACACGTTCCCTTAGATATCAGCTTTCGAAATTTTCGAAATTTTTGTGAATAGTGTCCAACCCGTTAAAATTTCTACTGTTTCAAATGTGGCCACATAACCATTCAGCTCAGAAATATAATGCTTCCCTCATGTACAATTCACAAAAAGGCTAAAGTATTAATTTATTGCTTTATATGTCAAGGAAGCGAGTGGTTAGCGAATAAACGATGCTGATTCACATTTTTGTGCATATTTTATGGATGGTGTGATGCAATAATCCCATTCGCAGGTTCATGATGACTTAAGGCCTTATCAAAAAAATTTATTGATTCCTGCATAGGAGCTATGGACAAATGGCTGATTGTGAGTCATCTTTTTATCTTCTATTTCATTCGTTTTCGTTGGAATTTTCCTCCTCTCTCCTTCATGATGCTCTCTTCCCCTGTCACGACAGATACGGGCGAGTTGGTTTCTGGCCATTTTGCTGAAAGCGCGACGTCTCTGACGACACTCTGTCACATCTGGCTGTCTCCAGCTTTTTCCAACCTCTCCAAGTCACAATGGTATCATACTGCCATGGCTTCGCGGCTTCTCTAACTAAATAGCCAAATGCGGAAAGATGCTTTAGCCGTAAAAAAGAGAAATAAGAAGATAGTAGCCACCTGAATGTCTTATTTTTATTCAAAAGCGTGACATTTGGTATTAAATATAGTTAATATTTGCTCACTCCTCACATTTTCTCCTGATAATTGCTTTGAATGGCCATTAATAGTGCAATAAGAACCACTGAAAGTGCTTGGAAATTATTTTGATTTTCCATTTTATGGTGGTGCATTGTAGGACAAACTGTATACGTAGTTAAGTCAGAATGATAATAAAGCTTTTCTCGTAGAAAAAAGGAACATTTTTGAAGCGTTGCACTCCTGAAATATCAACTACTAATTGTATGCATCAATAAGTAATTATCACTGGCATAAAATTAGAAGAACCACCCAATTTGTCTTAGCCGATTTCATGAATTGCATATTTACTCTGCTTCCCATCTGGTTCTACCGAAAAACTAGTGTTTGGGCGGAATGTTTTTGACGCCACCACGTGAAAACTATTTATTCATCCACATCCACGGCACCTGATACCAATTCATGCATCTAATATCTCCCTAAAGCCATGCTTTCATTATTCAAAACATAGGATCTCCTGGCCCAAGTCATGAAACATGCGATTCCGGGAAAATATCGTGCCATGGTTGAAATGATCTACACACCACAAACTACCAGATTAGTGAAATAAATGCTCTTTCTTCATACGCGCCCCATGTCGTCATAGTGGCAACATTACTCGAAAAAAGTCGAACCCAGTTACCGAGTGTAATACTATTATTTAGATAAATTAATTGAGTGAAATAGAATTACTTTCAAGCTGTACTTTAGAGTGCTTGCATTCTTAGAAGAGCTTCAACAATAATCACGACTAAATTCCTAGATTAAAGTATAGTCGGAAAGAGATCCGTTGTTCTTTCTGGGTTACTAAGACAAAGTCTACTTCCTCTTTCACCATCGATTCGGCATTGCGGTCACTGTGCCTCCTTAGTGCATTCCGATACTTCTGTCTCTCTTTCATGGTATGATACGAGGTTGGCATTCCTATCTGGGACATTCGATTCACCATCTGGATTGGAATCTCACCACCGAAGTTCTTGGGGCCGCATAGTTTCATTCTTGTACTTCGATGAGCGGTGAGATGTAAGGGGAGGAGGACAAATGCACTCCCTGGAATAGTACTACCGCCTCAATATGTAGACGAACGTGATGGGTTTTTTCGAAAGTGTGGATGTATTTGAGAGCCTTTGAATCTCAGAGCCATGGGTGGTATAATGGCATCTAGGTAGATATTCATGCCGCCGTTCCACTTAGTGATCAGCATACTCAAAGGAATATAATTCTTGGAATGTATCCCAGAAAGCCGACTCTCTTTTGATCATTTCTCCATAACTGCTCTATACAAACATGCTTCCTGTGCTTTATTAGCATACATGAATGTCTGAATACACGCTCTCTTATTCTTATGGCTTGATCCTTTTTCCAAGAGTGTCTTCTACGGCATTCACACATGAACTTCTCGATACATCCCTTTCTTTAACGCCTCACTCCTTTCTTATTACATGAATATGTCTCTACTGCCGTCCAGTCTCTCAACATGGCCATACCAACGAAGTATGCTTCTTTCGTACATGTCTTTTGCACGAGCATCCATTTCACATTATTTTGTAAACTATTCATTCTTAATCCTAGGCGCGCCGGGGTCTGTCAGACCCTCACGTATCTATCAATTCTTCTTTTTTATATATAGTATACATTTTGTTGACATCTTCATTACTTTCACGAAACTTAGTATTCAACCATTTCAAATAAAATAAGCTTTTAATACTAAATACATAGTTTCCATTTCACTTGTAATATTTAAGTCATGGCGGTCCTGCCTAATTACGTTGCATATTCTGTCCATGGTGTCCAAATGCTATAATTCCCCAACTATAATTAATGGGAACCAAATTTAAAAACATATTCTCACTCAATATATCTATGAGCTATTCTTTTGCAAAAAAGATAATTGCTTGAATGTGTTATTTCTGGAAATTTATTACAACTCCACAAAAGTATACGAAAAAATACTAGCATGCACGATATTGATTATCTTTAAGGTAAGATTTATTGCTATTCATGCATAAATGATACAAATGTCTAACAATAACACTCAGGTCATACTAGTTCAGAAAATATCAAATTTCATTAGAATTTAATTTTGAATTTTGGGGTCTGCTAGACCCCCATACGCCTACTCACTTGCGTGACAAAACTGAGCCCTCCTACTTAAGGTTTAAACTCAGCCTTCTTTCATAAGCAGAGGACAAGGGAAGGGATGTGGGTTAGCGTGGAAAAAGGCAGTAGGAATGGGATGGAAGTCAAGAAAGTGAGAATGAAAAATGGTTTCATTAAGACTGCCAGTCGCCTGGATAGCGCTGCTCCCACTCTCTTTCCTACCCAGCATCCCTCACGCGTTCCTTTCCTCTTGTCCCCGATACGGGCGTTATTAGCATTTCCCCGAAATTGGGTCAATGTACAGAGTAAATACAGAGCCCCCCTCCCCCTTTTTACCTTTTAACTTTGTTGACTCCAGCCGCAAAGCAAAAAAAAAAGTTCATTTTTTTAGCTTCGGTAAACCCTTCTCACTTGTCATTTTTACACCAGTGTAGCGGGGAGCGGGGGTTGAGAATAGGGAGGCTGCAGCAGTTCAGACAAAATTCCCTTTGCGTTGTGACCTCCTTGCTAATTAATGAAGGCTTCTGTGAATGCCGAGGTAGGCGATTAAACTATGACGTGCAGCCCAACGTGCTACGCATTGAAAATATTTCTTTTTGTTCCCAACGATTTCGACAGGGCAGAGGTGAGTCGTGAAAAAAATTAAAACTAAACGCACTCTTTTATTTTGACCATTTATGAGTTACCGCCAACAAGGAGATATTAGTGGCTGATAAATTTATATAATAGTTAATTAACAATATTATGGCAAAGAGTAATAAATATTTATCAAATTTATAGACCTATATTTCTTGAAAGAAGAAACCAATACATAATAAAATAAATAGGTCATGAGAAGGAATCATCTAGGTATCATAGTTGAATTTATTTTTTCATCATTTATATTTACCAAATCTAAATTTGATGTCAAAATGGTGAATTTATATATTTTTCCTGAGGAATTGGTAAAACTCTTTCCCCTCTTAAGCAATAGTCTTTCCTGCTAATAATCTCGTTTAATTAAGAAACAGTTAAGAATGTAATATTGTCATCCTCAGCGAAGTTGAATACTAATATAAAATTGTACAGTATTTATTTAGCGCTAGGTTGCCTTGAACTTTTATTAAGACCACTGTTCACTTTTTTGTCTATTGTTTCTAAATTTCTAGAAAGCTTAAGTTTTGTTAGGAACTGTTTACTACGCACGTTCAACAGTCCGTTTAACTCCTCAATGTTATCACAAGCAAACAAAATACAGCATACTTTGAAATACTCTTTCCATATATCTTGCCATAGTGTTTACACACCGGATTCCCCACCAGAAATCCTACCGAGGAATGGATATTATTTTGGCATTGCCTTTGCTATTATTGCAATTTAATTTAAATTCAGCAGACCAATTTCAGTGAGAGAAAAGTTAGTAACAGTTTTAATCAATTGAATGCCTTTGTTGGTATTCAAGGGCATGTTGAATGATATTTAAAATAACCAATGATTATTGTTTTTGTAAAAGGTTAATCAGTTACTTCAACCATCACTCTCGAGAATAATGTTAGACGACTGCTACAATTTCTCATTGTAGATTTTCTTTGCTCAATTATATTTCATAAGTAATCGTGGACTGCCACATTTTGACTGCTCTTTGCATTTCTTTATACTCACGAGTTCGTGGTGAGGATTTATATCTAATCAAATTTATAATCGATTATATATGCAGCTATTTAACCCATTCAATGCTGACCTGTTGACATGACATTTATTCCCACGCTGAAGGGTTTTTTTCTTTTATTTATATAAAACGAAAACACATCCAGCAAAGAACGAAACTCATCCACGTGTGCCTAGAGCAAGCCTCAGACGCTGAAGGAGGCTGCAAGTGTCAGCGCCGACGCTTGGGAACTAGGGAAAACTGAGAAAAGTAAGGGACCGATGCTTTGAATTCAAGTCATCCGCGCCTCTGGCTTGCACGGGATGCCTTGAATTCAAGGTATCCGCATTGAATGGGTTAAGGAATTATTGACGTTTAGTTAATGTTTATAGGATTTAATTTTTAGGTGCTTAAAATCATTATGCCATAATAAAACCGAAACTAATATGAATTAAATGAGAAATAACGTTAAATTGAGTTAATACCGCCCGATCGGTTTCAAAGCGCAATTGATTGCACCTTCACAGAGAGGAAACTCCATTAATTATATTGGACTTATTGAACTGGACTTATTCACTTTCTCTCTACCCCTTGCCGTCTGACCTACTCATCCCAACTCCGCGTCTAATCGATTGTCTGATCAACGCCCTAACCGCCCGAGTGGACCGTGATGTCCTCTCGGACGAAAGACTCAAACGTATTTCCAAAGATATGTTTCACGACTCCTTTAGGAAAGGTTAACGATTTAAGACTTTCATAGGAAACCACAATTCTTCTGCATTTATTAAACTATTATTGATAAAGGGAATGGATTTCGTAAAGTATTCCTTTAATCTAAAGATACGGCGTAGCTAACGTCGTAAGTGCAAAAAGAGCTCGAGATTTTTGTCACAGAGGAGGATATTAATTGCTTAATATTGAGTCAATTAGGTACAAGTATTATTTTAAAATTGGATTATTTATTAGGGTTGAAATAAGTTAAAATCTTTGGCCGTAAAATTGTTGTATTTAGGTGATCCAGGATATTACTTTCATTGCAGTTAAATTTTATATCTTTCTTTAACATATCTTTGAGAGACTAAGATAAATCAGAGTGTTCAGGAATGAATCTTGATAGTTACTTATACAGACATTATATTCTTTGAAGGGAATTTCGACCTATTGGTGGTTTTTATTCCTCGATTGCTTTTAACTTTTCAGGGTCTACACTAATCCCTTTAGTATTAAACTTGTGCTCTAGAAAAATAATCTCACTTTTGTTAAACTCACAGTTATCTATATTATATTTCACTCCGTTGCCTTATGCTCTATTTAATACCAATCTAACTCTTATCATTTGACTGAGACAGTGTGTCTCCTAAAATAAAATGTAGATTATTTCTTAAATTCCTTCAAATACTTGCAGCGTAACTTTGTAAAATATTTTAATTGGATTTATTACCAGTTTTAATCTCAGACTCATACTCAACAATCCAATCCTTGTATCTAACATATATTGCGTTGATGGCGACGTCAAAAATAAATACTGGAGTTTTTTGGAAGCATTCTCCACTTCAACCTGGCCTGAGAACGCCTACAGCACAGCAAGATGCCAAAGCGAACGAAACCCGTAAACCGATGCCATAGCATTTGAACGCCGCAAAAACCTTCAATGGAAACTAAATATTGATATGTATGGCTGTCACTATGACATAAGTGAACAGTGGACAGTGGATGACATAAGTGGAAGCCTTCTTTTGCAAAGAACCTGCTCATTAGACAAAACATCTAGTGTGTACGACAGTATAAAAAATATGTCTCATTCATATATAGGGCCGGATATATGTTATTTGCTTAGTTGCTAATGACCTCCAGATCAACAGACCGTGGCAGACTATCCCGTAAGAAGACCTTTATTCTCAGTATTTTTCAGTTTTTTAACTTTCTTGAATAAAGTGGAAGAAATGGTACAATTCTAAACTTTATATTCTCCACTGCCTGTGGGAGAAGCCAAATTCGCCACTTTTTCATTGTATATAACCCTAAATAGACATTAAGTCTTACAATATCCACGTTAATTAACAAAGATCGAAATCCCTCGAGCAAAAATATTTGTTGTCTATGCGACGCAGCACTGCTACTGCTTTTTTCACATCCTAATTTTTTGAAACCACTCCTAACGGATACATCACCTTTAAACGTGAACGTTCCAAATCTGCTTTTTCTCATTTCTATCTGCAAAGCATTGTGTCCAAAGGTGTTGAATGACATTAATGTAGCCGTCATTTAAGCTTCATTTTAATACATCGACACGAAATTACAACAAGTGTCTTGTTGTAACGGTAATAACCTGGGATTGAGGATGCCAATTACACCATTTGCAATTTGCCAATGTTGCAATTCCAGATGATAAAATTAGTAACACCGACCTGGCTTCAAACAATATGTATCACCTAATAAAATTAAAAAAAAAGTAAAAGTATTACCCAGACAACATTAGTAGTGCCTATACTTTTTTTTTTCGATGTTTCGACATAATTTTAGATATTGAGCGGTCTCTTTCGCGATATTCGAGTCAAAGCAAAAGATAATCCTCACATTGGTACATTTGACGTTAAAAATATTCCATTTTCTTTTATAAATAATTATAAAATACTGAATATTCAGATTTCCTGACGAATTTACTCACGATGTATAACTAACTAGACTAGCACGTGTTCTATTGAAACACGTGTTGGTTTGAAGAAATTTTATTTATTTATTTATTTAATTATTTTATTACTGACGGCCTTTTACATCGGGTGTTGTAACATATAACAATGGACGAACACAAACACTCACGTCCTGAGTGGTGAAAAATCCACTCAGGCGGGACTCGAACCCGCGACCCACTGGGATTAGCAGGCGAGGACTTAACCCCGCCGCCACCGGGGAAATCCAATCACTCTACTCCTAACTATTACTGTTTTGTTCATCAAATTTTTCCCATTTGGTATTCTGACGGAATCCGTTACTCATGCCATTTTTTCGCGAAGTTGTATTTGTGCAGCAGGTTGAAAATACAATTTATCCAATTCCAGATATTATTTAAAGTTTGAACCTGGGGTAATACATTAAAAGGAAAGTAGGAATAAATTGACGTAGGTAATAAGAAATAGGATACGTTTTCAGTCCTTAAACTGCAGGTGAAATTTGCAATTATAATTCAATTTCCGTAATAACACCGATTTTTACAGTTTAAGATACATAGTCATTATTAAATATTAAATGCGAGACACGTAATTGCCTACGGGCCATGTTAACCACTTAAGTTGATAACATTAAGTGCATATTTTCACCCAAGAGGCTGGATTCTGTCACATAATTCGTTCTGATTCTCACCTATAATCGCTTGTAGCACTTCTGCCGCTTATTTGCATCCATCAATGAGGACGTATTATAAAACAATTGCATCTCCGTTCATCCGCTACAAAGATTTTTGTTTCAAAGAGAGATTCGTAATAATAATAATATTGAGCCTCCGGCCATTATGACGGTAATGAAACCGGACGCTTGCCGGGGACTTGGTGGGTAACATATGAATAAAAATATTTATTGTTCTATGACTAGAATACTTTGAAACAACTTACAATATACAAAGCAATATAATCATCTCTCACAAGTACATGTTTTGAGAAGACGATTCTGATAATCTAGATAAAGCATTTGATTAATAACACACCACTAAGTCAATAAATCAATAAATGCACTGCAAAACATAATATACCACAAATAAATTCAACAAAATTAATACAAAAAATAAGGAACTGTTACAGAAAACTGTTGCAGTAAGCTATTACAATTCTTCAATTGTAAATGCGACAGACATTCTTATACAAATAATGGAACATGGAATATTTGAAGATATGGACATTACTTAAATCAACAATATAATCAGAAATATCATTCCAAGATCTCATTCATCGCTAATAACTGGTGCTTTTTGGCTCTAAATTTTGGAATTTTAAAACATGAATGTGCGCATACAACCCTTTTGGTTTTGCTTAAGTTTACAATAGCTCTTTCATGAGCGTACTCGGGCAAATTATTTATTATCGGGATAAAAATTTGTACATAAAAATACGGAATTGACATTTTCTTTTATCATTGAGTTTGAACCTAACCAACGTTTATTTAAACGTAGTGCTCAGCACAGAATAGGATATTTGCAAAGCTTAAAAATATGTTTTTCACCTAGAAACGACTGCGATCTATGCAAAAAATCTTTCTTAAGTTGCACGCAAGGTTCTTTGTAGTGCGATATCAAAATAAGAACGAATTTTGGATTCTGCTTGAGACGAGAGTCGTACACTAATACAGTTGCTTCGGATTAGTCTTAATTTCTGCCACTTTTCACGGAAGTTGCTTATGTATCCTCACCTCCAGTAATTATCTAAGGCGACTTGATAGGTAGACTAGGGTGATTGGTGCTCCAACTAGTAGGTTTATCTCGCAACCTCCAATTCAAGGACACCCTGAGACAAGTATCACAGCTACGTAGAGGTGGGATTTCAAGCCACAATTCTTGGGTCGCAGCTTTGGTGCGTTTACAGCCGGGTTAGCGCGCTCGACTATTTGAGTAGAGCTGTAGAAGAACAGCTAGTGAAATAATTGTTGTTTAAATGCCTAGTGCGCTCATTAAGCGCAGATAAATTGAAACCAATGTGCCAACAGTAAAAGAAAGTGTCACTTATATTCAAACCTAAGGCTATGAAATTAACTTCCTGTGTGACCATTGTTTCATATTCACTTCAAGTCACGATCCTGCTTGGTCAAAATAATTGTTGATCGATTTCCTCTTGAGACTGACATGTTTTGGCCTTGCATCGGTTTCACCTTCTGGCGAAATGAAGACCATTCCTTTCCTACTGTAACATGTCTATTGTTTCTTAAGGAGGTTCCGTGGTTTCACTCAACTTAAGACAATTCGAAGAAACTTGCTCTGGAAGCATTACTTATGTTGTCTTAATTCTACCTGATTTTTTTCAGAATTATTTACCGCAGATTACTTAAGATATTTGATCGAGAAGTGGACAAAAAATCACATGGGTCTTAATGAGAACACAAGGCACGAGTAGCTTAATTCATCAAAAAGAACATTTTTCTAGTTAAGAATAGGAAAAAGAAAAATGATGAAAATAAAGTACAACAAATGATATTCCTACATTATTCTATTGATGATTTAAATTATTTTTGTCTTTCTTATTCGTAACTAAAAAACGTTCTTTTCGATGAATAAAGCTAGTCGCATCTCGCGTTCCCATAAGATCCCATGTAAATTCATGTCCACTTACACATCAAATATCCTAAGAAATCTTAGGTAAATAATTCTGAAAAAATCAGGTAGCTTTATGAAAATATAAGTAATGCTTCCAGCAAGTTTCGTCGAACTCCCTTAAGTTAAAGAGTGAAACCAACGAACGTCCTTAAAACGCGTCATAATTTCGAGCCAATGTTTTTACTTCGAGGGATATCGATTCAATTGGCTGCGTGGCTATGGTGTTCAAAACCCCACTAAACCCACTTCCTGCACTAAAGATTTTTTCATAGACACGCTTTTTTCGCTTTTATGGGAATCGCCGTAATTTCAGATATGGTGAGGGGAGAACCCGTATGAAACGTTTGAAGCATTGTTTATAAGAAACTAGGATTTCCCAAATGAATAGTAAAGGGTCCTTTCATGGAAAAGTGAAAGAGATATTCTACTTTTCACTGGTTAGTCCGAATCTCTGATACACCGCTAGCATTTGGGACTAGTACGGATAGATATGATATTATTTCGTTCCTTAATGGTTTCCTTCCTCTCGCAGTCCTCAGGCGGAGGTGATGTGATCTGGATTTGATGGTCACCATATTTTTTTCTACCAAATGTGCTCATTGCTATAGGAACATTATAGAAGATTCCCTCATATCCGGCCACAACCAAACCGGATCATTGGGTGTAGAGGTTAATGGCCGGTTAATCAAGTAATATGTTCACTTTCAGAGTGAATATGGAATGATATATTTCGAATGAAATTTAGAAGTATTTGTGTAGCAATATGCATCAGAAAGATTTTTTGTGCTTATCAATTCAAACTTAGAACTACAACCTTGACGTGGTGGAAGGGCTTGTGCGTTCCAATGATCCCTAGGGCTGGACTGGCAGGAGCAAGTACAAGTCTGATAGGGCCACCCATGCCAGATAGGTCAAAGGGTAGGAGCCAGACGAAAGGTAGTTCCGTGATGGTGTCACGTAAAAAACACCGTTGAGATGTGGGGTTGAAGTTTGGGAGGATAGGAAAAATCGATTGATCGCGGAGAAACATGGCCCTCTGGAAAAAGTTGTCGAAGACCCAAAATAAAGCTAGAAAAATTTGGGACATCTAGGACACCCCTAGACCCTCGCGCCGTGGCCATTTATGGGGAGGGGGTCTGAAAATGGAAAAAGTCACGTTTTTATAGCGGTTCCCAATGGGTTTTGCCGAGTTGCGACCCTGCTGGCCAAAATGTCGTCCATTGTATCTGCAGCCATTAAGCCACAAATAGTATTTTTTGAGTGCGCGGCCGCGCGTAATTATGCAACGCCCATTCAGCGTCGCAGCACAACGGTCAGCAGGCTGCTCGCGTTTGCTGCCTGCTCGCGTCTGCTGCCTGCTCGCCGCGAACGCAGCGAAACTCATCATGCATGCGTATTCCATCGTTGGTCTAGCTAATATTAGATAATTGAACATAATGTCCAGGGAATTACATTCACCGAAGAATTATTTGAAATTAATATAACACATAAATTGCCTCAGGTGGTTCTTGGCGGGTACTAGGCGCTGACAATGTATACATATTTTGTTGCCTGAGTTTGTTAACCCTGGTGAAACTCCCAATACCCTCGCTTTCCACCCTTTCTCCTCCCTGTCATCCTTCGGTTTACCTATTGATCGCCTCTCCTTTCTCCATTCCTTCCCCTACTGCCTCCAAAATGTGTATATATTTTCAGCGCTTAGCACCATTTCATTTAGTGGGAAATTGCACCTTGCTATTTCAGTGAGCATATAAAGTCTCTGCAGTTCGCTACTAGGCATTCAGTGAAGTCGTGCTTTTCTCTACGCGTTCTCTCTGTTGGTCAGTGCTGTGGTAGTCATTTTTGGTGAGAATTTGGAAATAAGAGCGCCGCTCTTCAAGTCAAATCCCTTAGTGACTTGAATCTTTTAACTGTGCAATAATTTGGACTTGGAAAATATAAAAAAGGATGCGCAGTGAGGAAGAATGTCCCTTTTTTGTGTCTCTTTCACATTAAACGAATCGACGTTACCAACTTTCAAAGAAGTGGTAAAATATTTTTTATGTTCGCGACACATTGAGATCCGAAAACGCAGGCAGGGAGCCTACGGTATATCAAGTAGCTAGTCTAGTGGCGAAAAAAGTGTCCGAACTTAGGAGACGCGCCTTTATTCCAACCATTCCGGAACGTAGTGTGATTAAAATGATTCTATGATACCATAAGACGTACCACGGCTAAAGAAAAGTTGCAAGCAAGCCTAACAAAGTTGTTAAATTGACAAAAAAATTTTTTTAATGAATCTCAGAAACTATGTGATACTTATGCGTGTAAGTGCAAAAGAATCAACGAGTGTAAATTTAAGAAAGAGCATAAATATAAAGTGGAATTGTTTAGGGATCAAAGGACAAAACGAAAGATGGTATCCGTTGGATTGGATGCCTCAGAAAAACGCGACGATTGAAGAAAAAAGTCAACGAAGGATCGTCGGAGAGCGTCGAGTCAAAATCATTCATTGTTGTAGAGGAAAAAAGTGAGCATCAAGAATTTTCTTCCTCAAAATCCCGAGAAAATTCAACCGGCGAGGAATCAGCTGAATTTAACCTCAACGTTCCTCATACGATTAGGGATACATGGATCCTGGACCTTCTTCGGGGCAAATGCGTCTTCAATTGCCAACTGTGGCGGAGGTATGTGCAAGAAGATGTGACGTGACGTATATATGTGATGTGATGTGTATGTGACGAATTTGGTACTGGATCATGTATACGTGCCTACGAGCAACCATAGGGAGGAAGAGGTACGAGCAAGTAGAAGAAATAGTTAGAGAAGTACCGGGAAAGAAAAACATATAAATATAGAGATGGGTGACTGGAATGCAGTGGTGGGGGAAGGGAGCTCATAAGACATAGCTCTAAAAGGAAGAATTTTCAAACCAATAGCACTTAATTCGCGTGGTAAAGTTTTGAAATGGGAATTATTAAGTATTACAACACATTAAGATGCCCGAAGATACTGAATATTTTATTTTCAAAGATTTAAGTTACCTTCAAATACTTTTGCAATATCTATTTTTTTCCAAACCTAAACACATTTCACACCATCTCAGGCGTAGACTTAGTTGAAGGACGAAAGTAGCAAACCTCTAGGCGAAAGTAGTACCCTAGTCTCCCGCATCCACCCCACTGTCCTGACTGGTACGTGTAAGAGTTAACCTTTTGCATGGACTTATAATTTAAGTCAAGCGATGCTTTTGTACTGTGCACTTACATTTAGCGTTATCAATGAAGAGACAATGTATATTCATGTTATGGTAATAAAAGAGTTAAGCTAGAGCTATCGATGATATCTTCAATATCATCATGTTAAAATAATGGTATGATCGAGCAAATGATTGCTTCAAATGCATCATTATTAAAATCGCATTGACAAGATCTCCTGTACACGTTTATTTTAGGGGGATAAATAAATACCCATATTGGTAATATGTCAATTAAACCGCAATACACAATTAATTTGTTTAAATACGAAAGTATTCTGCTCAATAGTAGGATGTAAAAAATAAAATAATTCCCTCTCTAGTAAACGCTTTTGCTTTGATTTCCATTTACCTTGAAATTTTAACTGACGTTTATCCTTAGATGCACTTGTGGTTCCCATAAAAAGATCATTCGCACATGTTTTAGTTTTTCAACGATTTTTCTTAGCTTGAGGGAGAGTATGGCTGAACACACTGCTTTCATCTGAATTCAGTTCAGTTCACGAGTTGATAAATGCAGCTTATGCTAACATGTTGGCGTTAAATATAGATGCAAGTTGACTTCATTCCACCTTTCCCCCCTGTAAATCCTAATTTAAATTGCTTCCCGAACTGGAGCGTGGAATCTAATGAGACTTACTTTAAAGAAAAATTTTATAATGATAATATTCTCCTTAGGAATATTTACCTTATAGACGAAACCCGCAGCTTTAAAACCATATTTTTTTAATCACTTAAAAAAGGCCATCCATTATATCGGCCATAATTATTGTTACTCGATATTGTTTGAATCATTATGTTAAGCCGACCTAATGAATGTGATAAGAATGTCGATATATCGACATATCACAGGTCTATTGTTACCACCTCTACGTCCCAAGCATGCCGGTTTCCTTGCCGATCTGAGGGTCATTATCGCTGGCCTGGGGCCATTTGAGATCTCCGTTGCCTCTTGTCTTCATCCCTCTCTCCCACCTATAAACTCCTGGGAATCCTACTCGAGACCATGTGCTTTGTGCTGAGACTCAAATACTGGATTCCCGTGCCCGTCATCCCTCCCCACAAACCTCTCGTTTTTAACCCCTTTATAAAAACTCTGCTCCTCGCCCAAGGCTGGCCCGGTGAAACTAGGAAATGTTATGCTTTCAAAACATTTTCATTTATCATTGTTTCGACCTTTTTATCACGACGGTGCGTGATATTTTATGAAGAGCGTTTTACGCGGGGAATTTACTTGCTCTAAACGATACGTGTATAGTTGTGAAGTCATAAGCTCGTCACGTAGAGCGAATAATAGCTTGAAAGACTGCACTTACGCCTGTATGATGCATGGAGAATTACCAATAACGGAATTCAGAGCATTCAGTTGGCATTTATTCCTCTTAATTTTTCTTTGCTGCAAATTCTCTCTATAATAGCTGTTGTCCAAATTAAAATGAAATCTACCATTGTTGCGGCAGCAATAGTCTTTTATTATTCCATATCCATCTGTTCTAAAAACATTGTATCGCCGGTTATACTTACTGAGTGGACGACGTTACGCAAGACTAATCTTCCCTATTAGATATAAAAGTACTTAGATATCTGCCGTTATTCCACAAGGTTAAAACACTTAAAAATGTTTGTTTACTGAATCTTTGGAAAGCTATACATTATTTCATCAGCGAACTAATGCCGCCACGAAGTGTGCAACCTAGGTGCAAAATGTCGTTAGGATTACACTAGTAAATTCACCGTGCTACTAAGCATCTCTAGCATTGGTATTCTGGTTGGTCTTTGGAAAAGTTCGGTCTTGGAAAAGTCCTACTAGAAAGATTTCCTACCATAAAGTTCATTGACAGTTGTAATTGATCTTGGCACACTTATCGCTAGCAGCTCCTTTTCATTTAACTGGCAGTACCGAAAATGTCTTCTCGAATGATTTTTCTTCTATTTTATTGCCTATAACTCCACTGACATTCTAGATATGCTTTACGGTGTACTTAACCACTCTGAACCTTCTTTTTTGAATGCGGATTCAATCTAAATGATTAGTTACAGACCACACGATGAAAATTCAAACAATTGCATTATCATATTTTAGTGAAATTTCATCTGTTGCCTCTCTTTCTTTAATTTTTGCGACATTTTCTCAATTTTCTGTAGCTACTCTTTGTTTTCTCTACGAATACCGAAATAATCTGTTAGATATGCACTGGCATAAAGTGATATCAATATTAAAATCTTTTATATTAGATTTTACATATTCGATATTGTCAATCTAGCCATGCATATATATTTTTAGAAGAAAATATTTCATGATAAATTTCATTTGTAAGAGCATGTTTTAGAACTAATCGTAATGATTTTATGCAATTTTTGTTTGCAATTTAAGGAATATGAATAAAATTATTAATACATTTAAAATTGAGCCGTTAAAGCTTAATGCTGGTCACAAAGTTCCCAAATATGCACTATTTGAGGGGCTGGACACACCATAGTTTGCAGTTTGACGTCTGGAAGTTATATATGAATATAAGCACGGGTGATATAGTAAAAATAATACCCAACTATCATCTTCAATTTAAATTTCATCACGGTTTTTTACGCTTTCGACGCGTATAATAATGAAACGCACGGCCTCGCTGAGAATTTATTGCCTTAATGTCCAAGTGGGTATTCGGGAATTGGGAGGGAAATCGAGCATTTGCAATTTCCGATATATCTTTCGTAATACCAGTAAGTGCCCCATGAAATATATTAGCTCAGGTTTTTGGTTTCCTGTGGTCAAAGAAACTAATATTGTTTTACACTTCTCTCTTACAGAAAATAACAAAATAAATTGTATGTGTTTTAAGTTTACTCAATTTTTTATACCTATACATATGTCGATTTTTTAAATCTGTCCTGCGAGAGAAAAGAACACTGATTTGAACACAGTGAGGAATGAAAAGAGTGCATCATATGTACATTCCACAATATGAAAATTCGATTGACGGAAGCTCATTCATATGATATTTAGTCATAAAATAAAGGTTATTACCATAAAAATTAATAAAACTGAAAATATCTTATTTTAATTTTCTTTTGCAAATGGGGATTATTCTTTCTTTGCACTGGTTTACGATATCAATGGGGAGTTTTGTTGTCTTTAAATAACGGTTTGAAACTTGAAATGGCAGGAAATTCTTTGTAGTTTTTATTCATGATATCATGAAAAGATTGCACGTGGAAAATCCAAAAAGCTTTTAAAGAAATTCAATTTTATAAAACCAATCATTTGCAGTTATAAATCCAAAATTGCTCTTTGCCGCTCACTACTCAACTCTTAGATAACAGTTTTTTTCCTTCATGTATTTTAATTCTGGCGTCCTTAACTATTTTCGTTATACATTTTAACCTGGGAATTCATCGGTTATTCTAAATATTAATTTCCAATTCCATTATTGATTTGAAGAAGCCTTAGTGGCAAAATATTGGTCCAATTAGTTAGCCACTTCTAATTATCAGTTTCCTTTATGGAGTTTATCTCTTCGATGTTCTAGTTGGTGACTTCTTCGATCAATATGTAATTTATCATTCTTCTAAGACTCCACAATTCCATCGCTTGATGCATCAATCGCTAATGCTATCGTTCACGCTTCAATGTCAGTTATGATCATGCATTTACTGAGTGTTAATTAAATGTTTCCTTACTTCCAAGAACGTTTTTATATATGTTGCCAGACTATAAATGCCAAAGTATTCCTCTATATAGCTTCAATACTTTATTATGGAAGGTTACGGAAAACCACCGTTAATTATTTTGAGGAGTAGCAGCTGTCCCATTATTTTAATTCGTTTTAATATAAAGGAAAACTAAACTCTTAAAGAGAGAAAATATTTTTCTCACATTCTGATCACAGTTTGTACACATGGAAGCATAAAAAGGCCCATGTTTTTTAATCATCTCATTTTTGAGCCAATCTCATTCGTAATTTAAAACATGTTCTAAAGCGTTCTCCATATCATCATTACAGTAATCTACCGGTTAGAGGTAGGTTGTGATGAAAGTCAGAGAATATCCAACGAACTCTTACACGTGCCGTGCCCTTTCTACCTCTAGTATTTCTTTCTTCATCTCAGCATAAGTCCTACCTTTCTTCATCCCGTCCATAAAACCTATTCTCTTCCTTCTCCTTCCCCGCTTACCCAACAGACTTCCCTCTATCACGGCCTTCAGCAAACCATCGTCCTTCATAACCCCTTCCAGCCACCTACCCTGTCTTCCCCTAATCTCATCTATAAGTTTCCTCTCCTCACCAACTACATCAATCACTTCCTCATTTGTCTTCAATTCCATTCAACGCACCTTCTCCATCCTACTCCACACCCACATCTCGAAAGCATTCAGCCGATTTTCGTCTTCCTTTCTCAAGGTCCACGTTTCTGCATCATACAATGTCACACTCCATATCAAGCTCTTCACCAGCCTCTTTTTCACATCCTTACTTAGGATTCCCGTCATCAGCTCCCTTCTATTATTGAACGATTCCTTCGCTAGCGCTATTTTCCTCCTAATGTATTTTCTACTAAGTCCTGTTTCTTCTAGCGTACTACCCAAGTAATTAAATAGTTGTACTTGCACCAGTTTGTGACTTCCTACTCTTATCACCAGCCTCGCTTTCTTTTTACTAGAGAATCTCATTACTTTTGTTTTCTTATTATTAATCTTCATCCCGTATTTCTCGCACTGCATTTCCGATGAATCTACTAAAGTTTGTAATCCTTTCGATGACCTACTGACCAACGCCTGGTCGTCTACGAATCTAACCGACATTATCCGCTGGCCTCCTACTTTCATTCCCACATCTAGCTCATCCCATGCCTCTCCTACCATCCCATACCTCTCTAGGCAAAGATTTTAAGAAGCAAAGGCGGCAACGAGCACCCTTGCCGCACCCCACGACCTATAACTGCCCACCCTGATTCACCCTCAGCTACCCTCACCTGAGCCCTCTGCCCCATACATAAGTTTCGGATGAGTCTCCTATCAGGCCAATATATTCCTATTTTCCCCAGTATCTGCATTAGTTTCTCCCAGTTTACTCTGTCAAAAGCCTTTTCGAAATCTACAAAACAAGCTAAAATATCCTGATTATGCTCTATGTTTCTATCTGTAAGTGTCCTCATTACCGCAATCTCATATCTGGTTTCCCTTCCTTTTCTAAACCCAAATTGGTCATCGCCTAAATAGCACTTTTCTCTGCTCTCCATCCTTCTATTTGGTATTCTATGCAAGACTTTTGCCGAGTTCAAAATAAAACTGTTTGTTCTATACTCCTCACATTCTGATGCTTTCTTCTTTGGGATAGGTATAAATACTGTTTTCACTAAATCCTCTGGACATACTCCTTCCTCTTAGATCCTGCGAATATGCTCGAAAGACGATGTTCTCCCCTTACTACCTAGATTCTTCAGTAGCTCCATAGGTAGGTTATCGCTTCCCACGACTTTTCTATCCTTCATCTCTCTTAAAGCCCTCTCTAATTCGCTGTCAAGTAACACTGGTCCGAGTTTGTCCTTATCTATTGTTCCTGCATCCTCTAGATCTAGGCTAAACGGTCTATTTTCGCTGTCATATAGCTCCTCTACGTATTCTCTCCATCTTTCCTGGATAGAAACTTTTGTATCGTTTGACCTCTCTTATCTCGCAATAACACTTTCACCTTGGCGTACAAAGCACCCACTTCCCCCTCCTCCTGCAGCTTTTCCATTTCCTTGTATTGCCCCTTTCACTTTCATTGTCCCTTGTTGACATTTTTCCTTATACTTCTATCCTCCATTTTCTTTATCACTTCTTCCGTAACCCACTACTTTTTAACCCTATTCTTTTCCACCTTTCCTATTGTTTTTTCTGCTGCCCTTTCGATGCTTATTTTTATAATCTCCCATCTTCTCTCTATTGTTCCCATCCGCTTTACTTCGCTTTAGTTCATTTCTACCAGCTCTTGGTATTCCATCTTTTCAAACAACTTCAATGCTTCAAGGTTCCACCTACTTATCTCCCTACCTTTACAAAGCCTTTTGAATCTAACTTCACACTTCAACATCACCAAATTGTGATCTGAGTTCGCATCCGACCCTGGATAGTTACGTGAGTTTTTTACACTGTTCCTAAACCTCTGCCTTACCATTATATAATCAATTTTGTATATCCCAGTATCACCCGGCATTTTCCATGTGAACCTACACCTGGGATGATGTTTAAACCAAGTGTTTGTTACTACTAATTTATTTCTTCTACAAAACTCAACTGCCCCTTCACCGCGATCATTTCTTCTTCCTAGCTCCAACCCTCCCACTTCTAATCCGTCCCTCCCTTCTCCCACCACTGCATTCCAGTCACCCATCACTATCAGGTTTTTCGTTCCCGGTACTTCTCTAATTATTTCTTCTACTTGTTCGTACACCTCTTCCACCTCTTCCTCACTATAGTTGCTCCTAGGCCCTGGTGGGTGGCGTCCTGTATATGCCCGGAATCAATTCTCTGTGCATGACTTTCATAAGCTTGGAAGTGATAGTTTAGTGATATTCCCACGCCACTCAACTGAATTTTTAACGTGACATCATAACGAAAATAACTTTCGTCTGGCTCCTACCCTTTGACCTAACTGGCATGGGTGGCCCTACCAGGAGCAATAGTACTTGCTCCTCCCATTCCACCTCTAGGGGTCATTGGAACGCACAAGCCCTTCCACCACGTCAAGGTTGTAGTTCAAGGAAGAGGTTCTCCACATGCTCCTCGGATATTTATTAAGGACAGAAGAGCGTGCGATAGTGGAGTGGGGAAGAAACACGGGCCAAGTTGGAATGAAGGGTTCGGAGGAAGGTTTAGAGCGGCCGAGTCTTAAAGGATAAGCTCCCGAAGGATCGCTTGCGATGGACGGTAGAATGCGTTTTGGGAGTTGCCTGAAAGGAAATAGATGGAGCGGCATCATTTTAATGCGAAAGAGGGCTTCCCTCCTAAATACCTCCTATAAAGAGGTTTTAGTGAATCATTGATTGCAGTTGATGATCCGGGACGTCTTAGTATAGCAACGGCAATCCCAGCCTTCGATCGAGATTGATGTAAATGTCATCCTTATTATTTGATACTTGGTTAATTTACAGTTTGTTAGAGTAATCGATAGAGTTCAACAGTATCATTTTTTTGTGCGAATTGATTTTTTTTGTGATTGAATGCCAGCAACGTAAGTTTGAACTATATTTTGTACAACATGTAATGTGAAACATAAGTTTTTAGGGCTTTTTTCAGACATTTTTGTGCAGAAGTAGGACAAACTGTTCAAAAATTGAAAAATTATAGCCCATTAACTTATTTTAAAACAATAATTTATATAGTAGTTAAGAACATATTTTTAAGTTTAAAAATATCAAATTGAGACTTTTAGAATCTGAAATTTTATATTGTCTCTTAATCAATTAAATTATTTATAAAATCCTAGTTATCCAATTGTGAAGTATTTTCACATATTATACTCAGGGGACCTGATGTTCAATACTATTCTGCTATTTTTATTTGTCAAGTCATGAATCAGTTATAGTAGTGACTCTTTAAGTGTTCAGGGCCCTATCTACCAATAATATTTTTTTTTCATCATCTCGGAGTCCGTCTTTCCCTTTTTCACACCGTCCAGAAGACCTATTATCTTTCTTTCCCTTCCATTCTTACCCAACATGCTACCCTCTTTCACGGCCTTAAGCAACCCTTCAATCTCTCATTTACTCTTCCAACCACCAACTTTGCCTATTCTCATACACGAATATCTCATTGGGAATTTTTCTTTCCTCCCCCACAACACGAGCACTTCCTCATTTGACCACATATCCGTCCACCGCACCTTCTCCATCCTTCTCCACACCTAAATCCTCCTCCACATCCTGCGATAGTTGCAATTTAAAATCACTGGTGATATGTTGCTGTGAATTTAAATGCCATCATATATTTAAAGTCTATTATTTTCAATTTTTTGCAACCAAATTACTATGCACCACCACAATCGTGACGGTTAGGTTGTAGTGGGAACACCATCGTATTTTAATCCATCACGATTGTGACGTTAAGGCATTAATGAAGGCCTAGGATAGATAAAGTGTTGAATTAAAAATGCTATTTACCTAATATTGTGTTATTCCTACAAATTTCGAACAAAAATACATTACAATTTTAATTTTCATTCAGGTTTTATAATTTAATTCCGATTGTAATGCCTTACCTCGCGACTTACAACTCCCCACTCTGATTCCTCCCGTCATCCAACCCCACCTGATCCCTATGGACCATATATTAGTTTCGAAAGAGTCTTCTATCTCACGTCTATTCCAAATTTATGAAAAACCTGCCTGAATTTTTCCCAATTGACTCTGCCAAATAACTTTAGTAAAATCAACATAGCAAGCAAGAAATCCTGATAATACTTTCTATCTTTCTTTCTATTAGTGTCCTCATCACTGAAAAAGAATCACAAGTCTCCCATTCATTCCTAAACTCAAACTGGTGATCAACCAAGCAGGTAGTAATTTTCCCTACTTTCTAATGCTTTATTGATTATTATATTCTTTTATTCATTTTCTGTTAATATTAAGTAAACAAAATGTGAGATATGAAGTTATTTTCATCAGTATTTTTATATATTCACGAAACAGAATATAAATTATGATCTAATTCATGTATCTCTCATTATCAAATTTATTATACATTTTCATTAAGTGTTTTACATGCACTGTCTAAAAAATGATATCCCTCGCTTGTTGAATAAAGTGAATAAAGCGATTCTTTTTCAGTTTTTAGTTCCGCTGTGTTAACTGAGTTTATACCTCTGAGTGGCCACTAAATGCTATCAATATTGCTTTTATGTTTAAGAGATTTTATAATAGATAGCTGCTGCTTTACTTTTTAGAGTTGCCCATCTCTCAGTCTGCTCCTTCTTATAAGTGTTCAAGTCTCCAAAATTGCATTCCCTCGATCCCTGATATCCTTCCATCCCCCTCAAACGCTTTCCCTGCAACACACCCAAGACCTTCGTTCAACACACCATTTCCTCGAATCACTTGCTTACCTGCCTTGTTTCCCAACTGCTCCAATAATTTCTATTCCTTCCAAATTTAATCTATTTTGATCTTGAAAGTGGAAGCCTTCACTTGCTAGGAGTATTTTATGTCTCTATTCAGAATTACGTGATATACTGTATGGTACTTTCCTAAAACATTTTATCCGTACGATGTGTTTCACAGATCTACGGCATAGTCAGGTACAGAAATTTTCCGTTCCTGACAATGGCGCTAATCGGTGAAATACGTCGTACAAATAAAATTCTGTCAAAAATTACTAATTATTCTACTTAATCATTAATACAAACTTAATTTATTATATTTTTCTTTTTCCATTGATCAAATCTCAATTCATCTCCACGCCAACGTACGATAAGTGTAAAATCTTGGACTCATCTTCACTTCCAGGTTTCCACGTTTTTTGTATAATACGCTGCGATTCATACTGAACTCATCGCTAACCTTTTTTAAACAAATTTTTTCCCAAAGTCAATGCCACTAGTTTTCCCGCATACGCCTCTTTTGTTTACAAGACACGTCATGCGCAAGGTTAGATAAGAACATGCGCTGATATCGGGCTCACTCTTTTTATACATTGTAACGGCAAAGTGTACCATGCACTCTTACCACCAGGTCATACGGTTGAAAGAAAGTACTCCCAGGAAGTTTTACACCGTTTGCGTGTTCTAATCCGAAGAAAAAGCTCGGATCTGTGGCGAAAGAGGTTTATTAAAATTTTACTACGCTAATGCACCTGCTCGCACTTCACTGATTCTTCGTGAAATTTTAGTTAAAAGCACCACGATTATGATGCCTCAGCCTCCGTTATGGCCACCGCCGACTTCTCTCTATTCTCGAAGATTAAGAAAGCCATTAAAGGACGAAGTTTTTCCACTAATGACGAGTTAAAGACGTTAATCGCCGTTTTAAAAATTCCAGACGTGCTTGGAAGATTGGAAAAAGCGTTTAATTTAAGTTAAAAATTTAATTCAATGTAGTCCCTCTCCGATGAAACGCACAAGTGCATTTCATCGGAGAGGGACTACATTGAATTAAAAAAAATCTAATATGGAAGGATAAAAAAAACATTTCTTGGCAAAAACGGTAATTCGGGGAATATTTTGGTCCAAAATCTTATAACATTAATCCTATCCCAATTTCAGCCCTGCGTGCTCTCTAAATGACTAAATTGCAAATCACTATTCGTATTGGTAATTATCAAAATTAGTGTTTAGCCTAGAATTGGATGATCTTCATCGGTGTTCGTTTACATATTCATTAAACATTCTTCACATTAAAAATATCTCTTCAAAAGCCATGTCTCTAGTTGGACTCCTTTACAGATTCACAGAAATTCAAAGTCCCCTGGCTCTAAAATCCATCTTTTCCGGCTGTGTTCTTCCAATTATAGAATATTATATATGGTCCTCAGCTTGTCCCACAAATCTCAACATTCTTAATAGGCCTCTTAACTTCTTCATCAGCATTGTGAAAAACCGCAACCCCTCTCTTCGTAATCTTACCAAGCATGATCTGCTCTCAAAACTTGATATCGCTCCCTTGCAACGTCACCGCACACTTAGTGACCTCAAATTTTTCCATAAAATCATGAACGGCCGCTTCAGGTCTAACGACCTTCTACCAATGCTCTCCCTCCGGGTTCCCTCACGTAAAACAAGGAACTCTTCCCTATTTCATCTACCTCACTCCCGTTTATCAGTGACTCAGTGATCCCTTACCTGCCGGCTACCTCTTACCTACAATTCCCTGAATACCCCATCTATTGACGTTACATCCTCTTTTCCAACTTTCACAACGGCTATTAACAGACTTCCTATCTAAATTCCCCTTCCTATCTTCTTTCCACCTAAATGTCACAACGGATGAGTTGTTTATGAGATGATGTTTCGATAACTTATTGGTTTTTCTTTTTGTTGTTCTGTGTAAAGTCATTTAATGTTAATAATCCGATGTAAAGGTCATCTTGACTGTTTTTTTGGATTTATTATTGAATAAATATAATTTATTGCGAATTATGGTTTTGTGATGTGTATAGAAATGACTGAGAGAACTTGGCTGACTTTATAACCAACACCTTAGCTTCTGCAAGCCTTACAAATTTAAAAAAAAGTTAGCCAGTCTGTGTTTTAAAAGGCATGTGGCTCCATTCTCGGTTAAGGAAAACATTTTTCCTCCTTTTGTTGGTGGTTCATCTATTTAGTTTAGAAAACTGTTTTTTTGCCACCTTGTCATGCGCTGTAGCAGTTTACAGGGTCTGTCTTCGGCGACAGTAGTTTCCTCAATACGCAGCTTTGCCTTTCGAGTGTTATACTGGATGGAGCGCAAGGGATCACGGCAAGTAGTTTATAAAGACCTTGCAGCTATTGCCTGGGGTATATGAAATCCTAGATAGCATAAAAATCTGCGCATTGGCCTGGAAAGTTAAGTTCAAGGAAACCTTTTATTCCTATGGCAGTTTTTAATTGATAACTGTTATAATTTAGGCCGTGGGTTTTCTTATGGAAGACCGAGTGGAGGTAAGACAGTCAGCAGATGGAGAACCATCATCAATTCGGCGAATAAACAAAATCTATAGTTGAAATTTAAGATTAAATATTTTTTAATGCAGTATTTGTAAACTATTTTATGCATATTACAAAAAATATCCTTCTTAAAAATTATTGGAAATTATTTTTCTTAGCTTAGAACATCGGTAATATTTATAAATAAAATAAATAAATTTAATCAAATTGGACTACTTTGACTAATTTCTTCTGGGTAATTTTTCGAGTGATTCCCCTCAGGGGAGAAAATATCTGGTTTCTGGGGACATTCTTGCGACGGAATGTCAAACACAGAAATGCCATCGTGTTCGCTGCTTGCAGGTGCGGTGGGAAATGGCGAAGACAGGAAGGGGGTGCGTGGGTAATTACTGGGTAGGGGAAAGTTTAAAGCGGAAAGGACACGCGAAGGAATAATTTGGAAAATCTGTGGACACAAAAGAAGAGACAATCTCGCAATAATATTACTACTTCTGCCAACTCACCGAAAGGGCTCTCATTATTTGATATTTATATTGGCTAATCCTTGGAAGATTAAATGGCATCGTAATATCAAAAAGGAAATAACGGAACTCCACGTGTCAAAAATATTTTAAAGGCATTGAAATAGAAGAATATAAAAATTCATTTTCCAGGGATCTTAAATGAAAAACAAAGGAAAATGCTTCATCAATTGTGTAGCAGTAGTATATTTGGTGACTTTTCTTTTCTTAACCATGCATGAATGCATGTTCTCCCATGAATGCATGGGAGAACAGTCTGAATTCATCGTGTGATACAATTAATAAAATTGTTTCAGTTTTCCAGATCTGCCAAAGCCAAAGTATTGCTAAGTACATATTATAGAACGATACTGAAGTGAAGATTATCCCCAAACATCGACCAAAATCAACTCCGTTGCCATCTTGGTATAACCAATTCTCACTCAAATAACGATGCTGCCTCAGACTCCAAAACGAGTCACCTCTTTTGAATACTAAGGTGCCCGCTCACATTGAGTGAGTAAGTTGCCGGTCACTATCACCTCGCGTATTTCCAATGAATTATTTCCCGTTAGGCGACATCTGCGTTTTCAATTATTTTTCAATAATACTAGATATTAATTACGGTACAACTGTGAATGGAATTCGTGACATAAATCGCCTTAGCCATTTTTCTTTACTTTGCCTTTCAAAGTTTTTCTTCTTCTAGAATGTATTAGCATATTTCATTGAGTGAAAAGCTCAACGATCACTGAGTACTAATAAACTTGATACGTCGAAGTACACTATTGAATGAATTGAAGCCAACATCTACATAGACATTTGTAATGCTAAAACGGTTTGAGAACGTTGTTGATTATTGATATTTATGTATTTAATTCTTAATCACGTAACTATATTATGGTTGTATTTGCTTCCTGGGATTAATTTACATTATTTGCTTTGGTTTAACGTCTTGATTTTTCATGTCCTTACTTAGAGTAAAGCAACATTACGTGAAGTAATATCTTCCTAATTTATCTCCCACGTCATGATAAATATGAAGCAGTCACTCACTAACTGCTAATTTAACTCACTAAAATTCACCAGTATTTTCCGTCAATAAAACTACACAATACGAGGAAGCTCATGTGACATATAAAATGAAATTCGTTTCATAAGGTGCCGCAAGGCCATCAAAATAATGTGGATGAGTATAACGTTGCAGCTTCCTTAAGTGACGCTAATTCTATTCGAAATTTTCGTATTTAAAAATGTTATTTTTAAACGCTGGTATTCGAAATTCGGAATCCGAAACCCATCCGGAATTGTGTGCGATGTATCATTATTAGTATAATTATTCAGTCTTGGCTTATCACTATGATGTCAATCACATGCGAGAGAAGAGATCTGGACTTAGTGAATGTAGGCTAAACTTGTGAAATGTTGTGCTAACTCATTCATCTCGTGTTGTCAAAAGAAAACCACTTGGAAAGTCAGAAGTATGTGCATCCATAGCTGGATATAATTTAAGAATCCTTAATTCCAATTGCTTTGTGTTGACGTGTTTCAAGCTATTAAGAATAGTTTATATTAATATTCCGAGCCATTGTTCTGTGCCCAGTTGTTTAAACTTAGTGGAAAAAGTTGTGAAATATGGAATAAAAAAAGGAAATTCATTTTTAATGTCCTCGTAAAAGAACGCAAGTATTGATATATGCAATGAGAATAAAATTACTACAAGTTTATTCCAAAGGTTTTGGTTGTAAATCCCATCAGGTATATTATTGAGTTCTTGTATCTCCCATTGAAATGCTCTCTGCGGTTATGCTAATAAATATGGTAATATTGAATGATTAGATTGACCATTCATTTGGGTATTCTGCCAGCTAATTTGTAGGTTTGTGTTTCTTATCCTAATATCCCCATTTCTGGGAAATGTTTTCACTTTCTCTCACATAAATGGCTCACCGTCATCAGGTTTTTCTTAAATCCCTCATGCCCTCTAAGTCTTCGTAAGTCGTCCAAGGTTCCTATCCTTATCCTTCCTCTGCCATGCTGTCCCAGCGCTGTCGCCTCTTTCACCCTTTTAAGCATGCCTCCGCCTCTCAAAACATCCTCCATCCACCTATTCTGCCTTCTCCGAACCTCCGCCACCATCATGAATGATCTGAGGTTTTCTCGGCGAATTATCTCATGTACGATTTCTCGGGTGCGATATTCCACAGAAGAATGTAATTCGCCTTGACCGGGATTCGAACTCAGATCCCTCAATTTTGCGCCGAGTGCTTTAACCAGTTAAACGTCCTTCTCCACTGTGGATTATTGGTGGCTTTATAGGAACAAGGTGTTCAGGACTGCTAGACATCAGATGTCAATAAGCAGGTCAAAGCGTGCGCTTAGTGCCACAGTCCGCGAGGATAAAGCTATACATAGAACACAAGGAGGTGTTTACTCTTTTGACCAATTTTGAGGATACCAGGTCTAGCCACGGTATTCAACTTTCCAAAGCCACCCGTAAGTGCACTTAAGTGCGATATTTCACAGATGAAAAATGCCAGGTTCGAATCCCGGTCAAGGCGAATTAATTTTCTCCTGTGGAATATCGCACTTATGAGCACTTGCGGGGGACTTCGTGAAAATTCCGTGCCTCGGTATCCTCATAATTGGTTAATCGGATGTTCCACCGGTGTAGAGTCATCTTTAAGTCATCAGGGCTTTTGAACACCATTTCTCGACGAAGAACGAGTCGCTCTTCGAGACGTCGGCAGACGCGGAGTCTCTGACCCGGTGGAACACCCTTCCTTCTCCGCCTCCATCTTTCCCTCTCACATCCCTTCCCACGGATTACTATCATGATGTGGTAGAAAGGCTTACGCTCTCCAACGCTGAGCTGAGCTGGCAGTTGGATAGGGCCACTCATGTACGTGGGCCATGGGCCTTGGGCCAGATACGTCTACGGTTAGGAGGAAGATGAATCTAATCTCGCGCCGCTTCTGCACCTCAGTGAGGTTTGCTGCAAAAGACGTCTGACCCCAGCGGAGTGATGCCTCTGATATGACTGTGTCGCGTAAAAAAACCCCGGTAGGCCGCAGAATGCCATCTTAATTAGTTAATCTTGAAATCATGGATGGGACCTATCTAGATAGGCCAGATAAACTCAGCAATCAACATATCTGGAGTATATTTTCTAAAATTTTCTTTTATTTCTTTTTCCGAATTCCCTATTAATTTTGTCCGTTAAATCTTTTGATACACTGTTATAAAAAACAGAAATTTGCCGCAGGAATTTGCCCATTAGCATAGTTGGTTTTCGTGTGACAAAGTGATATCTATATGGGTAGTTTTTTGATGTATTAAAAATAAAATGCCACTCGAAAAATTGCTAAGCTCTCACTATATAATGTAATCCATGAGGAAAAGTGATAATTAATGTTCTGAAAATTTTTCTATTGCTTTCGCGCAAAACTTGACTCATTACTTTGTAAAATCTTTTAATTAATTTTTTTATTTATCTATGGTAAAACCTTTATTTATTCAAGGAATAAGCCTACTAATATATAGACAGCTGGGGGATAACACCTGTGAGGCTAATTCTAGCTCCTCTGAAAACTTCTTTTGCAGTTGTTGGTTCCTGAAAACCTAAAATTCATGAGTAAAAGCTAATGAATACGGCATCTTATTCTCTGCAATGTTGTGTTGTAGAGATCAACAATATGGACAATGATGGGCAACAATAATAAGTCAACATAATGATGTATTTTCCATTATAATTTCCACTATATGGATTTCATACACAATGTAATTCATTCATTCATTACAGTAATCTACCGGTTAGAGGTAGGTTGTGATGAAAGTCAGAGAATATCCAACGAACTCTTACACGTGCTGTGCCCTTTCTACCTCTTGTATTTCTTTCTTCATCTCAGCATAAGTCCTACCTTTCTTCATCCAGTCCATAAAACCGATTCTCTTCCTTCCCCTTCCCCGCTTACCCAACATCCTTCCCTCTATCACGACCTTCAGCAAACCATCGTCCCTCATTACCCCTTCCAGCCACCTACCCTGCCTTCCCCTAATCTCATCTATAAGTTTCCTCTCCTCGCCCACCATGTCAAGCACTTCCTCATTTGTCTTCCTTTCCGTCCAACGCACCTTCTCCATCCTCCTCCTCACCCACATCTCAAAAGCCTTCAGCCTATTTTCGTCTTCCTTTCTCAAGGTCCACGTTTCCGCCCCATACAACGCCACACTCCATATCAAGCTCTTTACTAGCCTCTTTTTTACATCCTTACTTAAGGTCCCCGTCATCAGCTCCCTTCTATTATTGAACGCTTCCTTCGCTAGCGCTATTCTCCTCCTAATGTCTTTGCTACTATGTCCCCTTTCTTCTAGCGTACTACCCAAGTAATTAAATTGTTCAACTTGCTCCAGTTTGTGACTTCCTACTCTTATCACCAGCTTCGCTTTCTTTGTCCTAGAGAATCTCATTACTTTTGTTTTCCTATTATTTATCTTCATTCCGTATTTCTCACACTGCTTTTCCAGTGCATCTACTAAAGTTTGAAGTCCTTTCGATGACCGACTCACCAACGCCTGGTCGTCTGCGAATCTAACCGACTTTATCCACTGGCCTCCTACTTTCATTCCCAAGTCTAGCTCATCCCATGCCTCTCTTACCAATTCCTCAGCATAGATGTTAAAAAGTAAAGGCGACAACGGGCACCCTTGCCGCACCCCGCGACCTATAACTGCCCACCCTGATTCACCGTCCGCTACCCTTACATGAGCCCTCTGCCCCATATATAACTTTCGGATGAGTCTCCTATCACGCCAATCTATTCCTATTTTCCCCAGTATCTGCATTAGTTTCTCCCAGTTTACTCTGTCAAACGCCTTTTCGAAATCTACAAAACAAGCGAAAACATCCTGATTATGCTCTATGTTTCTATCTATAAGTGTCCTCATTACCGCAATCGCATCTCTGGTTCCCCTCCCCTTCCTAAACCCAAATTGGTCATCGCCTAAATAGCACTTTGCTCTGCTCTCCAACCTTCTATTTAGTATTTTAAGCAACACTTTTGCTGCGTGCGAAATTAAACTGATTGTTCTATACTCCTCGCATTCTGACGCTTTCTTCTTCTTCGGGATAGGTATTAATACTGTTTTCACGAAATCCTCTGGCCATACTCCTTCCTCGTAGATCCTGCGAATAAGTTCGAAAAACGATTTTCTCCCCCTACTACCTAGATTCTTCAGTAGCTCCGAAGGTAGGTTATCGGTTCCCACGGCTTTTCTACCCTTCATCTCTCTTAGTGCCCTCTCTATTTCACTCTCAAGTAACTCTGGTCCGAGGTTATCCTTATCTATTGTTCCTTCGTCCTCTAGATCTAGGCTAAGGGGTCTATTCTCGCTGTCATATAGCTCCTCTACGTATTTTCTCCACCTTTCTTGGATATCTTCCTGTTCGATTAATATCTTTCCTGTTTTGTCCTTAACCTTTGGTATCGCTTGACCTCTCTTACCACCCGATAACATTTTCACCTTGGCGTACAAAGCGCCCACTTCCCCCTCCTCCTGCATCTTTTCCATTTGCTCACATTGTCCCTTCCACCAGTTTTCTTTTGCCCGATTGGTCACTCGCCTGAGTTTATTATTCAATTCCTTGTACTTCCTCTTGCCTACGTCGGTGTTCACGTTTTTCCATATCCTTCTCTCCTCCATTTTCTTTATCATTTCTTCTGCAACCCACTGCTTCTTAACCCTCTTCTTTTCCACCGTTCCTATTGTTTTCTCTGCCGCTCTTGCGATGCCTGTTTTTATAACCTCCCATCTCTTCTCTATGGTTCCCATCCGCTTCTCTTCACCTATGTTCTTTTCTACTAGCTCTTGGTATTCCCTCCTTTTCAACCCTTTCAATGCTTCAAGGTTCCACCTCTTTATCTTCCTACCTTTACAAAGCCTTTTGAATCTAACTTCACACTTCATCATCACCAAGTTATGATCCGAGTCCGCATCCGCCCCTGGATAGCTACGACAGTTTTTTACACTGTTCCTAAATCTCTGCCTCACCATTATATAATCAATTTGGTATCTCCCAGTGTCACCCGGCATTTTCCATGTGTACCTACGCCTGGGGTGATGTTTAAACCAAGTATTTGTCACTACTAATTTATTTCTTCTACAAAATTCAACTGCCTTTTCCCCGCGATCATTTCTTCTTCCTAACCCAAACCCTCCTACTTCTAATCCGTCCCTCCCTTCTCCCACCACTGCATTCCAGTCACCCATCACTATCAGGTTTTTCTTCCCCGGCACTTCTCTAATTATTTCTTCTACTTGCTCGTACACCTCTTCCACCTCTTCCTCCCTATGGTTGCTCGTAGGCATGTATACCTGGACCAGTACGAAATTCGTCGGGCGTGCTTTTATTTCTACCACTAGTATCCTGTCGTTCACCTGTTCAATGTTTACCACCCTCAGTCTCAACTTTGTGTTCAGTACCATGCCTACCCCCCGTTGACTCTCATCTCCCCCACTATAGATCACCCTGTAGTTATCACTCCAATAGTCCCCGCTATCCTTCCATCTAACCTCGCACAATCCCAAAGCATCTATTTTTCCTTTTTCCATTTCCTGCTTAATATTTTCAAGCTTCCCGGCCCTCATCATGGTCCTTATGTTCCAAGTTCCTATTTTTACCACTGTTTTCCTCCTCCTCTTCCTCTTTTTCTTCTTCTTCTCCCTCCTTTCCCTTGTATCTTCTGATGATGATTCTGATTCTGTGCAAGGATTTCGTGTGATGACGACCGCGGAGGCCTTGCCTCCCCCGCTGCCGGGCACGACACCCGCCCTAGTGGGCGGCGTCTCGGAGTTGCCAGGAATCAGATCTCTTTGGATGACTTTCATGTTCTGGGAAGTGATAGTTGAGAGGTATCCCACGCGACTCAACGGTATTTTTAACGTGACACCATCACGGAACTGCCTTTCGTCTGGCTCCTACCCTTCGACCTTACTGGCATGGGTGGCCCTACCAGGAGCAATGTAATTGCTCCTGCCAGTCCAGCTCTAGGGGTCATTGGAACGCACAAGCCCTTCCACCACGTCAAGGTCGTAGTTCAAGGAAGAGACACAATGTAACCGTGGGCAAAAATATTAGTCCATTAATGAGCTATTTTTGGGTATATAAAAATAAAAACACTGCTGTAAAACATTTTCACTTTAATTGTTCGTATTAAATTATGGAAACGAATTTTGTGCAATAACCTCGTCGTTTGAGCAAGGCCTCATGCTGCAACACGTATCTTGCCTCAAGCGATTCCGGTATTTATTTAAATTAAACTTCTCGCGTATGTTATGCTTTTTTAAATTATTATATTTTTTTCAACGCGCTCCTTAGAAAATCTGGAATTCCAATGTAGCGGATAAAACAAATTACTATTTACTTCAAAAAGGTACTGAATTGTACCTCGGCTAAATAAAACCATTCGCCATACCTACTTGTAGCGCAAATACGTCCATGGAGCAGGAGTACCTGGTAAATAATACAATACAGCACTCAAACTCATATCGAGTATGAATGCTCAGCAAGTTAGTGTTGAGTGCCTACTCGGATTAAATCCATAATACGGTTCAGATTATACATTTTCCCCTCATGTTTTACACCCTTTTTCATATCTTCTATCCCCTTTAAATATATGTCATATTTATTTCCATTAGTAGGGTCCCGTTCTATTTTTTCAGTGTTTAAAGACATGAATGTGGTAGCAATCGAAAAAGTACCTATTTGGTTTAAACTCTTTTTTATACCTAATTAAATTCATATAATTAGTACAATCCCTCAAAAAGCGCATAAATCATGTTCTATATGCAACGGAATTGTTGAGGATATGAGCCATAGCCAAGCAACGTATTTTTTCATTGAGGCGAAGTTATAATATCGTCAGGGATACATTCAAGCAACTGAATCTCGCAAAAATAGAGTGATGCAAAGAGCAGACAGAATGTTGGACGCTTGTCAACTCTGTGAGCGCATACAACATTTATAAGTAAAGACAATGAGATAGAGGAGCCCTTTTCTCTGTTTAATGCCTGAGCTAAAGAGTAAAGCCATCGAAAAACATGCTTTGACTGTGGAGGCTATTCCACGTTGGTGGTCAGCATTCAGATTGAGATTAGGTTGAAAAAGTGTTATTAAAATCATCATTTGTGAATTTACTCTCCTATTTTGAGCGTAATTACCAATTTTTTGAGAAGTGGAACGATATCACCCTTCAGCATAATATCCAGCATCAATAATTTATTTAACCGTCTTCGCATTCGATACGTAACGGCATACGGTAGAGAGTATTGAAGGGGAGCATGTTGGGTGAGAGCTGGAGGAGCATGAGCACAATATTGATTTTGAGCATTTTGAAGGACAGCAACCGACAGAAAGAGTTCAATCGAGATTTATTCTTTGAAATTATGTATTTTTTGGAAACGCATGAAAAAGTCTTCCGCTTTGGCAGACATTAGTTGCAGAAATCTACGAAGAATGAATTTTAATTTAGTAGAGTGCTAACGGTTATGATATTCGTAGCGATTCGAAATGTTTAGCAGCTCTTAAGCAGCATTAAAGTTGAACTGTTTTGCATGAGGGTTATTTGAATAGCTAATAATGTGACCCGGAACGGGGGTCTTTGGAATGAGAACTGATCCGAATGATCGTCTCTCGTTGTATCATACCTTGTCCCGCGATTTTCTGTTTTCAAATGGGGAGGTGATATTTAGGTCATAAGTACGTTTTTAATAACACCTTGAAGTAGTGGTCAGTACTTGGCTCGTTTCTTTTCATTCTCATGGATGCATGCTCACCAAAGCTATTTTGAAGCCATCCATCCACCGTATTCACCAGATTTGAACCCCAGTGCCTTTTCTTTATTTCCAAACTTAAAAAAGCGGACAACAGTTTGTGTCGAACGAAGAGGTCATCGCCCAAACAGATGCCGATTTTGAGTACCATCCAAAATCCTACTTTTTGGACGGCTTAAAAAAGTTGGAGAAACTCTTGGAAAAGTGTATACAGATGAAATGAAATTATGTTAATAAATAAATAAAAATCAAACCAAAATAATTTGATTTTCTGCCTTCTTCTAAGGACATATTAAACGACCCTAGTAAGGAATAATAAATGGCAAAAGTAGGATGGCACAAATGGGAGCAGGTGGAGTGTTTCAATTGCTTGGATAGTGCGATGGAATAAAAAGGGAAGCTTTGTAAAGATATTTGAAGAATAAGCATATGGTGGGGAATCAAGAACTCTTAAGAGGATTGTAACAAGCTGCCGACGTTTTAGATATATTTGTGCAAAGGAGAATGGAGGAAGTGTGATGGACGGAGAGGAAGACAAATGTGGAAGTCGATAGAGAAGATTAGCAGTTAAGAGTCGGGTGTTGATATAGGTAGCAATAGATTCTGAAGGTCATAATAGAGGAGAGTATAATGGGTAAAAGGAGAGGAGAAAGGTATAGGAAATACTTTGCGTAAGGGATGAAAAGTGGTGCGAAGAAAACGTATTCTGAGCTGTAGAATGAAATCGTGCAAAATTTGTGTTTGTACTTGAGGAGATTTACGGATCGTGAATGTTCAGTGAATTATTTTTAGCTGTCTTCTATTTTTCATCCGAGATATCTTAAAGTCATTGCATACACCAGTGTGGTCATTCTTGAAAAAAAGCGAAATACGTGGACGTTTGCAGGTTTGCTCAGAATGAATTGAAGTGATTTTTATGATATCTGTCATTCCATCGTAGTGTGCAGAAAGGTATGAACAATCTAGTGAATTGAACTTAACCTATCGGATTAATTGGAAAATCTCTCGTTTGGTCAGTAATAAATAGATAAGTTCGTAATTTAAATGCAACATATTAAGCAAATTTATTTATTAGCTATGTTATTATGTTTTTGTTTATTTTCCCCAAAGATATTTTTGCATGGATACCGTTTGTAAGTGAATAAGAATTTTTGGAAGTCAAAATTTATTATTCGCGAATAAAAAAACAACTTATTTACAATTGTTTGCATGAATAGGATGACCAGATGTGGGTGTAAAAAATAACTGAGTAATTTGCAAAATGTTTCATTTATTTGCAATTAATAACAATATATAACGCCCACCAAAAAAACCACCTTGACCAGGAAAAAAATGTAAACTTGGAATTTTTACAAAAATGACCAGAATATAAAAAGGAATTCTTTCACTCATTTGGCTTTGAACGGTGTTTGCATATGGAGAAGGGCGTGCATTTACATAATATCGGAAGGCGTGTTATGCATATTTTCGCTTTATTATCATCGCTTTGAAAAATCAATGAATTCACACTGAAACATCAGAAAACGCTTATTTCGAGTAGTTGGGAGTCATTTTAAATTAATAGCTCTAATATGCCATTCAAAGTCGTGTAGTAACCTATAGATTCCATTTTATTTCAAAAGCAACTATGTAAGCTGAATGATAGATATGATTATTTGTTTTCCTAGTATTTAATATATTTGATATTTAGAATCTACTTTGACAATATGCATGTCATTATTAACATTTTTACATGCATAAATCGCATGGTCTATGAGTAAACCTATCGATAAATCTATTGCTTAGCCCTAAATGTTTTATCTAAAGCCTAGAAACTTCTGTAAAGGTAATAACCCCTATACATTTTAAACCCAAGTTAAAACTATTGAATAAATTCAGCCTCGTGCTTCATTCAATGTCCTACTTGAGAGAATGTATATAAGAGAAATTTCAAGCCAGTTTTCCCATTTTGTACTAATAATAGTCTTGGTGGATATTAACGTAGGGAAAAAAACTGTTGGGATTATATACGATTTCATTTGAATGTGCTAGTTTAGTTTGATCAGCTGAAATATCAACATATTATGTATGCATGAGTTTTGGACTCAAAAAGGTTTGCAAGATTTGAAATTCTCCAGAAAAAGTAAATTATATTTTCCTGGAAAAAGTTATTTTAGGGAATTTTATTTCTATATATTGCTCCGGTAACAATATGAGCAGCCTAAAATTAAATTTCCTGAGCTCACTCTATAGGTACAAAAAACATCATTGTAAAATACGGGTTTACTACCAATCATAGTTACTGCAGCCAAGCTAACATAAAAACGAATATCCTTAATATTCGGAGACCCATTCTCCCGCCTCACATTTTTTAAGGCTAACCTATGAAAAACTAAATCTTAAAAATTTTAACAATTAGTTACGAATACGGTGGACAGTACAGAGAAATCGCCTTAAAGGGAATTTAAGCTATTTATGTGGAATGCAATAACTTATTATCAATGAATTCTGAAAAAAAATTATTATCAGCGATAGTCACAGAAGATATATTCCAACTATTATCGGCTAGACATGAATATTACTGAAATAACTAAAGGGCATATGAGAAAGGTGAAATAAATCTGTATAAGGGATTAAATCGATGATGAGTAGGGTAACCTACCCTTTGTTAATATTCATGGTCAATAAGACAGTGATTGTAGTACAATGAGCCTGCGAATAACTGATAATAAGAGTTTGCTGAGCAAATAAAAAATAGAAAGGGATATTAAAATTAATATGACACGTTTAATAGTTTAAGAGCTGGAGAAAAGCGGAATGAGAGACATTACCCATCTTAGTTGTTGCATAAAGATGGAGGAACACGTTATAATGTGCTGTTGTTTTGGCAAAAAATTATGCTTAATTTTTTAGTCCTGAAAAAGTTGAAGGAAAATTGCGGTTTATTACTGGAAGTTGATACCTAAGAAGGACAAGAAGACACTTGAAGTTATAATCATTATGCTATTTGAGTATTTGCTTGGATTTGGGAACAATGGAAAGACAAACTTAAACTTAAATCCTATTTATAAAATTTTACAGCTATACATTCCCTTTTTTCTTTATGATAAGAGATTTAAAATTATTTTTATGATCCTTGCGTACAAACTGACCGCAGATATATTGCGACTTATGTGACGTCTTACCTCTTACTTGGCAATCGTGGTCTTTGTTTTCTGCATTCATCTGGGAGTATTTAATACGGTAGGCTTAATAGTGACGAAATACGACGAGCAGGTCCAATATAGTTTCAATGTCAGAATTAGTGTGAAATGAACGGACTTGCCTATGCACACGAATTAATTGTTCGATGGTATTGTTACCTATCCTGGAATCATCCAAATCAATAGGGCAAAACACAGAAGATATTGGCATGTAAAACACAATATATGGCTGTAAAACTAAGGAAATGGAGAAAAAAAAATATTTTTGACTTGAACTCACGACCTGTCAACAGTCAGGTACCATCGACAAAAACATTTCTACCAGATAAGCCTGATTTTTCAAAATGAGAGAGCTTACTACTTCAAAGAAGTACTCCTTACACTCATATACTCGAGTACAATAATGTTTCTACGAGGTCCGAACACCCCTTTTTGTAAAAATAGGAATACCATTATACGCGGAATCAAGTAATTTGCTAATGAAATGCAAATTAATTGGTAAATAGCATCAAAAGGCATATACGTACAGTTAAGTCTACAGGTATTTAAGCTTTGGTCATTTTTCGTAAGCTGTATCATAATGGTAAACAACAGTAAATTTTCACGTGACAAAACTCTCTTCACTACTGTCCAAAGAGATTCGTATTCCACCGAGATGTTATCAGATCATATGCGCGAGAACTAATGTGATATGGTTAGATCAAGCATACTCTAATAATGTTCCCATTTGCCGGTAATTATTCCCCATCTTGGATGCGTAAAGTCGGAAGAATTAATATTGTTCTGCACTTATGCACCCGGAAATCGTTTACAGATATTTGCAGTTGTCAGCAGTATGAGAAAATGCGTCATAAAGCTACAATACTATGCCTGGGCGTTTAAGGTTAAAAATATATTATAGGAAAACAATGGCTAATAGATCGTAAATATTAAACAAAATTGGAAAATTTTGGTTTAGTTCACCCAAATAAAATATCATGGAGAAACACAATACCGTATGAAGTAGATTTTTAATCGATACACCATCAATGCTAACGCTTTATTTTCATCTTCAAAAGTATTGGACAAAGGAGCCTCTAGGGGAAAGGTATTTAATCAATGATTAATGAGAAACTAAACAACGTATTCCACCATCGGGATGTAAAGAGTACGATAAGGAAAATGGCAGGTTGTGAATTAAACATATGTACAGCATGAGGCTGTGGGATGACACATGGTTGTCCATGATCGCCATTGAAGTTTGACGGATTGGCGAAGGAAGTAATTAGAGGAGAATGGGAGGAGAGGGAGGCTGAAACGAAATTGGATAAAGAACTGATAAAAACAGATCTGCGGAAGGCCACGCATTAACAAACATGTCAGCTTTGGAACTGCAATGGGCGATGAGTGCTTTTAAGTTGAAGCATGAGAGTTAGAATGATTGAGGAGAAAAAGCGAATGAATATATTTTATTTTAGGTTATCTGAAAGTAGCCATGGATGCGGGGAGATGCAAATCAAAACTGTAGATACTTAGTTTGATAATCATTATGTATCATTGATGACAGGAAGAGATCCAACTCCTACAGTGAGAGGTGCGTTTTGGACTGATGGAGAACGCCAACCTTTTCAATATAACTTTTAGAGGTGGTAACCCGCTTTAGTGGGCCATAATGAACATTTAGGTTTTTTCCCATATCATTTGCGACACTAAGCTCCAAATTCCACATTTTTTTATTTTTAAAGCATTTTTTTTATTTCACCTTATCTTATCTCACTGTCTTATTTCACCCCCTTTGGCTCTCACCCCTATTTTACCGTATCCAAATTCTCTTAATTTCTTGATCTATTTACTAAATCCACTTCCATAAAATATGGTACGGGTGAAAATAAGGCGATCCGACAAATGAATGTGGCCCCTCGGCAATCTGGGAATCTAGAAAATCTGCCGCAACTCCCTCTCTGGAGCATAAACTTGGTTTAAAATTGCGTATCGGTTATTATTTTTACCAACTCACTGCGTCCTTTTCGTCTTCCTTGATACGGCAATGCAATCAGCCTTTAGTATTGCTGCTGCCTGTTTAAAAAAAATAGATTTTCATTTATTTCTCCTTCTCAACGCATTCTTATAATTTACTGTGGTAATGTTTTTCTGAAAGGTTCAAGATACATTGCCCTCCTAATGACATAAAACGTAGATACCTGAAAAATATTATTTCATAATACTTTGTGAATAAATGCTTGTTGAAATAAGCTTTACTCTGTTTTATTGAACAAAATGTGTTTCATTTGACAGCCCATGAACTGGTTGATTTAAACCTCTTAGCAAGTAACCTGAATTCGTGATTTTTAAGGAATCCTTTCAGATATTAGGATAACTTGTTATTTAATTTTAGAGTTCAAAAGCTAATTCCTAGTGAGCTACTCTCCGTACACTAGCGCGTAATTGCATAGTATTAGTCACAGAGGAAGGTAATGGGGAATGATTTTGGTCGAAATGCGAAGCTTGGGGAAGGTTGTAGGTCCCTAAGGAAATGGGACATCTAAGAGGGGACATGGTTTTCAAAAATATTCAGCTTCGAGGCGCACTCTCCTTTCAGATGGTTTCTTCTCTCGAACTTCTCCATCCATCGTCCTTTTCCTTCTTGGCGAATAGTCTCCGGCGGGACGTCCCTTTTGTGGCCACTTTGCCACAGATGTTTCGCGAAATGGGATTTATCGATTCCGCAAATGTTTCATGTATTCTTCAGTTCTCAGGTTTAATGATCTCCCATTCTGTCCCACGTATCGAGTGAACTCGAAAATATCTGTTAAGCTGATGTTTTGTTAAAAAAAATGTAAGCCTAAACGCTAATATAATCTAAATCAAATTGAATACAGAATCTAAGGAACGCCTTTACGACTCACCTTCCAGCGCGAAACTGTTTTAAAATGATGATTACAAAAGGCATACGCAGTGGACAATCTTAGGATATGGTGTATTTTTCGTACGCTTTTTTTATTTTAATTTATAATTTAATATTTTCATGGTTGACATTGTTGGTGTTGTATCTTATGGAATTGCTTCCCATCCCTATGGTTTGAGTTCCTTCCCGACTGTGGCGGATATATTTTCTATCCACATAGAAATTCGGTCTCCAAACTCAGGCGATGTATGGAGAGCATTTAAAAATTATCATTCCGTCCGTCAAAAGGGGAGCTAAGCTGTGCTACCCTTGGCGTCTTTGAAGCAGTAATACCAATGTCACGTTCTATACACTCATTATTTACTCTATAAACAACTTTCACTTTGTGGGTATTTCAACCTACCCACTTAACTTAGCCAAGGAATTTCCTCCTGCCTTTGGTTCAATAATTCAAGTGATTCAGATAAAAGAGGAAAGAGACTAATGCACCCTGCTCCTTATGAATTTAGTGAGTGAGATAAGAAGGAGAAAATAAAGAAGCTTTTAAGTGAAACGCGACACGCCGATACTTGGCTCCCTCATCGCTATTGATATTCATTTATGAATAAATTCTGCTCCAAGTTTTCGCACTACTGTGGTTGGATACCGATCTAAATTTATTATGTTGGACGTTCACATCCATTCCATGCTCAAAGAAACTCTCTAAGGAAAAGCGACCCTTTAGAGTGAACCTGATCATGCGTCACTAGAGGTCACAGAGAGCTATTCAGGTTGACTCACATTAAGAGCGGAGGTAGAAGTGTCAGTTTCTTATACACGCCTTAACGAAACTTTTTTATGCTCATCTTCCGCAGGTGGCTGTCTTCCTGAAAGCTGAAGATAAATATCTAACACCAACGCCTATCCATCACGCCTGTCCACGGAAAGCCAGGTGAAGAGGTGAACGTACATCTTCTCGTAAGTATAAATATATACACTTTTATACTCCCAGGACCCATATTTTCCCCAGCGCTTTTTTGAAAGCACGCAATAGGGTCATGTGCCTTCTCAAGTTCAACCATCCGGTTCACCTTGTCTCTCTTAAGGCCAGGTACTCAAGTGGAAGTTAAGATTACAAATAAAAATAAATGAAATTTCGTGGACTTGAATGAAGCAGATATGAAATGAAAGAACTCTGAACATTTCATAGTCACTTTTTCGACTTGCAATGGGATCTTGAAATGCAAACTTCGGTTGCGAGTACGACGCAACCATAACGTTTATAATTTCTAGTGGGTGGTTCTTCTTATGAGTGATGGTTCTTATGCTGTTGGAAGTTTTAAATAAAGTTTAAAATACCTTATTTACTTCAATACACTGATTAACCTCCTTCTGTTAAAGGAATAAATTGCCACCAAAAAAAATCCCGGTCCCGATTCCCGGTCCAGGCCGATTTTTTCCCGTGGAAATTTATCCGTTATTCCATCGCCGTGTTTAGCGGCAGTTATAAGTAACTTCATTCCTTCCGTTTGTTTATCTACCACTTTTTGATTCCATTAAGCTCATGATGCTGATTCTATTGTGGGCATATCGCTTATGGAGAAACCCTCTTGTCCTCCGCCTCTTTCCCGCGCTCTGATCCACTCCATTGGCTCCGTTGCTCAAGCTAAACCAATTCTTCCGACTGAATCGTATTTCTCCAGCCCCTTCATGTGAATGTCTCGACAAAATGACGAGTTTCGAGCGAATCATTCGCTCTTATCTGCTCTTATTTTATTGTTAAGGCTGGAACATCAAGCACTGAAATATCTCCGTAATGCAGATGATTTTTTCTTTCGAATCGTACTCATACATTCAGGTAATGAAAACGGATTTCCCTTTTCTACACCCACTTCTATCATAAACCTCACCACACTCCAACATTGTTCCCTTTCTTGCGTTGGTTTCAATTGACAGATCAATTCCCAAAGCTCCTCTCCAGAAAAAAAGAAAAGTTTCACGCAGGATGTTGTGGATTATGAACAAGGTGGGCTAAGGGATTAAGGAAGATGATGTATCGAATCGAAATCTAGGTCGTATACATTGTATTTTTTATACCTGTGGAAAACATATCTTGTCATTATTCACGAAAAAGATGCAAGATTTGTTAAGTTTATTTCCCTCTCACATAACTGACAAAGGGTAAATGAGCATTTTTGTTGGGAAATATTGAATGTATTTGTAAGTTATTGAATTTGTAAATGTAAATGAATGTAAAGGAGTACGTCACCATGCAGTTTTTATTCTATTCCCCACTAGTTTCAAACTCTCATACTAGTCTTACGAGTGGAATCTGCAACTCTAATGTTTTACGATGTCCTGCGTATTTGTATATCGTCATATTATGGAGAATGTTGGAGAAAATTAAGTCAAATAAGGGCTGATTTAGAGCGTGAAGTCATATTCTTTACTACTATAAAAAAGGGTGAGCATGGCAGTTATTTTAACAGATGAGGTGAGATAATTCATATAGTTTATCATTTTTAATGCAATATATATATATATATATATATATATAATATGTGACCTTTCGCAGTTTTTTCTTGTCAAAATCCAGATTCTGAAGGAAAGATTTTGACTTATAAACAAATTAAACAGTTAAGGAATGTAAAAGTTAAAAAGATAAACTCAAGCGATAAAAACAATATTTCGTTGATTTGTTAAATTTTAGTATCTACACTTATTTCATAATTAGTTGTTGGAATAATAGGGAAAGATTAAACGTCAAAACTCAAAAAATCACATGCACGATGTTGGAATAAGTGCTGGTGCCAAAAAAAAAGAGGAACTGCGGAACTGGCCGCGCAGTAACTTTAATGGAGTCACCCGCCAGTGGTCACACATTTGTGTGAAATTCACAGTGAAATAATCATTCGCTAGACTGGGATTCGTACCCTGACCCGATTTCGATTTCGCGCCGAGTGCTCTACCAGTTAAGCTACCCAGTCGAGATACGAGAATACGAGATGCCGGAAGAATTAGAGGGAATATGAAAGTGAAGCCATGTGCTTTATATTCTGCTTTTGATTAGATTAATAAAGGAAAAAAATGAAGCATGGTTTTCCATAAACATAAAATTTAGCTCATTCATTAGAGTAATCTACGGGTTAAGGGTAGGTTATTATGAAAGTCAGAGAATATCCAACGAACTCTTACACGTGTCGTGCCCTATCTACCTCTAGTATTTCTTTCATCATCTCAGCATTAGTCCCACCTTTCTTCATCCCGTCCATAAAACCTATTCTCTTCCATCCCCTTCCCCGCTAACCCAACATCCTACCCTCTATCACGACCTTCAGCAAACCATCGCCCCTCATTACCCCTTCCAGCCACCTACCCTGCCTTCCCCTAATCTCATCCACAAGTTTCCTCTCCTCGCCCACCATGTCAAGCACTTCCTCATTTGTCTTCCTTTCTGTCCAACGCACCTTCTCCATCCTCCTCCACACGCACATCTCGAAAGCATTCAGCTTATTTTCGTCTTCCTTTCTCAAGGTCCACGTTTCTGCATCATACAATGTCACACTCCATATCAAGCTCTTCACCAGCCTCTTTTTCACATCCTTACTTAGGATTCCCGTCATCAGCTCCCTTCTATTATTGAACGATTCCTTCGCTAGCGCTATTCTCCTCCTAATGTATTTTCTACTAAGTCCTGTTTCTTCTAGCGTACTACCCAAGTAATTAAATAGTTGTACTTGCACCAGTTTGTGACTTCCTACTCTTATCACCAGCCTCGCTTTCTTTTTACTAGAGAATCTCATTACTTTTGTTTTCTTATTATTAATCTTCATCCCGTATTTCTCGCACTGCATTTCCGATGAATCTACTAAAGTTTGTAATCCTTTCGATGACCTACTGACCAACGCCTGGTCGTCTACGAATCTAATCGACATTATCCGCTGGCCTCCTACTTTCATTCCCACATCTAGCTCATCCCATGCCTCTCTTACCATCCCATACCTCTCTAGGCAAAGATTTTAAGAAGCAAAGGCGGCAACGAGCACCCTTGCCGCACCCCACGACCTATAACTGCCCACCCTGATTCACCCTCAGCTACCCTCACCTGAGCCCTCTGCCCCATACATAAGTTTCGGATGAGTCTCCTATCAGGCCAATATATTCCTATTTTCCCCAGTATCTGCATTAGTTTCTCCCAGTTTACTCTGTCAAAAGCCTTTTCGAAATCTACAAAACAAGCTAAAATATCCTGATTATGCTCTATGTTTCTATCTGTAAGTGTCCTCATTACCGCAATCTCATATCTGGTTTCCCTTCCTTTTCTAAACCCAAATTGGTCATCGCCTAGATAGCACTTTTCTCTGCTCTCCATCCTTCTATTTGGTATTCTATGCAAGACTTTTGCCGAGTTCAAAATAAAACTGTTTGTTCTATACTCCTCACATTCTGATGCTTTCTTCTTTGGGATAGGTATAAATACTGTTTTCACTAAATCCTCTGGACATACTCCTTCCTCTTAGATCCTGCGAATATGCTCGAAAGACGATTTTCTCCCCTTACTACCTAGATTCTTCAGTAGCTCCATAGGTAGGTTATCGCTTCCCACGGCTTTTCTATCCTTCATCTCTCTTAAAGCCCTCTCTAATTCGCTGTCAAGTAACACTGGTCCGAGTTTGTCCTTATCTATTGTTCCTGCATCCTCTAGATCTAGGCTAAACGGTCTATTCTCGCTGTCATATAGCTCCTCTACGTATTCTCTCCATCTTTCCTGGATAGAAACTTTTGTATCGTTTGACCTCTCTTATCTCGCAATAACACTTTCACCTTGGCGTACAAAGCACCCACTTCCCCCTCCTCCTGCAGCTTTTCCATTTCCTTGTATTGCCCCTTTCACTTTCATTGTCCCTTGTTGACATTTTTCCTTATACTTCTATCCTCCATTTTCTTTATCACTTCTTCCGTAACCCACTACTTTTTAACCCTATTCTTTTCCACCTTTCCTATTGTTTTTTCTGCTGCCCTTTCGATGCTTATTTTTATAATCTCCCATCTTCTCTCTATTGTTCCCATCCGCTTTACTTCGCTTTAGTTCTTTTCTACCAGCTCTTGGTATTCCATCTTTTCCAACAACTTCAATGCTTCAAGGTTCCACCTACTTATCTCCCTACCTTTACAAAGCCTTTTGAATCTAACTTCACACTTCAACATCACCAAATTGTGATCTGAGTTCGCATCCGACCCTGGATAGTTACGTGAGTTTTTTACACTGTTCCTAAACCTCTGCCTTACCATTATATAATCAATGTTGTATATCCCAGTATCACCCGGCATTTTCCATGTGAACCTACGCCTGAGGTGATGTTTAAACCAAGTGTTTTTCACTACTAATTTATTTCTTCTATAAAACTCAACTGCCCCTTCACCGCGATCATTTCTTCTTCCTAGCTCCAACCCTCCCACTTCTAATCCGTCCCTCCCTTCTCCCACCACTGCATTCCAGTCACCCATCACTATCAGGTTTTTCGTTCCCGGTACTTCTCTAATTATTTCTTCTACTTGTTCGTACACCTCTTCCACCTCTTCCTCACTATAGTTGCTCCTAGGCCCTGGTGGGTGGCGTCCTGTATATGCCAGGAATCAATTCTCTGTGCATGACTTTCATAAGCTTGGAAGTGATAGTTTAGTGATAATCCCACCCCACTCAACTGAATTTTTAACGTGACATCATCACGGAAATAACTTTCGTCTGGCTCCTACCCTTTGACCTAACTGGCATGGGTGGCCCTACCAGGAGCAATAGTACTTGCTCCTCCCATTCCACCTTTAGGGGTCATTGGAACGCACAAGCCCATCCACCACGTCAAGGTCGTAGTTCAAGGAAGAGAAAAGTTTACTAAAAATAAATATCTTTATGTCATACGAAACATTTTTTTTAATTTTTTCATGTGAATGAAAGTTTAGCCTAGCACTGGAAATAATTATATTCGATTCTAGGATATTAGCCTCACAATGGATTACCTACTAACATAAATATGAAAAAAAATATTTTTTTTCGACAGTTTTGCATGTTAAATGTTGTCTACTTATGCAATACCACAACGAAAAGCATGGCACACTATTTCATACTAGATATTGACATAAGTTCATTAAATATGAAGATTTGTGTATTTAACGGAATAATGAGCTTCAATAAACATATAATATTTAGAAAATCTTTAAATTAACTAAAGTTAAGGTGCTAAATATAAATGAGGTCTCACCCCATGCTTTTTCTTGTGGTCTTGCATAAATATAAATCTCTAGGTCTTATGTTTGTCCAACTCAACAATTATTTACATATCTCTTGTCAGCCTACATATTTTAGGATGGTAAAATTATAGAGATCGTAAATTTTGATAGATATTTTGAAGGTCATCCTACTCGCCCCGAAAGTCTGTTGGGGGAAATTTGTCCACACTTTGGACGAGCAATCGACGCTGCATAAATATCAAGCACTAGTAATGATTTACTGGAATGCAGAAAGATTTTCCCTTATTTCCTTTTCGGTTCTAGAAAGATATAATTGATAATGTTTTTCATATTATGCTCTGTACAGCTTATTACACTTCACAATTTGGAGTACAATTTCAATTGGATGATGAGGATTGTTTGCGCAATATAAAATTATTACTTTTTGTTAAATAATTGCATGAAATACGAGGTGCATCGTATCGAACTCCTATTCCTCCCGCACTACGGCCGTCAGTTCCGAAAACTGATTGGCTCACTCAGCCATTCCTAACCTTTAAATCGCACGCAAACAGGAACTTTCCTATTCAGTCGTGTCAATCCTTACGTTTCTAAATCCGATCCATTCCTCCGATTATTATACTACGCGTTTAATCGAATGGATTGCAGTACGAAGGGTTGAAAATGCATAGTGGAATAAATTAAGAGTAATAATAATAAGAATGCCTAGATGATTATTAAGTTCATGTCGGAGAATACCTGTGATAATGATAATACTTATCAGTGAAAGCAAAAAACACAATTAATATTGCTCATCGCCCTCAGAGTTGTTAATTGTATTAGCACATAGCAGCAATTTTGTTTAGCAAATGTGAACCTATGTTTGCTTGTGGCTTCAGATGTTTTGTAATGGTAGGTACTATGTTTTGTAGTATTTCTTTCCTCTCCTCTTTTTCTCTCGTTTCTTCATTTCCTTCGAAGTTAATCCGCTTTTTTTTATATTCTCCCCCTAAAGACGTGCCTAGATGACGTGATCCCCTCCCCTTCTCTTCTTTGCTTTCACTCAAGGAACAACGTGAGCCACATCTGTTGAGTAGTCCCGTTCATAATCTCATCGATCCCTCCCTCTCCACACTTCTTGTACCCTCTTCTGCGAACACCCTCTCCTTCAAACTCCCGTTTCGGGAGACTTCTACGGTACCCAACTCATCAGCTTTAATCGGAAGGCGCTCCGACCTGCTGAAAGTGCCAACTGCTCTTCTTCGTCTCTCGCCGTCCTCTTTCATCTCGTTTTCCTTTTCTTGTTACCCTCCATGCCCAGGAAATATATCTTCATCTTTAAGAGATTCTAAACGCTCCTCCTTTTGCTAAATCTCTATATTACGTTCGAAAGAATACCTTGACAATCACAAATAACCCAAACAAATGTATTAAATACATTGTTAGGTCTTGGCAACTATCTTATCAGAAAATCCTTCAGAATTTCGAGAAATATAGGCACCGCAAAGCATCCAAATCAAATTGCGTACTCAAAGCTATTTGTCAAAGTGCAAGGAATTCCTGTATAATTCTTTGGCACTACATTCATGGGAAAAACACTCTTCCATTATACTCTTATTCATGAGAGAATAATGGAAGACAGTCAAGATATCCAAAGCAATATGGAGTATGAGAAAGCCCTAATAACATTGCTTCAATCCCATAGCAGTACCAAGAGTAGTCTAAGTCTCTCTGTAGTGCTTTCCTGTCTGAGAAGTTTCGTGGACCACTGAATTTATAGTGAGGGATTTGAAGTCAGTAGGTCTTGAAAGCAAATACAAAGAGAGATATGGCAGAAATGGGCTTAAAAGCGAAGGAGCAAGAAGTCGTGTAGGAAATACAATTACAATTCATTCACATGTATATCTTCTAAGTACTCTGCGAGCCGCCATATGGTAGTGAGGCATGGGGTGCTAGGAGGCAAGCTATGTAAAGTGTATGTAGTAGGCACAAGGAATAAGCCGAAGGGAGAGGACAGAGTTGAATTGCTTGTGAACGGAATGCCATAGTATCACGCTCGACTTTTCTTATGGTCACTAATCGTGCATGAGAAGTTAGAATGTTGGTTCCCATACGTTTGACTGAGCATCTTTATTGCATGCTTCTTTACACTGAAGAAAAATCATTTGCCTTGATAGGGACTCAAATCCTGATCCCTGGGAATTTCTAGTCCCGGTAAAGGCGGATGATTTTTCCTCTGTCTTCTCGCACTTAAATGAATTTGCGGGTGACTCCGTAAATGTGGATAGTCCCGTTATGCTCATAATGTATCCCTCCTATGTTATCGCTTCTACCTGTTTTTGATATAATAGTGCTGGGTATAAATAATATCCTCCTTGTCGTACTGAATATCCACATATCTGATTTTGTTCAAGTAAGCTTATCCCAGCGTGTCACGTCTCAGTCTATCGTGACTCTCAATCTAGTCCCTCCATTAGCAAAGTTACATATCTCGATCGTAGCATTTTTAAGAAAACTGTGCGGCTCCCCTTTATATTTTATTTATTTCACGAATTGAATCTTTATATACAGGGTCCCAAAATGTGCGCGGAATATTCAATATGTGGCCTAACTAGAGGGACAGAGCATCTCTCTTATGATTATTCATTTGAAGACCTTCCTATTATTCACTACGTTATTATTCTTACAAATGTATATGTATAGGTTTCATTGCGTCACTATGTCCGGAAAACTTTCGTCTCGCTTTTTGTCGCAAATTTCACTGCCTCAGGTTCAGGTTTATCGGTGACCCATTAAATAGGATAAACATTCTCTATAATTGGAATTAATAATCTATACGCATACATAACAACGCAGCAGAAAGTTATTATTTACTTAAAAATTCTAGATGAAAGCGAAGTGACGGAATAGAAATTAAATCGCAATGCAAATCTTAGTGACAATGAATGACCCGATGAACCTGTAAATTGAATATTCTGTTGAAAATTAGGACGACATTAATTTAAGCATTTTGATAAATATGAATTCAACGAAGTATTGGGGGCAACAGCCGCCTGCGCTGCCCATAATGAGGGTCAGAGGTCATCGGAAATCCCTTGAGAAGAAGAAAACGATACATGAAAAAATCCACTTTCGAACATATGGGCTCCTCATGATCCCACTTTAACATTACACTGCTCTCCCGGAAGGCTATTATTTTCTTACGAGAAATTATTTTCGTTCCATTTTTGACGAAGGGAGTAAACAAGCACTAGTGAAAGAAGCCCACAGTGTACACTCCAGGAAAAACTTTCGACGCAAACTAAAACACCGGCAACACCAAGCTTGGTCAGCTTGTAAAAGATTAGGCAAGAATAACGCAACTTCCGCAAACATGTGCATATCGTATGATCTCCGTGCTACTAGGTATTTCCAAAAAAGTCAGACCATAACTTCTCTGCAAAGAAAAAAGGCGTCCGGTAGGAGTTTTAGTTAGGGGATCTTTGAAAGACCGTTAACGGGCAAACAGAGGAGCCATGAGGAAAAACAGTGGCCTAACCGTTTGAGGAAGGTTGCCTCTGTTTCAGCGGGGGCAATGAAGGGCAAAAGACGAAGAAAGAAAGAAGAGTATTAAAGGCATGTAAAGACTTTTCATTATGGTGTTATTGCTTATTTATTTATTATTTTGTTACGTGCGAGTAGACAATGCCTGGTGGCACAACTGGACTCTACTGTTGCTTTTAAGACGCCAAGGTATTGTTAGGATGGAAGTGAGAAAAAACGAAACTCACAATAGCGATGGGGTACTTTTTCCACCACTTGCATACGTGCGTGTATAAGAGGTAACAGGTTTATCCTGAAGTAGCTGAATTACATTTAGCGGGGTAAGTAGAAATTGCCACGGGAATTAGGAAGCTTGGGTAGCATAGTGGTCTACGCCCTGGCCCGGCAAACCAAAGGTCCGTGGTTCGAATGCCACTCCAGGCCCATATTTTCTCGTGGCAATTTATACACATGTCATCGTTGTATTTGCGGCAAGCGTAAATAGCGGAAGTCAACATTTACATTTAGCGGGGTGGCATGTTAGTTGCCTACATGCCCGGGAGGTGAGAATGCGTAGCGCAGTGTATTCAAATATTTCAGACTGTACTTGTACTTGTCTGCCTTCCTTTGTACTTTCTCCAGCTTGAAAATATCTGTTTTTGTATGAGGATCCCTTACTACAGTTGCATATTCTAATACCAGACGAACCATAGTCCTGTAGGCCATTCCTTTGGTTTCTTTATTACTCTCCTTATTATTTCTCATCACCCAATCCAGATATTTAAAAGCTTTTCTTACAACCTTATTGATGTGTATTCCCCAATCGAGTTTTGACGTAAAATTAACACCCAGGTATTTACAATCGATCAAATTGGCAATATTTTCTCCAAGCAGAATATATGACATATTTTCTTTATTTTTCCTTCTCGTGAATATTATTTGTTTACATTTATTCATGTTTACTTCCATTTCATTTACTGTTATCCATGTAGACAATTTGTCTAGAACATTTTGAAGGATACACTGGTCCTCCTTGTTATTTATCTTTCAATAGGTATGTAATACAGTCATCTGCAAAAAGGACAAATTTTGGACTCAACTTCTACATGTATGTCATTTACGTATGTACATTAAAAACAATAACAGACCCAAAACGCTTCCTTGGGGAACTCCAGATGTTACTTCAGTATCACCGGAGAATTCTTCACCGACTCTTACTCTCTGCGACCTTCCTTTCAAAAATTCTCTAATCCATATTTTTACCCTGCCATCTCGTATTTGTAACCTCTATTTTTCTATCAAATTAAGGTGTATTACCGTGTCAAAAGCTTTTTTGAAATCAATTATCACCGCATCAATTTCACTACCTTGGTCTAGGACTTCAGCAATATCTTGGCATAATCCTAGCAATTGGGTTTCACAAGAAAAGCCTTTCCTTAATCCACGTTGGTATTTGAATAGCCAGTTAGTTTTGTCCCAGAACTCGCGCAAGTACCTAGCAATGTTTTTTTCAATTAACTTATACACTACAGACGTTAGGCTTACAGGTCTATAGTTTCATACTATAGTTTTATCTCCTCCCTTAAAGATGGGTATGACTGTTGCCAATTTCCAGTCGAAATGCAAGCTTCCATTATTTAAAGTGACGAGGAAAAGTCTTTTTATGTAAGGAACTATTGCTTCATCATCTAGTTTTAATGCATCTATGGATACATTACCAGGTCCCACTGATTTATTTCTCGTTTGTTAACGTATTAATTTTAATATTTCACAATCTTACATTCTAATATGGTCAAAATTGTACTCTCCACAGCCAGATAATAACATTCTATCATTGTGATCGTTATTGGTAGTTAAAAAAAACGTATATTTTTCAACCTTTTCCTTATAGCTGCTAGCGTACCATTTATTTAGGTCGTCCACCTTGACCTTGTTATCTAAAATAACTTTTCCATCTTCCCATAATTAGCATTGATATATCATTATTATTGTCTCTTTTCTTCCCAATATATTTATAGAATTTATTATTATTTTTCTGGTCATGTATATTCAATAGATATCTTTCTGAGCTTTCCGTTTTTCAGTGTTTAAACTAATAATTAGGGTTTTATATTTTACCAGATATCTGAGACTTAAATTTCTTAGTTTATACGTGAGCCTCAATTTCCTCTAAGTCTTATTTTTGCGTTGTAATACTCAGGATCGCCGTTGTGTTTAAGTCTTTTCCTCGTAACAAATTTTTCTATTCCCGCGGAAAAAATATTCTTAAAACAGTCCCAAATGTCATCTGGACTGGCACCTTGCCCTGCACTTTTAAGAAAGTTTTCTCTCAGCATATTTTTAAACCCAACCACGTTCGCTTTTTGTAATTTCAGCAAAATTTATACTTTCTTTCTGTATGGTCATCCTCAAATGGCCTTAGAAGGAAGACATCCAGTATGTTATTACCTCTCGTTGCTCCATTCACGAGCTGCTTGAAACCCTCTTCAAGAATAAACCTATTTATAAGAGTTGGAACCTTACCACTACATTTAGCATTTCCTTTTCACTGTACTCCTGGCAGATTAAGATCTCCTGCTATGAGGGTTCGTCTACTTGGTTTTTCTGAGCATAAATCTGCCAAAGCATCCAGCATTCTCATGTCTTCATCCGGTTTTCTGTACACTCCAATTATATTAAGGGCTTTTCTCTTTCCTGGTTATATAGATTTACACTAAGCATTTCGAAATCATCTCTCACCCATTCCAGACTACTCAAGAAACTTGACTTGACGCAAATGAATACAACCCCTCCCCAGTCTGTTCTATCCTTCCTGTACACGTTGAAAGCATCAGAAAAAATTTCATTCGAGTTAATGTCTTCTTTAAGCCACGACTCAGTGCATACTACGTAGTCAGGTTTACACGATTCAATTGATGACTGAAATTCAATTATTTTATTTTTATCGTTATAAGGTGGGTTTTGCGTGGATGTTCCTTGAACTTCAACGTCGCTCTTAGCTGTGAATTTTAAAATATCGGAACGATCTTCTTGAATTGCGCCCTCAGTACCTACCGCTGTGACTGCTGCCTCTCAATAGTTGGACTGAGTAGTTTGGGCAGCATGTAGAAAATCCTCGTTGTCTTGCCCCAGGAAAATTGGATTTTTTCCATTTTAATATTTTTCTGACTTTACTTTAAAATATTTGTAAATAATAGTTCAATTCAAGACGTTATAAAAGCAGTTGTGCTTGAAAATCAACAGAAATCTATTATTTTTTTTATTTTACGTACGTCTATGATTTTCATAACTGTATTTGGTCACCAACGATAAGAATAAATTTCAAGGGCTATCTTTTTATTGATAAAGAATTGAGTTTTATTACATTTTAAGTTAAGGAAGAAATTTCATTCAATTTTACCCTATTTTCCTTGATTTAATGCGAATGCATATTACTCATCTCTGTTTATTCCTATTGCTAGCAAGATTGACATTAATGCCGGATGTACTGCTTCCGCTGATGTGGCGTAGTTTTCAAATAACACAATGGAAAAAACTTTAAAGATTGGGCTCCCATCGGTTGGGTAGGCTAAGCATATTTAAATATACCTCATGTCACATAGAAGTTGGTCTAGTGCATATATATGTCATCGAGTGACTTTAAATCTTTTAAACACAGTCGGAATAGTTTGAAGATCAATATAAGTTAGCAACCCTTAGGTGGCAGCATTATTTTTGTTTTTTAATATTACAATTACATTTCAATTTCTTAGAATTACTGAAATCTTTAATTAAAAAAAACTCTTTTCTGCTATTTCCAAATTTGCGTTTTGCTATGTATTCATCCTACCATCAAAACCCTAAGCAACTAGTAGTTCGAGTATTCATAGCTTGATAGAACAGCGGACCTAGAAATTCCATGATCGCCAATTCCTCAGTCTTCTTTTATATACAGCGTGCATGTAAATATCTGCTCTCACACTACATGGATTTCGAAAAAGCTCCTCTACGTGAGACAATACTTAAATCATTAACGCTAGTTTTTCGAGCTTTACTGACGTTCTCCTCTGTGAATTCACGTACGATTAACACCGTCTCTCTTTTACAAATGGTGTCCTTTGGGATTTCATTTCCTGCAATTTTTGGTCAAGTAGAGAATAGCTGTGCATGCTGCAACCGTTGTCCGATCAGTCATAATTTTCACATGATTCGACGTAGCTCTTTAAAGTTGATTGAAGGCCCATCGGTTATCCATGCTTCCGTACGCCACGAGAGTCGGATTCTCATCAATCATATTGGGGTGTCCCTCTCTCTCTCATCGCGCTGCTTTCCGATCGAATCATCTTCCCGTATCCTGGTCCCTCCCTCCCTTCCTCGTCGTGACGTGGACGTGGGCTCGTATGGGGAGTCGCCATAGTGAAAAGCGACGGAAGTACTCTCCCACTGGCCCCAAACCCATCGCGGTGGTCACCGGTCCCCCCGTACTTCCGGTGGTCAGGCCGCAGATATCCCCGTATTCCATGACAAAAGCGGCCAGTGGATTCGTTGCGGCTGGGCAGTCTTGGCCTTCTCATTCTAGTGGGTCATCATTTTCCCGCAGGCTTCGGTGAAATTCATTCCCCCGAATATCCTAAGTGCTACTTCCTTATTGATTTTCGTTTTGTTATCCCTTTTAGCTCCATCTCTCTCCCCCCGTTACTCTCGTATGTGAAGAATAAAATGATTTCATTGTTCATTTGCATCAACGTTTACTTATTCTGATGGAAACTTCCCTATAATAATTCTCTAGAACAAAGAGAAAAATTGAAAATTCCTTAGAAAACATTTATTTTCTAAGTAATTGTGTGTCATCAGTTCCCTAGCCGGTCTAACTAAATGTTCCGATAATTGAAATTCATGGCATATTTGATTCATTAACCATTAATCAGGGAGTACACTTATGAAATATTTCTTCTTTTCTACTCTTTTAAAATTTCTTCTTCAATTTCTAATTAGACAATTGTAAACGTCTCAAGGCTTATTTGAAGAATTACTACTCGTTTGATCTTCGGAGAGCTTATTTTCGGGAAAATATTCTGCTAATTTTGCTTGAAAGGAAAATGATATTTATTGGTCTTATTTATCAAAGCCGTTCGTTGTTTAGCGTAGGTATGCCTCTTAATTTTAGACGGTTGGGATATATGGAGAACAGTTCATACTGTATTATATTATTATATTACTATATTATTGTAGACCGTCGGCATCGGTGGCGGCGGGGTAACGTCCTCGCCTGCTAACCCAATGGTCGCGGGTTCGAATCCCGCCTGGGGAGGATTTTTCACTTCGCAGGACATGGTTGTTCGTGATTGTCCGTTGTTGATTGTTTAAATACCCCGATGTAAAGGCCAATATGTGCTGTTTTCGGTGGTAATATATAATAAATAAATAAATAATAAATAAAATAAATTATTGTAATTAAACAGTTACAAGTAGGCCATTACAAGGTGGTTGCAGTGAAAACAGCCGAGTATAAAAGAATAAACCTTTATAGAATTCTACTTTTTAACCTATTTAAAAAAATAATTAATCTTCTTGGGAAAGGGCTCAAATAGGTTTGCTGGTAGTTCGTTCTAGTCCCGTATGGTTCTATTCTAGAAGGAGAACTGTTTTACGTTTGTTCTTTGTGATCGGCAGTTTATCTTGAACTGGTGATCGTTTTTCCCCACAAAGTTAGGCTTTACCAAAGTCCTTCCCAAATTCGTCCCATGGTTTTTACTCACTCACTATTTTATGCATCCCACATAGCCTGCTGCTCCTTTTCCTCCTAACCTGTAAACTCTCCCATCCCAGTACTTTATGCATTTCTGTAACACTCTCTGTTTTAAATATTTACTGTTTTTACTAGTTATCTACTTCTGGCATAGTTTCCTGTGAGGTGACAAAATACTAGTTCGCACCGTTTCATCTAGTGATGAATAGCTTCTTATAACAGGTACGGCACAAAGATTCTCCTAGTACGAGTTGTACAGAATAATATTTCGGCTAAGGGGTCGTGCATGAACTGCGTTACCATTTTCAGTGATTTGTTTACCCCCTCCCCCCTTCCTTGAAAACCATAGTATTTTCCCCATGCCCTCCCCTCACATGTAACGTTGTCTCTACAAATGAAAATTTCAATTAAAAAATATTTACTCTATTATTGAGTAAGTTTGTTTATTTATAGGGATAGGTTGTAATAAGACACATAAAGTAGCTGAACTAGTTATAATAGAAATATCTAATCTCAATTGGAACAAGTTGAAGAACAAGTGATATATAGTTATTTAGCTCTAATCCACAAGTAATATTCTATTCAAATTCTAAAAATCAACTATGAATCACATGAACTTTAAAGATAAAGTAGAATTTCTAACGATCCTCAGTAAATAATATTCCTTTATTCCTCCATGAGCTAATATCGTGGAATATAGTTATTTAGATATAATCCACGATATTGGCTCATGGAGGGATAAGGGAACATTATTTACCGAGGATCGTTAGAAATTCTAATTTATTTTTATATGATTGAATCTTGAGAGGGATGCGTAAGAGCTGCGTTTTCTACGAAATGTTCGTAGCATTGTCAACGACATTTTGGCGTGTAAAAAACGTACACAGGTGCATTGTAATAGCTACGTTACTTAGAAGGAACCCCCGCCTCCCTCCCACTCGTTACCCGCCGTAGGTTTCAAGACGAACCCCTTTCCCCCCTATTTTTGTAGCGTAGATTATGCACGACCCCTCACTAATATGAGCTAATTACATTTTACGCAGATCATTTTTAACAGGACGTATGTGAATTTTAAAATTGTCACAACTATATTTTCGTGTAAGTGGTGATATTTCATTGGGTACTTTTTTCACGATTGGTGCTCACAAACTATCGTTACACCTTAACAGTGACACAACCTTAGCTTCAAGATAGCTTATTCTCCATCACTGGAGCCACAAAAATATTTAAAATACTTTCCCACAAGGCCATACACTGTCTTATATCTCCTGTCTGGTTTTTGTTAAAAAATATTTAACAAATCGCAACGAGAAAGTTATCGCAAGTAGAGATGGAGAAGGAAATGCTTGTTTTCTGTACGTCATTTATTTTTGTTTACTCTATGAAAAAAAAGTTTAGTAAGATATTTCATTTTAATTATTTTATCAAAGCGAAAAACAACATATGATAATTAATATAAGTTGATAACGTAATATTTCTCGTAAAGGGCGATTTTCGCTCTTACCCGCTAATTTGACTTGTTTTCCATAACAACCAATTTTTCACGATAACGTGTTTTGTCAGCAGATTAGTCTTTCCTCACACAATATGTTTTTTTTCTTATGTAAAGATATGTTTTAAATTGTTGAATGTCATTAAGTTCAGTAAAACAGTTTTATATACCTTTACTGTGAAAAAGTTTTTTTTTTAATTGATACTGAGACGTTATTACTTACGCCTTTAACTACCTTGAAAAAGTGAAAACTCGTCACAAGGAGGACTATACTCACTTTGGAAAACCATCAAGGGTCAAACTGAAAAGTGAAAAACACTTATAATATTCAAAAATATTAATAAGCGACATCTTAATGCATAGATATCTAGAAAAAACCCCTAAATATCGCCTAGCGGTCAATTGACCGCTTGGCGACCTTTTCGGTAGGCAATCAACTCCCGACTTTCTAGTGTTAAAGACAGTAAAATTTATTAGAATAATAAGGCTATTAAAAAAAATTATCAGAAGTAGAAATCAGATTCATTGCTGATATCAGAAAAATTAGATTTTTCTCGACAAATATGCACCATAGGGCACCAATAGTGCTTATGGTGACATGTGTACATCATCAGGAAGATTAGCAAAGGATACGCAGAAATAAGTGATTCGGCAGAAGAACAGTAAAATTCAGTGTTTAATAAGCTGATTCCTCTTGTCTTGGGCAACCGAATCCGGCATCATTGTATTTATAGGAGCCCATCAAATACAGGTGTCACCAAACATTTCTCATTCAATTTTCAGCCAGTTTACATCTGTCATTTATTCTCTTACCAGATGAATCTCGAAATCTTAAGTTTTTACCACATTTTGCACTTTTGCATTCATTTATATTCTGTGGCGCATATTTTTAACAGCCAACCACCGGAGAAAATGAAGTCTAAAGATGGTTGACTGTGATCGTGGAGCCATTTTCGTTTGTTAAAAGGTAGGTTATATGCGAAACCTCTAAAACCTTTTACAAATATTTCTCGATTTTTATTATTGTAAAAACCTCTCAGATCTAAGACTTTTCTCTTTCGCGCAGATTTTTTTTTTGTGTCATTTAAAAATTTTGGATTTCAAGTTCAATTTCGACAACAAAGCAATGTACATGCAAAAATTAAAGTGTACAAAAATGTATTTGATTTTTGTCTGTATTATTATTGTGGTTTCATTTTCAATTCTTGCACAAAATTAATTATTGAGATACGACGGATAAAGTAAACATCAAATATCTCAAAAGTTCACGTGCGCCATGTTGAAACAATGATTACCACAAGAAATAAATAAATACATTTATTTCTGTTATAGGACCTTGTCCCATGGAACACATACAACTTCATGCATTGAGAATCTTACGTGAAAGAAATTAACAAAAGAAAAACTTTCCAAACTAAAAACAATTAGAGGATAAATAATAAATAAGCAATATGGCAATAATAGTACCTTTCGTGCTATAAAAAATTATACTTTTAAAACAAACAAATTGTCCAAATACAGTAAAAAATACACAAAGCAGGAGGGAATGTGTGGATTGATAGCCGCTAGCATCATTGTAAATATTCCATGTATTTTGATGAAACAACTTCAATTACAATAATGTTTTTCAAAACCAATACGCACACATTTTTCATCTAAGGCTCTTATGAGGCATACATTAACAAGAGAATAACTTGTTAAAATTGGCGATAATGGCACCGTTCGTGCTATAAAAGCTTAACAATTGAAAAGAGAGACATTTGACTTTTAAAACATACATATTGATCAATGAACAGTTTAAAACAAAAGCAAGATGGAATGTGTGGATTGAAGACTTTTCGCATCTTTATGGTTATTTATAATATTCATATAAACCAACCTCAATTAAAATTACAATAATGCTTTTCAAACAAATAAATGAAAATTTGTAATTTGAATTGTTTAAAACTGTTATAAATCATCAAGAGTATCATTCAATACCCTCACGGCAGAATTGAGTGTAGATAAGGAAGCTCTAGCTCAAGAATAGGAAGAAGAAAGACGCTACTCCGTGTTGGGAAATCCAGATGGCCGGTTCCTACAGTGAAAGTTTACCCATTTATCCAGCTGGGGGGGAAGGGCAGGGTAGGGGAAGAGGAAAAGTCAGAAGGGCCCCAATGTTTGGCACCTGAATATCATGTAGGATGAGCGGGTCCCGTAAAAAAAACCTGGGATTTGATCACCCGAGGCGTGGCGTGGACGCAATTATTTCGAGTGTCTTTCTTCACGGCTGAGAATCCTTGGTCGACGAAATGCGGTGGTTTGATCAGGTGGTCTCCCTACACAGATAGCAACGAATCACCGTTATTCCCTCCGTGTTCAAGCTCTTGCACCACGTCAAGACAGAAGTTGGTAGGTGGGAAGCGCTTGAATCATCAGCCGAGTGATATGCACTTCAATATTCGCCGATTAGCCGGTGGACTCTCCTATGCGAGAGTCAAGAAAAGGAGAAGGAATAAAATTTCCACAATCGTCACATTCAACTGTCGGAACATTCAGGTGTTTTCACGCATAGCATTGAATCAATATATATTTTTTTCTTCGGGAGGTATAGGTTAATTGACCTATATATCCCGAAGAAAAAAAATTGAATTATTAAAAAAGAGGTCATGAAGATGAATTATCTAAAACATTGATTGTTTTTAAATGGCCATTCATCCATCATTGGATCATTTGGCATGGATTCACCTTCGTGTTAAAATGCTGAATGTTCTCGAGTATCCACGTAAAAGGCACCATGTGTCACTAGTTAGAAACATCGTCCGTGGGTTGGAGTTATGGACTTTTAGTGCATATGATAAACAATCAGTAGTTTTATTTTAGTATTAAACCTCTTTGAGACAGGGGCAATAGCGCTCGGACGAATTGGAAGATAAACTTCTCCATGTTCGAGTATAGCCTAACGATGCTTAACATTTGTGACTAAACGGGAACCGGTGTTTCCATCGTTGATGACCGTTGCCAATTACACTCAAGATAGGTCTTTTCCAAGTATCATAATATGCATCATCATATTTCCTTAATACTCTCACTGAACTAATTCTATTCTCGTAAATATTTCATTTTTCCTCATCTATCCGATATATTATTTTCCACCACTCCAAATGCCTACATTCCATATCGCTTTCGCTACATCTCACTTCCTCGTAATTTACTTCCTATTTTTCCTCTACTCCCTTGAGATTAAATAATAAATTATATTTCACTGATGACAGCATTTAAAAGCACGCCGAAATGAATTGACACACATGAATTAATTTTACTTTAGCTTTTTTTACATCTCTGACGCTCGCAATTTTATTTTATTTTTTTAATCCAGTAAAATACTTTTTGACATATTAAATTATACAAAATCAAAGTGTCCGTAAATGCAGCAAATAATCTATAAACACGTGTATCCTTCTAAAAGGCGCCCAAGGGCCCAATTTTAGTCGCCTCATCTGGAGGACCCATCCATTGGGTAGGACTCTAGTACCATTTACGTGGCATCAAAAAATATCTGACTGGACCCCAACACATTGATCCCTTTCTTAGCACAGTTTCTAATTTTTCCAATAAAATTTTGGTGTAATATTTATCGGGTTTCCAAGCGAGCTACTCTCTAAGGTAACTCTCTTAGGTAACTATTTCTCTTCCCCGTCATTCCTATCAATATAACTTTCAATCGGCCCAGGCATCCCTTAAACACTTTTCATGAAAATATTCTCACCGAGGTAAATTATATCGTAATTCCCTATCTCTTTTATAATAATGATAAATCTTTTATTAAGCTTTATCCTCACAATATGGATTTGAGTTTAGTTTTTATTGCTCAGTTTCACACATAAGGATGGCATTAAATTTGTCACCGGAATTCGTTTCCGAAACTACCCCAATGGTGCCAACCCATTGTGGTTATGTGTCTTATTCCATGGATAGAGTATTTAACCTAAAAATACCTAGTAAGTAAATTATAGAGCTTACTTTAATTATCTTGGTCTGCGCTGCTTTTCCTCCTGGTGGCAATTTCTTCTTTTTTATTAATCGGATGTTCGTAGTATTTTCCCGGAATTCCAAGTGATCCTCCCCTCCGAGGGGTTCGTCGTGTTCCTTCCACTTAATTAACCTCCCGATTCCTCACCCCCCCCAACGCACAAGGCCTCTCTTTCCTCATCCACGCTCTTCCTCTTCTTTCTTTCCTTCCCTCCCGCTTCCAATATCCCCGTTTAATTTCTTCTCTTCCGCGTCTAGAGACCTCTTCACACCGTCTCTCTACATCGCCACGGCCATTGCACGTAATCGCATTTCGCTCGCGATAATTACGACCTCGGAGCTCATTCCAATTGCTTAGCATCCTGAACTAAATTTATAAATTTCTACATTTGAGGATAAATATCACGCCAAATATGTAGTGGAATACCCTAAGGGTGTAAAAAAAAGACTTGTAGCAGATCCTGATATGAAACGCTGACTTCCCAATACCTGAACAACGAGGCAAAGGTTTGAAAACAAAATATAGGCGTCTGGGATGTGAGTTTGGGGTAGAATGGAGAAAATGCAATGATCAATGAGGAAACTAGACTAATAAGTATAGTAGGAAGTTTTTTAGGGAAATTAGAATATAGAAGAGCCGAGAGATGGAGGAGATAGTAGGACGAATGGGATTCTGAAGGCCATGATGGAAGTCTTCCGGTGAAGCAGGGGAGGTAAAAACGTCTTGGATGGGGTTTTGCTAGGCAGTAACAACTTTGAGGTAAAGAATTAGTTTACTTCTTCTTCTTCTAACTGCAAGTATTAGGCATTAAGCCTGTAACGGCCTTCTTAAGTCCTAGTATTTCAATCTCTTGCGTGGACATCCCTGGGAATTTCCTGCCTTTCGCTTGTAATTCCAAATTAGTTTTGGTATTTTCTCTTCATACATTCCTTCTACGCCTTCTCTCCATGTATTTCTGTGGTCTCGTATCATTTTATTGATAACTTTAACGCCGAGTTATTCGTCTATATTCGTATTCATAGATTGATATATTCGTTTATTTAGTTTTATAACTGTTCGTGAATAGCCAGCTGTTCTTCTTAAGAATTTCATTTATGATGTTTGTCATATTTGCTTGTTTAGTTTTTAAGTGTCCACGTCTCGTTGCAATATATTCCAAAAGGAAATGGCATTGTTTTATAAAATTTAATTGAGGTGTCTTCTCTTACTTAATTTTTTAAAATTCGTTGTATTGTACTGTTGATTTAGTTGGATATGGCAGTTTTATTGTGAATGTAAGTTTCTTTGCAGCACGATAACGTGGTTCCGAGAAAGTTAAAGGGTGTTACTTCTTCTTTTACGTGATTATTCTAAATTATTTTTTATATTACATTCTGGTTCATTCTATGAATTCATTACTTTGGTCTTATCGGTCGAGATCTTAGAGTGGTATTCATGTGTCGTGTTGAGAAGTTCAAAAGCGGCTTTTTGGAGTGCGTCTTCATCATTGGTAATTAATACTCGGTCGTTTGCGAAGTGTAGTGGTAGTATACACATATTTTGGGTTATTAAGGTTGTACGTGTAGTAATTTATTCTTCTCCTCCTTTGTCGTTACAAGTCGACAAAGCATAGATTTATGAATTCACCAGTGTAGGCAAAAGACTAAATTTATGTCCAAGTCCTAAATTACCTCAAACTGTTCCCTTTTCATTGCCGGCTATGGTGATCTGTGGCTGGTTGCACACGCATTTTAATTCTTCAATTAAATATAATAGAAATCCTCTCTGTTTTCAAATTATCAATAGTAGATTTCTCTCGACTCCGTCGAAAGGTTTTGTATAATCTTTGAAGAAAATATGTTTCTTTATTAAATTCTCGGTGTTTCTCAGTGATTTACTGGATGAAAAATGTGCTGTAATAACAAGATCAACTTTTTCTAAAGCCAGTTTGTTCTCCAAATAGTATTCATTCTGCTATGCTGTTTAGCATGTTTACTTTTATTCTGGATTACATACTGTAAGCATAATTTATCAAAGAGTTACCGCAGGTGTATCTCTTTATTAAAAGTTGGTCTAATATCTTACATTGTTCAGGTATGAAAAAGATTTTACAGCATATTTTTATAAATATTAAGAACCTGATTTTAGTTCGGTAGTTTAAATATGTATTCGCTCATAGTCAAGTCCAAGAGCTTTTCTATTTTTATATCTTCTAAGTGATTCTTCCAATTCTTCACCTGCAATTTCATCTACGGTATTTTCTTCTGCTTATTTCCGTCTTGTTGTCGTCCTCGTCGTTTTCTTCTTCTTTTGCCCATTGATTTTGATAATAGCCTCTGCCATTTGTCCTCATTTACAGTCTTTTACGTTGCGTTAAATTTTTCTATTGGGTTTAAATATCTAATTATATTTAAACTCCTGTTTCCCATGGATGTCGTTTACTTTTCTTTATAAAAATGTATTCAACTATCATGGGTAGACCTTTTGTTATTTGTACTACTTTTAAACATAGTTTTTTATATTTTTCCTTATTTTTGTGAGCTTTATTCTGTAACTAACCCTTAGGCTGCGGGAAACGTACATGTACGTGTGTACCGGCAACTGCGGGAAAAACGTTCTTGTACGTTTGACCCTCTCTGTCTACCTCAGCCCTTTCATATTTTTATGACCCGAACTCTTTCTTTTCAGCGGTGGACGTTTGGGAATCCGCCCTTTTTACCCAAACCACTCCCTTCCCACGGTCTTTAGGGATCGCATATCACCGTAATGAGGTATGACCCTTTCTTCTGATTGCTCGCTCAGTGGGCTATGGTTGCCTCAAAAGTTAGTTGTCTTATGCTCGCGCCCAGCTCAATTGTCAACGGATTTCTTTGGTGTTTGGTATCAAACTAAACTGAACATTTCTGGAAAAAAAACTATTTTCATATTTGTTTTTAACAATTACGCCTATAAACAAATTTTAAAAATGTGTTCCAAGGACCACTGATCCCTCAACAAGTTCCGGTGCCCACCCCATGGGATCCCGAGAAAAGTGTCGGGAGGAGATAATATGGATCATATAACTGCCCGGCCTCGGCCCGTGGGAAGGAGCGACAGCCTCCGTCCGAATAGATATTTTCCACATAGGGTGGACGACATACACCTATAATCTTTGACATACACTCTAGCTGCAGCAGCTTAAGGGCTAAGTATGATTCTTTATTTTTTCAATCGATATCGCCATTTCAGTACCTATTTTGGTTTTTTCCCTTTCTTGGTTTGTTTTCGATACCTCAGAGATTCACTGGCTGCATTTATAGTGATTCTCGTAAGTTTTATCTATATTCCTTTTATATCTTTGCTTAATTTTATTTTTTTTGTTATACGTTGGTGATAATTAGTTAAATCGATAGAGTTTTGATAAATTGTTCCTGTAATAGATATTTTTTAGATATATTTTTTGCTCGATTTCTTGTTTTGTCTGTACCAGCTCATCTTTAGTCTTATCTTTCCAATGAGTGAAAGGTGATCGCTGTTTATGTCTGAGTGAGCCTCTGTTTATCCTCGTAGCTGTAAGCAATTTGGTCATTTACGGATTTCAGAGGAAGCAGTCAATTATCTATTGGTGTCTTCTCGCGGACCATGCAATTGTATGTATTTATTGTTGGTTGTAATATTGTTTACCATACGCAATATAGGTGAATACAATGCTTAGATATCCTCTTCCAATTTTACACCGTGCTGTGATAGTTCTTTTATCTATCCAGTTGTATGAGGCGATTCGTATTACCCGCTTCTCATTTATGAGGAATGCTACACCTGCCGAGCTCTGATATGTCTACTCTGGAGTATATCATTGTATATTAAATCATGTAAAATGTGCCTTTCATCTGATTATTTTCCGTTATAAGTTATGTCTATTTTTATTTCTGGTGAAGCCGATTGTAGTTCTGAAGTTTTGTTGACTATTCCACGAACTTTCTATGTTACGGTCGTAATAGGTTCAGTAATACCTAATCGTTTGTCCTTTATCTGTTTACATTTGTCGTTATAAGTTTGAATTGTCATATCCGAGGTTATTTTTGAAGGCTCGTAAGTTTCATTTGTTGTACCTGATCAGGTTACCAGTCTGATTCAGAACCCATCTTCTTCGTCGGGGTTCGGGACTGGCAACAGAGCCTGACAGACTACTCGATCCACCCAACAGTCATCCGCAGGCAGAGTTAATAATTAATTTAAGGACTGAAACAGGTTCTGCATCTACATACTACCCTGCGAGCCGCCACCTAGCTGTGTGGCAGGGGGTGTTAGGACACTAGCCTCTTAAAGGCGTCAAGGAGAATGTTATAGTGAGGTGAAAAGGGGAAGTGTATTTCGGGACTGTTATGAGTGGATTTCAGTTTTTATTATGGTCACTTCTTGTTCGTAGAAAGAATGAACTTTTGTACTTACCCGACCCACAATGAATCTCTCTTATTTTATCTTTCCTGTCGGACCAATAGATTTATTGCGGCGTTAAAATGATATCCTATGTGCCACCCTGAAACACATCTGTTCGGAATTTCTCAAGCCTAGCAAGTAGCCTCCGAATCTCTAGCGATTCCCAAATGTGTGTCCGACCCAGAGCTGTGAAACACTCTTTCATCGCTTGTAACAGTTTTAACGAGGCGCTCAGCTTTGATTTGCAATTTATTTTTTATTTCTAATTAAATCTTTCCGTCCTAGGTCAAATTCTCATCATCCTAAAATGGTAAGAGTTATCTCACCTGATGGGCGTTTCTCCCAAGTAATCAACCTGCCAGCGTAAAGGGATACTACGGGGAATTTATGAAAGCTGAAGCAGTCAGGTAACCGTGATTCGCAAAATAATTTGCATATTACTCACGACGAGTGATCGGTGCAACATTCCTGGACAAACACTCATGTCTTCGTAATTGATCTAGTCCATCTAATCATCTCGGGCGACTTACCCACCCTCAAAAGTCTCAAGGCTTATTCTTCCCATTTGACCTGAATTTGTGGCTCCCAAACAGACAAATAACCAACCGAGTCCAATATTATATGCACAATATTCATGTATATTCCGGTAAATAAGTTTTTCTACCGTCCCTATCGACGCAACGGCCCCTCAACCCAATAACATGGCGTCTCATTTCACCCTCACCCACGCCTTACAACCTTAGTCCCGCTTTTCAATCTTCCCTTCCCGGAAACGCGAGAAGAAGAGAGCGAGGGAGGAAGGACAGGGTGGCAGGAGATGAGGTTTTTAATATCCTCTCGAGGAAGGAGGAGGAAAAAAATAACAGGAATAAATAGAAGCCATTCTCCGCCACCCTTGATTTCCGTGCCCTTTTCAAGAGGCGATTCATTCCTCATCCCAACCGCGAAAAGAGATACAGAATGGGGTTTTCGCGCATTATTTTCCAACACGTGGGTTCATTTTGCCCCTCGGGGAGTTTCTGCATATCTGCTTCTTTCCATTGACCTCCCTCAAATGCAAAATCCCGGAAAGTGTAAATTCACTTGAGTGTATGTGTGTTGGAGAGACTATGATGGTTATAACACGCGAGCACTTACTTTCCATGTCAATGGACCTAATACTAAGCAAAATTTATATTAAAGGGACTTTCTTCTAAATGGTTCCTAAAGACCCACTAGGAAAGGTGATTAGGGACACCCCATATCTAGGCCGTGGGCTTGTTTATAAATTAAATTATTGACTAGGAAATAATTTTGTGCATTGAATAAGTGGAGGATTGAATCTAATTCATTAATTAATTGAGTGACACAAATGGTTCCTTTTACGAGACGTATTACGATTAATACAGTTTCTTTAACGGGAACCGGAGTAAACAAATGTTTCTGTCAAACCATGAAAGTTGCGCATTACTCAGTGTTTTAAAAAAATACTTTATTAGCTAGTTTGCTAGATTTTTTATCGTCTACAGTAGATTAAACAGGAAATAATCTTTTAAAATGCTATTTAGCATTGATGCTAATTTATCTGAGGGGGCAGTGAAGTGGGAGATGATAGGACGAATTGGTGTGTCCACCTAATGAGTTTTAGGAAGACCATATAATCTGAGTGGTAAAGGGTTCATATTACTCAATTGCCATACATCCGGAGCACCAAACATTTTTGAACATATTCATATGTTTTCTCTTAACTTCCTTTGAAAGTTATTGGTAGTCTCCGAAGATAAAAGTTCAAAATCATTGTCATTTTCACCTACTCCTTTTCCCTACGCCATTGCTATTCACCCCCCTCTTCTATCCCTTCCTACACCTACATATATAATCGTCCGTTAACTTGCATAAACTACCTTCATAGTGACTCTGTAAGTCGAAACCTCGGTTGGAAAATTCAATACAAACAGTTTCCATGGACTATACAAAGTTTTTCTTTTACTAAGTAATGGATTATACCGCCAAGTAATGCCTGAGAACATAAAGGTTATGGATTTTAATTTTGAACAGCCCTGCGCAAAGCCTACTCATTCCACGTAACCTGAACCATTATATGTATAACTTTCAAGGGACGAGAGTGAGTAAAAAACAATATTTGTCCCTGAGTGTATTTTTACTGTGATGGCAGAGAAGAACAGTTTCGTTTTCCTACAGGTGTCATCCTAAGGTCTTCCGCTCCAGGCTATAAGATACATTTAGTGAGAATCGTAAAACTCATTCCATTCAATTTCCATATAGGGTAACAAAACTTGGTGGCAATCACCAGTGGAGAATTAGAGGTGACTGAGGGTGAATCAGGCGTTTATGAAAGAGCAAAGTTGTCTGGGGGAACTTCGGAGTGACGTCACCCTCCAGGAATTCGTCCGCGTTATCCCACATCTCTTGTATGTTTTGCTCTCCTTTTCGCCAAGTGCTTTACAAGCGAGTGTCACCAAGTTCCACTACGCCTATATCAAGTCTATAAAATTCATGTCCAACCAATTTAACCGAACTAGAACTTATTTTATGCATGACCGGAAACCCCTTTTGATATGATCACCATATGTCCATTACTTGGCGTCCCGTTTTCCTTCATGTCGAATCCTGCAGGGTGTTTCAAATGAATTTTTAATCTAACGGGCTGCTGAAGGTTGGATACTGGAGGGTGTGGAGGACGTCTGACAAGTGGGAGAGGAATTGAGGAAGAGTGGGTTGTTAGACGGCGCGAGGGAGGGTGAGTCATGTGAAAATTTGGATGGGGATAAAAAAGGGTATATTGAAGTTAGTGAGCTTTTTGAGAGGAAAAAAAAATTAGGAAGTGCTGAATAAGGTGGGAGGGTAAAGAAAGATGATTGAATAACTAGAAGGAAGCAGGAAAGTTGGCGGGAAGACGTATTGTTGGTTAGAGGCAAGATGAAGAGGGCCATAGAGAAGAGAATGTTGATTTAGTGGGAGAGGAAGAGGAAGAATAGCAATTTTGAACCGAATTAAGGGAAGCTGAAGATGCGTGGAGTTCAAAAAGGATTCCATTTTGGAAGAAAAAATAGCTATGAAAAGGAAACAACGAGGAAGTGGCTGAGGAAATCAACGGCAAGAGGGTTCGCAGACATGACTGGAAATTAGTGGATAATTTACCTCCACATAATGGGAAAGGATGAAATTCCAAATTTTTAAATGAAAATTCATCAAATTTCAAAATAATATCTCGAAAGGAGGAATGATGGGGGTGGAGGGAAGGAAATACGGGCGGACTGCAGGGCCCTGGCGAGAAAATGGTAATCCCTACACTGCTTATCCGTGATTAACTTAAATAGGTGATTTTTGGAATACGAGCAGCTCTACAAGTACTATCACCTACCATCGTAGGGAGAACGCAAGCGATGACAGACACGAGGACGAGCACACTACCCTAAGAAAACAAAATGACTACATTAAAAACTGGAAAGACCTTACCAAATATTATTTCCGTTGAACACCTTTCTTACACATCAGCCGCATTCTTTCTAAAATTGTTATAACAAAGAGTAAAGTGCGAATGGAGAAATTTAAGAAAAAATGAGTTTATACTGCAGTACATAAGCAATTAATGCAGATCTTATACCTATATCAGTGTTGTGGACAGTGGGGAGAAGAGGATAAAAATTGGTGCTTTGCACGAACTAATGTGAGAAGACTATAGGATAAAAGAGAAAGGAAGAAACGGGAACGTCCAACACGCTGGCCTGCCTAAGGGTTGCATAGTTCCAGTCGAAAGTTGGTATGCCACCATCTTCAGTTTAATCAAACAGCCATTCCATTGGTGTGACTTATGAGCGTTTAATTTTAAATTTTCAAATACTTCAACTAAAATATACTAGAGTACACATTTAGATAGCCATAGAAAAAGGTAATTCACAACTTAAATTGCAATTTAAGAAAATTAACTAGCATCGTTGTACTTGGAATAAAACTGTGTTACCGGGGGTGTGACTCACACAAATGATACTTAATAACTTAAGACTTCTTTAACCTGTAAACTCTGTGAATACCTTAAACATTAAATTATGATATTAATATCAGTAAGATAAGAGTAATTCTTCTTTAGTTTAAAGTAATGGAGAAGTATCCAAAAGCATTATTATTCTAGTTATGAATTTTTTAAATAAGTTTCGGGTGTGGCATGGTAAATTTCTGGGTGTGGCTTAATTACTCTTTCTGCTTTCCATAATGAGTAAAATTCAATTTTTCTTTCAAATATTGGTAATGGCTCAGTATATTTGACTAATTTAGCTCAATTGAACCTAGCTAAGTCGAAAATTAAAATTGTGGAACCAAAGCACTTTTGTTATATTTTCCATATTTGGGCTCCCTTTGAATGGAATGGCTGCAAAGGGTTTCTGTTTATAAATCCAGATATTATTATGACGAGTTCGGTACACTCTAGACAATTTGAAGATATTGAGGCATGCATGGTGTATGGGGGTAACTTTCCAAAATGTAGAGTGGCAGATAAGATTGGAAAATTAGTTGTAGATTTAAAATGTGGCTTTAGCACGGTGGTAGAGAGGGTAGGGAATATGAATTGGAAATGGTGAAGAAATTATAGGCCAGATGCAGTAGTTTGTAATGAGATTTGTTTAAAATGAATTGGCGATTTTTGGGATACGAGCAGTACTATCACCTACTATCGTAGGTAGAACGCCTGCGATGATAGATACGAGGACTTATATACTACCCTAAGAAAACGAAATGACTGCATTAAAAACTGGAAAAACCTTTCCAAATATCCAAAAACCTTTCCTTTGAACACATTTCTTTCATTATCTCTTCACTCATTCCTCTCGGTATTTTTCAATTCTTTCGGCTTAACACCTTTTTTTCTGCACGCTCTTACGGAGACTAATACTTACATAACAGAGAGTTTGAGGAATTTTGGATACGCCATAACGGATTCTTGGCTTTAGAACTGGACCAAACCAAAGACTAAAAGGACGGAGCCCGGTGTGTGTGATTTGGATTCTGCTCTCTCTCGTGTGTCTCTCTATAACTACCGCTCCGGATTCGTGATTCGGAAACGGAGGCGATGGAACACATTCGCCGTTCGAGCGGGTGGTGGAAGATAGGGATAGGGTGTGAATTTCAACGATCTCGCGAAGAGACGAAGGTTTGTGGGCATTTTTTTTAAACTGACACCGTCATCGATCCTTCATTTCTGCCCTCATTGTATGTTCCGGGTGGGTTGTGGCTTGAGAGGGAAATTCTACGTCTCTTCGTCAAGTATTGACATCATGCATAGAAAATTTATTCTATTTCCAAGAATTGTAAATGCGATTTTCACCTTGATAAAAGAATCTTCTGGTGACGTATTACTCCTATTTCTATAGTATGGAATATATATATATATATATATATATATATATATATATATATATATATATATATATATATATATATATATATATATATATATATAATGTCTTGGTAGAAAATCGCTCTCGGCGACGATGCACATGCATAAATAAAACAGTGATACACTAAACAAACACAGAAACACGCAAAAAGGACACTCACAAAAGAAAACTTGTACGTTTCGACGTCAGGACGCCATCGTCAGCGGTGATTCCTCTACCGCTGACGATGGCGTCCTGACGTCGAAACGTACAAGTTTTCTTTTGTGAGTGTCCTTTTTGCGTGTTTCTGTGTTTGTTTAGTGTATCACTGTTTTATTTATGCATATATATATATATATATATATGTGTGTCTTGGTCGAAAATCGCTCTCGGCGACGATGCACATGCATAAATAAAACAGTAATAGTACTCTAAACAAACACAGAAACACGCAAAAAGGGCACTTACAAATGAAAACTTGGACTTTTCGACGGTCAAGCCATCATCATCGGCGGTAAAAGAATGAAGAGTCTGCTCTGTTCCCTTGGGTAGGAAAGGGCAGAGAGGAAGGAGGGGGGGTAAGTGCGAATGGGTAGTGGTGGGGAGAGAGAGGTGGCTATTGGGCTATTATTTTCAATGGGTTAGGTTTAGCCCGGGCTTCTCAAATGGCCTTGTCACCCAAATATGGGCGTATTCTCGGATTTTCACGTCAACATTACCGGCGGATTCGGGAAGGGCTTCTAAGATTTCTAGGGAGAAACAGTCGTCAAAATGTTAAGAGTGGGAGGCGGTATGTTTGGGGATGGGATCAAGAAAAGGTGGAGTTTTGGTTGCATGGCGGTGATTGTTCATACGGATATTGAGAGGGGTGGTACATTTTCCCACATAGAAGGCAGGGCAGAAATTGCAGGAAACGCGGTAGATGATGTTTCTGGTGGTACAATTGGCCGTAGAGGAAGATCTTTTGAGGGAGGGGGAGGCGGAGGGGCGGAGGAGAGACCAGCATTTGCACCTAGGGCGTTCACACGTTGAGGAAAGTGACGGAGGGGGGGCGGTGGGTTGGAGGGAGGGTCTAGTAGATTTTAGAATGTCTCGCAGGTATATATATACCCCTCGGACCAAGACCCACCAACCTGACCAACTTAACCTTGTCACCACATTCTTCCCTGGTGCACACAGAATCAAAAACATATTGAAAGACCTGTATCCAATCATAAAAAAACAATACCTCTACTTCCCTCTACCTACCCTCATGTCCCAAAGTTTCCTATAAGGGTCCCTCAAATCTGCGAGACATTCTAAAATCCACTAGACCCTCCCTCCAACCAACCCTCCGCCACTTACAATTGTGGGGGAAGGGAGGGACTGATTAGAAGTGGGAGGGTTTGGAGTTGGAAGAAGATATGATTGCGGTGAAGAGACAGTTGAATTTTGTAGAAGAAATAAATTAGTAGTGACAAACACTTGGTTTAAACATCATCCCAGGCGTAGGTACACATGGAAAATGCCGGGTGATACTGGAAGATGCCAAACTGATTGTATAATGGTTGGTTAGAGATTTTGGAAAAGTGTAAAAATCTCGCGTAGCTATCCAGGGGCGGATGCAGACTGTGATCATAATTTGGTGATGTTGAAGTGTGAAGTTAGATTCAAAAGGATTTGTAAAGGTAGGAAGATAAGTAGGTGGAAACTTGAAGCATTGAAAGGGTTGGAAAGGAGGGAATACCAAGAGCTGGTAGAAAAGTACATAGGCGAAGTAAAGCGGATGGGAAAAATAGAGAGAAGATGGGAGATTACAAAAACAGGCATCGCATGAGCGACAGAGAAAACAATAGGAACTGTGGAAAAGAAGAGGGTTAAGAAGCAGTGGGTGACGGAAGAAATGATTAAGAAAATGGAGGAGAGAAGGATATGGAAAAACGTCAAAACCGACGTAGGCAAGAGAAAGTACAAGGAATTGAATAATAAACTCTGGCGAGTGACCGATCGGGCAAAAGAAAACGGACAATGTGAGGAAATGGAAAAGATGCAGGAGGAGGGGGAATTGGGCGCTTTGTACGCCAAGGTGAAAATGTTATCGGGTATTAAGAGAGGGCAAATGATACCAAAGGTTAAGGACAAAACAGGGAAGATATTAATCGAACAGGAAGATATCCAGGAAAGATGGAGAGAGTACGTAAAGGAGCTATATGACAGCGATAATAGACCCTTTAGCTTAGATCTAGGGGATGCAGGAACAATAGATAAGGATAAAATCGGACCGGAGTTACTTGACAGCGAATTAGAGATGGCTTTAAGAGAGATGGAGGTTAGAAAAGCCGTGGGGAGCGATAACCTACCTATGGAGCTACTGAAGAATCTAGGTAGTAAGGGGAGAAAATCGTCTTTCGAACTTGTTCGCAGGATCTACGAGGAAGTAGTATCGCCAGAGGATTTCTTGAAAACTGTATTAATACCTATCCCAAAAAATAAGAAAGCGATATAATGGACGTAGTAGCAAAGACATTAGGAGGAGGATAGCGCTAGGGAAGGGAGAGTTCAATAATAGAAGAGAGCTGATGACGGGGACCTTAGGTAAGTATGTAAAAAAGAGGCTGGTAAAGAGCTTGATATGGAGTGTGGCGTTGTATGGAGCAGAAACGTGGACCTTGAGAAAGGAAGACGAAAATAGGCTGAAGGCTTTCGAGATGTGGGTGTGGAGGAGGATGGAGAAGGTGCGTTGGACGGAAAGGAAGACAAATGAGGAAGTGCTTGACATGGTGGGCGAGGAGAGGAAATTATATATGATATTAGGGTAAGTGAGGATAGGTTGCTGGAAGCAGTAAAGAGGTCGCTGAAGGCCGTGATAGAGGGTAGGATGCTGGGTAAGCGGGAAAGGGGAAGGAAGAGAAACGGTTTTATGGACGGGATGAAGAAAGGTAGGACTTATGCTGAGATGAAGAAAGAAATACTAGAGATAACTAGAGCACGGCACGAGTAAGAGCCCGTTGGATATTCTCTGACTTTCATTTTAACCTACCTCTAACCGGTAAATTACTATATTGAATGAATGAATCATATCGGTGCCCTCCCTTGATTGAGGAATTTAATTTTAAATCACATCGCAGATGTAAATTCATTTTTGAGTCTAAGGTATCTATCAAGCAATAGTTTCATCTGAAATATAGATAAGAGCGATATTTTTTGGTGCAATTAATTCGGTTGTGGTATACTTTTATAAATTTTCATCGTTTATTGGCAATTCATAAAATAAATTCACGGTATATGGACGTATCAAATTCATAACCAGTTATGTTAGCATGGCTATTAGAATTTTTCAATCTTTTCTAACCCTCTGGCGATGTGGTATTATTTTACGTGTAATCTTCTTTAATCTTGGGTGCCCTCAGAAATTCCTCATTGATACGCCGCGGCACCATTCTTGCAGATGTTGACGTTTTTGGTTCCATTAATATCTTTGCACAACTCCACTATATTCTTAACTTTAATGATTTTTGAAGAATAATCAAAACGGGTGTTTTATTGGAATGTTGGTTATGATTGAGCCTCCGTACCTAAGTAATGGGTAAAACCTATGAAAAATGACCTACTATTTTATTATAAGTAATCATGAATGAGTATTTGTGCTAAGTTTCAAGTCTTCATCTAAAAAATAGCAATTTCAGACTTCTGTCCGGCTTTTTTCGATATCCAACCGCTGTGTGGCGGCGTGAGAAATGTATAGGAAAGTCGTCAACGGGTTTTGTAACCACACCATCGTACCTCTTTCGTAAGGCAAAACACGCATTTCCTTCGTGTGAAAAGACGCAGGTTGGCCGCTTTAGGATCTTGATGTCCACCTATCTCCCCCATAGCTTTCATGGTGCCTCCGGAGGTGCAGGTGCATGGTGCAAATCCGGTCCTCATTTCCCCAATTATCCCTTGCTGACTGAACTGTTCATCCGCTCACCCCATTTTCCTCGCCTTTGAAATCCCTTTAAATCTAGTTTCCACGTCCTTTCTGCGCAACTGAGCCAACTCTCCGCTACACTATTCGTCTCTTATGCTCTTTAATCCTTTTGTTTCATTCGAAAGATATGTATATCCTCTTAAATTTCCACTTGATTAGTGCCATTTTTATGTCTCTCTTCCCTCATTAATGTCATATTATCTTTAAACTTTGCCGTATTAAAACGATAACGTCATCATCGAAATTATTTTCACTTGTATCTTATTCGTCTAAATATATTTATCTCTCCTAAAAATACCCCATTTAAAAATATTTCAACATTTTTCTGGATGTCGAGGGGTTTCTTTTTCAGAATTGCACTTCAAAACTTGAGGGTTTGTCATGAAACTTTCCCTCCTATGGCTCCTCGTTTCTGAAATCATTAACATTAGTAATGTCGTATTTCTACAACGACATTTGATCATAAAATCTACCACTTGTTGATAGCAATAATTTACCCTCAATGACAATTATGTATCAAGTGATGGCCTTAAGTTTTTGTAACATTATTATAGAATTAAGTATTGAGGTAGGTAGATAAAAATCAACTGAAAATAAATTTTGGTTCTGGTTTAAATTTGCTGTATTTTCTTTTTCCTGAATTATTTAGAATAATGCGTGAATATATTATGAGGGTGCCTCACACGAAATTTTAATTGTGATAAGAGTGGAATCTCCTAGAGTAACTCCTTTTCGCTCAACATATTTTAAAATTTTCCATATGCATGCATCATTTATGTACAAACATGCGGCTAATAACGGAAATATATCTTTAGCCGAAGTTTATTCCTTTGCCCTCCTTTGCTTTGTTCATTGAAATAGATTCCATGTTTTTAACTTCTTTTGCGGCAAATTCATCTATTCACGAATACCTTTGATTGCACTTGAAAGGGCATACAAACAATAGTTTTGAAAATTAGTATCAATCAAAATCCTCGGAAGTAAGGCTATTTTTTGGAGGAAATGACCCCATTTCAATCGTTTGTTATATCTAAAGATGAATAAAACTCAGAATCTCTTCAATAATAAGCTAAAGGCAAACTATGGCCTTAATCGAATTTGCACGTTGAAATCTTTACCATTTAGAGATACTAATGAGTCTTATAAAGTAAATATGATACTAAAGGTTTAGCAAATTTAATTGGAAGATGCATTCAAGAGTTTGATAGAATGAGGAAGCAGGAATTGAAAACCTTTGATTAGTGAGCCGCATACATCGAGCTGATTAGTAATTATAGGCTTCCTCTCTTGTTCATAATTGGGACGGCTTTTCAAAATCCACGAGGAAATCAATTCTTTTCAAAGGAGGTCAAAAACTAAGATAGAGCACTCAAATTCATTCGAATCGCTTAAGCGTGAGTTAAGAAAACAGGATTGCATCCAGCACTTGAAAATATTAAAATAAATATTTTATACAAAAGAAGTAATAATATTAATGTTTCTGTTTAGCCCGAAAAGATCTCGGCTCCTCACCCACTTTTTCAATTCATATCCTCTCGTTATTGAAGCCTTTGTTAGATATTTTGAGAGTCGCCTGCCAAACTGTAAACAGCACTGTTCGGGTTATATGAGACGGTAGGAACGCAGATAATGGGTAGCAAAGAAATTATCTAGTCAAGTTGCTGGAGACATAGTATGTTATACCCATATTATATTCTGTCGTTCGCTCCAATATATAATTATTAACATGCTTACAATATGTACCTTATGTTCGTATTTTGGATAATAAAACTTCACAGGGTGCATATTAAATAACGGAAAGTTGGACAGTTGAATTACAGAGTAGCATAATTCAGTTTTCAGACAAATAATACATTTATGCAAGGAATGTACCATTTCGTGGGCTTTTTGACCAAATGTCATCATATTGTCAATGAATTTATTGCTAAAATATCTGCTGATGCTATGAAAGAGCTGATGTTAATTTGAATTCTGAAATTGTAAAAGGAGACGTTAAATTGCTTTGGTTGGATTACATTACACTTGGCCTATGTTGTTCAAACCTCATATTTCGCATATAACTGCGTTAGCTTACATTGACACGTACCTTCTGGTTTCCGAGAACCTCAGGTTTTGATCCACCTGAACTTGGGGAGTTTTTAAGGAGGATACGTGGGTAAAGAAGATGCAAATGAAGGAAAGTTATGAAGGGAAAGATGTTGAGTAGTGAAAATTTGTTTAAATAATGGTGAATATTACAAATTAATCCACAGGCTTTTTCAACTTTCTTGACTTGAGAAATGTCTTATCCCTCCGAAACCTAAAAAATTATCAAGTTGTAAGAACTTTCAATAGCTCTATACATTAAATAATGGGCCGGGCATCAGAGCGTAAATAAAATCTTTGGTTTAGTCTTAACTATGATGGAAAAAGACAAAAAGCTTTAAAGTGAATTTAGATCGACACGATGAAGACTGAATGAAGGGCTGTTTCCTGCCTTGTAGTAGAGGCTGGGTAATGCCCTTGCCTGGCAATCAATGATTGCCTCTCGTTGAACAAATCCGATGGTGCCTCTTGTTGAACAAATCTGACTAGCCTAATTCAACCAGATATTCAAGTCCACCACGTGTGCTCACCGATAGCTAACAGTGGTGGAAGAACCTCTGGTCGAATTAGGCAAGTCAGATTTGCCCGACGAGTGGCACCCGTTACACTGGTTCGAATTATTTCAAACTGGTTTTTAGTGTTCTATGGCTTGATAACGCGTTCATTTACACTTAATAATTTGACCATTGTCTCTGCTGTCATCCTTAGAGAATTTACTCGAATGTAAAAAACAAAAGTAATACATATGAAAATCCATTAATCATTTTATTCACATTACAGAAAGGAAAAACTAATCATGCATATTCAGAGTTATAAGAAAAACAAAAGGTGGGGAAAATGCAGGGAAAAAGTAATAGCAGACCTAAATAAGAAAGAAATGCGTGTAAGATTAAAGCGTGAAAGATGCGAGGTATGCGCTGCCGAACAAACGTCACAGTCTTCAGAAATAAGTCGCTCGCCTTTTCTTTTACACCTGGGTGGTTCTCATTCTTATACGTACTCCCGCGTCAATGGCATTGAAAGAGGTACAGGGTCAACACTAATTCTTGAAGACGCCCTGATGAAAAGTATATCGGCAAAAAGTGGAAGGCTGGAGGAAATAAGAGAGAAACGGAGAAAGCTACATGTCAAAAAGAAATACATAAAAGAAGAAATTGAAAGTTTTGTTTGGCATCTCGTAAAAAGTTGTCTTGGAAAATTCTAGAGAAATAAATCTCGGAATTTCATTTGGCAGCGAAGGTGTTGGTTGGATAAAAGGGGAAAAGGAACGGTATGTAAGTAGGGAGCTAACCCTAGGGTTCGTCAGGGAAAAGGATCTTTGACAGACCCCAGAAATAGATGGGAGCTCAGTTGAAGTGAGGCGGGCTGAATGAATCGTCGGCGGCCAAAATGGATAAGACAATGGAGACGTGAAGAGACATAAAGGGTAGCCAGCCTCCATTTCGTCCTTGAGAAATCGGGAAAACTCCTTTAAATTGCAAACTCTTTGAAAAATTCGAAAATTCAGCTTGATTTTGACAGATAGATTTCAGATTGATTTTGCCCCTGTTTTCCCTATACATTGGCAAGAAATTTTTACTTTGACCCTGTTTACTTTGAAAAATGTCAACATATTCTTGGTATAAGTTTTTTGAGGATTTTGTTACATCTTTTTAAAATATGCAAATGGAGAACCAAATGCAAATGTGGCAGCATTTGCAAAGAACAGCGGTAGATGAGAGAATAAATAAATATTGAATAAATGTAAAATTCTATTCTTATCTAAGAATATTGAAGATATAATAAATGAACCAGGAGAAAACAGAAAATTTCATTCACTCAGTCTCAAAGTTTATATGCACCACAAACCAAGGATAGCACCCTCCTTAAGAATTTCATTTTCTTCCTGGAATACCAGGATTTGTGATTTTTTTCCAACAGTCGTCCTGCGGTAACGCTAAGCATGGATACGAGAGTACGTAGCTAGTGCGGAAATGAATCCGAAAGACTTTCAAAGAGCAGTGGAAGTGAGGCGAACTGAATGAATCATTTGGCGGACAGAATGAAGAAGACGAGAGAGAGGAGTTGGGGAGGGAGAGACGTAAAGACGGAATATCCACTCGCAGTCCTCCTTTTACTGTCTCCTTTCTTCCCCTTTATTGCAACTTCGTCCGTCTTCAGATTCGGAGACCCTTAAGAGACGGCCAACCTAATGGGAGATTGTCGACCTTTGCGGCGGTCCAGGGAGAAGACGGATATCGTGGAATTTTTGGAAGAGGTGACAGAGAGCGACCACGGTTTTTTATTACGGTGAGGATTTCGACCTTTTTTCATCACTCAAGGGTTGATTGGGGAAAGAGGGTCTAGAGCAAGGGTGGATCTGTTTAACGTTTAAAGGATTCTGGAACTATCTGGGGAAGATTTTCTAAGTACATACCACATATTTATATAAATCTTAAGAAGTCATAAGTAAAGAGCATTACGAAATATATCGCATTACAAATATTTTCAGCATTATTTTTTTGATAGTCGCGTTGCGTCGCTCCATCTACACATTCATATACATAGCATAGATATAATTAATTACAAAATGGAACGTAAATAATGCCTTATGGTAGTCTCCATGGTATTTTTGTAGGTATGGTAAATATGGGTCTAGAAATAGTGCAATTACTTCCATTCCCTAAACCAATTTACCTTCCATTGTCATGGGCTGTGTTTCCATTTTATATAGCGATCGAAATTGAGAGTTATACATGTACTTTCGTGATAGTATCCAGTTATTAATCCTGCTCAATCTGTCTGTCCTTTAGTTTTCAACTATCACGATAGTAATTCCTTAAGTTGAAGGGAAATATTGGGCGTCATAGACAAAAGAAAATTGAAATAAGATGATATGTGTCATCCAAATAAAACTGATTTAGAAGCATGAGTTCCAAGGAAAAAACGCTGAAAAATTGAATGCAATTATGTATCTTGGTCAGTACTTATTACTTAAAAACATTTAAAATTCAGTTTTTTTTTTCAAGCCGCGTAGCTGTGATTTTTTCACTGTGAATTACGCACAATTGTGTGCCCATCAGCGGATGACTCCTTTAAAGTAACTGCGCGGCTAAGTCCGCAGATCTTTGAATCTTCGTAGCTGTTTGCTTACTATAACTGATTGGATTATCATATTTCAGTTATACATGAAATGTATAACTTATTAGTAGTTAGTTTAAGATCTTTCTCAGATTCACGAAGTCACGAACGTAATACCATAACGCTTCGTATGTAGAGCTTCGTATTCCTGCTTTACGCGGTAGAGCGTTAATTTTATAGTGTCATTAGAATCATTCAAATATCACGATCCTCTACGTGCAGTACGCCTGTCAATATATTGTCTTTTGATTCATTTATAAATATCTAGTAAGTGACTCTCTTGAATGTATTGCCATGTTGTCGAAATTCATATAGCTGATATTTCTTCCTAGAGTAAGAGAAGGGTTTTTTTTTACAAATGTGACGATAAAAGCAAATTCCAATGACTGAGAGAGATGAGAAAATGACAGTTGTTATCCAAGTTGTTGTTAGCAACATGAAAAAAATTGAAAAAGTCCATCAGATATAAATTAAGGAACTTTTTGTGCTATAGATAAAATTAAATATTAGTCCATGCATTTCAAAAATATTCCAAAAGATTCGGAAGTATGGATGGAGGATGTAGAATCTACGATATACCAAAGGGTTAATTTTAAAATGCTACAGCTCTTGACCAAAGCATGTCTGGTTCTTTAGTTAAGCAAACTCCTCATCCCCTCCATTGACGTCTAACGTATCTACCCATTTTCTACTCATCCTTTTTTCCTGCCTTTAGCATTCCATCTACATCATCTACATACTACCCCGCAAGCCGCCCCAATAGGCGTGTGGTGGGGGGTGTTAGGACACCAGCCGTTTACATATAAAAAGAAAACGCTCTAATGAAATTACGCCTAACATTTATTAAAGTCCCTTATTGCTCGGGGGAAATCGAATTCCCATACCTATCCGTTCGGCAAAATATCTCTCTTAATTTATCGTTTCTGTCGGACCTGGAGATATAGTGGGGTTCTAATATGATGTTCTCCGTGTCGCTCTGAAAGATATCTATTCTCAATTGCTCAAGTAATCTAAGCCTAGCGCGCAGCCTCCGAGTCTCCAGCGACTCCCAGCCTAATTCATTTAACATCTGTGTAACGCTGTAACGCTGTAATTGCGTTCAGATCATCTGCCTCCTTCATTAACCTATACTGCTACCACCGAAATTCATCAATATTATCCACTAAAAACCTGTTTTTTTTAAATAATTATTATAAGTATTTTATATAATTAATTATATAAATTATTCTAATTTATTTAATTATTACAGTATAAACTGTCTCATAAATATTAGAGAAAAATAATACTCATTGTACCTCAATTCATATCTCTAATATGAAACGTTTGTTATTTAACTCTCCAAATTTTGTGTCGAATTATTTTCGAAACCTAATTATATCGAGCGAAAATAATATTGGTACCAAAGAGGCTATATTTAAGCATTAAAATATGCCGGATGGACTCAATAATTTGAAGCTTCTAAGTTCCAGATTTACTCGATGCAATTTTGTGTAACGGTTGGACGTATTATAATCTGACAAAATGAAAACTATTTGAAAAAGTTAACTTTGACAGGATTAGGGTAAGTGATAATACGCATTCATTGCTTTATGATGAGACTACAAAACGTTTTAGTGACCGGTAGTGCTGTTTGACTCAATCATTTTCGCCTTCTTTCTGCAAATATTTGGCACTAAGCATGTTGCAACATTCTTCTTTCTTGGACTTTTTCATTTTTGCGTCGACATCCCGTGGTTTTTTAATATAAATAATATGTCCACAAAATAATCAATTGATTTACTAAATATTCATAGTATAGTGCACAGCATTAATGATTGAAATAAAATTCAAGGCTAATCATTGAAAATAAAAATATACTTGCAACTCGATGTAAATTAAATGTACTCTCATCACAATATGCAGGCAAGATGGCAATATCCATGGCTAAAACATTGTAATTCATAGCATAAAAAATATAAATCACGAGAAAGTCGGAGGCATATTCCTAGCATGCGGAGGACATAAATATCAAATCTAATTGTTCTTGTTACCACAATGTGGAATAGAAAATATAATAAAAGTTCCTGCTGTCTAGTCAACATTTTCTCATATACGCGAATTTAATATGTGGTTTCACAAGAAAAGAATAGTCCTGTCAGGTGTAACAAAATTAGAACTATATATGCGAAGAAGAATGAGGAAGAGGGGTAATAGGTTGGGAACGACTATGAATGTATTTAGGCATATATGCGATACGAAATAACCTATGTAGTAGGAAAATCAAATAAACTATAATTTAACTCACACTTTAGAATCCTTAAATTATTCCGACCTTATCTGCAGCGAAGTAGCTTCTTCACCTGTTAATTCCTTACATTTTGCGTGAACTTATTTAACTTTTGTTGGTTATTCAAGTATAAATGGATGATGTTTCTCGAGAATTTTGGCAAACAATATTTAAGATCCTGCAGCGGGTCAATGTAACCTCCGCAGATCTTCCGTGAGACTAAAATTGAGTGCCACTAGAAGGTCAAGATAATATTGTCTGGTCGGGGATTCTGAAAAAAAATTGGTCTTGAATGACTAAGGTCTGGGATGCAATGACGGTAGAACATAACCTTGCGATTTTATGCACTTATAAACCCAGGTTTTCCCCTGATTAAACATATCTCTTAAAAATACTTTCAATAAAGGCCTCGCAATGTCTTAGTAAAACCACCTGTCTAAAGGGAGCACTCAGGTCGCGTTACAAGAAAACCGTGTCTTGAATGTAGAGATAGGTTCATAAACACAATAACGTGGACATATAACGGTACGATACATATGCAGAGATTGATTTACTCTATTTACACTTGAATGTTTTTTTTCTGGAGCTTTAGTCAACAATTCAAATATAAATCACCACTACACCAACGTTTCACTTTTCTATTAAAGGTTCATGAGGACCAAAAGTCAACATGCTAGTCATACATCACACATGTGCTAATATATGCATCAAATAATTAGTAACTAGACAGTACATTCCTTCAGGTGAAATAAGAAAAAGACAGTTATTCAGGCAGGTTTATTCGAGTATGGCTAGCAATATTTAACAACAATTTTCTTCTTCTTAGGACATTGTTGCCAAAAATACAATTATAATTAAAGTGGTCGAGAATAACCTTTCTAACAAGTATATTTCTACTTAAACTCTACTTCCACTAAAAAGTAATGCTTAAAGTAATTCAGAATGATCTGAAAAATTCCTGCAGCAGATGAGTGGAATCGCTTCTCTTGTCTCGTAAGGCAAAGAAAAATATAGAGTGCTGAATGTAAAATATATTTTCTTTTTGTGGTTGTCACTTTTAAAATTAGTTCGATAAAACTGGGGGTAATGAGGGGAACGTATTAGCGGCACACACGATAAAACCTCAGCCAACCAAACCCCACTTCCAACTAATACTGGAATCCTTGGAATTAGTGTGATGCATAAAACACTTTTAGTGGGTCAGTAGACTCGCTTCTGTGTTCTCGTAAAACAGCAGAGAGTTATAAGGGGTGCCGCAAGAAAAACATATTGCCTTTTCGGGGGTGCCACAATAAGAAAGAGGTTGAAAAACACTGGTCCTGGGAGGGGTGTCGGACGTAAAGTGGAGCGTGCGGGTATCTGTGTATGTCTGGGTGTGTGAGTCTGGGTGTGTGAGTCGGTGCGCGCGTCCACGGAAGGGAGTGGGGGGATGGAGAGAGAGAGCGGGAGCTGGGCCTGCGCGCCGCACCCCCTGCGCTCCAAAACACACCCCTCCTCATCATCCCTTCCTCCGAGTACTCTTCACCCACGCTTTCCCGGAGCACTTCCATAAGTTCTCCGCACTCTCAAACCGAACCGCACCGCGAAACCCCGACGGAATCTCCCGCGCACTTTCAACTCTCGCGATCGGGGAAACGGAAAAAGGCGGAAATTTTTTCCCTCGTTCACGACCTCCCACTCTAAACCTGATAGTGATCATTCCCAATATTCCCCGTGCCAACGTTAAAACACAGGTTACCACACTAATATCTCACCGTGATCACTTTACAATTACTTTTGTGTTCTAACTCCAGTATTATTTTTATCGTTAAATACAGGTTTGGTTGCTTGGAAACTGTAGCGAGAGGGAGTCGGACATGGGAGCTTGATGAGAGAAGATACAACTCTTCAGGTGACAGTGTGCAAAGACTCGGAGATATAGAAAGACTGAGTGGAGAGGACTCAAAGACTGCCGAATGTAGAAAGGTAGTAGTTAGGTGCTGCAAAGTACGTGTGTCAATTTGATTCTCGTGTTTAAAACTAGTTTGTCCTCCTTGCTGCGATGTCCGAGATGGAGGACACGACCCTGTACGGGAATGTCAGCTGGACAATGCTGGACCCTCCACCGCCCGACTTCATCTCTGAAGCGATCGGTGCGAACTGCACTCTCTACAGCAACTCATCGTCTCTTGACGTCACGGTCAACTGCTCAGCCTCTCCCGACAGGATGATCTACAACACGTACTTCCAGGCTGCCATCTACTTCAGTTACTGCTCCATCTTCGTCGCGGCCCTGTGCGGGAACGGTTTGGTCTGCTACGTCGTCCATGCTTCTCCGCGAATGAGGACCGTCACCAACTACTTCATCGCCAACCTCGCCATCGGAGACGTCCTCATGACGCTATTCTGCGTTCCTTTCTCATTCGTCTCCGTGCTAGTGCTGCAGTACTGGCCGTTCGGGGAGTCTATGTGCAGGATGGTGAGCTACTCCCAAGGCGTGTCCGTCCTCGTCTCGGCCTACACCTTGGTGGCCATCTCCCTGGACCGGTACATGGCCATCATGAGACCCCTGAGGCCGAGGATGTCCAAGAAGGGTGCGGCAGGTGCCGTCGCCGGCGTGTGGGTGTTCGCTTTGGCGACCGCATCCCCGATTCCCATCGTCTCGAAGCTCACTCAGCCCTCACCGTGGCACCAGTGTTGCTCCAGGGACGTATGCGGTGAGGAGTGGCCCTCGCACGACCTCTGGTACCGCTACTCCATGGCCCTCTTGTCGCTGCAGTACATTACGCCGCTGACCGTCCTGGTGGCGACGTATGTGAGGATAGCGGTGGCAGTGTGGGGAAAGAGGACTCCTGGAGAGGCGGAGAACACGCGGGACCAGAGAATGGCCAGGTCAAAGCGGAAGGTGAGTACCTTTAAAGTGTACATACCTTTGATGTGCATCTGCTGTGGATTATTAACAGGGATGTGACCCAAAAAGAAGCATTCTATCTGGGAGAAATATCAATTTATTATTTTTACGCTATTCATTAAATATCTGACAGTAATTTCGAAGTAATCATCTTCAAGACCACAAAAGATTTTATGCATCGCCCATTATTCTGGATAATGTAAATAAGTAAGACTCGATTTGTCGAAGTGACCGCCGGTAATTAATAACATTTTGTAACACTTGCTTATGAGTGATTTTTTCTCGAAGTGAGTATCCTTTAATTTGATTAAGTACGCATGTATTTTTATTTCCTTTCTGGTGTTCTTTTTCGAGCGATATAAGGACTTTAAGTCATCTCTTCCATGTAACTCGTTGGACGAGCACACACAATCATGCCCTGGGAGGTGTTAGTTTCCTACCCTGGCGGAGTTCGAACCCGCGACCTTCGGTTTTGTAGGCGAAGACTTTACCCCGCCACCGAGGCCAGCTTAAAATAAGATATGAAACGTAAAATTAACTCATTTTTCGTTTGGAGTATAGCTATGCCAATTGCTTAAAATGTAATGCTTTAAATAGAAAGGATTTATTGATTAAAACTTTTGTTTTATTCAAGATGCAGAACATTTTCAGTGGACCTAAATGAAGAAAAGATTCAACTAAGATTCAAATTTTTTTGGACGATAAAAGGAATAAGAATAGTTCACAAAAGAGCAGCTGGCGTACAATAGGTTTTGACAACCGAAAATTTGAAATTTGACAATGGAATCCTAATATCGCCATAAATCGCTGATAACTCTTAACAAGAACTGCATTGTCTCTATCATATCAGGATTTGAAACTATCGTTACCAAAGTTTGTTGTTAGAAAACGAAATGAAACCTTTCAGTTACTCGCAACAAGAATGTTTTCAAACATTTTAATGCTGATTCAGCACGGATACTTTCAATTCCCCACTCCGGTTCAATTACCTCTTTTACAAGTTTGGATTAATTTCTGTTCAAATCCGCGATTCTGTGTCTCAAGCTAAAATAGTGAGTTCGACGCGTTTTCCCGTCAAATCTTAACGAACCGTAAACGACCGATTTTAAGCCTCAAAGAGCCCAATTCTCTATATTTCATGGAATAGTGCGAAACATATATGGAATACAAAAACTGGGGGAAGTAGCGCGCAGAGGGGTGCCAGCTATATGTTCCCTAAGCATGGGTCTTAGGGAACATAATGCAAATTCTAATGCTCGAAGGAGTGACAAGTTACTGAACTGAATCTGGCAATTAAGAAGTGCACGCAAATGAGAGTGACACCGAGGGAAGAAGAGGGATTGATTAAGACTTTCACGGTGGGAGGCGTTTACATTGTTACGATAATAGATGCTATATTTGTTTACCTATGACCCCTAGCCAATGAGTGCTTTCACATTTGTCATCGTAGGTATCGTTTTGGTTGATGTAACTGGAATTCTATTGTTTTCTAAATGGTTATGTGCGGTCTATCGTATGGTCGCACCAAATGAAAACATGGCTTAACTATTTCACAAATGTTTATAAAACTTTTAACTTTGCTAGGCGGGCCATTTTCACGCACGTAGTGCAAGGAGAGTTTTAGCTGAAAATTCTTTCCACCCTGCCAGATGATTGGCGATTCACCGTCTTCAACCTTACGTGTGGAGAATCTCCAAAACCCCTGTCAATTGCGTAGTGTATGCACCTGCAGTCATTAGGATTTTCACATGCACTTCAACTATTAACCATTCAAAGCGTTAAAGACTTCGTAAATACTTTCCGTGTCGCAGAAACTGATATCTGATGCGTGAATATATTTCTAATTTGGTAAATTCAGTAATCATTATAAATAAGGGTGCTACTTTGATATTTCTCCGTCAGTCGAAAAAAACCTCTGGAGCATTGATGCTTGGCTACATCGATTCAAATTATCGTGTAAGCTAATGTTCCGAGAAAAATCTGCCGAGTAACACATAGGCAGATGTACGGGAAGGCGCATAATTTAGTTGCAAAGATAATATGTATTCCAGGCCACGTTCATTTACCTTACAGGGAAACTGCGAACCACAACGTATTGAAATTGGAGCTTAGGTACTTCCAAAATCCTGTCAATGATGAATCGGCCTGAGAAACGAGATAATTACTTCATCTCTGCATTGCCCGGCTTTATAATATCGGTTTCAATACATTTACTCTGTGAAAACCGAAGATATAACGTTTTCCCATCGATGATACTAAAGTCAAGTAACTGAGTCTGATGCAACATGCAAAAGCAACACGTTTCGTTAAAAACTTTCTTACATAGCCGCCACATCATCCTGCGGTTAGCGTTAACCAGCCAATATGAAACCGGTCTTAAGTAAATAATTTGCTGCTTGTTTATTTTCCTTATTCCTTGCGAATAAGAAACTGTTTATTGATATTGGTATTTATTCTACCACTTATACATACACAAATACAAGTTTACAATTGATTAGTGGAACAAGAGCCCTGAGGTAAAAAACAGTGTTGGGGTTGTCACCATTTAAATTTACAAAAAAATAGCTGGTGTGAGGCCACAACATAAAAATATTACAATTCATTTTTAAGTTGCATATGAAATTGCATTTTAGTGTTTTCACACACTAGGAAACAATGGGAAATAAACATATTCACTATGTTGGTGGAACAATATTAATTGATCAAATACATTCTGGTTACAGAAATTATTCGAAAAGTTAAAAATAATATTGAATATTTGTGACAGAAAACAGCCATATTTTTAACTATTTGAAAGATCATGTACACAAAGTTTTTGCGGGTAGTTCTTTAAGTAATGTCAGGCATAGTGATTTTAAATACGTCCGTCAAATAATGCTTGCCACCCTGGCGGCGTGGAAGGGTTTTCTCGCTTGCTGACCCTAGGATCGCGGGTTCGAGTCCTGTTTTGGGTGGATTTATCATCACTCAGGTCATGCTTGTGTGAATTCGTCCTTGATGTTTACTAAATACACCGACGTAAACAGGTCTCTGAATCTACTTACGGTGATTGCGGAAAATGGTTAAAAAATGAACAGTAATATGCATGCGACGAATGAAAAATTATTCAACTAAGTTTTATGAGATCAATTACAAACATTTTACAAAGAGCAAAATGCGTATTGTAATGAGTGCCTTTGATGTTCTATTCATCTGCCACCATCGAACTCGTATTCATATTAATATTGGTGGTCATTCATTACCATGTATTATATTATTAAATGATTAATCTTTTGACGAAAAATAAGCTTGATCTTCAAGAAAAATAATGAGGCAATATTCCGTCTACTGACCATGCTATTGTGGCTGATAAACTCACGTTATAATGTACATTCATAAGTTAACATCGGTGAGCAAAATATAAATGGGTAAGTTCAACATTTCCCATCGCCTGGATTTTGGCAAAGTTGTCTGAAGTCAAATGTTCTCGGTCCGAGTGAATGTTGAATTCTCGTCGACGAGGGCTAGACTTAGCTTGCTGATACATTCCACTGGATGAATAGATAGGAATGACGGGGTTTTCCAGCAGTATACCGACTTTTTTCTCCTGGTGGTCTATGTTGCATTAACTCAAATTATCAACAGGGCTTGTAACCTTGGCTTTAAGGAAAAAATACGGTAATTTGCTAAGTTCGTTTTCTGTGCCGATGAATATATTCATCCTTGCCGGCCCCGTTGGCGGCGGCGGGATAAAGTCCTCGCCTGTTAATCCGAGGGTCACGAGTTCGAGTCCCGCCTGGGTCGGTTTTTCATTTGCTCAGGGGATGGGTGTTTGTCAAGTTCTGGTGTTTCGGCCCTTGAAAAACCTGAAGACAAGCCTATAGCTTTTCGGGATTTCAAGGCCATGCGGACCACCAGAATCGTCGAGGAGCAAAAAAAATGATTGAAAGGTTAGAGAATATTTATCAGTTCTTGTATTGGAATGCCCTAGGTTCTATCATAGCTATTATCTTCAAAAGCTACCTATGAAGTGTGAAGATGATATTCGAATCTTTTTATATTTTACATAATATATCTATTTTGATGCTGAGAAATCATTAACTATTGAGATTGTATCTCATCCATTTTCTATATCTTTTCCTTGTGAAACAGTATAAAAGTATGCATCTTTGAAAAAATAAGTGTAAATTAAATTACTATAGATATGTCACAATGAACCTTTTGGTGCTTATGAATTCGTATTAAAACATATGACTATATGAGTATATGATGATGAATGAACCCGTGAAGAGAGACATCTAAACTCATAGATCATCTTAACTCATAAAAAGTTTAAACAAGCTATTTTTTTACTTTAAGAAACCTGGCCAGAGAATAATTTTTTAACTACCAGAATGTCAACATTGCCAATTTTACCTTCTAAGAGTAATCTTATGCCTGATTGCTGAGAGGCTTTTCTGCTGCTGTATCAAAGCGTGGTAATCTTTTTACTTGCAATAATAATAGTTTTAATATTTTTTATAGGCTGCTAAAAGAAATTATTAAAAGAGGTAGTATTATTTCAAATCCTTTCGGTGCGAATAGGTTCGTGACGCAGACATGATGCAGATATGAAATTCTTAAATGCGATGGTGGTGAAATTCTTAAGGTTGAAATCGAAGGTTAAAAATGGGATATCCCGAAGTCTAATCGAGGATTGAATTTCCAACAATGCAGACACATACAACAATGATTTTTACTTACAACAACTTGCAACAACCCTCAAAGTAAGTGGATAAACTATTGTATGTAACTAAAACATTACGTAAACTCTTCAGTTTGAAATCAAGAGCTTTAAAATTTCATATTTATATTTTTGTTGCTACCTTTGCATCAGCTGGTGCATTTAATGTGGAGAGGTTGGTCTCAACTTCACACTTTTAGGACAGAGACAACGATGGAAGTTTTTTTTTCATGCATGCAGTTGGTAGCAACTCAGGCTGGTATTTGCTTGCTCGATTTTTATTTGTCTATTCAGGACAGAGTGTTTTTCCTAACCTTTAAAGGAAGGCATCCCAGGTGTTTTTTTTCCAAATTCCATGTTCACAGTATTTTGTGCTGCGGTATACTGTGGACTTTTTTTTTAGCACTGACGTGAACGGATTAAAGGTAGTGGTAGTTGTTTAGTTGAGCTGTATGACGATGCATATATTTTTTCTGTTTAATCAAAGGACAACCCCAGCTGTGGTTTGTACATTCCTTCTTGTTTGGGTGCAAATTCCAATATTAAAAATTTACTTCGGCAATAAATCTCCTATTTGGATGTAGCCCAGGATGACATCAGTGTCATTTTTTTCTTCTTTTGATTCAGCGATTTCGCTTTCCGATCTTTAATCACAATGCTATCACTCAAATTTGGTGAGGCGTTGATAACGGGCTAACCTGTTATGGTGATTAATCTTGAATCAACTTTCTCACGCGGCACGTGTGCAACAGAGACGGAATCCAAATTTAATATGCTTTTATACAATTAGATTTTGCTTCTCTTTGGAAAACAGTAATTGAGCGAGTGCAGAGCAATTGAGTGAGTAACTCTCTTTAGAATGCACTTGAGTCCCCACTGTCGCCTGCGGCAAGAAACCTTTAGTTACCTAAGTTAATTCCTTAAGTGATTAAAGAATATTTCCAAGAATATCTAACTATTGGCGGCTTTCTTCTATCTATTAAGGCTAAAGAATCAGTCATTCAAACTAGGTCATTAAAACCCGTGGCTTCTTTCGGGAATTATGAAATCCTTTACTAAATACCATAAGTGTAAAGCTTTGTTTTATTCTGCGGAGATTACTGTGTATTTTGTTGGATGTAAGAGAGTTCATTTTACCAACGATCAGTCATTGCTTATTATTATTCACATAGAGAAGGAATCACGCAGCAAGCTGAAAAAAATACCCTAGATTTAAATTTTGCTTGATTAAAATTCCAACACATTTAATGGCGAATTTTGTTGTTGGTCTTGCGATCGGAAATATCACGGCCATTTTCTAGTTTTAAAATATTAATTTTGTCTAGTTTTTTTCTGACCACTTTGAATTGCATACGTATTTTATGGAGGGTTGGCCAATGTTTAAAAAATATCTCAACTTCTTTTTGCCAGCCTTTCGCTGTTGAATATTAGTATTATCGTGGCTATGGTAACTATGTAAGGAAAATATTTGATGTATGCTATATTTTTATACGTAAACAAGTTTTACTCATAAATGCAGTACTTTAATGTGATATGAGAGCTTTTAATGTTATGGCAATGGTTACAAAGATTTCTTCTTAGTATCAAAACATCAATATCAACAAAAGGTAGCCAAAATGGTAACTCATTGCTAACATTTTGATTAAAAAATATAATAATAAAAAATAATCTAAATAATTTAAATTTAAATGAATATTACAAATTATAAAAATAACAATTCACGATATCGGAATCTCACATTTTGAATATATACATATTACACATATTTTAGAAATATGCATAACATATTTGTACTGAAAATTTGGATAGCATAGATCTCTGTATAAAACAAATAGAGAAAATACTTTAGTTATGCGCTATGGAAAAACTAGCTAAAGTTAAGTCATAACTAACGATAACCCTGTGCTAAAATCTGGAGAAAGAATGAGAGTGGGTGGTATAGAACAGAAAGAGTTTATCCCGACGTTTAAGAGTTATACGGGCGACAGGTTTATGCCAGGGTGATCTTGGACTCTTGAGTGTAGAAGTGGTAGAAAAGGATTGCGATCGTCACCGTCTTGATGCTTTATTATAATTACCATCTTAATGTGCCCATAGCTGAGAAAAAAACAATCATAGCTCCGCAACTGCCACGCGAAATGTTTGGCCACATATTTTTTCGGGTTTGGTAAATATATCAATTGAAAATTATCAATATTAATCTAAAAAATTATATTCGAAATTAATATAAATTTGAAAATTTTTATAATAAATGATTTTCTCATTAGTATTTATTAAAACTTTGATAGTTTATTCATTAACATATTCCATGAATGAGATAAAATAAAATCCTTTAATCCAATGAAATGCAGTCACATATGTCGCGCTTAGCGGCTCTTTGTCCATTTGAAGCGGAATGCAATCATTATTGGGGAATTGAGAATTAATGGCTGTTTTGACCGCAGAACCGATTGGTATTTCTCTTATCAAAAATTGACAAAGGCAATTGGGGAAAATCAGAGAGGAAATTACGTCTAAAGCTGACATGTTACTTTTTCATGGCTTTGTGATTAGGTGGCGATTGTCATAAAATCGTTCCCTTCAGTTGATTCTTTCAACAATATATCCTCAGTTGGTTATTTGGGAAAATGACTGGCATCCGAGATTGTTTATACCGTTGTGAATAGAAGGGTAAATTGGTGTAAACATGTATTCTCCAACGATATACAGTGTAGCGGCCGCGTAGTAGGTACGATTTAAGGTGACACAATAGCCTCATGGTCACTTATTGCAGACATTCTGAAAACTTAAATATAGAATGTTTGAAGTGCGTTTTATAAGCTTACTAGCTGTACCTGCATGCGTCGCAATGCCTCTTTATCTTTGTAAGTAGGCAGATATACACAAAGCAGACCCATTTCCATGTACAAAATAAATAAAAGAATGATTTTTTGTGAATTAAATTAAAATTGAAAAAAAAATTCAAGTGCTTTGAGATATACAAAATTTATGTCTTGCCATCCTCTGCAAAAACAAATAAAGTTTTCGGCTGTCCCACTCGTGAGCATATTGTGAAAAACATGGATACCCCATATTTAATCCACGCACTTGAAACGATTGACCTTTTGCCTCGTTGATGGTCATTGAGAAGGCAAGGCGAACTGTTGTCGTTTCACTACAACTATCAGATTAGTCACTGAACATGACCTTTAAAGCATGAGCATGTGAAAAGTATGGACTTTCCAGATTCCATAATTCATACACTTGAAGCGATCAACCTTGTGCCTTGTTGATGTTCATTGAGAAGGCAGCGCGAACTGGGAACTGTAGTCGTTCGACTACAACTAACAAATAAGTCACTGAAACTGGCATTTAAATGCTGCAAGGAGTGAAGAGCCCTTCATGAAAGCTCTATGAAAATGGATATTCACGCCTTGTTTCCAAGAATATTTTTATTGTTGAAAAGGAAGAATAATTGATGAATTTCGAGATAAAAACGCAATAATTGGAGAAAAACGTATCAAGCCGTGTCCAAACTCGCCAGTTAGGTACCTAAATCCGGAAATTTAAGGAGGACGCCATCTTTAAGTTTGTCCAAACTCGTTAGGCAGCATAAGGGAGCGGATTTAGGCAACAACAAATCCTTCCTAAATATGCCACCATTTTGAATTTCCCAGAATTCCGAGTGGTAAAAGCGTGAAAAGTAGTGGAATGAGTGGAATTGCAGTTAAAACGGCGGGGAGGTTTATTTTTTTTTAATGGAAAGGCGTGAGTTCTTACGAATATATTTAAATAATGATAAATGTTAGATTGATTTATGTTATAAATTTCATTTTAGGAAGCAACGAACAGACATATCAAGGAGTGAGACAGAATATACAAGTGACATAGCGGGGAAGTATTTCGAGTGTTTACAAATCATATTTTTTATATTGTCTTGCGCATGTTAGATATTTTTTAAATTAACATTTCGTGTTTGGGAGTGACGAATCAATCAACCAAACAGTTAATTATAGCTAGGAAGGAGAAAGCGGGTCGAAAATAAAAATATGAACTAACAAAAAACTACCACTATGCGGTTAAATAAAGTCTACAATGTTGCAAGTTTTTAGCGAAACTAAAATGCTACTACGATATTAAAGAAACACTCAAAAAACGGCATCTATAATAGTTCTTCCCCAAAATAGTTAGTCTTCAAACCCCATTTACCTACAACTAAATCCTAACACTATAATTATAGTAAGCAAAAGATAGTTTTGACTAGACGAAGCTCCTGTACCATTGGGAAACTGTACATAGATGTCATTAATATTATTATTTAAGATTTATTTTACATCATGTCCATTGGACAGCATTTCGTGGCATCCATATGGATGTTACTGCATGAACCTAATAGGTTCTCATCCAAAGAACTTCCAAAGGATGTCCAATACTAAATGGACATCATGCGGTGGCTGGGTATCATCGTAAACAGACTTATTAATAATGCACGCAAAAGGAAAGAACAGTACAGGGATAATATAAAATTGGAATTTAAGCAATTACCTACACGATGACAAATCCAATTAACTGCTCAGTCTGCCACGAATCGTTATCTGCCATAGCGGCGAAAGTTAATACAAGCAGAATGAACAAGAACTAAAATTACGTACTTTATAATGCTAAAAGACAGGGATAAATACACAATCACAAATTTAATGCTGCTGCTGTTCAAGTGCTTTGAGATATACAAAATTTATGTCTTACCGCCCTCTGCAAAAACAAATAAAGTTTTCGGCTGTCCCACTCGTGAGCATATTGTGAAAAACATGGATACCCCATATTTAATCCACGCACTTGAAACGATTGACCTTTTGCCTCGTTGATGGTCATTGAGAAGGCAAGGCGAACTGTTGTCGTTTCACTACAACTATCAGATTAGTCACTGAACATGACCTTTAAATTCTTCGGGAGTGAATAATAACCATTCATGAAATCGCTATTAAATGGATATCCACGCCTGGTTGCCAAGGAAATTTTGTATTGTTGAAATGGAAGAAAAATTGGTGAATTTCGAGATGAAAACGCAACTCTTGGACAAAATCGAAGTGTATGAGAAAATTGAATGGAATAATTAAATACTGCTTTCTTTTATGCGTTATATGATACAAATTTCCATCCAATATCTTGAGTGCAAGTAATTTAAAAATTCAATTAAATAAAAAACTGCACCGAATGCAATTCTTTTCTAATGAGAGTAAATACTACCAATTTTGGTGTAAAAACAACCCCAAAAATGGCCATTTTTATAATTCAGGAACCTTTATGGACACGCGCGCAACAACTCACTGCAGTTTCATCGCAATCGGATGTATGGTATTGGCGTGCATAAAACACGAACAAAACAAACATTCTTTTTTATATATAAGAAGAAGATATGGTTGAAATAGAGTTACCAGGCTAGTTTTATCGCAACTCAGTCTTGAAAATGTAGATTCTAGCAAGGGCTCTTATGGAAATTTATCAGATAACTGCAGTAATACTATTTATACGAAAAGAAAATTCCTGGTAAAATGTATGAAATTCAATTTTCAAGTTTTGTACCATCTACTTCTCAAAGTGTTTAACGAATTAAAGTCGTAATTGAAGTCAATAAGCGGCAATTCCCTAAAAATGGAGCTGACGTCAACGCCTATGGCTGATGAAATGTGGCCATTAAAAATATATCCTTGGATCAATCTGAATAATTTGTATCACCATTTTGGTTTACAATAGGATTGAATATTTCATCAGTTACAGCAGGATTTTTATATCCAAATAAATAAAAATGTGCAATTTAGCATTTATTTGTTTGGACTCACATACTCAGTGCAGATTCACCCGGAAGGACAACAAAAAAAACCAAATGTTTCTTTATCAGATGTGACCCAGTAGACTGAGAAATTAGAAGTAAATGGTGACAGATTCATTTGGAAAGCATTGAATAATAGGAAAAAAGGAATGAAAAATCACAGAAAGGGAGCGTGATATCAATTTATTGATTCGGAAATTATTGATTTTTGCTATTTAGGGTAAACCGTACAATTATTGGCCACATGGTATTTTGAAGGGCATATCAAGAATACAGTTGGTCAAAATTTACACTATTGTTAATTTTGTGAAAATTATTATAATTTTTTTCCAATCTTACTCTTACTATAATCTTCAAAATACCATATTGCCAATAACAGTAGGCTGTCCAGCAACTGTACGCTTTGCCCTATGACTTATATTTTAAATTATTGATTCGTAAGTTTATAAACATCTTATTTCACATTTGTTTGTGCATATCATCTCTCATTTTTTTCTATTTATGTACTTCTTACATTGCTTTCTTATTTAGCACATTAGCTCTATCTTAGGTCTTCCATACTCCCCTTCAGATGTGGGTGTTTTCCTACAGTGAGTCTTTTTTTCGTTAAGGATATCAGGAGATAAGAATATAATTTTTCTTACGTATTTACCACATTCATGTATATCTTTCTACGTTTTTTATATTCCAGTTTTTCTTTATAAAATGTTTATGGTCATTTTTTGGTACATTTTCTAAAATTTTAATAGTCAAAATGCAATTGAATTCAATGGTTTCAGGCGTAACTTGATGGAACTCCTTCATGACTGTCAGGAAAGAATAAAACTTTGCTAGTTCCACATTAATTTATTCACTCGCGACCGGTTTCGATACAGTGTATCATCATCTGGCCAGATGATGATACACTGTATCGAAACCGGTCGCGAGTGAATAAATTAATGTGGAACTAGCAAAGTTTTATTCTTTCCTGACAGTCAAAATGCAATTGTTTCACGCATGTATTTGACGAAGGGTTTGATAGAAGAAGGGACTGTAGCAGTCTCAATTTCGCCCAAATAAAGTCGCATTATTATTACTATTTGTAATATACGTATATTAAAGTGAAAAACTTTGCGCCATATTCATTTGGCTTTTTGGAAATTCAATGTTAATTTATCACGTTATATTATGGCACATATATTTAGTAATAATTCTATTACCTATGTAGACATTGTCATCTAAACGTGAAATAATAAATTTCTTTCTACTATAATTATTGCTACCAAATATCAAGGTATCACTACGAGTCTTATATTCGGAAACATCATACATCGAAATAATTTCGTCTAAATTTCAAATTCCGCACTAAAAACTCGTCATGACATGCTTTGATTAAGAGAAAATATATTTAATTATAATTCTTGTACTACTTCGATTGTCTTTACTGTACTTTTCTAGCGAAAAACCTGATGCACTTAAGTTAATTGTGACCCATGAATTTCTTTTTGACATACTTAAAAAAAGTTATAAAAAAGGCACTCAAAAACTCACGATTACCGTTCCAGCCACCTTCAGATTAAGCAACTTTTGCATATAGCCAATTTCCTTGGTTAACGTATGCTACTAACAGGAATACATGTGTATATAAACGTCGTTTTAGGCGTTGGTTCTATGCTTTGAATGAAAGAAATGTATGATTTTAGTAATTCATTTAAGTATGGGAAATTATGCATTAAAAATAACAAAGCTACACCCTGATTAATTAGCGGAAATAGGGTTTTGACTGGGAAGTCCCGTAATGTTCTAATCTCCACTGCGAAGGGCCGTGGGGAATAGACGAATCTGGACAGAGGTCTGGCTCCCCGTCCGTCTTTGGTTTTCTGGAAAGATATATTTAGTCGGGTTTACTTCAAGCATCCAACTAAGATCCACGTCTGGTGTTAATGCTTAAAAATTGATTGAACAAAATATATGTCTGTACATAAATCTCGCTATGTTCATGATTGCCTCCTCTTGCCGTGCAACTTTTGGGTGCCAATTTCACAGAACCCGGTGATTATACACCAAATTATAAAATGATAATTGTCCAATATTTATTAGCTGTGTGAAATGTTTCAGATAAAATGTTCTCTATAAATAAGAGATTTCATATGCTGTAAAAAGCCAAGACATTACTGTCATTGACTTACGAGGTGAGATTTCAGTTTCTATGATGCACACGAAGAGGTGTGGTATTATGCCGTGGTGAACGAAACAAACTTATTCACGATCCATCTAAAATAATTAATTTTATCCTTGAAACTGAATACCTATCGTTGTTTTTCTCTTTAAAAATAAAACCATAAGAAAATTTAGTATTTTTGCGGGTTAACAAACGATTTGGAAATGCATGATTTTATAATATTGGATTGGCTTTTTCTAACTTTTGTTCTCATCATTTCACGTAAATGTATTTTACACAGATATGGTCAGCATTCATTAATTTTTTACCATTTTTGGTTGTGACATTTTCTCTGATTGTTTTGCCAATGGGACTTCGCATCGGGAAAGGATGGTTGTTTGCAGACATTGGACATTGGGGCGTACGACAGTGACTCTGAAGCAGACGTGAACGAAAGATAAGAAGGAGAAAGAAGTCGAACCTTTCATGCTTTAATAGATTTTTTTAGTTTTATTAGGCGTAGGGATAATGTCAGGCCATATTTTTGTGTGTTTCTCTAACACGAAATGGTAAGGTGAAGTGAGGTGGAGAGAGAATAAATGAGCAAGTATGTCAAATGGTTAACTGAAAAAGGGAAGGGAAGTACATAGAAGTATGGTGCTCCAAGACACTTTTGAATGTCAATTGAAAGAGAAACGAATTGTTGGATTAGTTCATTTAAGAAGAGGTGCTATTTGAATGGAGCATGGTGGTACCACAGCCTCCTCATGGTGAAGATTTATTTCCTTCCAGGTCGATTCATCGGGTATGAAAGATATGAAATCATCGAGGTTTTGACCTCTGAGCCTACTATCGTCAACTAGGAGAAAATCCTCAAGAAAAGGAAGTAAAATCCGATAGCTGTTTTTATAGTATGCTCCGCCCAACTTATCATCAATTATTCCTCTAATCGTCAAAGACTCCTAGATCAAAAAAAAAGAAAAACTTTGATGGTCAGAAATTTACTGACTACTTAGTTCCTCTTTAAGGAACATTAAAATGAGAATATAATCAGTTCGCGCAAATACTAAGTCAATATGAGAGTGTATCCATGATGCACTTTATTGCTTTGAGCTAACGCAGTGGTTCATAATCTACTCGATACGAGTAATATTAATGGACCTTAGTCCATTGGTAATGGTATCTTAGCCGTTAGTAACTCGTTAGTCTGCTACCACAACAAAAATTAAGCTTTTGCACTCAGTAAAATTGTGAACTAAACTTCTTTTTACAATCCCTTTTCCCCGTCAGGAGTTACTTAAAACACACCTTCATTCCTTGGTGTTGCGAAACCATAGGCTGATGTCTGTCTATCCCCCGTGATCCGCTCACTTGATTACTCTTCGATACCAGGGATGTTATGGCCTATTACTCTTTGTGGATGATTTCTTTTTTTGTAATATCGGCCTATTTTTAACAACATTTTCTTTTGTATCCATCGTTGTATCTGGCAGCTAGTCAAAAGGTAGTTGTTCGCAACTCCATCCACTTCTATTCAACCCACGTAATTTTCATTGTTATTTCTCGTTATGATTCCCTATAAACCATCTCTGAATTCAATAGTCCTCTCATTTAATGATCCTTTGATAATAACTTTAGGAAACATTATATATTTTATGTATGTCCACCAAAGTCTGTCTTACCATCGTGTTCTTGATAATGCTCACATTAAACCTCCTTTCTCACAATCTCGAAGAAGAAACCACTTTAATTCAGGTTATTCAACCTTTGAATTGCTGCCTTGAATTAATTAGATTTCTTTATCCTACTGCAAGAAGATATTTTCCATTACATTTATCTTTATAATGGACGATTATATTCATCTATTCCATAATTTGCTCCAATATATTACTTATAATTATTTTGTTATAACCTAAAAATAGCGAAAAATGTTAGCAAAAACTTTGACGAGAATATCCAAGACATTTTGCCCAATTAACATGGATAAGTACGCAATATGGAATTGCGAACGTTGTTTTACAGATATCTGTAATATTCAAATGGTATTTATTCTCAACCTCTTTTAATATACGGTGCAAATAGTTTAAGTCAGTAAATGTATAAATATAAATAAATAAATAAATAAAAATATATATATATTTTTATTGCTGAGAGAGCTGAGATATAATACAGATCGGTGCAAAAATGACGAGTTTAGGTCTACACACACACACACACACACACACACATATATATATATATATATATATATATATATATATATATATATATATACCTAAACTCGTCATATTTGCACCGATCTGTATTATATCTCAGCTCTCTTGTGAGGAAGAATTGATTGAATCAGCGGGAGCATAGTTAACATTGAAAATAAGAGTTGACACTTGCATAACAGTTTATCATTTCATTGGATAATTTTTATAAACTTTAAACTTGAATATTAGCCATGATATCATGAGTTTGATGCTCAGTATACGATCGACTGCTCGCTTATTTTAGCTTATCTAGTTTGTTTTTAAAGCTTAGTTTTGCAAGCCATAAGGTCACGTAATCAAATGCGTTTTATTTATAACTTTGTCTGACCTTTAAAAAGTAAATAAATCTCCGAATCCTCTCAGAAAAAGCGTCCTTATTGTGAAAGTAGTCCTTCAGTTTTGAAGAATTTAAGTTTTTCGCCTAAGTGCCTATCCTAAGCCGAGAAAACAGTAATCCTTATCTCGACTTGTCACCGTCTTACTGGGGACGCGTTTGAAAGACGTTTCAACGAAAGGATCGACCCAGTGAGCCTTCAAAGGTCAGTGAAATATTTATCCCAGTGGTAAGAAGAAATGGTGTCTAAATCAGGGGGAAGAAGATTCACAAGCATTAAATTTTAATCGCTCTTGGCAGCTTTTAGCGTAGCACGCCGCAGTAAAACGATGCTTGACTGTGGATTAAAACTGCGGAATATTCATGACCTCCATTGAGGCTACAGTTGAAGGTTTTTCATGCGTGTCTTTTCCATCCTCAAAGAAAAGTATTCCCTTTGACGAAGCAGACTGTTCAAGGTCTTTACAAGAAAACGTATTGCACCTGCAGGATCCTGCACATCAAGGTGGATTGAATGTAACTAAAATGGAAGCGACTTAATTGCGGTATTCATATATGGAAAGCAGCAACATAACGCAACAGCTGACGCATGGTCTACGTATTCTAACTTTCATTATTCAGCCTAAATCCTGAATATTTGTAGTATATTGGTGTAAAACACATCTTTTGGGAAGTCGACTGAAGGTGAACTGCAGGCATACAATACGGACATGTATAAAGAGGAACAGTGGGTAAAAAGGAAGACGAGCATAACAAAAATAAATACATTTGAGTTTGATGAAGGATATTTGGGAGAGGCAAAAGACGTGGTTGCTGATATAGTTAGTAATAAAAGAGCGCTGATAGTTTTTAATAGATGGGCAATTATTATGTAGCTTTAACAAAGCAAAAATAGGGATTTTGGAAGCGAGATGGGAGCTATGGAGGGATGTATATCGGGTATATAGAGGGTCATAATGCAAATCTAGAAGAAAAAAAAACAGTTGTGTATTTTCGTTTGGAGCTGATATTCGAGGTCAAATAATTTCGGATATTATTAAAATAATCCAGTGATCTTTGTGAGGTACTTGGTTTTACATATTGTATTCCGTATGCTTCTCATGTGCGAAAATAATAGCTTTTTGCTGCCATTAGAATTCTTGCTGTACAAATAAATCATAAAATATTTATCAAAGGATTCTCCGAAGGTGGAAACTGGTGAATAAATACAGTGAAAGATATTTAAAGTGTCGGTGTATTACGGAATAGTGGTGATACAACAATTTACTACAGCTTTAAAAACACCAAAAACTCCGCAGATCTATATAATTTCTTTCTCGATGCAAAAAGCAAATTATTTGTCTTTATTTGAGTTATTCTTTGATATCATACCTGCTACAAAAATACGTGTTCCAATGATATGTATTTCATGAAAATTTAAAATTAATCCGAATTTATCACAAGTGGAATTCAGTAGCGTGGATATAACTTATAAAATAAAACTCTGTCTATACCATTACGTATATAATATTTTAAAGGTTACAGCTAATAACTATGATAATCGTTAAAATCGTATTTAGTGAATTAATCAAGTGTGAGAACATGGATACGTAGACCCAGGTAAACATTAGCCAAATTTGTGTCCGTAAAAGATGTGGCATCTGGAGTAAACTTGAAATCGACATCCAGCAACCACATCGTGCGAGTAATACATAATGTAAGCCGAAGGGTAAAGTAAAGCGTAACTTAATTCACCCTCTTCACTTAATCAATACCAATGCATACGTCCTTCAGGCAACTTCATGTCATGCTTCTGATTCCTCCTGTTCTCTCTTACTCTTACGTATCTAGTAATTGAAGTTCTATCCACATTAGAAAATGACGCAAAGGATGTGAGCGGGAGCCTTTCGTGAAAATCGTTGATTTTCCTGGAGAGAGAGTCTTGTACCTCTATTGCATTTCCCCTGCACGGAATGCACCAACTACCGTATTTTTTCTGTGTAAAACCTTTTGAAAACTAATTTTCCTTATGGCCATGATATTTTTATTACATTCGCGAGTCGCCGAAGTGTTTCACATTTAGCTTTGAACAGACATCTATTATTTCCTCTTCTGTAGTGTTTGCCTTTGAGGTAAACAGGCAGTGTTCCATCTTCTAATGGCAATGCGATCACGTCCAGGGAATTGCAGCATTTTGCCAGTATGATATTTCAAGTACTTTGGGCATTGCTATTGAGTGCAGTGGAAAAATTCACAACATCGACCGGGTGTGACCTTTTATCATCACAGCTCTTTCCCTCCTGGGCTGTTTAATAGCATTTACGCCAGGTTATGAGTGGCTTTAGGTTGTATTCAGATATACAGCCCTCGTAAAAGCTCGGGGTATTTTGATACTGGTAGGATTAAATTCTTAAAAATTTGCCTTCGTAGGGGAATGGTTGATAGCTGTAAAACTTTGCTAACTTCACTTCACCCTGCATGCGATTTGTAAGCCATTCAAAGTATCATTTAGCAAATTAAACTCTCATAAGTGGAGAATTTCTCACTTTTCACAACCCTACAAATCCATCCCCTCTCCTCACTACCGCTACTATCACACTTCCTTCTAGTCGTAGCATATGTCTGTGCCTTAGTTGGACATTATTTTTTTCACAAGCTGAACCTACTAATAATATTTCCAATTAAATCCAATTTGATTTACAAACATGTCTTCGTGTGTGATCTCCGGAATTTTTTAGTCCACTGATTAAAAATTTGTGCCTACTACAATCACATTTTTAGTTCACGCAAAGAATGTTTTCCTTCTTAAGATTATATTTTATTAATATTAAAAATTTATCACAAAATTGCTCATGGAACTTCAATTTCCATTTCAAGATTGGAGATCTGGCATGTATATCAAATTATAAAATTTTCTCAGAACTTTTCAAAAGAATGGCAAAACATTTCCTCCACGAGATTACCTCTAGTTCTCCTAAACTATGTGTGAAAATTTCGTTTTAACTTTTTTTGCCTGATCCATCTTGCGTCATTAATTTGCTAGCAGATTTATTCTCTCTTTCATATGAAAAAATGAAATGCGATTATTAAAAGGAGATATTGACTCGAGATACGAGTGGATTTATTATAGCACTTCGCATTAAGCTCTAGAAGCTGTAAATTTAGTTTTAAATTTAAATGCCAAAGTCCTAACGACTAACGTAAATGGATGTAGGTACTCCAAATGTGACTTATTGTTCCGAAAACATTTTTCAACAACTGTGAAAAGAGATATTAGTTTTCTCAAACATTTTCTTGTAAAAAATCCATGCATTTGTTTGATAAAAATTTATTGTTTGGCAAAAAAATATTTAAATTCATCATAATATTGATTTTTAAATAATTGACTGTTACACACGCAAATTCATTGCAGGTGCAATACCAGAAACAGAGCTTTTCTCATTTTCTTCGAGGCTGTTTAAAATAGAAGTGGCTGAAAACTCTGTTGCTTAGTTAATGCAATATCGACGATTATATAATGAATATCGCATGGAGATCAAGAAACGCCGGAAAGGTGGCATTAAATGGTGATCATGATACCATAAATGAAGAAAAAAGAATGGTATTCAAGCAGAACTAAATCAATAGAAAAAGGGATAAAGCAGAACAAATTTTGTAATCATTATATGCCATGTTCGCATTTGGCGTAAGCTAAGAGGAGAAGAAAGTGTAGGCAAAACACACATATCAAATAGAAAATGCATTTGGAAAATTACAATAGCAATGTACTATTAAAAATTACAAAATACGATAGATTTATAATTTATTTCAAAATAGCTGATTGCATTCTATGAACACACGAGGGGAAAAACAAGGTAATGATTATCGCACAACGGAAATAGTCAATTACTTCCATATAATGGTTAACCATTTCGCACCGAATTTCGATAATAGCCGACGAAGTTTTTTCTACGCAAAGTGCTAATTTCGGCTATAGTCGACGAGTGGGAAGGGAAGTGACCGCTGCCGAAGCAATAAACGTAGTAATGCTGTTACCACCCTGAGACCCAGCTTAGCGAGAGCTTAGGCTCTCTCCTTGGCAACTGGAAACATCTCTTCGTCGCAGTGCGAGTCCCACTCACAGCATCTGTCCACGGTGAATTGCTTGTTTATGCAGAGGAATAGTATAAGTTTCCATGTAATCTGGAAATTGAGGCTTATAAGTGCATTCCTTATGTCAAGGTGTACATTTACAAATTTTAAATGGAGTTCTACCGTTATTATTAACGTAGCTCCTGTGGTAAGGAAACTACAAACAAATGTTCGCAGTCTTAATGCTAGAGAACTTAATAGTCACGGTAGAATTTCGTATAAAAGCTGTAAAGTTTCTGTAAAACTTAAGGAATCAATTCTGATTCAACATGCAACTCTTGCAAGTGCAGAGACTATTTTTTAAGCAAAACCATTGCATTAACTTACAGTTGGCCGTGACCGCATTGTCATAGTGCGAAAAGGGGCGAAGGTTATCCCTGCTCAGGGGCCGAGGAAAAGGGTTCGGCGCCCATCTAAGTGCGGTCCCAAGTTGAGGAAAAACGAGCATGAGCTATTCCTCGTCGATCGAGAGCTCCGCATACAGGGAGAGTGCAAAGAGATTTCAGTGACATTCGTGAGGGGAGAAGGATTTTCAAACGTGATTAGGGTGGTGCGAGAGGGTTTAAGTGTTCCTTTTTACCCTAGACATGGAAGTTAGTCGATGTGGGTCAGGATGTGTCGAGAAACTCGTTTGGTTCCCCGGGGACAAGATGTGAGCAATCTCCAGGGTTGCAGTGGCGAAGTTAAAAACGTCCTTCTATCAAGCGCTAACTCACACAAAAAACTAATGTTTGTGGGCACAGCCGAGGAAGTCCTTCACAGACCTTGTTCCGGTGGGAGAGAAACAGTTGCCGTCCGACAGACGCCTGGCGCCGCGAACAGCCCCACGGTATCGAGATGACGTACGGCGTTATTAATTTTTTCAAATTAGGCCAGCGATAGCGCCCGCGGAAAGACATAAATCAAATAGAGCTAATGGTTGCCTTCCTCCAAGCACTGCGGTTTAATCTGAGAATATGATTACGGAGTCTCTGGTAAGCGCTGTCAATGGATACGCTGAGCCGGCAGTTTAGCTTTGGGATTACATTTTTTCTCCCTTTTTCGACTCCTTCAAACGAGAGAGATCCAGCAACCCAAGAATGCTCCACCCTTTATGTACTCACTATAATTTGAAGCTGAGTATCTAGCGCCAGAAACTCGGTAGTGACTGTGGGATCAGAGTGACATTTCACACCACTTTCATTATATTATTTCACGATGCAACATTTTGTATTAAAACACTATCAAACAAGCAGAAACATGATGATTTCGATTATATTAAACGCTCCTCTCACAATATGTATAAAAGCTAATTTATTTTGCATATTATATGATTCTTTTTGCCCAGTGCTTAATCCACGGCGATTCAACTCTTTAAAGGTCACACAGGTTTAAGAAAATGGAAATGCCTGGTGAGCGACAGGTGTTATTCTATTTGTTTTAATCACTACAATTTATGATTAATGCACACATTGATTTCAAAAATGGAAATTGGTGAAAAAAAACAAAAATCGTTGATAGATCAAATTTTTACTATGATTATCATTTCTTTAATATTATTAAAAGCTCCAAGTCACCATAAAATTCTAGTCCATCATTATTACTATTTGTGGTCCATCTGTATCACAACATTTGCTTCATGTGACTGCTTTCAGTTCATGTTCATGTAGATACATGAGTGACGCTCAATTTTTAATTCTAAATGTGGAATCTATAATGGCCTTGTTTATGAGTCTTGATAGTTAACATATAGGGTAGGCATACCTGTTTTGAAAACAAAATACATCCATAGTCATCTGGATGAATCACAATCTAATTGTAACCCTATGCAGATGAGCTCTCATTTGAGGATGAAATCCTAAAACTACTCGGAGTTGAGCATACGTTCTTAATAGCTACTCAGCTACCATATCCTTGTTTTTAAAGCAAATTCAATACCCTTGTTAGTTATTATCATCTTCTCAACTAATTAAGGTCTAAGAGGATTAAACGTCGTATTTAACATCATGCTTTAATGCAGCTACAGAGAACATGGAAATTTTCCTCATCCCTACTCCAGATGAGGATAATTGCAGAAGTAAAGTCATTAAACGAATTATCGAATTATCAGCAGAGGTATCTACAAAAAAATATAAATCATACAGGGATACTTGGTGTATTAATATCCCGCCAAATCTAGTTATAACCATAACATGGAGCGTAGCATTTTCTGATTTGGAAAAATAATCTCTGGTAAAGGATGATTAGCGTATACTCGATGCCGTTGGAGAGTGGACATTGAGAAGAGTATCAAAGATAAAGATTAAAAACAAGTAAGGATGAACCGATGAGAATGGTAGAATATGGCAGTTCAGGATAATTTGAAGGAGGCAGATTGATTCGTTAAAGGACATTCTAAAAGACAAAGACATACCGATGTGGGTGATAGAGGAATGTGTTCATGTTTGGAGCAGGATAATAATAGGACGTTATAGAATCAGGAAGGAGCTTGACGACATCAGAGGGTTTATTAGGGAATTAGCGCAGGGGAAATAATTTATGAAGAAGGCAAAGTGTAAAGGCCGTTTTACACGTGGCTCTCTACTGCGCAGGCTGATCTATGGATGCATTCGCAGAGAAAATTGCGTCGTGTAAAGCGGTGTACTGCGGGAACGCCTGCGCGAATGTATGAATGACCCCTGCGAGGAAAATAGCCCCTGCTCTAATTTGGTGCCCACGTTCTCGCAGTCCGTGAAGCACCTCGTATGTTATACTGATATTTAATAAAAAGTTACTTGCTTGCTGCTACAAATACACATGTGGGCATGGTCTTGCCATTGTGCGTTAAGTTGAGAGAGATATTTGTAGGATGTTAGTGGCATAACATGGCAGAATTTAATAATTAAAAATTTCTACCGTTGAAAGGGAGATCGCTTGTCATCACATCGCAATTTATAAATAGTTATCAATGGGGTATTTAAGCGTACAATGATGATTTATGCATTCTAGTAAATTACTGAAATCATGCATGACATTTATTAAGCGGTAATTGCTCGCACAATAAAAATTGAATGTACTAAATCACCTACATTATCCATGGGTGAACGAAAATTGCACTAGATAACCGGAATTGCTATTACCGGATAATAATTGCTCATAAACGGATGATTCCCGTAGAAATTTTTCAGTTAAAATCAAATTTCGTTGATGCAGTCACTCACGTAACTAGATTACATACTAAAGTAGCTTATTATTTCAGGAAATAGGAGATTTCGCACATTTGTGAGCATCGTATTTTGGCTGCGTTATGCTATCCCCCGAAATTGGGCCAGGGTATTGAAAGTTCGTATTTGTTTGATTTCGGCCTCTATTTTCGTAGTTGAGCAGATATATGTATTTTAAGAATCTTTTGCATTGAACTGTCAATCATCACTCTATCCTATTAAAATTCAGACTGATCATCAAATAATGCTGAAGCAATGTGTTGGACAACACCAAGTAGGTACACGTATAATAACCAATAGTGCTAATAGCAAATTTACTTATTTCTTCACGCAACTACGGCTTCAACTTAAGTAGGACTTGGCGCCCAGTAATTGAAGAAATTCAAAAAACGCGTAACGGCTTCCACAACAATGGGACATCTGCGGCTATATATATATAACCGCCAGCATCCTCGCTAAACTCATTATCCTGATGACGATGGGTGAGTCAACCATCGAAACGTTGATCCATTTCAATAATTATACCCGGTGTGAAACCCGAGAAACTTTCACTCATATTATTCGCCGGGAAAACCTTCAATCCTTTATACATTTGTATCACTTTCATTTGCTTAAAAAATATTTCTTCCGCCTGAATTACATGAATCAAGCCATTACTTTGTAAATAAACGTAAAACATGGTTATTCGCATGGATGTGTAGTCGGTAGGTAATGAAAAAATTCCCATTGCTTCAGTTACCGTATTGGAATGCTGCAAATGCGTAGCAGAGACTAATCTCTTCCCGAAAATGGTGAAATAAATATATCAACCATTGCAGGAGTTCATTTCTAAAAAAATAAGAAAGAAATTTCAATACATTCTAATTATTTCGACAATTTGAGATATTACGTGCTCTTTTAATATTTGACCAAGGTTTCGAGACTGAGAGAGAGTCCTTGCATAATGTAAAAAACAGCTAGCGCTCGTACACGCGTGTGGTTGTCAGCGAATTAAAAATAAAAATATACCGGTAAGCGTCGTATAGTGCTGAATATCAGCTTGCGACGTGACAGCGATTTCTCAATGGATAATATTTTCAACGTAAGCATTTTGCTGGCCTTCCAGTTATATTATTATATTTGAAACTTCTATCAAATGAATGTAAGTAGGGCTGAACCGCTGTTAAAATGATAGTATAAAGAAAAGAAAATAAAGGAATCTAATGAGAAAACAACTCAATCAATAAAGTGATACATTTTTCGCACTAACCCGTGAACACGTGACTCACAAATAAGTTTTCAATGTGATATAAGTAACCAAGAAGTGCATGATATTTGGAAAAACTTGAAGAAGAAATCCACACTAAGTTGAATTAAGCATATTTTAAGATTAACTAATACAATCTCATTACCACTCATTCATTGCACCCATTGACGCCATATTTGTTTAGTACGGTTTCGCGAAGTAGTTAGGTTTCTTTGTAAGTCTATTCTCGTACTAGTACGTACTCTTTAAGTCGTGAAGTTAGTTCAAAGGCTTAGAAAGTGACACGTCACTTACACAATCGGAGGAACATTTATCATGGCTAGTACGGCTTGATGTGGATTGGAACACGGTCACAGTCTGGTCTTGAGATGATATCCGCTTATGATTCACTCATGATTGAGGTGAGCGTCCACTCCAAATTTTGAATTCAAAGTCGTTTCTCAAGTCAATCTCAAGACTAAAACAGATTTGCTTAATTTTTTCCTTGATACATCCTTTCCTAGGGACTGCTTTTGTGCAAGATGAATTCAGTCAACTTCCATTTGAGTTTAAGCATAGTAACATTTTACTTTGGCTCATTTTTCAATCGTGGTTTTCAGTTGGATTGAAAGAATTTCAAAGCATTAAATCTCATTACTTGTCCATTTAATTTCCATCTGACTGTTGCTGAAAATATCCATTTACATTGGAAAAATGAGGTATTTCGCCACCAAAGATAAATCATTTGCCTCTACAATCACTCCTTTATCCTTAATGAGCTACTATGTCACCATGTATGCTTAATTTTTCATCTGGTAAACTATTAAACGGAGTTGTATTACCTTCCATAGTGTCTTGCACATTATTATTCAAATCTCATCATTTCTTAGTGTTTTTGCTTGTTATGCAGGTATGTAGTCAGTTGAAATACAGCATTGAATTCATTGGTAGTATGTTTTACCTACCCATTCCCTACATCCTTGCTGGAAGGGCTTGCATATTCCACTCTTGAGCCTTGAAACTCGGCTGTTTGGAGCAAATAATTGCTCCTGATAAGGCACCCTGCGCCAGATAGGTCGAAGATTATGAGCCAGATGAAGGTAATTGACGTGATGGGATCACGTTCAAAATTAAGCTGAGAAGTCGCGATGGTAATCCCCTCCAACTCTCTTCTTCCCTGAATATAGTAGTAGTTTATAAGGTGCAACGGTGCAACAAAGGAACTTTGCCAACAAGGGTGGATGCCGTGTCCGGCAGTGGGGAAAATAAGCCCTCCGCGGTCGTTATCACGTGAAATCCTTGCGCAGCATCACCAAGAGCTGACATTTACAACGACTAAGAGCAAGACCAAGGAGAGGATGAAAACCGGTAAAAATAGAAACTAGGAATACTAGAAAAAATAAGAGGGTAGGGAAGGTTGAAATTGTTAAAGATGAAAAGGAGATGGAAATGATTTAAGGGCACAGCTCCAAAATATCAATCATATGTTTCTGTTACTCCTTCTTTCTCCGTTTACTAAATGGATTAGTTGAGGTTGTTGAATCTGAGATTAAAGAACAGAAAAGACGATTGAAATGTTAGTGATACCTGCAACAATATACAGCGGAGGAGACGATAATTAACGCGGGGTAGTTATGGTAAGCAAAATTGGAAAGTGTTTGGTTTTCCAGGTTCTAGTGAACGAGAGGATTCTGATGTTTGAAATAAAAGAACACCCGACTAATTTTCTGTGTCCACGGTGTATATGCGCACAAATAGCTATAGATATAATGGGAACACAGTGTGTACAAACAACTAGAAGAGATGATAAGAGTGTGGAGGTTAATTGGAATATTGTGGAAGGAGATTGGAGGGATGGCAATGAAGTGAGAGATAATGGGCTTTGGACATAAAAACAAGCGTTGGTAGAGGACAGGTAACCTTTTCGGGGAAAACATACTGGTAATAACAAGATAATAAGAACTATGACGATGCAATTTTCCACAGATGAAACTTTTTAATCGACCCGGCTTTCGATGCACTGCATCATCATCATCAGGTGATGATGCAGTGATCAACCTGATGATGATGCGGTGCATCGAAACCCGGGTCGATTAAAAATTTTCATCTGCGGAAAATTGCATCGTCATAGTTCTTATTACGTTCATATTCCACAACATCTCGCCTGATTCCTCCCTTTTTGTGGGTAATAACAAGCACTATGTCTGAAACTCACCTCAGGCACACGAAGTGATATAAAATAGTTTAGACATATTCGTACCCTCTCAGGCATAATGGTCATGCAGGTGTTTAGAAACAGTTTGGAACAACTCTCGCAGCTTTTCGGGGGAGGATGGGAGCTCGGGTGATAATTCTGCTCATGAAACGTTACGTTAAAAGTTGAAGTGAGAATAAAAGGGTGAAGAGGTGAAACAGGGTAATTAAAACGGGGTATAGTATATGAAGGAATGTAAGAAGCTGGTGGACGAGAATTTATAAAGCAGAAGAAATGGGATCAAGTAAGAAAAGATGAGAGATGATAAAAACTGCAATGATATGAGCAGCTGAGAAAGCAATAGGACAAATGAAAATGAGAAATAATAGAGGAAAGATGAGAAGGAAAATAAAAGAAGCCGTGGGCCACAAAAGCATCAATAATTTGCACCATTCTATATGTTTTTTAATCTTAGAACTTTTCTTAGCTCCTCCTCTGTAAGACCAACCTGTCCGCAACCCGGTCAAGTATTTTCATCTATTTTTTAATAGTGATATTTCGGGCTATAGTGTGAAACCCACCACAGTAGTTATTTTTGTTATTTTTTTTCCTTGAGCCTCATGCTAACCAATATCATTCTTCTTGAGATTCCATTCTGAGAGATTCCATTTGAAGGAGATTCGTCCACAAAAATAGCGTTGAAGAACATAAATATTCCAGATGACGAGTTTACTGGGATCAGAGGGAATCTTTCAGCAAATAATTCCCTACGTTGTAGTCACCGATGAAAGATTCAGTGCATTCGCTCCTCTTCCCCGGCCGTGGGCAACCGAGCGATGGAAATGGCGAAGGTAGGATAAGGGCCGGAGGGACGGAAGGGTGCGGAGGATAAATCCTTTCATCAATAGTTGGTCCACCTGCCAAAGCTCCCGATGGTGCGGGTTGCTGAGGGGATGGATCGGGGTAGGGTTTTTGTCGAGATCACGGGACTGCAGAAGAGATACAGAAATAAATATGCATCTTCCCTGCGCTGCCGGCGATTCCTGCCAAATCTGGCAGCGCTTGAAAGGTGATACAAGCTGGGTTTTTAGTATTAAAGCTCGCGGAAGACAGAATACAATGCACAAGTATGAACTCAGCAAACAAAAAAATAAATTGGATGAATGAAAAAGAGGTTTTTCCGCCATGTAATATATTTATGAGGTTGTGTGTGCTATCCGACTGGAAACAAATAGAGGTAAGGAAGGAAAAGTTAGGGACGTAAGTCTAGGCCTTGATTTGTCGCGTTGATAGGGAACCAAATTTTACGGGCGCGGGAAAAGAATGCGCATTTTGGGAGTGTGGCATAGATTGTTTGGTGAATGGTAAAAGTCAGGAAGATCGAAAGGGATGTTTGAAGAGAAAGGCCAAGTTTTATACGAGTGAGCGGAGATGCTGGCTGCGCTACATAAATGAAGATCCATTTTCAATTTTTACACACAACGAGCAAATCTTATATATCCTATACTATTAAACGAGCAAATCTTGTATACATATACATATATATATTCTTTTGAAGTTTTCGCCAATTGGCCACAAATATGTAAATTCAGACTTACAGGAGGTAGGAGAAAGAGAAATATATATATATGATGTAAATTTTATTTCGAAAACGGCTCTAACGATTTTGTAGAAAGTTACAAATTGACTAATGTAGGGTACGAAAAAGCTATTTACTTACCTCTTGACTATGGGAAAAATGTTCTTTACGGGTCGTGGGATCTGGAGGCTCAGGATTTAGAAATATCCATGAAGGTGCATTCAAACGACATTCATGCTGCAATACATCCATAAAGTTGTCCAGTATATGCAATATCCATCCCAAGCAATGACTCGGAAATGGCAGTGCTTACAAGATTATCGTGTCATCCTTTTGTCTTTGACTTTAATATATAACAAGACCGAGTTACATTTTGATGGAATCGAGGTCATAGAAAGGTGCTCAAATTTGCAGGTATGCTAGCGTCATTTGTCTGAAGCCGTAAATGACATTAATTTTATATATATCAGCCCATTTAATGAATGCCGGTATGATATAAAATAATATTTTGCAGCATCAACATTGCATAAAAATGATTATTTCATACGAATCATAATAATTATTCTTATGTATAATTTTACCTCAGCCTATAGAATCGTTCTCAGAAAAAAAAGATAAAATATGTTGAAGATATCAGAAATGCTTTTGTTTGGTCTCCCAAAATTTAAATGATACATTTGTTTCAGTAATAAATTGTGAAAATAGCTATTTTGCAGTTTTAAACTCAAAAACTTACTTTTTCACCGCGAATATATGAAAATTCCATTTCTCCAGGCGTCAATAATCAGTAAAATCAACCACTCACTTTTGAATGTTAAGTTTACTGTCTTTGCTAGAAAAGTAAATATTCCAAAATTTTTATTGATTTATGAAAGTCATTAAGTTATAAGATAAAATATACTGGAATAAATTGAATAGTAATAATAATAACTATACACTTGCCTTGATGCGAATTATTATTGTGTTAACGCCTGAAAGCTACGAAAAGGAGATAGATAGAGCCAATAACTTGAAATAGTAGGCCCGTTATTGTGTTCGGTAGTAAAATAAAGTCATTCCCGTTTTCATCCGTCCTATTTTCTGGAAGATTAGGCTAAAGACACTAAATTAGAGACATTAATTTTTTTAAACTGAAACCACTTCATTCTTGTGAACCATGCTCTCATACACTTCCGTATCTCCATATCGTCTCATTTTTGGGTTCCTCTACTTTCACGTGCACCAATAATGTCCTCATTATGCCTTCCTCTTGTACACTTTAACAACATCAGTTAAATCCCTCTGCATCCATTTCACTTTAATTTGTTTTCTCAAATTAAGCTAGCGTGATCTCTTGTTTTAAGTCTTAATTAGAAACCTCACACCAATATCTTCAGGTACCACCCCTCATTCCTGGTCTTCTTATTGCTACCGCTAGCATTTTCAAGAACCCTATACCAAGTGTATTCAGTCTATGTTTACAATCTTCCTAGCAAACTCCAGTTTGCTTCCGTTAAATAACGTGAGAACCACTATCCCATTTCAAGCCGTTGCTGTTACCTATCTCGGTAAACATTAATTTCTTGAGTGCTCCATACATCTGGTGTTCTTTTAGAACTCTCGCGTCATTTAATCTGTTCACCTGGATGAATTTGGTGTTAATGAGACAGAGTTATATTTACTTTTAAGTCTCAGTTTCACCTAGCTAGCTGCTACTGGGACGCAAGGTGGTAGGATCTTAGGTGGTCTTTTCATGAACTTGTGATTGAATTGGTATTTAATAAGTATTCAGCATTTAAAATGGGTAGTTTAATTTGCGTAGTTCTATCGTTTTTCTTTTATATAATTTATTTTCAGACCACAGTTAGAAAAATATTGCTCGAAATCATATCATAGGTAGACGTGATAGTGGTATTTCTTTTTTTTTTTTGGAAAAGAAGCACCAAAATTCCGATGCATTGGCATTAATTCAGGGGATGTTATGATGCTTCCAGATCCAGATGATTAATTAATTTAGTATGAGGCACAGAGCGTGTAAACTGGTATGACTAGAAATATGCTGTGAAGTAAATACGAGAGAATTGGGAATAGCAAGTATTTTGTTACTATTTTATTTATGCTCTTTTTTTAACTTCATTAAGGAGCCGAAGCGCGGATTCTGAGATACATTTTCTTCCTGCTTTTGCGTTTCAGATTAAGCTATCTTTAAGCACTCGTTAGTATTCCAAAAAAAATAAGCAGCAAGAGAGGGCTCAGGAGAAGTAAATTGAAAGACGATCTGTGACAAATTACTTAATTTCCTGTCGAGTATGGAAGGGAATTTGGGGTGTTAGCCGACCATTCTAGTATGAATTTGTTTTTGACCCTATTCCCTTCGATTAATCGCATCACAATGTCTTATTGGAGCTTTTTCCTTCTCGTCGAAATACTCCATCCAGTCAAATCCTAGTCACTTGAAGTCCCATCTCGCTAATTGGCGGTATTAAGTACAAAGATACAGGCACTGATACAATTTTGTTTAATTATCGAAGCGGATTAGGTACAAATCCTCGAAATTTCAACTTGCACTCCGTCCTGTCTGTTGACTACATGATCAGGGGCATTTGATAAAATGGAAAATATTTCAAGTTCGCTAGATTTCGATATTATCTAAATGGAAATCTATTTCTTTTTTAATTCTTTCGTTGTATCACCATTTACTGCGAGATGAGAGCTTCAAACAAGATGCTAACGTAAGAAATTATAAAGATCCGACATCAACTGAGTTCTTGGATGTTGGTGGTACTACCTAACTTCAAATTATGCCGTAATGTGTGAGTGCCGTAAAAACGCAATATCTTTACCTTTGAGTGCCCTATTTTCATGTATTTTTTCAGCCAGAAATCAATAACCGAAATTACAACATTATGTACTTTGATAAAGATTAATTTCTTATAATCCATGAATCTAGGAAACTATAGATAATGCTGTACCTGCTCAGAGTAGCCTTTAACAGATGCTTTAACGTCACTATTAAATGTGGCAGCTATTATTATTATGTATGTACTTACGATGTAATAGGCTTTTAAATGACAGTTTATAACTAGAAAATCATGCATTAGTTTACATGAGTAAATCCAAGGAAATTCATTTATTTATGTAGTAATTGATTTTTTGTAAGATTTGGTTGTCTTTAGTAGGTTGGCATATAGCCATGAAGACGATGTTGAAACGTCGGAAGAGAAATATTTCTCCTGGTGAAAGGCCCGATAAGACTTCATCTATTCATTTCTTTAGTTTGAGTCACCTCTAACAATTGTTTGTCATGCTTCGTAAAAGTAGGGTGTGAGTTGTAGCAAAGTGATGCTACGTTCAACCCTAAGTGAGATTGGAGAAAATTTCACTCCGTTATAATTGTTGGCCTTGGAGGAGGAGAATAAGAAAGAATATCTTATATTTCGTGTTGGAAAGAGGCTATTTTTCTTCCTGGTTCTACCTTAGGCCCCGTAAAATAGCACACAGTAGATAACTATAGTCCGCCCCTAGGGTATCACTCAATAAAATGATTGTTGAGCGTGTATATACCCTCTTCCTGAGGCCTCGCTCTACATTTCCACCTCAATGACTGAGCACGGTATGTTAGACAGCATTGAGTTCAAAGCACATGTAATTTTCATGCGTTTATTCATTCCCTTCTGAAGAAATACATACAGTTAACCCCCTTGCTTACAGTTACTACTTCCTACACCTAAGATTTAATGAAGAGCATATAAATAGTTAAGCTTAGGCTAGAGCTGAACTTATGATTACAAAAGTATATTCTCTGGCAAGGACATAAAGCTCTTAATTTCTGGGGTAATTTTCGTAGAGTGGCAACCCTGTTTTTAATGTAAATCTATTAATATGGTAGTCCTGCCAGCAGTCGTATCACCTGGTTTATGGGAATTCTACTGTTATTCGTCCAGAATATTCTAGCAAATAAATACTTAAGAGAAGTACTGTACCAAGTGCCAGTAATAATTTATGCAGCTAATTTCTGGCGTAGATAAAAGGCAGCCAGAACGTACGCTGTTGCGCAAAGTTTGGCCAGTTCAACGCGGCGGACAAATGAGAAACGGTATTCTGGTCTGGCCGTGGAAATGTGAAAGTTGATCCTGGCTGAGCTTTAAGGTGGAAGTTGTCAGTTGACGCTTTCATGCAACTTTAAATGCGTCGATAGGAACCCGTGTATTCAACTTGTTGTAGAGGTCGAAGCTCAAGTTGATTCCAGTTGTAAAGCAGTCTTCAGACGGAGAGAAGATTATAAGTACTTGTGCTAGGCATAGTAGGTTAGTGGGTGAAGGTGATGAAGGGAATTAGGAGGATGGAAAATTTGTACAAATTGGTACAGGTGATAATTTATGAATGAATGCGGAAGATCGTGATAAAAGGGATCATGTGACTGCTCATTCATGTACTACATTCTCAATGGAAAAAAGTTTAAGCTGGGACGGTAATTTTTATTCAGATATAATGTTTGAATCATAGGTTTGATGAATGGTATTTTCACTGTGAAAGGCACATGTGTTATCACGCTATGTGGGGCTCCCGTTCAATTTTTACTGCTAGGATTTTATTAATTGCTGCAATTTAACTGCAATTCTGCTACAGAATCTAGCGTTGGAAAAATGCAATATAATGGTAGTGTGCAAAGCAAACCTGCTTACCATTGCCTATTGTCTGCACTCGTTAAATTAGTGTTTTGTAACTTCCACAATCTGTTTTTTAAGCCCATACTTACGACAGTAACTGACCTTAACAATTACAATTAATATTGAAACCTATTGATAAAATACTGTGGAAAGTACAAAATAGAGAGAATTCAATCACCCAATGAATTGTGATATGTGGGAATGCAGTAGCAGAGAGAATTACTCATTGGGTGATCATATCTTTATTCTTGATAGCCACAACAGTTAATTTTATCTTCACGTGTTAATTGTCATGCCCAATATGACTTAAAATTTTGTTTTTCTTCTCGAGATATTTATTTTACGCATAAAAAGAATATTTATTCTTCTTCTCCCCATCTGCCTAGATTCCCCATTCTATCTCTGCCTTTCCTGTCCAATTTACCCTGCATTATAAGTTTAATCAGCTACTTCACGTTTTTCTAACTAAATCCCATTGCTCCTTATATTCAAACATAAATCATCTTGGCTTGTCTTTCATTCTGTATGATTAATCATTTCTACCCTCACTACGATCAAGTGAACTTTCAATTCTACGCAAAAAACAATTTAATATCCAGTCCCGTGTTTCGTTGAAGTTATTGCGAAAGGGATGTCAAGAGGTGGAGTAAGAAATGTGAAAATGAAATGTAAGCAAAAAGATAAAAAAACAAATTAATGCGAAAAAAGAATCGTGCGAGGACGGAATAATAAGAAACAAAAGGGGGAAAAAATTAACGAATCGGGATCCTGTACACCGTTAGATTTATCGTTCCAGTGCGTGCAGCGTCAGTTGTTGATTAGTGGCTCGGAAAGAGGGGATAAGTTCCAGTCCAGGCGTGGTGGTGGGTGAACAAGTGAAACGAAGCGTCCGAATGTCCCTTTCGGACGTCCGAATTAATTCTTCCCTTCACTTCCCACTCCCTGGATTGGGAAATCTCGCCCTAAAGGCCTCTTTAAATCTCTATTGGAATAGCAAACACCTGCCCTCTCGCTGTTCCACGTGTAAATAACGACTATTTTAGTCGAAATAAGAAGCTCATGAAAGCACCATCCTTGTCGAAAAAAATAGTTTCTGTACATTTAATTTTTTCACTAATGAATTTTATTCTATATGCTATACAATTCGGATAAGCTTATATATCGCTTAGACCAATAATTACAGGAATATCTGCAATGTGAGTACTTCTATCCCAGTAAATATTATTATGGCCCTTATGGGCACCTCGTACGCTTATATGAAGTTACCTTGAAAAGAATTGTATCTGTTACAGCCAGGTATGGCGGGAAGTTTATGACGTACTGGTATATTTTTAAACTTCTTTATTCTTGCATCACTTCGTTCATGGAATCAACTTTTCTCTCTCCGCAAAGTTCCTTTTTCTCAGACAAAAAAATCGATTATTTTCATCCTTCTAAACCTTGTCACCAGCATTCTTTCTGCAATAGAAGTTTACAGCGTCTCCTTGCACCGCCGCCTCCAATTCCCCTCAAAATAAGCCGGAAGAACTGTTGCTTAAAATTTATTCTCACTCATGGCTTGTATTGTGATAATGTTTAATTTTTTATTACTTGAATGACACTATTTCCTTCCATGTCCCATTTTTGCTTCAAAAATTCCCGTGTTCTCCTATTTTTAATGTTGGTAATTTAAACAATTCCCTTTGTCAATTTTTTAATTAACTACCACATTAAGCAGGTTTAAAATAATTGATAAGGCTCTTAAAGTGTTTTTTTCTTCTTATTAACGGTGTTGCCACGTTTCCCCATAGTCCAGGGATTCCCCCTGTGAATTCGGAATTCCATGTAGCGAACGCATTCCTCCTGCCAAGGATTTGAAATCCATCTTCGATTTTGGCAATAGGGTGATCTGCATTTAGTATCTTACTTAAGAAGGATCTAAGAAAACTTAGTTAATCGTGGCATTATCTTCCAAAGACATGACGTGACAGATCCTGCAAGAGTGTATATAGTTTTCAATTTGAATACAAACAGCTTACACAGTTAAAAGAGTGAAATATATTGAATACATTTTACATTTGGCAAATAAAAAGCAAATATCTTCGACTCTCCTGGAACCTCCTACTCATAAATTAGAAATATCACTGAATGAACTATTCCTTACGTCCTTACCCTCAGCAGTAACCCTAGTACTGTTAGTATTATATCTTTACCATCATGTGATTAATAGGCGTTGATGATAAAATAACTTCAAAGAGGATAGAATTGAGAGAAAATCTGTAGCTAACTAAATAAATAAATCGTAAATATGCTCGGAAAGTAAAATCAATTCAATATCCAATACACTATTTTTTATCAGTAGAGTATCAATAGCTATATTTTGTTGTGTATTGTACCACTGCCTAACAATCCAACGACTCCGTTCCCGTTTAAACTTTTGGAATTGTATCGTCATCCTTCATTTAATAGCAAGTGGTGTGTATCAACTCCAAATTAAAGGTCAAGAAAAGGTGTTACTCTTGATTATATTTCCTGTCCATCTAAGTGGGTATTTAGCGCTTACTGAGAAGCAGTAATAATTGTGTCCATAAAAAAACGTGGCCACGATGACAGGCACTGAAAAATAATGGCACTGCCTTCATTAAGAGTGCTATAGGGTTGATTCCTCGACACATGCTTTCACATATTTTGGCTACGTTAAGCAAACCCTGACTTCGGCATCTCTCATACTGACATGATTTATGAGGTAATTTATCAAGATGTAAAAGAGTGGTTAAAAAAGCTTTGGAAGGGATTTCCACGAAAGATTCGCTTCCTGAATCTTCCAGATTGCTCTTCAAAGCAGGTATTCAAGCAAAATGATGGGCCGAATTTAAGTCATTTTTTATTTCTTTTCAGTTATTATAGGTGGCTTTTGACATTGCTTCATGTTCTTTTCAGGAATTTTATATTCTTAGCTTTTTTTAAAAAAAAAACTGGTTATTTATTTAGAATAACCGACCAGGGAATACAAAAATATATCACTAGTTATTATCAATTTTTATAAAATTATTTTGTATTCATGAATTTGATCTGGGTTGAAATATTTTTAAACAATAGGCCCTTTGATCGAATAGCTGTGATAATAGTAAGTTAACAAAGAAAAGATCATCTCTTTAATCACTTGATATCTATTCCTACTAGAATAAATACCGATCTAAAACAAGACTCCTCTATTTTGATTTTAATGAAAAACTCTGTATTATTGGATTTGAATTATACACAGGGAGGAGACTAAATGATTCGAATTGGAAAGTCATGGAATATATAGAGCCGATTACTCGAATTGGGGGGAACAAAGATAAAATTGCACGTTATACTTACAGTGGAAGAAAGGAAGACTTTGGAGGCAAGACATTCGTTGGTGATACGAAAAGAAGAAGGCAATATGTGTTTGGGAAAGGAAATATTATAGTAAAATGGCATGGTGACAGTCATGATAAAAGGAAGAAAATGGAGGTGGAAAAAAGGAGAAGAGATACAGTTTTATAAACATAATTAAAGTGTATAGGAAATCATATAATCATATCTGTATTCAAAAAGAACAAGCCAATAATTACTTATAATAACAATCTTTTAATATAAATATCTTTCTTTCCGTTTTTATTAACATTCCTCTGTCAATTTATTTATCAGTGGATGAATACATCTTACGATATTTATCATAAAATGAACATAAACATAATAGCATAAACGCCGTTAAGTTGCCAGAACTGTAAGCATGAACCATTCTCCTGCGTGTGATATGGCTATTGTTTAGAAACGACTAGGATCTTTATCAAATCATTGGATGATTCGAATTTTTTCAGCCCCTCTCTCCTCTTTATCAGAGTTTGAACCCTGAACCAAACGTTTCGGCCGAAAGGCCTGAACCACGCCTTTCGGTCCACTTTTGCGCCTGCATAACAGCAACCCATTATTCGCCAACTACTCCCACTCTAGGCTAAAGACCGGTTACAGAAAATAAATTGCGCCGAGGAAACGTAAGCGAAAGTTCAGTTGAGTGTACAACGAATTATTGTCATTTAAGTTATTCAAAAAACTTTTAGGAACCTCATGTTGAATAACGGAAATACTAGTCTAGAATTGTAACTTGAAAAACAGTGAAATCAACCAACAGGTCCAATGGCGTAGTCGCTTACTCAATCGCTTTTTTCAGCCATGTTGACGTGTATAATGAGGATTAAGGTGAGAAAGCAAGCATTTGAAATTAATCTAATTTCCCTCGAACAACCAGTGATCTATCTCATGGAGCATGTAACTATCCTACACTAAAGCGCATTTTACCTCGAAAACAATAAACAAGGAAGGATTCAGTCACCTTGTATGTTTGTACGTCTATCTCATAGGTCAGTGGACACGCAGTAACGCGCATACATAGATGAAATCGCTGTGAATAATTTTGCATCATGTCTTAACTGTAACATAGCAGTAAGGGCACGCATTTACGTACCAGTCTTCACCTTTAAAAAGTACCAACCCATTCTGAAAATTGGCCACAAATACTGGCTGTGTAGCCTCAGTATGACCCTCATAGTTTCATGTCGAAGAAAACAGAACTCTTCCTAACTAAGGGACCTTCTCAAAACCGCCAGTACGAAGAAAGAGCTCTTTCGTGAGGGCAGTAGTCTCAACTTAGTTAATAATGGAGCCATTTATCTCGGGCTCAACGGAGATGCCGCCAGAAAGTAGGTCAATGCGTCTGTTAAAATGTAAGTACTTCAAATTGCTTGTCCCTGGCACGAATTACTAGAAATAAAACATGTCCCCTCCATCATCGTGGGTCAGACCGATTTTCCATTCATTAGTATGATTTCCATTTCTGTGTTTATTAAATACGAGAAGTACCTATTATTTTGGATGGATTTCCATTTATCTGAAAATTTTCTCTTTCTCTGCAAGGATTTTCCTTCTCTCGGGATCCATGACCACTGTGGCAATACTGACTCTCTAACAAAAGCGCCTCAAACGCAAACTCCAAGTTCCAATTCAACTCAGAACATCAGAACAGAAGGTGTATTTCAAAGGCATTACAAAAGTCTTTGAAATGCGTTGATCCATCACGCATGTCATCAATATTTTTATCGTATGCTTAAATATTTGTAAAACTTATTTTACATCTTTTTAATAGATACATTCCCTCCCATTTGTAATAGAGTTTTATATTATTAGTTGATCAGTGAAACTTTTACCTTTTTGTCATCTAATTTCTGTTACATTTTTCGTTTGAGCCAGTATAATTGTTAGTTTTACTCTCACTCAAACACAATATTGTTCAAAGTGATTCCAAAAAAGCATTTTTTGCATTACTTTTCTTCAATACCTTCGTAGTGGGAATATATACCAATTTTTCAAATTGAATTTGCACTTATGAGCTGCACGTTTGACGCTGGCTAAACTCCAAGTGCATCACATGGGATCTAATATTTAAGTTTCGTTATGTTTCTGTAGTATCCTATCGTCTTCATTATGCGTGTAATATGCATTACCGAGCAAGCTTAATCTGTTTATGCAATTGTTCTATAAGTGTAATGGCCTTTCCGAAGCACAAAAAACGCATCATCCTAACCTAAACATTCTGTTCCTTGGGATAGCGTAAATAGTTCATGAGTTTGTGGCAGAAGAACCTTAGGAAATCAATAATGCTGGGCTGAGTGAAACATATCTGGGAAACAACATTGTAATGAAGAATACCTACACCGTGTTATGGCCTAGAGTACAAAAACAATTTATCCCCTTGTCTTCAAAGGGCTTATTTATAGTGTTAATGCATCGATGCACAATGTTATCTGCAAACACGAACTTCAGAAGCCTTACCGCTGCTGATATCATCAGGGTTGTGAGCGATTTTCAAATTACCAAATAAATACAGCCTTTGAAAGTGCACAGTGGGCATCCCTTTGGTATACTATCCATTTGGGACACTGCCATTGACGTGGAATATTATCATTTTATCGATAAACTAGTTTATAATCTTCATTTTCGTTAGAATTCTGATGTTAACCCACTCAGGCTACCTTATTTCATCAAATATAACGTGATAGTAACTTATAAACTTTAAAAATTAACAATATTGCAATTTTATCTCATAAAACATTTCATTACGCAAATTTACAAATTTGAATACATAGCAAAATTGAATGTATCCTAATTGACAGGAGTGTGGTGGAACTAAATAAAAAACAAAGGCTATCCACTCATGAAAATTAAGGACTGTAACTTTTCATAGTATTTCCCCTTTATTAGCAATTACCCTGGAAGGTATTTTAATATTTATGATATCCAATCAGATAAATCGATGATATAGGGGCCAAAAGATTTTCCTCACTTTACAAAGGCCCTCAATTATGTTATACTTTCATTTTGTACATGTGATTTACCCACTGAATTTCAATGGAATTTTCATCAGAACTTTACCATACTTTATTCTTAATATATATATATATATATATATATTTCAACATTCTAGAAAAATAGATGAAAATTTTAAGACAAATTAAAGCAAAATTACAATTATTTCATCTGAACAACATAATACAGAAAATGTAACAATTTTACTTTTTTAATAAACAGAATTTTTGCATTTCTACCAAATGTAAATGTTCACCATAATGCTGAAATGAGAAGCTGGTCTTGACTAATAATTACAGGTGGATATTTTATAATGTTTTAGTCGCAAGTTCGAAAATAAATAGCCGACAGGTAGGTATGAGCGCGTAGTTATTTGCCTTTTGATTTAACAGTACTACAAATTTGCTGTGAAACATGCATTTATCTCTAGACTTGGAGTTGATGGAATTATAAATTATACATACCCAGCTTTCCCGAGGTCTTTCAACTTCGAACTCCCCAACGCTATTATGAGTGGGAACATTAAGTATTCTATTTGCTCAATAGTAATTACTTTAATCTACAAATTGGGTACACAATTATCACCTGTTATCAATGGTATTTGGTATGCACTTCCCAGTGTGGGATGTTTTACTAGTGTTATCATAAAATAAAATATTTCCTAGGAATTGCTAAATACATTAATATATTAAACAAAACGGTATGTATTAATTCCGTGGAACAATACGCAATCGTTTCACACAACAAGCAGAAATACTAGTTCAAAATTTTCATCGATTTCGTCGAAGTTTCATGCATTGTCAATTATGCATGGTGAGTTATGCATCATGACAACTATTACATTAAAAGATACCTTTAGGTGAATGGAAAATTATCTTTTTGTTGTTAAATATCATTGAAATGCGTTTTTTTTCCTCAAAATGCAGAAACCCCTAATTCTTAGTGTGGAATTTTGATGCAAGTTGATAAGAGATCTTTCTGAGAACACTATCATCTTTGGCTATGGAAAATAGCCACAGCCCTCGGCAGCAAATTCGATTTCCTCTCGCAGCTTACGGCAAAAGGCCTCCACGAATCAGATTACATCCTACCGTTGACACCAAATGTGAGAAAATTCTACGAAGGGAGTCATGAGTTGGAGAAATATTGGATTTCCTTTGAGATACGCCGAATGCAAAGATGGAAAAAAGTAGAAAGTTTCGTTGAGGAATACTTTTTATTGAACATTCTATGAGAAACCAAGGCAGATAAATAATGAAATAATAATATTCTAATCTCTATACGTAATTGTTTTTGGAATACTCGTTTTGTGCTAGTATTGAACTGCATTTCAAACTGGAAAAATCTCATCAATTGATAAAAATTTCTTATTTGGGGTCGTTTCTTTTTCTTATATCTCCAATGAAGAATAAAAAGAAACCACCTCTAGAAACTCTAATCCCAAAGAATTTTCTTAGCATTAGAGATGAAAAACAGAGATCAGGGTTTATCCTTGGAATTGGGACTTGGGACTTGGGACATCCTAATATATATAATATATATATTAGGATGTACCAAGAATTAAGAGAAATTTTTTTTCGCGAAATCAAATGCGCACACCCTCTACTTTTTTCTATTTGACCTTTATAACTCACATAAAAAATATTATTGCGATTAAATTTTGATAAAACCTGCCGACTCGATCCCAAAAATGAGAAATGAAAATTTGTCCTGGCTTATTACGGAAGGGTTCTATAACTTAATGTTTATTTAGTAAATAAAACACCAAATTGCCCAAATCATGTTTATTTATTGTTAAACATGTAAATTACATTATTCATTAAATTTTATTTTCAAAATTTGCTTTTTGCTATCAGGATAAATCTTCCGGTGTTATTGTACGCAACGTAACAAAGATTGCTTTTTTCCTCCTCAACCGTGATTAAACCGTGAAAGTCTTTCATCAACTTGACCACTCTTTCTGCTGTATCGTTCACTGCCCTCAGCGTTGAAACCTTTCTGGCTTCTTAAAAGGAAGCACTATTTGACCACATAGTAGGACATTCGTGGAGAAAACTGTCATCAATATTTTAAGACAATCGAACAATGACTTGTTTCCTACTGAAATGAAGTAGTAGGTATTTTTCTCTGGAATAAAACAAGAGAAAGTCTGTTAGTAAAATTGTGATCTAAACAGAAAACTAAAGAAACAACTTCTTTATTTACTTACCATACAATGGACCGCAAAGTTCTTCCTTCAATGGGATGTAACGTTTACCATGAGTTGATAAATTCTCTTTGGTTAAATTTTCAACCTTTTTACTTTATTTTCTGGAGCCACATCATCGTCAAACAGTGACAAGGCAAAGAGGTCATCAGTAAAATACCATCAAGCTGGCTTATCTCCTGTAAAACTGCTTTTGAGATGCATTTATTAATTTTTTCTTAAGCCTTCATCGACTTCAAAAAGCACAAATCTTGGTAAGGTGCTTTTACTGCCAAAATACATTGGAGCCATGGCTTGACGTAGGATGTCACGATGAACAGGCAAACGTCTAACAGCGCTGCCTTATCCGTGATCGCAATTTTGAATTGATCACGAAGTAATGATATTTTTTGGGAATAAATTGCTCTCGCCATCCATCGAGCTTGGTGCATGGCACCTGGAGGTCGAATTTTAAATTTTCTGTTTGTATCTCCGCGTAAAAATATCACAGAAAGCTCTATCAACTCTCAAAGTCATTTCTGACTATTTCTTTGGTCAGTTCAGTTCGGTACAACTCAAGGAGATTGTCAATTTCGGAAACAGTCAGGTGCAATTCGAGCTTTTCTTTATAACACTGTACTTTACCTAGATTGACACCAATCCAGTTATCTCGGAACTTTTTTAAGAGTGGAATATCAGGATTTGCTGTCACTTGACTGAATTTTACTTCGAACACGCTTTTTAACACCAATTCATACACGTGATGGCGGCAAGCAAAAATAAATATATATATATTAAGTTTTTTTTCAAGAAGCTCACAGGTACCATTGATATGACCTGTATTTGAAGCCGTGGCATCACAACAAATAAGTTGTCCTTTATCTTCGAGATTCTAGTCTATAATCTCGTTCCAAACAGCCTGCGCCTGTCCGCTTCCTGAAGAGCTTTCCAACCATGGCACAGCAATAAGTTGTTCTTTATTTGCATATGAAATAACTATTGAAACACGTTCTTCTTTTGATTCCCGAGCATCTAAAGCAGGCAAAAGTTTGCCATCCCAGGGAACAGTCACAACATCTGGTACCACCTTTTGAAAATTATCTTTTATGGCTTCCGCAGCTTCTTTCCTTTCTTCCGTACGAATTATTTGAATCAAGGACTTACTTTTAGGAAATTCATCACTATTACAGCCAAGTGGCTCAATGGCATCTTCAAGAATAAACACTGAATCTCTCATACATAACTGACACCTATCTAGCACTGCAACTAATTTTGGATTACTGAAATTTTTCCGCATAGTGGTTTTACTGGTTCCGGGTTGTATATTCTCGATCAGAGTTGAAAAATCTTCATTTTAACACTAGGAGGACGGGAGTTTCGCGCTACCTAGAAGGACGGCTAGGGGTCATTTGACCCCAACTTCGTTTTGTCAAATTAAAAGCCGTTTTTTCTTCCCATAGACTGTTTTACTGTAGAAATGCTCATATTCATTCTTTAAAAACACATCATAGCATTTATTATAGTATTCCGATAGTTAACAATACATAATTATCACTTATAATACCATGAATTATATAATGTTCAGTGGCCATGAGTTTCAAATTTATAGCCACTCTAATCACGAAATTGTATTATTTTTACTTAATACAAATGTGAGCTTCAAAATTTTATAATGAGCATAATAGTCTTTCATGCATTGCAATAAAATATATAAAAAAATACTTTGTTGTACATTTCAGACACAAGGTTAATTTTCGGTGCACTTTCCATAAAATATTTTTTTGCATTGAAAACGTACATAGGATGATTTCTTTTGAAGATTTGGATATATTTGTCCTCTTTTCCTCTTTTGTGCTCTTACGGATAAGGATGTGGTATTTGAGGAAGTTTTTTTTGTTTGATTTGGGCATGAAAGTATGGGTTTCGTATGGAAAGTATGGGAAATGAGATTCCCAACTCTCATTCGAAATTTTTTGGATCAATTTCATGCGACTCAGTTTACAATTTGTAGTTTCCCTGTATAGCACCCAGCTATTTATCGAGGCCAGATCCAGTATATTGAAAAATATAGGGAACAGACCACCTCTTTGTAGCTGATCGGGTGGAATATTTCCGGAACATGCTGTCCATAACATCTACTCCCAATCTGTTTTTGTTGTAAAAGAGGATGGTTTCTGGCTTTCTTTTATGTGTCGAAAATCGTGACATCTGAGTGCATGGTACTAAGAGAACATTCCTATTTTTTTTTGCTTGGATATTTGTGAGAGTATGGCCTTGGATGTTTTTATATACTCTACTTGAATGAATTTCATTATTCATGCGGACAGGAGGAGGTAAGTCTCGCCTGTTTTTTTTTATAGCTCCGATGCCCATGTGTTGATCCTCCTCTTCTAAGAACTTGCCCTAATGCTTCTTCTTCCCCGTTCGAGGAAAGAATTCCATGGGTAGGAAATGCAATAGAATATTACAACTTAGGCAATTCCTCTGCTCTACCTAAAAGGGGCAAGGGTTTGTCCCAGGCACTCGGCGGGGGGCCGGAAACCCGGCAAAAGAGCAAGGTCAGGTGACAATGTAATCCGGAAAGAGACGAAAACAGTTATTCGAAGAAGAGGATTTGGGGTGGATGGACAATAATAATTTGCACCAGTTCTCAAAAGCGTTAAAACCATGGCTGTATGACGCATGGATGGATAAAGATACACATATCAATGGGAGTGCATGTGATTTTCGTTGTGAGGATAAAAAAACAAGATTTGCGAAATAAGAAAAATACCATTAGAAAAATACAATTAGCGTGCGAAATTCACATAAAGTAAAAAGGGGTGCCACTTGCTTTCCCTTTTCCGCTTGTGGATTCCCGAAAGATCTGGTACAAAAATGTTCACTTTGCTAACGTTTTGATATTGGTGTCCAGAGGCATCAACCGGCATTGAACCGGGTACCCTCTGGCTCAAAACGAAGCACTATACCCACTGGACTAACATGCCACCAAGTAAAAGGAGTTTCATAAAAAATTACGAGCCTAAGGGTAAGAGGAGTATTAAGATACAGCGCCAAAACAAATTGTGGGCCAAATGACCCGCAGCCGTCCTTCTAGGTATAACCTCTTGTAAAAGTTAACAAAAAAATATTAGAGTCATATTTGTGTCAATTTATCCAATTTCAGGTAGAAATGAAGAAAGTCAAAAAGTTTTGAAAGATTAAAAAATGTTTTAAACAAGGAAAAATTAATTTTAATTCTGAAAATGGGTCAAATGACCCCTGCCGTCCTTCTAGTGTTAATGCATGTCATTTTCATTAAAATCAGAAGATGAGTCGTTTTGTAACGTTTCAAAATGTGATGTCGAAGGAGATGGCGTGAAAAAATATGTACCACGTCGCTTTTCTTCTTCAATTGTTCTGAGTCGAGCCCTTTCCTCTTTATTTGCCAATTATTTGTCCACTCCAGCCAAGTGTTCAGGCTGATCTGACTCTATCTCTCGCTGTAAGCATATTCTGCCTTCATTTATTTTCATTAACTGAAGCGCATCGGCGTGTGCAGTGTCGAACAAACTATCTAAGTTGTTGACAAACTCTATCGACGGCGATATCGCCTCGTGGTTCATAAGGCACAAAATTAACAATCAACGTCAGCCATGTTGGGCACTTCGCTTTGCACTCCCGGTGGAAGGGGGGAACAATATATACTTGATAAACAAGCAAAATAGCTAGGTGACAGGGAAATGTATAGCGTGGGGTTTACGGGTCCACGTGTGGAGAAGTCGGGGAAAGGAGAAGGGAGGCAACAATGGGAGTTAGTCGTAATTGGGGGAGTGTCCATGGAGTCTCCGAAATAGCAAGACGCGCATGGAAAGACGTCCAGAGACGAGAAAGTTAAAGAGGCAGATGAAGCACTCCTTTTTTGGTCCGCCAATAAAGGACTCTTGGTACCGTGTTTCTTAATTGTTTATTCGTAAGGTGGTTTTCCCTCTCTCAGGTCATCCTCATCGGGATCATATTCGTTTCTTCCACCCCGTGTAGAGGCCCAATACACCCATCATCGAGGGTAGTCATCGGGGGGGTCTCGAACTCCGCGAGCCAGGCACGATCGGGGTGGGGATATTAGACGGCAACGATATCTTTTTAATAACTGTATTCTCATTACTTATAGGGAGACTTCACGCAAACTCAACCAAATTAACATACGCTCGTGGCTTGCCCATCTTCAATTCAAGCAATATTTGGCAGATATATAAGATCATGATTCTTTAACACATATTTCCCACTATAAGCCTCTAATGTTAATGAATATATAAAAAAGAGCTTTTCGAATATCTGAAGTCATTGCCAAATGGTGCGCCGCAGCTTTGAACAGTCTCCTGTAAATGCCTATCCAATGGCGAGATTTAAAATACAATGACTTTTTCATATTTATGAGGCAGCAGTTCTCGGGGGTTATTCTGTAATTTCACCTCACGGAACATGACGTCAAGTATATGGCTCTTTATGAGGTGAATACCACCGAAAGTCGAGTTGTAAACCGTGCCCGCCAGACGGCGAGACCATAGACTCGTTCATTTCTGCTGAGAATGGTTCGTTTCCAGTTCGTCCGTTCGTCAAATTCGGCTTTAAATGAGTACTTCGAGAGCGGAATAGCTCAAATGGATCGTTTATTTGAGTTGGTGCTCTTTCGAAAGAGCTATTTCGGAAGTGGAATCATAGAATAACCCCCCCATGGTTATTATCGGCAGCATAGGGATCTATTTGAGATCGTAGAAGAGTTAGGTTTTACCTAATTTCTACAATTATGATGCATTGTTAGAGCAAATCAACTCCAAATTTAATACCTATCTATAAGATAATGAAAGATATATATGAAGGTGAGCGTTTACTTTTGAAGAACCCCATGGAGGTGATGTAGCATCTAAGGGAGAAGAAGCCTCAAAGCCATGGCCGTATTGCAATATTGAGTTCTCTCACAAGTTACAGCCACATGACAAAAGGCTGTTATTTAAGTATGAGGTGAGATGTTCTGCTAAACCTCATTATATAACCATCGTTTTATTCTTATCAAAGTGCGATTTTCTAGTGATCGAGCTAATTGGTGTTTCCGTAAAAACTGAATATGGCGAAGAATACAACGTAACAATTATTATTTTCACAATGATACTAAGTCTACTACAACCGCCAAACCAAGGGCAACGTGGCAACGAATCACAGTAGGCAAACCCTCTCACTGAAGGAATCCATCACTAAAGGAAGATAAACACAATCGATGCTCTCATAATTTAACCACTTATGGTTTTTATTTTAATTTATATCTTGATTGTGACTCATACTGATGTCTGGAAGAAATAAAAAAATTCACCGCTTGCGGCAATCAAAAAAATTACAATTCATTGCTTGCGGCAACACAGTGGTTCAGATATTCATTGAATGGGACCATGAAAATAAATTTTGTAATAATCTAACTTTCCCTCCTCCTGGTGGTCCAGTAGACCCGGAAATTACCTTGTTTTCAGGGGAATATTTTATTTGAGCTAAGATGCTATTTATTTTCTTAATTAATTATAAATAAAATTATAAATAAATTATTATAAAAATAAATATTTTTCTGTTACTTGAACAATTATTCATACCTACCTGGAAGCAGTTGAAGGCCTTTTCAAAACGGTTGATGCCGTTTCTTCTGGAAATCCTCAAAGTTTTTTGAAAATACAGAAGCAATGAATGGGCCTATACTAGGCCACACTTACGAAGATAAACCTGCTTGTCTACCACATTAAAAAAACGTAGACATATTTTTCACCTCTAGTTTTTAGATAAACCCGTTCTCTTTTCTACGGGAAACCTTAGCGGTTGCTATCTTCTCCGGGCATGCAAGTCTCCCATTTCCCGGAAGGCCACCAATTTCTTATCTCCCTTTCTCTGCTCGATAAATTACATTCTTCCCAGGTAAAAGCACTCGCAGGAAGTATATACATGAATGTATGTACCAGTTTATATATATATATATATATATAAAATAAAAAATACACTGGACAGGGGGTGGGGAAAGAAAAGTAAAAAGAGAAGACGAACAGGGAACGTTTCGGGCATGTAAGCCCGGCTATATATATATATATATATATATATATATATATATATATATATATATATATACAATAATATCGACAATTGGTTGCGTCCACGCCTTTGCCTTCGCAAAGCAGCAGTCTATTGAAGACCTCGTTCAAGGCACGCTAGTTCTTCTCCAGCGTGCACCACTGTCATATCTCGGGGATTCCCCAGCTTCGGGTTGTAAGAAGGGGTAGCGCCACCTGTTGGCTACGAGACGTGTTGAGCTCCGGAATTCTTATTCCGCTTCACGCAACCTGAATGGGCGAATGGCGAAGGAATAATAATTGGAATACGGAATAAAGAGTCTTTGCCGAAAAATGACGTAGAGTATGGAATGGGGAGAGGGAAGAGTGTAGTGGAAGTGAATGAGGGAGAATTTTCATGTGTGGTATTATTCAATTTTCATAAAGTGGAAGGCGGATCCATCTTGTCATTGTGAAGAAGAATTTAAACGTCCCACACAGACAGGGCCTGATACTCCCAATTTAATGTTTCCTCGGGGCTAGCGGATCCTGAAATTGTATACCTTTGGTGTCTAATTTATATCTTTCATTGCGACAGTAGTTATAGGAATACATGATTCCTTTCTTCACGCTGCAATGGCTATACCAAAGTATTCTGACCTCTTCGGGCCTGTTGCGGACACAGAAGAGGTGTGTCCAATGGAGTCATTAAATCTATTAGTCACATCATAGTTTCATAAATGCTCTCATAAATTATTCAACCCGGTAATTGATGATAAATAATTACTAGTTCCTTTAATAATGATCTAACTTAGCATAGAATCACTTGCAGGCAAAATAATTTGATAAAAGAGTTACCATTAAGTAAATGTATTTTTATTCATTTTCGCATATTCCAAATTTCAAATCGCAGGCGTAACAAGCATTAAATATGTTACGAAAGCTATAGTCCTTACATCCCCAATGGAAATACAATCCATACTGAATGGGCCTCAGAGCTATTGATTTCAATTATAAATGTTTGTACAACAGATCTTTAATATTTAATTGATCGTTAAGCAAAATGTGAAATATATTTGGGAAATGAAGAGTTCCTTTCACATGTCCCTCAGATCTTTTAATCTATTTAGTAATCAAAGAAAATTGGTGTTTACATCTAATGCAATGGCTGAATATATGCTTAATGGTGATTTACATTTTCAAGATTATTTTTTACTTCATAACTAGGGGAAAAGATACAGATATTCTGTTTACATATCTCTATTTATAACTTAGTTTTTTTATTTCTCACCTTTCAAGTTCATCTCCCACCGACAAACACTACCGAGTTATTCAGTTTGTTCAGCGATTTTCAGCATTAAATTTTGGTATTACTATGAATTTCACATTTACACTAACACTTTAGAATTAAAGCCGTACAAATTATATCTCTTATAAGATGAATGTATCCAACGTGTAGCCCTTCATTTTCAGACGTGCATCCAAAATATTTAACCATTATTTTCTAATATCAACACTTAAATTTACAATTTTTCCGCATTTTTTACGCTCATATTAAAAACACTGCCAATTGGGGATTATTTTTCATTGAAAGTAAACCTCTGTAAGCCTATAGTTACAGGCTAGCACATTTAATTTCAGTTCTCCCTCGGCTCCAGTGAAGCGTAGCTGCTGTGTATATTAGATTGATTGTTTGTAGGGGGGGGCCTTCGACAGGATCCCGGGCACTTAGACCTTCTTCGTCCATTATGCCAACCCTTATGCCTGTCTGCCACATGCAGACAGGGGACATGTAGCGCCACGTTGGAGGTATGCATGGTCACTCATCCAACCACCGTCCGGGCCCAACATTGCTTAACTTCGGTGATCTTACGGGAACAGGTGTGTGTCAATGTGGCTTGGCCCTTGTCTTTGCTGCTGGGTAAATTTATGCATGATCTCATTCATGTTATACTACTACCTCCATCCTCAAACTCCTGTGAGTTCTTCTCGGAAAAAGAAAAGATTATCAGTTAAATGGGAAAATAAAAAACCAACCGATTGCAAATTAAATACAAAATCTCTCTTCCGGTGGTTCATATCTCTAGAATTGTACAATCTCATCACCTCTTTTACGGACGTTTTTAGTTTCCAAGAGTTAAAATGTATTGCCGTTATCCACATTTTAACGATTCATCAAATAAAAAGCAGTATGAATATTAAACCTCAAATATCTTATTTCCACCCATCTACCTATACATATGTCATCAATACCTATAATCATATACTCATCCTACACTTATATACGCTTTGTTTATCAGCTTGCCATTTAATACGATGCAATTCAAATATTTTATAGCTTCGAACATATTTCCTTCTTATGGTGAAGTGAATATTAATTACTGACTGAAATAAAAGTCATCATGCATTAGCAAGCCCTTTTCGAAAAAGATTTTCCTTGAGAAAAAAAATTCAATCGATTTTAATTTTAAATCTGATAGTATTAATTTTATGGTTCCATTAGAAGACTGAAATTATAAAAATTGGATTCTTCGGCTCTAAAACGTTCGTAGCAGCCAAATACTTTAAATACCTTTACTGTTGTGATTCTTTCTGGATTAATTACACAAGTCCTGAAGCTTGAATATTAGTTAGAGCTCTGTTCGCATCCATTTATCAACGTACAGCTTCCTTAAGTGAAGCAGCAGCCGGCATCATCCGTGTGAAGGCAGGATCAACGTAGTCGATACGAATGCCCTTTGATCTTGGCTGAACTCGAGGCTCGTGCCATCAGCGATGCAAATATTTCACAGGTACTTCTTGGAGATTATTTCTAAAAGTTGGACGGCATGGATAAAGTGTTATCCGCGATATTTTGTGATATATTAACGCAAGTACTTTTATTTTTAGTTGACTATATTTATTGACGTAATCCACAATTCAACTGCCCAATGATGCTTTTGGAGTCGCAGTATTTAGATGTCGCAATTGTTCAATGAAATTGGTGGAGAAACTAGGGTATATTTGATCACTTTGGTCATGATGCATAGTAAATGGTTGATAGGCGTAGTTTTCTCTCATTTTCACTTGGTAGGTTTAAAAATGCATGATTGTGGTACGTGCATCACAACAAGCGTTTTATATAACAGTTCCCTATTAATTACTGGTTTAAAGCAGAGTCTTATCTCCATAAATTACTGAAGATGATATTTTCTTGACTTCGTAACTAAACCGACATTTTGAGTATTAAAGTTTTTCATAAGTTAACGGTCCAGAGAATAAAACAATGGGTTACGTGGAGATATTTATCTTAATCATTAAATTTCGTAGTCCTCTAACAAATTGATCATTGTGGAGCTCAATGGTTTATACGAAAAATCGTTGTGCTCAGAAATTTTCATTTCTAACTTCAGTCCAAAATGACCATTTTAAATCCATCATGAATCATTGGCGTGCTCCTAAAAACGTGTTTACAATGGCCTCTGCGCTGTTACCTTTATTAAAAATATTCAAAAATATGAGTGATATAATAAACAAATTTGAGCATGATATTTGGTTGCTGAATTTCTCATATAAAAAATAGTTGATGTAACTAGACTACAAAAATCACAAACAAGGGATTGATGCCGATGTTATCTTTCATAAAATATGGGAAAAAGGTCAAACCGATACAAAGTAGGTCAGAAAATCCTCCCAATCTTTTTCATAAAGAATCATTGATGGACAAGGAACCGTAATGAATCGTAGCCTATCAGTATTCTGCTTGATGAGGCAATATATATATATCGGTTTTTACTTCGTTTAGTCTCAGGTATACTTTGTTAAAATTATATTTGCATCGTTCTTGAACACTATCTTTATATTGGGTCGTTTTCTAATCCCTAAATAAACCTATTTGCCATATTGCTATTAATTTTTGGATGAAGCTCTGTATTCGTAAACTTCCTGCTATCCTAATTAGACTTAAAGAAAAAAGATACTGATACTGTCTTAGGCTAAAGCAAAATATTTATAGCATTTGCTTTCTTTATTGTTCATATCTCTTAGTATAATGTACCTATTATTTTTATCTTCAAATCATAAAAGTCACACTTCTACTTGATATCGTTAAGCAATGTCATTTATTTTTCTCTTACTCCCACGTAAATTAACATTTAATTTCATTTCACACTGTCACTCCACTTATGACATCCTCAGTCCAATTTATATTGCCTTCTTCAAATTTCATCTTCCAATTTCCTCACTCCACTACCTTCACTTCCTATCTTTTCCTTTCTTGTGTACACTGCTCACTTCCCTAATCCTCTCCAAACTCGCATACGAAAATACTCCAATCTACGAAAACATCCTTTCCTCAATGATAAATGACTTCTATAGCATTACCCTATTTCTCATCAATAGTTTCTGCCCTTGTGATATTTCTCTTCATAGCGTCAACATAAAAAACATGCCATCTTCTTTATGAACACTTCATTTCTCAAGGCTATCCTTCTCATTCCCTTCTTATTCTACCCGTGTATCCGTTTTTGTTCAGAATGATACTCAGAAAAGCATAATGATTCATTTAAATATTGTGATTTTGAATGAATAATTCAGGTATTTTGACGCCTCATTTTTGCCTTGCTCCTCCACTTAGGGCTCTTCTTCCTGTTAGCAATACTTTTTTCCCTTTTGTGTCCATGTTTTCCTCTTCCGGTTGTCAGCGATGCGTAATTAAATCTTAAATCCACTCTTCTTGGGATTTACTTTAACACATCTATAAAATTCCTATTTGGATTTCATTTTTTCACTAAGCCTTTTTGGAATACACATTTAGTCAAGGCGCTGATGTCACACCCCCATGGCCCCTTGCTGTCTTCAAACATCTTCTTTTTTCTATCCATATTTCGCTTCCATAAGCTTATGTTGTATTACTAGGTATTAGCATACAATCGGTACTCTTGAATTTCCATTGTGCTATATTTTTCTCATACCCTTATTATCCATTCCCCTACTCATGAAATACGGTAAAGCTCAGCTGATATTCTTTTCTTTTTTTCACAATAATTCTGGGACCTCTCTTGAACCGAGTTTTTCATTAATTTTCCAAATTTAAAATCATCTTTATTTGAGCGTTCTTGTTATTTCCGCATCCTCTTTCTTGGTACAACATCTGAGGGAGGTATCAGCTATCACTGAAACGGGTAATTACACACTTCCTTGGCTTCCCCTTTGCGTTCAAAAAAGAAATAACCGCGTATCTCTCTAAATTCCCTTCTTTGGTGTACTTCTGCCTCCCTTACGTTTATTCTCCGCATAAAATTGAAAGTCTTTGACACATATTGACGCCCTCCATTCTGTTTATTTACTATAATGTCCAATTATGACGTATGGTATAATCATCAATACTGAAATTTTTATTCCTCATTTAATTCAAGATAAACATACTGGCGTCATAACTTTTTTTACGACAAGTACAATAGCATTTCCGTATTTTATTATACGTAATATGTTTTTATTTAATTATTTATATCAATACCTTTTATAATGATCCTTCACCATACCCCATGAATGCTACATTGTTTAATGCTTCATAATCGTAATTAATTGCTTTATCCCTCTTTCCAATCCACTGTTTTGTCACCACCTTTTTAAATTTAGTTTGTTTTTGTTTCATTTCACCTACTAGTTATTCGTATTTATGAGTTAATTAAGATGTATTTTCAGTAGGCTCCATCTATTTATCGCTTTTATTTTTTGCTTTAGTTATGCTTTGTTCTGTATTTTCCATGTTTAGCGTTGTCACAAGGAATGTATGATTCAAACCATTGAACCACAATTCATATTTATCACAATGAATTAGGACAGACTTTTTTCAGTTTTATCCAACTCTGCAGCCTTATATACTTTTATGGTGACTAAGCAATCATTTCTGGGGATCAAATTTTTAAATTATAAGGGCGTAAATAAGTAAAGTAAACGCTATAATGGGAACAACGTTATAAGTGTATATATTTCATTTTGTTTGTAATACATACTATTTATAGCATATACCAGGATTAATCGTTATTTACCGTTTTACTATGGTTTTAACTCAGTCAAAATATTTCTTTAAGTCAAGTTCTATTCTTTTGCTACTTTTTTTTAAATTTTTTATTTTACCGTAATAAACACTTTTAATGATTCTAAAACAGAAATACAGCATAAATACAATATAAATACAATATAAGTCCTCCTGAGCCTCTGGCTCGTCAGGAGGTGCTTATGAGTACAAAAAATATTACAGAGCATTGGTGGCGATATAATAAATTGTACACTTTACACTTTTACATGCATTATGAAGATTGACGATCAATTTCTTCATTGCTTTTCCAACAATAAATTCTTACAGTCTCTTTTAAGTTATGAGATAGTACTTATATTTGGTATTTTAATATTTACAAAATTAAGAAGTTTAGGTATAATCACACTTAACATTCTATCACCATGGTTTGTGTATGATTTTGGAATATCATATAATTCCTTGTATCTTAATTGCATTGTATCTATTAAGTCTTTTTTTAACCTATATTTTTTACTGTAATAATTTTCAGTAATGAGTACATATTCAAATAGCTTATCTACGGGCAGTACACATATGTCTTTATAGACCTTATTAACATCAGATAATCCCACATCACTTCCTAAATTATATTTACATCTGAAAATTGTTTTTATTATTCGATTTTGGGTGTTAATCAAAATTTTTTTATGTATATTAGCAGTGCTACCCCACACTGTCAGACCATATCTTATTACCGATTCAAACAAAGCATAATAAACCTGTATTTGGATGTCAGTGGTAATATATTTTGAAATATGATACATTTGGTAAGATATTTTTCTTAGCTTTTTATTGATTTTTAATATATGTTCACCAAATTTGAAATTACAATCAATAATGACACCCAAATAATTGTATTTATCTACTTGAATCATTCTTTTACATCTACATTTTGATATTTGATAGTTGCGGTGCATACAATCATGATCGTGCATAGTTAAATTTATAAATTTGTGTCTATCTATTTTGCTAACAATATGTAAAACTTTCTATTTCTTATTATTGATTCGTAGATCGTGATCATGTGACCATTGCGCAATGGAATTTATGTCATTTTGCATGTTCTGCTGTCCTTTATCAAAGTCCTTGTGCACACTAATTAAAGCTACATCATCAGCATATAATATTATTTTACTATGGTTAATAGACGAAAACACTCCATTTATATAGATTGTGAAGAGAATTGGACCAAATATGGATCCTTGCGGTACACCATAGTTTATAATTTTCCTTTCACTCATATTGCCATCTAGTTTAACTATGATATGTCGTCCTGTAAGATAACTTTTGAACCATTCATGAATATTGCCTCTGATGTCTATATTATATAAGATATTAAGTAGAATTTTAATATTAACTGTATCAAAAGCCTTGCTATAGTCGATAAAGGTCACAATTATTTCATTTCTTTTATCAAGGTTCAAATTAACAATATCTGAGAACAACTCTAAAGCTTCCCTTGTCCCTTTTCCTTCTTGAAAACCAAACTGAAGTTCATTAATAATTTGATATTTATTTATGAAGGCAATCAAATTTTGTGCAACGTACTGTTCTACTATTTTACTTAATGATGGGAGTATTGAAATTGGTCTATAGTTGTTCAAATCTTTAAATGAACCCTCCTTATGTATTGGTCTAACTAATGCAGTTTTTAGATCTGCGGGTAGACGACCTTTTTTATATTATATAATACTTATATTTATGAATTTAGCGATTAATGGATGCATCAATTCATTGTGTTTTAAGTCGTACATTCTGATTTTATCTATGCCAGGGGCTTTCACTTTCATTTTAGCCATAATTTTTGATACTGAATCATTAGAACATTCTGGTATTACAATGGAATATTTGTTGCTATTACAGTGGCTAGCACAAAAATGTTTATTGCAAATTATTTTCAATTTATCTATGCCATTAGTGAATTGATTAACAAATTGGTCACATATTGTTTTTATTTCATCTCCAAGTGGATCACCTAGGTGTGATAATATGACACTATCACCTGTTTTTCTTGGTTTCCTTCCTAACAATTCATTTATTGCATTCCACATTCTTTTTGCATCTGTGATATTACCTATTTTCTGATGATAGTAATTCTTTTTATTTTTCCTTATTACTTTACTTTCCTTATTACTACTTTACTTCTTAGTCTTTTATAAGTCTCTCTATACCTTTCATTAGTGGGGTTGCTTTTCCATTTTTAAAAGCACTGTCCCTATCCTTGATTATCTTAAGGATTTCAGTATTCATCCAGGGTTTCAATGGAGAGTTATACCTATTAACAGTATATTCTTTACTTGAAAAACTATAAATATGATTCAGACCTTTGACCAGCATATGATACATAACCTCAGGATCATCTTCGCTAATGATATTTCCCCACTGATATTGATTTATGTTGTGTTTCACCTTATGATTAACCAGAAAACATTCGTGATTATTCTCAGAAATCATATTATTCAATTTGACTTTGGGATGATCATTAATAATGCATAGTCCTACCATATAATGGTCACTTATTTTTGTTTTATATACAAGTCCTTCCACAGAGTTAGTATTACCATTTAAATAAATATGATCAAGGCAGGAAGACACTAAGTTGTTTCCAATTATCTCCTCCCGGGTATACTCCAAAATAATTTCTTCATAACCGAATGTAGCTAGAAGATTCCTGTATTTTATGCAGTTCACCTTCGTTTTATTTTTAATGTCTATATTAATATCACCTATTAGTATATTATGACCCGTGGTTTTCACAAGAAATTTATGTTCAAGTTCATCCAAAAATTGATTTATAGAATTATTAGGAGGTCTATATATTCCAATAATGCTATAGTTAGTACCATTAATTAACACTTTCCCACAAATACATTCAAAGCTTTCAGTCTCAATATTCTTCATGGAGAACACAACATCATTTTTTTACAAAAAACATTATCCCACCTCCTCTTCTGTTGCTCCTAACTTTACAATACCTTGTATAGCCATCAATGTTGTAGGCAGTTATTTCATCCGAGTGTATATTAATTTCTGCCAAAATTAGAATATTGATTTCCATTTTTTGAGATATAGACATATATAAAAGTTCTATTTCTTCCCAATGAGCTCTTAGAGATTTGATATTAATAAATAAAATCGTACCACCTAATGTATTAGTACCAATTTGGTAGGCATGTTCATAAACATTTACATTAGGCTTAACCTTTTTCATAGCATTGAGTATATCCATAGTTATATTGAAGGTATAACTGTATAAACTATAACCCTTTTAAGCAAAACTTCTATAAATATTTAACTCTAACAGGAATAACTCTAAGAGTTAATTATCTTATGTCCTTTTCAGTTTTTATTTTTATTGTCATTATTTTTATTTTTATTTTGTCATTTATATTTTCAATATTTTTCATTTTGGAATAGGGATGATTTCCATATAATTTTCAATATAAAATCAGTGTTTTTTGATATAGTATCAAATGAAACGTATACATATATTACATTTCTTGTGAAATAAATCGCGGACGACTGAGGATATTTCAGTCATGATTTCTCCAAGGAGAGGTAGCCGTTGAGGAGAATCACCTCTTCTAAGAATTGCCTTCATCTTGATCAACAAAATAAGTTGGTATTCTAGTCTTGAAGTTTAATAATAAACAACTAATGCAGTAATAAGTAACTATATAGCACGCAAGTACTAAATTCTATGGAAGCAGCTCAGTTTCAAATGCTGCCATATGGCAGGCGAAAGATTTGATAAAAGGTAATGAAAGATATGGATACATTTTTAGTGGAGCAATTTCATACGAGGGGGGGACTGCCATTTGTAGAAGTAGTAGAGAGAGTTCTCCCGCTGGATGTGGTTAGTTCTTCACGAAACAAGTGCCCAGACGGCGACAGTTTGTACGTTAACGTTTTATCGTCGTGGTTCTCTCCATTTTCCGGGTTTGCGCCGCGTTGGTAGTTCGTAGGTTGACGACAGTTAGATCGTAGTGTTGTGTTTCTTTTACTGCTGTCGTCTTCTCCCTGCGAAGTCGTTATGGAAGATTTAAAAGAACAAAGAGTGTGTTTGAAATTTTGTTTCGTGCTTGAAAAATTGGCAACGGAAGCTTGCTAAATGCTTCCACTGGCTTTCAAGGAGGATGCAATGAGTCGCACAAACGTATTCGAGTGGTTTGGGCGCTTCAAATGTCGTGACTTGAGTGTTGAAGACCATGCTCGTTCTTGGCGCCCTTCAACATCTCGAAACGATGAAAACGTTGAAAAAATCCGCCACAAAATCAACGAGGATCGTCGTTTCACAATTAAAGAAGTTTCAGAAGACACAGGCGTGAGTTGGAGCTCGTGCCAGAGGATTTGCAAATGGGACGAGTTGCCGCTAAATTTGTTCCTCACCTTGTTGTTGTTTGACAACGCCCCTGCGCACTCGGCCTTACGAGTAACCCGTTACTTGACCTCTCAGGGGTGGGCTGTCGTGCCCCACCCGCCGTATTCGCCAGGCCTAGCCCCGTGCGACTTTCTCCTGTTCCCGAGAATGAAAAAAAAATGTAAAAGGGAAGCGTTTAGATGATGTGTAGGTGGTAAAAACAGCTTCGCAAAGGGCACTGGACAATATCAAAGTTGAAGAGTTCTAGAGGTGCTTCAAGCTGTGGTAAAAAATACTTGACTAGTGCATCGCATCTAATGGAGAGTACTTCGAAGGTGACTTAAAAAATTTCGTAAAAAAGTTAATAAACTTTTTTTACAACAGAAATCCGGTTATTTTTGGGTCATCCATCGTACATTGAATTCCTTCTAAAATGTATAGCAAACCTGCTTCACAAGCATGTTGCTAGCCAAAAATTGTAATTATTTTTACAGAAAACATTTGTTGGTGCTATGTAGCCGTCCTTGCATTTTAAAATACGGTAATATCGCAGGGATTAGGTAGAAGTTAATTTTTAGTCGTAAATACTTTGATTCTTGCAGCATTAACTTTTTTTTGTTTTGGTTTCTTTGTTTTTTTTCCTCATCTTATTCGTTGTTTATGGAGCCATCAAAAGATTTATTAATCTAATTCCGTTGCCGTTTTTCCGTTCAGATGATTGCCGTTTTTCATCTTTTTAGAAGAGATATGCTATCATTGCATTTTAGCTATGCAATCAATTAATTTAGGTGACAAGTTCATATTTCATTATTATATCTCCTAGCAATACAATTTGCCAACGCCGCAGTGTGTTACTTTTTCATCGTTGACATTACGTCTGTACATAAACCTAATTTTTCACGACACTGCAAATTGAGGTACAATATGCTTGCTTTCCAAACTCGTGTAAATACCCGGAAAATGACAGTCGAAATAGATAATTTGGTAAAACTGCTCTCGCTATGTTTAGACTCACGATCCACATCCATTTCATTACTTTTGATGTCATTGCGAGCTTTCGAATAAATTTCATCGCGGCAAGGGTTAGTTGGTATTTGGAATATGTTAGTTCATTGAGGTCTTTTGCGGATAAAGTTCCTTTTATATTGTGATTACATTTTTCTACAAGCGCTAACGTGGCCGTTGGTGGTCAGTAAGCGAGAAAAACAGAAGATAATTATCTCAAACATCGACGTCAATGATCTCAATGGTCGTGACTATTGTAAACCTGGGAATACAACACATCAGCCTCTTATGCCTAGGAGTTTTCAATATTATTTACCTGCATAAATTATTATCCCTCAGCTATTCCAGCTATTTGAGCGTTTCGCTCAAAGGTAAACTCTAACTTGGATTATAATCTTGTGTAGTCGCAACACGCGATGTGCCTCCGGAGATTTGCTATCAGCAGCAGCCATCTATTAAAAGATAAGTTTACCATAGCTCTCTTTTCTAGCCTCACCAGACCATTTTATTCACTCATCACTCTCCTTTTTACTGTCCCTCGTAGTTTTTCTGGTGGATTCAATTATGGACCTAACTATAAAATTCTTTTCATTTTTTTCAAATACCGTTTTAAAGAGGGAGTTATATCTAAGAGTGCTAAGGGGTCTATGTTTTATTTGCTTCTTTAACCTTGGAGTGTTTCGCCAAACATATGTTATCTCCAATTTTTCGCAGAACATCTTAGTTAGTGATTATCTATATTCATTAGACCTTCAAAATTTCGTAGAATATATTATAATCGTTTTCAATTACTAGGACTAATTATGAATCACTACGCTTTCTTCATAGCTTGCTACTGCTTACAGCCACCTGTATTATTAAATCTCTGAATTTCCAAACACCTGTGTTATCCCAAGACTACCATACATTCTATTTGGGGGCGAGTTCTAGCAAAATTTCATTACAAAGTATGTTCTTCCGCTGAAAATTACATTAATTCGAGTGAGGTGAGTAAAATTTTGTTTCTCTGTGGATTACCCCCGCAGGGGAATGCTCCCAAATGGTGGAGAACCCCTCTTCCTCGACCAATTATTATTGTTCCTACCTGTCCGACTCTTTGAGTCCGCAAAACGCACTTTAACATGCAATTCGTTTACCCTGCATCAAGATAAACCACAAATATTAAGGTCTGTCGGCACTTACATAAACGAAAATACAAATTTGAAACATTCTGGGATCATTGTAGCCAATATTGAACCTACCGTAACAAGTAAAGAGTTCCTAATGATAATATTGCTACTAGCTCACAAAACAGTTAGAGCAAAGCCTTTAATTCCAACATTTCCAATAGGCCCCCAGGAATGATGGGGGATTGAAAAATACGACCGATAGGTTCAGCCTCGAAAACTTTGCCCTTTCTTGGGAACTTATGGTTTTTATTCAATTTGATGCATTCCATGGCAATACTCAGAAGTGGTTGTAGTAGTTGAAGAGAGAATCGTAAATTTGAGAGAACTTGGGTATCAAATCGATTCATTGTAATCGATTCATCGAAATTGATTCTTTATGGCTCTGGCGTATTGAGACAAGTCATTCTCGACAAATTCGCTCACTCTTGGGAACTTATGGTTTTTATTAAATTTGCTGCATTCTCCAGCATTACTCAGTAGTGGTAATATTATTTAAAGAAATAGTTATCAAATTGAGAGGACTTTGGTATCGAATCGATCCTTTCCGCGGCATTTCGGCGAAAACCTAAAGGCCAACGCATGAGCGTGTTAGTTTTGAGTTTCTACATTGAAATTATACGGAAGCATTTCACCCCTCCTGCAGTAATTCTTCCTGCATTGAGTCATCTTTACTGATGGGATAGGTACTGTGATGTAAACAAAATGCTAGGACAACCATATTTGTAAAAATAAATGTATTAAGTTTTAAAGAAGTTTGTATTTGAAAAGCACTTGTAAAATATGTAAAATCTTATCGGAGTGTTCTTAGGTCCACAGGGTGCTTCTAGATTTCCGGAAGTTATTTCTATCTGACTTCAAAATATCTATTTATTGAACTCGAAGAAAAACCGTAAAATGCGTCATATTTTCATATCGTAACTTCATCTGTGGCCTATGTGGCATCTGTGGCATCTGTGGCCTTCAACATCACTGATGTGGCCTATGATTTAATTCTAGGCCAATTACGAATAAGGAAATCGGAAGCTTTTTTGTAAAAAATATTTATATTTATTTTTGATAAGCTTTTATTGCCAATTGTTAAGTTGGTTCACGTTAAGTCCAATTTACAGGTTGGCTAAATTCAACATTAGTATTTTAATTCATTTGTTTATGTCTCGTTGAATTTAGTTGGAAACCTTTTGAATGTTGGCTCAGTATTGCAATAATTAGTCCTTATTTGGTTATCAACAGATATTTGAAGAGATATATCCGATTCGTCCCGAAAATTACGCAGAAAGTTTTGCGTATTGTATGTTTGCCATATTTTCTCCGGAGGTGGGAATCAAATAAATTAGCATACGCTGCTCATTTAATAATATAGAAAGTCATAAACTTCAGACTGCCAACCTATCTGCAATTCAAGGCATTGCGAGGGTTCCTTATTAGTGTTTCACATGGATGTCCTAATTTGGCTCTAATTCAGGGGGAGAGAATTCATTCACCGCTAAGGTCATTTTTCACTACATATGGTAATGTTTTCAAAGTTTTCCTCTAAAATTACTCATCCAATCAATGGAGGAATTCACAATTGCTTTGAAATGATGAATTACTCAAAAATGGATATCAAGTTTGCCGTTTTGGAGGAAAAATAAATACTTATTTTATTTGATTGTAAAATATTAAAAATCATAATATAATGGGTAAGGTCCATATATAATAATATAATGTCCATGATTTTTATAAAATTAAAGCCTTTACATTACAATGAATGGGTTAAAATATTGGTAAAAGAAAATATATGTGTCTTTATCGTTTATGAATATATTTATATACTTTATTATTTCAAGGCCAATTCAGAAATTTCACGCGTTTTTATGTTTTTAAATATAATAATTTTAATATATGTTTTTATGTCTAATCGTTTAATTTTACTTAAATTTCATTGGAAAATAGTGATCTTGCCTATTTATTGCTTGTTTTTACTTTGGTTTACTTGATTGTGATAACAGTAAACAATTTTGGTATTATTTCTGATTTTTGCAAAGAGCTTTAAATAATTATTTTATTACGTAGCTATGCCGTTTTTACTATAGGGTTTATTAAAATATAATGGGTCAAGTATCACCTATTATCACTAACTGACTTTGAATGGCACCACCTCACTCCCTCATAATAATGGCACTAACGAAACACAGTCCTCTCAAACTTGTGAGTTGTGGGAGCATCCAATCTGCCCTACATTTATAAACACTTGTCCCATCCATCCAACTATTTGCACAAAGACATCTCATGCGATGTCATCCATATCAAAATGGTCATTAATCTAGCATGTTCAAAACACACTTCAGTGGCATTCACTGCTGGGAGAATAAACATTTTGGTAATGAGGGTTTTTAAATGACGGTAAATTTCATTAATTCATACTATCGGAAGACGCTCAACTTGCAACTAAATCTGATCAAAAGTTTCAAGCAGTCCTTAATTAAGATCTTATAAATGTGCGTGATGAAGACTAAAATCAATAATTTGGAATATAGCGGTAAAATAATCATATTTTGTAACTATTTAAACTTCTCATAAAAAAGTAACTTCAATCGATAGAATTGTCATCACGGATGCTTTATGTTTCATTCCAATTTAACAATGAAACATTGAGATCATTAAATCCCGAAGTACGTATTATATGTAAATGCCTAAAATTAATACTTAATTTTGGGGAAATATATTGAAATATTATAGCTCTATATGATTTTTACTTTAGCCTTCACAATTCCTGAATATTCTTTTTGTATATTTATATGAAAGGCGCTGTTTGAGTTGGGGTCTCGTACAGGCACTGTATCCAATAAAGTTGAACTCAAAAGAGGAAATCGTAATGACTTTGGATGCGGGAATTGCGAGTAGGGAAGTAAAGGTAATTGAGAATGATGTTGTAATTGTGAAACGCGGAAAATTTTGAAAAATGGACAGGATCCAGTCAGCGATTGTTCAAAGGTAATGGAAATGAAAATAATTTTATTTAGTTTTGGAAAAAGGTCACCCCGAAACTGAAAAAAAACTATTTTACTATATACGCTTGTATGCCTTTTATTATTTGAACTTAACATACACAAGTGGCTTTTCAGGTGTAGATGAAATACCCAGTGATATGATAAATTTAGGGTATAAGCTGCTTAATCACAAGCGTGAATTTTTAAATTTATTCTCGAATACTACTGATGTGTCAAATTTTTGGAATAATGCATTGGTGGTACATACATTCGTACGGAGGATGGGGTGGGAGTTCCGAAAGGAAAAATTACAGAGCAATTAGTTTATTCAAAGTTTCAGGAAATGTTTCCGGTAAAATGGTGATGGAAAGGGGGAGGCAGATTACAATTGACAAAATCCATAATGTAATGAAGGGTAGGCAAGTGAGAAAGTGAAAGGTGTAAGTAAATGTGTAAGGGAAGAGTTTGAAATAAAAAATGTCGTGTAATGCGTAGTATACGTATCTGTTCAACACTTGTAGGAGATAAATATAGAATAATAGCAAGAATAAATAAAGCATGCTTTCAATGATATTGCCGGTATAATTGCTTGGGATATAACGTGTGAGCAATACTGCACGGTGATGATACTGTGACACTGCCTGCTAGCCCAGAGTTGCTACAGAGGGTTCAGAATAAATTTTGTGAAGCAACAGATGGAACTGAGGGTTAAGGCTTTCCAGACGTAAGTAGTGGCATTTCACAAGGAGCATTGGATAAATGGTTTTATGATGAAAGTAAGTGGTGAAACAGTTTTTCAAACGGAAGATTTATTTGTACCTTGACAAAATGCATGTGAAAGTTGGGAAGATTGATGTAGAGATTATAAGACGTGGTAATTCTGGAAGGAAAGCAGAAGGTTGTATGTACATGAAGTATATAAAGGAATGAATGGGAAGCAAAAATCGTATAATATAGAAGTGTAGGTACTCCTTCCCAATTTATTGCATGCTAGCAAAAAATGGGTATTCCAGGATACGGAAAGAGAATGCTTAATATATTACGTCTGAGGTATCTGAGAAATGTTTGCATTAAAAGCAAAAGTGATAGGATTAGGAATTAGAGGGTAATGAAATAATGTGGTATGGATGCTACGACAATGGATCTATATGAAAAGGGCGTGCTTTGTTGACTCGGAATGTCAAGATAGTGGATAGAAATGGAATTTTTGAGATTGGAGTGAAACAGTCTGAGAGGAAGCGGCAGACTGAGAAAGCCACCGTTGGCTGTTCACCGTTAAATATAGTGAAAGATACTCTTAAGGAAAGAAATACAATGTTTAGTTAGAACAGGAGGGCTTATATGAAGCAATTCATGAAGATAACTGAAGAAAAATGGGGATGCAAGGATTGAGCAGGAATTTATTACTGCAGCGTAAGCTTTAGTGGTCTATCACCGAGAATCAATCATTTTTGACTGAGCCAACATCGAAAGGGAACAGCGTAATGGGTACATACGTTTGTATTTGAAAATATAATTTTGGAATTCCACTGATGCCATCAACGAATACAGGTTTTAACTCACAAGTCATCTTTAGGAGGCATGATAACATCGTCTGTTGGTGCATATCGAGTTTCGAGTTACTTTTATAGCTTAGGTAAATTGATAGGTTGAATTGCATTCAGATATTCATATTATCTCCCTGATTGATGATTAATAAGGAGCACGCTTCGTGGGCTTCGAAAATATTCGAGCTTAAAACCGCCAGCGATATCCAATCCATTCAAGAGTTATTAAGAGAAGAAAGTATTCATAAAGAATTTGCTTTGGATATAGACGACGATTGATTTGATGATTATCTCCTCGGTATTTTATTTGTACTCCAATGTTCAGGCCTACATCTTTTTGTACTGGTCTGTATTATAAGTCTAATTAACACGGCTAAGTACATAGGAAAGTATTGCATACTATGGCCTGTAATCTAAAGAGTGGTTTACTGTATCTCACAATTCACACATTAGGTAGATTGCAAAGTCATCACGATACCAGGTAGAATGATATAAAATAGTTATTTTTCATAAATATGAATTGTTTTCTGAGGGAAGTCTTGGCTTAAGTATAAACTCTTACTTTACTGTAAGAGATGAAAAACCGTTGTATTTAACTGGAGTGCCTAAAACTCTACTAAGGCGTCTTTAATATATTTATGCTTTAATTGTTCACTCATTATTCTACAAATTAATGAATACACCACCTCCAACTCTCCCCACCCTGTAAGTTAAGTATGTAGCTGCAATGATATGTTAAGGTTAAAAAGGTCTAGTTGAAAATGTATAAAAACTCGCAGCAATAATAATCAGTAAAAAAGCATTTTTTTTAAACCGTAATGGAAAAAGCTCTCGATACTCGGGAATAGTATAAAAATACTCAAAAATCTACTTTTAGGCAGAAAGGTCTGAAAATCTTCTCCAATAATCTGAAATATCAAGTTCTTGATGTATCAGGGCTGATGACGATGCGCGAGTCGAGCATCGAAACGTCGGCCACAATGGAGATGTTAACCCTGTTGGAAACCCGAGAAGAATTCATTCTTGATGTTACTTTAACACTTACAGATGCATTTAAAGTCATATATATATTGTATCGACATCACACGCTCTGTTTTAAGGCAAATGGCAGAAGATTAGCTGAAGAAATATTCCTACCAAACGGCAGTGTGTCCTTGAGCGTGAAGAACAATTTTTTAGGGGATGGGAGAGCAGGTCGGCTTCGTCACTAGATTTCTCCTCTTCTTAAAATTCCGAATATGATTCCTGGAAGTTGTAAAGTTTTTATAAAGTCCTCATGCTAAATTCGGTGTCAGAGAGTTATTTAATTGCGATAATCATTAGTCGGATTAAGTCCAACCAGTACCAGTACTTTGTTTGCGGGTTTTGCATCCGCAGAATGTAGATTATAAGATGTCAACAATCAAACTGCCGAGATCCTTATCTTCAAAGTGGGTGCAGATCTTTGATAAGGATTTCAGCTTGGGGATGCGAGTTTAAATAATTTGACTCAAAATGTACTTTATGTAAACTCTATGATTAGATAAGTTCCTTAAATAGAGCTACAGGAAGTCTGATCTGCTTACACTAAAAATGCGACCACATAACTATTTGAATAGTCTTGATCAAGGTTTATTATACATGTCAATTTAAGGAGCGTAAGTATGTTTTTTTAAGACTTTAATTAGCAGTACTAGCAATAAGCATATCTAATAATGTCCAGATGAAAGGTAAACGTTTCAAATGAATATTTGAAGCGAAGACGTGGATATTATTACTCCGGTAAAATTTGTTGACAAAGCTAAAGTATAATTAATATCATAAAAAGTAAATAAATTTTGTGTATAGAAGTACATACTTTTAGTCAATCAGGCTGTTATGAGAAAAATGTGATAATTCCATGAAAACATTTTTAGGAAAAGTATTGTCCGCACTTTTGAGTATTTTTCGGAAAATTTTGGCTCTTACACTCGTAAAACTGATGTAAATAATTAGAAAATATTTCATAATAATTTATTAAAGTCTTCTTATATATATATATATATATATATATTAGGAATATATCAAAGAATTAAATAAGTGTATCCTCTAATCCAAATGATAGGAAAAAATATACAGGATCATTGCTCTACTTTTTTTATTGATTTTCGCATCCAAAGAATTAGTTAATCACGATATTGATATGCAAAGTGGATTATGAGAGATTCATACTTGCGTAGATTCGTAGAGATAAGAGGAGGCCACTCAAGAAACGAGTATTCACAGGCTTCAAATTCTAAAATCTCTTTACCTCAATTAGATACAATATTTAGCATTTACTTACACCTTGAATAGAGTATTTTGGAATATTTTTGCATTACTGACATGTCAAAAGTTAATACTTATAAAGGTCGTTTATTTAATTCTTTTCAATAATCCCAATGAAGCATTTTGTACTGATAATTATGACCGAGTTGTATTCGGTATAGTTTATAAATTAGTTTTTAGTCAGGTTCTCATCCTTTACTCATTCATTTTCTAATAAAATTTAAGTAATGGTCACGACTTAAGTCTACAAATACATTTAAAAGTCGTTACCTCGGTTCATGCACGAAAGCAACGACATCCACACGCATGGTTAAACTGCTTACTTTTGTTTCCACCGCTGCTGTTGCTTGACGCCGGCTGCATCACAATGGCTGGCAAAATGAGATCTGCCAGGCCCTTAATGTCTGGGCGAAGCAAATGTGTTCACCCAGGTGTTGTCTCAAAGACCTCTCTTCAGGGAGTGATGACGGAAGTGAAAGGGTCTCCTAATTGCCACCATATGCTCATCCGAGTGTTATAACCTTAAGTCTCTGCTCTTTGCCACGAATACAGGTGGGTGTGGAATTTTATGATAATTTTTCTGTGAGTAGTCACCAAAAGATGGCTCGGTTTGAGTCAAAATGCAGATTTTTTCTCATATTATATCACTTATAAAAACAAATTGTCATATTAATGTGCCTGCTTAAGTAATTTTCGTCTAGAGGATCCAAGAGCTGTAATTTAACAAGTGAATTATGAGTGGAAGCTTTGATTTAGGGATTTTGATAGAGATTCAGAAGTTGCGGTAAACAAATAGGCGATAAGTAAAGAATACTTGCTTTCATGAAGATTCGTTTCGTGTGGCAATAAAGGACCGTTTAGGCTTAAACTGGATAATATCGAGAGCGTCAGTAACAAAATAACATTAAGATGAGAAGAACTCGGCCTTTTATTTATAATGAAGATTAGAAAAGGCAAAGATTACGCCGACTAAAACAGAGACACCCATGATGAGCAAACGTATGAGACATTATCAAACGTCATAATATGAACACTTGACAATAAGCTGTTAATAAATTAATTGTGATGTACCTACAATGGTAAAGTATGAAGATTATTTTTGAACTGAATGTAATTTCAACAAATGACAATACGGAAGAGCCAGAAATACAAAAAAGGTTAAACCTCGCCAACAGACGTTTACATGCATGCAACAAAATTCTATCTTCTCAAGACCTGTCACATAAAACAAAAATTAGACTTTATAAAACAATAATATACCCAGTACTACTCTACGGATCCGAAACTTTGAGGCTGTCAAAGAAGGAGAAGAAAAAAGTAATGGTGTTCGAGAATAAGATAATGCGGAAAATCTATGGGCCCCCACATATGATATAGGACAATGGAAAAAAACACAACAGAGAAATCAGGAATCTATATGAAAATCCAGACACAACAAGTGAATTAAAGTCGAGAAGAATCAGTTGGGAGGGATGTCTGCTTAAGGAGGTACTACAAGGGATTCCTGAAGGAAGAAGACCCCGGGGAAGACCAAGGCTGAGATGGTGGGACCAAGTGAGAATGGATAAGCGAAATATCGGAGCAACAGAAAGAGAGGAAGAAGATCGATCCAGGTGGAGGGGATTTGTTGATGCGGCTAAATATCGCCCTATAAGATGTAGATGGCCCAGGGAGTAAGAGTAAGGAAGTATGGAAATATGACGTCGTGCTGGCATTGTTTTGCGATGGATAAAAAAAGCGTAGGCTTTCGAGAATAAATTCGGATTTTTTATTTCTGGATCATTCTTGTAGAGATCTTTTATTAAGTGTTTCATTCATTCTCAGAATGCTTTTTTTTAAAGACCTGATATTTTTGGATTCTTTGTATTGCTTCTAATAACTTGGTAATTTTCCATTCACAAATATATAATAATGGAGAGCAATTCTCATTTATTTCCATTTGAATGCAATGCATTGTTTACGCCATTTTTTCCACTAGGCAATCACTTAGATGCCATTGAATTGCTGCGAATGAATTGAAGAGCTTATCTCACCTGGCTTCATTACAATGTTCCGAAAAGAATTAATCTATTTCAATTTCAAAACACACTCTAATATTAAAGTGACGTATAAAATTATGAAGCATGTTGTTTTAATAAGTTCTAATTCTCCAATATTGACTTACGAAAAATTTTACGTAAGATTTTCTTCGGAAATAATTTTTGCCTAATTTTTGAACAGTTTCTTTCCTATTGAGATACCTATTAATAAGAGAAAATAGACAGGTATATAATAGGAGAAAATATACTGGATCATTGCTCTACTTTTTTATTGATTTTGATAGTTTTGTTTAGCTCTTCTCCAAGATCGAATGTACTGCGCACCCCACCTACCGTGAGTATTACCCTAATAAACGCGAAACCAAAATCCGGATGCTCCTTTCTCTCACGGGGATGGTCACGAATATATCAACTCTACGTTTGCCGTCGGATCCCTTATGCTGTGGACGTGGAACTCCTGCTCCTCTAGGTCCACGTCTTCTTCTTCTAGTCACTGCTCTCCATCGACCGCGTGAGGATGGGCTGTGACCTTTGGCAATGAGAGGAAAGTGTTGAGTTGAGATACTTCCATTGCATTAAAAAACAAATCACGAAAGTGAGTGCAAGTTTCTCGGGTTTCACACCAGGTAAGATTTTTTAAATGTATCAACCTTTCAAACTCTAGAATGTATCGAGAAACTTTCACACATATTATTCGTCGGGAAAACCTTAAATCCTTTTTTAAATCACGAAAGAAATACTTTTTCTACTTGACCAGTATACTGAGTCAAAGGTGCTTGGAGAATACTTTCACCGTTGTCGATTGATGAATCTGATGATGAATCTATCACCGGTGATGGAATGAAGTCCTTATCCCCAACACCCCCATCGGAGGGGATTGAATCAGTGTCTGAATGTGAAGGTGAATTATTTTGAATTGATAGCATTGCTTCCGCCTCAGTGAGGCCATTTTGACCAGCTATGTCTAATTCAACCCAGAACACTTCTTTGAATGGTGAAGGATACTCTCTGCGAAGGAATGAAGCGTTCGCCAACACCGTGACACTGCGACAGCTCAAGATTTTTAGTCACATACCTGCCGACTGTCGACCGCCTTCACTATATTACAATGTGTTGCGATGACCGTGTTATGCCTTTTTTACAAAGTATTTTAAACACCTTAAGTGCCATGAATGATACATTAATAGACCTCTTCATGGTTCTCCTAATACCTTAGCATGACTGATTGTGAGCTCAATGCTGGGCGTCAAAACTATGTAAGCTTTTTGTAGAACGTGAAACTTCCATTTCTGTTACACAATTGTGATTCATTGTATCACATATATTTTCGAATTGAAGCGTTTGGATCCAGTTTTAGTACCGAGGACTTAACTTTTATTTCTAACAATAGTATCAGCCACAGAATATGTTTCAATGTGATTTCCAATGGCCATAACATGGAGTCAATTGACTCACCCCAGGGCTTCTAGGTATATTTTTATTAATTAAAGAAACTAATAAATATAGCACTATGAAAATTTGGTACAAAGAGCATATCCATACTTTATTAAAAGTCACAAAGTGAATTTATGATCCGTTGAAATTTAACGACGTAACGTAAGCGCAAATTTCAAAATGGGTCAATTGACCCACCCCGGGGCTTCTAGTGTTAAACTACATTTCAACCGATAAGAGCAAATCATGTCAGTTCATCTGCTTTGAATCCTTATTTCATTCCTTCATTCTCCTCATCCTTCTCTTCCCTCTCTCATTTCCCCGATATCCTTCAACCCCCAAAATCCTCTTCCATAAAAAGGGTTTATCTCGAGGTGTGTCTCCCTGGAGAGCAATGTCGGGGGAAAATTCCCCACCTCACTGCCAATCGGCGTTCACCTGTGTCTTTCCCACCGCCCCCCTCTCCCCCCGACCCCCCACCCCCCATCGCACCCTTATCACTTTGAGACCTTCTTTAGTGTGCTTTATTTCCCAAGATCCTCTTCCCCCTTGACCTCATCCTTGGAAAGCTCCTTCTATCCCATCCCCGCATTCCTCCTCTCCATGAGGAAATATTTCACTCCTTCTTACCTCAAAGAACTTCGTTTGATGGAAGTCAATGTGCCCCTAAGTAGCCGGAGTGCATTAATTTTCCCTGCGGGAGAGGATTACCAAGGTGTTTACCTTCCCGCGAAATAATACCCAAGATCGTCTTTTCGTGTTTTTTTTTCTCGCTCGATAATCAGCGACGGTTTTATTTTTCCTGGCGAGAGAAAAAGCCTCCCTTGAAACTCATCCTCTTACGTTCTCCGAATTTCGAGTGGTACCCTCGAGTAATAATTTTAGTTAAAGAGAATAGATGTATTTTTGCTCGACAAAATGTATCTTGGCGACATAATTTGTCTTTTCATTTCATATGATGGTAAAACCCAGGATAAAATAGATTATTCAAATAAACTAGGATAAAATTACTTCTTGTGAATAAATAAAGAGGTTAGCTGGAAGAAGAGCTTGGTGGAAACTGACTCATATCACTATGAGGATGTATGAACGCTGATGATGATTATAGGATTTGTCTATAGGTATTTTAAAAATAACCCTCACTGTTGTGATGTCAAGAAATATGGTTAAAGTGAAGTAATATATTTAATCTGAGTGTTTGAACTTTCTTGCGAATATTTCGCTCGCTGAGGGCATGGTACAATTCAGTTACATACTACTGAGGAACACAAAGGATGATTTGAATTTTTAAAATTATGAACGAGGTTAAAATATGGAATGGCGGAATTAATAAAGTTGTTGTCTAAAGTACGGTGTCACCGATATTTAGATTTATAACTGGTGACCATGATCGTATTATACGCCTACATTGTTAAAAATAAACTGATTTCTCCGTTGCGTCGTGGTGGTGTTGCGATCATAATTTTCATATTGCTCGATTCGGTGAAAGGATGCTGGGTCAAACAAATCGCTTCTTTTGTGAATATTGAATTTTATAAAAGTAATATAACTCCTCAGACTCAATTATGCAATGAGGAAAAAATCAAAGCGCTTAACGACTGGCGTACAAAATTTAGTTATGAGAACGAGAGGTCAGGCAAGGCCATACTATTTATTCTCCACACCAGAGCCCAAACCACAGCTTTTGTCGACTCCTGAATACGCAGCGTAAACCACAAACTTACGCATGATCAAGACACCTGTTCCACCGCGTCAAATATTCTAAACTCAAGTAAAGCCTGGTTACTCCATTCATCGACATCTAATTCAACCCTGGTGAAAAAATACATTCGTTTAAGCTCACATGAACGTGGTCATACACCAGTGAGCTTCGCAGAACTCCATTTAGAGTAATAACCTTTTGTAATGGGCATTAATTAAAATATACGTCTGTTGTATAAAATACTCTGTACTGATTTAAAGGCTTCAACGCTTCTCTCCAATGCCATCTCCTTCACTCTGAGTCTAGCTAGACTCTTTAGTATGCTAAAACAGCGCGTGCATAGAAAGAGTTTTAAAATATTATACTGTCCGCTTGTCGTATTTCTAAGTTATACTTGATTTTCTGTATTTTTTATTATAATATCTTAATAAAATATGATCCTAAATTTACCATCGCATTTGTACAATGAGGAATATTTAGAGTAGGTACCTACTTATAAATTGCTGGTTTTAAGCTATCGATGTTGGAGTAGGTATTCTATTGCTTACATCTCATACCTGGATTGGAGAATCTTAGCTACTTACAGAAAAGTGAAGCAACGTGCAAACTCTTGCTAGCTTTTTTTTCGCTATATGCTTATGAAATTCATACTACGTCGAAGGGACGGAGATTTTCAAAATAATGTGGGTCGTACCATTTTATCGGCAGACAAGAGTTGGGCATTTGAGTGGATGGATATAAAGAAAGAGACACGTGTAACGCAGTTAAATAAGACGTAATGCTTGGGCTCAGCCACGATGACTAACTAAAGAAGGAGTGGATGAGAGATGTGTCGATCGTGTCTTCCTCCCAAGATCGGTTGAGCGTCGCAGCGATTTAACCCAAGGAAACATTGTGGCTCCGACGACGGGGGAGTGAGGGGAGATTAGAGGGGTGATTGAGGGACATATTTCGGATGATCATAACGCACACGTGTCCAGCTCTGCGAGAACTTAAAGTCTTTACGCGCTCACTTTGTGTCCTCTAATAAAATCTGGCATTTGTTTAAGTAGATGTGTAACAAAGTAATTTGTAAAGTAACCAATATTTGATTCTTTTTCATCTAGTACCAATTATTCACGACAAAATTGCTTAGGCTTAAGGCATGAAGGTGTTGTTACTGGCTAAACTAATTTGGTTGTTCAATGGCCACCAGAGAGCAATGCGTGGCTTTCTTTCAAACTGACATCTGCCGGAGTTTTTCAGTTATGTGGCATTCCTTATTTTGTGTCGTGAGCGATGAATCAGTCGCTCAAGTGTTACCATAGAGAGAGAGAGCGTCTCGACGATAACCAATTCGAGTACTACGAAGCAGAGAAGACGAATGGAGATGAGTCACGCATAGCACGAGGCCAGAAATTAATTTAAACGCAGCCGACTAATTCCTTCTTCCGGCGATTATCAATCTCTTATATGTTTCGGCCAATTGAGGGTGGAAAGAGAGAACAGAAGGAATATGAATATTCCTATCTTTCTTGAATAGCTATCCCTAAGAGATTTATTTTTTGACTTAATACTTCTAGCATTTGCTGTTAAATAGTGCTTTAATATCTAAATATAGGTGAATAAAAATAGGTATGAGCTATGAACAATTAAAGTGATGGTAAATCATAATTAGCCTCATAATTCCAAGTAACGCAACTAAATGTTTTCGGCTAAAGCCTACTTGATGTTCCCAACCTTGGGTAAGTGTACTTTATTATTACACCATCGTTGTGCTTACAAACAATAACATTGGCGAATGGTGACGTAGACATAATAGGCATATGTCCATTCTGAGCTAAGACCAAACTCTTTGGGGTATAATTATGAGATTGGACTGCCACAAGGGGTAGGCAACTGTAACATCATTGGGAACCTTGCAATTTCCAACAAACCTGCAGGCCATGCAGCTCTTATAGTTTGGAGGATTGACGACACAATCACATGTTCTCACGATGATAGAGACCATAGAAGCTCTAAAAGGTGTGGAGCCGTGATATTTAGAGAATGATAGGAGGTCATATTAATACAATTAAGGCATTATTCTTATGTACTTAGGAGTGTTTTCTTCACCAGTCTGTCAGACATGAAAGTTCCAAGAAAGGTCTCCGAATGAATGAATGTGATGAAGGAGTGAAAATATGAAATAAATACCTATCCGTGGATAGGTATGCAAACAGATAGCAATAGGTTGGTTCGCTGGCATTGAAAATCTTTTCGCAGTGCATTGTGAGATAAGATAATATACGACAGTTTCAGTACAAATGCGACTTCGCTGGAGTAAATAGTCAAACTCCTATACTAATCAAATTCAGAAAACAAATAGTTTGAATGCAAATATATCAAATTAAATGAGGAATTTGAGGCAATTTATAAGGAAAAACGATTAAATTATTATTTATTTGCCATATTTTTTCTCTTGCCAAAAATACATTAAATTCTGTGAAAGTGTTATTGCTTTCCAAAAAAATACACATTTATTGCCAAAATTACTGGGTCAATTTCTGTAACTGAAAATAGATGAAAGTAATAAAAATGTATATATTCTACGTTGAAAATAAGAAATTATTTTATAATATTGTGGCAAAAGCATGAATATTCCCACCCAACTAATTAATGGTACATACTCAGTACTTGTAAGTAGGTATGATTACCCAGCCTTTGCAAATGTTTAAAGCCTGAAGTAGCCGACAGATTTCGGTACCAGAGATAGAATTAAAGGTAGTGTCAGTGAGTCTCATTATTTATTTTTGGTGATTCTGACAAAATATAATATGAATATATACTTTTTAAATCAGGCTTGATAGCCAATGTTGTGTCATAAAGTTCAAATTTTTCTGTATGTGCTTCGAATAATACTTTTCATTGCCAATTCTGTGTCTTTAACGCTTCAAGGTTCAAGCGTTAATCTTTTCAGTTATACCAAAAAGAGCAGCAACGTTAATCCATTATTTATCTAAGTGGAGGCCTTTCTCAAAACTTTTCTTCTCATTTTCACCTCTTCCGAACCTGAAGGCTCGAACGAAATTAAATCCCGGGACGACATTATCCAGAAAGCTTTTCCATCAGCACGTTCCCTTTAACTGCGGCAATATCCTTAATTGAGAAGGATTTCTAATCCATTTGACAATATTCTGTCGTCTCAATTCGGACCTGATCACTGTGGAAAGTTCACAAGATGGAGGTTGAAAACCAGTTACGAAGATCGCACTTTTTCACAAGCCTTTAAGTGAAATTGATGCATGCAAACATGTTTAAGTACTAAATTAGTGTACAAAATGTTAATGCAAATTAGTATTTGAAAAGAATTAGTTGTCATGGAGGGAAAGTTTGTAGACTAACAATTGGAATTCTCACAAGAAACCACTTATTATATGAATCAGTGTCTGTGAGTAGAATTTGTTAGTTAATAAATAAAACTCAATGGAACATTCCAGAAACGCAGCATCAGCGGGTAAATTATTACCTCAGATTGACTCTGTGGCATTTAATACTTGGTTCCACAGATGTTGTGAGCATTCAGAAGAAGCTTAAGCTTATTGTAAGTGGAAAAAAACTTTCATCTAGAAGAGCTGGAAACTTTAACTTGTGTCCCGCAGGTGCTTGAGACAGAAAACATTTTCCCCAGATGTGAGAAAGCATCACATTGTCCTCAGTGTCTCGTGTTCCATGTTCCATTACAGAAAATTAGTGGATGGAGCAGTTCAGGGGTGTAGAAAGTATGGAAGCAATGACAGAGTTATCGCTGCGAAGGATGTACGTTCCTTTCGGAGTCACAATTCCCATAACCCTTTAACCTTTGTACAAACAAACTAAGCCTATTCTCACTCTTGATTAATCACTCACCTTCCCCCTCAAAACGCTTCTTCCTCTGCCATAGTCACCAAACCTTTAATGTGTTGAAATAATGAATTGTTTCTTTTGAGAGTGACTTTTTGATGTGAATATGCGAATGAACATCTTCTTATGCTTCGTTCTTGGTGTCCTTGAAGGTTTCGCCGCGACCAATATTTGTGTACTTTCGAGGGCCTCGTGTGCAAAAACTACATGGATTACAGAATATGTAAAACTATAACTCGATAGTCCGTTTTGTCGAAAACCGGAAATGGTTTGTGGCGAACGGAAGAGGGTTTGCAAGGTGACTTCACAGTGCTGACCGTGGGGGGGTCTAAATTTGGGCTTGTGTGGGCACGGCGCTGAGTCTCAGTTCAGTTGTATCTCCGGAACGAGTTGGTCTATTTTAGTGATCAATGTGTCTACGGAGAGCTGAAAACGTGAGTTAGACGTTAATTAAAGAAATATAAAGTTAAAATTGGAAAGTAGAAAATATTAGTTACCATCGGCCAATCTTTCATAGGTTAGCCATTTATACTAATGATTTCGATGAATAAATGTTATATGTATAGCGTAATTTCCTTTATTTAATTTCAACTTTCTTTCTGACAAACAAAAGAAAAGAATCTCCCATTAACGAGAGTAATGTATGCAATTTCGCATTCACGAAATAAAGATCCAACGGGAGTATTTAGAATACTCCCTGTGTTTTTCATTTGTCATTTCGTTGTGAAGGTATAGTTAATTGTACCTATTAGAGGTGGGCCAAATGAATATTTTTATTGACTCGAGTCATTTGGATCAAGTCACTTCAATGACTCGTTCACTTGAGTGAGTCTTTATAATCGCTTTGGAGTACTGCGGAGTACATAAATGACGAGACATACATAGCTGTAAAACTGGTTTGTGAATGAGTAATGAGGGCTTTAAAGATTTCTAGAATAAACGGGAAAACGTATTTGCTTTAGTAAATGTGACCAAGGCTAGTCTACCCAGAATCAGATCTTTAAATTACCTTTATGCCCGATGACAGAGGAAAAAAAAACAATAATCTCGTTCATATCTCTAAATGTGCGGTTATGTTATTCGTTCTTAGGAAAGACACACTCTACGTCAAGCATTGTACAAATAGTGCTGTCAAATCAAAATAATAAAGCCGAGAGTTAAAACGCCAAAATCATATAATGTACAAAATTACTTACTTCTTATCACTAATTAACTTTTTGTCGTTATTCACTAATCGTAAGTCTTTGCCTTTTAAAATAACGATGACCTCTATAATACCAACTCTACATGTCCACTTTTCTGAAGCTGAGGGCCTACAACACTATTTAAAACAGCCATCCCATATGATTCACTAGCAGCAGCACCTTTAAATAACAGTAATTACATATAGTGCGCTATATATTGCTCACACTTTCAAAGAGCCTGTGATAGCGGGTTGTCATCGGGGTGGGAAGAGTAACCCACCGGAAATCCTTCTCTCACACAAGGCATTACACGCAACTATATACTCCCCGAAACTCCCTAGTGAGAGCATTTTAGTATGTATAAATTGAAAACTACTAGAAAAACCATAAGGAAGTTTTTGAACAGTCTGGCGTGCACAAGCTAGAGTATAGAACGCCAGGATGCAATTCGGTGCAAATCGGCCAGACTGGTGGAACGTTTTAAACAAGAGTGCTCTTGATTAAGAGATTTTTAATGAACCAACGATTTAAGTTGAAATTCATCATACCATTTACGTGATGCTGAAATAAGGACTTAATTTACTCCTCAAATCTAGCAAAGTTGCTGATCTTACAGTAAGACTCTTCTTTTGACAGACATTAATGAATAGTCAGTCTTGCCACTGTCAGTCTTGTCAGTGTAGAGCTTACCTACCATTATCTATGGCCTTGATATTTCGAACGATATCATGCTTTCTGTAATTTAAAACTGGTAAAAGTGAATTGTAAATAAATTCTGTAGTTTAACATGAAAGACGCAAAGAAGAAATATTAATGTTAAGCGTTTAGATGCAGACCACTTATATCAACAACCTTAATACGCATGATACTTAATACTTTTGCCATTTTAACGACGAAGATGGAGCAGGCAAAAACTCTTCTAAGACTTTAATAATAGAACTAAATAAATTGTTATTTTAACATACTTGGTAACCGTATATAATGCCCTTCTCCATTGGAAAAGAAGCTCTTTTTTAAATAAAAAACTAAAACAATAAAGCTTTTCTTCCGTCCATGCAAATCATGGTGACATTTTCATTAATGTTTAGTGGCACAGTATACCCTTCTGTTCCGATTCCTCACCCCTATGTTACATGGTAACAAGGGAGCGTGGTGGCCTAGGAGTGGTTAGAGCGCTTGGCTACTGATCGAAGGGTCCCGGGTTCAAATCCGGGTGAAGCCTTTGGACGCCCTCGAACAAAAAAAATCCTCGGAGTGCGAGGTGGCCCTGGGAATGGAACTTTCCCCCCTACACTGAATGTGTGAAACTCACACGCATGTGGCTTAGTCCGGGGTGAGTTCTACCCTCAACTATCCAAACCAACCTTCAGGTTGAATCACTGAGTGAGTGAAGTTACATGGCACTCAGAATATTTTAGTTAGTTCATATACTTTGACAAACGGGTTATTTTCGAGAAAATGTGAAATAGCCACTGTCAATTTAATGCGCTTAAGTCTGCTTTGGCGTTTTATCTACGTAAATTGTGAGAGGCGGTGTATGTAAATATCTTCCGGCGCTCAGCTGTCGCTCCATGTCGCTCAGCACGCGAGATATTCATCGAGACTCTGTCCTTTCAGGCAGAACTATGGAGTCAGTGTTTTGCCACGAATCGGGCCACCCTTTAAACACACACCCTACAAAGGAATTTCATTTGGCTTCCTCCAACGACCTTTTGGCAAACTCTGCATCTCCATACATCACGTCGCCTTTTCAACTTTTAACCAGACCCTGTGTGCGTGCACGGTGCTTGCGTTGGAGATGACGTCGAAGCGAAACTATGAAAGCAAATGCAGGCTCTTTCAGCGGTCGATGGATAAAATGGTGACCCATTCAAGGTGGTGATCCCTGCCTCTTATTTTCATCTTAAAGTTTTGAGAAAAACTGAGTTTTCGACTTTAACTCATCAGTGGGTGAGACGTGGCGAGTTCTTTCTACCCTGGAATCTTAAAAGCCCTATTTGAACGAAGAACTACTGTAGTTTGCTTAAAAAATCTCACCTTACCCCCTAAAACCTCCCCTCTGTGGTCTCCTTCCTGCAACGAACACCTAAAAGCAGATAGTATATGCTCCTAATAAATGGATATAGGACGGAAACAGCATCAGCGTGTGAGAAAGTAAACATCAAAGAGGAATGAATAAAGGGCGGCTATCGACCATTATTCGGATAAAATGTCCAATGATGATCCCCGTGAAAACCCTTACTCAAAAGGGTAAATTTGAAAGAGAAAGGGGAGAGCCAAGAGCACACCCGAAGTAATAGACAAAGCTAATGGAGGGAGTGACCTTTCCTTCTATCCACTGAACCTCACGTTTGATCCTCAAGAGGCTCCCATGGCACGAATTATTTTAGAAAAAAGGACAATTCCAACTGTAGAATTGTTGAAATAATTTTGTGGCATTTGTTCATAAGAAGTATGAAAACATTTATTCTCCAAACTATTTTATTATTGGAACCTGACTGAGCTGGTTTAATTTTGTTATTTCAATGTCAGAGGAAGTGCAAATAAAGATGAATTGATGGCAGCTAATAGTGTATATGCCACAGAGAGTAGCGGAAGGATCCGGGTAAAGAAGGAAGGCTGAAGGGTGATCTTTCGCATCTGTAGTACCGAGGAGGAAAACAAGGTTAACCCTACCACTCACTACGTTGGGGGTTAAATAGGGAGAGGTAGCGTGAACAAATTCAGTGAAAAGTTGCGATGGGATTATTGAAATATTGTTGTGTAACAACATGCTCTTAAAATCTTTTATCCTTGTTCCAATGTTAATTGTCATCCTAAATCCTTCCGCAACATTATTTTTCAAATCGCAACCTACCCAGGATCGCCCCACCCCTAGCTGACAAAGATCACATACTATGCCATCTATTGGTACTCCGATATCTATAAGATAGGCCCATGTGCAATCATGAGTATGAATTTCCTGATCTCTGAAAGTTTTAACTTAAGTTTTCCATATGTAAAAATATCAATGTTCCTGATTTTCTTGGAGTGGACTGCTTTCAAATTCTTTCTTTTACCGAATTCTGTTTGAGATTTATCTTGGTCTTCTCCTTCCCCCACGCTTATCCTTCTTTCTACCCACTACACATCCATATTTTACTATCCACATTCACTTTGTTAAACACGTCGTTAATCCACACCACGCCATTTACGTGGTTTTCACAATCATCATAATTCCTCACATCAACTTAATTTACTCTCCGAGAATTCATTATCAATTACTTATACTTGCTAGTTTTTCTTTTCGTTCAGCTGACTAATTCCACCTTCGTTCTTGTCCGCATCTTAAGAGCTTCAAGTCAACGTTCATCTTCAATTCGGAGTGACTAAGTTTTTGAACCATTCCACGCTCCGCATCGAACTTTAAACTTATTTTATCTTGTTATTTTTACTCAAGTTTGCCCTCATAAATTATATTGGTCTCTTAAATGGTTCTTTGATATTTCAAATTCGTACTTTTCAACAGAAGATTCCAATGTGTCGAAAACAAATTGTTTGCATTGAAATTTGCAAAATGTCTTCATATTTTCCCTCCATTACGGACATTTGGAAGAAATATAAAAGCGTCAATATTGTGGAAACGACAAAGACGAATGAAACTTAAATAGGCAGCTTTGTTATCAATGAGGAAACATTTCAAAAGTTGGAGGACTTTGAAAGGATGTAATAAAAAAGATTCAGTCACTTCCTGAAACACAATATATTTGCGAAGACGGAAAGGAAAGGAATCCAGACAAATGAAAACGGAGAATGAAGAGGGTGAAGTCATTAAAAGAAGGGCAAAATATGGCATAGCTTTGTCTTATAAATTTTATCCTCACAGTTAACCTGGTACTTAAATAAATTCTTAAAACTACATATTATCACATGATGAAGTAATGAATATGTGTTTCGCGTAATAGTTACCCCCTGGCCAACATAAAAAGTTCTCTTACCTTGGATCATACATTCGGCAATAATAATTGCTCTTACGCATCCACGTGCGTATACTAAAGCAATAGCGGGAAACAGAGGGTTTCACAAAATGCTTACTTCCATACACATAGATTAATATTGTAAGTAAAGTTATGAACTACAACATAGTTTGATACATAATAGATAGTAAATTATGAACTAGAAATAAAACAAAAGGCCACTGCTGACAACCTGCTTCGGCTTAGCAGGACCTTAATTGTAATATTATTATTTTCTCCGCTATCTTCATAATTGTTTCACTGGATTCTGAGTATCATAATCTAAGTCTATTCTCATCTTATTTCCATTTTAAACCATCTAGATGAATATATAACCAAATTATACGAGATGAAAGACTGTGTTTCAAATAATATCTTGTACATGATGATGTAATTTTGATTTCTTGTATAATAGATTATTTAATAAATTTATTTTCAAAAATATAGATCATCCCGTCCACTATTCGCGCATCCCAGATTCCCAAGATACCTGTCTCATTCTTCAGAGTGCATTATGCTCTAGCCGAATCCTGCCATTCTCGTATTTGTTTGCACATACTCCTCACGTTTCATATAGGGATGACGGACGAAATGCCATTTTACACTAAAACGGGGGGAAAGTAGCCTTAAAACTTTAAGTATTCTATGAACTCGTTGGCACAGAAATGCCGGAAAATACAGGGTAACCAGCAAGACAGGGGAAGCTCAGAAAGACAGCTGAGAATTTAAAAGAGAGATGCGTAAAATTGGACCAGGGCGCAGTTCCAAGCAGGAGAGAATGAATCGCTGAGAAGCTGTTTTTTTCCTCCGAGGCACCAACTGCCCATTTTGTGAAGTACCTACAATTTTTGTCAGTAGACAGCCTATATCTCGCTTATAAAGTTAGTTTGTCCGTGTGTTCGTCTATCATGCCAATTGCCAAGGTTCTCAGTTTTCAGTCACGAAAATCTAAGTTTGACAGCGTTTACTCTAATATTGGTGAGAGGTCATTAGTTATCAAGAGCAAAAGCTAGGCTTCTGGGATCGAATGGGCTCAACCATTTGATCAATATAGGTTTGAGTCAGCCCACGTGCAATGAAGGCGTGTGAGACAGTCGCATGTAGTGTGCGTAGGTTCAGGTGCAATTTCCGGGTTACACCGTGCAAAGCAGTAACCTCCTTTGGAACAGTAGTTCATGCTAGGTTCCAAGGTTTTTGCTTTATTTGTGGATGCCTTGGGGACCCGGTATAGAAGAGCCTATGTTTGAAATATTTCTGCTCAGCAGATAACCATACTGTCCTATCTGGGACACAATGCATTGACGGAATTCCTCACAAAAGTATTAATATTCTTTTTTTACCATAATTGTAGCCATTATTATTTCCTACCACCAGAGTGCTTCATTCATGTAATATATGAGAGATATCTATGTTAAAACTTGTTAAAATCTCAACTGTGTATTGTAAAGCAGCGATGAGAAATGTAAACGATGACGCTGTGAATAAACTGTGAGGTGAGGTATCAGTCACTTGGTGGAGTTGAAGAAGAAGAAGGTCTCAATGAGACGCTGCATCAACAAGAGTTTCTGAATGGTATCAACCCAACTGGATTACCTTCACGCTTACACTCTTGCGAGTCCGTGCGCTGATTATTCTCATCCGAAGCATTAACTGAGAAAAATGTATATGCAATAGAAATCGACTTCAAGAGTGCCATTTTATCATCGACGACAATCCTCAGTGCGTACGAGGATTCATTCCGGGGATTAACCTAAAGAGTGAAGAAGAATAGGTTCCTTTCAAGCTCTCAGAAAGATAATTTCCAGTCCAACTCGGCTTCGCTAACACCATCAACACATATCAAGGTCAATGCGTGCCTTGCCTTGGCATCCACCGGCGTTAACCAGTGTTTTCGCATTACCATAGGTACGTTACTTTGTCAAGATATTCTTTCAATTCCAATATTGAGATAGTGATCTCCGATCCGAAACAGCAAGGCGATGGGTGAACGTGCTCCAAGGATATTGTGCAAAGAGAAATCATTAATTGAAGCACTTTTGTTTTCTTAGTATTACATGACGAGATAGCAGCGGTTTTAGTCAAGCTATGAAATCAAACCACAACATATGTCTGTGTACATAGTTAGCACAACTCCTATCGCTTTGTGGTGCTTTGGAGCCCGGCAAGCTTGTTACCCATCCTTATATATTCTTCCTGTACTCCAATTATGTATTTACCGCTACTGTTGGATTTGTGATCAAGAACTAGGAGACAATAAAATGCTAAATTTAACATTAAAATTTTTGTGTCATCTTCTGAAGTAATAAATTTTGAAATAAATTTTATTCAATAAATCTATGCAATTTATAATGCAATGCGTATTGATCTTTAGGAGATATTATCATCACAAGGAGCTCAGTGCGAACGCCCTTAGGGGTTGCAACCTTAAATATATTTTTTTAATATTTGGGATTTTCCACTTTACAGCAGTTTCCCTCACCCAAACCCATGATTCCGTCTTTCATAGTTCTTAATACCCTAAAGTTCACCACCCTCCCCACTCTCCATCCGTCCCTATATCAAATGAATCTCCCACATCCAACCCCCTCCTATCCATTTCCTTCCTCACACCATCCCACCATTGACTTCTTGGGTCTTCCTCATTTCCTTCTGCATTCCGGTATCCATTTTAGAACAGTGTTTGGTATTATCTCATCCCCCATTCTTTAGACGTGTCCAAACCATCGTATTCTTCTATCATCCATCCACTGCATCCTTGTAGATTTCTCTTCTCTCCTAATTTCTGACTCTTTCTATTCTTGATTTCCTGGCCCATCTCCGCCAAAATTCCATTTCTGAGGCTCGTAATTTATTTTTTTCTCATTCGCTATATCTATATGTATATATATATACACACACACACACATATATATATATATATACACACACACACACATATATATATATATATATATACTTACACACAGTTTCGTAGGAAATGAAGCGCGTAGCACAATATAATAATAAAACAGTGTCACTAGCTGTGACGCACTTAATAATGTAAAACACTTAAAAAGAACACTCACACGAGAAAAAATTTTCCGGAAACAATTTTTCTCGTGTGAGTGTTCTTTTTAAGTGTTTTACTTTATTAAGTGCGTCACAGCTAGTGACACTGCTTTATTATATATATATATATATATATATATATTTGTTTTTATTCTTAGTAAGAGTAATAGTAAGAGATTCAATATTCCGATTGCTCTTTTAATCTGCCTCTTTAATTTGCAACCTTTTAATAATATGGTAAATCATAACACCAGTCTGCATTTTGTAACTTTTTTCAGATGATTTATTAAATATAAGTGTTTTTCAATCAATTTTTTATTCTGATTCTAAATATGACTTCCATATTTTTCCATCACTTCAGGTGTTTACACAAAATAAGAATTATGGTTTCAAGATGTTAACTGCTGCAAGCACAGTTATATTACAATTACTTCACGCAGTTGACAATGTTTGCAACAATAATAAATGAAGGATTAATAACACTTCCAAGATCACACAAAAACAACAGCAGTTGTACCAACCTAAGACACATTAGCTTAGGCCTACGTAAAGGCTCATTGGCTTGTATTGAGAAATATCCCTCGCACAATGATTACCCACTGGCATTTATAATGCACTTATCAACAAACATTAGAAGTTAAATGTGGTCAATTATGAAATAACTGTACGAGATAGAAGAAAATAAGAATAGTTCTGAAATCAGCATATCAAAGTTAGGTATTATCACTTACTAGTTTTCAGTCATCTGATATCATGCAGACTAGTGTAAGTGATAATATTGTATTTCTGCACTATGAGCTCAATTCTTGGCGTTCGTGGATATGGAATGGGTCCAATGGATATGAAATTGAAAATCTCATTTTAAAATATGAATGCTCTTTTCTGCTATTAGCCACGTCATCTACAAGCCAGCTAAAATTCGCGATGATTTGTCGCGGAACGTCTTCTCCCGTCTCTTCCCGAGGGATGAGTTTCTCCTTGCTACTCATCTTGAGTATCTCTCTCTCGCTCTTGGCGTTGAATTGAGGGTCGGAATTTAAGTTCCCTAATTCGTCCCACGGGGATCCTCGAAGGATCCGTCTTTTTTCCCCTTCGCTGAATAGAAGCTATTTACCTTGCAATTTAATTCCAACCCCTTCCTCTTCACGGCATCCCTATTTTTTGCAAGGGGAAATTTCCGGTAGATTATTTGGGTAATTAACAAAATTCATCCGGTAAATTAGCAAAAAAATATTTGACGGACATGTTTTTAATCAGACAGTAAGTGGGTGGGTCGGTAGGAGATAATTCGTGTGCCCAAGGTGGAACAGAAAATAAGTTTTGAACATTTTTATTTCCCAGCGATAAGGAAATTGGAGACAGATACCCCAAGAGGGATTTTCTTTCGGAAAGTTTTAAAGAAACGAGATAAAGTGTAACAGAGCTGTCTTGGGATTCCAGGAAAGGGTTTATTACCGGATATTAAAGTTTTTTTTTCTCGTTAAAGAAATCCCTGGAGTAAATTGGCTTATAAGGAGGTTATCTTGGGTAAACCTGCCAATATCATGAATTAATTGAACATTAATTGACATTTTTCAAGTTGAGCGGAGTGTCTGAGATCAGCAAAGTAAACCTAAATAACCTAACCTAACTTCCGCCCCTGAGGTTTTTAATTATTGAATTCTTAAAAACTGCTATGTGAACAGCAACCCATTTTAAGAGTACGGGTTAGTTAAACATTGCTAATATGATGAGCATACATTCAAGCTAAATGCAGGATAAGTTATACGCTAATGAATACTGGAAAACAGCAGCTTTAGAGTTACCGTTACACTTATTAAGTGTTCCTCCTCATCTCTCGATTAAGATTGAATGCAATAAGCTTTTTTCCTCTCCGAAAGGTTTTCTGCAATTTACGCTACATTTTTAGTGACTGCTTTCCCTCTAAATTCTTTTACATCTAACATTTCTTTTTATCGCTGAGTTTCCATATCAGCAGTTGTAACCCTCACATCCGGTTATCAAACCTGAAGCAGCGCTATGCGACAGCTAAATACGACACTGACCTATGCAGTTCCACGCAAAAATATAAAGAACACCTGACTTACTATGCGTCTGATATAATTTGGTGGCACAAGCTATGAGGAATATTTGAAGATAATCCATTCCAATGGTAGCGTAGCTTGAGTTTCGGTCTCGCTTCTCATCATATGTACAGTATGCGGGAACATTATAATCAGATTTTTAGTTGGTAGTTTGCTTCAATGCTTCTCTCTGTTCCTGATTAGTGTTCACAAAAATCATTACGGTGCTCTCATCCCGTTCCTCTTCATCTGGCTCATTTTTCGAACCCTATACCTACTACGATTGGTCTTTATTCCTATCTTCCCTCTGTTGCAATTGGGCTCCTCTAATTATAATTGTATACATACGTGTTTTAATGTGGGTTGGTCAATGATTTAAAAATCTCAACTTCCTATTGACATCGTTTTGCTATTTAATATAAGAATCATCAGGCCTACAGAAACAATGTAAGGATACAGTTAATAGTTTATATTCGTAGATATATTTATGGCATATATTTACTCTTTCTTTACATTGATGTCATAGCCCCGATTCCCTTTCCTCTCAATGTCAGTCCTTCCTTCAAACTCTTCTTTCCCCCTTACGTCCCTTGATTCATAGAGGTTCTCTTTTCTCAAACTGCTCCTTCCTCTCCCACATTCCTTCCATTCTTCTTCAGACTCTATTTACTCTTTTCTATTTCAATATTGGCATTAGATTACCGGCCCATAGTTTTATAGTTTTCCCTGATAAAATTTTGAGGTGGATTTAAGTTTCCTAGATTATGAATTTTCATTCAATTTCGGCCTCAACTGTCGATTTTTTCACCTCCTGCGAAAAACTCACCACTCACGTAAAACTTATTTGAATCACCAAAACTACTACTTGCCATGATAAATATTCTGGTGATGAAAACCATGACTATTGCAACTGTATGAAATTGGACAATCAGTTTTCATGTTCAGGACTGTGTCAAAAATCCAGGATTTTAAATTGAGTGTTATTGAGAATTAGCATTATTTTACTGGACCTTCTTTATGGTGTACAGGTTTACTATTTTTCTGTGATTCCAAAGATTACCTTTTTTTTAATTAACACTTATGTGTTACGTAACGTTTTCCATTTGCATATGGAGTCCTGTCGTTTCATTTGGAAACATCAGTACAATGATTTTCCTAGGGAAAAGCACCTGTTGCTTAAAATGTGAATTTTCGGCGTAATACATCCTATTCTCTAACACTTGCAAGATTTGTTTGTAGTTACGCACAACGATTCCAATAATGGCTCCAACGTTTTTGGCCAAACTGTACCCTAAGCTATTTTTGGTTGCAAAAGTAAGATTTTGATGGGTCTCCTCCACTTCAAAAATAAAAAAAATTAAGAAAAATAAATTTAAAGTTCTTAAAGTTTAACTTTGAGTTTAATGAATAAGGCTGGTTACCAAATGAACACATATTAAAACAAAATCGCAATTGTTTGATTTTAACATTTACAGTAAATTAAAAAAAAATAATTAAAAAATATTCATATAATGCCTAGAGGACCAACGAAAAGGGTTAGATGTAACTTTATCCAACCGTCCTCTTCAAGAAATAAAGGTATAGATGAACCTGGAACTTCTAAAGAACATCTAAATATCCCACCGTGGTCTCCGAAGACCGGGTACCGGCGACCATCTTGACTTCCTGAGGAAACTCTGACGCCCTACCCTCGATGTGGAATAGTTATTCTACTGCTTGTTTTACGCTCAAGTGATGTGAACCTCAACTCAGGCCCTTCCTCTACTCCACCTACGCATGTCTATTACCAAAACGTGAGAAGCATCAAGAACAAGCTGTCTATATGTGATTCCCATTTCCATGAGCCCTCGAAAATTGGCATTATTGCCCACGCGGAGGCAAAGCTAACTAACTCCCTTTGTCGGAGATGGTGAACTGTCTTTCTCAAATTCCCACAGTGTATATCGCCGAGATCGTCACTCCGGGGAGGTGGCGCAGTGCTTCTTGCCGTTAACTCAGTCCACCTTTCGAAACGCCACAGTGATCTTGAAACGGACTGTGAAATTGTATGGAGCAAAGTGTCACTATCCGCTAGTAAACGTGAAAACTGAAGACATTATTGGTTGGCTGTGTCTACCGTCCCCCTGCCAGTAATATTGCTGTTTGAGAAAATTGCCTTCATTCTGTGACGGCGATGGGGTTACCGGTTCAAATTCCAGAACTGGTAGTGACAATGTCACCATAGGCCAACGCAATATACTAAAAATATCTCCATAAAACAAACGGGACGATACACAACAGAATGCATGTATCGTCACCGTAGCAACGTTCTCAATGTTGCTCATATTTCTAGGGCCATATGTACTCGCGATGAAAAACCAAGTCTACCTTTTTAAGAGATTTGAAACATGCTCTTTTAAATAAAAATGATTCAAAAGAGTAACCAGAATTAGAATACCAAAAGTTAGTTACCAAATTATTATTACCAAATTAGTTACCAAAAGAATAACCAGATTTCTTTTGTAAGAGTGGGCAGTAAAATAAACTATTTTTGTCGTTTTTAAAAATGTCATCCTCAAAGTCCTTAGGGCCTTATGTGCCCGCGATGAAAAACCAGATATACTCTTATTAGAAGGTTGAAATTATTTTATTTCTAAAGAAAATGATCCAAAATAAATTCCAGAGGGTCTTTTTTTGTAAAAGCGGGGTGAAAATACCATATTTCTGACGTTTTTACAAAAATTGCCTAATTTTGACTCGATTTTTAAACTAATGGAAAGCACTAGAAAGATGAAATTTTATATTCATAAACCATGTGTTAATATGTTATCACGTGCAATGTTTCACGTTGGTTGAGCTTTTACTTCCTGAAATATAAATAGCCAAAAGTTTTTTCGATCCGCAATTTTCGGGCCAGTTTCGCCCTGAATTTTCTGCAAGTAGGTCGCTGTTACAGTTATTTTTATTATTTTTTTTAATAGAGTGCAAAAATTTGTACAAGATAGCCAATTTTTATCTCTCATCAAAATATCCCCTTAGATACAATGCCTCAAAATTACCGAAATCTCATAGTCATACTGAAGAAGGCTGCGACACGGGGTCCAACAAAGTACAATATCTCAACAAGTATACTATCGGCAAACGTAAAAATTTACAAATGTTTATTGGAGGTATATCACAGTCAATACAGTCGTGACAAGACGGACACAATTCTTGCAGCTAGTTGTAAGTAGCGCCCCAAGCGGCGAACGTGTGGGGTGTGTACAATCACTTGCGCGCAATTATTTGCTCTGTTCGGGGCATTTTGAAGAGAGCCAGTTGATTAAAAGAGATTGGTGCTAACCGCTGTCCTCATAATATTTGATATGTCTAATAATTCGTCATTAATAAGCTTTCAACGGAAGTTATCTGCCAGAAAGACAGTCTTCCCGAGGAAAAATTCTAGATACCAATCTCCTCTTATATCTAAAGAAAGTATCCTTCGATGGCTTTTTTATCGTTGATAACATGTTTCTTTTCACCCAGTTTCTGCCAATCATGACATATTTTGCCCTGATATACAGTTACAACAGGATCATCCTACGAGTTAGTCATTTTTAATTGAATGTCTATAGTTCGAAACCAGGCATTAAGAGCTCACAAAAGAGAGTAAGAGATTAGATTTCTTGTTTGAGGAATAACATACCAGTTCTTCGAATTAAGAATATATTGAGATGTACTGGTGTTAGGCAGGAAATGCGCAGGGCTATTAAAGGTGCAAGATATATTGCGGTAGTGCAAGATATAGCCAAAAACTGTTTTAAACTTTTTGTCTGGAAATTCATAGGGAATATATTTCGTGGTCATGGATCTCATTGGTCCAGTGATACCAAATGGTTATCACCGAGTCTCCTGTATCACAGTCCTTAAGGCTCAATCTAAACAAATAGTTTAGCACAGTCTAAATAAATAGTTTAGACTGTGCCTTAAGGTTACACATTTTTTCCGAACACTTTAACCTACCCTCTGTTCGTATGTAGCAACAGTAATTCGAGGGAATAAATACCAAACGTAGTCTGGATCTAAGAGTGTTTATGCTTTTTAAAGAGGAGGTAAAGAACTTGAAGGTGAGGCATTTGTCGTACAATAATAATGTAGATTATGTCTGTGGCTCAGAGGACTTTCTAAGGTTTCTTCAGAAGCAGTAGCATAACAAGACCAGCTCTACTGCTAATGATAAAGGGATTGTTTTATAACTTAAGGAAGCCTATAGGGTATTTCTTTTTCTGCCAGCCTGTAAATTAAAAAGTGTAAAAATGTTTTCAAAAGTTATTCATAACTACTCTTGAAATGCTTTCTAAACCAGCGTTTACTGTGAAGACAGCGTTTACTGTGTGACTGACCAGGGTTCAAACATTTTTCTGATGCGTAATTCAATAGAAATATCAACTGATTTATCTTAGATTTATGCAGGAAATTAGACTATATTTTTATAATATTCCTCTTTTGCTGATTAGTTCCAGAAATTACCTATTTAAATATGATTGGTTTCATCTATTGAAAAGTGTAAATAGAGTGTTGATCTCTTTGGAGGTCATTTCTGAATAGTTATTTTTGGATTCTAAGAATACAGTCAGACTTGCACCCATAGTTAAAAAAAGCAATAACTCCCCCTGTCTTCAAAAAATTGAAAACCAGTTCTCCAGCACATATACTACGTCATTCTACAGAAGTATCTGCCGTAAGCACTCATGTTTCTTGTGGATTATTGCCTGTTCAGTCACTGGCAACATCAAAATGTGTAAAAACGTAGATGATTTATTCGATATTTTCAACTCCCAAGAATATTTCAGCTGCGACACTGATAGTTACTATCACCGGGGAATAAGAACACATTGAAGCCCTCGAGGAAATGAAAAATTGGCTAGGGCCAATCAGGTTAATTGGCCATTAAGGAAATGATAATACATAAGAGGTAAAAATTTGTTGAAGTTTGGCTTCTAAATATCAACCCTCTGCAAAATATTTATAAAGGGCTGAGAACCAAAGCCCTTTAGAAAGATGTCAAGAAACAAAAAAAAATGTATAAAGACTTTTTGGAGAATTTTTCTCTGTTGTCCGCTACAAGGTTGGCGTATTCTTCAAACACAAATGCAAATAGATTTAACTCCTATTTCAATCTTTGGTTTTTAAATCGTTTCTGAAGCCTTATTATTCCTGCGACAGTGAGGTAATCGATAGCCAGGAAGGAATACTTGATAGCTTGAAAGCTATCAAGTATTCCTTCCTGGCTTGAGATAGTGGTTGGTCAAAACATGATTTCTTGTTTCGTATAGTTTTTTTCTGAGCAGCCAAGAATGAAAAGCTTAGAAATACTGAAAATAATGGCATGATATATTTTTTTGCGATATTCTGCCTTTTCTGCCTTCACTTTATTATTGTGAACGTAAGTACTTCCTCATTAAAATAGAAGATAATATCCGAGGGGAAAAAATTATTAACATACTTTAAAAACTTTCAAATTAGTGAAATTTCCTCAGTCTTATATTGTGCAGTGAGGAACTGAATTCCTTTTTCGAGGAATGCTAATCAGCATTGATGAGTAAAACTCATTGTGTTGTTAATTAATACAAATAGGACGTATTTTGGGAATGTGATTAGTGAATCAAACAAAATGCCCCTTTCAGAAAGATGCAGCTCAAGTGAAACATTTGCTTTCACTTGAGTGAAAGCGCTATGATATATGTTTGACTTATGACAATCTTTGTTAGGGAATGAATTTATTTTATATTTTGAAATTAAAAAATCAGTGTCTCTCTAGCTACAAAAATCGAAGGTATAAAAAATGCTTGAAGGTTACAGGTTACAGGAAGGTTACAGGTTACAGGAATAATACAGGTTACTGATTTGAATTAAATGTGTGAAAAACCATTGTTCCGTAGACCCTTCTGTGTTTTCATTCCTCACAAAAATTGCAAAAATGTAATAGTGGCCTCAATAAATACTCGTACATGCGCTTCCTGCTTTGTCTTTATGTCACTTAAAATGTCGGAACAGATGTACGTCATGTCATAAACCATAAGTGCTAGACTGGGGTAACAAACTACAAAGTACATATTTCAAAAATAGAAGAATGTTTTGCTCCTTCTTTGAAATGTATAACCATTGAACGGACCATTTACTCCGCGAACGACATCGGTACTCGAGATTACGATATTACGAGATTACGATAATTTAAAGAGGATGGAAAAGCCGTCACCATAAAGCATTAACCACAAAAATCAAATGTTTATAAGCCAATGCAAATGTTGGTGAAAGTGAGCAAAAGTTAGTTTCATTAACACCGTATTGAACGTAGTTATACACGTTCACCACTAGAGGCGCTTGCTTCGGCGCGCTGCAAGTCTGTATAGGGAAAATTACATGGCGTGACGCGACTGTATAGACTGTGGGTATAAGTGAATGCCCATGTAAAAATTAATTGAAAACCGTGATGGTGGAGTGAGGCACTTCTCTAAAATCAAACCACTTGGCATGGAATGACCCTTATCAAAGACTTCAAATGATTTTAGTCAGCAAATATATTTGGCATATTTCTGTGAAATGGCGATTAAAGTTTAGGAGAGGTTTGCAAGGCTTCACGTCACTAATAGTGACCGAAATATTTTCTCACCGGAAAAGTTACAATATATGAAAGCTTTAAACTCGATGAAGTTGAATAATGAACAAATTTAAAATCAGTGAAATTTTCAAATGCAAGACATTTGTATTTACGAAATGTAATGTGAATATTTTTTCAAAAATTTTAAATTCGGAATGAAGATTAATTATGAGAAAACCAAAGAAATGATATTTCTAAAACAAGGAAAGCGAGAGTAGGAAACAAAGTAGGAAAGCATAATCTGGAGAAAATAAAGAAATTTAATTACTTGAGTAATTCGTGAGAAGAAAATGGGCATCGTAGCGAGTACATTAGGAGGAGTAAAGCGTTAGCTAAAGGAATCGTTCAGCATATAAGGGAGATTTTAACGGGAACATTGGGTAAGGATATGAATAAAAGGCTGGTGTACAGTTTGATAAGGAGAGTGTGTAGATTTGCATGACGCAGACATGTGGAAATATGACTATAAGAGGAAGAAAGCGTTGGAGATGTGGGTGACGAGGAGGATGGAAAAGGTGCAGTTGACGGAAAGGAAGACAAACAAGGACAACACACAAACTACTAAGTATTTGGTGTGGTAGGTGAGGAAAGGAAACTTATGGATGAGATTAGGGGGAGGAGAATTAGGAAGGTTGGTAGAGGTAATAGGAGGGGCGGAGGGTTAACTAAGGCCGTGATAGAATGAAGGATATTGGGTAAGTGGAGCTGGGGAAGAAAGGGATTTATGGACGGGATGAAGAAAAGAAGGACGCATGCTGCGATGAAGAAAGAAATACTGTGTGTAAATAGGGACCTTCACATGTAAAAATCGAGAAGGTTTTAAAACTTTATCCCTTTAAACCTACCTGAAGTGGTTGGTTACCTTAATAATAACATGGATTTTATGCGGATAACGGATAATAAAGTTACAGAATTTTAACGAATTCTCTGGTTGATTCTCGAGCATTAGTCTATCATGCAAAAACTACTCTTATTTTTACTGTGTCTCTTTATATTTGAAATGTAGGTAAACAGTTTATTTGGAAATTTGGGATATAAATCTCAATTCTCTGTAAATTAATTTTAAATATTTTTTGCACTGTTTCTCTCATTAAACCGCACGCGCGTTGCTGAATCCACGGTTGTGAAGTGAAGCGAATGACGGCAAACTGAAGCCAAAACTGCCACTTGCATTCCTCTTCTCAACTGCCATTTACTTTTCCCTAAATTGATGCACATCGTCAAGTTTTCAGATACAGTTGACGATGACAAAGGCTTTTCTAACGATCGAGAGTTGGGGTAAAAGAGCATCAATATATTCAGATAAATAATGGTGGGACTGCTAGACCCCTTACGTCCAAATGCGTAGGAAATATTTTTTCTGGTTCCGATTATTCACCGCCGCTAAGACCAGCATTCTAAGAAAGAGGAAAAGTTTTATTATTTTCAGCTTGTATTTGTACATTTCCAAGCAATCAACTAAGAACAAATCTTTTTCCTCACCAGTAGGTTAGTAAATTATTTTTCATCCTATTTTGCAGAAAATTATTTCTTAGTTATGAATAAAAATTACAGTGAACTAATTTCCCAAGCATTCAAGGAACAGAAGACTAAGCAGATATTTTTGTCTCGTTGTCAACTAAATATCCCTTCTACCCATAAGTCATCAACTCAGTCCTTTTAGAGTACCTAACCTGAGCATTGAGCTTATGCAGCATATTATGGAATGCGTAGTAAAAGCTGAACATTAAATCGCAAGATGACATTACTGACTGTAATGATAAATGAACGAATAAGATACCAATATAGTATTATAAGCAATCACAGTACTGGTTCCAATAGTTATGAAGGAGATAGTCATGATACAGGAAGGAACCCTTCATTTAAAAGCCATTTTTAAGGGTAACATCGCTGAAATTGATGGACTATCTGTACAATTGTACATCTCTGGACAATAATGTCATCAGAGACCTTGACATGAAGCATATTATTCTATACTTGGGAAATAAGTACGTACATACAAAACACTTGCACAGATTTTTTTGATAGAATGATGTTGATATTGATATCACACTGTGCGAACATCAAACTTGAGTGTTAATGAAAATAGAGCGAAATTGTAACAGAACACCGTACTGCCCGATAGAATTGATCAACTTGTACCGCAATATTGTTAAATAAAAACCTAAAGTGTGTGTAACAAGCTCCTCAATTTTATGGAGAATATTGCCTTACAATTTGGGAAACTATACCTCACATATATTTCTCAAATTAGATTTCTTATATCTCAATTCCTTAAGGCTCCATTCGCATTTAATTAAGATAAATTATCAGCCTGATTTCCGCATGAATGCAGGTGATTTAGCTCACGGGCACCTAAGTTAGCTCAAAAGGTTCCCTTATTGATGAAATTCGTAACTGAGAAAACCGAAACATCCGGCATATACCGAAATATAGCGGCATCCACATGCCTCTCTGCTTATCTCTTCCAAAGATAAGTCTACTAAGGAGCACTGAGTAAAGCATGGCACATAAATAAAGTAGACCAATCAAACCAACCACATGACCACTAACTAACCAATTATTCCTATTATAAATACGCTATTTATGTTCAAGGGACTTTTGCAATATTAGTATTTAGTGCTGAAGGGAATTTTAATTTGTCGGATGAAAGCAGAATGCAATATTTCAGGTGCTAAACGGTTGTCTTCGATGTCATTCATTAGTTAGAGAAGGGTTAAATATTGGCTGCAAGAGCGTTAGAGCTTAAAAATGTTTTTTAATCGTAGGTACCAACAAATCATAATTAACTAAACTTTAGTTGATAAATGACCATTAATATACTAACTGACAAACATACTGGCTAAAATTGATTTATATTTATATGAATGCATGTGTAGGAAAATATTTTTAGGAAAGAGAAAATAGTGTGTTATTTAAAGGCATTCGGGCCGAAACTGTCAAACAAACTTGCACCCTTGAAACATTCATCTCTCTTTAAGGTACCGATCTCCAATCCGTTTCTAGTTTTCCATTCAGCTTCACCTTTAGCCTATTGCCTTGTCTTGTAAAACGTTAACACTTTGGATCCTAGCTTTCAAAACAAAGAAGCAGAAATATCTCTCTTGTCCTATTACATTCCCCATAAACTCCCAAATTTCCTAAATAGTACAGATAAGAGTGTGTCTCTGTTAGGGCTGATTTAGACATTGGTCTTGGAAACCATTCATAATGTGCAAGCAGCCAAGTCCGAAATTTACCTCATTATTTTTATCTTCGTGCATATATTATCAAAGATTGATTTCACTTATCTTGGATCAAACATTTTGCGGAATGTGATTGAATCATATTGAAATAAGCAGCTTTATTGTTGAGCTAAAACTTGTAACTAGAGAAGTAATTTAATTTGATATCGCATGATATGGAGCAAACGAATTCTATAATCAGGAGATACCCGTAGGAAATTCAACAGCTGGCGGTGAGGTGGACTCTCCAGCCAACGCCAAAGGGTATCAGTTCCATCCGAGTGGCATTTTGCCTTCAGAGGCACTCGTGACCATTTGCAACATAAAGGGCTGGAGAGCATTTGGAGTAATGAGTAGGAGCATTTGGAGGATGGAGAAAATCACAGAGTAAGCATTTTTCTGTGTTAGGTACTAAGAAGCAGACGGATTAAACTAAACGTTAAACGGAGTCTTGCGTTTGGAATGTTCTTTACATAAGACCAGAATAGGATGCGAGTTGCTGATAATATAACTTTCGCCATTAACTTCATTCAAACCATGGTAATTTAGAATGGGAAGCCAGTCTACAAGCCATTATGGTCACTTAACTTATAAATTATCCTTAGCCATTATGGACTTGCATTATGCATGCACATTAAAGGTTCACTGATTCTTCCACAATTTTACCATCAACCAATTCTTCCACTGAGTGAGCTCCAACTGAGTGAAATGACGCTGAATACCAACAATGACGATCTCATCTCCTGCAAATATCCTCACTTCCATTTTTTCTCCTCGGTAGCTTAATTCAATATTCTCCTTACTTTCACCAATTAAGGTATTATCATTTATTAGGCCAAAAGGCAGCTTAACGAGAGACTGCTAACGTGATTAAGCAAGGAAATGAGAAGGAAAAGTTGTGAAATCGACTCACTTTATAACGAAGCAACGCTACGTCGAATGTCACAATCGGATCCTTGACAGAATTCTACGTCTCACTTGCAAACTACGCTCAGTCATCGTATTTCAATTGAGTAGGATACCGAATTTAATAAGGCTTAATGGCAACATGGGAAAATGGGAAAAGTGGGGTAATTAATACGATAGCGGAATCGGCGCTTTCTCAAGTAAATAATGATGGCTCTACGTTGCCTCATTGCAGGTAAGATACTCTAAACTTTGAACAAACCCCTACATTACATACACTTACTCTCCAAGGTCGGATTTTTGTGGTGGGAATGATTAGTTTTTATTTCTAGAACATTCGGGTTAAAAATACAGTTGATTCTCGCCCATAACCAGAGCCCGGCCTTGTTGCATATGATACTAATGCTGAAACCCAACCCAACCAGGTGGTGAAAAACCCAACCAGGAGGGACTCAAAACATAGGGTAAAGAGACTAGAGGTCAATCCATATCAAGTGGTCCAAAAAATAATTTATGGGTAGCTCGACAATTAGAAAAAAGTATATTTTGAGCGTTGATACCCTTACATTTTGACAGTTCAAAACCACATTTATTTTATTATTATATTTTTTTGTTCCTATTTGACGTAAGTTTTCAATCTCGGTGAAAAGTATTTCCGCATTTGCAAGCATTGGGGCTAACTTTTTTTCTCAACTATATTACATTCTAGGATATTGAGAATAAACTTGTCTTATGTATTTAAAGGGCCACTTTTTAATGTATCTAATAATCTAAAATTTTCTATCCTTCTTTATAATCTGACTAGCTGTGCCCGACGTGCGTTGCAATGCCTCTTTACCTTAAATCCTTGAATTCCTCTTTTTATTTCTAAGTAGGCACACATATACAATGCAAACACATTTACATGTACAAAATAAATGAATTTGACAGTGATTTTTTGTGTATTAAGATAAAGTACTGCTTTCGTAATCATAGCGTAATGTTGAAGTCTGGCTCCAAAGGAAGTGTTGCTAACTATCGTCCCATCTCTATTCACCCCACTCTTTCTCTCTTACTGGAGCTTATTCTCATTGACCATCTCTTAACTTTCACCCTTACCAACATATCACCGAATCAGCACGGCTTTCTTCCTGGGAGCTCCTGTTCAGCCAATCTATCTTGTTCAACCTATCGATATTGCACCACCACATCACCTCTGCACTCGAAGCCTCTTACCAACTTCATGTTACATTGACTTATCCAAAGCTTTCGAAACTTTGAATCATACACTTTCATTACATAAACGGGAAAATGCTTTCAATGTTCACGGTCTTTTCTTAGACATTCTTAGTCACTTCCTTACTCAACACTCGCAAATAGTGGTGGTCGACGGTGTTTCCTCCCATATTCTTCCCGTTCCCTCTTGGCGTCCCTCAAGGTAGCGTCCTCGGTCTTCTTCTTTTGGCCCTGTACATCGATGACGTTACATCCTGCACCATCTCTTACGCCTACGAGATTTTTCTTTTCGCAGACGACTGCAAAATTTTCAAAAGAATTGACACCACTGCCAGTTCTCAATCCCTCCAATCTGCCCTTCGCTCACTTGAAGACTGGTGCAATATGTGGAAACTCAACATTAATCCTTTAAAGTCAGCCTCCATGTCATTTTCATTAAAGTCAAAGCCCTTACAAAACCAATATCAATTATCCGGCAATACGATCCACCTTGCACAAGGACTTCGGCGTTACCTTTCGACAGTAAACTTACCTTCATCCCTCATCTCAGAGAGAATAAGTCGAAAGTCGAAAGTCCGTTGTGAGAATCCTCTACAGATTCACTGAAATATCAGACCACCTAGCACTAAAAAACGATCTTAACTGAATGCATACTCCTCATTTTTGAGTACTGCACATTAATTTGGTCAACTGCCTGTCCCACCAGCTTAAAACTTTTGGAACATCCCCTTATATTTTTCACATTGACTTTCCGTCACTATGTGCCCCACCAACGTAGCTCATCCCATAGCGAAATAACGCCATCTCTTGGAATGTCCCCTTTGTCAACCCGCCGAAAGGTTTATGACCTAAATGACCTCGTCTACCATCAACGGCGATTTTCGATCCACCGGCATCCTTCCTTCTTTCTCCCTTCATATCCCAAGCCGCGAAACTCGCAGCAGTGATCACCTTCACCTTCCGTCTCTCACTCTCCCAGCGTTCTCTTTGCTACGGACTCCCGAAACTATTCAACATACTTTCTTTAATCACCCCTTACTTGTCCCCTCCACCTCCTGTCATTTTTTTACCACTCGAATAAATGTTTCGGCTGTTCCACTCGTGAGCATTCAGCTTATAAAATTGAACACGTGAAAAGCATGGATTTTCCAGATTGTATCCAGACACTTATTAACCTTGTGCCTTGTTGATTGTCATTGAAAATGCAAGACGGGTAAGGGCTGTAGTTGTTGGAAATCAAATGGCATGTCGGTGGGAATGATGGGAATACGTTGAATAAGCACATCTTCTCCTTTTGACTTGCCATTCAGAATTGTCGCTTCGATGACGTTTGACAGAAGTTTGACAGTGAGCCGGGTTCCATTGCACAATCGTAGTGCATAAATATTACGCAATAGAATTATTGGTGCACCGAGTTTAAGTGAAAATTTGTGCCGTGGTACCCCCAGAATGATCAAAAGAATTTAAAATCTCAATTGGATAATTAAAAATCTCGTCCGCATTCATGGCCCTGTCAATCGATTTGTAGGTGACCAACTCACCCGAAACTTTTTCGTAGATGGCGTAGCTGCTTGAATTGACGTCGCTGTTTTTTGCTGCCAAAATAGGACGTTCGCAAAGCCATTGGTGATTTTTGTAATATGTACCAATGTGTGGAAAAACTTTCTGAATTAATTGTTTAATCGATAGTACAATGACGCAAACGTTCAATGGAATTGAAATATATTTTTTGTCGGCATCAACTGGTACTTTTCCATTACCAATGTCCAATAGCTGTTTTGAAAATATGGGTGACACATTGCGTTGCAGATTTATTGGTCGTTAACGTGGGTTTCTGCACATGTCTCCAAAGATGAGACGCTTACAAGCAAGCATTGAGTTCATCAGCTGGTGTTGATTTTGGTATTACTGGTCTGTCCCATTCGTGAGCATGCAACAATTAATTGACCACGTGAAAAACATGGATTTTACAGATTAAATCCACACACTTGAAGCGATTGACCTTGTGCCTTGTTGATGGTCATTGAGAAGGCAAGGCGAACGGAGAGTCGTTTGACTACAGCTATCAAATTAGTCACTGAACCTGGCCTTAAAATGCTGCAAGAGTGAATAGCCATTCAATCTTGCAGCAATGAAATCGCTATTAAATGGATATTCACGCCTGGTTGCCAAGGATATTTCTATTGGAAACGGCTTTCGGGCGTTCCTCTGCGTTGTCTCATCTAAAGGCGACGACAGTTTTTCCAGCCATCCTGCTGGCGTGTCACCTGAAGACGCCAGCAGGATGGCTGGAGAAACTGTCGTCGCCTTTAGATAAGACAACGCAGAGGAACTCCCGAAAGCCGTTTCCAATATGGAGAAACGCCACGGAAACCTCAGATCCGATATTTCTATTGTTAAAATGGAAGAAAAATTGTTGAATTTCGAGATAAAAACGCAAATCTTGGTCAAAAAGGAAACGTTTAAGAAAATTGGATAAAAGAACTAAATACAACATTTTGTAATGCGTTCTATGCTACAAATTTGAATCCAATACCTTGAGTGCAAGTTATTTAAAAAAGCAAATAAAAAAAAACCTGCACCGAATTCAATTCTTTTCTTATGGGAATAAATGTTAACAATACTGGGGTAAAAACAACCCCAAAAATTGCCATTTATATGAATCAAAAAACTTTATGGGTACGCGCACAACTACTCAATAAATTTTCATCGCAATCGGATGAATGGCATTGGAGTGCATAAAAAACGAAAAAAACAAACATTCCTTTTTTATGTATAAATAAGACTAGCTAAACCCGACCACGCTTCACTGTGGCTCAGTCTTATATTAAATGAATGGGAAAGTAAACAAAAGTATTTTAGCGAACAGAAATTCACCCAGAAAACACATTATTCAATTCAATACCCTGCCTTGCGTTTCTGTAGCTAAGCATCGGAATGCATGGAAAGGAACAGAAAATATGTTTTTCACACAAAATAATTTTTATTGCAAAGCTATTGGATTGACTGCATTTTTTGTTTGTCCGCTTTCTGCATAAACATAAAGATCAGACGGTCTACCGACTGTGGAGCATGCGACGTATATTTTCCCATGTAAGAGGAATTGTTTTCGAAATTAAAACCCGCACACTTGTAATGATTGCCCTTTCGCATTCTTGATAGTTATATGAAACGCATGGTGTTTTGGAAATGGAAGTCTCGTTTGAACTCGAACGCCATGTCGGGCGGAATGAGTGGTATTCGTGGCAGGAGTGCGTCTTCACCTTTATGAAGTCCAATCAGAGTTGTTGCTTCAATTAGATTTTTCATAAATGTTTTAACTACTAATCGTGTACCATTGCATAACTTTGGCTGATTAATGTTTCGGAGTAATAGAATAGGCTCTCTAATTTTCAAATTCACAATGTGTGACTTCTATTCCGGGAACATCGAGAGAATTAAGAAATTCCGTTGGAAAATTCACTACTTCACTTGGGTTCATCACGGACTCAATAGATTTTGTATGTCACTGTTTCACCTGCGATTCTGTTTAGAATGATGATGTTCATATCGTAGATGCCGACGTTTTTATCCGCTAGAATGGCTCTTCTACTCAACTATGCGTGATTTCGTTAATTTGTTTCAATGCTTTGGAAAACCTTGTCTACTAATTCTCCATTTGAATTGACGAAATTAGATGGGAAGGTGATTTTTCCCGTTTCTAAATTTGTAGGTACAGTTCCGATACCAACCTCGATTAATTGTCTTGAAAATATGTTAGCTGTAGGATCGGTTTGAAGCTATACTCTTGCTGTTAAATGCATTTTTATGACTATGCTCCAAAAAGTTTAATATTTCAAGAAGGCATGCAATTCATCAGCTGGTGTTGAGCGAGGTATAACTGGAAGGGCTTGCCTGAAGTCACCGGATAGTAACACCAATGCTCCACAGAATGGATCCTGATTACTTCCAAGTCTTTCAATGCATGATCTAACGCTTCCAATGACTTCTTGTGAGCCATTGTACACTCATCCCATACAATGATTTTGCACGCCTGAAGAACCTTTCTCATTCATGATGTTCTTGAAATTTTACATGTTGGGTTTTCTGTTAATTGCATGTTTAGCGACAGTTTAAGATCTGAATGTGCCGTTCTCCCTCCTTCAATTAACGTGGCAGCAATGCCTGAAGAAGCAAGAGCTAACGCAATATGGCCGTTTGAACGAATTTTAGCCAGGCTAAAGTAAATAAAGAACAATTTTCCAGTTCTACGTTGATTGTCTAAAACATTCTATTCCCCCGGTTTGGTTGGCCACAGCTTGTATAGTGGAATAAAATGCAATATTTTGTTCTGGAAGGAATTTCGGTGTATTTTCTTGGACGAACAGCTGTAAGTCATTTATGTTGTATGATTGCTCTCTAAGCAGTTCTCTGTCGAGTTTTACATTGATGGACCGATTTGGTGCTGTCATTCCCAATTGTGCCAGCAACTTGCTGCACATTGAAGGACAAAGATGCTCAATGAAGGTTATCGCTTCATTGTATATTTCTTCCGTGAAATCCAAGCCATTCCATTGGAAAAGCATGAATTTTCCATATTTAATCCACACTTGAAGTGATTGACCTTGTCTGAGAAGGCAAACCTAACAGGGAACCCTAGTCGTTTGACTACAACTATAAAATTAGCCACGGAACGTGGCCTTTAAATTCTGCAGGCGTGAATAGATATTCAAGGAATTGCTATTACATGGATATTAACGCCTAGTTGCCAAGTAAATTTCTATTGTTGAAAAGGAAGAAACATTGATGAACTTAGAGATAAAAACGCAATACTTGGTCGAAAACGAAGCTTTTAAGGAAATTGAATAAAATAATTAAATACTGCATTTTTTTATGCATTCTATGATTGAGTAAAAATATTTTTAAATCGGGTACTTGTGTGCTTTTCTTTTGACTGGGTTGTAAAAATGAAATGATTTAGAATTTTGATATTTGATATTTTGAGTCAAATATTGTTAATTTTACACATATCGAAGAAACATTTTAATGAAATATTAGCAGTGACACATATAGTTTAATTATTTACAATACTTAGACTAACGTTTAGGTTTTATGTAGAATATTATATATTTTAGAGAAGTGGTTGAAGATTTATTTTTATTAGAAGAAATCTGTTCGTGCCAAATCTTGAGGTATGTTCAATTCTTATTATTTTACCACATTTTAGGAAAAGAACTCGCGTGATGTTTTTCATTTACCTTTAATTCATCCGCTCTTCAGAGCTTGAGTGAAGCTGTTAGAAGATTAGTCTCGAGTTCCCAAGTCAAGACATTTAAAGACCCTTGAAGTGACAGTGATTCATGTAAGTTGTTAGAGAGCAAGAAGCGGTAATTTAATCAGGAAGTAATTATTTACTCTCTTGGCGAAAATACGGTGGTGGTTTATACTTACTTTGCAGAGCCATCGAATACCACTTAGCTGTGAGCGTTCAAATGAAGCAGAAGTGACTCACAAGCAGAAGAAAAACTTTAATCGAGGAGAGAGAGGGGGAAACTTACACCAGCCTCGCAGATGCGTGAGGCAGAAAAAGTTTTACCCACTAGTGAAACAGCATCATTTCGCCATCAGCGTCGTCACGTGTTTCTTGTCACATTCCAGAATTTGTGAGTGGATAGACTAGAGTTTGTAAGATAAGGTGAAAGAAATAATTTTAAAGGCGAATTATTTGAACAACTACGAAGATTTTATTTCTCTCTGTTCGTTAACCTTTCTGCAAATGGATTTTTATTTGCAATTGACCACGTACGTGTACTCGAAAATGAATTCATTGCTCCGACAACCACAGACATAACCTAAACTGTTTACTTTATTCATTGCATTCTTGTTAACTTCACTGTGATTTCATTATAACTCGAAGACATATCTATATGGATAAATTAAAGTACGTAGAGTATGCAAAGTTATCTCAACACTAAACTTGCCAATTTTAATCAGTATTCATAATTAGGTTTTAGCCGGGATAAGTAAATGCAGAGAAAGTTTAACAGCGAATATGTGTGTAAGATTCAAAAGTTAAATGACAGTGCAGTGATTCTTACATTGGATTATTGGTATACATATATATATATATATATATATATATATATATATATATATATATATATATATATATATATATATATATATATATATAGAATGAGAATGTATAATGTATGTATAATGAGAAATAAGCAAGTAAGTTGGTTATTCAAGAAAAAAAAATTTTCCTGTCATGTATGTGTTAGCATAAACCTGTTTATATAAGTATGTAACTTAAAGCGATATTGTATTTTTTCTAAGTTGCTGAAATCAGGGATTGTGATAAAAAATGGTAGATAACTTAGTTATAACGACGCATTGAATACATCCAGTGATGAAACATGGACGAGAGGGTTTTCTTCTTTCAGCAATATTATCAGATTGTAAATCACCAAGTAAAGGTGTGCGGGCATGGTTGCCTTTTTTAGTAAGATAGTAATATATTGAATCCGTGGAAACAATGGAAATTATTTCGATCCATAAGATTACTATCGTAAAAAACTATGAAAAAATTGAAGGAAAGCGGAATAATATTTTTTTCTAACTTTTTCATTTACTATAGCGTTACATGAACGGTGAATGGAAGATGCCGAACTAATATCACGTTAAAGATGTAATTCGTAGAAGGATACCGCTATGAAAAAATTAGAAACCTTGTTTCAAGCTTTTTATGGATTTTCTTCGAAATAGACACTCTCTTCCTTGAAATTACCTCCGATGAAAAAGTGAAATATATATATGATACTTTGCTCTGCTAAGACCACATAGGTACCACATGCACCGCAAGTATTTTTAGAGCCAATTCAAATAAAAATTTAAAAAGTTTTTGATGTATTTCTGTTGTATATATTTCTGTTTTTATCTTCTGTGATATATTTCATTGTCAACCTTTGTTTTCTATTTACTAGTCATTAAATCGTCATTCACAATAATTACCTGATGTTGAAGGTATCAAATTAATTTATTCTAAGGTAATACGTTACAGATAATAATTTGACAAATTGCTGTAAATGCTGTGTTGTTGTTGACCATCGTACATTTTATTTACACTTGAAGATGGAATAATTAAATTCCGAAGCGTCGGCAAATAATAGCTGATTTTAATTTCATGAGCTAAACTCGATATTACTTCCTTATATCAAATTGTGTGGTCGATAAGATTAACATTGGATATTATTTTGACCCTACTCTGTTTCTCTAGAGCTGATAGATGCGATAGAATACGAGGAGTACTCTGCCGCAGTGATAGGTACAAAAATTTGTTAAAAATGTACAAATTGTAAAAATTCACAAAAACGTTTTACTGAATGATCAAGTATTGTTCAACTGTTTCTTTCTCCTCACTTTCTCCTAAATAAAAAAATATACTTTTTATGACAGAAATTCTCATTAATTAATTAAATATGTATGCATCAGTCATTAAATGGACTCATTTTTTTCACACCCTAAGCTGAAAACGTCTTCAAAACCGAAGAGGTTTTGCGCTTGTGTAAAACATACAGCAGTGAGTGATTGATTTAATTTTTAAGTATAGTCGACAAAGCATAAAAACTACAGTCTTATATTTCTGACGAGATCTGAACGTTAGAAGGTCCTCATTTTTTTTAATAACGTCCCTCTGGAGTGTATGCGCGTACCATTTTCTATTGAATAGCGGCTTCTATTTCTTAGCAAATAATTCGTAAGGTAGTGCAGTAAGTGGCTGACAATTTGGTATTTTTGGAAAGAAAATATATTATCTTTGACCTAGCTGTTCCCTTTGTACTTCTCCCCTTCTCTCCTTGTTTTTTTACGAAATTCTCGCCTAAACGTTTTCCTTTTCATTTGCTCGACCCAAAGACCCATCTAGCCTTCTCATTTCCACTTCCTGCAAGCATCACACTTTTGGAAATCCAAATTTCCAATTTTTTTTTTTACTTGTCAATGTGCTCCGCCTCCAACACCCAGTCCGAAACCATTGACTCCCTCGCACTCACTAATCCCTCGAGATAAACCGAGAGCCCTTCCCTCTACCGGTGTCAATCTTTCCACCTTCCCTCTCTCACCCCCCGCCAACGTTTTTCCCTCCCAAATTCTCCCTCCAGTTTTTTCTCACAGTTACCCTAATTCCTACCCTTTCCCACTGCACTACCTCTGTTTTCATAACCCCACCTCACCCTTCCTGTCCCTTTCTCCAGTAATATGATATATCTTCCTATTTAACACTTGTCTCATACCTGAAGATGACTTGGTGAGTAAAATAATTCCAAAATTTCTCACAACCACCTTCTGTTCTCTGTACCGAATTTATTCCTTTATATTCTCTCCATTGCTTAAATTTGTTTTCTGGTCTTCCCATTTCTTTTGTCTTGTATCTGCGATACCACCTTTCTAGTATTCTAATATCCAATGTTCCTGGATTATCTTTGCGTTTATCATTCTCCAAGGTCTTTCCACTATAACAACGGAAGTTCCTATAATGTATTTCATTCCAATATTTTTATATCTTCACCTAATTCTTTGCATACCTCTCTATTATTCACACAAAATTCTATCGGATTTTTCCAGCTTTTCCTTCCTCTTTGATCCGCTACATATGTATTCCGCTTTAACTCCTCCAGCACACCTTAAACCTTCTGAATTAAACATAACCTTACCGTTCACGTTAGATGTGGAATGAATATCCCCCGGCCTCCGGATAAGTTGGAAAATTGATGAAAACTACGCAAATCAAACAAACTCTCGAAACAGTAAAATCTACAAGAAACCTTATAGTTTCTCCTACCAAACCTGGCACTTAACTAAAGACTTAAATAAATAGTTTATGTGAGGTGAGTGAGTATACCATATCATTTTTACTGCATGATTCAAACACCATCTAGTGGCAATCATTTGTTGAACCTAATACTTGATCTTGTTGCTCCTCTCCGTTGGAAGACCGTCAATCTCTTCTCTCCCAATGGGAAATTCAAATGCTCTTCATGGAAAATTATTTGTATTCTTTATTATTATTTTAAGCTGATCGTATGCCATTTTTTTATTCTCTCTTTGGATTACACTCTTGTATTGTAAATAGTTTAGCCGATAAGCCTTATATCATGTACATCAAAATATCATGAACCACCTACATTGACCACCTACCTGCCTTCTATCGCAATGATTAGGAGTCTTTTTAAAGTCTAGTGAACTTAATGTTGCACAAATAATTTGATTTTATGGTGGTGTTACGTTACGTAGATTTAACATAATTTATTCTGAGTTTTAAGAATTACCTTTTATTCTAGCTTATCTCTTCCGTTATCTCTACACTTCTTATAGTAAAACCTAGAAGGACGGCTGAGGGTCATTTTCACTCATTACATCTTTCTGTATTGGAGTCGAATTTTCTCACCATTTCTTCTCCTATAGATCACTGATATTTATTTACATCTACTAAAATATATCAGCGCACATTTGGACCATTACTTATAGCCTTTATATTTCATTTGAAAACCATTCGTCGATAGCGAAGCCCTCCTGGTTGCGGCTTACCAAAATTACGGAATTTTTTACTTTACAAATCGTCTTTGGATTTGACTTACAATTGAAATCGCCGGATGAATAGGATTGAAAATATGTCACTTTCATTCTGCCGTCATATTTATTATTATCGTATTCATTATTAATAATATGTAGTGTAAAATATGACAGTTAGTTGATAGGAATGTGATCAGAATTGCTTCCATTCTCAGAAGGAGAAGATACAGCGGCCAATGGAAATGGGACAATGGAAATGGGACAAGTCCTGACCATCACTCGCAAAATTGTTTTGACCTCTCACTAGTGATACGCACGCTCGACCAGACCCTTTTTGTCGCCGAAGTGTCGGCACACTACTTCTCAAAGCCGTCTAGAGGATGCGCCGTGCTCAAGCTGTAAAATCATTTCCGATTCCCCTGTTATTTAGCTTCATGGAAATCACTCCGTGAGATGCAATAGAGAGGAGGAAAGAGTTTTGGCTCTTATGAGAGCAGAAACGGCTATTGCTTTTTTCCCTCCTAGGATTAGTGGGTACATTTACCGATACCGAAAGACTCGCCAAACCTTCCGTATGCTTCTTTCTGTCGTCGGCTCCTTTTATCGCAGGTGGCCGTAAACTAGATCCCTTCCGTAGTAGCTGGTGGCGGGCGTCATTCACGTATTCTTAGGGTCGGGAGGTTTTCCCGGAAAGGAAACGGGCTACCAGGCGGATAGCAGAAGTGACGAATAGCAAAAAAAAATAGCAAGATAGAAGTGACGAATTGCAAAATAGGTTGAAAGAAGCATATTCAAAGACTGGCTGAAGAAGTGGTGGGGATGCCAATTGGAACGAAACCCTCTTCTTCTCGGGAAACGTACGCTACTACCTCAAAGGGTCAGAAAATAAAACATTGTCAAATTATGAAAAATTGCACAAAGAAAACGGCCAATGTAATAGAAGTGTTTGCGAAAACTGTGCTTAAAAATAACTATATGTGTAAGTTTTGCAAAAAAGTGACCTTACATCTTTCCAAACAGTATACGCATATGCATATGTCTGCGTATGGATGTGATTTTTATGCATATTTTTTGTTTAAAAAAGGTTTTTAAAATAAATAGTTATCAAATAAAAGGATATTTATCTAAATATTCACGATATTAGGTCAGGTGCTTTTATTTTCAAACTGTTACATTTGAGAATAGCCTAATATGAGAACTTCTGAAGAGGATCAACAGAAATAATTTTAATAATGAACAATTAATTAGTAAAAATACTTTTTACTGCTCATAAGGTGTATATAAGGCCTTCTTAATGTCATTTGTGGAAAAAATAAAGTACCGGGAGAAAAAATTAGCTATTTGATGCTAAAAAGCTTTATGGATCAAAATGACCCCTTCCCGTCCTTCTACGTTGCGCGAAACTCCCGTCCTCCTAGTGTAAAGCAAAAATAGATCATTAATTTAATATTGTATTTTAAGGAGCTTATTCGTTAATAATTTATAATTAGAAAGACCTGTTTGCTCTACATCCTCAGGTATATCTACGTAGAAGCTGAATGAGACTGAGCTTAGTCTTTCAATGCTCTGAATAAATACCCTTTCCTCGTTTTCTTCATTTTTTTGTGGAGAAATAAATTTATTCCACGGTAAGTAAGGTTCTTTAAAGTATTTTGAGCGAAATATCACATCACCTTAAATTTGAGGAGTTGGACCTCATTTGAAGAAAAAAACGTCTTTCCAATGATATCAAAATGTACATTTAATATACCCTTATATATACCCTTAAAAGGGTAAAATATACCCTTCCCGAACTACTCTCTGAGAAATTTGTTTAAAAATGTAAGTTCTTCTGCATGGGGTAGATTTCTATAGTGCACTACAGAGGGAGAATGTTGAAAAAAATAGAAGTTTCTAATATCTAGATTTTGTCAAAAACTAACGGTGTGTTTGTTTGTATGCTTTCTCATCTATCAATAAAACAATCTATTACTGACCGCAGTTATTTTTACAGAAAAGCAAAAAAACACCTTCTGTTGTGAAAGTATTTCCACTGTACGGCGTGAAAAAATGAGTCAATTTAGGAAACGTATGTGGATGTATTTGTTGAATTACTGAGCATTTTTGTTATAAATATATTTTTGAGAAATAAATATTACATTATTTACTTCACACTTCTTACAGACAATCAAAATAAAAAATAAAATTCGAATATGGTCTCCATTATGACTAGGGAAATATTTCGCTCAAACTAACGTGAGTGAAATTCCTTCTCACACAAAAAAACTGAAAATTTTAATGGAGTGAGTTCTGCCAAATTTCATTTATTCTGATTCAGGGCTTGCGATTCTCATGAATAGCTGCATGAGCAAACATCCATCACTAAGCAAGGAAGAAGGTATAGAAAAAAATGGCCATTATTGAAAATCACACAAAATTTTATAAATTCGGTTTTATATAATAATATATATAGTATCCGCCAGTCCCGCAACCGCGGCAGCATTGACTTCTTTGCCCTCTTTTCCTTCGGGCTTCTCCAATAAAAAAAGAGGACAATCCTTTCCGCTCCTCCAGCCGATTTGAAAGGGACCTTCGATTCAGCCTGCAGCGACCGAAAGACGCATTCACTCCACGCTAACAATCAGGGGTAATTCTTCTTTTCCCGGAGAAATCCAATTACATGTTGCGAGGGAGACCTCTTGGAAGTCCCGATCCCGTCCCTTCTCCCAACATCACCTCGTTCCTTTCATTCGTCGCGTTGGACTTGAATCGCCTCCCTCTCCTCCTCCTATGTACTCTTGCTTCGCCTCCCCTGTCTAATCGTCTCCACCTGCTCCAAATCACACGAACAGCCGCACGCACAAACATTCAGTCTTGTCGCTTCCCCTTTACGCGACCCTGTACTCCTCAATCTCAAACCAGGAGCGTTCTTACCTGAGTTCTCTTCATTTCCTTTCTCATCTCTCCTTCTCCTCTCTTGCTGTTATAATCAGGCCTCTCTATCTTCATTCGTCTCCTAATTCCTCTTTTTCGTCAACCCTCTTTCAAAGGCCTCTGTCGTCGGCTTTCCCCGAAGAACCTTATCTTCCAAGATTACAATCCTCTTCATTTCAAAGGTCGCCTACTAAGGCTTCCTTCGCGTACGCCACGAGGAGGGAATTGGACATTTGTAAAAGTTCAATTCTCCATGTTGCATTAATATTTTTTTCTCTGACGGAGCAGTGTGTACTTGAAAAGTGCATGCAATAGTAACTTTGTACTTAGTACAATGAGGTTTCGTGGAAGGTCAACGCACAGTTAATAACAATTTTTGCAACACTTTTGCATGGAAGCCAATGTTTGTGTATTCATGTAATTTATGTAACAGTGATGTTAAATTATTTTCACAGTTTACGTATTTCCGTAAAAGCAATACAATACATTCCCTGTGTTTTACGTCATACATTTGTAAGGCTCATGCAAACTTGTCTCTAACCGTCACTCATAAATGTACATACAAACTTCAGCACGCTGAGGTTCTCGATAACGTAAATAGAATATAAATGTGTTGAAAAAAATAGCGTTTCCACTTTTTCAAGGGGTTTCGTTTTAACCACGGCTCTCTCTCTCTTTCTCTCTACATCTCATATGGTTTTTTATAGTTACCAGGATACTAATAAACTGGATAGTATTGAAGAATTAAATGCGCGTCTGAATAATGTCTTGTATTTTAACACTCAAAGGATATTTATCTTAGGTATATTAATTCGTATCTCATATACATCTTATTATAAGACCACGCAAGATAATAAACAGAGAAACTTAATTAAAATATTGTGTGAGACATTTCCTTGTTTTCTAGAAATGGCTTGAGCAAACATACGTCATAAATTTAATTGAAATTATGAAGAAAAACTTTGGTAAGAAATATCTCGTTTACATATTTTTCTTTTGGTATATTCTGGTGGGAAAAACATACTTTGCATGAACGTCTACTGTTAGGGCAATGGCTATCAAAATATAGTATTTTCCGCTGTCTTCCTTTTATGCTATATTATTGTCTTTTTATTCTTAATTTTAAGTTTATATTCACATTACTTGATTACCATTATGTTTCATGACATCTGTAGTGATAATGTAAAAACCTCTTTGACAAAATCTACTATCTTTCCATTCATGTAAAATATTGCGTTAAGTGTAGAGAATTGGCGCTTCTTTTCAAAGCTATAAACCGAGCAAGATTATTCAAAGGCTTGAATGAAGCTGCTTTCACCAAAGAATTTCAATTATATCTGGACCTGAAGTCTGGGTAACAGCTGTTTTTAGCCTAAATGCTAATATTCCCTGAAGATATACCGGATGACAAACTGCATTGCGGGCTGATTGATTTGTAATTCATGTGAGAATAATGCCATATATAGACTAAACGTGGTGGCGATGACTTTCCCTAAACTTAGAATGGCGAATGGACTATTTTGGTCCATATTACACTCATTTTTTTCCAAATCTACGAATTCCCTAACCTCACAGTATCTCCTCGATTCAATTTTGTTGTCACCTGAATCGGACAAATCTTACTAATTAACTTTCCGTTTCTGGCCTTATTAACCCTCCTTTGTTTAACTTCCTCACCCCTCAGTTTGCCCCACCATACTTCTCCCTAACCTTTACATTCTCTGTAGCAAAACTTTCTTTTTTCTTTCTTAGTCCATTAACTACGCTTAAGATAAATTTTTTTATAAACAATATATATATATATAAAATGCAAGTTATAACTCGTGAAGTAATAGCATTTTGAAAGGACGTCGTACTCTGGCGGGTGAAACAGACGGCTACTAGTCATGAGGCTCCGCTTCAATCACAGTTACTGTTAACTTCGTACACATCCTGGCTTAGTAGGTACGTAGCGCATAATGTGGCCTTTTGAAAGCTATATTTTCTGTTTAGAACACATGTTGGGGTAATTAGCTATCCCCACAGCTCTTACATGACGCTACCACGCACTCTGAGAGATAATCACTATGAATAAAAAGAGTGTAAGTTAATGAGTGTTACCATACTCATCATTAACTAACCTACTCTCACCAACAAAATCTCCCCTCAGATCGAGTATTGTGTATGATGGAGTGATTAGCTAAATTTTATAATTTTATGTATAAGGGGTATAATACACCTTTAACATAAGTTTACAGTAGGTTTTACATATTTTATTCCATATTGCTAATGTATTCAGTTGCTGAACATTTTTGAGAAAAAAAGGAATAACCTCAGTAAGGAGAACAACCCGTCGAAAATTCTTGCGTAATTTACCCATGGAAATCTTTTATAGTAAAATAAGCATTCTAAATGTGCCCAAATGTAGTTTATTAAACTTGATAGAAAAAAGCCCACCACTTTTAAACGTTATTTTCTTTGTCGTAGAATAGTGATATAAGTACCTAATGTCACATATTGTCGTGGATAAACTCCATGACCGTTGATGATATTGGCTATCAATAAGAAAGTTAATCGTAAGCTATAAAAAATCGAAATCGATAAGCTATAATAACAATTGACCCCCTGGTCATTTCTTCACGAGGAAAAAAATTTTCCCCCTGAACTCGTGACCTGGGGTCACGAAGCAGCGGACTGACACCAAATAACACGCGGCGTTCACCCGAGTATTTCTTTAGCTAATCGCGACCCGCCGATGAAGAATAAAAGGAAATCATACTTGTACTTTCGAACCAATTTTTAAATTTGAGTGAAAGATTTCACAGCAATTTGATGTGTTAGATTTCATCCTCGGGTGTACCACTGTGCGTATGTTGGCTTTGCAGAAGCAACAGTATCTCCTTCGTTACAGGAAGCGTCATCAGGTCGAAGCGGCGTTTCTTGGATTTTGGCCCGTGTAAATAGACAGTTCCTGGGTTCACACCAACCTCACTCCAATTTTTTAATTGATCGATTCAAATCCTAAGATTTAAATCACTAATGTGTAGCATGTAGAGCATATCGGGTTATAATGTGGTTCTATTAAGCCATTAATGCCACATAAGATATCTTTTATGCATTTCTAAATAAATATCTTAACCCATCAAGCGACGATATAATATTGTCGCATCCCTCTGGCGACTAGGACCCTCAAAAATGGGATCGAGGGCCGTACGTACTACAACCGGGTGGGTCGAGTGAAGTCAAAGAGCTTGTATCAAGTTCATAACGGGTTTATTACCGTCAATAGTACAAGACACAGAGTGCTCTTGGTCTCTCTAGGGCAGAGTTCCCTCTACTCGAATGGCTAGTGCATTCGAGGGTTAGTTCCAACGTTGGGCCAAAGACTGACAATTGTGTGGAGCGAAGCTCCAGTATTTATACCCAGAGTGCATCCTGTTTGTGTCGATGATGAACATCTGCCATTTGCGTCATTTGTTTGTGTCCTAAGTGGACACCTGCTATGTGCGTAAGAGTTTAACCGCGTTTTGCGTCAGTGGAAACCATGTTTCCTGTTATGCCACTAGGCAGCTGCGCCTGCTCTGCTCTGCGGTGGCAACCCTTCCGACTGGGCGTCTCCTTGAGCTCAGAGGGCAAGTGAAGGAGGCTACCTGCGTACTCTTTCTCGAGTCCGCACGTGCCAACGAGTTCGACCTGGGTGCGGTCGTACTTTAGTACGAGCGCACGCAGGAAGGACATTTATTACGAAAATAAAAGAAGAGTCGCGAAACGCGAGTCGCGCGCGAAGATTTGAAAGGCGTTAAATAGCTTGGACACAAAAAGGATACAACATCACCCCCCCCTTAACACCTCGACCTCCTGGGCGAGGGTAATGGCCATAACCAATTACCAATAGAGAGAGAGCACTCCAAATTTACAGACAAATCTTACAAGCATGAAATCAGCTGTGAGTACCAAACATATATTGAAACCATTAAACAATCATAAACATGACAACAAAACACTACGATAAATCATACACAAGAAATTCAATTCAAATTTAACTCCATTTAACAATCATAAACATGAGAACAAAACACTACGTTAAATCATACACAAGAAATTCAATTCAATTTTAACTCTGTAACACTAAATTCCTACTAACTTCCTACAAAACACAATAAGCAACACAGTTAATACACTTTGACTCAATGACGACGTACAGGATGTCGAACACCTTACTACAACTGAGACATACGGCAGGCAAATGATAACCCCGATACAAATGACATGCCGTTGACTTTATTAGCTACTACACGAAGGGACCTGGTCCTAAGCGGACATAGCTACCAATGACATTGGTGTTTTATGCCGTAATGGCAAAGGAATCGTGTCTCTCGACACGATACCTGTGCAATTCTTTAGCCACACGGGCAAGGGATCGCATCTTTCGACTTGGTACCCTTAAACTCGATGAGAGGGTGTTACCCTCTGCTCTCATCAAGAAATCTGCACGTCCGAAACTGCTGGGGGGACACCAACAGCGGCGTCCGTGCAGACCTGGGAGGAGGGTGCGGTTAAAAGATCTGAAAAAAAACGATCTCTTACCCTGGACGAGCATACCACCTCACCTGAGGCACTCGCCGAAGGCAGGGAAGAGCAAGAAAAGTTGTGCACCCCCCTTAAAACCAAGGAATCATTTAATGATTTGGTGCTTCTCGCACCGTATTTCTTCGAAGACCGCTCCCTGTGGAACAACGAAGCGGTCTTCAGGGACAAGCCAACTTGTCCCTTCCTACGCGGCCTCTGACGCCCTCGGCCAGAGACGTCCCAAGGTTGCGTTAACCCGCGGGACTACCGCCTACTACTCTTTTATACTAAACCTAATTACACTTTATCGAACACTTGCATTCATCGATAGATATTCAGATTCTGGTTCAAGTTCTTCGATTTCACAATACACTGGTCTGGGAAGAGGAGCAGGAGCACGTCTTGATGGCAAAGTCTCTAACGATGGTGGTTTTGGAGCTATTCCTTCTGGTGGTTCCCTATCTGGTGGTCTCTTATACACCAGCATTGTTTGTCCCTGCGGCAAAGATCTTAAAGGGTCCGATTTTTTCCACCAGTATCCTATCCAACTATATACGAATCCTACCGTGACACAAAATGAACACACTAAACTGGCTATGGAAATGATTGGATATGTCACCGACGTTGGGGTTAAGGGTGGTAATTCTTTTAGGCAGTCACTTAGTTCTCCACACGTTGCAAAATTCACAGGGTTGTATGGGGGTAAGGTAAGAGAAGGTATGGTTGCCCATGGAGCCGGGATCACTCTGTGAATAGAGGTATCGTCCTCGTCGGCCAGACATGGGTATTGGGGTCTGAATTCGGCTTCACCTAAGTGCAACACACAATCACAGGGGAGGACCACTTTGAAGGCGCCAATGATGTCACCAGTCCAGCCAGTGCGGTTTCTCGCCCACTCGCACAGTACCTTGGCGTTGATCGGGGGATGTGTGATGACGTATGTGGTGGTGCTGATTTTAGTAACAATCATGTCACTGGATGGCACACAGTCTATCGGGTAGGCCGCGGTCAGTTGAGCGGCCGACCCTCCCCGCACCATTGCCTTGGCACAGCGAGCAGCAGCTAGAGCCTCGCCAAAAGGGTCCCCCAGTAGGCATAGCTCGTCCTTGTGTGGGTTGCAATCCAGTACCTTCATCTGTATTCGTTTGGGCCTCGCTAGAACTGCGAAGTCCGTTGTCCGCATCTTTATGGTACAGGTGTGCCCTTCTCTGGCAAATGGGATAGGGAGAAAGGTTTGCAATGAGATGATATAATTCTGTCTTTTCAATGGTATGAGTAGGATAAGGAACAGGTGACTCGGTGACAGTAAACAATCCATTAAACTAATAATATAATACCTCGATAAATGTTTTATGGCTAATTCATACCCATCTTCCTTAACTCTGTGACTTATGATAGTCAATTTTTCCCTCAAGGTTCTTACATCTATCATCATTGGATCTAATTTTCTATTTTGGCATGACCGAAGTACGTCTGCCTGCGTTCTAATAAGGTCTAATACTTCAAACAAGCCATACTTTAAATTTCCAGTATTTTGGTCCCTTCTTTGTAAGGTTCTAGCTATATCAATGTCCCATTTATTACTTATCGACACCATTTCCCTTTCTATTGCCATGGCCTCCTCAGTCGTAACAACCATCCTGCCTGTGTGTCTCCTTTCTGGCAATGCAAATGCCGTTGCAAAGGCGGTTCCATCCTTAGACAGATGTGATTCCCCGAAGGTCTCTGCCCAATTGGTCCAATCCCAATTGTTCATAGCCTTCTGCAGTATAACTTTGGATTCCGCGCATGACTCGTTGGTCGATACACAGCCTCTTTCCAACTGTTGGTACAAAAACCTTAAATCTCTTCCTGGTTGATAGGGGATTTTAAACATTAAGGGGATGGTGGTTTCATAAAGCGTTACATTTGGTAATTGTCTAAATAAAGCTCCGGCTGTAATATCCACCGGTACCTGGGCTGCTACTCCTCTCCCAATTAACACACTAAGTATTACTACTACTCTCAAGCGGTGTGATGGTCCTGTTAGCCTCTTCGGCCACATGTTGTTTCCATTCAGCTAATGCAATTGCTGCTTCCTCGTCCGACAACTTCTGGGGAAAGAAGATGGTTGATCAGGCCACTCCTTCCCTTTTTCTTTGCTTACTTACTAATTACATGCTAGCGTACGCGTACTGTTCACACATGTGTTTTAAAACACGATCTTCCCGGACCGTGTTCCGCTCTTTAAGATTATTCACTACTCTTAGTAATTATTTAGTCGACTGGCCATTAGTTATTTTTTTTTCTCTTTTTCCTTAAAGAGACGACTCGAGTCTTACTTCCATCAGGCGGTTCGACCTGCCCCTCCCAGCATCTTTCCTATGGCTGGCGTAAGCGAGGGCCAGGTGGATGCGCCCATCCCATACTTTCACTATTCCCAACCACTCGTTGGACTTCAATGAACATGTTCCATTTACTTCATGCATCTGCTTCATCATTACTCTCATTAAACGCACTTCCCTTATGCATTATTATTACTTCCATTTCATGCATTATTATTACTTCCATTTCATGCATTATTATTACTTCCATTTCATGCATTATTATTACTTCCATTTCATGCATTTCCCCATGCATTAACATTATCATGCAATACTAACTTATCATGCAATACTAACTTATATCTCTTATTCTAAGTTAGTCACACAGCTTCAGCGGTCATTTGGTTATCACATGCATAACCCTCTCATGGACAATAACATGCCCGCCTATTACACGTTTACTCAAAAATCTTTCATGGCGAGACATTTTCTTACCTGTCCTTTCTTGCGGAAATTCTTTGCCACAAATATTTCTCTTCCATCTTCCATTTTCACTAAGTAAGGCATATACTGTTCGTGCCGATATACCTGATATGCTACCAATCCGACCAACGCAGTCATGAGGAGGCACCACACAAGACCAGTACTACCTATTTCTTCGCCATAATTCGGTTTCAGAATTGGGACATTCGTATCGACTTCCCAATCTGGCTGTGAGAGATTTAGGTGTGGTGTTTTCAATGTCCAATTAACATTTAGAAAGTCAGTTAAATTCTTAAACTCGGGGAGCGTTTCGGGTTTTCTGGGATCCACTACAATCGTGTCTAACGTAGCCCAAATTGCTGGTATTACATGCGCAATTTCTACTCTTGGTTTACCGTTTTGATTACACGGAAATGCTGAGGGAATATGAATAGTATCTGAGATTTTGGCCTCGCATTCGCAGGGTAACGTTACTTCGAGTGCGCCTGGTCCTAATAAAGATGTTTGAATCTCTACGGGTTCTTTATTGCATGTGACCATGATGGATTCTGGGGGATGTGTTATTACGTATTTTTCAAAAGCGACTTCGGTGATTATAGTACTACTGCCCGGTTGGCAGCGAAGAATACAAGCTTCATTTAATTGCTTAGCCGTGGCTCCTCGAAACATCGTAAGTGCGCACTGTGGGCCGTGCGATGTGTCTCCGTGATAACGGGGTAAGAAACAAAGTTTATCCTCATTTGGACGACAATCGTGCATTGCGGGACCAGAGAGTGTGCGTAACCTGTCTTTGTCAACTGCCGCATATACGACATCGTGGATGATTACGCATGTCTCGTTCTTCCACCCAAAGGGGGTCGCACTAATTTCATATAACTTCCATTCGGCTCCTTTCCTGACAAGTGGGATGTTGACTTTGACTAACAGCTCGTCCTGGTGCAATGTACACTGTGTCAATTTAAGAGTTGCGATCTCTGTAGCATCTTTTAAGGCTAATTCGTAGCCATGTTTTAATACTTCCTGATTTAAAATATCTAAATCCGCCTGTAAATAGGATATTGGGGCTATCGGAATTGGAAAAAGGTTATTTCGACAGTAATGAAATGCTTCGTTTTCTTTTACTATGTCCATAAAGGAAGATTGGGTGATTAAATTACTTGTTAGCGTTAGCATTAACATAAAGAAATGTTTCATCTCAATAGCCAATTCCTGTCCTACGGCTCTTAGTTTATTAGTTAATGTAGTCTGAACTTTTATTACGTATTCTTTTACGTCTTTTAGAGATGTCTCCATATCGCCTGTATAGTTTCTTAGATTCTGAGTCGTTTTCAATAAGTAGTTATGTTCTTTTTGTAAGAGGTTTCCAAACTCTCCGAGTTTCTTTTGATACGTCTCTACATTATCCTCCACTGATCGCAATTGTTTTTCCGTTGCCACCCCGCAACACCATCTAACTGCTTCGCCTATAAAGTTTAATCCCCTCTTTGCCCTTCTTTTACTTGTCCCTAAATAACTTGAGGCTGTACTCATGTTGGCTACGAAATTGTGCATTCTGTTAACCGTTCTACTTAAGGATCTTAGTGCGTGACATGCTTCGTCCGCTCCGCGACATACTACCTGGGTTTCGGGAAATTGCATGTTTTCTTGTCTCCATTTTAACCTAAAAAGTCTGGGTATAGAAGCCTCGTATGCAATTACATCTGGCAAAGGGGTCCAATATGTACCGGCATTAATTCTTTTGACCATCGGGGTCCCATGACAAGAGAAAATTAAGCTAACCATTAACATAATTCTCGGGGTCATTGTGTGCCACCTTACCCTCTGACTGGTCTCCTTGGTGTCAAAGCAAAGTAATCAAGGTAACGTCTCCTTCTTTCCTGATAGGAATGGGGCAGCGGCTTATCTAAAGCAGAAAAGAAAGAAATATTGGTTAAGTACCGTTAGTTCCTGTGGGATGTCCACTTCAAAGACTTGGTCTCTCCCTGGAGTCACGGGCTCAATATTTTCCCATATGTAAGGTGCTGGTGAGTGCAGTGGTAGAGCGTTGTTACCCGGGAATACCAACCGGCGATCCCGTAAGTCAATCGTTGCTCCCGACCTCTGGAGGAAATCGGTCCCTAATTCGAGGGGTACTCCCAAGTTCCATACCACGTGAGCGGGTAAGCTGAACCGTTGGGTCCCCAATTCAAGAGGGATTATCTCCGCGGAGCTCGTCCTTCGATTTTCCGGGAGAATTCTTTGATCTATCCAAGTGAGGTCGCTGCACGGCAGGACTTTAATGTGGTGAACGAGTTCCCCACATACCAGTCCTGACACCAGAAGCATGTCGGGGAACGGCTTCCAGTGATACTCTTCTACCGTGGGCCATTCTATGCAATCTGTAGGAGTGTGCCCACTCTGCTTACATATGCCACATATATTATTTCCCTCCATCCTATAAGAAAGCAAATTCTTTTAAATTTGACTTACCTCTGGTGGTACGGCGTCATCCGCGATACGTGTACCACGTCCTTTTTGCCTTTTGCCTTTTCTATTTCGTAATTCACGGGTCCCGTCTTCCGAATGACTTTGAATGGACCCTGGTACTGTGGTAGAAGTTTCTCGCTTCTTCCCACCTTCCTATTTGGCGTATATAGCCTAATTAAGTCTCCCTCGGAGAACTCTCTATCTTTCCGCTGTGCATTATATCTTTTGGCTTCTTTCTTTTGCCTATGGGCTAATAATTCGAGGGCCCTATCCCTCGCCTCTCCTAGCCTCTTTCTTCCTCTCTCCCATTCCGTTTCCTCACTGTCCCCAAGCATTGCTTCTGGGGGTAGCACGGCCTCCCTACCGTGTACTAAAAAATACGGGGTTTCACCATAAGTGGCCTGCTTTGTTGTATTATACGCAAATGTTACTTGGGGTAAGAATTCATCCCAGTCCCTTTGTTGCTCTCCTGTGAAGGCACTTAGCATTTCTGCGAGCGTTTTATTTAGTCTCTCCGTGAGACCGTTTGTCTGCGGGTGGTAGGCCGTTGTAAACGTCCCTACGACTCCCATACTTCTCAAAAGGGTCTTTACGCATGTTGATTGAAACACTTTTCCTCTGTCCGTGAGGATCGTCTTAGGGGCACCGTGCCTGCAGATGATTTGTTCTAGTAAGAACCTGGCTACTTGTTCGGCTGTGCCGTTTGTCAACGCTTTCGTTTCGGCCCATCGGGTCGCATAATCTGTGGCAACCACTATCATTGTTTTTCCTCTGCTACTCCGACGAAATGGTCCTAGTAAATCTACACCTATTTTCTCAAAAGGTTGGCCTGGCGTTATGGGTTGTAAGAATCCAGCCGGTTTCTCATGCGGGCCTTTTCTCGCTTGACAGTCGGGGCAACTTCTAACGTACTTAAGTACTTCATTTTTCATTCCTTTCCAGTAGTACCTAATCCTTAATTTGTCGTACGTTTTTGAGAATCCTAAATGTCCGGATAACGGGTCATCGTGACTTGCGTACATTACTTCTCTGCGCAATTTCTTCGGGATTACAGTGAGACTTATTCTTCCTCGTATTCCTCCGTTCCTTCTCATTAGTATTCCGTCTTTAATAAAAAATGGCTTTATGCTTCTTTGGATGCCTTCCTCTACCTGTTCGGGTTCGGTTAATGCTTTAATTAAAGGAGCTAATTCCTCATCTTCCTCTTGGGCCTTACTAATTTCTTCCCCTAATATGGCTAACAGGGGTAGTTCATTCCCTTCAAGTACTTCTTGCTCATTGGGTTCGGACGTGGGGTTACGCGAAAGACAGTCAGCGTCGCAGTGCGTTCGCCCTGATTTGTATTGTACTACATAATCCATTTCTTGCAAACGCAAACTCCACCTCGCTAATCTGCCTGATGGGTCTTTAATAGATTTTAACCAGCACAAGGCATGGTGATCGGTTACTATCTTAACCTTTTGACCCCACACATATGGCCTGAAATGCGTTAAAGCCCACACCGCGGCTAGACACTCCTTTTCTGTTATGGGGTAGTTTTGTTCGGCCTTCGTGAGCGTTCGTGAAGCGTACGCCACCGGGCGAACATCTTTTTCCTCTCCTTGTAATAAAATTGCTCCCAGCCCAAAACCTGAAGCATCTACACGGAGTTCTATGGGGAGTTCGGGTGCATAGTGCCTCAAAACGGGTGCTGTCGTTAATGCATCTTTTAATTCCTGAAAAGCTTTCTCTTCCTTTTCTAACCATTCAAATTTCGCATCTTTTCTTGTTAGCAAGTGAAGGGGTCTAGCTATTTTCGAGAAGTCTTTTATAAATTTCCGATAAAAATTACATAGCCCTAAAAAACTTTGAACATCCTTCACTTTTTTCGGACGCGGGAATGCCTGAACGGCTTTTATTTTGCCGGAGTCTGGTTCTATCCCTCCTCCGCTTACTGTATGTCCTAAAATGTCAATAGTAGTCATCCCGAAATGACACTTGGATGGCTTTAAAGTAAGTCCTGCTTCCCTTAATCTTTGAAATACTAGTCTCATATTTTCCAAAAGTTCCTCGTAAGTTTTCCCATATACTAAAATGTCGTCCAAATAAACTAAAGCTTTCTGCCACTTGAGCCCTGCTAATACTGTGTCGGCTAACCATTGGAAACTCATCGGGGCGGATGTCAATCCGAAACTAAGGACGTTAAATTCGTATAACCCATCTGGAGTGATAAATGCTGTTTTTGGCCTATCTTCTTCTTTCATTGCTATTTGCCAATACCCGCTAAACATGTCTAAACTTGTGAAATATTTCGCTTCGCCCAAATAACTTAGAATATCGTCTATTACTGGCAATGGGTAACTATCTCTTCGTGTTACTGCATTTAATTTTCTGTAATCTACACAAAATCGCCATCCACCATCCTTCTTTTTTACTAAAACAACGGGAGATGCCCATGGAGATTTCGAAGGTCTAATTACTCCTAACTTAAGCATTTCTTCGACTTGTTCCCGAATGATTTCTTTTTCCTTATGGGACACTCTATAGGGGGATTGGTGTATCGGTGTATCATTTTCTAACGGTATTGAATGCTCAACTAAATGTGTTTTTCCTAATCTATCCGGAGTCCAAGCGAAAATGTCATCAAATTCCCGTACCAATTCATCCATTTTATCTTTCTGCTCTTTTTCTAACTGCGAATTAATATCCACTTTTCTAGGCTCAATTTCTTTAAAGTCTACAAAATCTTTCGGCATTTCTTCCATGTAATTGTCTTCCCAATTTCCCTGTCCTTCCCATCTGCCTACCGCCGTGCCTTTTAACATGGCTTTGGGTACGTAACGGTGGTTTCTTAATGCGGCAACCATTTTGTTGCCCACTAATTGAACTTCCTCTAGGGCCACGCCCTGCTCATTTAAACGATTCACTGGCATGATTCGTCCTTTTCCCTGACGTACTTCCTCCACTGGTACTTGCACCGTAGTTCTGGGTGGAATACGAATATCTATACTGGCTGTTAATTTACTATTACCCTTATTATTCTCTTGTGCTTCACCTTTTTCTTGCACGTATTCTTTAACCAAATTTTCAATTACGGGATTCATTTCTTTCTTAAAGTATTCAATTAATTTTTTAACATCATCGGCCTGCGTATGCTCGCATACGCTTTCACCAACCGGTATGACGACCTCTCGTTCCCTCTGCGTCAATGTCACTTTTTTCTCCCGGAAATCTATCACTGCTTGGTGTGGACCGAGAAAATCAGTTCCTAATAGTAAAGGCCACTGAAATTCTTTTACTACTGTTAATTCTATGTTAAAACACTGCCCTCCTATTTCTACGTCCTGCATCACACGACCGAGAGTTTTAAGCGGCTCACCATTTGCGGCGCACACGACACGTTTTTCTGGGTGCACACGAGTTCCTTTCACTAAATCACTTCTTATTAAACTAACAACGGCTCCTGTGTCTAAAATAATGGAAAAGTACTCACCCTCAATTTTCCCTCGAATTCTGAGGAGGTCGTCATCTGCCATGTCGCCCGCGGACGTTCCTCCTACTACGCTCGCGGGCCAGTGTTTGGCGCCTGCGTCCGTCCCTGGCTGGGTCCGGGTGCTCGTGACGGACACTGTGCTGCTCGGTGTCCGTAGCCCTGACATGCGTAGCACCTTGTCTTGGCCTTAGGACAGGCAGCGGCTACGTGCCCCGTCTCCCTGCACTGGTAGCAAATTGGCTTACCATCTCGTGTCCGTGATGCTTGGGAGAACGGTGATGGTCCTCCGCGATCGAACCGTGGACCCCGCTGTTCCGGCCTCGGCGGTCCCGCCGGTCCTCTGTTCCATTGTTCCCGCCTTGGTGGCCCTGTCTGCCCCCGGGAATACTCATTGCTCCGTTTCAAGCGTCGGACCTCTGCCCGTAGCTGGTCCAGTTCCTCCTCGATCCGCCTACCCGCGGCGCTCGCTCTCTCCCTTGATGCGGCATCCTCCCTGCCTGGACGGGGGCGTTCCTCTCGTACGGCGTCCGCTAGGCAGGCCGCCTCCTCCTGTAACCTAATATGTCCTAGGAGGCTTCCCACCGAGCGAGGTTGCCTGGGTACTATATTCATGAGAAGGTGGGGTCTGAGTCCCTTTATTATGTTTCTAATTACCTCTCGCTCTGTCATCTGGGGGTCTAATTCTTTGCAAAGTGCTTTTACATCGTAAAAATAGCTTTCTGCGGACTCGAACGGGCCTTGCTTACGGTCTCTCAGTCTTTTTTCTTTTAATTCGTCTGAAAACGTGCCCTTAAATGCGGCTTTAAATGATCCTACTAACTCCTCCCATTCTCCGTGAATCACACTTGTCTCACTATCGTACCCTTCTAGAGCTTGTAACCAACGGGCCGCTGTCCCTTCTAAGAAACATGGGAAGAGTCTGACTTTTGTTTCATTGTCCCACCCATTTGCTGCTGCTATTTTATTGAAATGACTTATGTAATGGACTGGGTCCTCTCCTTCTAATCCTCGGAACTTTTGTGGGGGAATGTGGTACTGTGCGCCTCTCGCTGGGCGAACCTCACCGTGCCTGCAATTTTCTCTGCCTGTCGTGCCTATTCTGCCGTCTTCGGAACTTTCTTGGCCTTCGCTGGGCGGTGGTTCTGATTCTGGTCTATTATCGGGGGACGCCATGACTTCAAATTGTATCCTACGTTCGTCCTCTATCTGGGGTTCTGCTGCGGTCCTAACCTCTCTTAGTTGCGGGCGTACTACCGAGAAAATTATAGGCTCTCTTCCTAACAACCGTCGACTACGTCGTTGATTCCCCGACATAACCAAAACATTTTTAAATAAGGCAATTTTAAACTATGCTCACTAAGTCTAAAAAAGAAAAAAGCACACAGAAACTACCACCAAAAGACATTAAAATCAAAAACACATCACAAAATCTTAAAACTAACTATTTTTACACACATTTACACACATTATGTAGGAAAGTACTACTTACATCTCCCTGGCTTCTATCGAGCCCTCCGGTATGGCCGCCGGCCCTGAAAATACCCGGCGCCTCCACCAAATTGTCGCATCCCTCTGGCGACTAGGACCCTCAAAAATGGGATCGAGGGCCGTACGTACTACAACCGGGTGGGTCGAGTGAAGTCAAAGAGCTTGTATCAAGTTCATAACGGGTTTATTACCGTCAATAGTACAAGACACAGAGTGCTCTTGGTCTCTCTAGGGCAGAGTTCCCTCTACTCGAATGGCTAGTGCATTCGAGGGTTAGTTCCAACGTTGGGCCAAAGACTGACAATTGTGTGGAGCGAAGCTCCAGTATTTATACCCAGAGTGCATCCTGTTTGTGTCGATGATGAACATCTGCCATTTGCGTCATTTGTTTGTGTCCTAAGTGGACACCTGCTATGTGCGTAAGAGTTTAACCGCGTTTTGCGTCAGTGGAAACCATGTTTCCTGTTATGCCACTAGGCAGCTGCGCCTGCTCTGCTCTGCGGTGGCAACCCTTCCGACTGGGCGTCTCCTTGAGCTCAGAGGGCAAGTGAAGGAGGCTACCTGCGTACTCTTTCTCGAGTCCGCACGTGCCAACGAGTTCGACCTGGGTGCGGTCGTACTTTAGTACGAGCGCACGCAGGAAGGACATTTATTACGAAAATAAAAGAAGAGTCGCGAAACGCGAGTCGCGCGCGAAGATTTGAAAGGCGTTAAATAGCTTGGACATAAAAAGGATACAACAATATTTCAGTATTAATCTCCACAGAGGGCGTTTAAATTGACGTATAAGGAAAGTGGACGTAAGCCGTACGTAGAGGAAACTTTACGGAGGTACGGGCGAGCTTAGTCTCTCTTTCAGTTCGTGAAAGAGGGAGTTCTGACCCTCCGATCGACATTCCGACACATTTCGTTGTCGGTAAAATTGGCATCATTGGTGAAAACCAATTGAGGACTCTTCTCGAGTCGCGAACGGGGCGTTTTGACGGCGGGGCTAACTAAGAACCACGTTCTCACGTCAAAACGGCGCCTTATTAGCGTGTACCCTTGGTCGTCTCGCTCACAAGTACCTGAATACGAGGGTTATTTGCCTCATTGCACTTTCAGGGAAAGTGAGTGGGTCCACTCATTAGGGAATAGAGCGTAGGATAGGGAAGAATCTGGGTTCGACCGTCTGTGCCCTGCCGCTTCGGCGGTAGGATCGGCCGGGGCTCCCGCATAGATTCTTCACAGAGTTACCATCCCAATAAAGAGTACGTGTAGGCGAGTCCTCAATCACGATGCCTTTACCGCGATCACCCGTACAGGGAAGCTCACTCAACTCGCGCGACCCTCGTCTCCAAAGTGCGAGCGAAAAGAGGATCCCGATTCCTGACAACTTAAGAAATGTTCTGTTCAAACCCGACAACGTCACTTCAAGGAAGGACGAAACGAGCAATAATGCTACAAAACATCATGACGAAGAATCAGTAATGGTTCATGACGAAATCTCGGCGGACTTAAATAGGTCTAAAACCCAAATATACGTTACTAATGAAGTAACTAGAAACGACGCAGGTCTTCGAAGACACGAGACGATGGGAAACATTTCATTCTCGAATGGCGCTAATGAAATAAATGAAGATGACAATGGTGCACTTTTTGAAACTACCGCCGCATCTAGGCGCAAGAGAAGGAGGAGGCACGGGAGCCAGGAAGAAACAGACCATAACGTCAATATTGACACGACAAACCGATATCAGGTGCTTGCGAGTCTTCCCAACGAAGGAGGTGGAAAGGATACAAGGACGATCCAGAATCAAACAAAAGGCCCTCCTAGGAGTAAATGGCCGCCACCAATTGTAGTGAAAAGAATACTAAACTCAACAGAATTCGTCATAAGAATTAGACAGCTCGTGAAAGACAAAACTTTTTTAATCAAAAAACTAAATGACGGTTCACGATTGCAATTAAAGCTTCGTGAAGATTACGACAGAGTCTATGACTTCCTAGAAAAATCAGGCGCCCAAAAATATTCCTGGCCTCAGAAAGGAGCGGGGGTGGCTAAATATGTCATCCATGGGTTAGACGCTGGTATGGACCTAGACTTCCTCAAAGAGGATTTACATCTAAAAAAAATCCCGTGCTTACAAGTTAAGCCAATTGGCAGAGATAACGCAGACATCTACTCAATGACAGTCCAAAAGGGCAACAATTTTAATCCCAAGATTTTAGAAAACGTGACGACTATCTGCAACCACTCGATTTCAATCGTCCCCTTCAAATACAAGACGCCGCAGCGCTGCTACCGCTGTAATATATACGGGCATGGATCCCGTCTTTGCACTCTGACTCCTAGGTGCTATACATGTGCAAAGGATCACGAAGGCAAGGATTGCCCGAAAGACAGCCCAATTAAGTGCTGTAATTGTGGTAAAGGACATGAAGCTTTTTCTACTGAGTGCGAAGTCTACCAGAAGGAAATGGAGGCATTAAACGCAATTGCTGACAGAAAACGAGAAAGAAGAGAAAGAAAACTATCGATGCGTGAAGAGATTACCGATCGTGAAACTCATAACAAGCATGCGACGGACGATCTGCAGTCACGCAACGAACGGAAGCAAACAAAAAGAGCGGATAAAATCCCTTCCGATAATGTATGGGAAAAAAGAAAAATTGAATTTGAACGTAGAAATCGGACGAGAAGGGACTCGAGTAAAATGGGCCCAGAAAAACCTGCGATAGACGAGGGGAGGCCGACCCCGAAAAACATTGACAAAGTGATAGAGCACGGAAATAACAATGACATGAAAGCGTTGCTTGAAGCCGTAACAAATATGACGACCATGCTAATGCAACAAATGACATTCATGCAAAGCATGATGCAAAAGATGACGGAGATGTTTGCCAAAATAACTAATTATGGCCCATAAAAACCATCGCTGCCAATTGGTCATTTCCCTGTGGAATGCGCAGGGAAACATTATCAACAAGACAGAAGAACTCGTTGAGTTTCTTTTAAAATATCGCACAAATGTGTGCCTAATTTCTGAAACGCACCTCACTGAAGGCAAGACATGGACAATTCCGGGGTTTAACATTTATAGAAAAGACAGACCGGGAAACACGGCGGCAGGAGGCGTAGCGATTATCATCAAAGAGGATATTTCGGCCCATATCCTCCCGTCAAATGACAATCACGACGCGCTCGAGAAAATTGGAGCTAAAGTCCATACTGATATGGGGGCGATCAATATCTATTCATGCTACCTACCGCCGAGAAAAAAGTTTGACCAGAGAGAATTTGAAAATTTTACTCTAAACGACGAACCGATCATAATTGGAGGTGATTTCAATTCGAAGCACCCATACTGGAATTGTCCAAAAACGAACGCCAATGGCAGGAAACTATATGATTGGACGAGCGAAAATGATTTTGACATAGTGGCCCCGACCGAACCTACTAGACTTCGGGGAAATAGCATCATTGACTTCGTGATTACACGTAATATTTACAGACGCAAGAAAGCAACTATAGTCAATGAGTTGACAAGCGACCACTTCCCGGTCTTGACTTATATTGGCACTATGCCAATTTTACAACTTGACAACAAACAAAGATATTGTTACGGCCTAGCTAATTGGCAACTGTTTCACGATGCAATAACAGAGTATATTAAGTCTAATAACGAAGTGTGTGACGTCACCACCGAACATATTGACAAACTTGTAGAAACTCTCGAGAAGGCTCTTAAACTGGGAATGGAAAAGGCAATACCTAAAAAGAAAAAAAGGCCAGTGGAATACCTACGACTCACGGACGAAGTTAAAGACTTAATAAAAAGACGAAACTACGTTCGTAGAAAATATAATGACATAGGCACGAGAACCTTAAAAAGAGAACTTAAACAGCTCAATAAAGAAGTGAAAAGAGAAATTAAAGAGTTACGAGTTGAGAAATGGAGGAATCAACTTGAAAACCTCAATGCGAAAGACGGCTCAATTTTTAAACTAGTTAATAGACTAAGAAAAAAGCCGAAAGAGGACCCTATAATTGAAAATAAAGACGAAGAAATAGTGACGCCGGCTGAAAAAGCAAAATTTATGGGTGAGATTCTGGCGAAAACATTTACACCGGGAAAAGTCGGTCTAAAAACGCCAGTTTTTAATCTTAACAAAGACGAATGGCAGCAACAATTGGCCACAGAAGAGATACCGGTTGTAAAGATGGACGTGTTAAACGAAATCCTAAAACATTTACCGACTAGGAAGGCAACTGGCGAAGACGGCCTCCCCAATGAAATAATAAAAATAATGCCAGATGAAGCTAAAAACCTATTCATAGATATAGCTAATAAATCCCTCAAACTTGGCTACTTCCCGAAGATTTGGAAGACATCCGTAATCAAATGCATTCCCAAGAAAGGAGGAAGGAAGATAAAGCCGGGTGACTTTCGTCCAATCTCCCTTATTTCCAATCTTGGGAAACTATTAGAGAGATGTGTGTCAAGACACATCACATCGATCATTGACGACATGGACCTTCTCCCTAAAGATCAATTTGGCTTCAGGAAGGGGAGGTCCACGACACACCAAGTACATAAGGTCCTCAATTACATTTCAGACTCGTTTAGAAAGAAAATGGTGGCCATAGGAATTTTTCTTGACGTAAGCAAAGCCTTCGACAAAGTATGGCATGATGGCCTACTGCATAAATTAGAACAGAGAAATTTTCCCAGATGGTGTCTCTTATGGATTGACTCGTACCTAAAAAACAGGACGTTTAAAGTTAATTGGAACGGAAATCTCAGTGATGAGAAGAAAATTTGCGCAGGTGTTCCACAGGGTTCAGTTTTAGGCCCGACTCTTTTTAACTTATACATGACAGATTTCCCAGTGGATGAAAACTGGATGACGGATCGCGCTTTGTACGCCGATGACGTTTGTCTCTTGGCAAAAAGCAAGAAATTGACACTGGCAAAAGAATACGCCCAAGATTCACTCGACCAAGCCATAAAATGGTACAAAAAATGGCGGCTGGAGTTAAACCAAAAAAAGACCCAGGTAGTTGCCTTTCACAGGCCGCGCATTAATATTGACACTGGCAGTTGTCTACGAATTGGACAACAGCCGATAGCATGGCAAAGAAATGCAAAGTACCTCGGCGTAAAAATTGACAACAAGCTAAGCATGAAAGATCATGTCACCCACATAGTAAGCAAGACTTTTATGACACGGGCTAATCTCGCGGGCATATTAATTAACCCGGAGACGCCCAAGGAAATTAAAATACAAATATACACTACGTATATCAGACCGGTAATCCTTTACGCGGCCCCCGCATGGAGTGGTTTATTGCGCAAAGAAACAATTCGAAGACTGGAAGTCAACGAGAGAAAATGTCTTCGATCGATATTTTCGTTGAGGCACTACACTAAGAACGAAGATGTTCTCAAGATATGCGGACTAACCACGATTATGGAGGTCATCAAAATACAGAGTGCAGAATACAATAGAGGGACCTCGACGAGTGAGCACGAAGAAATTCGTAATCTCGTATTGCAAGGACAAAGCTGACGTCAATCAGCTGCTGCCGTAGCGAAACATGCGCAAAGCATGTTCGAAGTTTAGCGGGGAGCTAATGAAAGACATGGGGGAAAAGTGTGACGTAAGCATACCAACCCCGAAATATCTGCGATCTCCCAGAGATCGCAGAAAAAGACACGCTGAGAGTACGTAGAGACGCTGCTGGGACAGAAAAAAGGGTCCGTACACAAGAGGGATGCCTGTGATATACGAAGAGGCAGAAGTCTTCTCTTTCAGCCTCTCATTTCTCGTCAAAATGAAGAGAAATGAGAGGCAGAGGATTTAAGGACAGAGTGAAGGAGCATAGGTCTAGTTTTATTAATTGTGACGATAAATCCTGTCTCGCTAAACACTTGTGTGATTTTAACCATTTCAGTATATTTGACATGGAAGTTTTACACCATCTTGACGAAGGGGCTAAGCTGGAATTCATTGAGCAATATGAAATCACTCATAGCCCGGCTAAGTAAGTTATGTAATGATGTTGTTTTTAATGATCGATCGCCTTTGTTAAACCTTGTTCTCCCTCCCGTCCGACAATATGATGACCATGCCTCCTGACCTTCACCACCAACGGCTTTTCTGTGTTTTACCCCCCCCTCCCTTTTCCTCTTGTGTTCCCCCCCCCCCCTCTGTGACTTAATCCCCCCCCCCAACCCCCTCGCCTACATCCCGGGGTATATATGGTGGAGTTTCTGAGAAAGTTGTACCTTGATAATGGCCATTATGTGCCGAAACCTTGGTCGATGGTGTATTCTAACTGTGGTTTATAATATACTGTGTGGAAAATTTACCAATTTTGTTTTATTTGAAATAGAAAAACCAATCTTATCTGAATTATCATTTGATCTCGTGACTGAATTATTAGCCGTAAAAACAGTAACTATTGGCACGCATTCTTTCGTGATAAATTCCTTACTCAGATTTATAACAATCTTTTACATTTTATTTGCTATTTAAATCTCCTTTTCTGCCAAAAATGAACTTGAGATCGAAATATATAAAAATAAGTGTAATTATCTAATATAGTCATAAACTCAACTATTAAATCACTTTCCATCATTTTAATTTTTAACGAGCTTTCTTCTGGCTGTATCAATTGGAAAACTGATTCTTTTTTTATCCAAATATTGCAAAAATCATCACATTAAAAAGTGTAAGTTTTTTCAAATATGAAATCTTGATGACATCATTTTTTTCATTTTACCAAAAAAAGGAATTTCATCGGAAGCCTACAAGCTTTAATATGGAACTGCAAGTTTTTCAAAATGTTAACATTATCCATGGAAAATAAAAAAAACCTTTTTTTCTGATTGATGACGGAGTTGGTTTTATTTAGGTCCTCAAAATGGCAAGACAAGGAAAATTAATGTGGTTCACGTATTTTGGACCAAATTCGCTGTCGTGAAATATTTAAAACTTAGTTTCATATTAAAAAAACCGATGGCTCATTCCCTTACCGTCATAAGAACACGCTAGCAGGGAAAGGAGCTTGTTCAAGCATTCTATTAATGAGAAATGTATGTAGCTTTGCTACTTAATAAACTCTTACTCGCAGTACGTAGCAGAGAATACTAGGCATTATTTCTTTTTGAAACCGAAAATGTTGAGAACTCGGCTCAAAGTTTGATGGTTCTTGTAACACAGATATTCCATTAACTTTCTGGACACGGCTAGATAAAGCGGTTCTTCGTTGCGACTGCTGGCATAGGCAAGTGTATCGCTATTTTGATATCCTAGATGCTCACTTTTACGATACACTTGAGGGATATGCTGTGTCGTATCCATTCCGGTGATAAGTGCTTTCTCGATGAGTTCATGTTGCATTAAATTTGCCACACGAAAATACACTCAGCTAAGGTTGCAACTTCTCTTTCCTTTCTGATTACAACTAATCTGAATGAAAGAGAAAATGCATCCAGGTGGAATGGTTTCATATGTATTTAAAATAAAAAATATATGTTCGTTGGATTATCCACCCATAAATTTAATTGAACGCTTTTGAATTGATTAAACCTATAAATATCTTAGCTACAGGTTTAAAATTTTTAAATAAACTATAAAACGCGGCAGTTCATCCATCAACTTGAATAGAAGTGCATGTCAATGTTATATTATTTCAAAGGCGAATGCCTAAAATATTACTTCCCGGGCTAGTACTTGGCACAAATAGTGGAATAACATGAATGTGTTCTTAATAATACTTTTAAAAAATCCAAGGAAGCGCTTGCATGAGTGAGGTGATACCAATAATACGTAAAATATTACACTTATCGTTGAAGACTTTTAGAGGTGTGATACAGGTTCAATTTTTCCGATGCGATCCAGTATTTATTAAAATGCAAATCATTCGTTTCAAATCGATCAATATTTCCATTTATTTTAAGATAGCGGCGCATGGAAATCGGAGTTAACGTAATTCTTTGCCCTCGGGTTTTTGTAACTATTAGATTTACCGTAAATTTGGTTATTCGGCAACTTGCCAATCCAAAGTTTGTGTGTTCAAATCCCGGCAATATCGCCAATTTTCGAGTGTCATGGGACTGAGGCATGAAAAAATAGAATGGTTGTCGTAATTGTCATTAATTCGATAATGTGCTTGGCAGCCTCTAGTACATTTGCGACGAGGTGGAAAATCCTTATCTGCTAATACTTAGGTCACGCATTCAAGTAGATCCTGTACTTGTTTATCACTAAAAATACAAATATGTGACGTGATATGTAAAAGGGGCTAGGGTTTGGTGTAATGATGAGAACACTACCTACTCTCATATCGTGGGTACATTCCCCAATACTGATAATACTCCCAGTACTGCTAAAGACTTCTCTGTGGAATCCCAAATTCTGCTGACAGGAGAGAATTGCAAGTTCAGTACTCATCCCGTCGCGTCGCATTGGACGTCAAATTGTCGTTCCCTTGGCGTATTGAGTAAATAGTCAGCTAAATCCAACGAAGGGTATCTCTTCACACCCCTGACTCATACAGTCCAACACTATCCATCTATTTTAAGAAATATAACTGAAAATGCTAAAAATAGTTATTGCTTTAATAACTGAACGTGACAATGACCATGAAATAAATCATTCTTACAGACTAAATTGATGACCCAGATCAAAATACAAAGGCAAGCAATGTCAATGATACTGTTTAACATGAGCTCTGCATATTCCTCCACCCTCCATTTCTGAATGCTGAAACTGACCTCTGCTATTGGCCACTTTCTCAAGTAACCAGCCAGATTTTGATAGGTAAACACTCTTACATAAATAATGAAAGATGATAATTATTCATTCTTATGAGCCTGGGGGTCAGTAAATACCTTTATCTAAGCATTTCATAGCTCGAATGCAATTAATATTCAGCATTATATATATATATATATATATATAAATAAACTAATATAACATATATATATATATATATATCATTGGAAGCTTTCACGAGCGTGAACACAATTATATAAAAACTTTGTCACAAGTGTGACTAAAATGAAAACACATAAAAAGACACTCACACGGGTTGTAAATTTTTCGGTTGATCGCCACCACCTTCTTCAGCGAAAGGTATAGGAAGAATTCCTTTCATTCTTCCTATACCTTTCGCTGAAGAAGGTGGCGGCGATCCACCGAAAAATTTACAACCCGTGTGAGTGTCTTTTTATGTGTTTTCATTTTAGTCACACTTGTGACAAAGTTTATATATATATAGCTTATGTTTATATATATATATATATATATATATATATATATATATATATATAAAAGGAAAGGAAATAAATATAAAATTATATGCTAGCAACAAGGCGTTGAGGTTGGGGTAGGATAGGAAAGTAAATCAGTGGACACTCACTGGCAGATGATCCATGACGACACCGGTGTCCACTGCTTAGGGGTAGCTTTCGGGCTAAGGACCCTTCTTCAGCTGGAGGAGATTCACTACTAAGGAGTGTCACACTGGAGTTAGGAGTTTAGGGTATGTCTTGGTACGGGGTTGGTTGTTGGGGAAAGGGGATTGTTTGGAAGGAAGTGCAGGGGGGGTGGAATGGGAGGAGAGGGAGCTAGCGAAGATTGAGTCCGGGAGGGCAGGTTGACTTTAAAATGGAAATATAAGAGAGCTCCCAGTGGCGGAGCTCTATTATGGGTGTGTCGGGTGGGAGGGCGCGGATTATTTTAATATGAAAGCAGTTGTTGAAGGAGAGGTTATGCGAGTTAGCGTGCCTAGCTACAGGCAACTGCAACTGTTGGATCACGCTGCTCCTGTGATTGTTTACCCGCATATTTAAAGGTGTGCTGGTGAGGCCAACGTAGAAAGCCTGGCAGTGCTTGCAGGTTATAAGATATATAACATTACTCGAGGAGCAGTTTCCCCGCGTAAGTATTTGATATGTGACATTCGTCACCGGAGTAGAGAAGAAACGGGAAGAGGTGTTGATTGGGCAAGTGAGGCAACGGGGTTTGTTGCAAGGGTGAGAGCCAATAGGGGAGAGATTGGTAACACTACTTGCAAGTGAAGTTTGACGGATCTCACGGATCCAAAGACTATTTTGTAGATTGGGAGGGCGACGAAAGAATAGCACGGGAGGTCTTTGAATAAAGGAGGAAGTTGAGGGGGAAGAGGAGGCGAACACAGGGTTTGGTGGGGAAGATGAAAATGAGTCAAATCCAGACAGAAAAAATTTCACCTTCGTTTGTGGTGAAGGTCAGGAGGCATGGTCATCATATTGTCGGACGGGAGGGAGAACAAGGTTTAACACAGAGGCGATCGATCATTAAAAACAACATCATTACATAACTTACTTAGCCGGGCTATGAGTGATTTCATATTGCTCAATGAATTCCAGCTTAGCCCCTTTGTCAAGATGGTGTAAAACTTCCGTGTCAAAAATACTGAAATGGTTAAAATCACACAAGTGTTTAGCGAGACAGGATTTATCGTCACAATTAATAAAACTAGACCTATGCTCCTTCACTCTGTCCTTAAATCCTCTGCCTCTCATTTCTCTTCATTTTGACGAGAAATGAGAGGCTGAAAGAGAAGACTTCTGCCTCTTCGTATATCACAGGCATCCCTCTTGTGTACGGACCCTTTTTTCTGTCCCAGCAGCGTCTCTACGTACGGCTTACGTCCACTTTCCTTATACGTCAATTTAAACGCCCTCTGTGGAGATTAATACTGAAATATTATATCGTCGCTTGATGGGTTAAGATATTTATTTAGAAATGCATAAAAGATATCTTATGTGGCATTAATGGCTGAATAGCACCACATTATAACTTGATATGCTCTACATGCTACACATTAGTGATTTAAATCTTAGGATTTGAATCGATCAATTAAAAAATTGGAGTGAGGTTGGTGTGAACCCAGGAACTGTCTATTTACACGGGCCAAAATCCAAGAAACGCCGCTTCGACCTGATGACGCTTACTGTAACGAAGGAGATACTGTTGCTTCTGCAAAGCCAACATACGCACAGTGGTACACCTGAGGATGAAATCTAACACATCAAGCTATTTGAGTTTGCTCCTCAGTTGTTCGTCATTCTGACTTGTCTCTTAGACTTTCAAGATTCTTCTTTAATAGAAAAGAAACCAGTTCCTGGTGTGTCCCACGTGGAACAGTTAATAGGTGCTACAACGCGCATTTAATCATCTTCACCCTGGTAATATTCCAACACAATTAAGTGTAAATCACCTCGCGTAAAATATATTAATATAAATTATATATATATGAAATATCAAATCAAAATTGCATAGAGGTGTGTGAAATTTCGTTCAGAAGAGGTATTTATTTCCTAGAACCTATAATGAAATTGACTCGTAATATTTTCCCCGAACAATGGTCGAGTTTCCGTAGGTATATGAGCGGCCAAGGGGTGAAGCTTAACGTGATATTAAGGGACTTTTGTATTAATAGGTAGCATAATAACCCCTTTTGCAAGCAAACTTTATTCTGGTGGAAAAAGATCGTGAAGAAATAAAAAAAATAATTAGTTTGCTGCGATAAAAGATGAGGAAAAATATAATATGATGGAGATGAAACATTATCACAAAAGTCTAATTTTCCTGGACTTTACCAGATGTTTTTAGATTCATTAGCATAGCCTTGTAATCGGTAAACAGGAAATACAAATAATTCAGGAGTCCTACATACATACATCATAAAGTTACATACAATTTCATTACGTTATAGCCGTCTTGAATTAATTTCTAAAAATCTATGTAAGTGTTTATATATTAAGGTTTTTGTAAAGCTTAAAATAGATGTTTCGCATAATTGCGCAGAAGCATGGTAATTTAAACGAAAGAAATTTGACTACGATCTGTTTAACTGCATAAATGAGTGCCGCAGAGATAGTAAGATGGCAGAGAAAGAACATGAATTAAGTATTTATTTCAATTGTTGCGGTTATGTAATGGCAACAGAATAGGTAACAAAAAGGGAAATGAATCCCGAAAGCTGTCATAAAGAGGTGCCTGCTCGGTGAGGACAGAAAATAAGAAAGAGGTACATATTCAATTTTAGTTGGGATAAAATATGTGGAAGCGAAGAAAGCGAGGGAGCAATTAATGTAGAGAGAAATGCAGCATTTATTAGGCTTTTGTTTGGTTTGAAATCTAGATTCAGACATTCTTTAGCGATGGAGAACTTCCAACGAACACGATTGATTTTTCGGTCGAACGATGTCCTCAAAATGCTTTGCATGCCTTCTATACGTGAAGTTTCACGTACATTTATGCCGGCTATTTTTTCCTTATTTCCGCATACTCATTCTATACGGAATAAGCGTAGGCTTTTAGGGATAGGTATCCCAATGAATTACCTTTCTACGGTAACATTTCGTGGGCTACGGATTCATCCCTCATTTGGCAAGGAGTAAGCCCACTTTTCTCGTCAGTATCACCATCTCTGCTCTCTGATTTTTCATCAGACCCACAACGTTCCCGCAGACACCCCCTCCGCCAGTTCCTTGTCATTTCTCCCTTGCCTTATACGCGCCGCGGAACGGATCTTTCAATGAACAAAGGGATCCCTTTCAGTCTACATTGAATCCACTTCGAAACTTCAACGAGGACCGCCTACGGTCTTTCCTTTCGGATTGCGTTACTTTGCCCTTTTCTTTTCTCAAGTACCTTCTCCTCAACACATCTTCGCATTCGTGAGATACTTGCCATGGAACACAGAATGTGGCACACCCCAGGCTTGACGAACATCCAAATGAATGTCGATTCAAAGTCAGCGCGATTTATGATGAAGAAAAGGAGACAATTAAACACGGATTAGGGTCATTGTGTTCACTGTTAACCTTTCTGTCGAATTCTTCCATTTCACAGGGTGGTTATGCAGTATAATAAGTTGGTCCTTCACCATGGCCAATGTATTTTATATATTCGTGTAAAATGATATCTGAATCACATTCAGCCTTGTAGCTTCACTGTGTTAAATGCAAATTGGAAATACGAGGAAATGGTTTAGGTGCAAAGAACTTCATTAGAGATCAGTATTTTTACCAGTTCACCTCACATCTTACCAATAACTCAAATTTATCAACGCATTTCAATAATTACTTAATGTTTCTTCTATATTTTTCCTAGCAAAAAAATAGTAGTTCGCTCATCATTCGGAATAGTTACTGCAACACTCATTTTGGTACATTTCAGAACATTCAAGGGCCATCGGATTGATTTATACCCAACCAAATGGCAGTTATAAACGACATATTAGGGAAAATAAGCTCGTGTGAGCTAAAACTCGGGTAAACCCATGTAAGAAAGCTCTTTAAAAACATTTTCGCATTCGTTATGATTAGTTTACCCTGAAATACCTACTTAATTGATGTAGCATTTTATGGTTGACCTGAGTAAAAGGTTTCATTTTATCCTCGAACGCTGGAAATGTATTTTTATACCAAACGTTTCAGAATATCTGCAATTATTTTTTGAACTAGGAACGCTTCTCTGTAGATATTCTGAAACATCTACCGACCATATTCATGCATGCTTGTGGGACCGTAATGTCAACCAACATCACTAAGCGCAGCTCTGTTTCTCATGCAGTTGCACTTACATGGTTTATGAGTTAACCTAGATAACATTTGATAGGATGAAATTCACCTAATGATTTTCTTTAATGCTGATTCAATGATTTGTAATAATGATTCAAACTGCATGTTGCATGCAGAACTGAATACCTTAGATGATTTTAGCCCTGCATGTTGCATGCAGAACTGAATATCTTAGATGATTTTAGCCCTACATGGCTGCATTAGTTTTACATTATTTTTCCTGATGCCATATCCTTCCGTATTTAATTTTTCCTCCTTAATCTAAGCATTTCTTCATACATTTTTTTCATATCAAATGCCTCAAATATTTCTCCTGTTCAGAATTTATTCCGCCCCTCAAGCACGCAAAGTATTTGGTTTTATTCAACTTACAAAATATGCCCTTCATTTTGGTGGATTATGTTTAGTTAGTCTCTGTGCATACGCATAAAAAGTCAATTCCTCTTCCTCCTGGGACGTCAGCCGTTTCGTTTTCCGCCGCCTGTGATTGGCTTTCCGCTTTTCCGCGTCGTTTTCCGTCCATGAGAATCGAACTATACACGGCGTAAGCGGAACCGGATACCTGCACCTCTCCCCCTATCCTCTCCCCACCCCCTCAATACTCACCCCTATGGGGCTGCATTAGCACACCGGCCACAGAACCGGGGGATGGGAAGGGAGCAGGAGAAGGTGGAGGGCGACGGAAGATACCCCGAAGTGGGATATCCCAGGAAGTTTCACATTCAAAATAAGAAACCGTTCGACAGAATAGAGATAGTGAGATGAATTTATCACCATTTTTATGCGAAACTTTCAGAAGTATGGAGAAAATACGTATGAAGTCGTAATTGTCTATGAGAGACTGAGAAAAGTATGCAAATTATGAACTTTCTACCGAATACGAAGAAAAACTGCCAAACATACTTTTAAAATAATGTCAATGTAAACATTGCAGTGTTTTAGCATAATCATTGTAATATATAAAAATTCAAGTTATGAAAAAAGTTTTTTTTTTAACTGAAAGTAATTTTTCTTCGTATTCGATAGAAAGTACTTGATTTGCATACTTTTCTCAGGCTCTTATAAACAATTACGGCTTTATACGTATTTTCCCCATGCTTCTCAAAGTCTAAGCCTTACAATGGTGTTAAATTCATCACAATATCTATATTTTACTTTTATTATTTTTTATAAGTTCTTAGATTTTGAAAGTGAACTTACCTTAAAATCCCACACTTCGCCTCAGCGGAGTCGTGTGTTTGGACGACGAGTGATGTAGATTGAGATGGAGCACGTGAATCAAGATTGCCAGCCATCTTTCCGCGGAGTCTCCTTTCCAAAATCCCTGCCGGATCTATCGAGAGCCCCTAATACCATTCAGGGACTGACATCTCAGTGTTTCTTTCGACTTATTAACCTTGCTAGCAACATTGATCCGTCCATCCTTGAGTGTATTGTCAGTCATCGGTATCGAATGAAGCTAAAAATTAACAATGTCTAGTGGGTGTTGTTGGAATGACATATTAGCAGTTGATGTTAAACTACTGCTACTATTGTTACCAAATGTCTTTTATAATGGCTAACCAGCTAAATGGCTAACCAGCCCGTCTATCGTTTGGGATATCCGGTTACGACTACCTCTTAAGCTAGATTTCCGGCGAACTTCGACCCTTGGATGATCTTGCGATCGTGAATATTGTATCAACATTATTATTCACTTTTATTTTTCACCTATATCATTTCCCGGACAATATTCGTTATCAGTACTATGCACATAACTATGTAGTTGACTTTAAACCTGAGCTCAGGTGAAATCTCGGTTGGGGAATACAGCATACTTCACCACTAATGTATCAGGAATTAATTATTATTCCAGAAATATTAGTAGTTGTTTATAACCAAGATGATTCTTAAACAAGCCGGGCCATAATTAACGGTAATTAATAAGAATTTTAGATCATTTGATTGGAAGTTGAATGCATGTGTATACTGGTATTGTAACCAAAAGTAAAAATTGTATCACAACTGGTACTTGATGGCCAATTTAAACATGGCTTACATTACTTAAAATGCATACTATTTAAATCTTTTGACCAGATTTGACCTTTTGAGATACGAATGAATTATTTTAACCCTCTGAAACAAAAAAAGTATTCACCCTGGGCTTAACTATTGGAAACATGGTTTCCTGTTTGCATTAACTTGAACATTTATTCGGTTTTAAAATTATCCTAGGGAAGCGAAAATACTATGAAGTTTCCAAACATATATTTTTAAATATTTTTGCTAGATTTTCACTCTGCGCATTTTGTCATTTCTTAACATGCTCTCTTTTCAGCCAATCATGAATGTATTTTGGAAATCACTATGCGATAACATTTAGGACTCGAAAAACTGTTTGTCCAAAGTGAAACTCGAATGAGCTGGATAGTATAATGAAATTTTGGGACAATAGCAAAATATTTCAGGGCGGCTTTCAGCTACTATCACTAGTGTTTATTTTTCCGGGTTATTAAAGTAATTCAATACTGTGCAACTAATATCCGTTTTAAAAATATTTATTTTTTTAATATCATGTACAATATTTTATATACATTCTTGTGTCTAAAAATATTAAATAGATCTGTTAAAGAATATTCCTAATAAGCATTTCTGCGAAGTTATTTCATTTGAAGTATTTGGTGGCGCCATTGAAATCTCTTTCCTCGGAATGAAACCTACATATTTCCAATAGGGTTTTACGGAATTAAGAATATACAACAAGGTCTTGATTTAATTAAGTCCAGCTTAAGATATAGAGCTTTAGAACCCATTCTATTATTTCGGCCTTAGAATATACTTACCTGTTAAATCTGAATTCTAAATAAAATGAGTTTTCAAGCAGGTAAGAATGTGTTCAAATGAATATTCATACCTCTAGCTTTGGCTAAAGCTTAAATAACTAATTAAAGCATATTTATTCCCCAACGACAACGTAATAAAGCATTATTTTTAAGATTTATGAGACACATTATCTATTTGAACATTTTAACTCTATTTACTGAGTTCTATTGATAATGCAGTACAATATCGTGTCTCAATACTTTAAAAAACGTAATAACTCACCCTTCTATTTTTCTTCTAGCATAAAAATACTTGATTAATTTAAAAAAAAAACAGTTTACTGGGAATTATTTAAGAGAGAGCTTGTAAATTTATACACTAAAAATATTTCACATTTTGGAAATAATATGACTGACTGGGGCCAAGTTGAATAATATAAACATTTTCGGGCTTGTAATGGTAATGTTGAATCCCTAAAAGAGTGAGTCGTTGGATGGAGTTAATATAACTTACAGAATCTTAATTTAGGGGCCATTTAATCTACAAATGACTCATTTAATCCCAAGGATAATATTCTCTCTCTCGTCTCCTATGTTCCCTTATCCACTGAGTCGCTCCTTCCTCAATTCCATGGACTTTCTGGTCCCTTCCGCGTCGGATATCCTCCCCAACACCTTTGACTTCCGTTTGCGCGAATGCTCAAAGCGAGAGTTTGACCGAGTCCTTTAATCTTGCTTCGGTGAATCCCAATGCATTAAACATCTCCAACTCCAATGAGGGTTCAAGTAGAAGTGTAATGAGGAAAAGGATGAGGAAGGAAGATAACGATTGTTAGAGAGAGGGAGAGGTGAGGTTAAACCTCTCAAATTCCCCAAATTGGACCCTTTTGTCTCTTTTTTGATCAAATGCAAGAGAATGGTGAAACGATGGAAAAAATAAGCCCATGGCAAGGAAACCACCATTATTCATTCATAAAGGGATTTGTGATCTTTCTATACCTTCGAGGTCCCATTTGGCAATCGTTGAGACAAAACGTCTTTCTTCTCGTGGATTACGAGGCATTCAAAAGGAAAACTGAGGGAGATATGCCTTAGTTGAATATAAAACGTTAGTCCTCACCAATCTAGTCAACCCTAGGTACCCTTCTCTTTCAAGGAAATGAGTAAGCGAAAAGTTGTGGTGGATAGAACTCCATTTTAGGGTTTTTTTTCCCGAGTGTAGCGCAGGTTTTTCAACAATATGCTTATGGGTATTTGGTTGCGATGAGGCAGGCACACAGAATGTAGTATTTCGTCCACTTCGTTGGGCTCTAGACTACAAATCTTTAGGCGCAATCGGTATAGAATGAAGGTGTTATCGACTCCGGGTTTTCAACTTGTTTATTCCCTCAGTAAACTCTTTTCAATTCTCCCTTATCATCCAACTCATCAAAAAGATGCTATAATTGATCTCAGTCGCTTCCCCTATATCCCACGCCCTTACGTTGGCTCGTTGAATTCGTAGGCCCTCACAACTATTCTCTCTTCGGAGGATTTACGTGTGACGTCCCTCGGAACCTTCCATCCGGAAAGATGCCATCCACTATAGTCACTCTTTCCGGCTGAATAAAATGTATCGTTGACAGGAACAAAGAACTATGATCGAGCTTGAAAAAAATCCTATTTTCTTTGGAATAACAGCTGATCCAAAAGGTGAAAATTCATTTTCCTAAATAAATTATCATATCATTTAATTATAAAGTTATAAAAATTGGTATTCGTCATCATTCAATCGATTAAAAATTTCAATAGATGGCCTTGCATATAAATGAAATTTAAAACCTAAATCAGTGAATTCATGGTATGTATTGTATTTAGTGGATAGGTGACCGGATTTAGAAAATATATACACATATAATGTAAACAATTTGCTTTTACTAGGCGTATTGTAAAGCTATTGGGTAAAAAATATTTATTTATTTTTTCTATTTTATTAAGAATTTCGGATTTCCATTACGATGATTAAGTTTTATTTTCGACACGTAAGTGTTGTTATTTAGATTTAAAAGCGGATTAGTGGCGGTTATTGACAATAGCAAGCCCGAAATGAAACGATTTGCACTGTTGCAAATACCATTTTTGATTTTGGCATGTCTTTTTATGTTTGTAGGAATATGATTAAAATGCATCGTTTATTTAGCTCTTTGCCATTATAAATTCTTCAATAAAATTAATGAATGCTTATTTACTCTTACTTACTTACTCCTGTGGCCATTGGAAACCTAAATGGTCCTTTGCTCCTCGCCAACCACCACTCGCATCCATGCCCTTCTGTCCTCTGCTGTGTCTCGAGTTGAGCTCCCATTTGTTTCAGATAATTCTTCACTTCGTCGCTCCAGCGCATTCTTGGTCTCCCTGGTGGTCTGGTTCCCTCCGGTTTTCCTTTCCATATCATTTTTAACATGGTGCTGTCACTTCTTCTAAGGACATGGCCTAGCCATCTTAGTAGTCTGCTCCTGGCTATACCCACAATATCTGATCCTTTGTATAGTTCCCTCAACTCTTTATTCTTCCTTAATCTCCATGTCTCTCCCTCTTTAATGGGGCCAAATATTCGTCTCAACACTTTGTTTTCAAACGTTATCAGTTTTTTTGGTGATTTTTTAGTTAGCGACCATATTTCGGAACCATACAGCAATACTGGTTGGACAATTGTTTTATAGATACGAATTTTTGTGTTTCGTGATAGGAGTTTGCTCTTCAAATGTTTTACTAGGCTCCAGTAGGTTCTCTCAGCTGCCGCAAGTCGGGTGAGAATTTAGATCTCCTCTTTGCTGTTATTTGAAATTGTTACCCCTAAGTACTTGAAATGATTTGTTTTTTGAACTTATAATTGAGTATTTCTAAATAATCCTCTTCCTCTTCATATCTGCTTATTTTCATGTAGTTGGTTTTGCCTTCATTTTTTGTAGGCCCACTTTCTTGGCTTCCGTTAAAAGTATTGTACTTAATTCTTTAAGCTCTTCTTTATTTTCGGCCACAATCACTACATCGTCTGCAAAGGCCAACAGATTAATATTTTCTGGAATCCTGGCTCCTCCTGGACCATTTCTGGTTCTCTTTAGCGCCTCTTCCAATGCTATGTTAAGGAGGAGGGGTGACAAGCCATCTCCCTGTCTCACTCCTGTGCTTATTTCAAACGTATCAGTGTACTCTTTTCCAACCTTGACTTTTCCTTTAGACTCACTCACACACATTTTTGTCAATCTAATAACTTTTTCAGGAAATCCACATTTCTTTATTATTGTCCAAAGTTTTTCTCTATTCATCGATTCATAGGCTTTGCTGAAGTCTATAAACATAAGGAATAGATCATTATTATATTCCCTATATTTTGAGGCCAGCTCTTTCAGAATAAACATTTGATCTGTTGTTGATCTCTCTTTCCTGAATCCCGCCTGGTGGCCTCCTATCATCTCCTATCATCAATGAATGCTACCTCACTTAACTTATTCTCTTATGTGCAAAATGCCAAGTTTATACCACTATGACAGGTCCTACCTAAGTGAGTGTCCGAAAATGTTCGAGGACACATTGCCATGCTCAAAACGATTAAAATGTACTTTAAATTAAATTCTACTTCTATTACATGTATTTTTAACTTATTTGTTTGTTTAATTGCACAGTGCATTCTTCAATTGCATGTTAGAAGTCCTGTATTTCATATAAAGTAAACAGACACTCTAATATAGTAAAGGATTTGGTTCTTTCTCGGCGAATGATATTAATAAATAATTCTCGGGTTTCCAGCCGAGTAAGATTTTGGGTTGCTGACGTTTCGATGGAATAGTATTTCTCCATCGTCCTCAGAGCAATAAAGCTTGCAGGGCATTCAGCCCCTGCGCTTATATAGCCGTCTCATCCCATTGTTTTCTCCTATTGTCCGTTATGTTCGAATTAACGGCTTTCATTCTCTGCTAAGGATGTACCCAGAGTCTCGATTTAATGTGTTATCTTCCAGCCTGATTTCAACGGCCTCTTTAAGGAGACGATGATCCCAATAACCATTTGCTTTGGAGACCAAGCGAGCCTCATCGAAGGAGATGATGTGAGCTTCCGATATGTTCAGCCAAGGCGGACTTTTCCGGGTGGAACAACCTAATACACCTCCTGTGCTCTTTTAATCGGGTCTCTATCGTGCACCCGGTCTCTCCAATGTATATTTTTCCACACTGACATGGGATACTATAAACTGCAAGTGATTTGAGTCCCAATTCGTCCTTGACTCGCACTAAATCGCCACGCAGTTTTTTCGGTGGTTTATGAATTGTTTCGATGTTCCATTTCCTTAGGATCCTAGAGATTTTTCCGGCGACGGTTGAAACATACGGCAGACAAGCTCTCACGGTTGGTTTTTTCCTTTTTGGGAGACATTTCAGGGCTGAGGAGACTATCAAACGCGGATTTTCTTGTAATCGCGACTTGCTCTTTTCAGGACCAGCGAAATCTCTGAGGACGACGGAGGAGTATTCCATCGACACGTCAGCAAACGAAAATCTTACTCGGCTGGACACCCGAGAATGTTTTATTAATTAACTCTTATATAGTGTTTTGTTCACCTGAAGAAATTTTGGATAAATACAGAAATTTGAAAAATAAAATTGGATGCGGTTTAATTTTCGGAAAATATTTTCCTTTTTTGGCAATCGATTATTTTCGTCGTGAGCACTTCTGACAGAGTCTGATAATCAGACTGACTGAGAGACACCACAAAGGGAAACTGCAACGTAACGTAGTGCATTTCACTTTGACTCCATATCTACGTAATAAATAACGCGATAAAAATAAGTATAGCCGGTTCGTATGATCAGCTTATGGGTACTTACTTTTTTAAATTTTAGAAAAATTGGACGTCTTTAGCTAAATATGATTGATTTGGTGAGAAAAATAACGCGTGCTTTAGTCGTACATCTACGAGATCTGTACCTGGAGCTATAGCCGTGCGTCTGGAGTCTAAGGTCAGCTGGTTCAAGATGAACATTGTTACGGAATGAAGCCATAATTAAGGTAACTACGTCATTTTATATTACCTTTGAACCTTATTTTCAACCATTTTGGTTTATTTTGAGCAATTGATATTTTCCTAAGCCTTTAAAAAGATTTTAATTTTGTGTTATACTTTATGATTGCCACACGATGAGTTTAAACTCAATTTTACTCTCGAAGATACATTAGGAAATAGGTGCTTTGTTTTAGGAGGTGACTTTAGAAGCCGATATCATAAATACTCACGCATTTATACTTCACGTTTTCCACCACGTAGCACCCATTTCCTAATGTAACTCCGAGAGTAAAATTGTGTTAAAATGTATCGCTTGACAATTAAAATCATATTATTAAATAAAAATCCTTTTAAAGGCTTATGATAACTCTTACTCGCTATTGCAAGTGCACTCACGTGGAACCCATTGTCGAGCCACCAAGTATGCAGCACCTTTCTTTTTAAGGCGATAATTTTTAACACCTTAAAAAGTCAGGTGCTGCTATACTGTAATTTTTACACGGATTTTTATTTTTTCACCTGCTCCATATTAAATTGTTCCCAGCTGTTTTTTGTACCCTGTATTTCTCCACGGAAGAAGGATGAGCTATCTCAAATTCCGATGGGATTGCTGTATAGCTTGTAGTGGAAGTTTAAAATGCCATTCTTTAGGGTATTGCTTTCCTGAGGGGCTCTCTGTTCTGAATATGAGTCGCATCAAACAACCAGAAACACTAAGGATTCCAGAATAGGCTCTTGCCATACTTATCCGTTATCAGCACTGTAAAAGGAGCTCAAGGTTCTGCATATCACTAGGGGTAGAAATTAGTTCCACGGGATAGAGCACCAACCAGTTTTCCTGCATTGGCATCACAAGCAGTACAGCTCGACAAATTCCCACGAAGGATTGGAAATATCCAGGATGGAAAATGCAATGAATGTGATGAAGAAGGTATCGCATTGAGAGTTGCATCCGCTTTGAAACATGGAGAACTAAACGGAGATTAGAAATGGAAGTCATATCCAAAACCTGTAAGGATCTAATAACCTTCTGCCTGAAAAATGGGAGGTTCAAAGAACTGGTTACACTCTGCATCACGCCCCAAGAAGACCACTGACCACAGTGGTAACAAAAAGGACAGAAGAGGGAGAAGAAATGAATTAAGAGATAAAAGAAGACCTCGGCGAAAGGAGGAGGAGACAAGGGCCGAAGAAGGAAGAAGCAGTCTCAAAAGAAGAATGAATACCTCGGAAAAAGGAGAAGAGCAGGGTCGGAGAAAGAAAGGAGAATAAGACGACGAACGAAAGAAGAGAACGCGATGGCCTCATGTGCTGGCATCTATCCGCGTAAAATCGTATGTATGCACAATTTAAATCGAAATTGCAATTGTATAAAGTCTCGTGAACATATAAAGAGTTAATTTACTGTATGTATTCAAATGGAAAATCAAATGTATTGAAAAATAATAAAGATTAAAGAGGGGTAAACGAGAGTACATACCCTCAAAATTAATGTAAGTTGTCCAACTAATTCATATTTGAATAGCTTGGGAATAAGCGAGAGAATCGAAAAACACAGCGTGAAACGTGGAGCGTGTGGGCGTTGGAGTCCTGCTACCGCCAGGGTTCCAATTTTCTCCTTTTTCTTTAAAAGAATTGAGGGAGAATCCTATCCAGCTCCCGTTTCATCAACTGCTACTACCTTAAGAATATGAAATCTTGGGATAAATGTGTTCTCTTCTCATCTACCATTTTGTGCGTGAAAGAGGAAGAACGTTTTCAGTGATTTACTCTAATTTATCTCCCTAAAGCTGGGATACAAAATGATATTGGTAGATTAATTTCTCTTCTAATATGTAACTGAATGTATTCTCAATAATCATGCAATTTAATGTAAATTCTAACTCAAGAACCATATATAGACTGTCTAAGAAAAATAAATAATTGTCTGTAGGTTACTGAATTGCTTCTTCATTCCAAAAACGTAATTTAGGAGAGAGTAGTGGATAACCGTATGTAAACTGCTTTCGTATTTGCAGTTCTACGATTAGAACTAAGAAAGTGTGCTAAATTGCATGAAACCTAATGTTTTAAATGTATATAAAATTTTCAATGCCCAATCACGATTATAAAATTGAAATTAAATTAGTTAACTTTTTTCACCTTTTAAGAGGTGAGTGGTGTATGGATTCTCGTAGTATACATGCAATATAGTTTATGGCAGGTGTGAGTCAAACTCAAGGTGTGAGTACTAACTCAAATATTTTGGGATAATAAAGTTAGAAGCTAAAATAATATTAATTAATTGCTTCAGCATAAAACTTTTATCATTTTTTCGCCACACTGTTTCAACGAAAAGCCAGCCCTCGCCAAATTGAGTGGGTTCTTTGCTTCTAGGAAATTGATTCCGGAAAAAATGGGTTCATTTTTTTCACGAATAAGGTGGAAATAAAATGTATGAAAAATCCAATTTGTTTTGGTCTCATTCTCGGAAAAGCAATGTGCTCCGATAAAGCTTATCTCTCGAGTTTAGTTTGAATAGGTTAGGACTACGATACATTTTAGGTCGTGCTGATATTGGCATCAAATAATTTAATACCAGAAGCTGACAAAATTGTTAAGCATATTAATTAAATGATATTCCGTCATCTCAGCGGTGATTTACTTCGCTGAGAATTTTACCATGAATATTATTGCAGGGAAGAGACGAGAAATATTGTGGCTTTCATTTGTCCCTTCGCAATATTAATAGATGTTTTATTGCTTATCGCCCTTTTTTACGTCGTTGCGACGGATACAAGTGATGCAGTTGAGTGACATTGACATCTTCGATGAATTAATGCTCTATTACTTAGAGGACCTTTTTATTTGTTGGGAAACAATTTAGCCAAAACATCATTAAGAGTGATGGATCTCTGTAAGCTACTGCGTCCAGGCGGACGTGTTGCTGAAGATATAGTTAATGGTATGCTTGCGTTCCGCTTATCTCACTTGCGCAGCTCGTAAGAATATAACGTGCGATGAAAGACGCCACGCAATGCCATCCTGTTTGTTATTTTCTCTGAAATTGGGTAATACTTCAACAGGATAAGCCGCTTACTAACGTGTGATCAATCCCTTAAATGAAAAATATGATACTGCCACCACCATAATGGCGATAGGCCTCAGCATTCGAGATTTCAAAATAATGTTTTTTCAAAGCCTCGGCCATTCTGGCAGCATTAACTCAATATTTATTTTTAAAAGTACCGCAGAGTAACAAATTTTAAATATTTTAGCCTGTTGAATTTTTATCCTATTCTGCATCCATAATTTCTGATCTACCAAGACGTCTACATGATGCTATATTGAGCCATAACAACATTTGATCATTCCGTGAAAGTATTTCCTCATTATGACAAAAATTCCGAAACTTTAAACTTTATAAAGTTAAATCTTTTTAGGTTTCTAGTTTATTTATTAAAAAAGTTATGTCAGCGCAATTCAAGATCCTTTAGCTGTTATAGGTTTAGCTGTAAATTGCAAATATCTGTTAGGAAACGCACAGTGTGAGTTTTATTTGTAAAGAACTTGCTTACCGCTTGTCTTGATAGAGGAGGCTTTCATGAACATATTGCTGAAGACCGTGCAATAGGAAATAGTATGCTGAATGTAATGTACGGTTTTCGTCTGACTTTGGTTTAAATCAAAATTCGTTACTCATTATTTGTTCATTTATTTATTCACTTGGTTATTCATTATTGAAGTTATCCCTAACATCTTCTAGATAATTTAAGTTAGCTGGAACGGTAATCGTGAGTTGTTGAAGGTACATTCTAATAACGCTTCAAGTAAGTCGAAAAAAATATTCTTGGACCACATTTCACTCAAGTACACCTGTTTATATGTTGTAAATCACCATACATGCAGTAATGTATAGGATGCATGAGTTATACCTCAAAATTTCGCCTTTATTAAAGCATTGTTTTGACTTGGATTTCGGCGTGAAATTCGAAATTTACGAGAAAATCATATCTAAATACGCTTTTCTTACTCGGTATGAGACCTTGATATTTGTTAGCAGCTATCATAATAATATGAAACTTATTACATATTTAGGAAAAAATCTTTACATAAGTAATCGAATTGTTTCAAAATATATGCCGTGTGCCATACGAGTACTTGTTAACATATCATTAAATTACCAGGAAAACAAATCAGTAGCATGCAGTTTTTTTTATTTTAATCGATAGATATTACTAATAACAACACGTATGCAAATTTTCACGTAAATCTTAACATAAACAATAATCGCTCCAGCCACCTTAAAGGTAACTGTTCCAGATCACTTTCGTCAGATATATTTTTGCTCTTTACATGAGCAATGACTATCGCCCTCATTTTACTTTCCCCCGGCATCGAAACCTGTTAATGTAACTTGTTTGTTTTATATGTTAATATTCTACCAGTTATGTATCATAAAATGAAGGAATTGCGGTATAACTATCTTCTCGTGGTGAATTGACCAAACTTGATGTTACGTATGGACAAAACTTTTCTTATGAGAAGGCGCTGTATTTCATCATGGTAACTAAACAAAATTATGAATGCCATTTGGTACAAGGAATCATATAAAGAAATACGTACTCGTAAAAAAGAACTGGAAGTAGGACCATCATATGAGTAATTCGGACGAGGCAAGAGTAGCTCTAAATTGTGTATTCCAGGAAAAAATAACGACATGCAGACGTACCGCATAGAGCCGTTGGTTTCTTTTAATCGGCTTATGTCACCAATAACGCTTATTTTAATAAATATCTATTTAAAGTATACTTCTGTAAGGTGCAAGGATCGGGTGGCATAAACTCTAAAAGGGATAGATGTGAATACCTCAAAGGAAAAAGTAATAGATGTAAGCCTTGATTGAGCAGTTTACCTGGTTTCAGGCAGAACTTCCATTTTAATAAAACAACTGCACTTTTATATAGTTCTCCAATTAGCGTAACTTTGATAAGTTATCTTCCGGTATATTTACCGCGGATATTTAAAATTGTTTATTTGTCAGTAAATATGGTGAGTCACTGAGAAAAATATTATTATCATGAGGGCATTGAAAGGGAAAGAAAATATATATATTTGGGAACACATTTGTTTATGGAACAATGATAATTATGTTACATTACCTTCTTCAAATTTCACGTGTTTTGAAAAGGTTTTTTAACGCAAATCAGTAGCGCATGCTTCAAATTTTCTCCATCTAAGAACCATTTATTACTTAGGTCATTTGTTTGAATGAATGTAAATATTATTTTTTTACAATAAACCATTTGCTCTTTTAAACTAAAGTTATCCGATTATTTTTTAAAACATGTCAATAAAACTATGAATTTTCCTTTTATATTAAAGTATTTGGTATCGTGCCAATTTAGTTTTGGAGGAGAAGGAAAGCTTTCCTTATCAGGATCACAGAAAACTCAGGAGTGGCTCTGTCAAGTCTTGGGATAAGGATTATGTCTAATAGAAATCCCTTCGAGAAGTCTTCGAACGATAAGCTCCTCAACTTACCCGCACGTTATGAGGGAACGCGTACCTCCTGTCTTTCTCGCATAATCAATGAAGAAGCCATAAGTCAATCAATGGATTATAAGTAGTAACTAGCAGCAATATTGAGAGGAAGCTTATATTTTGACTTTTTGTTCTGCATGTATACAATTATGATTAATGAATACTGTCTTCATTTTAATATATTTCTCACATAAGTATTATACAATGTTTTGCACCTATGTGTTAGCTTAGGTAAAAAAACTTTGGATTTATCAATTTCAGGATAAAGTCAGTGCGTATCATTTGAAATAAAGCTTGTTAATTTCAGTAAAAGCGAGGAACTTGTCTTATTATAAGTAATATGGCATGGCGTGCTGCGCAAAAGGATTCCAAAAGTTACCGTCTATGTGGAAAGAGTATTTACCCAGAATGGAGATGTGATTTAGAATAAAAGAAGAAGAGTGTAGGTTGCGTAGAGAGCAAGACGAATGAGGTGCTAAAACTAGTGGATGAGGACAGGAGTTTAGAGGGGAAATTTGAAGGTTGCTGAGGAAGTTGCTGGAGGATTTAATTAATGGAATAAATTGAGATTGAAATGTTAGGCAAGAGAGACCAAAGCATTGGAAGGTTAGGTGTTAGTAAAAATAGTTAATTCAGGCTTCATCTCGTGGAATAATCAAATAAAATAATATTGGCAATTTTCCACAATATAAATTTTAATGCAACCGGTTTCGATACACTGCATCATAACCACCTGATGATGATGATGATGCAGAGCATCGAAGCCTGACGCATTAAAGTTTATATTGTGGAAAATTGCCAATATTATATTGTTAGGTGTTAGGTTACAACTGAATAATAACCTATCAATTTCAATTCGTAAAACAGCAAATGAATTTCAGCAGTTATTCACCACAGAGTTATCTAGACGCCTTTGTCCCTCAAATCCCATAGTATCCCAAAATCCCAGATATTGCTCTCAAAGAGCGCCTACCTCCTAAGTCGTTCATTATTTTCCTTCCAAATATTATTCAATGTTCTCCAGTATATCGAGCTTCATTAAGTATATGACATTTTATCTTTTTTTAAGAACTAAAGGGCTCTTTAGATAACAATTCGCTCCAATATTAATATTTTCCTAATGTGATTTAATTCCATTCTCAAACGGGCTTCTTAGTGTCATATTTAACTTTATATTTCTTTAAATTCTCTTACTCACGTGAAAAGTTTTAAGTCAAGAAATATTTCAAGAAGTAATATTTCATCTCAAAATTGAGCGCAACAATAATTGCACCGATCTGGTAAGGCATTAAGTCTCTATTTATGAAGAAAATACAATTTTCTTTCCACGGATCATACTAAATCTCCTTTCATAGTTTTATGTCTTTCGGTCGCATGTAGATTTTACCAACTATAAAAAAATTAATTCTTACAGTTGGATATGCAGGAAAAAGTACGATTATCACAAGTCAACAGCTTTAAGTATCATCACCTACCTATTATAAGAAATATTTCCTTCACATTGATGATAGAATACTGACATGTCGTCAAACCTCTCAGAGTGAGTGAAATATCTCAAGGCTAACATTAGTTTGATTTTCGAAAAGAATAATGAAAATATGTGATAAAAAGTAAGTGATGTAATGACGGCCTTGAAATAAATTCGTGGAATATTGGTGAGCAAAGGTGAAAATTTTGGTTATTTTTTAAGGCTTTCAATAGAGAAGTGTGTGTTACATTGATACGTTTATTTCCAAGTACGGAATTGATAGGAAGTACAATTACCATACAAATTATTCATTCCATTCTTCTTTGATAAGAGTGTCCAATGGAGAGTGAGGGTTGGTAGTATCAGCTGGTGGTGGAGACGAAATGATTTCCCCTCGCGTTCACTGCTATTCGCTTGCTAGAGGAGAAAATTGGCAAAAGACTTGCAAAAAGATGGAAATAGCACTAAAAGTAGAGCAAAACCTATTAGTTAGCCAGTTAAGCAAGAGTTAACAGTTCTATTTTAGTGACTTAGAACATGAGTGCCGATTTTCGGTATTCATTTGGGTAAATAAAGATGGCGAAGGGAACGAGATTCCCGAGATTGAAATGTTTTGACGGGTCATCAAGATGGAAAGACATGAAATAGGACAGTCATTACACCCAGAATGTGTTACTCATGTGCAATACTTAGAAATAAAATGAGACGGAGGAACGCACTTGCCAAGAAAAATCTTGGATGAGATTTTAGCTAATGACCGGAACACTCGGCAAAGTCATTAAGGAGACACATTAGAGATAATTATGAACTGGCGATAAATATTTAACAGCTTTGAAACTCGAACATTGAGGAAATATGTTATTCGTGGATAGCGTAGTTTTGAAAGGTTGCTTTTGTGAAGGTTGAAGTGAGCTGGGTAGTGAGGAAGACGTGTTGCATATGATTAATGAAGAGTGGAGAGTGTTGAGGGAAATTCAGTGATTATTGAAATAGTGGATGGAGAGGCTATTAAGGGGCGAGAGGCGAAAGCTGAGGCTTGCGATTATAGTCATACATATTGCAATATTGAGGATGAATGAGGAAGAAACAGGACAGGCCTTCGCACTTAAGGAAATATATCTAATTATGCACAACTCATAATTACAATAGTGTGGTTCAGGAATATAGCACACAAAGAAATTCCATGAATGCTTTTAAGTTTTTGTTACTCGGGTTTTAAATTATTTTTCAGGAAATGATAGTTCTGAAATCTCATTGAAGTGTGGTGCTTACATACTCATCAGTCCACGAAGCCTTGTAATTGATAGAAATGTTTTTCCACATCCACTTTTTCTATGGTCCACGACAACGCATTAGACTCCATTTTCCAGGATATAGATGTACGCTACAGAATATATAGAAGTAAAACGACTAAAGAGAGAAATTGAATATGCTCATCACTTAAACAATTGTGAATAGGAAGGAACATCAATGAAGCATCTAACCTAAAATGCTATTATTTTTAAACATAGAACAATGAATTAATGTATATAGTGCATTAAGAATTCAGAGAATTCATTAAACTATAATATCAGTAATTTAAAACCGCATTTGATGTTCCTTGAAACTTGTGAGTTAAATCAAACTTATCATTACTTTGCAAATTTCAGCATTACATAGTGATGATCAAACAGTGCTGGTGAAGAATTATTTTATGTATTTTCAAGTTTAGTCAGCAATACTTATTTTATTTCCTAGAAGAATTGAAAGCTTACTCTTTCCTTCATTACTTTTGGTTGCGCGATATGAATCACTCATTGCTTTCATAAGAAATAGATCTCATGTAGCGCAATTCGTGGTTATTTCTCGACTTTCTAGCGTGTCTTTAAGGCAATTTTTTTATTTTCTTGTCACATAGACATGTATCTAAAAGGAATGAGGTAGGATGTAAATTGAGCTGATCGGAAAATAGTAGTCGTGCGTCCAGTAGTAAGTGCGTCAGACCTCACTTGTTTATTCATGAGTGCATCTCCCTAGCGTACAGTCATACCAAATGTAACGAAAAAAGACTACCGTTTTTTAATGAATATCTCGAAAAGTAATTTAATAAGTGGTATCATTTGGGAGATGTCCTTTTGAGGCCAATTAAGCGAATTTCACGGGTAGTAATATCTCGCTAACTTTAACGCGTTCTTTTTCACTTTTCAATTTCAGTTTTCAAGCGCTTCGTCATTTAGTTTTGGAGTGCTTTTGTTTCATTTAATTCTTTATCCCCCACTGGTTTATAGCAAGCGCACTAATGATCACGTTTGTTTACATTCCAAGCCTACGTATTTTAAATACTTACAAGCAAGCCTTAATACAAGCCTTAAATTGTATTTATAAACAATAATTACTGTAAAATACATATGACTCTCAAATAAAAATTATTTAATTGTATTCAAGAGCGTTGTATCCGTTTAGGGGCCCTGAATCTATCCTTGTGTTGACCATTTGTTGCTGCAAATGGTTTGCGGTCGCCGCGCGCCGTACGGGAATCAGCACCCTTGTTAGGCAATGCAAGTTGATTGCTCCCCTTGCTCGTGGCCTCGTGACAAGCTCACTTGTGGAAGTGTGCCGAAGGAAGGGAAGGGGGAAGAAGTAAAGGTTTGAACGCCGATCCCACACGTGTCGTGCGCATGCGCATGGAAGGCCACCAGTGCGTGTCCAACTCTCAAAGATGGCCAAGCGGAAGCCACAGTTGAGCGTCCTCTCCCCCACAAAACACAATATCCTTTCTCGAGGAATCTATTGCGTGGAAGTACCCAACGCAAGGAGACCCTTTTGGGAAATTAGCGAAACGAAGAACTATGCGTTGACCCTGACCAAATATGTCTAATTCTTACTTCTTGATAAAACTGCATATTCAATGCTGCTGAAGCAAAAAACATTTAAGATGAGGAATTTGCGAAAAAAAATCACCTTCCATGAACTGCGGTTTTGTAAAGTATTTATGAACCTGTTGACTACTTGCTTGTATGATAATTGGTCCCTCGAGTTGTAAAATAATGTCTCATGGTTAATCTTATCACACATATTAGTTGATAGCTCTTAATCATGGTTCAACCCGTTCTAATTTAAAATTTAAAAACCTGGCAGTCATTTTACGATCGTCAGTATCAAAATTGATTATTTCCGGCCGAGGGAATTTGAACACTTCATTTTAATTTTCTGGAATTTTTAGTTAAATCTTCTAAGTACATCTCCGAAATGAGTCTAAAATAGTTCCATACTTATCAATTAAGTAGCCAATACTTAGGAAAACTATAACCAAGTTTAGAGTAACAAATACCTATCGATAGTATTAGACTGTATAAATTATTCAAAAACAATACTGACTAAGACAGTGATTCTTGTGAGTTAATGTCATGGTATAGTAAATTACTTTTGGTTGTGGGGAAGGTTGTTAGAGTGGAAATCTATTGCTAAAAACCTATAATTTGATGGTCCATGGTAAATTCACAATGCTGAATCCAGAGTTCATTTTCAATCTCTCTCACACGAATAACGTTCCAAGTTCTCCTGTTAACACTGCGTAGCGTTTCCGACGCAAACGACTTTCCCCTTAAGACCAGACTCCCCTTTAACCACGAGATTGCGGTCCTTATGGCTGTTGTCACTCCCATCATCTCGCGCAATCAAGCCCCTTGTATCGTCCCAAACATTTCATACTCCCGCTTTCTCACTGTGTTCAGGTGGAATGGTGATTGCCTGGTAAACGTAAACTCTGTGGCCAGTGTAAATGTCGGTTGGAGAACGATGACTAAACATCTTCAGTTAGATAAAAGGATTCACAAATGATTACGGCATGATGCAATAACAATCTCTGTCACATTTTCCTGCTGCCTATCATTGCTTTGCTTCTATAAAGGAGTTAAAAGTGAGCTGGAAATTGAAAATCGGAACTAAAATTGGCCTTTTCCCAAAATTAATCAATAGAAAATATTGTCGTGGCCCGGTTAGGGTCGACTGGTTAGGGGTCGTAACTTAGACGTTTCAAGGATCAAAACCTCGGGAAATCAGTCAAAGAGAACTCACTCTCCATTCTTAAGTAAAATCCATTTATTAACAATTAGTACATGTTAGGTTATGCTTACTCCATGCCGTACATCTTGTAGTGAAGATAGTCGAAAACGGACGAATGGGAAGGATGACCTCTAGCAGCGTCTGTGGAGTACGGGCGTGGTCGTTGGTCGAAGAGTCGATGGCGAGGCGGCAGCAGCGGAGTGGACCGAACGCAGAGACTAGAGCAGATAGAGAGCGCGTCCTCGTCCGAAAAGGGTTTTTATATTCTAACCCTCCCTGAACCCCCTCCTTTATTCTAGAAGGTTCTTAGGGCGTTGTCCATGGCAAGCCTAACCTTATTTGGTAAGAAAGAGAACCTCTGGAAAGTTCCCATGCTGCTTGCGTAATTAGATGTTGACGAGAATTATATTATCGAGTGACAAGGAGTATGAGGGGCCGGACGGAACCTGCGGTTTCGTATGTCTTAAGAAACCGTGAGAATGACGACCGCCCGTAGAGAGATGTTCCGTGTGGAAAAATACTGAATCATGAATCATGACAGCTAATTATATTAGAATTGTACATCCTAAGCTTGTCGGTCCGGCTGCGCGTGGCCATGGATCCAATACCAAAATAGGCAATGGGCTAATTCAAATCGTGACCAAGAGTAGAGGGACCTGCCTTGGTCCGAGGCTCCTTAGAAAAATAACCCGGGCCTCCTTGAAACGGAGGGAAAGGAAAAAACGGGTCACGACATCACCCCCCTCCACAAACTTCGGACCCCTGGCCGAAGCTCGCGGAAAGGTGGGTCAACTAATAACTAGGGGACATAGATGCCGCACGGAGTAAGCAAAACAATTTACCAAAACATAACCTGAGAAAGGAGGACTATGCCCCCAACGCGGCAATTAAGCCAAAGTATACCAACATACCGACATATTTTACAACAAGAGAGCGTCTTATACGCCTCCAAATCGGTGAAGCCGAGTACAAGTGAATACATAGAAATGCGCCACTCAAGGTGGAAGCAACAAAATACAAAAACCCGATATAACCGAAACACCGAATACTCTACCACCAAAAAAATACAACCATTAGGACGATTGTAAAAACAATGTCCGAGCCAGCAGTAAAACAAAAAGTTCAAATAAGGTGAAACATAATCAAGCAAGCCGGCCAAAATTAATGAACACAAGACAAATGATTCAATCAAAATATTGAACACAAAGACAATCGATTCAATGCAAAAAAGCCAAAATCCAATGAAAAATATGGCTGAACCCAGCCAGAGCCCGATCAATCAAAAAAAAGGTCCCAGAGCTCCAATGTAAATCCAAATATTGAAATGTTGAGTACACACAATAAACTAGAACCCAGCACAATGCAGGTAAACCCAATTCCCACAAAAAATGAAACTACATGTGACCCAAATACCAAATATCAAAATTTACAAAAATAAAAAATGTGAAACCTGAGGTAGATTTAATAATATCAGAACAGTTTAAGCCTCAATTGGCAGGGATCGCATCCAAAGGATTTGGTACCCTTACGCTTGACGCGAACTCCCCCCGACGCCAAGAAGGGGAGGGGCGCGGTTTAAAAGAGGTTGTGGTAAGCTAAAAATTGAAAATTTCTCTGCCCGTGGGACGACATAATTAGGTCCTATAAGATTCCAAAGGTCTCCGACCCCGTCGAACAGGACCCGTCGAACGAAGGCACAGAGCAGAGCAAGAAAAATTGTGCGCCCCCCCCGGCTGTGAATAATTCACGGGACCCGGTGTGGCGTCAACCACACCGGAGAATCATTTTTAATGGGCAACCGCGTATGGGTCGCCCGGCGAACAAGTAAAACTCATTCGCTTAAATAATTATTTCGGCCCGACGCCCACGCCCTCGGCCGAGGCCGGGGACGGGGCCCCCGTCGGACGGTCCGTGGTTGCGTTAACCTGGACCTACCGAACACACATACCTACATACGGATAGACTTTCAGCATAAGCAAGAACACACACACACAAAAATTTGATTGAAGAAATGCACAGCACTTCTACGAACAAATGTCAAAAATTCAGGTCGACTTCGTCGGAATTAACCACTTAAGAACCATCACTTCACTTATTGCCTATTCATTGGCGAGGGGCACATGGGGATATATGTCGCTTCTTGAATCACTTCGTACACAGGTACTTCGGCAACCAGGGATTGCGGTGGGCGGCGGAAACTAGTAGTGGATGTTGGAACAGCCGGTGGGGGAGATGACGGGGGAAGACGTCGAAGCGGCGTGGGTGGTGGAATAGAAGTGGGGGAACTTGGCATGCTCGTGAGGCCATCTCTCAGGTAGAAAGGGTCAGGTGGATTGGAGCAATCTATATACAATCGTAAGGTCAGGAGTAGGGAGGGGATGCACAGCAAGACAATTACGGCCAAATTCAGAATTGGTAGCCACGGTGGCGGGACCCAAGGTGCTTCTTCTTCTGGCTTCCAAGTCGATCTAATACATTCGTGAAGGTCGTCACACGACGACGAGTGTGCGAGGGAGAAGGGGGGGAGGTTAAGGGAGTGTAGAGTCGACCATGCGGCGGGAATGATCCGCCGGATGGAGAGGGTAGGGGCGGTAGAGGGGAGGCAAGGGAAGCCCGGAGTGACGTCACTCCCATTGAGGGATAGACGACAGTCGCAGGGCAGGGAAATTTGGAAGGACCCCTTCTTCTCCCCGCTCCACCCACCCCAACGGCTATCCGTACACCGGATTTCCGCGTCTGATGGGGGGTGGGTTACCATGTAGGTGAATGGATTTAATGTAATTACACGGGTTTCAGTAGACCGTGCACAAATTAAAGGACACTCATTCGCCACCTCTGCGGCGGTGCCACCCAAGGCCACCCTACGCGCGCAGCGCATAGGTAAGGTGCCTGGATCTCGGGCGGCTTCAAGAGAACAAAGTTCATCCCGGTATGGGTTACATTGCAATTTTCCTAATTGCACACCATCCTTGGTCCGGATCAGGGCCAACTCCGTCGCCGGGGCCGTAATTTGACACGTAAAGTCCTTATGCGCAAAAGGAATAGGGACAAAGGAATGGAGAGAAACGGATGTGGTGTTAGCCTTCGCTAATGGTATCACCAGAAATAGGTAAAGGGAGGTAGGAGAAAGGAGACAATCCACCAGAGAGAGAATGTAATACCTTGAGAAGTGCTGAATAGCCAGTTCCCAACCTCGTGACTGGACTGAGTCCTGTAAGGCCAGTAGTTCTGCTCGGAGGTTCTCCACATGGACGACCGAAGGGCTTAACCGACGCGTTTGACACATTTTTAGGACATCCGATTGCGTCGAGATGGTTGCCAGGACCAGGGTCAAGAGCCCCCAATCAGGCTGAGAGGTCACAGCTGGAGAATAGTTCGGAAAGCAGGGGGCTGAAAGATTCCTTATCCCTCCGACATTAGTCAGCCGCCCCTCTAATTCCTTAGCCTCGGCCGCAGAAATGATCATCCTTTTCGCGTGTCGTCGAGTGGGAAGAACGAAAGCGTCAGTTATTGTATCGCCATCCGTTGCCAAAGGGGCCTCCGATATCGTCTCAAGCCAACTCTTCCGATTCCAGTCGCGAAGGGTATTTTCCACCAAGTTGCGTGGGAGGCCACACACCGGTCTTCTATCTGACTGCTTACAGGTATTTTTCACCATCTCCCGCAGCGTATGTAGTTGGTGAGCTGGGTCAAAAGGCCATTTGAACACCAATGGTACTGCTGTACTGAATACTGTAATGTTGGGCAGGGGTTTCAGGTAAGCCCCTGCTGTAAAATCCACTGGAATCTTCCCATGTCCCCTTGGTGGCGCCCCCTGTCCTAAAGCGGCCATCATCAAGGACGCCAGGAAAGGAAGCCAGCCACCCCCCTTCTTACAAGGTGGCTTCTGCTGTCGCTGCATGGTCACACAAGATGTGACAGGCAGCCTATATAAATCAGATTGAAAGGCGACTCGTTAAAATTTATCTATTAAGTCAGAGTCTATAAAATCAAAAAGTGATCAGTTGATTAAGTAGGCTAAAATTACTTCACAATTTCCATGCTATCTCAAAGCATGCGGTGACAAGGCAACAGAAAATGCCCTACTGTCAATTAAAAAGATTTGTCTATTGTCAATTTACACTTAGCAATACACTAATGAAAAATAACTCTACAGAGAGAAACAATCAGAGCGAGTTCTTATGTCGACTCCCCTCATTACGCGAAGGCAATCCCGAAAAGTGAGAGTACATTATTTAAAACCAAGTCACGCGCAAATAGTGCGCGAGGTTTTCTCTCCCTTTTTCTCTTGGGCGCACACCGGATGTGGCTTACATCGGCTATTCACGCGAAAGGAAGCGAAGAGGGCGAAATATGCGTTTAGAGCGGGATCGGATTACGAGGTTGGCCAATTGAAGTTGCGCACCTTCAATGGCTTCCCACAAATTCAACCAAATCCCGTCCAGGGGTGGCTGGCCCCTTAACCCATAAAATTAGCGGAAGCTCCGACAAAGAACATAAGAGGTTGCCTGAATTGGATGTCTCTCGTGACCTACATCCTTCTGACGCGGGTTTTTAGAACATTCATTGTGTTTTTCTTGTTCACAAGGAGGGCGTGAACAACCATCCTTATGTGCAAAAGATGACAATAATTAACAAGACCATTCCTTTCCTTTAAATAAACAAATCAACAGCCATCACATCGGATGCTGCGTAACCTTCCGTATTTCACCCCTAAGTATCTACACGAAAGAAACTCGGGGCCCACAGCTCCTAGGTGACTCGTACTTCTACTAATTGTGCTATACAAATGCACATGGTTGGGCCTTTCCGGTATAACTTACATCGTCCGAGGCATCTACCCCATACTGGACATTTCATTATGCACATCTACGTACATCTGGGCTCACATAGCCCCAAGCCTTGCAAATTACCCTTATGCAATACTGGCTAAAAATTACTTATGCACATCTACGTGCGTCTGGGCTCACACAGCCCCAAGCCTTGCAAATTACCTTTATGCAATACTGGCTAAACTTTCTATCACGGCGCTTCCCTCGCGCCAAAAAACTTACGCAATAACCTCATGCGTTACATGTGTACACCTCTGAAGACTATGCAATAAACCCATGCATTACTGTCTTATAATACAACTGTTTCCTCAACAGTTTCCAAAATAACTAGGCAAAATCCATGCCTTAAATAGCGCGCTTCCTATGTGGCCTTGGGCGTCCCCAATACTGACCCAGAGGCTATCATCAGCCTCAAAAAATAAATTTCAAGTTATACCGCTGAGAGACTTCCTGTCTCGAAAGTTAAGTCATACTTAATTAACAACGCGTGGGCAAAAGGAATGAATCTCTATTCATTGCTTTTCCCAGAGGACCCCGTATCAACTTACGCGGGGCCCTAGTTATACCGGCCCAAACCATTCCATAATATCCCGCGAATGATTAATCAAAATTTACACTTCGAGTCCTCCTCGAAGGTCCATATTAACTTTTTTTCTTCACACTTGTTTAACTTCGCTGCCCTCAAAACGGGCTTCGCGGGTCCTTGCTGTAAGGGAAAAATGGTTAACAACTTATTGACGCTAACATTCGATTCCTCAAAATAATACTACTTATTCCCATACATTTCCACGACTGGATTACAAAATGACTACACAGCAGCGAGCGGCGAGGAGCGACTCAATAATCTGACCTTCTTATCGCATTTTTCCGTGCTTACGAACGACTGAGCGACTCGAGAGAGACATATCCTCATTCATGCGCGAATGTGTTAGTGAGCGGGATGTGCGTTTCCGGCCGGTGGCGTGCAAGTGCGTTAATTATTATAGGGAAAATTTAAGAGTTAAATTCGTACCTGCGTTTCGTCTTGCTTTGTTTTACGCCTTGCTGCGCGGGTAAAAATCAGTTCCTGTCCTTCCGGAGTTAATACGAGATAGGGCATTCTTCTTTCATGTTTGTAGACAAAAAGGGTCAAGGTTACAAGGAGAAGAGTAAGGAGTAGGTTCCAAAAAAGAGAAACGCCTCCGAGAGCTCTCCCTGGGCCCTCCTGATACGGGGCGTAAGTATTCTCATCTAAAGCTAGTATCGGTTGGGTCAAATTTAGGTGAGGCAGTTCAATGGTCCAGTTTGAATTTAAACAATCATCTAATTTTTCAAAGGTGGGCAAAGTTTGTGGTGACTTAGGGTCAATAACCATGGAATCCAAGGTTGACCAGATTGCTGGCAGTATATGAGCTGTGCTGACCTGTGGTGGGGTCTTATTACACGGATACATTTCGGGAATTTTAATCTGTCCTGTTAATATGGCTTCACAATTACAAGGGAGCGTTAGCTCTAGTGCTCCCGGACCCGGTAATGTAGTGTTAATTACTTTAGAACTGGATGATTCACAATTTATGACAATCTGGGGGGGCGGATGGGTGATAATGTATTGTTCAAAGCCTACTTCACTGACTATAGTCGAACGTCCTGGCCTACATTGGAAGGTGCAAGCCTTACTTAACTCCTGGGTAGTACCACCTCGAAACATCTGAATCGCACAACTCGGACCGTGTGTCGTGTCTGCGCTAAAACGTGGGAGGAAACAAAGTCTATCGGAATAGACATTACAATTATGTAATGCGGGGCCGGAAATAGTCCTCATGCGTTTACCGTCAATGGCAGCGTAAACGGTTTCATGAATGATGGAGCATGTTTGTCCATGCCAAGCAAAAGGTGTCGCATTGATTTCATACAGGGACCATTTGGCACCTGTTTTAATTATGGGAACATTTACGCGAATTATCATGTCACCCTTATGCATTAAGCAATGAGTAACCTTAAGGGTTGAAATTTCGGCGGCGCTAGCTTCAGCCCACTCATACCCGTCTCTTTCTAACTGATTTGTGCGCCCGTCCATGTCCTTTTGCAAAGTATCAATGGGAAATATTGACACTGGTAATAAATTATTTTGGCATCTGTGTAAGGCCTCATTTTCCCTTAATGTCAGAGTCAATCTCCCTTGGGTAAAAAAGTTTTGTGACATAATTTCAGTGAGAATAAACACCATTCCTTTAATCGTTTCTGAATCATTTGCTACCTTTATCATTTGCTGTCTGCTTTTCCCTTGGATAGCGGTCACCCGCGCTCGTATTTCCCTTACCGTGTCATCCATTGTCTTAGTATAATTCTCTATTTGTGTATCTACGTTGGCGACAAAGTTATGTTCCAATTTAGTCATCGTGGTCAATTCTCTTAGACGCCTATCAAATGTAACCTGTGACTCTTCAATACTCGTGATTTGGCTTTTCGTCGCCACACCACAACACCAATGAAATACACTGCCTATAAAATCAAGAGACCGCTTCTTGCGTCCATCGGATTGTGCCACCCCTTCCTTTTCCTTATAAAACATTGGGTCCACGCTTACGAAATCCACCAAGGTATTTAATCGTGTCGCGGTTCCCTTTAAAGCGCTGAGGGCGTCACAAAACGCCCCTTGTGCTGGACACGTTAGCGTCTGTGTTCCTAGCGGCTTTGACTTCGTATCCTTCCATTTAATCCTATAAATCAAAGGTATCACGGCTTCGTATGACAGTACTTGTGGCAAGGCACTCCAGTGTGTACCCGCAACTACTTTAATTGGCGATTTATTAGGCACTGAATAAGCTCCTCGCCGACTTCCGGTCGCGATTGTAAACACGACGGCCATCACTAGAATGGAAGTTCGCATTTTATTTTTCGTCTCTCTCTCGTCTGTACTCGACTCGCGTTATCTCCTCAAAAAAAATAAAACTCCTCCTCGCTGCTCGAAATGTCCCGTTATCTTTCTTCTTCTTTTTTCTCGAGAGATTACCCCTTTAAATTCTTTCTTCGCTCGTCGTCTCGAGCGACTTTCGTATTTTCCTGCTTAAGGAAAAAATAAGGAGGTTTGGGAAGGTAGGTGTGGTGAATTGGCTCGGAGAGGTAATATTCAAGGTAGGCCTGGTGATCCCGCTGGAAGTCTCTGTTCTTTCCTCAGCTCCTTCTCCTCCTTAGATGTATCTATAAAAGAAAAGAACAAAAAAATGTCTACCTTTTTCTTCTTCGGCCGAAGCTTATGTGGAACCAAGTCTGTTCGGCATGGATGCGGTCCTGTAAGTAAATAATCTTTTGCTCATAATTACCTTACCGTTCACCTCCAGCTGCAGCTCTCCTCCCTTGAGTCGGCCCTCCTTTGGCCGATCGGGGTGCTGTCTCTTAGTCTCGAGAGTGATACGGTGACATGCGGGACACATGTACCGTATCTAATTTACCTTTCTTTACGCGGACCTCATACGTCACCGGCCCAACTTGCCTAGTGACCTCAAATGGTCCGTGATACTGGGGCAAAAGCTTCTCGCTCTTCCCTACTTTCCGCGTGGGCGTATAAATACGTACTTTATCGCCGACCTTAAACGTCACGTCTCTATGCTTCTCATCATAGCGAATTACATCCTTCGACTGACGTTCCTCAAGACGTCTCAAGGCTATTTGTTGGGCTTCCTCCCAACGAGTCCTTTCCTTGCTTCCTTCGTTTGCATCGTCTAATGATAGGGAAATTTCGGCCGGTAAGACGGCTTCCCTCGCATGTACGAGATAAAACGGTGTTTCTCCGAGCGTACCCTGAATGCCTGTATTATAGGCGAAAGTTACTTGGGGGAGAAAAAGATCCCAATCCGTTTGTTCCGTACCTGTAAAAGCCGATAGCATTTCGGCTATTGTTTTATTCAATCTTTCCGTTAACCCGTTTGTCTGAGGATGATAGGCTGTGGTAAAAGTACTCACAACTCCCATACTTTTCAAGAGAGAAGTGACTATTTCGGATTGGAAAACTTTCCCTCTATCTGAGAGAATGGTCGCGGGACACCCGTGTCGACAAATTATTTGTTCTAATATAAAACGGGCTACTTGTGGAGCCGTCCCATTTGAGAGCGCTCTCGTTTCTGCGTAGCGGGTCGCATAATCAGTAGCGACCACAATCATTGTTTTCCCTGACGAACTTCGTCTAAATGGTCCCAATAAATCGATGCCTATCTTCTCAAAGGGTTTTCCCGGTTTTATAGGTTGTAAAAAGCCTCCCGGCTTAACATGAGGTCCCTTCCTACATTGGCAATCCGGACAACTGCGCACGTAATTCAAAATGTCGGATTTCATTCCGACCCAAAAATAACGAGTTTTTAATTTATCATAAGTCCTAGCAAATCCTAAATGCCCCGAAAGTGGGTCATCGTGATGTGAAAATAAAGTTTCTCGCTTTAAGTCTTGCGGGATAACGGTTAAATAATCTTTTCCGCGCAGTCCTGCGTTCTTTCTCATAAGAACCCCGTCTATAAGTACATATCCTCTCGATATTTTCTCCATCTTGGGTTCCGCGTCCTTTGGATTCTCCAATGCCTCTATCAATGGCCTTAGAAAAGAGTCTTCTCTTTGTCTATCCCTTAAATTGTCTACTGAAAGCATTAAAAAAGGTATTTCGTTTGACCCGTCAATATCTTCAGCCGTAGGTTCAGATACTGGGTGTCGTGACAGACAGTCAGCATCTGAGTGTAAGCGTCCCGCCTTATAAGTGATTTGATAATCAAACTCTTGGAGACGAAGGCTCCACCGTGCTAAGCGCCCTGCTGGGTCCTTTACTGACTTTAACCAGCAGAGGGCATGGTGATCAGTTACTATGTTCACCTTCTTTCCCCAGACTAAACTTCGATTGTAGTTCAACGCCCAAACTGCCGCGAGGCACTCCAATTCGCTAATTGAATAATTTCGTTCGGCTTTAGATAGCGAGCGGGATGCAAAAGTCACGGGATGCATTTCTTTAGGATCCTTCCCCTGTAATAATACCGCTCCTAGGCCCGTGCCGCACGCATCAACGCGTAATTCTATTGGCAATTCTGGGTCATAGTGGGCTAGGACGGGGGCGGAAACCATTGCCTCCTTCAAGGCTTGAAAAGCTGCTTCCTGTGGCTCTCCCCATTCGAACAACTTATCCTTCCGCGTGAGTTCATGTAGCGGACGGGCGATCTTAGAAAAATCGCGAATAAACTTCCTGTAATAATTTAATAAACCGACGAAACTCTGTACCGCTTTCACCTTAGTCGGTCGCGGAAAGTCAGTAATCGCCTTAACCTTATCCAAATCCGGCTTTATACCTTCCGCGCCTACGACATATCCCAACATTTTAATACTATTTTGGGCAAAGTGGCACTTCGACGGCTTAAGAGTGAGGTTAGCTTCCCTTAATTTCTGAAACACTTCCCTCATATTTTCTAAGAGTCCTTCAAAAGTCTCTGCGAATACTACTATGTCATCTAGATAGACAAGTGCCTTCTTCCATTTCAATTCGGAAAGTACGTTATCTGCTAAATTTTGGAAGGTGGCTGGAGCCGAACATAAGCCGAAACTAAGAACGTTAAAATCATAATGGCCCTCCGGGGTCACGAAAGCTGTCTTTGGTTTATCCTCTTCCTTAACCGGTATTTGCCAATACCCACTGAATAAATCCAGGCTGGTGAAATATTTAGCCTTACCTAGATAGCTTAACAAGTCGTCAATGACCGGAAGTGGATAAACATCCTTTCTAGTTACCGTGTTAAGCTTCCTATAATCCACACAGAACCTAATACCGCCATCTTTCTTTTTTACTAACACTACGGGGCTTGACCAAGCTGATTTAGACGGACGTATGACGCCTAATTCCAACATTTCCTTCACCTGATTCCTAATTATTTCCTTTTCCTTATGAGAGACCCTATAAGGGTGTTGATGAATCGGGGTTGCGTCACCCGTCGGTATCGTGTGTTCAATTAAATGGGTCTTTCCCATGTCACTGGGTTTCCACGCAAAAATATCACGAAACTCCGTCAGTAGCGCATCTAATTTTCCCCGCTCTTTTCCTTTAAGTCCTGGATTAATATCTAAGGGTGGGCGCGAATCACGTTCAAAATCTACTTCCTGCGATTCCTGAAAATCAATTCTTTCTTCCTCATTACGTTCGCGGTTAATTCTTTTCCCCAGCGCCGTTCCTCTAAACAATTTCTGCGGTATATACCGGTGATTATGGAGCGTCGCAGTAATCTTATCCCCCTTTTCGCTTGGCAACTCGACACTCACCCCTCTTTTCGCTAAGATAGCGGATGCAATTAGCACTTCCTCGCCTCTAGGCGGGCTTGAGGTACATTCGCATTTTATTCGCGCTCTGGGGGGAACTATTACGTCATACTCGAGGCGAAGTTTCCCATAAAAATCTTGCTCAACAAGGGCGTCGCCTTCCGTATCTAAGTCGGAATCCTTCCTCGAATTAATAACGGGATTTGTATCACATTCCGCATCGAACTCCGAGTCGAAATTCGTTTGAATTTTAACTGTATGACCCTCGCGACCCAATTGCAAAACTCCCGAACGAAGGTCCAACGTCATCTGTTCCCTCCTTAGGAAATCCATTCCCAAAACAAGAGGAAATAGGACGTTTTTAATTACTAATGCCTTCAATTGAAATTCATGCCCGTTAAGCTTAATTTTCACGAATGTCGCTCCTATGACGTCTAATTTCGCACCATTAGCACCCCTTACCCCACTAGTTGTTGGCTCAATTGGGGACTTAACATAATTTGACCTAATAACACATACTCCTGATCCAGTGTCTACCAATATAGTATTATTTTTTCCCTCTTCTATCTCGCCTTTAATCAGAAGGAGGTCCCTAACGTCAAAATTTCCCACGGGCGGTCCTCCAGCTGCGCCCGCGAGAATTAGTTTTCCGCTGGTTTTTTATCGCGAGGGGCGGGCCTAGGCGTCGCCCCTGTCCTGCGTGGGCAGACCGACGCATAATGGCCGCTGACCCCACAATTATAACAAATCAGGCGACCTTCGGCCGTTCGTGTGTTACGTTCGTACGGAGGGCGATCGGGTGTCTGCATGGCATTCGCTCGTCCTTGCGGCCTCGGCGGTGTATACCGATTGAATTCTCCGGGTCTTCCTTGCGTGAAGCGCGCATTATTGGTCTGTCTGTTCGGGTAATTTCCACCTTGCCCCGGCCCGGGAAACGCCCTATCGTTCCTCCGACTCCTTTCCAATTCATTCCGTAGGCGCGACACTTCCCTCTCTAGGCGACTAACGGAAGCACTTGATTCTTCTACCACCTTCTTTGGTGTGCTCTTTTCTTTTACCGTTTCCGCGACCAAAATGGCCGCTTCTTGGAGCTTGATGAATTCTAGCAATTCATCGCATGTTTTAGGCTTCATCGGGAGTACTGTCCTTACAATATCAGGGCGTAGGCCCTTTAATATATTCCTAATTTTCTCGGCTTCCCTCATTTCCGCGTCTACTTCTTTACAGAGCGCGGTTACATCATAAAAATAACTCTCCGACGTTTCAAATGGTCCCTGCGTCCTTTCATTGAGTCGATGAGCCCTCATCTCCTCTGACATCGTCCCCTTGAAGGCTGTTTTGAATGCAGCCACTAGATTCTCCCATTCCCCTTCTAAGACTCCCGTCTCTACATTGTAATTTGCTAGCGATTGAAGCCAGCGTTGAGCGGTTCCTCCCAAAAAGCACGGGAAAAGACGTAATTTTGCAGTTTCGTCCCATCCATTAGCGTTAGCTATTTTATTGAACTGAGCGAGGTACCGCGTAGGATCCTCGTTCGCTAACCCTTGAAATGTAGGAGGTGTTAAGTGTATCCCACCTATTCTCATCCTATGGTCCTCTCCGCGATTTGGCGTCTGATTTGGAGGAGATGTGGGATTTGCTACGGCCCCCAATCCTATCTCCTCACCCGCTTCGTCTGTACCAGACATTTCGGAAATGGTTAGTTGTGCAAATTCTTTCCGTAAACCACTTACAGGCCTGTCGTCCTCCTTTTCTGACTGATCTGGTAGGATTTCCTCCTCTATTGCCCTCCTTACGTTAGGCTTAACGGCAATGTGGTAAACGGGCGCCTTTCCCGCTAATCGGTTGCTTTTCCGTTCAGGGGGGGGAGTGCGTTGCGTCATACGTGACTCAATTTAATGGACTAAAGGACTCTGAACTTCGGGAATTGGGGAGAAATTATACTTCCGAATTCTTACATAAACGTAGCGATTAACCAACAGAGCGAAAGCGAAGCATATAAGAAACACTGAGAAAAACTTAAAATTACGCATTTCACACGCAAATCATAAGGATAAAAGCACTCCTGAAAGAAAAACCTTGCCTAGAACATACGCATATCACATGCAAATCATAAGGATTTTTCCGCACTCCTGGAAGAAAAAAACCCTGCCTAAAACATAAATCCTAGCACAAATATGCTAAAAACATCACAAAAAGAAAGAGCACCAAACACGTCTACGAAAAAGCATAATACACATAACTAGGCACTTTCAAACTACTACTACAAGCGTGAAAAAATTAAAAAAGTCAAAAATAGCATAACTAAACTATTCTATGCACAAAGTGCGTAGTGCGTTCTTTCCGACTGATTCCCTAAAAAGGTTTGCCCGGCGCCTCCACCATTTGTCGTGGCCCGGTTAGGGTCGACTGGTTAGGGGTCGTAACTTAGACGTTTCAAGGATCAAAACCTCGGGAAATCAGTCAAAGAGAACTCACTCTCCATTCTTAAGTAAAATCCATTTATTAACAATTAGTACATGTTAGGTTATGCTTACTCCATGCCGTACATCTTGTAGTGAAGATAGTCGAAAACGGACGAATGGGAAGGATGACCTCTAGCAGCGTCTGTGGAGTACGGGCGTGGTCGTTGGTCGAAGAGTCGATGGCGAGGCGGCAGCAGCGGAGTGGACCGAACGCAGAGACTAGAGCAGATAGAGAGCGCGTCCTCGTCCGAAAAGGGTTTTTATATTCTAACCCTCCCTGAACCCCCTCCTTTATTCTAGAAGGTTCTTAGGGCGTTGTCCATGGCAAGCCTAACCTTATTTGGTAAGAAAGAGAACCTCTGGAAAGTTCCCATGCTGCTTGCGTAATTAGATGTTGACGAGAATTATATTATCGAGTGACAAGGAGTATGAGGGGCCGGACGGAACCTGCGGTTTCGTATGTCTTAAGAAACCGTGAGAATGACGACCGCCCGTAGAGAGATGTTCCGTGTGGAAAAATACTGAATCATGAATCATGACAGCTAATTATATTAGAATTGTACATCCTAAGCTTGTCGGTCCGGCTGCGCGTGGCCATGGATCCAATACCAAAATAGGCAATGGGCTAATTCAAATCGTGACCAAGAGTAGAGGGACCTGCCTTGGTCCGAGGCTCCTTAGAAAAATAACCCGGGCCTCCTTGAAACGGAGGGAAAGGAAAAAACGGGTCACGACAATATCACTGCGAAAATTATAGGAGAAAACAAAATAAATATTGATATTCATAGTCACTGGAAATATGTCTTATACTGACTATCATTTTAATAAAATATTGCCCTAAGGGAAAAAATCAAACGGTATTAAATTTACTGCCCACATTTTAAGCATCCCAGTATTTCATCACAAATTTAGTCTCTAGCTGTACATTATTTTTTTTTAATATTGCATGATGTTATGTATCTACTGAGAGAAAATTGGCAGTACAAGTTATTTTAATCGTAATTGAGAACATGAGTTGCCGTATACGTTAACGATTGAAATGGATTTTTATTGAAATTGTGTTTGCAAATTAGGTCTATTGATATATTTTTTATTTTTCTTTCGTTGCAGGTAAGCTAATCAAAGACTAACACCTCCTGAAGCGGAATTCATATCGGTGAGCATATATTTATCACTGATAATACTGAACGGTTGAGCAACATTAAGGTAATCTATGCGTTGCTAGGACTTAGTCGTAGTTATAAAGGTAAATTATTTCCACAGCTGCTATCAATTTTCTGGTGGCCTATATTAGTTACTCCGGATAATATAACTAGAATTCAGTATTTAAAGCTTAATTTTTTTGTAATAATAATATTGCAAATAATTTTTTGTTGTTTTTAGAATTCTCGATACTTTTTGTGAGTTTTTCCTAACAGAGATTTTTCTTTCCGAGAGAACGTGATATACACAAATGTTATTGTTTACATTCTTCCTCCCTTCGAATGTATTCTTCTTCCTACCGATATTTCCGTGGTGGAATTTCTACCAGGTGCAAACCTACACATTGACAGGAAGATTATTTGGCCATTCCCTTTTATACAAATGTTACTTGAATTTGCTATTGCAAAGAGCGATGAAAAAGTGCATGAAATGAAAGCGAGTGTAATATGATTTGCGTTTACTAAACATATATATAGAAAAGGAAATGAATATAAAAGTATAAGCTTGCAACAAGACATTGAGGTTGAGGAAGGATAGGAAAGTAAATCAGTGGACACTCACTGGCAGATGATCCATGACGACACCGGTGTCCACTGCTTAGGGGTAGCTTTCGGGCTAAGCACCCTTCTTCAGCTGGAGGAGGCCACTACTAAGGAATGTCACACTGGAGTTGAGAGTTTAGGGTATGTCTTGGTACGGGGTTGGTTGCTGGGGAAAGGGGATTGGTTGGAAGGAAGTGCAAGTGCAGGCGAATAAAATATTGTTTAAACCATAGAAAGGAAAATTTCTTAAAATAATACGACGAAAACATTTCGAATCCTAGCGTATAGTGAACAAAATGTGTTATTGTAGATCAGGGTTGTACAACTGGCGTCCCGCGGGCCGCCTGCGGCCAACAGTGTCATTTATTGTGGCCCGTGAAAGGTTATTAGACAAAAATTCAGAATATTATTTTTATTTTTATGCCATACGTTGTCTCTTATTGCTGCTTAAAAAAATAACAATTTATTACTATATGGACCGCAACCACATAAAAGATTAAGTTGTGGCCCTTGAGGCCTTGCAAGTTGGACAATCCTGTTGTAGAGAGTTATAGCAGGGACGTCACTATCCTTCGGTAAGAAGGTATTCATAATACGATATCTACCGGAGCAGGTGAGTTTCTTTTGGAAGTCTGAGCCTGAAATCGTGTCGTCCATTTGCTGAACCATCTCCAGCCTTCCTCGGCACGCAGCTCTCCGTTTGCCCGACACTAAGCCCCACTTAAGCTCTTCATATTTCCCCCTTGCTTTTTTTTCCTATTCCCCTCTAACGTCACATTTTTCTTTCTATCAACCCAGTCAGCATCACGCACATCTCTCTACATACTTACATCCTTTGACTACCTTCTCTGACTCCTTCGACTCATCTCATTTTCCACCAATTCCTTATTTCAGCATTTTTACCATTTTTCCTGCTATCGAAATAGAAAAATGTTATTTCTTACTGTTTCTGATCAAATAGTGAGAAATAGCATATGTTGATATCTGTTCAACATAGAAAACTGCGGCTAAAGAGAGATTGGAGCCGGAAAACTATGATAAATAAACTATTATAATTAAGGCAAGGGAGGACATATTGCAAAGAAAGAGCACACCTGTATGTTGTTTTGATGTAAGCATGCCTTATGACATCATTAGTTGGGTATTTTTTCCGCAATTCTCGCCAGTTATATATTTTTGCTGGTATACTAGATTTAATATGAAGTGAACTAGATTTAAAAATTAAATGTAGCCAAATATTAGGTGTAATGTTGTCGCACGATAGTAACTATTGCCGAATAATTGAACCCAAGGTTTTTATTCTTACACTATTCTCATCTGCTCTAAAAATTTTGATGTAATCCAAATTAAATATTTTCTGCTGATGCCGTATTCTTCAGCGCTTGATGTTTTCTTTTAGCTGGTTGATGAGAACGGGGAAGAGAAACATATTTTTGGGAGAAAATTAAGTTTATGCTTATCTAGTAAAAGAGCAAGAGTATTCTTAAGCCTCTAAGATAGCTAATGCATGCTTTTCTCGAGGCCATTATTGTTTTATAAAGCATCCTCAATTGAAGTTCACTTTATATCAAAATTCTGTTTCAAAACGTCCTTTCTTAGGTATGAATAAAAGCTATTTTAAGAATTTATCATAATAATTGAACTGATTGTCGATGAGAGGCCACTCGCTTCTTCAGTCTGATTTTTAGCCTGGCTTTACAAAATAGATTTATAGCTCTTCAAATGATCAACATACTATGTGCTGACTGATATGATGCAACTAAGCTTGTGACTGCGCGTCGGTAACAATTTTTCTCGTTATATTTCCATATTCTTACATTACTCTGATCTAATAACATGTATACACATATAAATTTGATTGTTTCTGGCTTGACTTCGTGGAAGTGATAGATATCCATAGATATCAACAACGTTTTGTATTAAAAATGGATATGTATACACTTGCCTACATCATATTTCACCAATCATTATTGCCAAGAAACGCCATTTTAGTTTTAACATAAAAATATTTCCTAATATTTTAAAGAAAAATAAATGCAAATGAAATTACTACGGCAACAATAATTCGAGTATTGTGTAATAGCCAATTTTTTAATTAGCTTGAATCACCTCGAATTTATGTTCACGATTAAATTGTGAATCAATGCTTGCATGCGATTGAGAAACAGTTTTCATTTAGGTGTTCTTATAACAGACATTCTGCATTAATTAGCTTTTGGTTAGAGTTAGGCAGGTAATAGACTTTCTGTAAAAGCATATTTCGGTTAGACATCATCTACCTTAAATTTAATTATATAATTCACTTCAAAAGAGGTCAATTTTCCTTTTAGACCCTTATAAAGAGTATATATTGTGCAAATGTTCAACCACATAGACGTAGAAATAGAAGAAGCATATCAACAACTTAAAAAAACCTTCAGCATAGAAAAGGGAAAATAGATCATGGGTCATCATGGATGAATGGAAAATAGTACCTTATTTCCCTGTTCGTATTCTTTACCGAATATTGAAATTGAAAGGTTAATGAAATAAAAAAGGTTTTGGGGTTGTTTTTACTCCATTAACGCTAACTTTTACTCCTATAATAAAAGCATTGAATTTGCTGCAGGTCTTCTTTCTTTGCATTTTAAAATTTCTTGCACTCAAGATATTGGATGGAAATTTTTGTCATAGAACGAATAAAAGAATGCAGTAATTAGTGTCAGACACAAAGTTATGTGCACTCGAGTTCGAAGCTCGATAAAAAATTAATTAATAATTGTAAATAAAAACAAATTAAATTATATTATTTATGGTTTATTCTGCGTTTAATGGTTATAAATAATATTTTAGTACATTTATAATTATATTTTTGACTCAGGCAAGAACGTAAAAAGTTCCCGTTTTTAGGCGTATTTCAAGGAAGAGTCACGTTTAAAATTTGTTTTCTTAAAAACGCGCCGTGGTATGGACACTTAATTTTAAATATTGATAGATAATATTATTATTTATTTATATAATAAATTATAGAATTTTATCTTGTTAGAAAAAGTTGATGTTGTGAGTTTATACACAACATTTTTCTCCGGAGCGGTACGTCGTAGAACAGCGTTCTTGGCTGCGCTGTCATAAGCAAAGCATGAGTAATTTATTTTTTTATGTCACTATAAGGCATAATAAGTAGCTGATTTTATATTCATTGATATTAATATCATTTTAGTGAGGCTACGCTCGGCGGCGATCCGCCTCAACTACCCTTGCGGCGCAAAGTGGGCTATTTAAAAAAAAAAGGGAAAAAATCATGTCTGCGAAATTGTAAGGACGAACAAAAGTATGAATATTCTTAAAACCAATATATCAATGAATAAGAAAGTGTCAACAGAATACCGGGGACCCTTATATTCGGCCGCGGCGTCGCCACGACCCAGCGTCGGTGGGCGTCACGCTCGGCTCACCCTGGCTCAATGTGCTTTTATTAATAATATTTCAAACGTTTTCCATCAGCGTTTCACGTGAAAGATTTGGACCTCAAACGGCTGATTAAAAATGTTTTTTTTTGTGTTTTTTAAACTTTTTTGTATTTCTATTTTTAATTATTCTTACATATTTTTCCGGGCATATATCTACTTTTATTCGTAGAACTCTGCTAAGCCATCATTGACATCGAAGTCTTCCGGTTCGCTTTCAGAATCAGAGCTCTCTAAATTGCAAAACAACTGGCTGCACTCCTGGAAATAGCTCACTCAGGTGATCCTTTTCCCAGTTCTGTGTTTAACACAGCTTTTCCACAACTCAGGCGTAACAGAGCGTGATCCTGATTGGCATAGGTCCCTAATATTCCATAAATACTGAGGAAACAAGAGTACTGAGGAAACATAACATCGTCACTAGATACAACTACCTAACCAAAGTATCTAATTTACTTCCACGGCCAAAGGACAAAATTCCTCAGCAACTCTACGAGGGAGTCTACCAGGTGCCATGCTCGTGCGGGAGGTCTTACATAGGCGAGACTTGCAGGTCCATGAAGACACGCCTGAAGGAGCATGAAAGGGCCACCAGAAAGAAGCAATTCAGTTTGTCGGCGATTGCTGAGCATGCCTGGAGCGAGCCTGGCCACAACATTAATTTTGACGAGGCCAAATTGGTATCAAAAGAGCCAAGATATTATCCTAGGCTAATAAGAGAAGCCATATAAATAAACAAAACGAAGGATAATGTCAAGAGTGAAGATGGTTACCACTTATCCAGTGCATGGAAGAGGATTTGGCGGGAGGAAAATGGCCAATCACAGAGCATGGAGGGAAACAGAAGGCCTATATTATAAACGCGGCCGAAATGATGACCAGCGGTACTTCGACCTGAAGACGCCCGTTGGAACACGGGGGCGAAACTGTTGTCTTATAAAAAAGCAACCTACTTTTCGGGTTTCGGGTGGAAACTCGAAAATGCAGAACAATTCATTGGTCACTAATAACTTCTTCAGCGTTTCCTTTTTCCTCCTAATTTGCTCTATTTAATTTTGCTATATTATTTTTCACATATTCTCACATTGGCATCAATTCACAATGTGGAACTGGCAGCCGAATTAGTTCCACGTCTTCTCTCAGCTCTTTGGTAGTTAAATCGAGTTTCCTCTTGGGGATTCCAAAGTAAGGATGAGCTTGGTTAATTAAGGATTTCTTTGTCAACGATCAAAAGTTAGATGTGTATGGCGGAAGGGAAATGCCCTTTTTAATAATCCAATCGATGATTGCTTCTTTTTTCCAAGCCAATGTGGGACTATTTGTGTCAGGATCTAACATAGTATGGTACGGAGCCTGATCAATGATTACTGCAGAATATGGTGGGAGAATTGTCAGAATGTGTTGAAACCATTCCTCAAAATGGCGGGCATTCATTTCCTTGTGGTAATCTTCCGTTCCTTTCTTCCCCACAAAACAGAGCTCAGCGCCCTCTAAAAATCCATCCTCACTTCCACAATGTGCACAATGATTACACGTTTTCCCGCACCTGATGGCGTCTTAAATCCAACCCTCCAACCGAAAACTTCTTGAATATGGCCACGTTATTGGTCAACATTTGTGTAGCCACAGTTTGATGATTCAGTTACGCATTCATGCCAAGCATAAGACATAGCGTGATTTTGTCCACACCAAGTCTCATCAGTATAACATATTTTGAAGCCCTTTTCTCTGAAATACCTCATTTTTCTTAAATACTCGTGTCTTGAGGCTGCTTTAGAAACTGACTCAATTAAAACTGGTTTTCTATTGAGTTTCTTAAAACGAAATCCAATGCTGACCAACAATCTACGGAGAGTTTCACGTGACATCGCCGGGAAGTATGACATGCTTTTTTTTAGTAATTCTTTCATTCAATCTTCAAACGCTTTGTCTTTGTCCATGTATTGCGTTTTTAAGCCCTAAAATCATCAATTTTTCTGCCTTTTCAACAGTAAAAATTTCCTTGGCAACTACGCGTGAATTATCCATGTAATACCAATTTCATGGATGGCTATTCACGCCTGAGGCATTTCAAAGGCCTGGTTCAGAGGCTAATTTGATAGTTGTAGATTGAAGGCGCTCATTTTTTTCCTTTTTTAAATTAATTTCACTCAAAATATAAGGCTTAAACTTTCACGGTCGGATGGCTAAAAAACGAGGGTTTTAATTATTACATTTTAATTTTCTTATACTCTCCACTTTTGTCTGAATTTGGCGCTTTTTGTTATAAAAAATAATCCACTTTTTTAACGATATCAATTTTCTAATCCCCATTGCAACCGCAGCATGGGATTTCAATGGATAGGTACCTGTTGTCTTTGTGTTTCTGTGATCAATATGAGAATTGCAGTGAGGTCAAAATGGGTGCATGTTTCACTTCATCCTCTCCGTGGGTGGTTACTGAATTGTTTATGGCACACATAATGGTATTTGCAATTTGTTCGTAACATCAAGGAGATTATTTTTGCATTATGACACGGTTATGTTTTCTTCTTCCCGATAAATTTCAACGGGAAACGGGTTTTCAATAATTACGTAAGTCGTTAACTACGTCTAAAATGTATACGTACTCCATAATGATGGAGCTTCTTACTCTTTGGCTATAGAGACGTGATTGTTGCAGTGAGTACGAATATTCCTCATGTGATGGAGATGATTAATCATTTTGCACGTGCAGTGCATTTTGCTGTATTCGATGTTTTCCTCACGTTGAAAAGAGGGATATTGATTAGGTGTCTAATGACATAGGTTTCTAGGAAGTAATTTATTGCTAAATGTGGGCAGAGTTCTGTCGTCATGGTGATATTAAACATGTTCACGCAATTAAAAAAAACTTTGAGGAGAAGATGATCACCTGTGTAACGAAAATGTTCTCCACGAGGCAGAAATCCCGCATTTTACGTGAAGGTCGAGATAAATTAACAATGATTAAGCCTTCTAAGGTAATAGATGTTTTTTTGTAATTCACGGTGGGTGCATAGGTATTGAAGAAAGCAGTATTTTGAGTTTATCTTCCCTAATTTATTAGAGCTTACGATCTCAAACCAAGACGTCATGTCCTCCATCAAATGACGTTGCCACGTGTCTCAAACTCAGGGAGATTTCTTTATATTTCTTTACCGAGACGTCTCTATTTTCTGAAGGAAATAACATTATCTCCACTCCAAATCATCCGGCTTATTCCTTCGGCTCTGAAAAAACCTAAATAACAAGGATTCGTATTGCATTTCTTCGCCTTTTCTGATGGTGACTTTCTATATATTTCCATTGCTTCACCTCTCAGATTCTTCCACATGATTTTTGGCTAAACTCAGCGATCCGTTAATACCTCTATCTTCCTGGCGCAATTCATCTAGTGAGATTGTATTTTGTAGTAAGCTTTTATTCACGCGGCTACAAATGTAGAGCTTATGCCTCTCAGAGACCAGAGTTCTTTAACGCCTATATGCGATTCATATCTCACTTCAGTTGGGCAAGCACCTTCAATGTGTCGTATAATGTGACAAGCGTGTAATAAGAAGTTACTTAGCTTCTATGAGTTTTTATAGAGCAAAGATAGCAAGGCTAGACCATACAGGTAGGAGGGCAAAACTAGAGCAATATGAGCGATGTCATTACATGGGTAGAGCACTGGATGGAAATGGGTGTAGTAGTAGTATAGATGTTAGAAGGAGTAAAGCGTGATTAAAATTGATGTTCGCTCATAGGAGAAGGCCAAATAACAAGAATAATGTTTAAGGTGGTTCCACCGTAAAATGACTTAAGTGTCATTTTATTCATACTCTGTCTCCTAATAAAATAACTTGTACTCTTTTTATATGAAGAACAACATAATACCTTTCCACGCTATTTTTTTATATAATTTAACTAGAAATTACATTGTGTTCAATGGGGGAATGAAAGAAACACTGGGAAAATAGTATTTTTCCATAAAATATAAATGCCATTTCGCGGGAAAATACTTATATGAAGGAATTAATCCAGAGAAATTGAATACAAATAAAATACAGGCATCTTACCACCTTATGTTTTCAGTTATTACGGATTTACTGCCGTAATTGAAGTCAAAATGCGGTAATTAGTAGGAAATGCAGTCGGCTAATATGGCTGGTATAAAAGTGCTCATTTAAAATATATTCGTGGAATAATCTGCATTTTTTCTACTTTACTTTTGGTTTTCTGTGAGTAACGCATTTCATCAGCGAAAGCAGGATATTTGGATAAAATATCAAAAATGTGGAATTTAGTATTTCTTTTGACTCACACAGTCGCGGAGGAACCTCCTTAAGAGTTAAAAGGAATGACTGGCGAACAGTGTGACACGTATAAAAGTTGTAGTTTCAGGCTTCATTTTATGGAATAACATCATAAATGAAAATGACTGGCAGTTTTCCACAAGAATATATTTTTAAAAAACGACCGGTTTCGGTGTACAACACCATCATCAGGTGAAATCATATCTCGTACATCCGTATATATACCAAATTGCTATGAGGGGAGGAAAAGGATGAGAGGGGGTGGGGTTGGGAAGAACAAGGATTGGGAGTTGAGAGGAGGGTGAGAGGTGGGGGGGAGGTTGTTAAAGGGTAAAACCCGCATGGTAGTGATCTGGGGAAGTCACAGGTCGTTAAGCGACACAGGACATCCACCCAAGAGTCCTGTTGATGTCCGCTTTGCTCCTAAGAATGGAAGGGTGGAACCTCGCATGCTGACGGTCTGGGTGAGGCCCCGGTCATTATGAATCCTCGGAAGTCCACGTGAAGTCCAGAGTGGAGGGGGTGGGAGGACCAGGCGTTGGCATCCATCGGAGTGACGGTGACTTCGGGTTAAGGAGGATTAGCTCCTTGGGGTTCCTGTTGTATTCTCCAAAGGTATCCAGAGGGCATGGGCTTGGAGGTAATAGGGGGGAGGGGGAAGGGAAAGGGAGAGTGTTCGGTCCGAAGATGACGACCCCAGGTACTCGTTGAGACAGGAAAGGGTCGAGTGGTTAAGTCTGTCACATAGCAAACGCCGTAGTAGGCTAATAGGATGGGTCTTTCACCATGGTTGATGAGGGGGTGGAAAAGAGGAAGGGATGTTCATGCAGAGAGCAATTATGTGATTTTAGGAGAGAGAAACACAAGGGAATCGGTCGTGGGGGGGGGGGTTTCAGTGACTATGGTTTCGGCAGTCCTAGCGAGTGTGCACTTCGTGGGAAGGTGATGGAGAGGAGAGGGGAGGGGTACGAAAGGAATTTAACATCGTTAAGAAGATTCTGCTTCCAGTTCCTTCTTTGGATAATTTGAACCTGCTCCATGGCGTCCAATTTCTTTCCTTTATCCAAAGTGTGGAGCACGTTGAAATTAAAATCACTAGTGTTTCGCGTCCATAAGATGCTTCGCGAATATCGAAGTTTCGTTTCCGGAGACATAGCACTTTTTGTGTTCACTGATACGGGTGGAAAAATTCCTCCCTGTCTGCCCAATGTAAGTGGCTCCACAATCGCACTTGATTTCATAAACACCACACTTTTTGGAATCTTCTATGGGGTCTTTATTAGCACAGAGGACTTTGTGTAGGTTTGTGGGGGTGTAGAATGACACTTTGAACTTGTCTTTCGGGAACTTGTTGGCTATTCTGTAAGATGTTTTGTTGTGGAAGGGAATTTTGCACCACTTTCTCTCCGTAGCACTGGGGCCTGGTAAGAGGGACGTGTTTAATTTTTCGGCCTGTTTTTTCAGCTTTTTGCGGAGTAATGTCTCAATTGTTTCAGTACTATAAACATTCTTCTGGGCGATGTATTTAATTATATTAAGTTCACGTTCAAAGTTTTGTTTTGAAAGGGGGATGCTGATTAGCCTATGGATCACACAGTTAAAACTGGCTAGTTTATGGGCTATGGGATGGCATGAATCGGAAGGAATAACTTGATCCGTGTAGTTAGGTTTTCGGAAAATTGAGAATTCGTGTTTATTCTCACTGATCTCAATTGTGAGATCCAGGAAATTAATTTTGCTATTCACACCGAGTTCCATAGTAAATTCTATTGATTGATGGAAGGAGTTTATGAATTGGAAAAATTGTTGCAATTGTCTTTCACTTCCAGTCCATATAGACACGTAGTTCAGCGTTGTACGGCAGAGAAACTTGTACCTTGATGAAAGACGATGTGAATAGGCTCCGAGCGTTTGAGATGTGAGTATCGTGAAGAATGCAGGAGTGATGGACGGAAAGGAAAATGAATGAGAAAGTTCTGTAAGGAGAGGAAAATGTAAAAAAAATGGAGATGGCAGCGTAGGTGGTTGGAACAAGTCTTGAGAGGTGAAGGGGTGGTAAAGGCCGTGAATGAGGGAAGGATGCTGGGTAATTTGTGGAGGGGAAGAATTAGAATAGGCTTTATGAATGGGATTAAGAATGGTTGAACGTATGTCGTACTTGAAGAATGAAACCATACAAGGAGACAAGGACCTGCGACTGTAAAGTTAGTATAGATATTCACCCCTCCGATTAAATCCACTTTAGCCGGTAGATTACCTGTAATAACAATTATACCTCAACACTACCAAAAAGCAAAAAGAAAAAAAATACTATAGATATTAATATCCGGTCTCATTGGTAGTGAAAAATGACTTTGCCTGACTTGAGGTCCTGAGTTCGAATCTAACATGGGTGGTTTTTCACCATCAAGGGCATAGTTGTTTGTAATCGTGGAAATATATGTATTAAATTGTTTCAAATTGGCAATACCTATGAACAATAAAGGTTTTTTTTGTATAAACATGTATTTGTGTGTTTTTTGGGTAACATTTGCCATATCATAGCCTTGCAGTCCACAGTAATTTAATTTCATGAGGCTAAACATTTTGAACTACTTCACTTCTTCAATTATAAGAATTTGTTTCTTCATGCGTCTGAATCCAATCATATATTGTATTTTATCTAGAGGGCTCATCCTCAAGCTCATTTTTCCAATGTGTGTATCTTATCATTATTCTTAATACTTATGCTATGATAATATACTTACTCGTTGTAGGAAACGGCAAAATTCTTCTTCCTCCTGAACTTATCTTTGTCATTTGAAGCTTTATTTTAGCCTAAGGTACACTCTAGTATGAAAACAAAATGTTCAAAATATTCAATCTCCAAATCCGTCATATTTAATCTTTCACTATGCAGCCATGTAAGGATATCTCAGTGCGTTCATTTATTTGTGTAAGCAGATCTATAAAGGAAAGGGGACTTTGTTTCAGAAACGGAGGAAAGAATATATAACTAATTAATGGAAAAAGGTTTTGGAAACAAGAGTCGCGTTATGATTATTTTTGAATTTGGAGTGATGTGGAAGCGGGCGAAAGGGATGAAGAGGTAAGACACAAGATACAGGGAGAATGGAGATGGGAGGAACTGAAGAGACATATAGTGAGATGACAGAGACGTTATCAAATTGAAAGGAGTTGTAGCAGTGATCCATGAGAGGTGCATCCTTACCGGTGGATTGCTCATAAAAGTGATGAATAATGAAAAAAGAACCTTGCATTCTTCAGGAAGAAAGAAGGCTGCTACGTGAAGATGATGTGTGAAGTCAAATAGTAGCTGGGATGAAGAAAGGAATAAAATATTAAGAAATTAAGGAAATGAAAGTGGAAAACATTACTACATGCCAATGAAACAAGCCATCTGTTTTGGATTTCAGATTAAATGCCAATTCAAACTTAACTTAAAGGTGAGATACAATGAATATATTTTCCTTCAACTATTTCTTTAAAAAATCTAAAACTAGACATACCTTATCTATTTTGAAAAATTCGTCCGCCCCCAGAAGAAGTCTGATATAATATAATAATTTTTCCAGTAGGCGTGAAAGATTATTTTTGTTCCAGGAGGCTCGTGGATGAGGTTCACGTGGGGTAGTTTCCTGTATATTATACTCACGGCCACCATTCAATTGATTTATCTCTGTGTAAACAGTTGTTGGCAATATGAAGGTCAACCCTGACTCCTTGCCAAGTGTAATTGAGGTGACGCAGTGAATCGTCCCCTTGGCGTGGAAACAATTCGCAACGGTGAAGTGAAACGGTAATTCCTTTCCTTCCACGCTCCTTTCATTCCATCCAATTTCACCCTTCCAATTCCACTCCAACTCCTTGAAAAGTCCATACGGTACCCCCGAACTATTCAAGTCGACCGACTGTCGATGGTGGCAAGGCACGGGCGCCATCACCCAAACCTGTTTGGTTCATCTAACCCCCAACAAGTTTGCCGCTTGGATGCCCACCCGAGTCCCTCCTCGTCAAGCAAAGCAAGGGTAGCCGGGTAAGGTCGTAGAAGGGTATCGGCAGGGATAAGGAATAGGGAACGGTCCCTAAAGGGTCGATGGTAGGGCATATGGTGGGGTAGTTCGGACGGGAAGGCAAGATGGGTATACTCATGGATAAGCCGGGGAGGAAATATACTTCTTACACCAATCCATGAGAGTTGAGAGTACCCTATAGAACTTCCTTCTGTGTTCTTTTGTTTCTCTAAAAGCGGACCTATAAAACTGATTTGGGGGATGCACACTTCAGAGACGTCCACGTAATGTAAATCCTTCTAGATCCAGTGTCTACTGTGGATTTAAACTAAATTCACGAAACACTCTTTTCTGCTTGCTGTCTACTTCCATGTTTTATATTTCTAACTTTCTGGTGTTTATTCCTGAATTTTATAATCTTGTTATCAAATGTAATTCTTTTTACCCGCATTACAATAATAAATGCGTTTCTTTATGTGAATGATGCATTCTCATGCGAATTTGGCTTGGAAAATATTTGGCCTATTAGGCCGTGGCCCCATCAATTATCAATTAATTTTAATTGGTTGAACGAGTCGAAAACCTTAACGTGTTCTTACATGTAGTATCGCTTGCTTAGTTGCTTGCACACTTACTACATGCAAACACACTAACTGTTTACTCCCAAGGATACTATAACTCCGATTTTCGGTATATTTCAAAGGAAAAAAAGTTCATTTTTGAGTACATGATTTCTTTAAAATCCATGCGGCTGAGAGTATAGGAGTAAGTATTTTTATTTTAACAAGTCATGTTTGACTACAAATCAGGTTTCTACATGTTTTTTTAACAAGTTCTTTTACACATTAGATATTTCGATTTTTTTACTTTGAGACTTGAAGATAAAATAACGTGGTTTAAATAAAACGACGAAAGATGGTATTTTTGCTACGATAAAGGAGGAAAGGTGGTTAGGAATGGGAAAATTTAAGGTGGATAAATAAATCATTGAAGGCTGTAATGTACTGTAAAAAGCTGTTGAATATTGATGAACGTAAAAATGCTGGGCTTTATGAATAAAATAGAAGATGAAAATTCATAAGTACTGAGCATTTATTGGCCTCATTAGCATGAATGTATATGATTGGTTACCTCCAAACGTAAAAAGTATGAAAAATAAATCCCCTATATAAATGTAAAATATTGACTCACCCAGAAAAAAACGATAAGAAACATATAACTCGCATTTCAGTGGAAAATGTTGCGTTGACATTCATTTCGAGTATAGGAGCATATAGTATTATGTACTTATACCCTATATGTACTTCATATAGAGCATATATTATGCGGCCTGAGAAAAGCGAGTATATATGACGTGTTTAAGGTGGAGATAGTAAGGAACATGAGTGGTGACTCATGATAAGATACAATAAGAATAAACTAACAATATGGGGGTTGGCAACTAGGAAATGAGTGTCCTTGAACCGCAAAATATTGATAGAACTCCCTTGGTGATTTTGTGGAAAATGATTTGTGGATTCCAAATAACCATTTGAGGACATGTTAGTGTGGTGAGGACGACAGGCCTTCTTACCTGCTGCAGGGCCAAGGACATTTCAGAGAACGGGGGGGGGGGGGGAAGATTGTTTCGGGGCAATGGGGCAGCTTTAGTGACGACGCAAGAGACTGCGACGGCAACGACTCGAGGCTAGCTTCCCAGAGATACGAACGACGATAATTGAAATCGAACGTCGGGTTTTATTGCGACATAAAGAGGTAATCGCCATCGTCATCAACGAAATGGGAAGATGTGGTGCGTGGGGAAGTTATCCACGTGAAAAATTGTGATTATGTTTTTGAATGGGTCCTCTTGGCACAGAAGGAAATTGGTCCCTTTGGAAAATGTAACGTAAGAGCGTCAGTGGGTGGGTAGTTGTTTTTCTCAGGATTTGTGGTAGCAATGCCATCATTATCACTAGTAATTCAATCATAATATTGGCTGCATCCCATCACTCTTTCATATATCCTGCTGATTCCTTTCTACCCTAAAACAGTTCTTCTGCTTCGAGTCATTTCTTATCTGGTTTTCATATTTGTTCCTCGGTCTCCTCAGTAGATTTTTTCCTTTTGCCATGCTCCTTTAGAATGCCATTCTCTCTGCATCCAATGCAGTGATCAGTATGGTTTTATCCACATCTAGTCTTCTCTTCCGTCTGATCCGTTTTTCCAATACTTCATGTTTTTGATCCGTAAAAACCAGCACTAATCGCGAATTGAAGTGTTTTATGGCGTATCATTAAATGCGTCTCCACAACGTGAAGAGCAAGAGAACGAACAACGGTCAGGAACGCCGTAATCTTCTCCTTGACTAAACATTAGCGTCTCACCCTCTACTAACGTCAAACCGAATTGTGATTTTTCTCAGCTGATTTTCATCTCCTCTGGTCTATTGCAAATTGACATTTTGCGTTATCCTCTATTAAGTAAATGCCGTTTTTCAAGTTGTAATTGATGTGTTTTTAGTAGCAAAAAAATAACACCCACCTTATGTGACATATTTTAAGGCAAATCATTTAGCACAGAGCTTCTGAAATGTTTTAATTTGCTGTATGCTGAAGCTGGGTAGCGGGAAAATACTCTTTATTATCCATTTAAAATTTAATAACAAAGCCAACAAAGGCCGGGTTATGAAATTAACTTATATTATCACTTGTTATTATTTGGCTTATTTTAATGAGTGGTTTCCAGTGGAAAGACAAACGGGAACGCAATAAAATATAACTGTGTATCTAAGCCTATCGCCAGGCATTATCTCCCGTAGTACGCCTCTCTTGAACAAGCCGCCGCACTTACCATTGGAACTCGGAGCGCAGATGACAAATGTGTGCACTAAAGCCGGATCATGAGAAATTCTGCGTTTTCTGCGGATGCTCGGCATCTCCGGCATTGCGTGTGTGCCGGAGACGGCTAGTGTAATTGCAATCACCAGGAAACGATGGAGGCAGAACCAAACAGAGGGCTCATCTTTTATGCAAGAATCATTCCTGGAAAATTTATTCATGCTCACGTATTCGCTGAAGCCTTCTAGTTACTTAAGATACAGAGAAGAACGGAAATTAAAAGTTTTGCGATTAAACCGGTACCCAAACATGGAAGGGACCACCAACACTGAAAATTCATATATTAAATTGCTGTCTTCCAGATATTATGGTCGAGGATATTATGATTTTTAAGTGCTCTGTGTGTCCAAACATTCTCGGATAAACCGAAAAAGGATATTTCGCAGACCAAATACATAAAATAACTTTCCTCCCTTTATTTTAAGGCCCTAATCACGGGACTTCCTTGTTTTAACCCTTGTAAAATTCTTCTTATCATCACGAAAATCCCCTTAGCAAGGTATTTTGGATGCTATTTTTTTAAGTGTGTGATACAGTTTATATGATTAGTAGGGCTAGTCAGAGAGAGAGAGAGATAGTAAAAGCACAGGAAGTCTAGGCTAGTTGAATAGAGAAGTACCATATAAGTTTCAATGGAAAAATATTGGATAGATACTTCCTTCAAGGAAACCTTTCAGAAGGCGTCATTTAGTGGAGGAATGATGACTGCCCAAAGACTTTAAGCTCATATATCTTTGATAAGGGATCGATATATCGATTGAGTACTATTTATCTGAAGAAATAGTTTTATACTTGGGCAGTAATGATTTTCTTATCTGCGCTAAGCTGATTAATTTTTGCATGGAAAGCATAAAAATTTCTACCGGCATCTAAGAAAACACCTTTCTTTTCCCTCTAGTTCTAGCGACGAAATTAATTGTCTAGAATCATGCGAAAAAAAGAATCGCGCTCGTAGACGTTAGTCTAGCTTTGGCTCATGTCTGCGAGGAAATAATTTTTTATCATTTTTATAGCTATTAATCAAACTATTGCAATGTGAATCTACGAGAGATTTAGCACCATTTAATGGAAGATACTACCTTTAAGATGTAATAGAAGATCAGCATAGACAATGTTAGGAGTTAATAAAAAGTAATCAAACCAAAGTTATCAGTACATACTTGAAAAATCCTGTGCGGATCCTAATTAATATAACTTTTAACATAGATCCTGGGAAAACAGAAGTGTTTTAAATGTTAATGTCTCCTACTTTAACTTCTCCTTTTAGGACTGCCTGAGGAAAAATATGTATATTTCCTTAGAATACCATTCTAGATAGTTATCAATCAATTTTTTTGTAAATGTACATTATTTTCAACGGCCTAACGATTCGGAATGTCGGCTGCATGTCTTCTAAAGATTGCTTCTGGGTTGAAATGTTCGCTGTGCTGAGGCCTCCGGGTGCGTTCACTCGCAGAAAATCACATTCTAGCCCAGGGTGATTTTCCGGGAACCAGACCTTTCTGGGAAACCACAGATGACACTGTTGGGCTTAGTAATTGGTGGATTCTGCCTGCAGCGATCGACTTCACAATCTGTTTGAGGACTGTAGCGGCGGCGCTGTAGTAAACTCATCAGATATGCTTTCGCCTAACTTTCCGGAAATTTCGAAATCCATTAAGTTTTCACTTTATTTTCATTACGAAATTTTTGGAGCTTTTTGTCCGACGAATTTTTTTAAATTTTTGAGTAATATAATTTTTCGTTCGTTCATCTTCATTAATATTTTACAATTGAACTGTAGATGAACAAGATTAATTGTAATTTTTCCGATAATGCGAGTATTCACTAATTTTTTTATGCAGAAGTATTTTCCCCACAGTTAATCCCTCTTAAAGTCTCCGTATCGTTTCATTTCCTCAAAACACTCAAGATTTTTTGCTAAAGGTTTTAATAGGTTTAAAAGGTTTTGCCAAAGGTTTACATTTTGCCAAAGGTTCCCTTATCCAACGTTCACTATCTCACCATCTTAAAGACGTTATAACTCTTTGGAAGATAGTAGGAGATCGATTGAAGCCAGAATAAGTCCGCAATTCCTTTTTATGAGGCAAAAATTGATAATTTTCATGCGCAATGCACGATAGAATAGTTAAACGCTAAATGGTACTTTAGTTTCAATAGTTTATACCTGTCAAGAGTAGAGATTCGAAATCGTTTAAAACACTTGCTTTATTTCCACAGTGATAGATAAACCGCTTTGAGAAATTTAATAAAATGAATAATATCCATAATGCACTCTGTAGCTTTTAATTTAGCCTAACTGTTACCTTTCTCAATGAAAACGGGTTAGAATAGTGGCTAGAGTGTTAACTTTCATTCCTTATGACTCTGGTGAGTGTCCCGGCAGTAATTTTTCACATTTTCCTTCAGTTTAGTCCAAATCCCGACTTCGTTTGAGGAAAGTACTTCAAGTATAGTACTTCAAGTATAGTACTTCAAGTATAGTACTTCATCCGTCGGAGAGGACTTTAAATGTGGATCCATTTAGTGCCTTTCGTCGAAAGCAGTCCAATGTCAACGCCGGGTTTCTCTCCACCCCTTCCTCCATTTTCCAACCAACCAATTTGCCCACCAAACAACGGGTCTTAAATGGGGAGGAAGGACTCAGTTGTATTTCGTCTATTAAAAATAGTTGACCGATAAGTAAAGCTGTGCCATCGTGACTTTCCTCTCCGATTGCATTATCCTTATATGCCTTGTATCGCTTCTCGCCCTTTCCAACTTACTAGTCCCACGTCGTCGGTGCTCCCCTCCAATGTCAACGCTCATCCTTCGGAACTTCCCCATGCCAACCCACCGAAACCCCCCCCCCCCTTCCCCATCATCTGGCCTCTCAATCCGTCTCCCCTCACTACCCCCCCCCCCCCGCCCCTTGACTGAGCGCTATCGATTTCGACTTCGCTCGATCCCTGAGATACCCTGTGGCTCGACCAATCGTTCTTCGTTACACTCGTCTCCTTGGTGCGATGAAAACACATATATCTGGCCAATTCACCCATCACTGCCCATATCGCGCCGTCCTCCAGTTTCTCCAGAGTGATTGATCGTTCCTGTCGAAGAGATTGACCTTTTTTTTGGAATTTTTTTGTTTTTCAGTAAGCTATCGGAATAATAGGTTTCTGATCTTCCATTGGAAAATATTGATTTAGATTGATATTTCTTATTTAGTAATTTTATCCAAGGGCTGTTACCTTTTCAATTCTATTGAAAACAATGCATTTAACCATGTGTATCCCTGTACATGTGTATCCCTGGTACATATTCGCATCTCGTAGATTTATGCAGCATGGAAAGCCGTGAAAGCAATCATATTCGCATCGTTTTGTGCACAAACGCAAATCACTCGGTTATTTTAACTAGCAAATATTGGAAATACTATCTCCTTTTTGGCAAGTGAGCAAGCATTTGTGATTACATTGCCTTTTAGAAAATAATTCCAGCTATAGAAGAAACGCTTTTCTCCATGTGTTGGCTTTTGCCGCACTTCAATTGATACATTCGCTACCGCCGAGGCGCGACGGCGCTTTTCTCCATGTGTTGGCTTTTGCCGCACTTCAATTGATACATTCGCTACTGCCGAGGCGCGACGGCATGCTTTGGTTTTGCTTTAAATCCGCATGCGGCTTAAAGTTTACAGCTAAAGAATGACAAGTGAATGAATGGCTGGACATGAATCAAGACTAAGCCAGCTGAATGACGTGCGTTTATATTTCATACCCTCGAGAAGAGAGACCACTTGCACCATTACTGCTAGGTTAAAGTTTGTTTCAGAGGGCTGCCTGCTGGTTATTCCGTGAACATTCATCTGCAAATCTCTCATAGTGTCTTTGGTGATGAAACACTTAAAACAGCCCTCAAGATAGTCCTTTTGCCATTGTTTCCATGCGAATCTGGAAAGAATAATCTTTAAACGGTGATCCATAGAAATTAATTCTGTCCCAATACGAGTTTTTAGGATCGGATACATACTTACATTTTGCTCTTTGATATTATGATACTGCTTACCTAATCCTATCGCATGAAAATAAATTTTTTAGGAGCGTACAATTTAACCTAATTTTCTCATAGTATCTTGCTTAAAAAATAATATTGACTACGGTGCATTCTGTTGTACATACCTATATTGCGTATTAGATTCATCTATATTCTCCTGACAAATCTCCAGTTCTCAAATATAATTTTGAGAAATTAGATGCAAATAACTGTAAAAAAGATAAATAAAATTTTGGTGCTGAAACTGCTTGTCCCAATGAGTCCTTTGCAATTTTCCCAAGGATTAGAAACGAAAGTACATTGTTCAATAATGAATGTCTTCTACCGATTGGCATTGGTTTGCTGAAGAACACCTTTTACCTGGCCCTCACCCTCAGATTCATAAGCCCATTTTAACCCATTGATCTCACAAATAATTATGCGCATGCTATATTATCCCCATCTTAATCTCCTACCGCCCGTCATGGCGTCATTAATCCGCACTCTTCCCCCGTTAATCTTCCCATTTTGCCTAATACTCTGCCCTCAAATACTCTCCTCAGTTGCCTTTTGCCACTCATTGCAACCTCCAACCCTACCACTGAAATTTCCTTCACTAGGTGTCATACTTTGCCATTACCTTGCAGTTTCTTTTCGCTCCACAATTTTTCCAACCATCTTATTCTCTCTATCCTACTCGGAATGCATATCTAAAGGTCACCAATCTACGCCTCTCATTCCCTTTTCTCATAGACCAAATTTCGGAACCATGCAGCCCTATACTCCACTCAATAACATTAATGTATGTTTCCTCGTGCATGTAATTTAAGTGCTTCTTATAAAATTTCTTCACTTTATAAACGATAGATATTTTTCTCCTGTTGCAAACTGTAAGTCACTTTGATTTTCATTTTCACTTTCCTCTATCTCTACTGACACGCCACATTCTTTTAATTTTTCTTCATCCCATACCTCTCAGTCATATCCTTTGACGCATTCAGCAGTGCCCGTAGCCCCTTTACCAAGTGGCTGATTAAAAATTCATCATCGTAAAATAGGATTTATTGCGCATCGGCCGTCATGTGTCAGATCAATCTTAGTGAAAATAATCGGTTCAAAAAGCACTCTCGTGGTGTAGGATATCGCACTCCCTCTGACGGAATCCTACCCACAAGGAAACGGGGGGAAAGGCGCCGCAGGGTGGGCGGATATAAGCTCCGTAAGAGAGCCATTGAGAGGGATGGTTGATTTGAGGGTAATGGTGCTGCGCGAATTATACTCTGGGCGGGGCGAGTAACACGAGAAGTGGGAAACGAATCGCCTTTCTCCTCCCAGCGAGGATTAATATCCCAGGGTCTTGGTTGGCGCAAATATTTGCTTCCCACCCGGACACCCCATTGAGAATTTCAAACCTTACAGTCAAGCGCACTTTACTTTCCAAGCTGGCTTTGATTCACACCCAGAGTGAAATCAAAAGGGAAATTTTAGCTCAGCGGTTTTTAAGCCACCGGTACCTAATAATTACATACAACGTCGCATATAAATACTATTTTAACAATGATAAATTAACCATTGTCTATACAAATAAAGCCATAATGGTGGAGAATCATAAATAAATGTACCTGTTATTCTTTCTCTACCTCTGTGGAGTATCATCATTTTTCCTCGATTCAGTATGATACCCTTAACTCATTTCCTATTATATGTCTTGTAAGATAAGTCATACCTATTGCTATGAATAACTGATAAATGAGATCATATAAATTAGGATGAGGAACCTCCTGAGTTATTAAATATTACGCAACGGCCATAAAAATATGGTCTTATAGAGGAAACATCCATGGGACGCCTTTGCAACCACCGCTACAAATATTTCTTACGGGTTTACAAATGGATAAAAGTAGATTTTCGTAAGTTGCGCAGAGTAATTTCAATAGGCATCTCTAATAATAATAAGGAAACTTAATTTGGTTGAACTTTTTTTTGTCAGATTTGCGCGGTTTCCAAATCCAGACATCCAGCGGGCAGAAAAAGTTCAACATTATGATAAAGGCAGTGCCACTAAGGTGATTGCTTAGACTCTTCCTAGATAGCGTTAAATTTACGATTTATTTCGTGATACTGAGAGAGAGAAATGACTGGAACCTTTCAGTATTTATATGTCTTCGTGAGTATCATCTAAAAGCCCTTTTTCCTTGATTTAAACGTCGTAATATTTCTCATAGGATTTGAACGGTAAAATACAACTTCACCCCATTTTGTTTCGTGGTGGCATTTGACCTTTTTATCAACACAGAAAATGAGTCGAGACTGCATGTGACGCTAATACCACAGTTAGGAAAATGATGAGAAACCTAACTGCCGATTAAATGTAGGTAGCACCTATGCGAAAACATACCACTTAACTGGAAGAAGACCAAACGCAATTATTAACTGCAAATATAGTGCAAATATTTTTTCTTTTCCTTCAATTCACTCTTAAAGTATTTTACGTTTCTCAAACGTATGGGGGAGTCTCCTTGTCTGCTGAAATTACTGAAAAAGAGAAGAAATATCTGGATCGGGCACCAACTAAGGCACGAAGCATTGCTGGCCACCATCTTAGAAGGCACTGTGGAGGGAACCAACTGTCGGGGCAGGCCTAGGTTGGAGTTTATTGGGTAAATAATGAAGGAGTTAAGCTGCTCCACTTATGTGCCGTTGAAAAAAATGGCAACGAAAAGACCGAAGCGTATGGATAACAGCTGCCAACCAACCTTTGGGTTGAGGACTTAAGAAGAAGAAAATGAGGATCCTCGGTCACTTTTCTCACTCCAGCATCATCCTTGCTAGGAAACGTACGAGGAAGCAGTAAACCCCGTCGGCATGAAGTCCAATTCGAGGACTTCCTGGGTGACGAAGCGGTCTCGTTTCCTCAACGTTCCAATTTTTTCGCAGCGGCGTGTGTATGCCTTCAAAGTTTTGTTCGCTTTCCTAGAGAGCAGACGAGACACGGAGGGCGTAGCCTTCTCCTCCTGCCCCCCCCCCCCCATCCGCCCCCTCCCACCGTTAGCGGTTTGCACATGTCTCCTGGGGGAGGAAGGCGTGATCTCGTTTCGGAGCGAAGGCCACTGGAGGAGTGTGACCAACCGTCCGGAGCAAAATACACTCAAGGGGATGAGAAAAATGTGCACACGGAGAGAGAGAGGCACGGAGGGTGGGTTGGGTTGGAGTTACGTTTCAAGTTCTACGTGATCTATCCCTCAGAGCGAAACTCTTTGGGAGGGGGGGGGGGGGAATCTTTACCCCGGGAAAGGCCTCCTGTCTCCAGAATTTTCTTTTGGTTCCGCGGTGGAGTGACACCTGTGCGCTGCCTTTTCCTCCACATTCTTAAGAGTCCATCTTCTCGCGCAGAAGTCTTATGAAATATGCCTTTTCAACTTAGGTATCTAATTTTGTCACCTTCACGACTTTGGTCGACTTAAAAATCATATCCGCATTGAGGACAGCAGGTGCTGTAATGAGAAGATACTGGATGAAACAGGCTGGAATATGCGTTATTTTTTTACATTCCCACAGTTTACAAGTATGCAATCGTGTATCAAAGTCCTTCTCATTGGCTGATACTGGATTTCATTGCAAATACCATTTTTTGGCACGTTGTAATAAATCCGCTGAATCAGATATTATACCTTTTCCATTTTGCAGTAGAATAAACTTGATGTCATCTCATTGACACATCGCATCATCATTGGAATCATACCAGTTGGTTGGTAATTTATGAGTTTTAATCCCTTTCCTTCATCCAACTTTGAAAAGACAGTCTCCTTACATAGAGGTATTGTAAACGATGCTGTATTTGCAACATTTTAACAGATCCATTAATTTAATCTTATTTACTACATTTTTAAAAAATATTGGCACGTAGTTGGATACAGAGATTACCCAGGAGCTCTTTTCGTTAAAGCGTCCAAAGATATTATAAAAAAATCATCAACACCGACTTTTTTATCACAATGGCTACACTTATATACAGATTTGACAAGGCATTATGCGTGATATCGGGTATTTATGTACTTTAAATTTTAAAACGGTGTCAGCTCAAACATATTATTTCACTTCATACACTGCCACTTTTAAATTTAACTTTACGATATTGCATGCTTCATTACCTACCTCGTCGATAAAATTAAAATTTATGCCTAAAAGTGGTGAGTCAAGTTTATAGTTACTAGATTTCCCTCTTATTCCAAGTAAATCATTTGACAACATTTTTGCCATTTTATGTATTCAAACTAACTATTTGGTGTGTGAATATCCTGTAATCCAACATGCCACTGCATAATTACCAGGGCATCCTTCCTAAATAAATTGTCGTTTCCATAATGGCCGTTACATAAGTAATTATTTCATAATTTCATATTTTATTAGCAAACGGGGCTTGTGGGTCGTCCCTAGTAAATCAGAAGAGTTTATACGGTGGAAATCAAATTGTATACTTCCTCTTCACTAGCTTCACCAACCTCTTCTCTAACCTAAAGCAGGAGTGGACAGTGTCCGCCTGGACTCCTTGCTTCAAAAGTAACCAATAGCTTATATTTATAGCCGCAGGACTGTACGTGGCGGCTTGGGAAATTATTGCCCCTTCTGAATTGCCCCACAGTGCTTCGGTGGCAAACGGCAAGATCAGCGTTGCTCGGACCAAGAGTTTTAAATTGGCTGGAGGAGAGGCCAACTGGAGTTGTGATCATGACGATAGTGAGGAGAGCGGGATGAGGAAGGGGGTTTGCATATTCGATGGGAATTCAGGTCGTTATGGAGAGCTAGGGTCGCATGTGGGGGTCAACTTCTTGCTCGCACCGCTGGGCCATCATAATCCAGCATATAAAAACTAGGGACACGCTCAACGCAAAAAGTGGGCCCCACAGTGACTCAGAGCGCCTGCAAATCGTTGGCTGCTAGAAAAGGTAAGACCAGCGTTATAGCTTGTGAATTTTGTGAAAAAGATTGGTCATTATTGTACGTTTTTTCAGCAGACATGACTGTCCGAAAGAAAGTATTCTTTGCTTAGGAATTCGATGCTTCCCTCATAAATAATACTCTACGCCAGGGAAGCAACAATCTGAAATATTTTCTTTTCCATTATTTTTTTGTTTTGGCTTAATAAAACAGCATTTCCAAATTAGTAGCAACTTTAAAAATTGTACCACAATCAGTGTTCTACCAAATGAATAGAAGGTAAAAAGACAGTTCTTTATATTATTTTCTCAACTCAGGGGGTGGCCTGTCTAGTATTTCCTGCGCAAAGCCATCTGCATTCTCATATTTAATCCATTTTTGAAAACATCGTATCTTCAGCCTCACTTCATGCTGTCCAATATTCCCATTTTTTTCCTTTCCATTCCCCAACCTCTGCTGTAAATTCTCTCTTCTATCACCGCGGAAGTGATTTTACCGAATATTCCGCGATATCTCCGGGTCATGCCTTCGTACCATCTAAACACCGCAAATTCTTAACATATGACACAGCAACCGTCGTCTTGCCCTGACCCCTCGGGCAGAAGTACAGCTCTACAGTCTCTAGTGATCATGTTCTCGAAGTGTTCGATGGCGTTTGTACCTTTCTCTGTCCGTGGTTACTCCCTTGAGATTATCAAGGTCAATACGATCGTGAGTAACGGGGGCAACGATATTACTCCCCCCTCCGTCCCTTCTCCAAGGTTATCCGTGAGTTATGGCGCCGTTATTGCGAGCCAATGAGGCGAAGCGAAAGGGTTTGATGGTTCGGCAGCAAGGGTCTCCCTCGGTTGATATCTCGAGCCCCTGAATGAAAGAAAAAGTCATCATCTGAGACCCGGTTAGCCCTCCTTCATCTATGGCGGCCATAATACTCTTGTCTCTCCATGTTAATGGATAGATGATCCTAATAGCATGTTGTGTATGTTTGGATAATTATATCTGTTTCATTGCTATAGAAGTTTAGCGGAAAGACCTTATGCATTTCTTTACCTGCTGCTAGTCATTTATTCAAGGAAATATGAAAGTGCATTCTATAGAAGAAGTCACTAGCAATAGCGTCACTAAACGTAGGGCTATATCACCAAACAAGATGTATACTTGAGGCATGGACGGTATCTTTATGGCCATGTATGTATGTGTGTTTCATTACAATCCTAATTTCGTTATTTCGCTGATTTACAGCCTTCCCATTTTTTTGTGAATGCAGTAATTTGTTTAAATTTAGGTACTCGAAACACTTCAGGAGAACTCAAGCTAACTGGTTTTTTTAACGAAAAACCCGCATGGAAAGGAAATTTCTTCATGCGTCCACCAAAGCCTAACAATAATAAAATTCTCGAAAACTGCTTCATAAAAATCTAGCACGTGTAACTTACATAATGCTACACTTTGATCAATCGTGAACACTCACTGAATCACAGAATAATTGGTGTAACGTATTATATTCAGAAGCAAACGATTGGTGGTATATTTTCAGCTACTGAGGTATTTATAAATGGCAATTTAAGAGTGTAATATGTAGAGCATTAAGTTGAAAGCATGCAAAGCTGGAATAGTAAAAGGAGCAATGCTTCCATCTCTCCATTGACTAAGTGGATATGGCTTGTGGAGTTGAAACTAGAGGTTTTAGTTTCAAGTTCTTTCAACGGTGAACACTCATGAATTTTTAAAGGATGGAGTTCTATCGGAATCTATTTTCAATAATCAGTAAAACAAATTCCCACAGTTACAGTTTTAAAGGTATTGTCAGTAGCTGTGATTTTTGTGGTTTAATTTTTTTTAAATATGCATCTTGTAAGGTTATGCTTATACCCTTAATCATCTCTTGACTCTGAGAATATTGATTGAATTTTCTATTCTGTTTGTGAGGAGGAGCTAGGTAAAAATCATCATTAAAGCTTACACGCAAGCATTTCGTGTCTTAATTTTTTACACTCAATTTACATTAATAAAAATTGATGTGATAAATTACAAATGCCCATAAATATGCATTTAGTTACCAGGGACTGCTATATTTTTTGTAGCCTGCTGGTGTATGAGACTTCCTGTGTGAAGTGAATACTCAACGCGTTAACATTTAACATCGCTTACTCTCACATAATTTTAATTAATTTTGTCCATTCTAAAGTGCTACTTTCAAACGCAGTGACTTCATTGGAGTAATTGAAAAAGGAAATTAAGCTGGAAAGAAAAAGATTTATCCTCAACAAAGAAGCATGATTATGATACTGAAAGGGGCTGCGAAAGGTAAAAATCAAAAATTGCAAAGGGAAAAGTAACATGGAATCTACTTGAAGTAACTTAAGGTTGCAAAATAATAAAGAACCTCGAAATTTGTTGTTTTTGAAATGATATCTTATTCATATAAATGAATCATTTGCTATAAATTACTTCCCATGATCACTAAGCCCCGTAGGAACAAGTCCATGGGACTCAACGTTTATGCAGCAAGCTGTTATTGGCAATTAGAGGGAGGTTCTCTTGCAACTGAAATGGAACATCAACAGCAAAGCTCGTTGGCTTCGTATGTCATCCCGAACATGATATTATTCTAATCATTAAATATAAGGAAGGAATTTTTTTCCAATAGGATACTCAAAAGGAGTTTTTTATTATTCAATTTTCATTGTAGAGGAAGTGTTAGAGACATGAAAAAGTATGCATCTAAATATCGTTGAAAATATACGAAAATTATTGTTTTTGATCCGTTTTCTAAAAAAATACCTTTTCCAAAAAATCTTATTTTGAATTAAAATAATTTTAACGAGTTCGGGAATAAGGAACTAAAACTCCTAAACTGTGAAATTTTTGTAGCCTGAGCATATGCAAAATCCAACCAACCAGAGTTTGCTCTATTTGCAATATAAGGTCAGAAGAATGAAACTAGCTAGTTTATTATATAGATACAAATTAATCATTAAAATTTTGTTACTCCACGCAGGCTTTTAAGGATACTTTTATACAAATATTATAAGCACTGAATATTTCCCATTAAGTGCTGTTTAACTAGTTGAAAAAATTCTCATTTTAAAAGGACCATCAGTAGGGCCAGCACAAATTCGTCCAATGCTGGTAATTTGGAAAATTTCCTTGCCTTAATTAAAAATTAGTTATTGTTTGCTGTATGACTATAGAATTACACTAATTAAAAAGCGAGGTAAAACAAGCAGTGCGGAGAATAACTGTCCCCTTTTAAGATAAATCCAATTTGAAACCAATAGGAGCCCATGTTAAAAGTTTTCTTGAAGTTGCCTTATTTTTAATCAGTTAAATGTTTATTTCACCTTAATATCCACAAGACCAACGGTGCACGAACATCATGTTACTTGATTTTGAATTGCAGATTCGTGGAGACATGCCCATCTGTAACAACCTCTTCGTCCTGCATGAGTCATTACTAGCGTCAGGCATTCGTATATGGTATTTTCAAAATATGTTGCCTTACAAAAAATTGCCACGTAGTAATCTACTGCAATAACACTGTAAAAACAATACTATCACATTATTTCGGCCCATAAGCCTAATTTTTATCTGGAGTAACGTTTTGGTTTGGTGACGTTATGAAAATATTATTAAGGTGTGGGGAAAAATTATTTTTATTTATAACAAACTAGCTGTGCCCGCCATACGTTTCAATACCTTTTCTTTCTAAGTAGGGGCACATATACAAACCAGACACATGTAAAATATAAATGAAAGACAATGATTTTTTGTGTACAAAATGAAAGTTGAAAACTCATTTTTATATTTTCAAGTAATTTGGGATATAGAATATTTTCGGTCTTACCGCTCTCTGCAAAAACTAATAAAATATTCGGCTGTACCGCTCGTGAGCATATGCAACATATAATTGAAAATGTAAAAAGCAAGGATTTTTCAGATTAAATCCACACACTTGAAGCGATTGACCTTGTTTGAGAAAGCAAGGAGAACGGGAACTGAAGTCGTTTGACTACAACTATTAAAAAATGCCTTTAAATGCTGAAGGAGGGAATAGCCTTTCATGGAATCGCTATTAAATGGATATTCAAACCTGGTTGCCAAGGAAATTTCTATTGTTGAAAAGCAAGAATAAGTGATTGATTTAGAGATAAAAACGCAATACTTGGACAAGAATGAATCGTATAAGAAAATTGAATGAAAGAATTAAATACTGCATTTTTTATGCGTTCTATGAAATTACATCTATTGTATTGAGCGCAAGTAATTTTAAAAAGCAAATAAAGACACGCATCGAATTCAATGCCTTTTTTATGGGAGTAAATGCTTACATTAATGGGGTAAAAACAACCTCAAAATATGCAAATTTTATGAATTATAAACCTTTGTGCATTCAAATGTGTCAACATTTCAAGTCAATTGAGCGACTAATTTTCGAGTTTTGTGTGCACAAACATATGCAGGCTGAAGTTTTACATGTAAAGAAGAAGATGAGTGAATCCCAATTTTTAAAATTATTTGAGTATTTCTGAAATTTTTTAACCAGAAAAGGCGTTATCTGGCCATCCATTCTTGCGGTGTGACTTCCACTATTAGCTGTTTTTAGATATTAGCGAGATATTTTTATGGTGGAACTTGGTATGTGTGTATTCCAGTTCCAGCGGCATCGACTTCCTCCGGATTCCATTTGATTCAACCATACTGTTATAAATCTGCCTTCAAGAATCGTTTATTTTAGTAAAAAGATATTTATTGACGTGGAAGTTTCAATTGACCAACCCACCGAAGCTTTCAACCCCAACATTGATTTCATAGGTACAGCAATCAAACCAATCTTTAGGGTTCGCCAAGCGTTAAGTTCAACGGTGTGTAAAATTCACAAATTAGGGTAGGAGGGGCCTTTCCCTTTTCCAAGGAGGTTTTTTTTAGAAATATCCAAAACCAAAGGAACCGTAAAGCATTCGCATCTGAAATATTTGAACTCCATGCTAAGACTGCTGGGCCATGACAGCACTTTCAAAAAGTGAATACCATATTAACATGTGCATAAATGTATAAAGCGCGCTTACCCCAATGAAATAATTAAGGTCCTGTCTACTCTTGAGATGATGAGTGATACTTAAACGGTATATTTACCTCAATAACCTTTACATACCGTCATAATCATAATCATCAGAAGTCATCAATCGGAAGATAGGTTCCCCGCAGATCTCCACTCCCATCTCCTACCAATAAAACGCTTTGTTCTTACAAATTCTACACTTTGATGCCCTTCTTTACTAGCCTATTGTATTCCATTCTAGACCTTCTTTAGACGCCTTAGAACTAGAAGTAATAATAATAGAAGAATAGATTACCAGTAGAAGAGTATAATTTTTAGAGTATTGGTCTTCTTTTTAATAAATTACCGCTCACATTACCATCACCGACATTTCATCATTTTTTACTGACGTATTCAGTGCTAAAATGTTTTTATTGAATGCATAACAAATAAACAAAACCAGGATAAAACATATGCCTATGATAATGCACAAACAATTTAAATAACAATTTTTAATACCTTTTTCTAAACGCCTGTCAATGATCTAGGCTACGTCAGTAGAAATCTTCCTTAGACACATTCATGAACACCTGTCTATTAGCCGACCATGACATTTCCTGCAATCATTCTTTAAACTTCGATGAAGCCAAAATTATTGAATCTGAGCCGGATTTAAAGAAATGGCAAAAGTTGTCAGAAACCCAAATTTGTGTAGCAAGGTAAGTGGAAACTATAATTGAAGTACCATTTATAGCTCTATAATAATATAACTTGATCAAGACATTGGAAGAAAAGAGATAAAAACATGGTTAAAAATGTGTGTAGTATTGATTTTGTTTTGTGTTTCATTATGCTTTTGTTTATTTTTTCTTTATTATTTTTGTCAATATATTTTTGTAAAAATTTTGAACTTATCTAATTAAATTATTCACTAATTTAATCCATTATTACTGCTTTATAAATAACATGTTTTCTGTTACCAAGCAAAACTTTTTTCATTATGTATGTTATTCTGTTTCTCTCTTCTTCAATCTGTTGATTAATCATCCTTATTAGGACAAAGGTTGCTTATACCTATACAACACGCATATAAATTGATATTTAAATTGTAATTGCATTATAATGTTGATATGTAGTGTCTTGGTTTTGTTTATTTGTTATATATTTTGTAACATTTTATCCCTGAAGATGTCAGTTAAAATGACGAAACGTCGGTGATGTTAATGTGAGCGGTGATTGATACAAATGAAAACCAATACTCTCAAAAGTATATTCTATTAAAAATATTATGGTTGGTTAAAGATATGAGGTTCTTATATAATAACAGTAATCACAGTCTATAGATGAAGCTGACGGCTATTGTTTCTGTTCTTAATTTGAGTTTTCAGTTCGTCAATTGATTCGTCTCAGATAATAAAAATACCGGAAAAAATAAATATTAGAAATGCATCAACAAGTAATTGGATTATCCTTGATTAACCCTCAATAAATCGCTCATAGGTGTGTAAGACCCATCGGCACTTCTCAGATAAATAACTTCAGAACGGTTGGGACTTTCTTCTGATACTTAAAGGAACCTTTTTTTCGCACTTTTTTCATTCCCTACACGACTTTCAACGAGTTCAGTTGAGATAATACATTGTATTGGACGCTTCTTTCCATGGCTGCTCCAACTTTGGCCGGGCGAACCTAGTGCGACAATCGTGGTACATGTTTTTCACGGGAATGGGAATTATGCTTGGGAATATTTCTTGTTTCCACCTTTAATATGTTGAGAATTATTATCATAAGGAAAGTTTCTTTAAAAAAGAACGGATAGTTTTGAAAATGCAATAAGCATATGGTATGTCAAATTCACCACGATTAATAACGTTCCGAAGACTGGCACGCCTAATGGAGGATTATAGGTGATCAGCTACTCTAGAAGAAGAGATAATAAATCCCGTAGGTCTGCAATGAAAATAATTTAGTACAGAAGCTATGATATGAATGCTTCATTAAGCATTAATTTGTATAAAACCTCAGCCGCACGATAAATTTATAACATCTTTCTCTTGCAGCATATATAAATTCATAATAAATTGATATTGTGTCTAAAGATTATCTTGAAAGCTTTATCTACCTTTAACGACCTACCTACGACTCAAATTAAAACAACGGCTGCTACGGAGTGGAAAGGTAAAGCTAGATAATAAATGCAGCTAATTTATCGATTTCTTTGTTACTCGAATATATATGACAAACACAGTCAAGAAATAATATGAGGAAACAAATTTGAATTCAGTGAATAATGCTCTCCCTGTGTGTGGTTAATAAATAACGATGTAATCTTCTGCTCAACACTGAAGTGTTTGCATTTACGAACTAAATAGATTTTGGTTAATTATTGTCTGTAGTATTTTTATCTTAATTTTGCAGAATTTTTATTTAATTCTTTAAGAGCCCTTGACCAGTTTATGGTTAGCCGAAAAACTTATGGTTTCTTGGAATCTATTATGTCTTCACTTACGTTCTTCCTAAATAATTTATAAGGTTCATAGTGGAAAACTGGTCACAGTATACATTTTTCTCGTCTATCATGAGATAATCATGGAATAATTGTCTCCACTTTTTCGACATGTAATAATAGTTAGTAAGGCTTGGAAAACCTTTGCAGGAAAAGGCATTCCTTGAAGTATGGAAATGCATTTGTTAGGTTATGAGACGACGAATAGTTCCCTTTTTGGTGCTAATGGAGTGAATTCGATCTTCGTTAAAAGGTTTGGAAATCTCGTCGGCTTTGTGCTTTAGTAGCTGAGGCGGAGAATAAGGTGTCTCTCTCTTTCTGTGTTGAGGGTGGGTTGTCAGGGGGTGTCAGTGGGTGGCAGGGGATGGGGGTGTTGTTGTTGGGCGGGGTTCGTCCACGTGTTCGCCAGCGGCGCCGCCTCCTCTAACTTTCTCCGACGCACGGTGGATCCAATCGCTCAAATGGCGACGATAGGCCATCTTCCCTTTCCTCAAACCCCCTCCCACCCCTGCCTCACACCCCCAACCACCCCCATCACACCCCCTGCGCCGCCACCACACGTTTTGAGGACAACCGAGCGGCACACTCTCCAACAACTACGAAGCGTTGAATCACTTTGGGTGAATGTCAAAAACAATTTTTTTTAATGTTTGCGAAAGCGAAAATGACATGACAGAATTATGCGCATGGTTGCAAAGATATACTCCGTAACTCACCATGAAAACAATCTTTTGATTTGGCCGGAGATCTACGGTTGAATGTTCCGCCAGCAACATTATCTACCACCTTTCCCGCAATTTCTGCCCTGCCTTCTACGTGGGAAAATGTACCACCCCTCTCAACATTCGCATGAATTATCAATGCCATGCCACCAAAACTCCACCTTTTCTCGATCCCAGCCCCAAACATACCGCCTCTCACCGTCAAACCTTCGACGATTGTTTTACATTCGTCATATTATAAGCCCTTCCCGAATCCGCCAGTAATCTTGAAGTAAATATTCAAGAGTACTCTCAAATTTGGTTAACGAGGGAATTTGAAAATCCCGCATTAAACCCAGCCCGCTGAGAGCTCAATAGCCACCTTTCTCTCCCCACCACTACCCATTCGCACTCCCCTTCCCCTTCTTCCCTTTTATCCCCACGGTAACTGAGCAGGATCTTCAGTATTTTCTGGTGACGATGACGGCTTGACCGTCGAAACGTCCAATTTTTCTTTTATAAAAATATCCCTTTTGAGTGTTTATGTGTTTTTCTAGTGTAAAGATATTATATTGATACATGTGCATTGTCGCCGAGAGCATTTTCTACTTTGAGATTATATATATACTAGGAGGAGTGTCCGTTGAATTTCCTCTCTCCTAAATAAATGTATGCATCAAATTGGAAGAATCCTTTCAGTGTGCCGTATTAAATTCAATTACAATGCCAGAGTCATTAATACTTTTGGGTGAAAAATACCCCCAGTAAAATCTCACTGTAACTTTCTATTTCCCTTTAACTTATTAATTTATTTAATATAACCAATTGTCCTATCATTGCGATTGCACAAATGATGTGGTACCCAGTCACACGGGTGCTAACATGGAGACCCACTGGTGTAACGGATTAACAAACCTGACCGGAGATTGGGAGAACCGGGCTCGAATCCCAGTCAAATGATTTTGTCATGACGAATTTCACCCTGTTTGGTGTATATTTCAGTTATTGTATTGCGTTTTAGTTAGACCCATCCCCGAAATACAAAAAGACGTTTTAAGTAATGAAAATTAACGAAATAAGTGTCGCGGACACCAGCGACTGGTTTTTCATCAGATATGTGTTAGCTGATGAGAAAAAAAAGCATATGTCTCAGCTGAAGGTAGAGATTCTTACCACGTTTCCGAAATGCCGTAATTAACGCACTTTCGTTCGATTGACAATAATGCGCAACCGCGTGGCGTTATGTTGAGGGTTGCAGCTATCGCAGAACAATTTTTCTGCAATATTTTGAGTTACCTTGAATCAATGGTTACCCTTTGGGCTCAATCAGCTATAGGAATCTTCTGCAAGATTTCAATTTCCTCTTCATAACGCCAAATATTCTCAATTTAAGGAGGTTCCGCCACGACTGTGTGAGTCAAAACAAATACTAAATTCCACATTTATGATAAGTATTTTGTCCAAAAATCCTGCTTTCGCTGATGAAATGCGCTACTCACAGAAAACCAAAAGTAAATTAGAAAAAATTCAGATTACTCCACGAATGTATTTTAAATTAGCACTTTTTTCCAGCCATAGGAGCCGACTGCAGCACCATTTCCTACGAATTACCGCATTTCGACCTCAATTACGGCTGTAATTCCGTAATAACTAAAAATATAAGGTGGTAAGATGCCTGTATTTTGTCTTTATTCAATTTCTTTAGATTATTTCTTTCTTATAAATAGTTTTCCGTGAAAATGGCATTTATATTTTATGGATAAATCCTATTTTTCCCAGGGTTTCTGTCATTCCCCCATTTAACAAAATGTAATTTCAAGTTCAATTATAGAATAAAATAGCGTGGAAAGGTATTATTTTGTTGTTCATATCAGATAGAGGACAAGTTTTTTTTACAAGTAGACAGAATATGAATAAAATGACATTTAAGTCATTTTACGGTGGAACCACTTTAATGCTTGTCACAACCATAATTGATTTTAATCTGCCTCGACGTGCATCGTACGCAGGCACGTGAGGTGTACCTATGGCGAGTGGAAATTTTCCAGGGAAACATTTTTTATGCTCTGCGCATATTCAAACCTGGATCTTCCAGGACTGATTGAATGTGTATGTAAGTCAATTCCACCAACTATTCCTCTAAGTTTAAAAGAAATATGCAAAGTGTTCATGCATCCTAGATGTTTTCAAATGCTGTTTAAAACGTAGCTTGATACAGTTCGTCATTCTTGTATGCCAGCGCGGCGTGAGGATAAACCTGATTACATCTTGTTTGACATAAGTTCTTTCCAAAAAGCTTGCCTAAAATGTTGACTTCTTGGCAGTTGCATGAAAGGTGCTCTCTTAGTTCATCTTAAAAATGTACCTTGAACTTGCAATGTACTGTTAATTGGCTATCCCTCTATTTCGCCTGCAAATGAATTGGGGTATAAAAGTTCGAATCAATTTAAGAGATGTTTCCTTTGTGAATGCTCACTTTCTGCTGTTTTAAGCAATACGTCTAACAAAGAAGTTGAAATTGGTGCATGAGATTGCAATGGCTAATTTTTTGTAGAAATCTTATACATTTTTACGAGCGTGTGGTTGTATAGTGTAGAACGACAATATATATATTTATGTTTCCGGAATAAATACCATTGCAGTGTCCCTTTTACAATGCACCATATCCTTTCCTAACATATACGCTCCCCCTCTGGGGATCGAGAGTTAGGAGGAGATACATTGTAGTAAATATACAAATAAAATCATTAAACTTAATTGTGGAACAGTGATAATAATAATTTTGCAAATTAAATACTCGTCTCAATGAGCACAGTATGATCTCCAAATGATCTCTTCCCGCAAACATATCATCAGCATCACACAATTTTTGCGGCTCAGGAAAAAGCTCCGAATCTACTGCTTGACCAATGCATCTGTATTGTAATAGCAAGTGATCATGCAATTCATTTATATGTAGACATTTTATACTGATTAACTATTTTATTAATCAAAGAAAAATAAGGCTTAACACCAGACATGTACATCGTTTAAGTAGGTACTAGATAAAGGGGGAATTACGTTTAAAATATTCAATAGCTGTAAACGCTTTCTGAATAGCACGGGCTGATATCGAGTTTTTAAAATAGATTGATAATACTGGTCAAAAGTCCCTGAAAATAGTCGAAATTTAAAGTCCACTTGTAGTCCAGTACTATGTATTTGCTCCGAGCTGTTATATGAGTAGGTAAAGTAGATTTTGTCAATCAGAAATTATCGCGTATGCCATTTTAAGCATCAGAATGTAACAAAATTTGTTTATGACTGCATGTGTGGAAGGAAGATGCCTAACAAATCTGGATTTAAATGAATACTTAACTCGTGACGCAGGGGAACAGATGCAATTTCGCAACACAATGAAGCCAGTCAGCACAGTCCAACCAATGGAGGGACGGGAAACAATGGGAACGGCGAGAGTGCAAAAAATTGAGCGCTCGATGAAAAGGCTTGCAAGGGATCGACACAGTGAGAGCCGAAAAAAAGGGCCCAACAACGTGGGGGCGTTTCGGCGAGTGAAGGAACACGACCCCGTGGACTGTTTACCCTGAGCGCGGCCGCCGCGAATGGAGTATGGCAGGGGGTGAGTGAGTTTGCGAGGGGGAACGTGGGAGGTCGAGGCTAAGACAAACAGGCGGCAATGTATATGCTCAGCTCAAACCTTTCCATCCCCCAGTCTGCCTTACCGACCGCAGCGACAACCCCTCCGTGCCCTCACGACACCCCCGCGTGGATCGAAGGGGAGCGACATCAAAAGCAGTCGGACCCCGATAGAACGCCCTTTCCTTCCAATGCTCACGCAGGCGAATCAGGAAGGGTGTGCCACAGGGGGGGGTGGGGAATCACTCTGTTCCCATCTGGACAGGAAGAGAGGGAGGGAGTGGGTAAAAGTGAAAGTTGGGGGTGCAAAGTGCTTGGGGCAGGGCTAAGGCAGAGATAGGGGAAGGATTTTGAGGTATGAAGTGGCAGTAAAAGATAAGACGCTGGAAAAGTTTACGTGAACAGGTAGGTAAGGGAGAGTTGGAGGACATCAGGAGCAGATCTAAGAACATTGGAGATAAAGAAATTCTGTGACGTAATTAAAGAATCGAAGACTGATGAAGACTGAATGGATGGAGTTAATCGCCATTAAAGTAATTCCGAGGAAAGTTTGAGAGAAAGAATGTGTGTGTGGTAACTCTGAAAAGTAGAAGAAGTACACTTATCAGTCTTATTCTGTATCATGGCTGCCTATTTCACATGATGAGGGAAGGAGAAAAATTATCGAGGAAAAGCGGGAATTTATATATAAGTTACGAGTTACTTTAATAGGATGCTTTGACGTCTTGTAGTAGTTGAGTATAGTGCATGAGAAACCAGGTTAGTGATAAGACTACAGTCTTGGCTTCCCACACGGAGGTCTTGATTTTGAATCCCAGCAGAGCCAAGTATTACCCTTTATTCGAGTTTCTGCTCCTCGATCCTCATCTGGATACTGCGTGGAGAGCACTTCACGATGTAATGCTTCGTCCGTCGGGTTCAGTAATGAACTGCTTGGAGGGTGTAGAGGAGTGAGCTATAGCCACCTAAATTTTCTCCGGTCTTTCTCTATTACCCAAGTAATCCTGCCTTTCAAAGCTATCCAATTCACTCACATTCCCAAATAACAAATTGACCGATCAACCAAGGTGAATGGGAGAATTATATCAGGGTAAAGGGTTGGGATTAGTCAGAGGTCGGCGGGAGACGAGTCACTGTGTTAGCAACTGGATCAGAAGAGTGAGAGGCAGTGATAGTTTGAGAGAAGAGATTTATGGACTCTTTGTCAGCACGCTACCCTGCGAGCCGCTTTTTGAGGCGTGTATCAAGGGGTGTTAGGAGCCACAAGCCATGGATTGGGAGGAAGTAGGGAAATGGAAATAGATAGATGAACGTCTTTATTGGGGCGAGATTGAGCAGCAGTAAGGGGGAGAGGACTTGGCTGATATGTATGTAAACGATGAGTCTTATGTGGCATGGAGTAGAGGACGGTGAGGGAATGATGATGTTAAGTGTTCAGCAATGAGGATGGGATGTCGGAGAAATCAACATTAATTGATTAGTTGAAGATTTTAAGAGGAGGTATTAGGGACAGGGGAGGTGTAGGAAGGGGTACATGAGCGCTGATATACTACTAAATGTCTATGGAAATAAGATAACCTGTTATCTAATCTATCTAAATTCTGTTGCTGTAAGATGCTGTTATCTAATTTCATATATATAGTCTATTATTTAATATATAGTTATTATATTACAAGATAACCTCCTGTTATCTTGTTTACATCGTTTTTTCCATCGACATTACCCCACCGGCCCCGGTGGCGGGGGGGGGGGGGGGGGGGGGGGGGAAGTCCTCGCCTGCTAATCCGAGGTTCACGGGTTCGAGTCCCGCCTTGGTCGTCACTCGAACTGGGTCAGCATGGGTGTTTTTCTAGTTCTGGTTTTTCAGCCCCTGTGAAAGCTGAACACAAGCCGATGGCTTATCGGGATCGCAAGGGCATACGGACCACCAGAATCGTCGGAGAGCAAAAAAATTAAAATCTTGAAAAAAAAACACCCGCACTACCTCTTAGGGTGCGATTCATAGTCGAGACTTTAAAGATAACCTTTGTCAAGAGTTACTTTAGGATAAAGTGAGATTTTACGTAAAGTGCGTTTCATATAGCTGCCAAAGTGTCGATATTCGAGCAAAAAACTGGCATGCTGGCAATGGAAGTAAACAAATAGTTTCGGAAACAGTTGACAATTTTTTTCATTTTCCAAAGATTCAATTGATCCATGGTTTCGTATAGATTGTGGAATTCATGAAGTTCTTTTGCGTTGAATTTCCTTCATTAAACGTATTAAGGTGCGAAGTTTTAGTATTTTCGTTCTAAGTTTAGGCTTTTCTCCTTGTCTCTCAATATAATAAATACGTACCGTAGTTTTTAATTAATTAAAATAGAGATACGTCAATAAGTTTCGATATTTGTTTCCGTCATTTGGTATATCTATTAAATGGAGTTACCTTTGGTTTTGCTTCTTTTTCAATTTCGTTTAAGAGAAATTTTTAGGGTTTTTAAATCTAATAATCGCCTTTATGGCATTGGGTTTGTAAATTTAATAATCACGTTTCTGGCATTGGGTTCGTAAATTTAATAATCGCCTTTTTGTACTTGGGTTTGTAAGTTAAATAATCGCGTTTAAGTCACATTAAGCATTACGGAGACAGCGCTGGTTTTGTTCGTTTTTTTTTCAATTTAATTTTAGAGTAATTTGATGGGTTTCTAAATTTAACAATCGCGTTTATACCGTAGTTAGTTTTGTATGGATGGGTGAATAATGGAAGCTGAACGCAAAAGGAATGACAAAAATGAACGAATTTTTTTAAAAAAGAAGTATCGACGAATAAATTCATCTTTCCGGATATATTGAACCGGATTTTTCATGTATCTAATGTACCTCCGTGGATGCTTTCTCACCAGCATTTTCATTTCCTCGGCAATATCAACCAAGTCAACAAGTATTTCAACTTCGTTTTCAACCAGTGTATCCATTTTTGTTTAATCTATAGGGATAACTTTATCATCTTCAGTGAGCTCCGAAGAGCACTTTACGAGAAAGTGACATTTTAGCGTTATTTCGTCTAAAGTGACGTCTATGAAACTCATAAAGGAAACTTTAAATCATCTAAAGTATACTTTAGCCTAAAGTGCCGACTATTTACCGGACTCTTATATGACTTATTTTTTCTGCTCTACAAGTGCCTATCTCTGACCACACCAGGATGAGTACTATTGTAAGGGAGGAAATTTCTTCTGTGTATATATTTTCCATTCCTCAAGGACAGTATTGAAGAGGGAGGCCGGATATAACCAGATAGGATGATGCGGTCAAGCTGAATATCACATTTTTTGCTTCCTTTTATCTCGCCGGATATCACATTCGCCGGAAAAAATGATCCAAAAATGAAAAGCTTTCCATCATTGACCCGTGTGCAATATTATCTGCTCGCCCCTGAGGGCTTTACTCAGCTTTGCATTTTGCTTATCATAGCAACCTCAACGTTACCGCAGCAATATTGCCTGTCTTTTCCAAGTTTGGGAGACTTAATTTTTATTTCCAGCGGAATTCACTGTTTACTATTTAAGAACGCATAGGATTGCTAGAATTGAAGAGAGAAGTGATAGCCTTTTAATATAACAAACCAAATTGTTCACACTCTTAGCTATATTTACGTAATAAATCAATGCTTTTGTGAATTGATTTTATCCATTTTAACTGAATTACATTTTATCATTACAACAAATCAACGGTATCTCGACCATATTCTGTGGTGTTACCATTGAAAGTTATTCTAAACAAAAAATTCCGAAGAAAAAAATGGCCTGGAATAATTACTGAAAACAATTACTTGAAAGAAATTACTGAAAAATACGAATAGCGAATATAAAAAAGAATGAAAAAGAATTCTACCTCAACAAGATGACTACAATTTGAGGCAGAAACATAGCTTTTGATAGCTATGTTTGGATTTTTAGTTATATTTTTTGTATGAAATAGTTCATGATATATCTACTGATACACTCATCATTGAATGAATCATTTCACATTTTACATTGTTATAAACTCTTCGGTCATCAACCGAAGTAGTAATAAGATTTCATGATAACAAATGTGACTATACACCAAACTGCTTTCCGAACTGTAGTTGTTCTTTTTAAATCTTAAAGAAAATAACAACCCTAAATGAAAATACATTTCGCCCAGGTTACGACAAACGTTAATCCTTTCCAATACGGCAAAGAACTCTCCTATCCTCATTTTAAGGTTGAACGTTGCTGCGAAGGCAACATTTAGTTAACTGCGCTCGTTTTCTGATTGTGAGTCACATTCAGACTGAAATAGCACAATATGTATAGCGAAATATTATCAGATCGCTTCAAATGTCAACAATAAGCTGTCAATATTTTAGGCGATGGCTTGTTATATCTCTCCTATACATCATATATTGCTGCATGCAGTTTATTTTCTACAGTGACAGAATCAATACAAACATTGTAAATTTCGCAAAGGATTTTATTCAAAACGACCGGTTTCATCGCGTAGGCGACATCTTCAGGTCGGCATTTTCTATAGCATTTACCATTGATCACCTTTGACATTTTCAGGATGCTCCTATATTTTACAATGAGTGACTTAATTATACTTTTCTTAATATACATCTCTCAAACAAAATCCAGCCAAATGAATCGAGGTTGGGTACTTGAGTCCTCCACCAGAGGTTTAGAGAAAGATCTTGAGTTAATTTTAGTCAACTAAAGAATCCAGGCCATGCAGCTAAAGAATGGACGGAAACCATCACTCTACGATCACGAACTAGGAACATTACGATCCGACGATAACTGTGTTCAGCGTTGAGTAGTTCTATCGAAGGATTACAATGTAACTACGTAGTTAAGCTTGAAATATGCGATACACCAAGCAAAAACGTTCGTGACGCTTCGTGCTCTAAACGAGGGAAAATACGTGCAACTTTGTTTACCTTCCCTTGCAGCAGGATCGTTTTTTGTGGTATTATCAATTTTCCCTCGTTGTGACAACAAATCCTGCACATTCAAGCCGACGGACGCGAATGCACGTCCAGCGCGTATTGCCAGGTTGCCTAAGGACGTGCATTCGCGTCCCTTAAAGGTAACGTTTCGGCACTCTCCCCTCGGCTAGGTTTCTTGTAAAAGCCGTCTTTTTTTAATCCAGATCCTCAGTATTGCTTGTGTTTCGGCACTTGTAAGAGCAGTTTCCATCAGATATATTTTTTTTTCATTTTTCAATGAAAATACATATGGGTAGGATAAATAAGTTTTGTCACTTTATCAGGATTTTTCCATATTATTTTCTGTCATCTTTATTGTTTATTTATTAAGGATGTTTTAATTTTTAACTCGTTCGCCCCGGGCTCCAATCCCGGAACTATTTCACATGTGCCAGTCATATGATTTTTGTATATTCATCCTACGGCAATAGCGATCTTGAGCCTTCTCCTGGGTTTTATCACACCATGTTAGCATGTATATAATCATTATATGAAGCGTTATTTCTTCACAACTTTGCAAATTAGTTGTAAGCTTCCTCTTTTCTCGCAAACAACACTGCTACCCCACAGTTACCCCCACGTTCATCCGTCACCACACCGATTGTGGAGAGTACTGCTCTCCGGGACGGTGAAGAATATAGCGCCTTCGGTGCGGAGATAAATACGTGCCCTCTAGCTTTCGTGACTAGAGTCATGTGCGACACTATATGACATTCTGAACCGTATTTAAAATTTATTTATGTAATATGCACACAAAAACGTCACCAACTACACCGTCTGAAACATTTTTATCCCGTAGCGATCGCAAAATGCAATCCCAATGGTGATGAAATGATGAAGGGCAAACACTTGTGAAGTTCAAGCTCAAATGTGTCACTAATAGCTTCCCCCGTATATGAATACAAGGTCATCATATCACAGAAAAATATGTCTCAAATTCCACATTGTATAAGTCGCCGTTGACTCAAAGAAAATATTACTTTGACGCCAATTGGCGTCTCACTATTTGTACCTAGCAACACAGAAAAGCGCCCGCTATATGGTGACTAACTAACCAGCATTTGAAGTTCTGAGTGACACCCTAAAGTAGGCGTGGTAGATATCGTGTATTTCAGATTTAATGACATTACCTACTTTTCTCCGAAGCCCTTGCTACTCTTGCACTCTTTCTTCATCTACAACTCTATGTAAGACGCATATTTTAACTATTACTTGAATTATTTTGGCAATTTATGTATTATTTTTGTTAAAGTTGCCTGCAATTAAATCCGTCTTTAGGCTTATTTATATATATTCAATTTGGAAAAAATCCTCAGCCATCAACCTTTGGGGTGTCTCGTAATAGGAGGATGAATACAATTGTAAGGGAGGATAATATGGAAAAGGTTTTGATTGAGGATTGTGACTCTAATTTAGAAGGAACAATTAAGGAATAAGTGGGATGATTCTAGCTTGGAAGAGTTCCACGCAATTCTAGGGGTTATCTACTCAGTGGGTATTGTGAGACTTCCGATTATTGCCTAATATTTGAACAAAAATGACCTCTATGATTTTCCTGTTTTTACGGAAGCAATTTCGAGGGATAGATTTTTAGTTATAATGCGAAGTCTCCATTTTGTTCAGAGCCACAGTCCTGGAGAGCCAAAAACAAAATATCCCCTATATTAGATTATAAATAATGTTGAAAGCTTCGGAAATAACATGAAAATTATGTATTACCCAAAGAAGGAACTAAGCCTGGACGAGTCAAAGTTTATGTAGAGGAGGATATTATATTTTCGGCAGTATATTCAAGGCAAAAGCCAAAAATATGGGATCGTGCGTATGTGCAAAAGTACGTCTTCTAGGTAGGAGTTGAGGATGTGCAAGATGACGTAATGGCAGGAAACAGCAGCAAGAAGTAGGTTGAGAAGTTGTAGCGGTAGTGAGAATGGACTTGGTTCTATGAGATCACGTATGAAAATATTGGGGGTCGGGTAGAAGGTAATAGATGGTGGAAGGGCTGGGAGGGAACGAGAATGGTGGGCTAAGGCCACGGAGAGGCAGTTGAGGAGTATAGGGTGGGGGTCGGTTCAGAATTCGGGTTAAGAGTGTGATGAGAGTGATGGGGTGAGTTGGCCTGAAAGGGGAGAGAGATAATCGCCCTCAGCAATATTCGGGGCCATCGAAAGTTAGGCTCCGGTCATTTCTTGTTGACTAAGGAGTTTGTCGGGATTTGTACTGGAGGGGGTGGTTCCGTGGTTATGCTATCCCTCTGCAGTACATCCAACTCGTTAAAGCCCAAGGACAAAAATATCGACGAAAATTTGAGGACGAAGAGAAGGGAGATATGAAAAACGATCCAATAGGCTATCAATATTGATCATCGGGGAGAAGGAATTACTCCATTGAATTCTAAAAATTTATTTTTTATTCATGTTTATGCTGTTATATGCTATTTGTATACAGAGCGTAGATTTGACTACTACCCTTTTGTACGGCAGTCTTTCTAGTGTATTTAAATGGTGGTCATTCTGAGAATTATTAAGTAGGCATGTATTAATTATTGATAGGTAATTATTGAGTATTGAATACTTAACTCTTGGTTCTCCAGATAGCTAACTCTCGTTTATATTTGGCACCAAAAACAAGTGCCTAGAGTGGAAACTCTTTTGGTAATAGAATTTTTACTTTTCCGGGTGATATAAAACAATTGTCTCATAAAATTGGTACGGAGGCTTCCGCGGTGATTAATTGGAAAAGTATTTTCCGGGTTAAGGCCGCGTTGGTCCATTTGGGCGGACGACAGTTTCGAGCGCATTCCAGCTCCCGTCTTCAGGTCCAACTGATCTGCAGAGCATCATTTTCTTCTATATATATATCTAGTCAGGTGCGCGCTGATATGTTCGGTTTGAATCCCATTGTTGGAAAAGCCGTTTGAAAGATGCAGGGAGAGGATAACCGTCTTCCCTGTTGAAGTTCTTTCCGTGGTTCACTATTTCTATTGCCTCCCTTATCAGCCGAGGGAAATATTTATTTTCTCTGGCAATGATTTTGGATTCATGGAATTTAATCACGTGTCCGGGTTCTGACCATGCATGCTCTGCAACCGCGGAAAGGCGAAAATTTTTCTTTTCGGTTGCCTTACGATGTTCTTCTATTCTGATTTTTAGAGATCTAGATGTTTGACCGATGTATGATTTACCACAGGTACACGACACTTCATACACTCCTTCGTATATGTCACATGGGTGACGATCTTTTTCGCTCCGAAGGAGGTCAGAGGTCTTCTAATCGTGCAATCATTTATTCCTCCCGATTTTGCGATAATTTGTTATTTGATTAGATATTGTTTCTACTTTGAGATCTATTAAAATAATCATGTGACTACTCATTTACAATCTATATAGGAAAATGATCCCCAGAAATTCCTCGCAGAAAAATCATTGTTTTTCATGTTGCAGTTTTTCATTTATTGCCAGAGTGAGAACTTTCCCAAATGCAAATATTCGTACTTAAGCCATAATATTTCATCAGAGTCAAGCAATACTACTAACAAACGAGAAAATTACTTCTATTATCTGCACTCACTGTAGTCAGTTACGCGACAAACAGATGAAACATTTAACTTAATCCAATGGACTAGGACATAGGAAATAATTACTGAAAGTAAATAGTTACTATGCATCAGTTTATGTCAAAATGGTATATCACAATTGATCATGCTATAAATTTCTTCACCATACCAGGAGAAACAGAATTTTACTCACTCTCTAGTTACGAAAAATAAACACACTTGCTTCAAGTAATAAAGATGAGGTTTTGCAGACTACCTAAGTTTTTTAAGGAATGCCTCAAATACCAGCAAACAAGCTATTTCTGGAATTTATCCGATATTTAAATAAAATTTAGGCCTGGTTTATATTCCGACTCGGCGGCTTTCAATTACTTGGTGGAGTTTATCGTGCAGATAACAGAAGTGAAATAGGTATTCATACCCAAGAGTGGGTCAACTTGCATTCTTATGTGAAATTTTATCCAGAAAGCAATTGGAGTGCAGTTACAGGTGCGTAAAAAATGTTTGGAGTCGGAGTACCGGTAGGAGCTTTGAAAAACACGTTTTTTTTCAATTTCACTGCGTTTTTTGTTCTTAAAATATATGGAGCTAGATAAACCGACATTTAACTCATTCAACTCGGAGATTTTTTTGTAATTTCATGAAAAACGGGTGTTTTTATTTGAACAATTCATTTAGCCTTATGCTTATATTAATTATAAACTTTTTTAAATAATCACCATAGTTACAAAACTCATTATTTTAACTAGGACGCGTATTCGCGTTCTATTTCGCGTATTCGCGTACGCGGACGATTCTAGCTTTTGACTACGCAGACCCGCAAAAACGAAGTTTCTTTCATCGTATATCGTGCGAGATATATTTCTTCGCTCCAAATCAAGATTAATAATGGAATAAAGAACAAGGTGATGATTAGTCAGTGTTTTGAGCGGAAAAAGAAGAGGATGTTTCCACACACTGAGTGCTGCATTGTAAACCATCAAAATACCCTTTTACCTCTTCTTTCCTTTCTCAAATTTTCAAAGAAGCTGCATGTGGAAAATAGTTTCCCCAAGTGTTGGTGTTGATATTTGTGATGGTGTGGTGGCAACAAATACTTTTTTAACAGATGTTATAAGGGGATGTAAACAAAATAAGAAGACTGCTAATGGCACTTTTCATCAAAAAGGTTAGGAACGCCCTATGTTAGGTTTTTTAAATGACACCCTGCGCGTTAGTTATGACATTACCTGCGATCTTATTCTAGGCCAAACAATCCACTTGAGCTGAGAGATGACCCATATACAACTTCATTACAACAATTAATGCAAGCAATACATATCATGAAAGTTCTGTAAATTATAAAACTCTTACTTTATATATGACATAATAGCACAGTAAATGCGAAGGAGGGAACACAAAAGCCAAACGAAAATTTATAAATTTTTATTTATTCGATTAAAATTCAACAATAAAGAAAAATAAATTTTTAATCATCATGGTACTATTGAAAACATGGCTATAAATGAAAAGGAGGTTCATCTGGGCACATGACACACAACAAAAGAAACATTTTTTCTTATCTTATTTCGGAGGCAGAACTTACATGTTGCTCTTTTCGCGTTTCTCTTGATTACTCGTTTTAAAAATTTTCATTATATTTTCTTTTCTTTTTGTTTTACCATTGATTACCTTTTTTATACATTTTGGAAAATGTATGTTTTCTGTCGATTTTATATTTATTTACATGTCACCAAAGTATGTTTTTATAAATTTTCTAATAATAATTTCCCTAAATTGAAATGGGGGCAACTTAATCCCACTAAACCTCTTGTGTAGAAGATATGCATTTACTACGTACGATGCTAAGGAGTGGAGGCCCACCGTGATATTCCATCTAAGTGTCCGTCTTTCGACGTCATATTATGATATAAAATCTGGTCTGCTCTGTCCATTCAACTCATGTGTTTACTGTATTGTATGACCTGCACTGGTTTTGCTTCTTTTTTCCTCTCTTGCTGATCAATTTCACTACTCCACCACAAAATTCAGTCGATAAGGTCTAAACTTCCCTTATATCCTTCCAATTACAAACGCAGAGACCCTCCTTTGTATAGCGGCTAAAAAATTCTCCTTTTTTCAGTTTCGCTGATTGTTTTTATGATTCCAGTGACAAATTTTGATAATTGTAAAAATTGTTCATGTGTACTGAATGCCCGACATTCACGTAGTCTGAAAGAAGGGTCTTCAGTACTTTTTCAACTTGGCCAGTTACAACTACGTCTTTATCTCGGGATCCAGTCTAAATAAACATTTAGAACAAGACCATCTGTCATTCACTTATAAATTATAAACATATAAATGTTGACCCCATATTTGTGGCTTTCCCCTTAAATATACAGCCGAATATGCATACTCCCACTCGAAGATTTCGACATTATTTATAATCTAATACGGGGGATCTTTTGTTTTTGGCTTTTCAGGAAGCGGGTTCTGACCAAAATGGAGAGCTCACATTATAACTAAAAATCTAACCCCCGACATTGCTTCCGTAAAAACAGGAAAATCGTAGATGTCATTTTTTTCAAATATTAGGCAATAATCGGAAGTATCACAATACCTGTTGAGTTGACAACCCCTAGAAATGCTTGGAACTCTTCCAAGCTAACATCAACCCACTTATTCTTCAATTGTTCCTTCCCATTATGATCATCTCTTTTAGAATAAAATTGGGCAACAAATCGTCTGCCAGAAGAGTAAAATTACCAAAAGGGCTGTTTCCGGGGTTGGGTACCTTCATTCCAGCATTTCCAGTCAAAGTAACATCGCTTGGTTATTTGTTGCCGGTCCATAAACCAAAAAATACCATCTTCTCCCTTACTTAGGATGCCTGGCTGATTCTTGTCATCCTATTTGTCGTCAGGTAGATCCATAGATCCGATTTCCTCCAGAGTTTCCTCTTCTGACGTTTCTAAATTATATTTACAATCCTCAATCAAGGCCTTTTCCATATTATCCTCCCTTACAATGGTACTCATCCTCCTTTTACAACCCACCCCAAAAGTTGATGGCTGAAGATTCATTCCAATTTGAATGTATATATATATTGTGACGGCGCCAACAATATTTCAATTTGTATTGCGCGCGAGCGCCGGCCGCCGCTTCGCGGTCAGCTGGTCCGGTGTCTCACGCCAGGCTCCACGCCGTCCTTTGGGGCTTGCGTACGCTCGAACCCAGTGTTACCAAAGTGCGCAAAATGTGTGCATGTAAAGGTTGAGCTAGTTGCCTTGGCCGAACGGCCGTGTGTGAGGGCATACGATGAGTAGCCGGAGTGGTGTGAAAGGGAGCAAACAGAGTAGTCGACAGAGGGGGACAATCGGAGTGTGGAACGAGGGACAGGAGGAGCAGGCGTCGCCAGTTAGGCTGACGACGGACAAACCAAAAGTACGATTCAGCCAGTCCAGGAGCTCGGTGGATCTCGCACCGAGGGACGACGCCGGTGATCGTTCCGACTCGGCGTCACGGCTGGTGAGGAGTGACTCCCCACTTGAACGGTTGGTCCTCATTTTGCCCCGTTCCTCTAACATTTTTGGAAATTCCCCTTCGACTCCAAGAACTCCCTGTACGTGAACTGTAACTCGGGCATCTCCCTCACTCCCATCGACTCCAAGAAGAAATCCCCGTGTGAGAACTATAGCTCTGACTAAATTGTTCAACACCTTTTATTTGTTATTTGTTTATTTTTCTCTTTTCTCACTATATTTCATTTATGTTCATCTTCACCATTAAATCGTCCATCCCTCACCTCATTAGGGTTTTCTTTTGAATGTGTTGAAAATAAATCTCAAATATTAACAAACGAATTATCTTGGTCGCATTTGTTAATTTGTAATTATGTGTAGAACAGAGTGTTCCGTCACAATATATGTATATATATATATATACACCACTATCCATTCGCACTTACCCCCCCTCCTTCCTCTCTGCCCTTTCCTTCCCAAGGGAACAGAGCGGACTCATCATTCTTCTACCGCTGACGATGGCGTCCTGACGTCGAAACGTACAAGTTCTCTTTTGTGAGTGTCCTTTTTGCGTGTTTCTGTGTTTGTTTAGTGTATCACTGTTTTATTTATGCATATATATATATATATATATATATATATATATATATATATATATATATATATATATAGATTCTTCCTATACCTTTCGCTGAAGAAGGTGGCGGCGATCCACCGAAAAATTTACAACCCGTGTGAGTGTCTTTTTTATGTGTTCTCATTTTAGTCACACTTTTGACAAAGTTTTTATATATTTGTGTTCACGCTCGTGAAAGCTTCCAATGATTATATATATATATATATATATATATATATATATATATATATATATATATATATATATATATATATAAAACTTCCAGGAAAATCACTCGGGTGATAAATATACAGTATGCCAAGAGGGTGGCCGATAAAAAATATACACACGGAAAAAAGAACACTTACACATAAAAATTTTCGATATTTCGGTGAAGTCTAGCTCCACCTTTCTCAAGGTTTAAGGTAGGAATGAATCCTAGGGTTCATTCCTACCTTAAACCTTGAGAAAGGTGGAGTTAGACTTCACCGAAATATCGAAAATTTTTATGTGTAAGTGTTCTTTTTTCCGTGTGTATATTTTTTATCGGCCACCCTCTTGGCATACTGTATATATATATATATATATATATATATATATATACAATATGCCAAGAGGGTGGCCGATAAACATATACACACGGAAAAAAGAACACTTACAAATAAAAACTTCCGATATTTCGGTGAAGATATTAGCTCCACCTTTCTCTAGGAGAAGAGTAGGAATGAGGATAAGGATAGAGGTTGAGGTATGGGAGTGGAAAGAGGGGGAAGACGAAGGTGTTACAAGGGGAAGGAGGGGAATGAGAGGGGAGAGGAAGGAGGGGAAAGACGAAGAGCTGGGAGAGGGCGGGCGGGGAGAGGGCGCGCGGAGGGGAGAGAGGAAGAAAGGGAAGCAAAAGGAAGAGGAGTGGAGGAAGCAGGGAGAGATGAGATGAGGGGGAGGGAGAAACTAGTGTGATTTATTGAGTCCGAGGGGCGAGAAAGCCTGGTGGACCAGAATACAAGAAGATTCAAGATCTTTGAGCTGAAGGGGAGAGGAAGAGGGGGGAAGGGAAGCAAGAAAACCAACTTTAAAAGTGTTATTGAAAGTGGAGTTGTGGGAGGAGTCGTGAATGGCGACAGGGAGAGAAACAGAGAGGGAGGGGCAATCGTTACAAGACGAGCGGTGCCCATTCATTCTAATATTAAGAGGAGTGGTGGATAAGCCAATTTAGAAAGAAGGGCAGTATTGGCAGAGGAGGATGTAGACAATGTTAGGCGTGGTGCAGGAGGGTGAGAGGACAGAAGGGAGGGGAAAAGCGAGGAACTTGTCCGGCAAGGGCTGGGTGATGAGGATGGGGCAAGTTTTACATCGCGGGCGGTTGCAAGGTGTGGGAAGGGATTTGGTGGGTTTGAGTGATTTGGACAGGGGTTTGGTAATATTGAAAATGGCGGATAGATTGGGGGGGCGTCTGAAGCTGAGAGAGGGACATTGGGGGAATATTTTGGAAGTGGTTAGGTTGTCCGACAGGATAGGGTAGAGGTTTTTAATAATACGCCTAATAGAGTCCACACCTGGGAAGTAGGTGGTACAGAGGGAGATATTGTGTTGGGAAATGCTATTAGTAGGAGGCAGTTTGGGGGAGTGTGGTTTTTTGAGGATTTTTTATTGAGAAGTTGCTCTGAATAGCCTCTGCGTAGAAGAGATTGATGGAGGTTAGTAAGGAATTTATCAAGGGAGTCAGGGTTGTTGCAAATGCGGTGGCCACGAATAGAAAGGGAGTAGGGGAGGGAACGTTTAGTATGGGAGGGGTGGCAGCTGTTATAATGGAGGTATTGTTGTTGGTTGGTGGGCTTGATATGCACGGAAGTGCTAAATTTGCGGTCAGAGAGGGAGACGTTTACGTCTAGAAAGACGACGTTAGAGGCCGAGATGTTAGAAGTAAAGGAGAGGGGAGAGGAGGCGTTGAGGGAGGAAATAAAAGAGTTGAGAGAATGAATACCATGTGGCCATAGAGTAACAATGGAAAAATTAATTCACAAAAGCATTGATTTATTACGTAAATATAGCTAAGAGTGTGAACAATTTGGTTTAATATATTAAAAGGCTATCACTTCTCTCTTCAATGCTAGCAATCCTATGCGTTCTTAAATAGTAAACAGTGAATTCCGCCGGAAATAAAAATTAAGTCTCCCAAAATTGGAAAAGACAGGCAATATTGCTGCGGTAACGTTGAGGTTGCTATGATAAGCAAAATGCAAAGATGAGGAAAGCCCTTAGGGGCGAGCAGATAATATTGCACACGGGTCAATGATGGAAAGCTTTTCATTTTTGGATCATTTTTTCCGGGGAATGTGATATCCGGCGAGATAAAAGGAAGCAAAAAATGTGATATTCAGCTTGACCGCATCATCCTATCTGGTTATATCCGGCCTCCCTCTTCAATACTGTCCTTGAGGAATGGAAAATATTTACATAGAAGGAAAAAAATACTGACTCTCCTCCTCTGCTTGAGCTGTAGTACAGTCCTGTTCATTAAAAACTTATCACCTTGGAGGCAAAAAATGTCCCGACTTGACGTCGATGTGACAAGGCGGTCGAACCACACCCCCCTGAGCGGGGGAGCAATAACCTCACCGAGCAAAACGAGAACCCTTCCTCCCCGCAGTTGGACGAGTAGAAAGACCGACCTAAGGAAAATTTTGAATTACGAAAATGATTATTTCCGAGGGGTGGGGTAGGGTTTCTTTTCTTGTGATGTGTAAGAAGGAATGGGAGATCTGCGAAGTTCAGACGTGCCAAGATCACTCGCTTACAACAGACGCAAGCAACCATGGAAAATAAAAGCCTATCCTATGTGGTCTCTATGGTCTCAATCCCTGGAGTTCCTTTCGTTTCTTATGAGTATTTTAATATATACGCGTGTTGATTAACGTAAAGTTTTTTGAAATGTTTTACGCATATTCATTTTCTGGAAGTCCTTGTGATATCGCATTCCATATTATACTTGAAATATACGATATGTTCTAAGCCATTTTGTTCGTTTCGTACTTGGGCACAATTTGTTTAATTTTATAATCACACACCTAGTCATTCTTTCCGAAAGTGAGTAACTTTTTAAAGTAAACCATGAAAAGCATTTAAGGATGTGCTTTTACACGTATTTCTTTGATCTCATAAGGTGCGTAGATATACCTGGAGTAGTTGGAATTACAACACACAATGAGCTACAAGAATGTGAGAAATTCATTACGAAAAAATCACTCTATTACGTTTTGTAGTAACCGATAATGTCAGGCTCGAATTTTAGCGCTCAACTGTCCTCGTAAAGTATTCTAGGAAAACATAGTGTAGGGGTGATACATAAAATGATAATCTTTGAATTTCACGATCTTTTAGCAAATCTTTTCGTGATAATTCGAGGCTCAAGAGAGGGACGTGTGGATTTAAAAATGCACCTTTCGCACTCATCCCATTTTTTTGGTGAATTCATTCGTTTTGCTGCTATTAATACAGAACTTCGCATACAAGTGTATATTATGCGTTCACTATTGGCATTATATCGTATATGTTTGACTAGACTGACATCTCAGATCAATGACCGTTTCAGGTTCAAGTTAGCCTCCCTCTTGTTTCACCGCTATTACTGCGTTTTTCATTCGACATAGGCCAGAATTTTCTCATGCGAGATCTTTAGGAAAAATAATCGTGATGGCACTTCCTACAATGCGTTTTTTGGCTTTTTTCTAACTTAATTCCCAAAGCAGCAAATATTTTATGACAAATTAAAGGAAATTGAACAAATATCCTGTAAAAAGCGCATAATTTAGATTAGAAATGGAAGATAGAAATAACGTTTAGAAAGTAACAGGGATTTTGATACCGTAAAGAATTCCAGACCAAGAAAATGTAAATGATATACATTTTTGGTCAACATATCAACAGTTAATAACGCTAATTAATACGAGCAGGAAACTAATAGAAAAACGAAACGAGTTATGGGTATGTAAACCAATGAAGTGGGCATTGCGTTTCCGAGCTTTCTAGCAGCTGTGAGCGAGTGATCATTCATTCCCATCCATTTCCATGCTTCCACACATCCACATAATGTGCAGAAACAGCTCGACCTACACCTCTGCTTTTTCACACACATACGAATAAGAAGCCGCTGCCCCCTTCCATTGTCACTTTTTGGCAGTATATCCCGTTTCCTCGAGTGAGAGTGATGGAAGGGGCTTCCTTTGGTTCGGAATGTTTATTGCTCTCCCGGGAAAGATTGGAAGGGCCAAATTGGTGTCGCCTCTATGCCAAGATCCTCGCTAATATCGTTGACTCACTAACTGACTAGATTGAAAGAGATATTTAAGAGACTGGAAAAGGGAAAATATTGGCATCGGGTTATTTTTATGGCAACAAAGAAATGTATTCTTACTTCCATCACGAAACAATAATTGAGAACTGGCTGAAGTTTATGATTGAGTGGATCGAAAGTGTTTTCCTAAGCATTCCAATATTGGAATGAAGTAGCATCGAGCTACTTAAATCCGAAGATATTTTAAGTGAATACCGTTCCTTGTTAATCGAGAAAAAAAATTTAACATCGAAGTAGCGCAGTCGTTTAGTTACAAGTATGTCGAAAGAGCTTGATATATGATATTTGATACTCTGGAAAGCTCACTATTTAAAAATGAAACCATAAATTAGTTACGGTTTGCGCATAAACACATCGCGCCTGGAAAATTCTATTCCCGAATACTTTGCGATGATAAACGTTCGCTAAATTTCGAGCTTGACATTATGTGTTACTACGAAGTGAAATAGAGTGAAATCCACTTTTATATCTCAGCCAGACGAGAGTTTTTTCATTGAGAAAATCGCACATTACTGTAGCTAATTGTGTATAGTAGCTCCACCTACAACAGATGTATCTACGGACCTAATTAGATGGAAGAAAAACTTGTAAGGTAGTAGGTTCTTTGCCGCTGTTACTCTGTTAAATTCATATGACATATAGTGCAATCCATATTGTTTTGCGTCTTTAAAAATGATAGTCTGTCAAAATAAAATATACGTGAAAGTTTAAAGCCGTCAATGAAATATATTTTCTTGAAGCCATTTTATCTAGTGTGATTTGAGACCCAATATAGCCCCCCTTGCCACCACCCCTGATTATGGTAAATTATCTTTGTTCTTATGATTCGACCATGGAAAGAACCCTGGTAAGTATTGAATGATATGTCTCCAAGTTCGACTTTTCGTAGGGTGCAAGAATTTCACATTCTAATAGCGAATATTTTCGTGTAAGAATTCGAGGCTCAAAAAAAGGGTCACGAAAGTTATTTTTTGCTCTTATGACTCCATTTTTCCATACCTAGTGATAGCAAAATCTAGCATACCTAGGTCTTAACTCAACACCGGTATATATTACACTGATTTACCTTCGTTTGTCTGATTGACAATGGGAAGAACTCTGGCAGATAGTGAATGATAGGTGTCACGGTTTAGAGGTTCGGGCGTTGGGATTTCACACTCTAATAGCGGATCTTTTCGTAATAACGCGGAAGTAAGAGAATTGGAGGGACGTGTGGATTGAAAAATGGATTTTTTGTACTCTTCCTATGCATCTTAGGAAACTGGCTGTTTAGTTTTCGTAAATAGAATTCAGTTCACAATTCATTACTGTTAAGCTGAGCTAAGGGTCCCCAACTTTCCCGCATCCACACAATGTTGGGACATTCACAGCAACTCTCCTTTAACGCCCTCCCAGCGAAATAAGCGACAACTCCTTTCCATTCTGACTCTATAGTTCGTAGCGTTATGGACTTCGCGTCAAAAATGGAGTGAATGCAAACAACCAAAACGAGCTGCATGGGTAGAGATTATAGATAGTCATATTCATATTATGCTTTCTCGATCTCTTAACACTTAATGGTGTAAACATCAGGAATTTAGGCCAAAATAAAAAATGCAAAATTTCAGCCAACGTTTCGGATTCTTAATTTATCCATCTTCAACCAGTAACTTGTGAAACTTTGTATCTTAATTCATCTTCGTTAGGAAATAATTCCCCATGACAATTCGTTGGAAGATGAATGTTCTGTTAAAATATGAAGGTGGAGTTGTCGGTCTCCTTTGCTTCACTCCTTTTATTAATATGAAGTCAAATGAATGGCAAAAACCAATTTTTGAATCTGGGCATATTATTATCCCACGTTGGCCCCTGTATAATCGTCACGCATACTTGCCGATAGTAGTGCGTTTGAATTTAGGAATGATGGCCATGAGATAAGAAAGTTCTTTTGGTGACGTCGTAAAAGTATGATTGGAGAAGTAAATCCAAAGAATAAGCAAATTACGAATAAATTGTCCATGCTTTAATCACATCTTCCTAGAATGATATATTCCTTCACATCTTTTCCCGACTTTTCCATCTTGTTTCACTTTGTTAAATTTATTATGTTTTCTGATTTTACTACGCCAGGTTTATTTCCTCACCATGCTAAATTTTTACAGACGTTTGAAAACAAAATATTTCCATGATACGTTCGGTGTTTTTTTATTTACTTTTCCACTGCGATGACTCGGCGTGTTTTAATGCAAGTTTGCTTAATATCGGTTAATGAATGAATAAGAGTCACTTGTGGATTCATGTTTTTTAAATGATAACAAGAAATACCAGAGACTATACATATTGACCAACCCTTCATATAATACTTACAATTAATTAAAAGTCGCCAAGAACAAACCCAAAAAATAATAATAATAATAGGAATGATGGTACCACAATGAATGACAGATAACGAAAATACGTCAACACTTCAATCATTTTTAACGCTGATAAATTCACGTAAGAAAATATTATTATTTAAAAGAACGAAACAAGCCGTGGGGATATGTTGGGCATTCCGTCATGTAGCAGTTGTCAACTGCGGGAGGTCTTTGAACGACCAAACCGAGCCATCGCCCCCTTTCATTGTCGTCCATTCATAAAACAAAGGGAAGCCCGGACCCTACCCCTCCACTCACAAAATATCCTTTTCGCAGGTCAGAATTGTCCTTCTGTCGGTCTATCTACTCGCCCAACTGCGGGGAGGAAGGGTTCTCGTTCTGTTTGGGGAGGTTATTGCTGCCCCACTTATCTAACTAGAAGTATTGAACCAAGTTCAATACTTCTAGTTAGATAAGTATTTGAGTGAAACATTTCAATGCACGCAAAATAATCTTATACTTTTAGTTCGATATGCCTCCAGTGAAGGAAAATATTGCTTGATTTTTTTTATATAATTGGATTCTAAGTCTTTTGAAATTATTTAAGATTCTATGTTGAATTCCTCAATAACCAAATTACTGAGGGAAAAAAGATAATTTATTAGATTTGATCTTCAAATTTACGAATTGGTTCGCTTTCAATTGAGTATTTCAATTTTGAAAAGATATGCGAATTGAACGCAGGGATTCTCATAAAATAGTTGAAACACCAAATAGAGGAGTTCTCCAGACTAAATAGTTATGTTTCTTACTTAGACCTAAGTGATCCGGGACCCTGGTTCCAGATTTGAGACTCTCCAAGGGATAATGTCATAAAATCTGAGACGCCACGTAGGCTTGGCTTTATCCGGTAATAAACTTTACAACCGAACGATGTTAATTTGGGGAGGAAGAAAAGAAACAGGGCGAAGTGGTTTAAGCCCGAGATCACGATTCGTAATGTCCTGTCCCCAGGGTCGGAGGTGCAGCGGAGTGGACGTGTTTTAATTGCTATTCGTGAAAGGGGTGGGTTGGTCGCATCGGGAGTAGTAGGTGGGATGACGCTTTGCAGGTCCACCCTCCTGCCCTACCTCCCACCCACCTCCCATCACCCACTCGGCCTCCAAGGGCGTCGGAATGCACGTCACGTTAGTGCCCAGACGCTGGAACCAACACAGACGGAGACGGCGGCGCCTATCCGTCAAACGCCAGTGAATAGGAGCGTGGGTGGGTGCAGCGGTGAAAAGGTGCAGCCGGCAAGGAAGCGAACCGCTCGTTGAGAGTCATCGCATTATTACTCTCTCTCTCTCGTGAAGGCAATTGGGGGAGTGTTCTAAAGAGTCGTGATGTCAGACAAGGAAGGCAAAAGGTCCTCGACATTAAACATTCAAGGGAGAGACGGGAACGCGGTCCATAAGTCCACCAGAGAGAGAGAGAGAGAGAATGTGTGGCCGAGGGGTAAGTTTGGAGAAAGGTGTGAAAGGGATGTAGTGAGAGGTATGAAATTTTCGAAACAGGTTTTGCCGACCCTTCAAAGAGATGAGACTTTCGGAATAGGACAATAATATAGCGAAGGTGCCCGGATCTTCTCCTGCTTTCGTTGGAGAAACGTGTCCAGATCACGAATCACATCCTATAATGCAGGCGTGCTCGTTGTTCTACTATTCGTGAATTTTTTCGTATGTTTTGGAATTTTCCACTGAAGAGGCAAAACGTAGGCTTCGTAGTTGAAAACAATCAGCGAAGAAGTAAATTAGGCCATAATAAAAAGAAATAGCATCATACCACGTCACCATTAATGCTGCCGAGATCGTGATCCCTCACTTCTGTGCATGAAAACTTCACTTAATAAAAATATATTCCAAGAATAAGTTTCCTGCACCGAAATAACTTTCAATTATAGTAATGCCCTCGGCCTAGGTAAACATTTAGTTGATACTTTGGAATAAATCAGTAATATTTTCTGGTATTTGCTGTCAGTGCACACGCTATTGTATGTGTGCTTAAACTTCTTCAAATTGGAGAAGCAATAAATATGTTATTAAAGATGATGGGTTCAGATTGCCACTTTTTTGGATCAACTACCAAAAAGCAGTGTATCTCATCGATATAACTCGTTCAAGTATCTCCATCGATTAAAAGATTGGCAAGGTAATGCGCCTTTGTTGACTAATATAGTAATGAAGACATTGAGCATGTATTGATAAGCATAATTCTGTGGCGAATAGCCAAAAGCTGATATGTCCCAAATCACAACTTTGCAGGGTGAACATTTTAAGTTTTGGTTGAATTAACGTATTATGAAATGTCATGTTTGGTCAAAGTGAATTAGAGAGTCAAAGTGAATGTCATTATGTATGGTGGCTAGTCAGCATTTCACTAATAAAAAAATATCACGTTAAACATCTAACATCAATCAACACCTAAAAAACACACATTTTGGACAAATCAGCTTTTAGCTCTTTGCCACAGAATTATCTCTGTAGCAGTATAAACATCGGGTCGGTGAAAATGGGCTTTCTTTTAAAGATGCGATTCTGTTCCCGAAGATATTGGAGAATGCATTCAGTTCATAATGCTAAAAAATGTATACCATTCAGGTACGTTCCGTTGAGATTAAAATCGGATGGGGCATTTGTACATGGTTGAGCAAGTGAATGGTGCACACCCGGTGTCCCAGTTTAATTCGAAAATATTAATGGTGTAAATTTATTTGCCAAAAAGTCTCATTTCTTCAATTAGAATAATTTCACTTGCCTTCATAGGTGCTACCGCTTCAAATCTTGAATACAGCATTTTCTATGTATAGTAGGTACGTCCAAGATAATATCTTAGTTGATCATTCAATCCTACGACCAATAGGATACTTGCTTGCGAAGACCTTTCGGTGAGGCAGACACGGCGTAGTCGTGACACCATCATAAATGAGTAGCAGCCAACACGATTTTCAATAAAAAAATGTCTATGTCATGCTAATTGGTGTTATTTATTGTTAACAATTAGTTTTTACATGATTTAACATTCAGTAACTTAACTTAAAAACCCAATACTATTCCATTTACAGCTACTACTATATGCAAATGATTCACCACTATATCACGACAAGGTTTATGAATCAGCATGTACCTATAGGAATAAAACTGACGCAAAGAACTAAGTTGTTCGAGCATGCCTGTTGCTTGTACTCCCAGAATAGCATTTACCAAGTAACCGCGATCCATTGTGTTAGCCATGTCGTTGGTCATAACGTGAATGATAGTTTAACCGTCGTCCCTTGTCACCTGCGTCCGGGTTTGGAATTAATTTATTCTTCTGGAGTCATTCGGTGAGGCCTGAGGTTGGAAAAGTATTCGGAAGTGAGAAATGTTCTTTTCCACGCAATTGAGATCATGTTTGGATTCTCATCAGTCCATTTCATTTTAAGTAGGTAACACAATGAGCAATAAATACATGCACTTTTCTAGAACTGAACATCAGTTAATGACTGCAATAAGTACCAATGGGCAGAAATTCGAGGAAGTGGAACAATTCAAATACCTATCAGTGGAACAATAATACCAAACAAAAATAATTAAGAACCGGAAATTACCGACAGAAATAATGTAGCCAACATAAGCATGTATGGCTGTAATAATATATTAAGCCCAAAGGTAGTATCACAAAAGACCAAAATCAAAATATATCACACAGTAATTCGACCGGTACTTCTATGTGGCGCAGAAACATGGATCATAGATTTCGTAATATAATGGTGGGATACTCGGCCATGATTCGATGAAATATAACGATTCGGTTAAAATAGTAATGAAACGTAAACACTATATTCTCTATCATGTAATATAATAAACCATCAACTTTGATTCCTTGGTCACGTGATTGCCATTGAAAATTTTTCCTGATTGGCTGCATTTCTAACTGACAACTTTGCTTTTATCTTGAGCGCACTTTAGTGGGAGATATTCTTATGTAATATACACTGCTTTACTTTGTGAACGACGGAACGGAGGCTGATGTTTATTTAGGCAGAGTATAAATTCGGCTCTCTTTTAGAAGGACAACCGTAAGTTTATCATTGGCTCAGACTCATGAAATATGCCCAAAAATCTGCCCTTATAAATATATATATTGATGCACGCAAGACGGAAGAAATATAGAGGCAAAAATTAACAAAGAGGTCCGAAAAGTATGTAACCTGTCACCAGCACTCTTCAATATTTACATGGGGGAAGCGATAAAAGAAATAGAAGCACAAGGAATCAAAGAAATCAAAGTGAATGCTACGATTCACTGATCGTAGCAGAAAACGATCTACAATTACGTAGGAAGCATAATAGAGGGAAAAATTGAAGGGAAAGTCCCCAGAGGAAGACCAAGAGACAAGTACTTGGGGCAAGTCAAGAGGGATACGGGGAAGAAGAACCATAGGGAAGTGAAGGAACTGACATGGGATAGGGCGAAATGGAGGGCTGCAGTATACCAATCCTAGGATTGTAATATTATGATGATGATAAATATTTATGTACTATAAACATATTTTGTTTTTTGGATTAAACCTTTTGACCTGCAAGCATTATGCCAAACATCAAATGAGCTATCCATACTCATTCATTCCTTAATCTTACAGTCGTTCTCAGAACTCGTCCGGAAATCGAAAGATCCGTGGGGCAATTTCCTGCTCGTGTGACTCGTTTCCATGGCAATTCATCACCAAACACTAGGAGGGCGACAGTTGATGGAGGAGGAGGAGGAGGAAGAGGGAGGTACGGAAGGACGATGTCCGCCGAGGCTTCGCGCTGGCCGTGAGCGGACAGGCGGACTGAGGGAACGGGAGGCAACTCTCATTTTGTCCAATCAGGAATTAACGAAGGGCTCTCCGAACCTGCCAACAGCTGCTTTGCGTGGGAGAAGGAAGATGAAGCTTTTTAAGTCGACTTTTGGGCTTTGCGAGCCCTCATAGTCAAAGGCTTGATGAGCGAAGTATATTTTTATTTCGTGGGCACGTTCGGCAAATTGAGTTAATGATGGGTGAGAAGCATGTTCGTTGCGAGGAGGAAGAGCCCTGCAGATTTGCTCGCCTACGATGATGTTCAAAAGCAGTGCAATTTCATACCAATTTGGAGTGCTCTAATATTAAACATTTCCGCATTAACGCGCCCGTTGTAGTATTTTATTGTTACTTACCTGGTCATAACGATGGATGTTTCAAAGTGGCACTAAGCTTGTAATTTACGTCATGAACTCGAAGAAGCTTTCAGTCTATTTTGAAAAAAAATTTCCCATAACCTTTGCTGCTACTTATTCGTAGAAAATTAGTCAAAATTTGCCTCAAAGATATTCCACTGGCAGTTTTCACTGTATTAAATCCGGCTCTAATAATTTGAATTTGACTTGTCTTATCGTTGATGGAAATATATTTTCTAAAGCGATAAGTCTCGGCAGTATGCGATTAGTCACATCGGTGAAATAAAACGCAATTTTTTATGTTTTGGACTTTAAAGTAATCGATACAAAGAATTTTCTTCTCCTTTTGTTTTTTTTCCTCTGTAAACAATAAAATAAAGACAAATCTTCACCAAAATGTTAAAGCGAATTGAAAAAAATGGAAAAACTGGCATGTATCTCAGAACTGAATGTACTAAAGTTTTTCTGTGGATGGAAATGAATAGTTAGATAATAAGAGGAACAAAAACTTTTACCGATAAATAGAAAACAAATATTTTTATTTGTTAATAAACGTGCATTGTTGATTCATTGGAACTAACCGATATGCAATAGGAGAGCAAATTTTCCAATCGTCATTGGAGGAAATATGAACTAAAACTACTAAGCTCTTCAATGCTGAATACAACCCATCATAATTTTAATCGTAGTGGAAGATATATAATCTTGTTTATAAATCTATTCCTATCATATGAAGCCTTAATTTAACATTAATTTACCCAAAAAATTGAATGAATATTTGTATTCATGCAGTCAAATTTCGCCTTGCGTTAGTTACAAGGTTAGTTACAAAGTTAGTTGCGTTAGTCAAAGGACTTGCGTTAGTTACAAGTTTCAATAGTTTGCCGCACCTCGAACTCTCATTGTAGAAGCTCTTGAAATGATAATATACCTGTAAAAGTTATTTTTTGAATCTTTGGTATTATGTCGCAGTGTTTATTTAGAAATTATAAGAGAATTACGCTTCTTAATCTTCAAACTTTCTGTTTCAAATCTCGACATTCCTTTTTCTTCACCATCTAAATACTCGAGGGATTAAAAAAACGAAAAGGATTTGCCCAGTGAACAAAGCGAATAAGGAACCAGCTCAGAACAATGTAGCAAAGACCGCAGCACATCGGGGATTAGACGCAAACAAGGGAAGAATGCGCCCGCAAATCCTTCCTCCGTCACCATGTCCGACCACTGCCTTAGCCGGGATGTTTGTTTGAACTGTTGCTCTCTGGGAATTCCAATTTCAAAACCCTCTGTTGGGTACGCATGACACAGCCGACCTATCTTCTCTAGGAATGAATGCACTAACATCTGTAGATTTCTGTGGGCAAGCGACTCGTGGTCATACTGCGAATGAAAATTATTGCTGGCACCACTTGACTATAACGGGGAGAACGGAGATTTGATGCAATGGAGAAAGTTTAGCATAATGTGGGATGGAAAAGGATTCCTGAGTACCAGCGTGGAATGGACGCCCAATCTCGTTCATGTGTAAGGGTCTTCAAGTAATAATCAAGGAAGGTATCGTCATTGCATGCATTCTTATGCAGGAATTATTTTTTCCCCTTAGCTTTTCGGGTTGCTTTTCTGAAATTTGGCTTAAAAAAGTATTTTTTAACTTTAGAGATTGTAAATTTCAATTGGCTTACATGTTCACACTTCGGTAAACATTTCGGGGGTGACAATGGTTCCGTATTCCATATTGTTATATTTCAATGAAGATTATCGGCGATTTACTAGTATTTCTGCACCAGTAATTAATTTCAGACTGAAGGTGAACACATTTTGCTTACGTTAACTCCCCCAGGAATTCACCTTTCATTTAATACTTTTGTGGAGTAAGTGACTAAAACACCTGACCCGCGGTTTCGAGACCAGATCGGATTTTAATCCTATTCCTATCGATGTAAACATGCTGAGTTTCCTCAGAGTATTCTGAAAATGTTTATGACTAGTTCCCCAAGCCTAATCATGTATTCCAAGGCTCAACATAATGAACTGCATAACAAAAATAATAAGTTCTTATTTAGTACTTCATATATATCCTACCCTATCTCACACTTTCCACCATCCACATCTAATACCTCCTCTTTTCTCTTACCTACGTTCCCAAGCACTATAATCTTCTTCAAAACCTATGACCTCTCGATATACACTTATTATTTATAGATCTCCAAACAATTTACTTTCCTCCTGCACTATATGTTACCCTAAATATGTATATACTTATTTTTGAAAAGTTAATGATTTTTACGAATTAAACTTTATCTCTCAAGCCATTTCGACGTACTCGTAAACGGAGTATGGTTTCTCTCCCAGCAGAGCTTCGGCGTACGGCGTACGTCCAATTGCCTTATACATAAATCTAAATATACCCCCTGAGGAGTTAAATACTCAAATATTAAACCCTCGCTGAGAAGTATTCCCTCCAAAACGAAAACCCATCCAATTGCGTTCACTGGCTGCGGCATAATTTATTCCCTACAAAACGGGGATTTTAAGTTATTCTCTTTTGAGTGTATAAATTAAGCCAATGCAGCTTGTATTTAAGACTACATGAAAAACGCAAATAGTTATAACCTGTTTACGTTTAAATGACAATGCTGACGTACAAATCCATAACAATACATTCGTTTCCTTACTTTAAATGCCATGGGCAAAGAAAAGGTGAAAATTGCTTATCGGCTCCGGTTTACGTGCTATTTCTCTTTAATTGGCAAACCTTCCTGGACCAATCGATTGCAGTCACTCGTGTCTGAAGATCTTTCGCAAATCCTCTCCCGGGGATCATAAACTATTACAATCGCTCGGCGTCACGGAGAATGGCTGCATCGTATGTATAAAGGAGAGCTTTGTAATCCCCGTGGCCACCTAGTGAATATTCTGTACGGCGGCGCGGCGGTGGCTTCGTGGTGTGGACGAAAATGTCGTTGACGCCGGCTTAAAAACAAAAGAGATCCGGTTTCCGATCCCACACGGATTGTTGCGGAGGGTACGATGAGTCGAGGATTTTTGTTCACAAATCCGTGGCCCCCCGCTGTACTGGTGACGCAAGTGGTACTGCGATGAAACGTGGAACGAGGGAAAGGTGGGGGATACAGTCGGAAGAGCTGTTTAAACGCACGTGTGTGAAGCTGGGGGGGTCTATGTCTACATGCAACCCTGGAAGTCACCTAAATAATGTGCGGCAAGGAATACCAGGGCACTACCACCTGTTCATTAAGAATGGAAGGAATAGTAAAAAGCAATTAAAAGCGGAAAGGACGAGAACTGATTTTGGCGGAATATTGTCATGCATTACTTTTTTATGTAGTTATTAACACTGAACAACTGTTGTGAAATTAGGTTATTTTTTAACGCATCGCCATGTAACTTACAAAAAAATTTAAAATCCGAGTCCTACGTTAAGATTTTTTACAAGTCTTTTCTTCACCATCATAATCATATTCAACCTAAGCATCACATAGGCTGGCTGATTGGCATAGTTAGATTAGATTGCTGTTGGGGGGGCCTTCGTCAGGAGCCCGGGCACTTAGACCTTTCTTGGTCCATTGTGCCAACCCCATGCCTGTCTGCCACTTGCAGACATAGGACAAGAGCACCTCGGTAGAGGTATGGAGGATTGGCCTCCCCCTGCCACACCCCAGTATCATCTCTCCATCCATGCCTGGTCGAGGTATGGAGGAGGGTCACCCATCCAACCACCGTCCAACGTTGCTTAACTTCGGTGTTCTGATGAGAACCGGTGTTTCAACGTGGCTAGGCCCTTGCCCCGATTGGCATTGTACTAATCTTTTTTTTTATTTCACCGAGTGGGGGTTTCATTTCACCTCACAATATTAGTTAGGTAACTTCTTCTGCACATCAGCGTTGTCCATGAATAAAAATTGTGTATTTATCCTTTATGGCTTATAAAAATTTACTCATTTCAATTCATAAAAGTAATCTACCGGTGAAAGGAAGTTTAAAATGGGAGTCAGAGAAAATCCTTCAGGCGTGCAGGGTCGTATCTATTTCCAGTATTTCTTTCTTTATCTCAGTGTAAATCCTACCCTTCTATATCACGTCCACAAAACCGGTTCTTTCCTTGTTGTAGATGGACCTCTTTCTTTCCCTTCCCCGTTTACCCAACATCCTTCCCTTTATGTGCGTTTACTTTATCACAGCCTTGAGTGAACCATCGCCCCCCTCATTACTTCTTCCAGCCACCTTCCCCTTATTTCATCCACAAGTTACCACTCCTCACCAACCATGTCATGTACATTTTTATTACAAAATGCGTCACAAATAAATTTGAATCCATCGTTCCCTCCCTCTTATTAAATCGCTGGTCTTTTTAAACACATTGATAAATAAAAATTATAAAATATTATAAATTAAATATTTTCTTACTACATGCTTATGCCTTATTTGTCAGTATACAGATTCACAATTTTATGATAAATAAAATATTATATTATATTTGTCTCTGAAATATTGGCTCAAAGCAGGAACTATGATAGCAGGCAAACATGTTTCCCAAACTCAAAGAGAGTATTTAATGGGGAATAATGGATGGTTTCAAAGAAGGAATGAAAACTCTGTTATATTTTATATTTTTTCACTTCAAAAGATGAATTTGGGTCAAAACATATTCTTATTGCTAGTCTCCCTGAATTTTATAGTATCTGAAGTTTCCCATAAGTTTCAAGCTAACCTCCGAATTCCTATCGGCTCCATACCTAGTCCTTCCATTACCGATGTCACACTGTCTGCTGGATAGTAGCAGTTTAGCGAAGTGTGCGGATTATCTTTTTTTAAAGAGTAAATCACACATTTAGTTTTTTTATCGAATATATTCGAAATGATTGCAGCACACTCTTGCAGCTAGAGCAAAATAACATCCTTCTATCTCTCAATTTTTCACCCAAATACCGTCTCCTTATTAGCTAGATAAATCCTAGGCGATGAAGGGAGTGAAACTACTGAAATTAGTGTCAAGAAAGGGAGCAGGACATCTATGTGAGAGGCTCCGAATCGTTGCCTTTAAATCCTCAAACCAACGCAGAAAACTTAGAACTCTCTGACTGAATAATTTCATCACTTCGTGCTTCTTTAAAACCCCCTTGATACCAGGAAGAATAAAAATTGCCAGTGGCAAGAGTTTCCTCCTTTAGTGAGGAAATTGTATACAGTAATTCCGCTGTCATGTTTGGCATTAAACTTTAGGGAGAAAATTTATGATTGATTGATAATGTAGGGAGATTAGTAATCACTGGTGTTATTGGCACCATTTTGGAGTGTTTTGGGTGCTTGAATGAATAAGAGTTCATGGGGAATGGAGGAAGGTAGGAGAGAAACCGTTCGTTAGCAGCAGTCTACTCTACGAGAATGCCAAGGAGTCCGTAGTTTAACCACCTTTGCTACTGACCCAGTATTAGGCCTTGTAGTACATTTCACATAGCACCCGAGTATTGATCGAGGTTTAACTGAAAACCTTTGTTGATACTAGGACTCGAATGCCAGCTTTCGGGTTCGGAACTGGACGAAGTATTATAATGATTGATAATTCATACCTGAGCATCCACAGAATACATTTTTGATACTATTGACTTGTAACAAACCAAGTATTCTTTAAAGCAAACTTTTAATTGCATCCGTGGAATAATTATTAGTGTTCAAAATACATGTGACATCACTGGGAATTTAATTATGTCAATAAGCGTGAAGAATCCATACTGAATTATATACATTTATTCTACAGTTTTTATTAGCGTTATAACGCGTTTCACCGACCTACGGCATCATCAGGTAAAAATTCTAAGATTGTTTGTTTATTGACCGTTGTTATGTTGTCGTAGTTACGGGGTTGGTACGAGTAAGGGAGGGTGGTTATACCGTGGCTAAGAAGTGTGTGCCATTGATAGGTGGCACTTGAATAGTTGATTTTTCTTAAAGTTAGTTTCTCGGAAAGGAGTGGGGAGATGACTGCAAGAACAATTGCTAATTACAGAGTGTCGTGTTAGGGTCTGACAAGTGCCTTCTTATATCGATTTGGTCGAGAGCATCCATTTTTAATCCTTGGAGACGATGTGTAATATTTCAGAAACAAAATCGCTTTTGTGGATGCATTCCAGGAGGTGGTGCTTAGCAAAGAGGGAGATGGAATCCTTATTTTTGTGACACCAAACGTGTTCCTTAGAGCATATCATGAAGTTTCTAACTTTCTGACCAACACATGAAGTGTTACAACTATTGCAATGAAATTTATATATTCCTGACTTGAGAAGCCTTTCTTGTACCTGATGGAGTCGTAGAATAGCGAAACGCGTTGTACCGCTAATAAATCGGTAGAAAAAATACAAAGTATGTAATTTCGTATGGATACCAAACATTTCTACTATTTAAAGTCTAGAATCATTGAGTGTAAGCGTGAAGAAATTAATACTTAAATTTTCCGTTGGTACATACGCGGAAAATGTGTTATAAAACCTTCTCGAGCAAGTCATGAGCTTGTCAATAAAATCGTGTTCGAATGATAACGAAATCGCTGCCTATGATTGATCACTGTATGAATGTCCATCTCTGTCCCAGAGCTACAACCTTGACGTGATATTAGGGCTTGCACGCTCCAATGATCCCTAGAGCTGGACCGGCAGGAGCAATTATTATTAGGTTGAAGGGTAGGAGCACGATGAAAGGTAGTTCCGTGATGATGTCACGTTAAACATACCGTTCGGAAGAGAGGGTGGGAGTCCCTCCCAGCTATCAATTACTCTGATTCTGAAAGTCATTCATAGAGATTTGAGTCCTGACAATTACAAGACGCTGCCAACTAGGGCGGGTGTCGTGCCCGGTAGCGGGGGAGGCAAGGTTTCCGCCGTCATCATCACACGAAATCCATGCACAACAAGGTGATACAAGGAATAAGAGGTAGATAAATAAATATGGTTGAGATCAATTGCTATCTTATGAAGTGAGTCGTCGTAGGAATGTTTCGTTGGGTGTATGTAATGACATGCGATCTGTTCAAGCCTAGTGAAGTTAGCAGATAAAGGCAATTAGAATTCTATTCCCTTCAGGTTTTTGCAATCATCTTGCATCTGCTTTGAGAGAACTCGAAATTTGGAAAACTGAAAAAGAATGGTAATCATGTTTACTAATATCAAGTCTTCTTTAGAGGTGGTCTACTGTAAATTGGCCATACGCGACATTTCCCTTGGTATTCTAATGATTTGTAAGTGGAATGCCACATCAATAATGTGGGGTTCCTGTTTTCCTCGAGATATCGCTAACCACTTTATTGGTCTACGAGGTTCGGGACACAATTAATTAACGCCAGAATGCTGGACCAGATGAGCCTGCCACTCCTACTATAATTAATGCTCCCGCTAAATTGGGCTAAGTGGCGCTTGCGAACCGCTTATCAAAATTTAGTCAGCATACCTCATGGAAAAAGAGTTTCACTGACAAAAATCCATTGGATTAATGGACGGACCAATAGGAAGGGAAGGAGGCTTCTTATCACAGAAATGAAAACTCGAAAAAAAGGCAAAGTTGGGTGTGCCACCCATTGCCGTATAAATTGTGGAGAAAAGCCGCGGGTCATGGGAGATAATGTATGAAAAATGGAGGCTGAGATGCAGAAACTCAGCGGAAATATTTAGAAACAACACGAGCGTTGGCGTAGGGTTCAAGAAGAAATATTAGAGATGATTCAGCGCTGAATGTTTCTGATGCTCCGGAGAGGAGCAAGAGATATTGAGGACAAGATTAAGCACTTTGATGGACGTAAAAGAAGATATCAGCAGTGTTAAAAAAATCAAAGAGGCATGGAAAATGGCGCGACTCTGAGAAACTTGAATGTCCTTGAAGAGGAAAAGAAATAAAAAACGTGAACGAAGTTTATGGCGGGAACAAGCGTATGGCTAGGGGTATAAGATGATAGAAAAATGAACTTTGGAGATTGGAGGAATAAAATGAAAGTGGAAGTTAAAAGAAACTTTTTAAGTGGGGTGAAAGCGTTGCTAAGTTACCTAGTAACCACGCCGGGAAATAGAAACGAAAGTTTTTAAAATTATTTTTTCTGGGAGGTTTAAAGTGATTACGGATTTCTGAGAGTGCTTTCGTCACCTCAAGATAAATATTGTGGTAAAATAATGTGTGGTTGAGGTTAATTTAAAAAGGTTCATAAAAACGTGAAAATATTTTTTGAAGGAAATGTTAGAGAAATATCCTTTTGATAGAAAAAAAACTATCGGCAGAATTGTTCGCGAGCCAACAATTATTTTGGCAGAATACATTTACTGCTGATTCATCTGGAATAATGATATAACTATTGGAACATTTTTGTATAATTTCCCTAAAATATTTTATCTCTTTAGCATGTCAAATATTATAAATGTATTTTTTTTAGGACTAAGTTTAAATGTCTTTAAGGTTTCGAAAAAAAATATATAACATGCGTTCTTGAAAACCTTTGAGTTCTTGAAACTCTGCATTGAGTAAAATCTGGGCAAAGGTAATTTTGGAGATATTTTCTGAAAAACACCTGCTCCTCACAAATTGCCTGCACCCACTTCTTAATTTTCATTCAAATTTTCTCCTTATAGGTCATGTAAACCTTTAATTGTTGCGAACAATTCTTCATTTTTGGTCATCCACCTTGTTCTGATGGTTCAAAAATACCCAAGAATGTTTAGCATTTGTTTCTGGCGTCTGCATGACATCGTTGGCTTGCCTGGACCGTGGCCGTCATCTTTGTTGAAACTCTGCGGCGTCTTGAATTGACGCTATTTTAATCTTGAAGAGGCCACAGAGTTGCAGCAGAGACAACGGTCATTTTCTACACGGCACTTGGAAAAGAGGAGCTGAATAAAAATAACCAATCGCAGAGCACTTGCATAAGGCGGCCAAAAAAAAACAATGCCCCTCATCTTAGTCCTGTAGATGCTAACTGGAATGTCAGCAAAACTGTTGTCCAGACAAGCCAACGAACAGGGCGGTGAAATCCTGGAAGCTATGCAGACGCGAAATGATCGACGCTGCGGATACCTGCGCACTGGTCTTATTGGTATTGATCTTCTAATTTCCTACTTTTTTGCCATGAGTTGGTTTTACGAGCATAAAACATACCCTTGTGAATCATTCTACAACTAGATTTGTTGCACCAATAAGCGTAGACTATTATTTTATTCGATCGAAATGAAACCTTAAGTAGCATAAAATGTTCCTTCTATGCTATATACTCATTGCAACGTGAATTAAGAGGCCCTTTGTGGTGGATCCTACGTCTGAGTACCATAGTAAACGGGAGTAGAATTAAGAACGGGAGTAGAACCTCTGGAAAAATCATAGGAATACCGTTCTCTGAGCTCCTCAATAAAATCTTCAGCAGACATTCATAAGGAAAATTCCCTGTTACGGTATATACAATGTTCACTAGTGAGAAAAAGATCCAATGAGTGAGTGGATGAAGAAGGAGCAGAATTATTCAAGGCAAAGACAGGTTAACGAGGAAGAGTCCTCTACTGTACTCAAAGGACAATGCTACGGAAAAGGAAGTTATCGGAAGTATGGTTTAATAAAGACGTTAGCTGCATTCCAAACAATCAATAATAAGAACGTTTGACATTGGGAGTGGGAAAATGGGAATCAATAGAATGGAAAACAGGAATTTGGAGAGCAATGAGTCTAAAATGGATGTGTTTTGGGATATAAGTGCCACGTTATTTTTCCGTTGCACTTTTTGACGATTTGTAGGAAGTAAAAAGGAATTCTTTATCCTTTCTATTTGATAACGCAGCTTTCTTATTTTGTGGATTTCTCGTATATTTTATATGTTATAATAGGTTTAAATTATAGACGACATACGTGTCAAGAGGAGGTTTGTTAGATCTACATTTCTCATGCTATCTCAGCCTTGCATGTATCTCCCAAATCTGTAGCGCCTCCCGACTATGTCTCTCCAAAGGCTTTGTCATTTCTACGGCTCTTTCTTAGGAGTTTCAGCAAAGAATCTCAGCTCTCTTTCATTATAATTTCAGTGTGCTAATTCAACTATTTGAAATGATGTTGTCTCAATGTTTCATGTCAAGCAAATTTTTAGTGCAAGTTGACAATCACGGTCCAGGCCATGTATTAGTACAGCCATTAGTCTTAGTACAGCCATGTTTTTTCCCAAATCAGTAATTTAAGAGCTGTCACATACCCAGTCTATTCTTGGTGTCATTACCTACGTAATTTTCCGATTCTGAAGCGAAAAATTAGATTAATTTGTAACATTTGTGACATGCAGAAGCAATAGAAAAAATCATTATAAAGTTGCCTCATAGTACCGTTTGAACAGTCCATTCAATTGTGACGTATGTAATGGAATATAAAATTTGAGTAATCAATGTGATAAACTATTCATACTCTTATAAATTCTTATAAATTGACTGCAATTGGTAGTGTTATCTGATTAAGTTGACAAAAAATATAATTCTTGAAAAAAATCTAATAACCAGTTGCGAAAAAATAGTTTTTGTGTTGTTCCCATTTAACTCTAACAAACAAATTACTATAGAAACAGAAAAGTCAAACTTTTATTCTAGTCGTTGTAACTGAAAAATTTGCATGGACACATATATTTCAATAAAAATAAAAATTATTGCAAGAACTAAAGAAGCATTGGAGTTCATTTTTTATTCTTTTTACTGCTGAATAAGCATTAACGGAATATGTAACCACTATATTCATGTTTCACATTCTAGATCAGATAAGCAATATTCTACTCTTTGCTTCGGTGTCCTGACCTCTCGTCCTCAGAACTGTGTTCCGCTGAGAGATAGAGAGAGATCTCAAACCTCAAAGTCTAGCTATCATCTCTCTCATGCCCCCTAGCCCTCCAGTTCCTTTCCACAGACTTTAGGATCTCCCAGTGGAATGGACCCCGAGAACTCTTTCCCTCGCTCAACGCTCATCTCACTACACGGACCCATTGACCCATTAACTCCATCACCCGCCCGACGTCCTTCCATTTAACTGCTGCCCAAATATTTAACGCCCACCCAATTTAGAGGGTGCGCTTAGTGTCGATAAACAGGGTAGAGTGTCTCGCGAATTAATGCCATTTGGTCTTCTTCCGGCCGGGGATGGGCTTTGACGGATCGTTCCCCTTGGGGCTAGAGTCACGCAGTTTCTTAAACGATTTCCCTCTTCGCTCAAGTACAGTCCCTAACCACATCATTCATCTAATCCATAAATATCTATTCTTCTCCATTCTTTTCCTTGCATACCCATGATTCTACTTCCCTTTGGCACGGCCTTCAATGCCACCCCTCCTTGCTGGTTGTTACTTGCTCCATCTATTTATTTGCCCTCCTTCACCTGATTCTCTCAAGCATCTTTGCATGTTTCCCAATATGTGTAGAAGTTTAGGCTCTATTTAGTTCTCCCATCTACTATGGCATCTTTCTGTTCCTAAACAATTCTTAATCAGTGAAAAATACCATTGAATGGCCATAAAAATGTTCCCACAGAAGCATTGAACATGGGTGAAATTAATCATAGTAGTAGTATTTTTGTTTAACGTGCTTCGACGGATGAATTCATTTCGCACTTACTGTCTGCCACGCGCAGACAGGAGCAACAGCACCCGGACGAATTGGAGAATGACCTCTATCATACTCGAGCTGAACCCAACGATGCTAATCTTCGGTGACTGATCGGGAACCGGTGTTTACATCGTGGCAGGCCGTTGCCCTCTAATTAATCGAATTGAATAATAGCACTTTTAAACTTCCCAGTTTTTATTTCCCTTATTAAGCCTTCTCTCGGTTTAATGTAGATATCATTAGTTCACGACGACCAGCTAGCAACAATCACCTGCAGTAACTAAATTCCTAATGTACACTGCAAAGAACCTCATCTCTCAGCCTCACATAAGCGTCACTTATCAAAGAGCGATAAAATGTTATTCCGAATAGGGTTTATTATTTTTTTATTTTGAACCTCGTAAAATAGTATTTTCATGATATTTCTTTGTCATTCTATCCTTCTTATTGTTTTCTTTTGGTCTTATAATCGTTTAATTTCCCCCATGCAGAATTTATCTATTTAAGGGGAAATAAACTCGCCAGATCAGTTAACCCTTGTTAATAATACGTCATTCTAATTTTTCTTCAATAAGAGTAGTATTACAGTTTTATCTGCACCCCTTTTTACATTCCGATTGAGTCATTCACCATGCTAGAAATATCCACATTTCGTATTTTCTTTTCATCCTGATCTGCCGAAGAAACCGAAATGAGCTGACAAATGTTTCTCGGGTTTCCCACCAGGGGGGTTATTTTGTAATCTCACCTTTTTAGTGACTCTTAGTGGAAAGGCGGGAGATCCGTTTCCCCTCTCTTAATGATCGGCTCACGAACGGTTCGTGAATTGTCGTAGCTTCAATTACCTTATATCAAATAAAAGATGCCGAGACTAGCAAATACTTTCTTATCAGTATCAGAGAATAGCGAATTGCTCAACATCTTACGGAAGATATCTTCCACTGTACATACCACGAAAATCTAAATACAGTCAAAACTACAAGCGACATGTAAGCGATCACTCGATATTTAATAAAAATTAAGTGCATTTAATTAGTGTTGCATGCTTTTAGTAATTTAAAAGGTGAGATTACACAGTAACCCCCAGGAAAGAACCAAATCATAAACCGAAATGAGAGTCGGCGGGATTCGATTTTCAAAAGATATGGTCTAAGGTTTGGGATCACAAGTAATGGTCCATCCGTTGGTATGAGATGAACGCGCGCTTCTGCAAAATAAGGAAAAGTTTTAAAAGAATGAGATTGTTTTTTATCTAATTTTCTCTCCAAATCCTTTGATTGCGAGTTTTTTGGAGATGAAAGTTGAAAATGCTTAAATAAAATTGTATACAATGGACGAAATTAGGAAAACCACAGAAGAGAAAGGTAAATTTACCTCATCCGTGCCCCACTCAACGGGGCATATTTTTATCCAAATATGTAGACTTATTGCATTATAATTAGTAATCACAAATATGTTGAACTTAACTTGTGAGTTTGGATAATTTTTCCACGTTAATGGTGTATTATAAGAGTGAATATTTGTACTCATTTTTAAAATTAAGAGTTGAACGTAAAAATGCCTGCATAGAGATTGGGCATCTGAGGGCTTTTTAATACATTGAGAACGAAGGATTGCCAACTATAACTACGCTGTTATTTAATGTTTAAAGTTGAAAAATTTATTTTATAAATCACCTTCACTTTAAAATTTAAAGTAGCTTTGCCAAAAAAGTAGCGTCTAGAGGGCGGTGACAACTTCGCGCTACTCTAGACCCTAAATCAACCTTGGGCAAAGCAATGCCTTAACGGATATAATGAGTACGTTAAGAAGAAGAAACACAAAATTTATGGCGATTAGGAAGTTAGTGCTAAGTGTGCAAAACTGAATATACAGGCATCATCGAAACCGAGAAGTTTTCCCACCAACGATAAGTTTTATGGTGAGATATAAATCCTTATTCGAAAAAAACCTTTTGGAAAATGCAATAGTTACTTCTTCTTAAAATCTTCCCATACTACAAAATGTACATAAATTTCAGCAGTTTAACCTATTAAATCATCCCCTGAGACTTCTTAGATTCTCATTTACTTTCCTCGACTTTGCTGGTGCATCTTGCTCTTAATCCTGACCTCATTTTTATTTATAATCAGGTATTTCGTGATGTTTTTTCTGATTCACTTTGACACATGCGGCTTTCAAATCACTACTTTCAAGTCAATGAAAGGTGAATTCTCTCTCCACAAACCTTAAACTCCACTTAAGAAAGGACTGGTATTCATTTTATTTCTCTTTGCTTTCACAAGCATAAGAAAACAAGCATGAGAAAAATATGATTAGTAAGAAAAATGTTACTTTTTCAGAATTATAAATTAAATTGGTACTTGTCACTCCCTCCCTTCTAGGAACAACAATTCACCTTTTGTAACATTACATCTTATGGCGGATTAAAAATAGCGTTATTCTACTTAAACTGCTTGATCAGTTTTTCTTCCTGTTCTTGATGCTGAAGTAAATACTTTAGGGAATACCCAATTTTGAATTTTACTACAAATTTGAAATATATTTATCTTTTCACCAGTTAGCACACACAAATCTCCATGCTATCAATAATTAAATCAAAACAAATTTTAAGCATCATAAGATAAATAATAACAAGCATCGTTGAATACTGCTTGTATAAATAATTACATGCTTATATATAATGCTATAACAAGCACTACAACGTGTTCGACATCCTCTTAAGTCATTTCCGTGCTCAGTGAGTCGAAAAATCTGAGGTCATAAAAGAAAAAGTTAAAATATTTCACCTGACCATGAAAACAAATCATATTTATTATAATGTCGTATAGTCCTAATTTTGAGGTTACCATTTATGCAACGAGTTTGTATTGACTTTCTCTATCTTTCTGAATGATTACTTATCATAAAACCCTTCAGCGGCCGCGCAAGTAATCTCTGATCACGCACTTAAGTGCTAAGTCGAATGTATGCGTTGTGTAATTTTTATAATTTCCAATGATTTAATTTATTAATTGGTTCTGATTTAATTTTTTTCCAATTAATTAAAATTTCAAATAATGTGTGGAAAAAAATATAACCATCACTTATTAATGCTATGTGTGTTCAGTATAAATGCAAATTGAGTAAAAAGAAACTTCATTTGCACATTAGCAAGAGCAAAGCAATGTGCGCACAGCAGCTGAGCCAGGAACGGAGTGACGGCGTGCGTTCACTTCGTCCAGCATTGGTTAGACAGCGCCACCACTCCGAACTACCTCAGACCACCCGCGTCACTCAAACAATCCCAAACAATGTGCAATTAATCAATTATTGGTTAAAATTGAGAAAATGCTAATTCAACGCCGAAGTTTGCATCACATTGGAAAACTTTCGCTTCTTTGAATGCCCGTATTCCAGCTAAGTATTTATTTTCCATTCCAGCCGCTATACAGTGCTTACTAAACATCAGTATTTACGGCATATATAATCATTTTCCATTCAATGTAGGACCCTAAGGTTATTCTTAATACTCTTGCGTGATTGGTTGCGTGAGTAATACTTGTCACAAACTCATTTTACTCCACTCAAGGAGCGTTTTCGTTCAAGTGTTTAAGGCAAGTTAATAATGAGAATGAGGAAAAACCTTTGTGGAAAAGTAATTGAAACCCTTATGCATTAAATATATTATAAATGATTGCATTGAGTATTTTAATGATCCAAAAGGTAATTGCCATCGGTGCTTTTACTATAGGGTTGATATTATTTTATCTACATTAAATTTTTAGTACTATTTCACAAAATGTTCATTATATCTGCATAAGTGAGCAGTCATTTAGTTTTTCCATCAAGTATCTGGTCTATTTATCACGCATATAGAGATAGATAACTAGATTGTGAGTAATAGAAGGAGATTGAGTGTGGACTATAGAAGGAGAGACGAATGGTTGAGCCGAGGGAGGTGATAAGCCCAGGAGGAGGAGCAATTCGTCCTAGGGCTCGGGGTAATCGGGTTTATTGGAGGAGTCCTCAGGACTACAAGCAGCTCGAATTCTCTCGCACGGCCCTACACTCGATTACGCCGAAAAGGTTACCACACCGGTTAGAAGCGACGACTCTCCGCTCGCACCGGCCCTTACTCGTTTCCTCCAACACGCCAAAGTCCCCCTTAACCCTCTAAACCCCTTAAACGTCAGGACCGCCCAGGGCCTTCTGTCCCTTAAACCTTCCTCCTACTCCCCACAGCCTCCTCAGCAACCTCCCCATCCCCCTGGGGCTCCTTTCCAGACATTCCCTTCGTTTCGCCTCTATCCACCGAACCAACTGCTCGAGGCAATCCCACTTCGTGCATGTGAACGCACAATGAAGCGCAAGTGTGAAGCGAGGATAGTTTTTTTTACTCGACACGAACGCTTAGCATGTTTCCTCGAATACTTCACCACGTCGGAAATCGAATTTTTTGAGACTGGTGACACGTATTTTTTTTGAGTGCTTGAGGGTTTCAGTTCAGTGGGTTAAAAGTTAGAGTGAGAATCAGATCAATGAGAGAAAGCTCCAGTGGGACTCGCTTTCAGGCATTTCTTTATTATTTGCGACATTTAAATTTTCAAAAACGGATTTTATTTCTTCAATTCTCGAATTTCAACGATTCTTTTAATTTTTTTTCTTTGCTTCTATATTGATTGCAAATAAACCAGAGGTTATCTAAAAAAGTTGATTTACCGGTTATTTAACACCCGCGAACCAAAGGAGAGGAACGATATCGGGATTTGGCATCTCATTTGGGAGGCTAAAAAATATTTGTTGGAAAAATTCGGCCTTGTCCTTATTTCCAAATCAGTTGTTATTTGCTTACACTCTTGGTAAATGTTCTCTTTGACGGATGAATATAAAAAAAGTGAAATGGTGTTCTCATTTAATAAATATTTATAATGAAGTGACACATGTTTTGAGTTAGAGATGGGATAATGTTACACATATTATTCGCGAGAGTAAAACATATTCGAAAACACTACTGAAAGTAATAAAATTTGAGTAAAACTGACGTATTTTCTTTTATGTCTTGACAAATATTGCAAACTATCTATTTGAAAAATCCAAGATATGATAAGACAAAAAGGAAATGGTCATAGAAAATATAGTTACGATGCATGAAAAAAATTAGCCGACATCAGGCTCAGTCTATGGAGACCATTTTAAATATTAATTCCCTCTCTATTGCATTGATGTCAGCTATTATCGCTATATCAGAGATAAATACCATCATTTTAGAATGACTCACTCTTTCTGCTTATTTAATGTCCATAGTTGCTCTTAAGCGCCAAAATAACGTACTCGAAAGTAAAAGGAAGCGTTTTATGGGTTAAAAAACTTTCTTAACTTTAAAGACTTAATTACTTCTTAATTAATTAGATCAATGGGGAATTAAAATTATAATTCCAATGCATGCTAAACATCTCCTCTATTTCTAATGACTAGATCAACTCACAGATTAAACCAATATCCGCCTGCGGTAAACAATAATTAAACTTCCATCACGTGATTATGCTCGTTTATCGACTTTGCTTCTTCTTCGATTAGCAAAATAACGTTGGAGAGCATTCCATTTTCCATTCAGAACGTTTTACGAAGTTCAAAAAAGTGAGATTTATTCTTAAATTAATTTTTTTCCCCCAAGTATCGAGCAACGTCAAATCCGGTACTTTTCCTTTCCTGACAACTTCCGCCGTGAAAACCAACGAGATGCTCCATCTATCGTCAAAGGAAAATTATTGATTTGCAAAATGTCTGGTGGTCGTTAACGTTAAAGGATGCCTCTTAAACTCTTCCCATATCTTTTCATGAAGCCAAAATTTTTCCGTCTTGTTTGTTGAATAAAATTAGTGACGGTAGTCATGGCACAAAAAACATCTCTTAACAACCCCTCACCGCCGCGTACTCATGCTGACTAGAGCCATACGCCACCGTCAGGCCAACCATGCGGCTTCTCCACCATTTTCCACACATCAGAAACTAATAAGCACTGCCCTTCTTAACCCCCGGGATGTTTTTGAAAACAAGTCCCAAGGAAGTTCCCGGGAGTTTCTCGTCAGCAAGCATGAAGGAATCCCGTTTGATGGATGGGAACAGAGCGTAAAAGATCGAATGGAAGACGGAGTTTGAGGTTGAGGGGAGATTGTGTAAGCGGTTTCCTTAAGAAGTTTGGGGATAATCAAGAGTTGGTAAGGCGCCTGGTTGAGGTTGAACGTGGGAACTTAACGTTAAAATTTGACTTTTTCTAGACGAAATCAGGAATTCGCATCTTGCTTGTAATTAATTATATCTAGTGTGAAATTTCATGATAAAATCTAGATCTTTGCCAGCGCTATGAAAATCAACTATGCTTGCATGCATTGTTTTGAATTTCCCAAGGACTTTTTTTCTCACTTGTCTATGCTCTGCTCGAATCAGATCAGTGCTATGAAAATGGAATTAAGCTTAAATAGCTTTTTTAAACAGGTACAATGTGCTCTAATTGGGAAACACATTTGATTAGTCAACAAGCCGTAAAGCAGAGGGAAGCGTAGCTTTCGAGCAGGACAAGGTAAGTCCACTTCCTCCTCTCTGTTTAACATCAACAGATTGCACCAAAGACCATTTGACGACTCGTAAGTACCTTGTTGTGTCATTGATCTATGAACCCAACGTCCAGGAAGACAACGAACTGTCTTGTTCCGTCGAGTAACTTTAATGATGAAATTGTTATTTTTTTAAAGGCTTGCGCTATAGAAGATAACGATACGCTTTTCCATTTTTAATAATAATATATCTTTTATTCCATTAATTTAGAATTTACAGTACAATATAGTACAATTTTAACAAATTCATGGAATATGGCTTCCCCAGAGGAAAACCTGTTTCGGGGTTACCATTATGAATAGTTTTACAACGGCATAGCAGGTGCTATTTCTTGCTTCTAAGGTACATTATTATATTAGTGAACAGTTATTAATTTTTTCTATAATTTGGTGCGTTCATATTCTAGGGAACACTCATGTAGCGAATTTAATCTCATGACTATTAATAAATAACACCTAAATATACACACAATGTTAAATATACATGGATATGTATATATTCACATATATGTATACACAAAATTAAGTACAGATAAGATCCTACTCATACAACTCATTTACCCATTTCAGTTAACAAATTTTAATATCATTTTATATAACCTTTTTCAAAGCAAAATTACACTTCCTCATTGAACATAATCCATTGTTTTAACCTTTTAAATAATCCAAATTCCGTTTCTGCCTAGGCCACGTCATTTGGCAGTGAACGAAATAATTTTGGTCCCAAGTATTGGCATGATTCCAGAATGATTTCATCATTAGGTAATTAGTTTCTATACTAATAAATAATGAATTGTATGGGGGAAATAAACAAATAGAAAATTCTTTCCCCTTGTGATTTTCGTGAGTCTGCGTGATATCCTGTTTTTTTTAGGAAGGCACTTTCAGAAGTGCGGAACATTCCAATTCTGCTGGTCAACCCATGGCTTCCTCGGTCTACCCCTTCTCCTCATACCACTCACTCCAATATCATATATGTATTACGTTATTATTACTAATTATCTGTTACGCTATTCTCATCCAGTCCCTTTTAATTGGCGTAACCTACGAAGTATACTCCTCTCATGCATCTCCATTACTGGATAATACAGCCAGCATTCTTTCATCATCCACTCATGCCTAACCCTATCTTCCCTAACTTTGCAGCATAAACTTTTCAGATATCCCATTCCTCCTGAAACTAGCCTACCACTATTCCTATCCTGACATACCCAGGTTTTGATGCCATATGAGAGCGCATGTATTTTTTGAATTTTTGCATCCCTAGAAAAACGTTCATTCCTTGATATTTTCCACACATGTATTACCGATGTCTATTTATCCGACATTAGCACGTATTATAATCTCTTCATCTATCCTACCATCTTTTGCAAACGTTCAAATACACCAAATCATCTTCTTGTTCAGTTCTTTCACCACATACCCTCAACATACAACAATTCTTTCTTTCCTCACAAAACTGCTGCTTTGACGAATTAATCGTCAAAACCATTATTCTCTTCGTTTCAAAAAAGTTATCCATAGGTCTCTGCAATTCCTTTTGGCTCTCAGAAAATAATACAGCATCATTTGTGTACAATATAACTCACTGTGACGTAGATTCTGACATAAAAGCTGAATATAAACGGTCAGGAATTTACATTATAACTCCTCTGTTCCCACGGTATGGAGAAGCTTATTTCCTACCCAACGCTACAATCCAAGTACGATAAGCGTTAGGATTGGGATGAAACTTAAGTGGGAAAGTCTCGGAATCACATGAGGAAATGATTGAATTCAATGAACGAACCTCTTTGCAAGTGAAACGGACTGTTTAGCAATCACAATCTAAATTTGCAAATAATTGGTAAAATTCTTACAAACTGGGCGCTGCAGAAACCTCCTGACATCACTTCACGCCTCTTGCGTATGAAAATTTTGCTCCTATGTCTGGCGGACGTCGTCACCGCGATATAATTCCTCGAAATAATCTCATTCAGTGATTTTTCCCTCGGTTTGATGTCATCCGAAGGGCAAATTAAGCCAAGTGGGTGATGGGAGTGAGCCAAAATTCTTCAAGTGACTCACACAAATTCTCAAAGTTCCGTGCACAAATGCATGAGTCAAAACCAATGATTTTGAAATCAGGTTGATATGGTGGCTCAATTATTGGCTTCTTCTCCAAATAGCGTGGGTGTGAATACTTGCGGTGAAGAATTATTCAATTCATTGTCTTGAAACCTATTTGGGAGCCATGTAAAGGAAACTTCAATTGCAACACTATTCAACAGCAATCCGACGATGAAATGCAAAACTGCGTTCCTCTGAGCGCCTTTCGTTTAAACTATCCCTGTTGATGGTCATCTGAATGGCCGAACTCTTATTTTATTCCTTAGTTTTTGAAAAGCTAAGAAAAGAAACCGAATATGAAGGCATGTTAGTGACTATTACTTTTGATGAATGCTCTTTCAGTATCGGAAGCCGACTTTAGGGCCCTAATTGTTGAAATAGCGCATTTTACTTTTGAAAATTGCAATGACTTAATAGATGAATTGGGTTGATTGTTAAAATAAGTTGTATGTCGATAACTCAATTTCGTGGAAAAGAGAACATGTGAAAAGATAGAATTTGGAGACTTTATCGGAGAAAGATTAAGTTTTTCAGTTCGTTAAACAAGTTTTTAAGAATGTCCAGTACTTTATTTTTTAGAATAACCCGAATTAGATATCACACTTTAATCCTGGGTATTTAACAACTGTATTGACAGCTGCCTTAGCTGCTGCTGCTCATGCTAACTCACCATGCGGAATATAAAGTCTATTCGATGTACATAGCTTTTAATAGATGCGCTTCTCAGAATGAGCTGCCGACTTTTGTGCCACTTCCATTGAACTTCGGATGTTATCATTCAGTAATTGCAGTAGATTGCCAATTAGTATCAAAATAGAATAATTGCTACATTATTTTTAGTTCAGTTCCGTTTCCTCGATTCATTTACATCAAATTTGTGTGCTAATATAATTATTATATGGCGGTAAATATGTTAGAGTAATATTTATAATGCCAGGATTTTCCAAAAAATGACATGACGAACATCCTATTTCTTGTCTTGAACTGAGTATTATTGTATACTTTCTTTGCGTTTCATTGGGTGTCTTTAGTCTGACTGTTTTTCTTTCGGTAAATTATAATAAAAAAATAATTATTATTAAATGAAAGTCGTTCATTACCTTCTAACACAGACATTTATTTCGTTCACTCTTAAAATTCGGCCACTTATAATAAATTTTATCATTACACCTCCGTGTAAAAAGTCTTATGTATCGCATTTCCTTCAATGTTGAGATCAAACTTATTTTTACGAATACATGATTTTTTTTGGAAAAAAACAATTTAAGTTCCTTCCTCGCAAGGTTGGTGCAAGAGAGGTAAAGCCCTTGCAAATTTAATTTTCTCTGAAAGAAAATGTGTGGAATGCTAAAATGTTTCTCGCGTTACCAAGGAACACGGATCATCTGTGAGTAGCACCCGAACGCAAGAAATATTACGAAAATTCCATTTTACGGGTGGGCTCCCTTAAGTGCGCATCTCCACCCCCAGTTCCACCCCTGCCCCATCCTCCTCCTACCCCTCCCTCCCTCCCCCCCCTGTACACCCCCAAACGTTCTCCCCACTAGATACGTCTCATGAGCGCCGTCCGCCCATCTCTCGCGCGAAACGGATCGTGAGCACGCAACAATGTAACCACACCCTCGTCCAGAGCGCTAGAGGCGACACCCCAGCAGCGGCGATACTGCGGCGGAGAGAGCAGAATGTCGGCAGGGAGGTCGATCGAGAAGATAATATCCCACGTCTCTTATATATGTACACATCCCACGCCTCTTACATGCATGTTCCTCGCGCTAATTGCTGAAATGTCTCCGTGGGGCGTCAAAGTACGCGCGCGACCGCCAAAAGAAATCCAGAAATCCGTGTTTAAAACTTGTTTCATGCTAAGTGTTTTAAATGTTGCATTCAACACGTGCATATCTGATGTCCCTTCCTAAATCAAGTCCCGTTCTTCACCATGTAATTGCTCTTTCCACTCTCCATCTTTACATTGGTTACTTTGAATAAACCCTAAAAGGAAACTATGTTGGTTTAGGATACGATACATGCAATGTCAAAAAGAATGGAAATTCATTTTAAAATATATATCAACGTTAAAGGTTGAATGGTTTTCTTCCAGTGCTGGGCATTGAGGCGGATTAGTTTGAACTTGTTTTACAACTTCCTCAGAAAGGAAAATGTATCTTTTGGAGTGTTATGCCCAATTGAATCGAAATTTTCCCTACCGTGCCTAACTACGAATAAATGTTGAGAGTTTGCCAAAAATGAGGAGTATTTTGAATTTCCAGTAAAACTGGTGATTTTTTGTGTTAATAAAACTTGTCTGGTAAGATATGTTTAAACTCCAACCTTTTTGAAACACTATGAGCGCTGGAGTGGTCATTTTGACCGTTTTGGTAATTTAATCGCATACCTCTACCATACTAACTGATGAAATATTTGTTATTAGCAGATATGTAATGAATTTTATCGGTACGTACTAGTTTAATTTTATGCAGCGATAGGTGCAATATATGTCTAAATTTTTACATTTTTTCCTTTGTATACCAGTACTTTAACATCTATGAGATTATTTTCGGGAAATAACTTTTTGAATTAGTGAAATTATTTATGATAAAATAAATTAGAACCTAGCAAATGGTTTCAAAATCAAACCTTTCGTTAGCGTGATTTACAACGTTACACACTTCAACCAATTTTGAGGAAACCGGGACTAGCCACGATAGTAACCTTGACGGAGTGACCCGCAAATATATCCGGAATATCTCACTTATGTCACACACTTCGTTGGCAGCTACATTCCTTGACACACGTATGTTATCGCATCTCCTTATCTTTCTCCCCTCAGAGGTTATCTCCTTATCCCTCCCCATCTTCTTCAATAACATCCACATCATCTCTTATTGTTAATACTTCACTCTCGAAGGACAATGTTTTATTTGACAACGAATCAGTTCCCTTCTGCAATTGATTTTATAAAATATCAACATGGGGAATTATTTTGTAAAAGAATTCTCAACAGATGCTGAAAGAAGACTGTTGCGTTTTCAAGAGTACTCCTTGTGTTTGGGGTATAGTTGTGCTTTGCCTGCTCGTCTCTTTAATTTGCTCTTGACATTGAATAATAGAATACTTGAGTTCATATGCAATGAAAATATCCTGGAATGAAAATTCCACCTAGTTGTAGTGCCATGTGAAACTCCTTGCCTTACTACCTGATCAAGGATGGCCACCCTTTGGGGTGAATGAGCAAAAAAAAAAGGTATCCTCAAACATCAGCATAAAACCACACCTATTTCTTTGTTTTCACTTGCTACTTGGGCCAGAATTAAACTCAATTTATGGCATAGCAATGTTCAAAACAAGCATTAGGATACTCGTGATTGATAATCGTTTGCACTAGTACTGAGTTCCGGCCGCTGATGATATCAACACCATCATAACTTTTGGAAATAGCTTTTTCTTTATTTTCCTGAACGACATCTTTAAGAACACCCTAAATGACATTTGCCAAAGAAGGGGCGTCGTGTCCGACAGGGTTCATGAAGCTCCAATACCTTTCAACTTGTCTTTCTTTGGGTAATGTGTACCGAAGTACAGCAACTTGTGGAAATTTTGAAGATATACGTAGTCTTATCTGCCATAATTGACAAAAAGTCAGCTGCAGCTATCTCAGACGATATTTTCTCACGGCACACATTCAGAAAAAAATTCTGAATAGCTTTTGAGTCGCCCTTAAAAACAGTTACATTGATAAGATTTCTCAAACAAGGATGTACATGTGAAATTAATCAAGTCTCTGAATATTCCCTGATTTATTGATTGAGTACTTTCATCATGGCCCCGGAGAACAAATTCAAATCCTCCACAAATATTTACACAGACAATAGTTTTTGACAATGCATAGGTACCGATATTTTCTTACGGCATCATTATGTCTTTCAATTTTCCTTCTTAATGCAATGTGAAGTTGATCTAGCATTACTTTGAACCAAAAACTGAATAATCTAAACTGGCCAATATGTGTCCAAGAGATTTCTCGTGATTTTTAATTTTTTGAGATAAATGCTCTAAATCGAACTCACCTATTTTTGTCCAGATCGCGTCATTATCTTAATCAAAAATCAAGCAAGGGAAACAGTATAGCATATTGCTAGAGTCACAGACAGAAATCCAACTGTTTTTCTCATATATGTGGCTCAAACTCTCGGCAGAATTGCCTACCCCTGCTCCTCTGATTCTGAGATAATTTCAGCAATGGAATAGAACTCCCTTCTTCCTTTATTGCACTTTTTTATTTATCATAAAGAGAGGAAAAATTAGTTCAACTTAGAAAATAGACACAATTCTTCGTGAAGAGCGAGAAAAACTGTTCATCAACACGTAACACAGTAATTATACGTAATGACCACGTAACAAGCAGTAACAGCACAAGAAACTTGGAGATTCGGAAGCTGCAACTTAATGTTTGAATGATGACTCATTATAATATTGTGTAATTGGCTAACTTTCTACATCCATAATATATTGTTAACCCTACAGTGCTGTTTTAGACAAAGATATCTTTCGTCATACTGTTTCTTTCAAAATATCACTCTTCCTCCGTTTTGGGGAGCAAATGATCTCTATAACATGTGATAAAAACGGCCAAATAAAATCCATACAACGTATTTTTGACATAAAAAATGTGTTCAGTGACCCCGAAATCATCAGAAACGGCACCCCACACCTCAACATAAGCTGAAATTTCACTCTTCGGAGTGAATTTGGAGCTTCACCGTAGTTGCCGCTGGGCTAAAGGTTTTCAGAAACGACACCTTGGACAATCCAAGGCCAGAAATATAATATTAAAAAGATAATTGTTCATAATTCATACCCCCACCCCCCCGAAATCGAACCCTATGGGGTGGGGCGGACGGTGCTTCGAGAAAAATCATTTAGATTGGTCCAAGGTTGTACAACTGTACAAAGTTGCATGCCTGCATCATCAAATGCAACGTTTTTTCGAAGTGTACCTACCGCTAGCACTATTCGAGAGAACCTGAGCATCTTTATCCCTCCTCTCATTAATGATCTCCTCTCGTCATTTTCTGTACGGGCGAGTGCCACCAAGTTTTTCTGCTGTACTGTACCAGTGCCACCAAGTTTTGCTGCCAAGCTATACTGTATATGAAAGGAGATCATACGGATATGATTCGTTGGATTTGACAATTTTTTTGCAGATAATTAGGGGGACATGTTTTTTCTTTAACGTGGCAAAAGAAATCAATTTGTGAAAAAATCCTGGTGATAACTTAAAGATGGAATGGGAGCTTTTTTCCATAAAATGTTTATTTATATTCTCCAGATAATTAATACACTAAAAACAAAAGAAATTTCCATTTTATTTTGGATTTTATTTGATTTAAAATCTTCGGTAAAATTTTGCCGAAACTGGGGAAATAAGATAATAACTTCAAAAATGCATTTTTCTGTTATGACATCACACCTACAACGTTACAAAATATATTTTGTCATCTCTCAATTTCTCAGGAAAATCAAAAGAGCTTAAACATTTTGGGACTGGTCAAAAGAATCAAAGTATTTGAAACAATGCGTGCGTCAAAATTTGTATGCATATATTCGTTACCATAGCAGTGATAACAGGCGCAACGAGGAGAGTGTAAAAAAATGGAAAAATGTGAAAAATGTGTGTACTGGATGAATTAGTTATCTTTTGGGGTTGGACTAAACGTATTTTCGTAGAAAAATCACGCTGTTAGTCCTATAAGGACTCTTCGATACATTTAATGGTAACATGAAAATAAATGACTCATTTAAAGTCATGGAACTTCTGGATCGTAATTTGTATGAAATCATATGCAGCCCAGATTGGGTCTCAGTAGAAAATACTAAGAAAATGGTAACAGAGTATGTCACGTTCTTCAACTCCTCATAATACGAAGTAGACATACCTGAATAAGTTCGCAACGCGCACTGGTTATTGCAGATGGTCAAGGTAATTATATGAAATCATATTTATTAGACTTCGCGCAGTAAAAGTATGGAAAACATACGGCGTAACCATAAAACACCAATTGGCATTGATTTACTTGGAAGAAGTGAATCACGTGAAAGGAAGAAATAGCCACAAGGCAATTGAATACTGTTTTAAGTGCATAACACTTTGAATCTCAGGGTAGATCTAAGGGTTGGACTCCAGCGTAAAACTACAAAGATGCAGAATATACATCAGGTAAATGTTCAAGAAGGTGACAATTTACTCATGTAATATTCACAGCGAGTAAAGGTATAAGTCCTACTTGTAATTATTGTCACAGCAAAGCTTAAAAGTTCCATATTTATTACTTATTCATTTTATTTTAACAACATCTTGCTGATATTGATTAAATAAAATTTTTTAAAAATTATAGTTATCTGGAATTATAAAGTTTATATCACGGCATAAAATTGTTGTCATATTACGACTTAAATCAGTTCAAACAGAAACAGTTATGTCATTACCTATGATTTCCTACGAGTTTAATTGTAAAAGGCCAAAAAAAGGAAGGATACCAGAAGTGTTCTAAATAATCGCTACCGCCACTTTTATGTGTTCAGAAATCCGGTGTTAACACTTGGATTAGTGTTAATCAATGTCTGAAAACATTATATGATGCATAATGAAGGAAGAAAAACTATAACAAATTCAGAATGTAAGAAAGAAAGCTACGTGATTTTCCGGCGCACTAATCTGGGCTGCTTATGATTTCATACAAACTACGATTCATAAGCTCCATGACTTGAAATGACATGTATACATGACATATATGTGCTGTTTCTTTTCATGTTACCATAAAAGAAAAGGGTCCTCATAGGACTAACAGCGTGATTTTTCTACGAAAAAAACGTTTACTCCATACCCAAAAGACAACTTATTCTTACTGAGGCGTTTGGAAATTAGATAAAAAGAGAAAATCAATCCTCCCTATCACATACATTATCATTCAAGATAAAAATTCATGTTTACTTATGATAAAATCATTTGGCTGCACTCAATTGAAAACAAAAATGTCAGTTTAGAATGTTTTTATATACATTAGTTACTATAATTTCACATTACATGACCCTGTAGTGTTTGACATGCAGCAAGATTAAAGGTTAATTAGTGGTAAATCAAGTTACACGTACAGGAAATGAGACTTAACCTCATGAAACACTCATTGAATTTCCTTCTCACAAACACAGAATAAATTCAATTCCTCCCATGGTGACTAACACTTTCTTTGTTTAACAGCATAAAATATTTCCAATTTATTGACTGCTATATCTTTATGTCACCCTTCAGCATTGCGATGCAACGTTTCTGCATCGTTCATAATCCTCACCCAATTATTTGTCCCCTCATTATAATATTTTTTAGTTCTATTGAACATCAGCATCTTTCATTAATTTTTTTTAAATTAGTAGGTTGCACCATTGGATGAACGAAAATTATGACAGCCATTTGCCTTTTTCATTTCTATTTGAGATTTTCATCTCTTTGAGGCGATTTAATTACCCCAATATATTTATTCATTTATCTTTTTCATGCCCACATTCTATGAGGCTACAAATTATTCTAAATATAAAGAGTTATAATTTAAAGAAGCAGTATTATTTGGTCAAAGGTGGATTTTTTAAATTTGAATGGAAAAATATTTTCCTATTTCTGTATTCCGTAATATATTTCGACTTCTTTATTGCACTGCCAATGCCACGTTGCATAGTTTTTACCCGTGCGATGTGGATTGATAGTACTTGTTACACTACTTAAGCATCTTCATCCGTTGTCATCATCAAATAAGCAAGGTCGATGCGTGATGCTTGTGTTGGTCTGGGAAGGAATTAGCGCAGAGATCCCTCGGCTAAGTAAGTCGACGGATGATGCTACGCCTAAGCATCTGGGTCCGCGTGGTGTCTAGACAGCCTCCACGTCCCGCACAATTACTGCACCTAGGAGTTTTGTGAAAGCCTTAAGCTACTTGAGAAGAGCTCTGCAGCAAGGATGGAGAATGAGATTCACCAAATGTCTTTGCCCTTCCTTGCTCTTTCGCTCGCCATCAAGCTGGATTTCTTGGATCACCCTCTCAGTGGGGAGAGGAGCCTCACTAAGGAGAGCCTCACTAAGGAGAGCCTCACTAATGAGATCCTCTACTCCCACGCTTACTCGTCAACCTCTCCGCTTTAAATCCCATCTTGATGCGGGGACATAATAGCCGCGACTCTTACGTTAGATTTATTTTTCGATTTTTCCACCTTTTTAGAAGCGATTTAAATATAAGTATTTCCAAATATACAGCGCTCACTCTTGGAAGAAAGATTCATTATATTTTCACTACGAAGGAATATTTTCCACGCATTTAATATGAGACGCTAACAAATTGTTTCCCCAAATTCTAATTCCACTTAATCGCCTTTTTAATCTTTTCAAGTGGTGATAATGAGAGTCAGCTATGAATAAGTTATTGATTGATTGGTTAACTTCCCATTAATTTGCGAAAACCTTTTTACTTGGGAAAATAATAAAATCCATTTGTTCCTATTTTGTACCAATTAGATCTAAACCGATAAATTGACCTTCTATTGAAAGTTCACATGACCGTACGCAATAAAATAAACTCAAGGAATTTTTTTTAGACCGAGGAGACTAACAGGAAAGATTTTTTTTCGATATTCGTTTCTCTGCAAGCAACGTTCCACGCGTAATCTACATCTCAATCAAGAGTTAGTTTCATTTATTAACTTAGATTATCTTAATTTCAGCGCCAGTCCAGATGTTTGTGGAATAGCAATTTCGTCGATACTGAATACAGTGTGCCATCCTGCTGCTATAAAGGAAGGCTCCTGTTTCCCCTTTCTTTGAGAGGGATCTCCTATTGGGTCTCCTTTAAGCTTCATTACTTTATTATTGGCTTAACTTGGAGAGGACTCATTGAATACGAGTGCGATTTGGTGGTATATAGCAGGCTTTGAGAGGGAGATACAGGAACTGGAGAGTTATAGAAATTGGCCCTACGTGATCATCATTCTGCCCTTGATTCACCCGTGGATGGATTTTATTCTCTTCGGGATTTTTAAGGGCTCACCAGTCGATAAGACCATTGCATTGCTCGAAATATTTTAAATTGTTCCTAGACTTCTTAAAATGACTGAAAGTACACCCATATTGATTGAAGGAAAGCGCCATTAATCATTCCCCTCCTGCAATTAAAAAATCACTCTCCACCCTCCTCGCTCCTTCGCGGAGCCTTTTTCTTTCCCAAGAGTTTATTCATGAAAGTTATGCGATAAATCTTTTCACGTCATCCTCTCCGGGCAGAGGTTAAAATGGCAAATGAGTGGGTGGAATGAAGTTAGTTTCATCCGCTAAAGCATCCGCATTGACGCCATTGAAAAAAACATGTTGCTTCCAACTTCTACCTGCTTTTGGGATAGCTAACTACAAAACGTCTCCTTGACAACTTTCGGTGGTTTGGTAGTTCACATTTCTTGTCACTTTGAAGTTTGAAACTGATTGCTTTGATAGAGGGTGTCGTAAATCAGTTAGAAGGCCTAATGGCGAAGCACTAATAACCGCTTCCTTGGGCATAACGTCCGTCATGGGGGTCGTTATTCATAAACCATCTGCTTGCCCGTCAAACGTAAAGTATATATGTTTTAATTATATACATATAATGTTTTTATAAAATCATACATCCATGGAAATCAATCACTTATGCACTGTTAAATAAAACAAACTTAGAGGAGTAAAATATTATACCTTAAAATTCAATTTCAGAAAAAAAGAATATTCCACATTTTATTTAAATACCTATCAAATCATGAGTTTCATAAGCTAAGTTGTAGGAACTGGAGATTGTTTAATTGTTGCAAGTAAGTTTAATAAAAATACCTAAAATAGTAACAAAATATCAATTCATACACATAATAAATAAATAATTTCATTGAATGTACACTCATTCAGGCGCTTAGTGCTCAGGGTTCTTCTAAATTTTAATTATTCTGCTAAATAATTAGTTAAATCTCCTACAAAGCTTTTTTGTCTATAATTTTGTATGCACCTATATATGATAAAAAAATATAGGCACACACGAAAGACACAAGTTATGACTCCTATATTTTGATGGAGAGTCAATCCGTCTTTCTTATGATATGTATGCATAAATAATATATTAATACACTTGAAAAACATAGATACACGTAAAAAGAACGCGCACAAAAAAAGAATTTTTTATGGCCAAGATGAAAATTAAAAGCAGTGTATTCATTTTCATAATCAATCATCTCTAATTGTTTTTCTTGATACATTTTTGGCTTATTATGAATGAGATTGATAAAGATAGGTAGTTCGCATTCTCAAGTAAAATATTGAGTATCAGGTTAAAATGTGATAGGACTCTTTCATCACCAAACCGAAATTTGAGCTTACAGCACATAAATTTCTGCGACTTTTATTCGCATAGCTTGTGGATATTGTCATGCACAATTCTTAGTGTTCTGAGGATTAGCGTATTTATTTTATCCTTTAGTTATATGCATTACACCTCTATACATAACGTGAATTTGAAGTGTGGTAGGTACTTGGTACGGATTGATTTTATGGGCTTCAGTTTTATTTATTTAGCGAGAATCATCACAAAACCATTTTCTTCCAAAATCGTGAAGTCGTTAAGTTTATAATGTTGGGTCCATGAATTGTTCCCACGATTGACGGCTAGTCTTTCTCACAATTCACATTCAGGACCACCACGAGACCTCATACTATTGAATGGATAGTTTGTTATGCCAGGAAATAATGAGATGCCACCTAATATTTTCGGAACATATGAATGAGTCTGTATATTACTTTATATCCCATTTTTCAATGTATATTGGTCTACCAGGAGGGGGAATTTCGGACCTAGCATGCTTACTACCTCCTATTCGCTTCCCTATTCTGTATTTCTGTGCACACTTACCCTTGATAGCTTACGCATCTCACAAACTCTCTCCTACGCACGTTCTTTTCCCATTTCTTCCATAACCACCGCCAATTTCCCACGTCCAGCACACCACAGACTGGCAAGGCCTTTCGGCTCCGGTCTCTATGTGAACATATCCTCTAATCCGCTTTTCGGCCGTTTCACCCCAGGACATGCTCCTTCGTCACCGTCCCCCCATTCCCCCCACCTCCCCAAATCCCTCACCCCCTCCCACCCCCAAGCCATACGCCCCTTCGCCTCCTCTCTCTCTCTTATCCTCGGAGCAATCTTCTCCCATTACATCTCCTCGTCTGCATTACACCGCCGCCCCGCATTCCTTCTCCCCCTGCCCTGCGGAGCCTGCCATCCACACCTACCCAACACATTCACGGCCCAAAAGGGTTCTATCCCACTCGTTAAAATTCAGGCCCGGCGTAATTTTCCTTACCTTGGAATTTGAAAAATCGGAACCTCTTCTCTCTATGCAAAAATCCTATTATCTGTTGCTCTGGGAAACATTTTCCGGGAAATAGTTTTATAAATATAACTCCTTCATCATTTTCTCCTGCTTTATGGCACGATTATAACGAGATTGAGATTGCCTTATTCCATCAAACTTTTTATTGGGCGAGATTTGCGTCCTTAATGAGATTTTAGAGAAATTTGAATGATTTTTTAGTAATTTTTTAAATAAAATTTGCCGTTTTACTGCTCTTTTTTAGATTAATTTCAGTAGCTCAACATGAGGAACAGGCGTAAAGCCGTTTTTCCCTAGAATTCGCCGAAGAGATTTATTAATTCACGGAATATTTTTATTATCGCTGACGTCAAAACTAATGAGGGAGTTTTCGTATTCATTCAATGCCAGGATGATCTATGGATACAGGGTGTAAAAATATCTAGTGGCATATCTGTGCCGTCGGATAAATAGTTAGGACATGTGCGAGGGTGCGACAGTTTTTCTGCGGGTGAGAAAATAGCCAATCATTTAGCGGCTACAGAGCTATTGCGACACCTTAAATGATAGTGAGGAAGCGAGAACACAGTCGTAAGCTCAACTCAATTTCCCGCTTCCTCGCTGCCAAGCGCCACTGCCACTTCGGCGGAAGCATTACTATCGGCGTGAAAATTATGTGACCCTGAGTTTGAGGCGAAATAAAAACAGAGTGCCTCAGCCAATTGTACGGAAACAAACGTAGACACAGAGATCGTTTTATTTTACGTTAAACTGATGTAATTACTATTTTTTACTGCAGCCGGGATGCTGTTTCCTGCACTTAAATGAAAAAAGGCCGTTATTTTGAGATCCTGGCAGAAATGCCGAAATTTACCGTATTACTCCATAATTACTCTTAGTTAAGTCACCATGTTTTGGATTATTTGAGAATGAAGGCACTTGAGCTCCTTCATCTAGTAGTTTAATCCAATTGCAAAAGGCAAGTTACAGAAAGCAGAGTACAAAGGCTGTACTTAAGTTAGTTTGAGCGAAAAATCACTTCACCTAGAATTTGATGAATTTGGCCTCATTTAAATGTAAAAACTCTCATGTTTCCAATTATATCCAAATATCAACCCCTTGCCTAACTATTTTTCGAGCAATATGTCTAAAAATATAAAGTGCTGGACATGGGATAGAGATTATGGCTGTGCACTCCAGAGGGAGAATATTAAAAAAATTAGGAACATCTAGCACCTAGATTTCATCAAAAAACTAACGGCGTGTAGTTTTTATGTTTTCTCAACTATTTATAAAAATAATGTATTACTCACCACAATAATTTTTACAGAATCGCAAAAAAACCTGCTGTTTTGAAGGGTGTTTCAGCCGTACGGTGGGAAAAAATGAGTCAAGTTAGAGACTTATGCAGCTTTATTTATTTAATTACTGAGAATTTCGGTCATATATAATTGTATATATGTGCCATTAATAATACAATATTTATTTCATACTTTTTACGGACGCTCAAGTAAAAAAATAAAATTTTAATATTGTATCTGGGGAACTATCTCGCTCCTCAAACCACCACAATGTGTTCGGGGCGAGAGGAGTGGTAGGGAGAGCGAGGGGAGTGAAGTCCAGCGAGCGAGAGAGAGAGAGGGGTGATCGCTTCACAGTGAACACCGAGCAATCTGCGCCAACACAGGTGTGCAGTACACACTAACCACCAGTAGTAATGTTATTTTTACCACGTAAGGCGCTACTTTCAAAAAATGCTCAACAAAACATCAGATTTTTAAAACATTGTCTCAATATTTGCTGGTGTTTTATGAAATTTTCTATGTTGTACTTTACTTGTCATAGAGCTGATGCAAATTTTGCGGAACAAATGTATCTCCATTTGTACGGATCATAGGGACATGGGCGTGACAACGTTGCCTTTGTCTTGAATTTAGTATTACGATCTTGGCACTTCTGAAAACATAAAACCAAAGGAGTCATTTATAGCTATTTTTACTGACGCCGTGTGACTGAATGGCGGTGAAATTTGGCTCGCTGGAAGAACGCGTGCACGTGCCTTTCTGAAATATGATAGTTACAAAAATCGCAAGTATCCATGCATAGGAAAACATCCCTCATACCGTAGTGAAATGTAACGTACAGGATGGAATACATGAGCAGTTTCTATCGCATTTCAAAGTTTATTGGGTGGTCTTTTGTGAAATGGAAGATTATGCATTTTTTTGCGATACTTTTTTGGGACAAAGCTTGGAAAAGAGACGCTTCGTACTTTTCTTCTTGCTCAAAAATTTTCAAAACAGGGTAAGGGCATAATTAAATGGGGTTATCAAATATCAAGTCTTTTTGCGCGAAGATATTGCATAAGATGTACCCACGTATTTATAGAAAGTCTCTAACATTGGATTGTAGGAAATCTTTCTCAACACCAAATAACCCCGTCACCTAAAATATGTATGAAAATTCTGTCACTGATAATTATCCCAGCACTCACTCACTGGATAGCCCACTAATAATTCTCAGGAGATGCATGTTTGATGAGAGATGTTAATTTAATCTTCTTCTTAGGGCGCGTTCCGAAATTCACTGGCAGTACTGGCTGTACTGCCAAACCGTTCCGAAATCTACTGGCAGTACCGCACAGTGATCCATGACGTCAGCCAATTGATGACGTTTCTCACTGTGAATTCTACTGCCGCTACTGCGGCCCAAGAGCAGCAGCAGCGGCAGTAGCAGCAGACGGCCATCGAACAAATGGCGGAAAAATAAAATCTACAACGTTAATAAATAATATCAGAAGAGTTTAGAGACACTGCTTCGAACATTTTAATGTTTATATCGACGCGAGAGAAAAGTCTCGATGCACTTAAATAGCTAACAACATCTGATTAGCGTATAATAGTTTATAAAATGCATTTATTTATCAAGTAGTACCGGCCGTGAATATTTCAATAGGATAAAAGCGTTAATAAAATGATGAGGGAGTGAACAACATCACAAGTGATACAAGTAGAGAAGCAATTATATTTGTGAATGTCAGCTACTTGTGAAATTAGGTACCAAAAATTAATTTAGTGTCATGAATAATCGTGGTACACGTAATTATATACAGCTTCTTACAAGAGTGGTAACTTAGCATAACACTGGTATGTACAATAATTGTCGGGAAACGTAATTTGTTGCATAAATTTAAATGTTAGGGAAAATATTCTGCGATGCAATCCTCAACAACCCGTATATTTTCCTAATTATCGATATCACTCTAGGAAACGCTTCGTACGACTGGCCATGAAGAAAATCCAGGACTTGAAAAATATATTCTAAGACTTTTTTATAAGCCCAAGATTCAAACTGCTTACTATAAATTCAATTGTGTTAATTATACCGGAGATTTGTTTATAATAACACAGGGTTTTTTCTCCATACTCGGGTAGCTGACGCGAATTCATTTTATTCTCGTCAGAGAAAGTAACCAATCAGTATAAAGTAGCATTAAGTGGGAAGGCAATGAAAATTAGAATACAATTATCATGCCCTTTATCAATGTCATAAGGATTAACATTAAGAATTAACGTATTGAATGTTCGCTTATAATAAATAACCACGCAATTCGGCCATATTGAATTTCAAGCCACTGCCGACCGTTCCGAAATTCATGCTACTGCAGCAGCCGCAGTACAGTTTCGCGTTCCGTTTCACGGCAGCACAGGCAGTACTGACAGTGAATTTCAGAACGCGCCCTTAGCATCCACAGTCCATTGCTACTGAAAATCGTAAAAATACATTTTCATATCTCATTGGTATCAGGTATGGCTGAAAACGTTGCGTAGTAATTCTAGTCTTATTTATTTAAATATTTGGCTTTGATATAATTTCGCTGCTATTAAATTCATTGAATATAGTAGTTTCCTTTTTCTCCTTGGTTCACAAGTATAGGGCGATATCCAGTGAAGTACAAATCCTTCAAACAAAGTCACTAAATTCACTTATTTCGCATTGTCTCATAAATTAAATTCATGTATGAAACACATTTTCTGATTAATCTAATCTGATCAAAACATCTGATCTGATTTTACTATTAATTGATGATTTGTTGTTAATCACCGTGTTCATATTGTAAAACACACAATGTTACAAAGTTGCTCATAAAAGTCTTACAAAAATGCAAAAGAGTATTCTGCTCTCACTCTTAGAATAAGTAAATGAGTCCTTTAAACTTCATTAATAAAGTTATGTAAGCACCTGGTACACGCTCAGTGGTGCCAATATCGGATTGTTCTCTACCGGGGATTCTCATAAAGGGCATATTCACCCCTTTAGAGGTGCAAGTATCAAGGGATTACAAATAGTGTTCCCTAAAAATGAAACATCTATGTGCCATCAATTGATGAAATTAAATTTAAATTTACTGACATCAAACAGAGTAGTGAACTTTTATCTAAGAAACATGAAGCACAAGGATTCCATTAATAGAAGAGAGTAAATTTGAAGTATGAACTCGATACTCTCAGGCGTTACTTTGTAAAATTCCATTTTGATAGAATCAAAAACAAACTTTGTAAATTTTACAATTGATTTTATTCACTACGACCGGTTTTGACGCATAGGCGACATTTTCAGGTAAATTACACATCAAGCACAGAGTATATATACATGAACTGGGTAGGTATGGGTGGGAAGGGAAGGAAGGTAGTGACAGGAGGGGGGGGAAAGGAAAGACAGTGGGAGAGGATTTTGGTAGGAGGAAATGTGTAGTATGTTATGGAGGTTGGCGGGGGGGGGCGGTTAAGGGAAGGGTTAGGGGGGGGGGGGGAAGAAGAAGGAGCTGCATGGATGGACTTTGGGTAATCAGTGTGCCTCACTGCAGGTGGGGGGGGGGAAGGAGGTGGGAAGGGTTGGGAATATGGAGAGGTAGCAATTAAGGAAGTGTTTTGAAGGTATGACTAAGATGGGAGGGGTTGCTTTAAGGGTCTAGGTAAGGAAAGTGTAACATCTAAGAGGGGTGAATAATTTTCAAGCAAGCAAGGCAGTGTATGTGGGGCAGACAGGGAGATCATTCTGAGTGAGAACGGAGGAACATAAGAGACATTGGCGGAATGGACAGATCGAAATATCACATTTCGCAAAACACCTGTGGGAATGTGACAACAAAAGTAACTTCGTGTCCGAGATTCTTCATCTGGAAAGAAAAGGACGCAGGATGGACTCACTGGAGCAGATGGAAATAAGAAAACTCCTGAAAGAAGAGCACCTCCTAAACGAGAATATTTTTGAAAATTATTCACCCCTCTTAGATGTCACACTTTCCTTACCTAGACCCTTAAAGCAACCCCTCCCATCTTAGTCATACCTTCAAAACACTTCCTTAATTGCTACCTCTCCATATTCCCAACCATTCCCACCTCCTCCCCCCCCCACCTGCAGTGAGGCACACTGCTTACCCAAAGTCCATCCATGCAGCTCCTTTTTCTTCCCCCTCCAAACCATACTCCACCTTTCCTCCTACCAAAACCCTCTCTTTCCTTTCCCCCCCCCTCCTGTCACTACCTTCCTTCCCTTCCCTCCCCCCCCCCATACCTACCCAGTTCATGTATATATACTCTGTGCTTGATGTGTAATTTACCTGAAGATGTCGCCTATGCGTCGAAACCGGTCGTAGTGAATAAAATCAATTGTAAAATTTGCAAAGTTTGCTTTTTATTCTAAATTTGAAGTACCTTATTAATACTCGCCGTGTAAGCCGCGCCCTCGTGTAGTATCCCGCGCACCCCCATTTTCAGGCAGGCTCGTGAGAAAAAAAATATTTATATAAAAAAATCAATTTTTTGCCGTGCAAGGAATGCACGTTCTTGAATAGAAATTGTTAGCCAGAGTTAAGTGTTGATGTACACCTTTCTCATGAATTTATTGAGTTACGTTAAATAATATCGTCACGATACACAGGTCGTTTTACTGTGCATATGTTTCTCCTAACATCACACAGTAATCACAATTGTATATACAATCACATCATCCAGCTATAAAAATTGCATATGTTCGAAATGAAACATCCAGATAAAATAATTGCAGAACTATATATATACAATTTCAACCCATGATCATTCGATTACTGAAATCCGTCGGCGAATCAACAAATAAAAGTAGAATGCCGTCCGTACTTGATAGATGCCTGAAATATGATACGTTTGGTTCGCGTTCATAGCTGTTAAGGGACTCCCAACGGGCAACGCCCCCCCCCCCTTACTTTTGGAAGCCACCTGTTAAGTTAGGGTGTGGGAAATTGATGCGTGAAATGTGATACTTATGATGAAAAGTGATGCTGACTCGAAAAAAATATCATTTTACTCCGATCCCCTAACTATGAGCGCCGAGGCGTGGATGGAGGAGAGAGAGGTTGAAGGGAGAGCAAGAGGCAGGCCAAGGACTCGTAGCCGTTCGCTGGGCTGCCGAAAGCGCCAACGCTCGGCGCGAAGGCCTGTGAAAAAAAGCGCTGGACATCCTCTTTGATTTACTCGACAACAGTAAAGTTGTATTTGACTTACGTACCAACTTGAGGAGTATCCACGTTGAAAGATAAACGAACTAGAACTTATATCGAAGCTCATTTTCGTATCACGTCTCATAGCCGAGTAGCATTTCCACGAAATGATCGATTTTAGGCAAGTTAACTAATTTTTTCTCCGATGTGGTTGATATCAAGTAAACGCCCTATGAAATAATTTCTAGCAACATCCTTCCTGCGCCAATCGGTGAAAACAGAATTTCTTTATCTATTAAAATGGCGATGTAAAAGTCAACGGTCTGAACGATGTCAAATTATCTGGCGTGGTATCCACTCCCCTTAGTGAATGATGCTTCCTATAAAAGGAAGTAAAAACAGATTAGAGTTCCGATTCTCTCTTCGCATGCGCCGATGCACTACGTTATTTATCCTATTGATGTGACGATGCGTTTCAAAGCTCTCTCGGGCCCTACGTAACATAATTTTAGATTGTGGAATAGTCATGAAGGAGTGCGAAATCAACCTCACAGCTACCACCGGGGTAAGGTTACAATTTGAATAAACCGAAATAACGGCTCCCTTGTTCGAGCATCGGCCGTATCAACCTAGTGTTGGCTGCCGAGGCCCCTGAAAGGAGGTCTACCCCCTCCTTCACTTGCGAAAGCCATGGAGGTTAAAATGAAATGGAGGAGGCATGACCGTGAACGCTCATGGGCGAAAGTGAAGCAAGAATAGGGGTGCTTGGGAAGAATTTTGTGCGGTGTAGGTGTGGCCAAACCAGTCACAAAACATTGCCTTGCCTGTGGATATTAACTTAGATTTGACGAAAATCGAACGCGACCGCCGGACACGTAAGCCAGAGGAAGGTCTAAAGTGTGCCGACTGCAATGGCGGAACTGGATTCAAGAATCAAGTGGTATGTCGCCTCCATTTCTTTTCTAACCTCTTTGAGCGAAAGCCACCTGGGTAAAAGCGAAACTGGGCGAGGGTAGATAATAACAGATAAGGTGGAGGAGTGATCCTCTCGGGTTACCCCCTTATCTTTCTCGCTGAATGAGTACCGTGCAGATGAATGTCCTCACTCCCAGAAATAAGGAACGATGAACTTTTTCTTGAGGGTCCTTCTGGGAAAAACCGGTTTGGACTCGCCAATTGTTCAGATCCGACTGCGGTATCACCCTAAAATATGACAGCTTTATTGTTTCCGGCTGAGTGATTGAGAGGGATAGCTGGATGGAAGGATTGCCTGTAAGGTAATTTCCAGATACCCTGGAAGGAATATTTTACCATTCATCGCGATAACCTGAACCGAGCCTCGTATTGCCGGTAATAATCATTTGTCGTCACAAAACAAATGAGTGAATGGATTCATGCCTCTATTTGATGCGAAGGCAGCTTCACACACGGAAGTCGATTTTTAATGAAATATGAAGAGTAGCAATATCTCCAAATATATTACTACTTGCAGGCCATCTTTCGGCTTTAGTCTTACTTCCGATCATCCGTAAAAATTTATGACGCAAGTAAACTATGAATATTGCAAAATGATATATCGAGATAATATTGTTAAAATTCGTCGTGGCAAAGAGGGGTAGTACCAATCCGCGAGTTGCTGCACGCCGCATCGCCAGCTGCAACGGCAAAATAACTTATCCGGTGGCGCCAAATTTGAAATTCCTTCACACGCTTGAATTTTTCGATTGGACATGTATGTTCGTATCTAAGAAAGTTCGTAAGTCGGATGATCGTAAGTCAAGGACATACTGTATTCACTTTAGAGAACTAACGACAGGAATTTAAGGTAAGATAGTGCACGGCTTACATGAAAATCTGGAGGATTCGTGTAAGCCGCGCACCCCCATTATTTCACCGGCATTTTCGGAAAAAGATGCGCGGCTTACACGAGTAAATACAGTAAGTATTTTTGGTTGAAACTTTAATGGGGGTATTAAGGAAAATTTTGTTTCAAAATTCTTTAAGAGGGAGATAGTTAAAACAAAGGGAAAGAAAATCTGTTATAGATTATCTCAATTAAGTGTTTGACCATTCATTGGTTTGCTACTTCTCAACAATGAACTCAAGGCATATTTTTTTTATTTTTCATTCGAGAAAAACAACGAAAACGACATCAGCTCCCTAAAGTGGACGATCTTTGATATTGTAGATGTGTGATCCCCTGTTATGCACACAACGTCGTTGTTTTACTCTTTTTTAGGTTCGAGCACTGAGCCGGGATCAACTCAGGTATTAATGACCTTCTGTTACTATGCACACCACCACCACTCCAAATTACAGGATAACTACACTCCAAAAAAGATTAACAGAAGAATGGTTAAACGAAATAACTGACATCCTTGCGAGGGGAAGATATTGCCAAGAAATACAGTAAGTTTGAGAAACTGCGGAGGAAGAAATGTTTAATCCTCTCTTCACTGGCGTTTCTGTAGCGATGAAGATAAAACTACAAAACCTTCGAGCAATACTTAATCACAGTCACAGATCACATCCAGTTAAAGAAAGCAAAAGGGAATCCTGTTGAACACGAGTAAAGCGCTTCTCATGGAGCAAGTCCAGCAATCGAGTTCAGAATTCCACTCTGGCTCCGTTCAACTACATCGCCTACACATGAAGTTAGGTGCCATGCTAAAACCAGACAAATGAGACGGATAAATCAAATAGTTTGGAATTCAGGATTCAACATCTACTCCTTTACGAGGGAGAAAAATTTGAAGACATTTCTCAATCTTCACAAGAAGCATCGCGGAATATCAGAATGCGATTTAAAACCACGTAGTTAACCTCAGTGACCTATGATCTGAGTGAAGCTGCAATCTCCATTTTGTCTAAAGGCCTCAATTATGCCAATGCAACCATCAGGATTCCAGCAGAAGACTTCATCACAGGAGTAGAAGGTGCCTTTTGAAAGTCAAACAAACCAAAAGATGTCCAAATACGGTAAGAAGGTGATTACAAAAATGTTATAATTCAGTTGATGATTGTGCAACCAAATTGAAACCTGTGTCGCGTTTTTAAGATTTTTCTTTCTGGTGCTGTCAAGTTAAACATTGAATATTCGTAAAACGGAATCCCATCAAGTGAAGGCAAGAGACCAGACTCGGGGACTCGAACTTAATCTGAGCAAATGCACGGCGGTACATTTCTTGTGGAGGTCGTCCAACTATCCCCATGTATATGCTGTGGATGGTGTTGACATAAAGGCGACAGATGAAGTGAAGTATCTAGGAGTTACGATTACTTCGAACCTATCGTGGGGAATGCATATAAGAAATATTTGTGGCAGAGCTCTGAAGAAGCTAGGATTCGTCAATCGTATTGTGGGAAGATTTTCAGATGAAAAAGTAAAAGAGAGGTGTGATTTCGCACTCGTCTTGAATATGCACTGAGCATATGGGATCCGGTGCAGAAAGACTTAATTCGGGAACTTAATAAAATACAAAGGAAAGCTGCGCGATTCGTCAAAAACTGCTGCGGGCGTACAGACAGCGATATACAGATAAGATATACATATGTTAAACGAATTAGGCTGGGAGCCACTAGAGACACAGAGGCTGCGCTCTAGGCTTAGATTGATTGAGCAATTGAGAATAGATATATTTAAGAGCGACACGGAGAACATCATATAAGAGCCCCACTATATTTCCAGGTCCGACAGAAATGATAAATTAAGAGAGATATTTTGCCGAACGGATAGGTATGGGAATTCGTTTTTCCCCCGAACAATAAGGGACGTTAATAAATGTTAGGCGTAATTTCATCAGAGCGTTTCTTTTTTATATGTAAACGGCTGGTATCCTAATACCCCCCGGCCACACGCCTATTGAGGCGGCTTGTGAGGTAGTATGTAGATGCAGATGTAAGTTACCGAAGAAATTGTTTTATTAGTGACTTACGTAGTGTGATCACAAACACACATCAAATAACAGCGCTATTTTACCGAAAAAGGATATTTGCAGCAAAAGGATTCCCATAAAATCAATCTGTTAGGAAATTTAATGGACAATTAATTTAATAAACATTTAAAACGGAAAAACTAATTTAATAATTTTTTTTCTTAGATTATTCGGGTTACTAAATTTATATTTGATAGTGTGTCACGATATTCCGATAAGAATCTTTGCATGTAATTACTGTAGGTGGCGTTTTCTCATTTCCTTATGTAGCCGTCCGGAACAATTTGAAGCAATTTGTACGTTTATATAGTTTTTTCTGAGATAGTCCTCCTCTGAAAGTATATTGCATGAAAACTTCATGAAACTATCCTTTCCTCCAAGGATACGTATTCGGGTGAGCTTCTGCCTTACATGTTGCCGTATTTCTTATACATAGGTTTACCTTTCACCTCCCAATACTACCTTTCCCTATATCCAAAGACGCTCTAGTGTTTTCCTCGTGAGAGGAATAACATGAAGGTTCCTCTCAGCTATCTCTCCTTCCATTCTGTGGAGTATTTCTCTTCATAAGGCTTACCTGCGGCTTTCTCTCAGGGAGGCTTTGTTTACCGATATCCACGAAGAAAGTCGAGACGTTGCTACCCGACTTGTGAGAAGTTAGGAAGGTACAGCAGAGGTTTTCAGAAGACAGAGTTTAATAAACCTGCTGCTTTTGGCTCCTCGCGCAAGCCATGAAAATTAAATTTATGAGCAGTAGCAAAATTAGATTACCTGCCCTCTGCCTTCGTCAGCCACGAACTAGTGAATCATGAGTCGTACACCCAACCAGTCCTTGTAAAGCATGCGGAGTGGTCCCTCCTTCATAATCCCATATATCAGTGTTTCAGTAAAAATTATTTTTATAAAGAAATATTTTTACTATGCATTTTTAATGCCATTTAACGTACAAATTATCTTACAACTTATATAAAAATATCTGAAAATGAATTGTGATAATTAAAGTAATGTAATTATAATACCATTGGGTCTCAAAGATTTGTATTCATTATTCACTTATGGTGATATAATCACTCCAAGAAGAGGAACTTTATTTATTTTATACTATTTATGTTTAAATGTTGTACTTAAGCTCTATCCCTTGTGAGTTAGTGAAAAATATTCCGATTCAGAGAGTAAGTTTGTGATACACAACCGTTATTATCAAATTATGGAGGCGTTTCTTCGGAATAAAAACTCACGGTCTGTTATTCCTTACTTTCAATAACTGTATTCATTGTGTCCAGCTAATATCCATGGGGTGAGAATTCGGATTAATTTCTTATAGATCCAAAAATGCTCTTTCTTCACGTATACTTATTTCTTATATCATAAAAGCCATAAATCGAATCGAATTTTTTATGCCGAAAAAGAATAACATTATGTTATGAGGATTAATATGCTCACAAGTACTTTACTACGGCTCTGATGAGCAAATTAAAATTTTGCCATCAGTCCAATATATGAATTACAAAGGCATCATAGTCAAACAGATTAATTTGGCTGTAATATTTTTTTTTATTTGACCGAGACTTAAACAGCATAGCAATTTAAACCTTTAGGTGCTAAAGCATTTCATGGAGGCCTTGAAACCCCTTTTGTTCTTGTACAGAGAACCGTTGGTGACTTGCTTGAATAAAAGTGAAGACATTTACCTTATCAGGGAATAAATTATTTTTGTTGAAGGAAGTTATAAGAACTGGATGTAAAACGGAAGCCATATGAATTCGGAAACCGTTATGAATGGCTAGTATTTTGATTGTTTTTCATTGTCTCACTCAAAATGACGGGAGTAAAATCGAAATAATAGACCTTAGCAAGATTAATCAACGCATTAAGGAAATATTGTCAATGGTGCTTATTATCCTTTGATCCATTCAATACACTGCAATATGCGATAAAATTCTTTGGCTTATCTGTGAAGACTATTTAGAAATACGAGTGATCGTTCATTGCTTAGTTTAATTATCTTTAAGATAACGTTGATTTGCGACCTCATTTGAATGAATCACTGAAATTTCAATCAAGTCAAAGAAGTAAATTATAATTTGTGATAAATGCTTGTTCAGTTTCCTTAATTCACACTAAAAGGCTTTAAAATGTTATTAGACTTTTAAAAAATTGAGTCTTTGGAAAACGAAGTTATTTTTCTCTCTTTACCGAAGTCTCTATACATCAACATTATCTCTCTATACCGAAGATTACTTTATTTCCTGTTAATCTGAACAGAAATATCATGTGTTTAGAACGCCGCGATGAGTAATTTTAGCCCAACGAAGAGGAATATTATTCTGCATAAAATTATATGCAGCATTGAAAATATTTCAGCGAAAGGAAAATATTTTATAACAAAGAGTATTAGTATATTTATATTATTCATGTTTCTGGTTCTGCGATTAAATTATTTTATATTATGCGACAGTTTCGCCGTACTATGCTGCAGGCTTCGTCGGGCTTTTAAGAACAACAATGGTCTTTTTTCAAAAAGTAAATAAACAATTCCAGCAGTTGATGATTTGAGTTTTAAAAAACTTAGTTTCGAATAAGTCTCTTCCAGGTATAAGGGAGTATATAACTATCCTCTCTATTGATATTATTTGGTCTTTTTTCTATTTCAATCGCCTCCCTTATGAGCCGCGGAAAGTAACTGCTTTCTTTGTGTAGTACTCTTGCCGTCACGATGTCAATGGCGTGACCTTCCTCTAACGTAGTGTGCTCAGCCACGGCAGAGTGATACCAGTCTTTCTTCCGGATTGCACGTTCATGTTCCTTTAATCGGCATCCTATAGCTCTCTTGGTTTGCCCCACATATGATCTACTGTATGAACTGCAGAGTGTATGAACTGCAGAGAAGTTCGTACACACCCTCATACCTTGTGGGTGGCAAAGGATCTTTCGTCCGTCGTAGATGATCTATTATCTTATTCGAAATTAAGTTTTTTACATCTCAAATCATCAACTGCTGGAATTGTTTATTTACTTTTTGAAAAAAGACCATTGTTGTTCTTAAAAGCCCGACGAAGCCTGCAGCATAGTACGGCGAAACTGTCGCATAATATAAAATAATTTAATCGCAGAACCAGAAACATGAATAATATATGAATGAAAATGATGAGCACAGATTTGGTATTAAATTCGGTAAAGAACGAAGATGTGAATTATGTATGTTAATGCATTTTAGTTGTGACACTTATTTTTTTAAATATTAAATGCTATCAGATTATGTGTGCCAGACACATGATAAAGGTTTTACAAACTTTCATTTAATTACTTCTTTCAATTTTCCATTATTTTTAAAGCGTGTGAAACTGCTACCACTCCCAAATATTTTCTGAGCTTACGTATTTAATTAATTGTTTAAAAAGTAAAAATAAATCCGTACAGCATTATTATTTAGCAGTCCCTACATTTATCCCTATGGTCCGTATTTCTTTACATGTAGATGGAATAATGAGAAAACTGATTAAGTTTAAATTAGGTTTGTAAAATAATGTTTTCAAAATGTTATATTTGACCAATTGCAAAGGAAAAACAATAGAATAAATGTCATAACAATAATAGGCTGCAATACTTTCCGTAAAATTAGTTTTAATTACTCCATTTTATAAATTTAAACTTCAACTTCAATTCTTTTCAAAGTTTTTCAGAGATTTCATGCGAGGTGGTAATTATGTAACAGTACGATGAGTAAGTGTTATTGAAATAGTTTGGATAAATGGGATAAGCCAGACTTCTATTGGCGTCACAAGAATTGGGGCACTTTCTCAAGGGTTAACGTAATACTCCCCATGATGATGCTTCAAAACACTCATAATCTTAACCTTCAAGATTATATTCCTTTTCAAGTTAGATTTCATGTTCTTGATTCATGAAATATCTCATTAATATTTTTAAACTATTTGCTATCTATAGCCTATAAAGAAATTAGTATGACATCCCAATGCCGGAAATACTTTTGAATCAATTTTTTCCCTCCGTGCGCCGCTAATATTTAACATGGACATTTAAAGAAATGCCGGTACTTATTTTACATCTTGGGTAATAATGCTCCTGTTGCAATGTTTCCTTCATGAACGCGGTCGTAATAACATGTAGAACCATTAGCCGCTCGTATCCTGCTGGTTACACCGTACACTTAAACATATCTATCATGAAATTGCATACATTCCAGGATAGGAAGTTATCTTCCTACTGCGCGCCAAGTGATCCAAAACTAATGAGTCTTTGATCCCCTTCGATTGCCATATACGAGCCTATGTAAATACGTACCTTCCGGTCTGCTAATTTTGGTGGATACCATCATTTAAAATTCATGGAGGTAATGGCTCGCAATATAATATGCAAATATTGAATATTCAAATAATGAAATTTTAATAGCAAAATCAAAAATAAAAAATTTTTGATTTTGCTATTAAAATTTCATATTAACTATGATTTTCATTCAGGTTCCGAGGTGTTATAATATATTATGGCGTCTATCTGTGATAGGTTTATAAAATATTATCAAATACTTATTAAAATCGAGCATGAAAACCTATAAATATTTACATGTAAGAAACGTACATACCATGGTTCAGAAAGGAATGTCACCGTACTCTTGAGAAGCTTTAAAATACAACAATTTTCAATGATTGTTTGTTTTAATATAATTTTAATTAATTTAATAACAATATGATAATTTTTATTGATGTACCATCATATAATGAAAACAAATGAGCAAAGAATTATTATAAAGCAATTATATATATTGTGGCGGTAACGATTTTACCGTCACTTGTTATTTTTGAGTCCCCTCGCGTCTTGGGCGTTTTGCGATTTTTCTTTTGTTTTGTTTTCCCTTCCAATCACCCCCCACCCCCTTTTTCCTGAGAGTCGAACCGCACCAGGGGCATGCAAGGTCGGCGAGTAACGTGTGTTTCGGGTGGATGTGTTTTTCTCTCCCCCCGACGTTTCCAACATCAAGTGGCCGAAGTGGCATTTTATTTTGACGTGTGGGTATTCCCCAGTGCCCCCCACCCCCATTCATCAGGTGATGTGCTCACCGTCACCCCACCCCACCATTTTTGGGGTACATAAGAGCGGTGAGCACTCCGAAGCAAGGTAGAAACGATTAGGAGAGTGCGGCGGCAGGCTATGCCGGAAGAGTGGGAGAGTGCTGCCAGTGAGAATCGGGATCGGGACGTCGCGGAAACAGACAGCGGGAGAGATTTTCCGCTCGTATACCTTCCCTTGTAGAGACGCGGAAGGCGTCTCACGGGCCGCCACGTATCCAGAAAGACACCGACATTCGCAGATCCGCGGGACGCTGGACCTCCGCAGCCACACTGGTTGCGATCCAACAAGTCCCCGGCAAGGAGTCGGTGCATCCCGGTTCTCCAGCTCAGCACCAAGAACCATTTGGTCACGTAAGCTGCCGTCAATTCACCCCCTAATTCCTCTCCACCATCACCACCACCACCACCCCCAGTTTGGACGAGCAAGTCCTCCACGCGTCAAGAAATCGTAACTTCAATGACCCCCGCCACCACGTCGGAGACTCTTTTGTGAAGCGGCTTCACCGCGTCCCATTGATGAACAATCAACGTGAACTCGTTTTCTCGTGCTTGTCCTGTGTGACGCGGAGATAAGAAACTCTCTATTGTAAACGACAAGAGTAATTTTCCAAATTGCATCACGTTTCGTTTTTTCGTTCGTGATTTTGTTGTGTTAAAAAAGGGCATTCATTTATCATCACCTGTTATATCACCCATTCGCTTTTCTTGTGTAAAGTGCTATTTTGTCTGTTTTTTTTTCATGCAATCACATTTTTAGGGTATCATTATCATCCATGTCATTTCTCTTCTATCTCCATTAATTTCATTCATGTCCATCAGGGAAACTATTTTTCGCGTGTTAAACTAGTGATTTTTTTTTCTTGTTGCCAGTGCGTGTAATATTTTTGTTGAGTGTCAAACGTCCATTAATAAACCTGTGGCGTTAAAAGCAGCTCTGGGTTGTGGTTCGCTTTCTTCACCTGGGCCATGCCTATTTTTTTAATTCCCATTTCCCTTTAAAAGAAAAATAGCGCCATACGCGCAAGACGCCTCGGAACGATCCTCTATTTATTTTTTTTTCTTTATATTAAACGATTTCGCGGAGTAAGCTCTTTGAGCCGAAAGGCAATTCTCAATTGTGTGCGGCTGTCCTCCCAAACAATTGCGGGCTGTGAGGACGGGGCCGTTACATAAAATGGCGCTGCGGACAGGATCCCGAGTGTAAAGTCTTTAGATGTTTTTTTTTGCTCTTCCATTGGGAATGGTTTCATGTTTTTTGCCTTTTGGGGATTGAATGTCGTTTGCTCACGAGCCGACGTTAATTTGCTCAGAGGGATTTGCTGTGTTACGTCGTGCGAATAGTTCGCGATACGCGTGTTTGTTATTTTTGTATGAGCTTTCTTTTTGTGTGATTACCTATCTGGTCAGGCAGAGTTTGGTTGGTGATTTGCTTTGTGTCTTACGCGTGACCTCAACCACGGTTGCTAACGGGTGCTCGCGGGGACGTTATTCTTGCATATGCCACTTGGCTTTGTAAAGGAAGTATTAGCGTTAGATCGGCGAAAGAGGCGGTCACGTATTATGTCGACCAAGGACAAAGCTGAGAAGTGGAGGGAGGAAATTACCTTGTCTGATTCCGATGAAACAGAGGGTGATTCATTGCTAGTCACTGAGGACCCGGACAGAGCCGGTGCGTGTGTTCATCCACCGTCGGATGACGTCGTGGAGAATGTAGGGTCAATAAACTCATTAATGAAATGGATAATGGAGGAGAAGCAGAAGGAGAAGGAAGAAAGGGAAAGGAGGGAGGAAGAAAGAGAAAGGAGGGAGGAAGATAGGAGGAGGGAGGAGAAGAAGAAAGAGGAAGAAAGGGAAAGGAGGGAGAAGGAGAAGGAGGAGGAGAGAGACAGGAAGGCGGACAACTATTTTGCCAAAATAATCAGTTCTATGGAGGCGAGAGTGGGATCATCCATTGGGCAAGTCACGAAGGGCTTGGAAGAAGTGGAAACGAAAGTACAGTCCGTAGATAAACTTGTACTAAGTCTGTCAACGGACCTTGCGGAAGTTTGTCAAAGGGAGCAATCCATGGGGGCCCGGGTGCTCGGACTTTCGACGGACCTCGCTAAGGTACGCGAAAGGATGCAGCAGGTTGAGCTGAGAGAACCTAGGTCCGCCATGACTCCTATAGTCAATGTAGACAAACCATCTTTCAAGGGAGAGGCAGGTGAAAACCCCATGAATTTCTTGCGAACGGCCGAGGATTACATGAAATTAATGGCGATCCCCGCAACGGGACGCGTATTAGTGTTTTTTAGCATGTTAAAGGGAACGGCGGAAGTTTGGAAAAGGATGATTTGGCCGGTTCCGGAGACATATGACGAGGTTCGGGAATTATTTTTGAATGAGTATTGGGACGCTCCTGCGCGATACGATTACAGAGCGAGCGTATTGAATGGGTCTTACTCGCGTTGGAAGGACGGGAAAATGAAAGAATACGCCATGAGGAAGGTGGCCGCAGCGAGGTCATGCGAGCCTCCGATAGAGGAAGAGGAATTGATTTATTTCTTGGTGCGACAATTTTCCCCCCATGTACAAAATTTGCTTAAAAGCTCAGAGCCCATGACTATTAAGAAAGTATTAACCTTGTTGGGTCGCTACGACGACACAGAGGGTGATAGAAGGACGGGGAACGGGCCTAGGGAGACCCAACCCCAAGTAAATGCCACCCAGGTATCGAGGGGGAGGAATCCTCCCAGGGGGGAAGAATCCCGCAGGAATACCCAAGGTGCGAACGGGCGCCCCGAGCTCACGACCCCGCCATCGCCTCGTAACCGTCCTCGGCTAGCCAACGATGGCGAGCGTTCGTGCGAAGCTACTGTTCATTTAAATGAGGCTCGCCAAGGAATGCCGCAAGGTATTGGAAATTTTAGTCAACCACCACCTTTTACTCCCGTTCCGGGACCTTTAAACTCCTAACGTCCGCACCGGTCATTCCCCGCGGTTCGGACGATGCGTATGGCGCAGCAACGGGGATCATTGCCACATACGTTTTGGAGGGGAATCCCCTTGGAGATTTGTTAGAGGAGGACGAGAGAGTAGTAATAAGGAGGACCTGTCCCGAGATAATCGTTATGTGTTTCGGTAATCAAGTGCCTGCATTGATAGATACTGGGAGTGAAGTCTCAGCTGTCGAGGAAGAGTTTTTTGAGGCAATCTCGGCACAGGCACCTAAAATTCCTATTCTTCCGCTGAATAAATGTTTTATTATTTGTGCAAACAAAAGGAGGTCGAGTCCCATTACACGACAGGCGTTAATCCCTATAGAGGTGAGCGGCCGGCAGATGGAAGTCGCATGTTTGATAGTTAAAGGGTTGGTGAGGAAACTCATACTCGGTATGGACTGGTTGGCTGAAAATGAGGTAGTGATAAACCTCCGCGACAATAAAATCGTGTTTCAGTGCGATCAAGATGAGGTGAGGGAGGAGTCGTTTTCTCATTCCCGTCACTCTGATATGTCGGAAGGCAGGGCGGGAAATTCCATGGCTATCGATGTTGCTGGCGCGATACCTCTTGATGGGCTGGTTCATTTGTCCGGCTCACAGAAAAGGCAGTTGGGTGACGAGTTGAAAAAGCATCATGCAGTTTTTTCCGATAAGCCGGGCACGGCCCTTGGGTTCATACATCGAATTAGATTGTCAGACGAGACACCTTTTGCGCTAAGGTCATATCCCATCCCGCACGCTTACGGAGCGCAGGTGGACGCACAGATTCAGGCCATGTTAGAAGGAGGGATCATTAAGAAAGCGCCTAGCCCTTTTGTGAACCCTTTGGTAGTGGTGAAACGAAAAGACGGTCGCGTCCGTCTGTGTCTGGACGCGAGGAAACTGAATAGTGTAACGATACCAGAACGAGATGAGCCCCCGCGAATTGATGAATTGTTTAATAAATTCCATGGAAAGAAGTGGTTCTCAACCACCGACTTCACGTCGGCATATTGGCAAATTCGTTTGCACCCAAAAGATCAAAAATATACGGCCTTCTTGTACAAATCAGTGTTATACGTATTTCAAAGAGTCCCATATGGTTTGAGAAATAGCGGTGCGGCCTTAATTAGATGCTTGGATGCCGTCCTAGGAGCGGAGATAGCGGCATTTTCCACCATTTATGTGGACGATCTGTTGATCGCGTCATCTGGTTTCAGAGAGCACTTGAGTCATCTCGGCATGGTTTTCAAGAGCTTGATAAAGGCAGGTCTCACTTTGAACGCGGTGAAATCCCAGTTCTGTCGCGAACAAGTACCGTTTTTGGGGCATATTTTATCCGCCGAAGGGGTGAAAGCGGATCCCGAGAAAGTGAGCGTAATTCAGGAGGCTAGAGCGCCACGGAATGCGCGTCAATTACGAGGATTTTTAGGTTTATGCAACTACTATGCGAAATTTTGTAATAATTACGCCCACTTGACTGTCCCCCTACTTGTTTTGTTAAAAAAGGGAAGTAAGTGGGAATGGTCCGCCTGCCACCAAGAGAGCTTTGATGCGATTAAAAAAGCTTTTTTAAATTTAATTGTCATAGAATATCCGGATTTCACACGTCCTACGTTCTTGCAGACGGACAGCTCAAATTGCTCCTTGGGGGCAGTTCTGTTTCAGAAAGATGAATCAGCACAGGACCACGTAATTGCGTTGATAGGACGGACCATGAAGGGGCCGGAGCTGTTCTATACCACCACGGAAAAGGAAGCACTCGCCGTTGTGTGGGCGTTCCAAAAGCTTCGCCAATACTTGTTGGGTAGGGAGGTGACCGTTATAACCGATCACAAAGCTTTGACATTCTTGAAAAAGTGCAAATTGAACAATAGTCGCTTAACCCGCTGGGTACTTGCCTTGCAGGAGTTCTCTTTCCGTATTGAGTATTGTCCTGGGAAGCGTAATACTGTCCCGGATTGGATTAGTCGCAACTGTGGAGTAGAACCGTCGAGGACCACTCACGATGAGGGTTTTGAAATGTTAGTGCTAGAACTTCATATTGAGGAATTTCCCGAGGAGGATATTAATAATATTGGAGATGCGCAGGAGAGGGACCCGTTTTTGGGAGGAGTGCGTCGAATATTAAGCGGGGCTCCACATCAGGCAGAAGCGTTAGAGGCGAGTCTTAGAAAAGAAGCCGAGAAATGCCGCTTACATAAAGGTGTATTGTTCCGCAAAATAGGAGAAAGGCACCATGAATATAAGCTGTGGGTCACGAAGGACTTGGGATACAAGCTCGTGTGGCATGCGCATACAAAGCATGGGCATTGCGGTGCCCGCAAGGTCCTTAATTGGCTTGGAGAAAAGTATCATTGGAGAGGTATGGGGCGCGATGTGCGTAGATTATTGCGTAGTTGCGACGTATGCCAGAGGTCGAAACATCCAAATCGGAGTTACGAGGGGAGGATGGAGAACATAATCCCACGAGCTCCTCGGGATTTGTATGCGGTAGATTTGTACGGTCCCCTGCCTAGGGCACGGTTTAAAAATAAATATGTGTTTGTGGTTTTAGATGTATTTTCCAAATTTGTTCAAACTTATCCGCTTAATAAGCCAACTGCGAAGAATTGTTTACGAGTCCTTAAAAATGAATATTTCAAATTGTGTGGACTACCCCGCAGGGTATTGTCAGACCACGGAACCCAGTTCACAAGCACAATATGGAAAGAATCATTAAGGGAGATGGGAGTAAATGTTGTTTATTCCTCCATAAGGCGCCCCCAGACTAACCCTAGTGAGAGAGTGATGCGTGAGCTGTCTCGCGTGTTCCGCGTGTATTGCTCCGAGAATCATGGGCAGTGGCCGGAGGTTCTGCCTTGGATTAATCGTTGGTTCAACGAGGTCACGCACGAAAGCACGGGGATGACACCCACCGAACTTCACTTCGGTCGTAAGCCTGTCAGGTCCGACATTTCTGTTGAATTTCCCGAAATTACGGGAGGCTTCGCACGGGACGTTCAGCAAATCGCGCTGGGTCGGTTGGAAAAGAGCGGCAATCGTAGAAAAAAATATCAAAAATCAAAGGGATACAAATTTCAAGTGGGAGACCTAGTTCTATTGAGGACCCCTAGAGTCTCTCAAACGTCTGCCAATTTATTTCACAAATTTTTTCACTTATACACGGGTCCATTTCGGATTTCTAAATTTTCTGGCCCGAACTCCTGTCATCTGACGGACGACGTGAGAGGGGAAGTAGGCGTGCACAATTTTGGGAATTTAAAGCCCTACCACACCCCGCTGTTATGAGGTTTGTTTATTTTTTTGTGGATTCAGCCATTTTTTTTAGTTAGTTAAACTGCGAGGAGGTGTTTTCATTTCTTTCACCCCCTTCCTCACAGTTTAGCGGGGGGCTATGTGGCGGTAACGATTTTACCGTCACTTGTTATTTTTGAGTCCCCTCGCGTCTTGGGCGTTTTGCGATTTTTCTTTTGTTTTGTTTTCCCTTCCAATCACCCCCCACCCCCTTTTTCCTGAGAGTCGAACCGCACCAGGGGCATGCAAGGTCGGCGAGTAACGTGTGTTTCGGGTGGATGTGTTTTTCTCTCCCCCCGACGTTTCCAACATCAAGTGGCCGAAGTGGCATTTTATTTTGACGTGTGGGTATTCCCCAGTGCCCCCCACCCCCATTCATCAGGTGATGTGCTCACCGTCACCCCACCCCACCATTTTTGGGGTACATAAGAGCGGTGAGCACTCCGAAGCAAGGTAGAAACGATTAGGAGAGTGCGGCGGCAGGCTATGCCGGAAGAGTGGGAGAGTGCTGCCAGTGAGAATCGGGATCGGGACGTCGCGGAAACAGACAGCGGGAGAGATTTTCCGCTCGTATACCTTCCCTTGTAGAGACGCGGAAGGCGTCTCACGGGCCGCCACGTATCCAGAAAGACACCGACATTCGCAGATCCGCGGGACGCTGGACCTCCGCAGCCACACTGGTTGCGATCCAACAAGTCCCCGGCAAGGAGTCGGTGCATCCCGGTTCTCCAGCTCAGCACCAAGAACCATTTGGTCACGTAAGCTGCCGTCAATTCACCCCCTAATTCCTCTCCACCATCACCACCACCACCACCCCCAGTTTGGACGAGCAAGTCCTCCACGCGTCAAGAAATCGTAACTTCAATGACCCCCGCCACCACGTCGGAGACTCTTTTGTGAAGCGGCTTCACCGCGTCCCATTGATGAACAATCAACGTGAACTCGTTTTCTCGTGCTTGTCCTGTGTGACGCGGAGATAAGAAACTCTCTATTGTAAACGACAAGAGTAATTTTCCAAATTGCATCACGTTTCGTTTTTTCGTTCGTGATTTTATTGTGTTAAAAAAGGGCATTCATTTATCATCACCTGTTATATCACCCATTCGCTTTTCTTGTGTAAAGTGCTATTTTGTCTGTTTTTTTTCATGCAATCACATTTTTAGGGTATCATTATCATCCATGTCATTTCTCTTCTATCTCCATTAATTTCATTCATGTCCATCAGGGAAACTATTTTTCGCGTGTTAAACTAGTGATTTTTTTTTCTTGTTGCCAGTGCGTGTAATATTTTTGTTAGGTGTCAAACGTCCATTAATAAACCTGTGGCGTTAAAAGCAGCTCTGGGTTGTGGTTCGCTTTCTTCACCTGGGCCATGCCTATTTTTTTAATTCCCATTCCCCTTTAAAAGAAAAATAGCGCCATACGCGCAAGACGCCTCGGAACGATCCTCTATTTATTTTTTTTTCTTTATATTAAACGATTTCGCGGAGTAAGCTCTTTGAGCCGAAAGGCAATTCTCAATTGTGTGCGGCTGTCCTCCCAAACAATTGCGGGCTGTGAGGACGGGGCCGTTACAATATATATATATATATATATATATATATATATATATATATATATATATATATATATATATCTTCTCAGAAAATGCACTCGGCGAATAAAAACACAAATATAAAATATAGTATCTATATATATATATATATATATATAGTATCTTCTGAGAAAACGCACTCGGCGAATAAAAACACAAATATAAATATACTTTGAAAACACAGGCACACGAAAATTAAAGGACACTCACAGGATAATTTACGGGACGTTTCGACGGGCGACATCGGCGACAAGAGACTAACTCTATATATATATATATAATTGCTTTAAATGTTACGGAAATTCTCTGAAGTAAAAATACGAATAAACGGCCACACTGCAACTAAGAAAACCAGAACCCGCGTTATGTTTTACAGAAAAATCGGTTTCCAAGCAAACTATTTTTTAACTGCTCACGCGATTGGACGAGTGTAAACGTATATGCATGTTATTCGTCATCGAGTGTATTCGGCCTTAATTTCAAAATCTCTTGCATTAAAACTCGTGGAAATTGGACTCCCAGCGCAATACACGTCACCTATCCTAGAGGGAGAGTATGAGTGGAATGCTCTTTGGGTAATGTGACAATGGGAAATGGGTAGTTTGCATTGCATGTATGAGAGTCAAAAGTAATCAAAGACACGTTGACAGATGCCATTTACTGAGATTGGCTACAATTGGAACATTAACGGTATATACTCAAAATCGTCATATACGCGTCGGCCACAAGCTTTTACGAGGGCTGATTCACTGGGGTGTGGACGTTTCAGTAGTATCTCCGTCGCGAAAGAATATCACTAAAATATAACCAACCCACCGAGCAAATCCCTAGGACGCAGTAGTATTTACGGGAATCTTGCTTGTTACATGTTGTCATTAGATAGCTTTTTCTACGTGCTTACACATTGATTGTATTTTGGCACTGCTTCTGTTGGTGTGAAGAAGATAGAATATCTTATACAGCGATATCGCATTAATTTTTTTAAACAATCCTAAAACCAGGCAGATGAAAGTTATTTCAAATAAAGCACCTAATGTCAAAATATTTTTTTTAACTTTTACACACATTATAACTAATTAAAATTAAATTAAAAAGCATAGAAAGCTAAAACTGAAAAGTAATAATTCCTTTTTGGCAAGGCGGATAGTAAAGACTTTGACCAGCTGCAAGCCATTCTTTATAATAGTGAATGGCAAGAAAATTCATGGATCTCTCCATTTTTCGGGCCGCGTTGGTAGTCAAAGTTGACGACAGTTTCGCCGGGATTCCACCAGGCGTCTTCAGGTCGAAGTGCCAATATCGGCATTTTGGCTGCGTTTATATATAGCCCTCACTGTTCTCTCGCTTCTGCGCTGGGATTGGCCGGTTTCTGGAACACTCTCTTCCAAGCGTTAGTCAGATGGTATCCGTCTTCCCGGTTGAAGTTTCTTGGCGTTTTGGTTATCTCTATTGACTCCCTTATCAGCCTAATATCTTCTTTCCTTGGCGATGATTTCGGCTTCGTCAAATTTTATGTCGTGTCCGGGTTCGCTCCAGGCATGCTCGGCGACTGCTGATAGGCTGAATTTCTTATTCTGAAATCTGAATATTTCTTAAATCCTGCAGGCGGGTTTTCATGGACCTGCATGTCTCGACGATATAGGATGTTCCGCATGAGCAAGGTACGCGGTATACTCCTTCGTGGAGATTTTGTGGGATCCTATCTTTGGGCCTCGGAATTATCTGGCTTATTTTTGTCACGAAGTTGAATATTGTTAAAATGTTCTTCTTCTTCATCCCGGAAAAACTGTCGTCCACGAATCCAGAACGCCACGGAAAACTACGATCCAACTACGATCCAACTACAATCCAAAATGGCAAGAGAAAATTGAGTAGCCATGCCTTTGGTGCCTTTTAGTAGCCTGCGAAACTTAAAACTGCTAGTGGCATCGTCAGAAGTCGGTTCTACAAGTAGGATGAAGAAAATTCCTCTATAATTGTATACAATGACCTGGAAAAATTATGATAATTGCAATAGTCTTCTATAAGTTTAAGAAAGTTTAACTTTGTCTAATGTCACCCATGGTTTTCCGATTTTTATTTGCTCTGAGAATCACTTAAATATCTCTGAAATCAAATTGGAATAGAGAAAAGTAGCAGAATTTCGACAATACAAATATGAATTTACTTTTGAAAATTAGCACATTAGCAAATATAAGTGGATTGACATCCAATGTAATGAAAATTACTTTTTTAAATCATGCTCTTCTGATCTTTTGTATTTTTCCCTCTCACTAACTCACTCATTCAACCCGAAGGTTGGTTTGGACAATTGAGGATAGAGCTCACCCTGGACTAAGCCATAGGCGTGTGAATTTCACACATTCAGGTTAAGGGGGGGCAGTTCCTTTCCCTGGGCCACCTCGCACTCCGAGGATTTTTTGTTCGGGAGCATCTTAAGTCTTCACCCAAAGACATAGAATAAGAAAATTTCACTTTCCTTCCCTGCGATCCCTTCGATCGAAAGACACTTCGATCAATTGCCAAGCACTCTACCCACTAGGCCACCACGCTCCCTATCGTTAATTACCTCTATTTTTCCCTATATCTCTCTAAAAACGGTCTTATATTGAAGTAAATGTTAGTTAAAGCCTTAAGTAACATTATTAAAGAAGGAATCGCTTTTTATTGTGAAATGTATAAAATGGTGGAATACGCATTTATAAGGATTTTCAGCAGAAAATTAAAGCAGGCATTAAGTTCGATAAAACTTTATTGCCTTTTCTGAAATTCTTCATAAAAAATAAAATCTGCACGTCACTTTTGTCTAAAAATTATGAACACTTCATTCACACGCCAATGTTCAAGCCCACCTTGATAAAAAATCTAAAACCAATTATAAAATGTCCACGAAGATTTTTTAAGAATCACAAAACGCGTACTCGGCTAACAGTTCATGTTGTGAGGTAAATGTAATAACTAAGGTTTTTGAGTGTATTTGATGTATTTACCGAAAAATTGATTCATTCCCATCTACTGTGGGGAGGAGGGAGAAATATTCTTCTGTCGTGAACGCTTCAATGCATCTGCTTGTATTTTCCTTATTTCCTTGCAAATCGAAACGTGCTGGGTTCTCCAAACATCAAAATCCGCTTCCATTCCATTTTATTTTCACCTTTTTTTCATCGTTTCCGTCCAGGTCACATGGTAATAACTATTTTCCGCACCCGTTTACGAAACGCATGGCGGATCTGAGAAGTCAGTTGGAAGTTCAACTTCAATGCATCGTGTTGGCCTGCCTTCAAAGACGGGGGGGTTTCTATTCATGGCCCTCCAGTTTTGGTTTTTCACCATCTGTGAACTCTAAGGAAATGCTTCAAACTCAGGTGTACGTAAAAAGATATCTTGCGTTCGTTGAGAAATGGATTTCATGCTACTGTAAGGCCAAACCGATTATTTCATCACATCAAATACACTAATTAAATGGCAGTGGGTAGTCCAACTGGACGCCGAGTCATAAGTCCTGCATTTTCGTCGTCTATACTTGTTTGCAAGACTTGTAAACTTGGGATTGTTTTTACAATCATATAGAAAAACGTTTGAAACGTTTATTATTAGTGACAATACGTGTGAAGCAGGCGCAAAGGAATGGCTGCATGGCTTCAACTCTGCCATGGGCAGCGTGTAGTCCATCGGGTATTTTAACAAAAAATATGTTAGAAATAAGTTATCATGTTTACATCTACCATAGGGGCTGTTAGGAAACCAGCCATAGGGAGCCATAAACCAGCCACTGTGATAGGAGAGGGATGAAAAGAGCGTGAGGAATTTCCATGCAAGGTATAAACCATAACCAATTTATATGTATATGGTGCTTATAGGCTAATTATCTTATTGTAATCAACCGCCGTTCCAAGAGTTGTGCAAAATCGGGGTTTTTATCACAAAACTGTATGGCTTTCTATAATTCGGAATGAGTTCTTACGTGACGATCATCGGTCTATGTTTGCTGAAAATTTTAAATTTATTCTACCTAGAGGTAAACTTCGATGAAAGCGCTCTCTTTGAACGTCAGAACCTATGAAATGGTATCCTCAGTGAAAGAGAAACTCACTGACGCTTTCATATTTTATTGCATTACATTGGTAATTCTTAATTAGAGCAGCAATATCATTAAGAGTAAGAACGAATGAAGTAGGCTTAAAATTACCTCTGTCAATGCCAAACTATTTAAGAAGATTCATCACAATCTGCAATCCTCATACACATCATTATAACAAATATTTAGGATGTATTAGGCATTTCTTATAGCTTACAGTTAGAAGCAATATATGTTAACACTTACTGATAAGCTTTTGATATGTATTAATGTTGAATACCCTGTAAGAAATAACTATAATAATCAAATTGTGTTCGTAAGCGATTACCATCTCCAATGTATGGGCAAAAGCATTTTGTGAGGGGAATATAGCACTAAAGATTCAATACTATAACAACTAGTATTTTACTGAACATACAATTTATTGAAAGGTACGTTGGTACATGCAAACCATCATTTAATATTATGCTTTTTAAAGATTTAAAATCTCTGTAGTTATTGCTAAAAATATATTTACTGAACATCAATATAATTGACTAGTTTGATTATAGTTAACTAAGTGACGAAGTTCACGGTGAAACGCCAAAGATTATAATCGACGGCAACAGACGAAGCATGTTTTGTAAGGAGCGTTTTAAATTATAAATATAAATCACTCAAGTGGCAGAAAAAATTCATATATTTCAACAAATATTGAGAATGGTAAACGTGAAAAGTCCTATATAGTTCACTTTGGCACAAGAAGTGCTTCACGAGAAGAAAACAACACCACGACAGAAGTAACTTCACAAAAATCAATCATCGTAGGACTGACTGTTATTATTAGAACCACAGATATTAGAAGATACATTTTCTATACTCTATAATTATATAATTCTATAGAATATTCCATACGTGAGACATGAACCCAAACCCATGTAAGTATGTACACAGAATGTATTGGGCTCCTGTATTTTAACTAACACTCGGAATTTATGCTTTACCTTTCCGATTTAAACATAAACGACAAATATTACGTAAATCTCTGAACAAATCTTCAATTTTGGCATTTATTAATGTTGTAAGCCCTCGACGATCACGAGACAGTATTCCAGAAGCACTGTAACTTAATTTGAGATTTATAGTACGATGTAAACAAACTTTTACCAAAGTTGAACGTTCGCTTTCTACATGCAATTCACTCTTAGACAAATGCATAGCAGCAAGCTATGAGGTTATATCAGGGGCACTGTAACTTTAAGGAAATCTACGACGTAAATAAACATTGACACAAATTCACCATTCAATTCACTATAGAGGCCATTTTTGAAGCACTAACTCTTGGTAAATTTACGACATTAGCTATAACATTAGCATAGATTGAACATGCACTTTCCTCGTGTAACTCACATTCATAAACACAACACAATATTACGCCATTTCAGAAGCACAGAAACTTTTATAACCTAACTTAAAAACCGGTAAACTAACTTAAAAAACTGCCAAACTTAAAATTCAAGAGCAACCATGTAGTTAATAACTTAATTTCAATTCGCATTGAATCCAAATTTTATATAATAGTTGAAACAACGAACTAATTGCAGTCATCAGTGTTATCCGACTCTTGCGAAGATATTATGCAACATTTTAAACTCATTTCCTGTCAAAGCATTCATTAGGAGCGTAAGTCTACCAAACACAAATTAACTTTAAATGAAAAAATATCTCCAAGAGAACACACGCAATACATCACAGTACATATAGTACATATAACATTTGTAATCACTGAACTTTCATTATTGCACTGTCACTTAAATACACGGTAAACCTTCGTTTCAATATTCTCGACAAATACTACGTCTCTTGCACAAGTGAAACTTAGTGATACCGATTACAATTGAAAATTTAATTTAAGTGCTACAGTTGGATAATTTGCTTTAAATTCTTATAGCCAAAATAAAATGTTGATCGGTTCAAACTACATTCCAAAATAAACTTTCGCAGCGTCCTATGCTACTATTATTGATTTTTATAGTGAGTTTTGAATAATTTGTGGTCCATAAAATATGTCACTCTTCAATAGTTTTGTAATCATAAGAGATATTTCTAATATTCTTCTTCATTATGTTTATTATCACAAACCAATAACACTGTGTATGAACAAAACAAACCGTCGAACGTATTCGACAAATCGTTATGCTTACAGTATATGAATCACGAATGGCCAGCGAGAGCAGCGTTCGTTGCGATTTTTTATCACTCACGACTTTCCTGAGAGATCATTGAACTTAGGCAACTTGAACAGACCACTAGCTGGAACATCAACCACTCATGATCTTACACTCACGATCGGATCACAAGTGGTAGTGATAGGCGTGACCGAGATCTATCAAAAAATTCCCAGCAAAGGGTTTCATGTTTGTCCTTTAAAATAGGGACATAACTAAGTGCTTTAAATAATTTGACATTATATTATTAGCTTTACGCATTTTGTTGTGCTTTTGTTCAATCCGCTTACGTCTCCAACAAGCTGACGTCCCCAATTGTCTGCTGACATTACTGAAATAAAAAAGCCGTGCACACTTAGCGAGCACCCTTGATAAACCTTATAAAAATATTATACACTGGTATTTCTTCCGTTATATCATCCACAATCCATGTTCTCTCCCTCCGTATCCCTACTTGCCCAGAATTTCCCTTTGTCACATCACTTAAATTCCCAGTAAATGCTCTTAAACAGTTTTCCGTTCACCTTTTTACTCTTTTCAATTTCTCTCTCTTCAATTTTCCTTCCAAAAAACTGAACTCCACTTCACTGCTCTTCCTCTTACGTCAGTCTAGATTACCTGCTCATCTAAGCTTGCATTTATACAACTCAAAAACCACGCTCGTACTTCAAAGGAAGAAGCATACGGAAGGAATCAATTGACATGCACCGATTCAAGCAAACTACGCGCTCTGGATGATTTTCGTTCTTTTGTCCATCTTTTACAGACTGCACTCATAAACATCCACCCGCGGGTGCCTATTTCAATGCACGTATAATCGTCTCCAAAGTAAACAAAATGGTATGAGTACAAGGATACAATTACGTACAGTCTGGTAATGAGAAGCATTAGCCGGGCATGCGTTCATATAATACGCTTTAATATTTCTTTTCAACGAATAAACTTTTTCACAGAGGAACCAAATGTCGAAGCATGTACCCATCTTGGTTCCAATGAGATCACAGAAGTAATGCAATGTTGTGCTCGGTTGGAAGGGTGACCATACATACCTTCACACTGGCGGCGCTCTTGTTCCCTGTCTGCATATGGTAGACAGGCATGGGGTTGGCGCAATGGACCAAGAAGGTCTAAGTGCCTGGACTCCTGTCGAAGTCCCCCCTACAAACAATCTATCTAATCTATAAATGTACCCATCTTGCTCAATTGACTTTATCGGAGCCCAATTTCTTTATATTTCTTTAAGAGATACTAAGTTGAGTGTAAACTTTGAAAAAGTGGTGAAGAAAGCTTTCTCTTCGAGATATAAAAAGAATTGAAGGGCCTTATTCACACTTCTCATTGGCTGTGGCAGTGGAGTGAAGCGGTGGTTGGTGAGCCGATGCTGAGGACGAATTCATCGCCAGGCAACGGATGGAGCATTTCCTCCAGCATGCTCCCTCTCGCCCTCCCGAACCATTTGTGATACGCGAGGAGCGGTAGGAGAATGGGTTTCCATGGTTTGAGTGAATGCGTGGAGGGATAGAAGTTTTGAAATGGTTTTTCGAGGAATGGAGGGTCATTCACACGCACCGGTTCGGTTGCGAAGTGAGAATGAAAATCGATGCGGACAATTTGTCGGGACATTTGCGCCGAGTGAGATGGGAGGGCAAGGTGGGGCGAGAGTTAAAGCAGCCGGGGCGAGATGAGGGAAAAGAAGTCGGGTCGTTTTGCGACCTCGTCGTAATTCTCTCGCCTAATGGGCTCGAATTCCTGTCTGCTCGCGGACGAGTCGAGTTGGAGAGGCAGCGGAAATCGATATTCAACTTTTTTTCTATTTCCCGGTGTCCGCTTTCACCGTCGTCTGCGTAGCGAAGAAATGTTTATTAATGCACTTCACCAGTAATTTTCGAGTTATTTATAGATAAAAAATTGGTATCTTGGTGCTACAGATTGCACCACACTGTGTATGAAAACCGTCGAATCAACGTAGTGAATCGTATCTGTCTCATGTTTAACGGTGGTATGCACATGGAAACAGCTGAGTGATGTGGCAGAGCTCGACGTCGGGTTCGTTCTACGATGAAACTCGGTCGTAGTTGATTTGTAAAACCATTAACAGTCTTGTTACCATTAGATCTTCTGGATACCATTGAAACTCATCAACTCTAGGAGAAAATTTCGAAGTCATCGACACCTATTGTAAAGGCATAACTCAAATCCAGCTTTTAATACGAGTTACCTCTAATAACGAAAAATGGTCAAATGAACCTTCCTATTAAGAATAAATTTTGACAAATAAATATTTTACTCGGATAAATATTTGGGCGGGTTAAAACTTTTGAACTCCTGTCAATTGTGTCGTGATTTCATATTAAATTTTGCATGTGCAATGATGCATCGATTTTAGAAAAAAAATTGTAGAAATAGTAAATGTTTTCTTCATTAGTAGTTAAAATTATTTTTTGTATGATTCATTAAATATAACTATTCTCTTCATGGCTTCAGTTTTAAAATGTGGGAACACTATAACCGATGGAATATCTGTTAACTATAGGACGACGCTATGAAATACCAATCGCAGTGAATACATTTTAGGCATGGTCTATATTCATTCATAAGTCTTATTCCAACGCGCATCTTCGTATGGTCATCTTATATTATTAGTCATGACCCTTAATGAAAACTTTGATATGCTATGAAAGTGCACAAGCTACTATACTCCTCAAACAAACTTTTGGAAAGTGTTCAGTTTCATTGGAGACATTAATTGATAGGCACGAGATAATATTTAGCGTTTATTAATGATCTGGTTAAAGGCACTAATAAAAGTTCAATGAAGGCGAGGTTTCTTGGTTAGAAAGTTAAGACTTCCATCTCTCCCTTGGTAGTCTTAGTGAGACGCAATCGTGCATTCCGGTGTGCCTCAAGAGGTGGGCTTCACCCCTCTGCCACCCTCTTCCTGCGGCGCTGTCATTGGCCTTAAGGTGATTCCCCCTATCAAGAGAAGGCGGTGATGGTAAAAGGTCCCGTCCGCACTAAACTTAACTGTCTCTCCGTACTACGCCAAAGATATTCCCACGCAATTTGGAGGATATTACCGGAAGGGCACGTATTCTGAAATACACACCTGTTAGTTTTTAGGGGGATAGATCATCACCATTATTCCTGCTCTACGGGAGATCATTGGACAACCCTCGTCGTAATTTCCTCGATCTCGGAATTCCGTTTCCTTCGCAAAACCATTCGATAAATATTTAATCCCATTTTAATGGATCGTATCTATTACCTATATACGCCACTAATATACGCTCTTCAATATCTAATCAACTTGCCTTTCTTATTTGCCCATCATTCAACCCTCAATCACTATTTCCCCACTCACTACATCCTTCACCCATTTTTCACCAACTCCAACCAATTTATCTCCTCAGCCTTCTTTCCTCCCCAAGCATATATTTAACTTCTTCATTTGGAATTCTTTTTCCTCAAATTACTCCCTGCCTTCTTCTAAATAACCGCATTTAACGAGTATTCTATATATTATCACTCTCCTTCAACAGTCACAATCATTATTTTGGTTGGAGATAGCCAAAGGGAAAAGATAAATCTTGGTAATTTAGTCATCTGCTCATTGGCCCAGAAAGCTAAATATATGTGAGTTCCATTCTAGCAATAACCTTGACTTCCTGATCCATCACCGCAGCAGACGATAAACTTTTGCACACCAAATTAGGGTTTCAAATAATCCTTTTAAAATGTTCTTGCTCTATTATAATGACATTATAGCGTCTGTTGTGGTGTTAGATTTAACATTAGGCTCGTGGAATTTACCAATTGTGGAAATCACCCTGATCCCAAATCGGGATCGTTATCGAATCCCGATCCCAAATCGGGACCGTTATCGAATCAGTCCACACCATTTGGAACATCCCTGAAGATGTTTTGAGTCTATGCTTGTAAATGTCCTTATACCCTTGCTGACTGGATAGTGTTGAAAATTACTCAATCACTATCATTGAGTAATTAACTAGTAGAAGAATTTAGAATATGCATGGCAAAAATCTGGAAAGCTTGCATCACAATACGAGTTGAGGAAAGATATGCGTAGTTTACCTCGGGATATTCTTCTGTTTGCTTAAGGTGACAATGAACAAGTGACAGTTGACCCCGGAAACCGGAAATATCCTCCATCAAAGCCCCGCGGAAGCCTACGCCAGAACTTCAAGCTCTCGTTTATCTTGTAAAATAGGTTGTCCATTTTTTTCAAATTCTTGTGTCATATTTTTCGATTTATAAGTTCTTTATTATTTGTTTGAAACCTAATTTGTATTCCAAAAGGTAAAATTATACAAGCTTGAGTTCTCATGCGCCAGAGGAGGAAACGGTATCATCAACGCTGTATCCTTTGTTGACACCAAATATAACTCCATTATGTGTTAACTCTATATATAAGATGTTTTTTTGTACTGAGTAACACTTCTGGAGCAATAAATGACATTTCAAATTTCATTTAATAACTTTTGAGGTCAGAGAAAGCGAATTTAGTGACCTCAGAAACGGTTCGATTTGTGTCATTACCAGACCTCGATGAATATACGATGTAAAATTACTTTCAGGGTAAGGAAATGGTGGTGGTGAAGCTAGTGTAGCATGCAACATTACTTTTCAGAATTTTATTTTTGGCAGAAAATTACTAAAGGTGGTTTTTGCTCGCCACCTAAAAATGAGATGCGAATACTGAGACATAAAAAATATTTTTGGACATTCGAGGTCAGTTGTGTAAAAAGGGAGTGCGCATAACATTTCAGTCTGAAAGAAGATGCTTAGTTAAAGATTTTCTGGGCCTCCCTATTTCTGATATCACGTGTTGTAGTGTGGATACAACAATCTCTTCTTCGGGCGTCTCAAATCCTTCCCATGTTGATCGATTTACACGCTAAGAATTATGCAATTTTAAAGGAACCCAGAAAAGTCAGACAGCTAAGGAGAGGGTGGATTATATAATAAAAGCCTTTCAAAAGGTGTGTGCGGTATGAGTGCGAGAAACCGAAATCAATAAAGAGAAGAAATTCTTTCGTCGTCGATATTAACAGGACATTACCATTAAAGATTAAAATATTTGTCTAAATTTATTATTTTATTTAGCCAACTCTTTGAATCAGTATTATCTTTTGATCTTTTGCGTTGTTGAAGGTATTCTGATTTCAAATCTTGTTAGCCAGTTTTAATCTTTAGAGTACCACTTACGTTCAAAGCAGCTACTAAATCAAAATACCATTCATCATCATCAGTAGTCAACAATCAAAGGATGACATTGGTGCAGCTGTCCACTCCATTCGCAAATCTAAAGTTAATATTTCATAATAGTGCCAAATATATATTGAGATTTCTATTAAAAATTAATCTGCATAATTTATGCATGCTTAAGTATCTTTTAGCTGTATTCATCAAAACCTGTTTTACCAGCCACTCACAATTATCATACGTTTTACATGAAGATATATTTTCCTCAGCGAGTACCTCGTCAAACGGTTTAAAAATTAAAACCTAACCGCTGAGGTGTTCAGGCGTCAATAATTTTAGGCCCTCGCTAAGGCAATTATGCTCTCCGTTATCAAGCTACAATTACATTCGCATGGGAGGTGAGCCTCCTGATTTTCCCTCGCACCTTAATGAAGGCAAAGGATAAGGGAACGAGCGGATTATTGCTGGAAGCTGCTGCACTCGAGATGAACCCCTTGAAACCATGAGGGAGGGATATGAGAGCGTCTCAAATGGATAATAATCCCCGCTGAACCCTAATTATAGGCGTGGATTATGGACGGTTAAGCGCGTCGTTTGCTTCCCCGCCAAATATTAGTTTACCTCAAGCAAAACGCTCTAGCGCAACCTAAACCGCTGGAAAGGAGCGAAATAAATTAATGATGCGAACCCTTTGCCCCACGGGAATCAGCAAAGATGAAGGCAAGCATGCTTACTTACGGAGAGCAGGTAAATAAAATTAATCACTAGAAAATGGACAATTTCAGGCTAGAAATGATTTATTCCACAGACTGATTTTATTATGTCTGTCTACTGTGTGCCCAGACACCTACAGTACTCTATGAGGTGTACTGAAGGTGTCTAGAAGTGTACAATGCACATTTGAGGAGCCTAGAAGCCAAAAGGGGTACGAGTGACTTGTTAGTTTTTTCGAGATAAGTGCAGAAATATGTTCCTAATGTATGTTAAATTGTTGTAGCCAAGGGGTATAAGTGAATTTACTGATGGGTTCTGAGATCTAGTGGAGTGAATTTCATCTACTTCGAGAAACACATTGAACAACAAAAACAAGTTGAACTTTAAACATGAAGAACTCAAAACTAACTTTTTGTCACTTGCACCTCTTGGCTTCTATGTTCCTCATTTAACTGTCCTTTTATGAAATAACAATAGGTATGTGATATAATTATTATCCTGTTGAATCACCCGTAGAAATTGGGTTTTAAAATGTAAAGCAGTAATATACTTGCTCTATGTTTCTGTTTTTATTTTTTATTTTCCCTGTGCTGCATGATTTTGCTTTTGGTAACACTAATTGTATTTGAATAAAGTGCGAGCTTTCGCCGATCATTCTGCCGACTTCTTCGGGCAAAAGTGACTGTCTTGATATGATGGACCATGTATGTATACTCGTATAGATAAATTTGGTGATTGCAACAATGGAGGCCTTTCCCATTTGAATGTTTGATTACCCTTTTCCATGCGTATGGAAGTTGGTATCCATTATCCCCGTGGAGATCTTTAGGTCTTTTAGATATCTCAGTTGCTTCACGGATTAGCCATTAGGATATATTCCATTGCTTTTGACAAATGTTTTTTCTCTTTCATTCAACCTAATTGTGTACATTTCCTCCAGACCAGTGATTCCAAACCCTTTTACCTGTGCAGCACCCTTCAGACTGAGGTTATACAGTGTTGAGGCACCCTTCTTATATTTTTGTGAGTAGTAATGGAGATCCAATTGTATCTCCATCCAGTTGCTCATATATCTTTCCTAGGTGCAGGAAGAATACGCTTTTAGACAGAACTATGTTGTTATTGGATATTCCTTCGGAGGACCTATCTCCGTCATTTCATTTACAATAAAGATAGCTTGAGGAATAGGAACTTTGGTGGAAAGAGACTCTTTGTCGAGTCTGACAAGAAGGTTTGATTTTGATTAATTTAAGGCTTTGATGATCTCAACGAATTATGAGAAATTCTTGACACACGATTATGTTAGGCCAATAAAAGGTTGAATTGCACTTGCAGGATGCTTTTCCAGTTTGTAAGTAGGAGAGGCAATCATACTGACGATAGGACTTGAAGAAATGCCTTCTATGTGTATTTTTGGAATTCCGTAGAACCGTAGTGATTTTGAAACTGTGGGAATCAATTTTTATCGCAGTCCGGTACACCTGAAATTTTTATTACATCTCTCGTCATACGTTCTAACTTTTTCGTGGGATTTTTCTGAAGTGTTCGTCATGTAGAATCCTAAAGCCATCAAGATGCTTTTTCTTCATACATATCTTTCGGCCAAATTTCTGTGGTGTTTTCTTCATCTGCTGACAAATTTAAAACTTTTTTTTTCTTTTGCTCTATTCTTTTAAATCCTGTATTTCTACGGAATTAATATCCGGACGAGGTGGTTTGCTTTTGCGTAGCACTTGAGCAATTGCTTCCCTCGCGTCTTCCAAAGTATTGTGAGGTAGCCTTCTAAGAGTTGATTTTAATTTTCTTATGAATTTTCTGTGGATTTCATTTTCGGATTAATAGCAAAATTCGATCCGTTTTTCAGCACCGGGACCGGAGTTTCGAACACAGTTACTTGTGATATGAAAATCACCGTCTCTCCTTCTTTCATACTAGGTTTTTAAAAGGCGCCCTTGGCGTCAATTATTGAAGGAAGATGTTGTAATTAAATGACACTTGATATCATGAATTTTTTCCCAACTCTGACAAAATTACATTCTTTCCGTTTATTTCTCACATTACGTGCGATTTGACGATTATCGTTGAGCAGTGGTCCTTGCTTGAGGGTTGGACTATTCGATCAACACTTTCACTTTTGGTCGGGATTTCCTCGAGCGAGAGAGAGCAACGTTTAGTTGTCCGTGTGAGAATACTGCTGTTTGGAGTTGAAGGCCAACGTGGTCAAACGACTAACCCTACTATTTGTTGATTGCATTGAATTGCATATTATGTTGGAATCACTGGAAATTGTTGTCGTCGCAAGATGAGTGGGAGAGTTGTCTCAGTCGGAGCCAAATCAGAAATGATTCTCGCTTTTATGAAATTTCTTGCAAGCAGTTGAATAACGGCATTTTAAAATTTAAGAGAATGTGACTTAATCTAATAACGGCATTTTAAAATTTAAGAGAATGTGGCTCCATCTAATAACGGCATTTTAAAATTTAAGAGAATGTGGCTCAATCTAATAACGGCATTTTAAAATTTAAGAGATTGTGGCTCCATCTAATAACGGCATTTTAAAATTTTAGAGAATGTGGCTGCATCTAATAACGGCATTGTACAATTTAAGTGACTGTGGCTCCATCTTACAGCTTTCCTAAGTCAGTGAGTGAGTGACAAGGGCTTTTCTTATACAGCTCTAATTTCCTCTCCTGTTCCTCAGTTCTAATTCCTGGATGGAATTCCACAGCGTGTCCCTTCAGTTGATCGCAGGTGATCCTCCGCCACATGCCGCTGCAACGAGTCTCCCATTATTCGCACACGAAACAATCCCGTTCCTCTCCATCCTCCCCCCCAATTCCCCCCCTTGCTGCCCCATTGCTAGCCAACCTCCACCCTCGCGGCTCATGCTCTTAACAGGGGTTGATCATCGGCAATCACCTCCTCTTCTCTAGCGACAACATTCCTGTTTACTTCAACGTTGCCCACCGTAGTTACCGGGCGTTTTTTTTTCTACAACCTACTTCCGTTCATCGCGTTTCCAGAATAATGTGGACGTAACGCATCCGTATCTCCTTTATCCAGTAATGCATTAATTTGCAGATAGCATCGAATGAATTAGATAACATTAACCTTACTCAAAATAACGTTACATTTTGAAAATAAGTTTAAAATTTGATTTTTACTTGCGTATGGAGTTATATTATTCATTTTGAATCCAGTTGTATGAATAGATAATAATCCGTAAAAGAGATCATAGGCAAAATACATAAGAATGCTAAAACTGGGGTTTTTATTGGCCTGCTGGGCAGCGTAATTCAATACCTTTTTATACTTTTAATGATAATATTGTGTCCTGGGAAATTTGCTCTATAGTGCCTTTCTCCAACAACTTCTCAAAAGCAGGAGACAAGCATAAAACTTACTACCTTCTACTCTGTGTTTAATATTCCTAAGAAATGTTGTTTTAATTGAGTTAAGGAAAAATTGGCATAGTTCACGGGAGAATAACTTCCATTTTTACCGAGTATGTTTCCTACACTTATTTCTTCATGGAAGCAGCAATTTAATTCAAGACAAAGAATGCGCTTTTTTAAAAACCTCAATAGCGTAAGCGCTCTCTTTGCTGCTGAAGTGACATTGATGAACTAATATTTGCTCAATATTCTTTAATAAAAACTTTCCTAACAATTAAATTGAAGTTAAGTAACATTTCTATAGGTATTGTGTAATTCCACAAACAGTTGCATGAAAAACCCAGTAAGTACATTCATTGAAAAGTGCTCATATCTACACGAACATTAAAAAGGATGTTCAATGCTAATTTCTACTAATTGAATCTGATTCCATTGTGACGTGCACCAATTTGATTTTAATTTTTTAATTTGGACATTTATCATGAATAAATAACTTTTTTGCGCTCCGGAAGTTTTATAAATTAATGATTCTGAGTCAATTTCCGATGTTTTTCAAACATTGACTAATTAGCTGTGATGGCCGAAAATCGGAAAATTCAAATTGCATACGCAATTCTTCCTGGCAAAAATAGTTTTTTTTCAGTAATTATACTATTTTTTAGCTCGCTAAATTCATAAAAAAAGGTTTTTTCAAACTGAATAATGGCGCTTTAAGAAATTTTTGTTGAAGGATTCAAAAGGCCGGTTTGTTCTTATTTTCTGAATTACTGCCCATGTATTAGGTACGTTTTTATAATTATTGTAGTTAAACCCTTTCCAATCGGGTAATTGGATCTGAAGACTATACCAACCCCAGTAATTGGTTTTTATTTCATTCCTGGGCACAGTGATGATATGATGACCATAGGTAAACAAGCATATTGACTGTCACTCACAAACCAAAGAATATGGGATAAATAAGCTTTCTGTTTTTGTCATCCTGGTGAGAAGCCCACATATATTTTCGATAAATGATAATTTAACTAAAATAAAAAATAGATTTATTTGATCTCGTAAATGATCATTCCATTCTTAAGCTAACTGTTGTGTTGTAAGGAGTAAGGCCCTTTTAGATTACCCGTTGAACAAAATTTAGTTTTATCTTTAATTATTTACAGAGGAATTAATCAACTGATAGAAAATAAATGTTTACCTCAAATGTATTTGCTCTATTGCAGTGCATTCAATATTGTTCCTCGTTAATGCTGGCATTTTTTTCTAGAGATTCCAATGCATTAGCTAATTGTAAATATTTTTAAAAAATTATGGTATTATTTGCAATCAGGTGCAAAACAGAGTATGATAGGACTCCTTTAGTATTCATGAATGACGAAGTATTTCAATATCGTTTTTTTTCAATTGTCAATTTAAAAAATGATTCATCATGGTTAGACTCTCAATATGAGTGTAGTCATTGTTTGGGTGAGAGAAATCATGTGTTTTCTTTTGCAGATGGATTATTACTTCTGGTCCTTTACATATTAATCATTTTATTAAAAATATATTATTGAAGCTTTGAGTGGTACCACAGCATTGGCAACAACGTCAATTTTATCTAACGTAAATGTATCTAAAGATGTCATTTCTGTATTGGAGCCGGTGGTACTTATGAGCTACGTACCGTTACTAAAAACGAGATACATTCGAGTTTGAGAGGCTCTATCTTATAAAGGATTACACCAAATGTAATGCAGTAGTTACTTTTCAAATTATATTTTGACATCTACTTATGTAAACAAAATAGTTTTGTTGATTTGATGTACCTACTGTCACTGAAATTAGTTTTCAAACAGTCACGGTTATCGGCGCGTTAAATCAAATCGCCCATGTTTCAGCAATTGGCATTATGTTACTTTTAACCCGACTAACTTGCACCTTTAAACCATATCTCAATTTTACGAAAATGATTTGTTTGTTTTACGTAAATTTCACAAGTTATTGTAAAAAGTGTAAGGCTTTGATTACTTCGAAGCAAATGGTGATTGGAACTTGAATGTGACCGTTGTGTGCTCTATAATGTCAGCATTATGGATGTTTAGAAGAAAATAGTTGAACATTACCAGTCTTATTATTATTAAAAAACTAAACGCTACTATTAGTCTATTTTCCATATGGTGACATGCATACATATTTATTACAAAATTCATCTTACATGCAATCAAATTAACCTCCAACGTCGCAAAGCAAGAGCGAGAAAAACGTTATTCATGTTCCTATTAAATATTATATAAAATGATTCCAGAAATATATTTTGCATATTTTCTTAGTAATACAGGGTCTGTCCAGGAAGTAAGGCAAATATATTTTTTAGAAAGATTCATTCAAGTTACAACTTTTAAAATTCTTAAAATTAGTTCCCTTGGGCATATACACGCAATTTCCAGCTACTCTTCCATGCACGGAACGCGGCATGGAAGGCGTGTTCGGAAATCTCTTTAAGGGTCTACGTCACGGCCGCAGTTTGGATCGCTTCTATCGTCCTAAAACGGGTTCTCTTCAGGGCACTTTTGACCCTGGGGAACAAGAAAAAGTCGGCCGGGGAAAGGTTTGGAATGTACGGGGGCTGCGGCAGTGTTGCCAGGTTGTTCTTGGCCAGGAACTCCCGAACGCGCAGACGCGCGGTGTGGCTGGGAGCGTTGCCTTGGTGGAGAGTCCAGGTGGTGGGGATCTCCACTCTAGTGCACAAATTTGGTGCACACTTTCCACATTTGCAAATTTTCCGAAACGATCTCGTGCACAATTGATTTCGGGAGGTTTAAAGTATCCGCTATCACTCAATCGACGATCCGTATTCAACAAATTTCGCACACGGGCCACATTTTCCTCACTTTTGGTTGACGAAGGACGTCCAGAGCGGGTTTCATTGGTTACCTCTTCCCGGCCACCCCTATAAAACTCAACTATCTCGAAACTCGAGAATACGACAGAGCTGAATCCCCGTAAGCTTCCATAATCATTTCGTTGGTGTCGGCAAGATTTCTGTTAAGTTTTGCACAAATTTTGATGGCGTACCGTTGATCGAGCGAGTCCTCCATCGCACGTCGTGACACCTGCAGTAAAATGGGGTACACAAATACAACGATGTTGACACTTTCAGAGCACACTGAAACTGGCAGAAATGGATAGCTGAAGCCTTCCCTCATCTAACACAACCAATTCGCACGTGATACGACCAGTAAAAGCGCCCGCAAAATAACATTTGCCTTACTTACCGAGCAGACCCTGTATTGGCATTTTTAGTTTTGGAAAGGGGTCAAATAGTTCTGCAGGCAACCGTTTCAGTCCTTAATTTTACTATCAAGGAATGATATTTTTTACATTTCTCGTTTGTGGTCGACATTTCACCTTCTGTTGATGATCATTCATTCATAATTAGTTCTTGTTTTCCACTTCCTTTCTTAGTTGTCCCCACGCGTCTTCTTCTCTTAGCATGTTGGACAATCCACAAAGCGTTATTTTTTCTCATTTTATGTTACAGCTCCTATCTCAGTATTTTTAGTATTTCTGTTTCTCTCCCCGTTTTCATATGTTTTCCCTTTACATATCTGGCCGCCTTTTTTTTACCTTTTCCGATGGTGTAATTGTAAGTGTAATTCCGATGGTGACCTTCTTCGTGCTGTGCCCACCCTCATGACACATATTATAAAATTGTTCAAATGTGACTTTTCCTTTGTGGTTGCTCTACTCCATTTTAACACTATGTCATGATTCTATCACTATGTCATCACTCAATGCTTCTGCATTAAATGCTTTTTTAGTTTTGTATTCCAAATTCCACACCCATCCTAAATATTTGGTTAAATAAACACCTAAATATTTGCACGTAGCCTTATAAGGAATAATATGTAGGAGCTGTAATGAACTGCAGTCCCTCTTAGCTTTATTTTTTTGCATTTTAAAAGCAACAATTTTACATTTATTTGTATTTTTATCGGTGTTAAATTATTGAGCCTGTTCTGTTAAATCATTACCTACATCATTCTGAAAAATATTGCAATCGTTTTCATTCTCAACCTTCCTGTAAATAATACGGTAACCCGCAAAGAGTCTTTGTTGAGATTTTAGGTTAACTGGGACATCATTTAAGAAAAACAAATACTAAAGCGATCAATATTTCCCGAATCTAAAGCCGAAAACCAATCCCTTTCCAGCTAGTTAGCTACATGTAAAAGTTGGGAGTGATAAAAAACTTACGCTACAAATTTAGTGTTTGATATTGATAATAAGTGTATCCCTAATGTTTGAATATATAAACTTTCTTGTGATGAATTGAAAACAAAATATTTTTTTTATATTTAATTTTCGGAGACCAGTGTTTTGTGATTTAACAAGAAACATTCGATTTTCATCAGTCTGAAATCCCGAAATTGTATTGCTGATTTAATTTAGGAAGTTTTTAGATACGTAAAACTTCATAATTTACTGGACTATTATGATTGTTTAACTACATTGATGGAAACGGTACAGAACCAAGGGTTTATAGCAACCGTTTGGATCGGACTGGCGAGTAATGTGATCGTTGGAGCAGATGCTTAGACTAGCATTAAGAATTTGGGCTGTACAGAACACGTTATGTCGGTTGTATACGACCAAAGGAAACTTCGCGTTTCAAGTGCAACACAAGCTCTGTATAGCATCGGGTACTTCTCTAGCCGGTAGAATTGCTATTACCTGCATGGCGATGTACGCAACGGGCAAAATTATCGCTTGTGTGGTTTAAGAGGCAGAGAGGGTAAGTCCTCACTCAATGAGTTTTGGTCAAGGCAATTTTGGCGTTTGTATGAAGTATAGAGGCATTGCAATGGTAAGTATACAGGGGACATTTTTTCACGCACCTAACGATAGTTGGTAAGTGAACACATTGCAATTGCGAATAAACCAATGATATCAATGGCGTGAGAATAGGCGCAATGGTGACTTTTGTGGAAGTAACATTAGAGCTGTTTAGGTATGCGAATATTTGTATTGAAATAATCATTCGCTTGGACATCAAATTGATTACAGATTCCCAAATTTAGAATTGAGTGCCTATAGAAATATTCAGACTAACTTAGAGGATTGTCAGGACGTATCATTAAGGGCGAAAATTAGTTATTTTTTGGAAAAAAATGATGTGTGTCATCTGTATTTAAGGACACGCCTATGGGTCGATAGCAAAGGAACATTCTCGTTTGATTCATCTGTTTCAAATGAAAAAAGTGGACAGGGCTGCAAGAATTATAAGGCTAAGGGTTTTTCTATGATAAATTTGAGGTGGATTTGTATTAGATCCACTTCGAAGTCATCGGTCTACTACGAAAAGTGCTTTATGGGAGGAATTACTGCCTATCATGTTGGTTGGACTAAAACTGGCAACCTAATCATGGTTTAAATCCCTTGACATGAATTCTGTGTCTTCCATAGAATCCACCCATTAATTTCATAAAATGACGACAGGTTTGATTCACATTATGCGCCAAGTATGGAAAATTATATCTATTTATTATTTAAAATATTTTATATATTAAATTATTAAGTGCCCTTTTTCTGTTGCAGTAATTTATATTAATTATAATTTATTTTTTCAACCCTTTTAGTATGGTAATAAACTTTCCATTCTATACAAAATATGAGGAAACTATCTCCGAAAAAGAGGGAAATAATTTTTGAGCTTGTGGAGTCAGGTTGAACTCCGGAGTCAGTGGATTAAAATATTCATTGAGATATAACTGTAAGGTGCTGCCAAAGCCAAATACTTTAAACTGGGTGGTGTGATATGCCTTAGAATTTTATTAAACTAAAATCTTACCCCTTTGCAGGGAAGGTTTGAAAGCGAAAAAGTAAACTTTTCAATTCTAAAATTATTTTCAATTTTCAGACCTCGGAAGATGTAGAAATTTCGAATCGATCAGAGTCACTATTTAAGAGCCGAGAGATTTTGCTTGGAATCCGGTTATGGCAGTTTAATTGGCATTCCATTCTATTCTCATCGTGATGCTGTTCCAAGGTTAGTCTTTAGTGCGAAATAACTAAAACATTAACTACTAGCATCCACTCATAGAATCAGTTCACCATATTTTCTAAGCAGTTTCTGAGGTAGTAAATGCCTATGTCTGTAAGGTGGGACCAGGGGCAGGGATGTCCCCATGAATTTGCTATTATTTAGGTTTTGGAATTGATGGAAGGGTTACTGCTGTCTTCTCAATTTCTTATGGATCCTCTTGCTAGATGTTTATCCGTCAAGTAGACTGTTTGGATTCATTTGGCGTCAGTTCTCCAAGCGAAATCAGCCACTCTCTGAACAGGCAGCTCTTGCTATGTACTTTCGAAAAATTTCTAGAATTTCATGGTTTTATTGAATTCATATTCATTTCATTAGAGTAATCTACCTCTAACTGGTAGATTACTGTAATGAATGAATGAATCTACCGGTTAGAGGTAGGTTATGATGAATATCAGAGAATATCCAACGGACTCTTACACGTGCCGTGCCCTATCTACCTCTAGTATTTCTTTCTTCGTCTCAGCATAAGTCCTACCTTTCTTCATCCCGTCCATAAAACCTAATCTCTTTCTTTCCCTTTGATCATGTTTTCCATGCATATCATTGTTATTATTTTTAGACAATGGGATTTCGCATTTTTAATATTGCTTTCTTTCTTTCACAGGTATGTTCCAAATCCATCGGTGAAAATTAATTTGTAAGTAGTCGATCATTAATTGTTATCATTAGTTACTTGGAACTGATGCGATGGCCACGTTTCCATGATATGTTGTTTCGAGGTTTGTTTTGTTTTCTTTGTTCCGTGTGCCTCGGCAGTAATGGTGAATTGTACCATTAGGCAGTCAAAACATTTTAGCATCCTTGCATTATTTTATGGTTGAGAGAAATTCGTTTCGACGAAATATTTTCATATGTGCTATATTGCTTCAAACGTAATGCGTATTTTGAGTGTATACAAAGAAATTTTGCAATTCGTTTTCATGATTTCCTTTTCCCTAGTAGTATAGTTATTATGGTTTAAGAGGAAAACCATTAGTTTTCGGCGTCATATTTATTTGTTTATGCGTAGAATACAGAGTGGTTTGATAACTTGCGAGGCAAGGGCCCTTACGTGGGATCGAGGTTATAGAGGGAGAGAAGGATTACGCGGGGAAGACTCGGACTTCGTCTTGGGAGATGATAGAACATTTAATTCTTGAGTTGCAATAATTTAATTGATGGATAAATTTTATTATAACGATTTCCATATGGTTCGTGAACTTAGGTCATCTTTATAACATAGTCAAATATCCTGGTAAATTTCTACCTCAACCTAGTTATGGGGATAGGAATAGGCAAGATATTTTATATTAACTGCTGTCTGAGACTGCACAAATAACTTTTGCTCTTCACCGGTCTATTTTACTTCTAAACATTGGTAATGGTTGTTTTGAAGGGACTTTTACAAGGACCGGGGGTAGATGTGAATGGATAGATCAGTAAGTTGTGCGAAGTCCAGTTACACGCCCGACCATAAAATGGTAACACAGGCAAAAGGACTGTAGCCTTTGTTGAGTGATTCAGAAAAATGTCTTGCACATACCTTATTTTGATAACAGGGAGCTTCTTCTGCAAGTGTATGATGGTGTAGGTCACTGAGAAGTGACGTCATCGTGCCGCGACGTCAATAGTCAAGCAAATAGAGCTTCACTGAAGTGACCGTTCTGGTATAATTTCCGGGATAGAACTGTTACTGCTCAAGTCTTCATACCCAAATGGAATAAAAATACAAAAATCGAAATTGATAATATCTCTAAGTGTCAACAGAATATCTTCATTACTCACCAGATTATTTATTATATAAAAAGTATATCAAGCCTATAACAATTAAATAGTACGAAAAATAGGTTTTTGGATGAATTATAAAAACAAACATGTTTGTAAATTATGGACATGCGTTAAAATCGTGGCTAATCACTGTACCACCAAACTTAAAAATTGCTTACGAGTCAAGTAGGCAGTTTTCAGTTGACTTCTTCTGGGCTTCCATTCTAAAAGTTGTTCCTTCCCGAAAATTGTGGCAAACTTATCGCTTGATGAACGGGAAAACTTTCTCGTGTTGAATCAAAGTAATTTGTGCAATTACAACCCACGAGAAAAAAGCGCATCGTTCTCCTCATTTTAAAATCACATGTCATTCATTGTTTGCAACCAAGGGAGACCTATTTACCGTTTCTTCCATTTATTAAGAAGATATTATTTTTAACCCAAAACTATTTAGAGGCTTTATTGAATATTTAATTGAAAACTGGGGCGAATGAACACACCTGAACCTGAAAATTATAATAAATCAACTACTTCAATTTTAATTGACTTAAGCCTTATTTTGAAATCAAGAATATCGTTTAACGATCAAGGAAAATATATGACATATATGAAAATATAAATGAAATATATGAAAACAAAATATATCTTTTATATTTAACGAGAATCAATCAAATCACTTTTGTATGAGCAATATTATTCTAATTATTATAAAGTTGAAAGCTCATAACGTATACTCCGAGATGAACTGGAACAATCATTATGCTTTAAAGATATTATCAAATTTTAATACCAAGCTTCTTATCCAAATATACATCATATCATAAGCATTTAGATTGAATGTCATTGTAAACTGAGGAAAAACCTTTTCAATGCTATCATTTTTAAGCACAAAAAATGTATCCTTCATTGCAATCTGAAACGGAGTATATCGCTGCTGTTGACTCAATCTGGAGTTGGTGAAGACATTATTTCGTGTGATTATTAGAAACACATTCATAATTCTAAGATATTATAGTGCTATTATCCTTGCTCCTCCGTTATACATGATTCTTTTCCTTCGATATATGATTCTTTACTTCAAATCAAAGCTCAAATTGGTTTTCACTGCCGATGCTAGAACTAAATATTTCCTCACTGCCCTCTTGAATTTCATGCTTTAATGGAATGAAGTTACGGAGTTGCTCTTATCCGTGCATAGCGTTTTAACCGCTGCCAAGCGGATAATGATTTGAGTACTATGCTATTGGAGATGAAACTCCCTTGCATTCATTATAATGCTTCTCAAACATTGTATAAATAGCAAAACACTATCATTTCCCGTACAATGAGTGGATGCATTTTATAAGAAATAATGATATCATGAATCAAGACTCCTATAATTTCCACGACAAAAAATGGTCTCAAAATCGGAAGTGATAACAATATAAATCAAAGCACTCCCTGGATATTTGATCGGTGCTGATCAATAATCATTCACTGTAACAGTACAGCAGAAGTCAATAATCATCAAAATTAACGATTCTATCCCAATATACGCTCACAGCCTGAAGCCGATGTATCTATTTATCCAAAAGCATAGATACAAGAAAATATCATATGTGTAAAAGAATAAATAAATTAAATAAAACAATCAGACAAGGATACCGCTTCGATGGTTGCTTATAAGTAAAGAAAGTGAAGCATTCCAGCGCATATAGTAATGGATTCTGACAGGGTCTTTATATTTTTCGGGACAAAAACCACTCCACCTGACCAAATCGTACAACTTGTTCCAAAAATAAATGGAGTCTCCATTGGCCTTGAACAATTGGCACCACTCGTCAGAAATCACCAACCTTGCTGTGTTGGTTTTGCGGGATGGGACTTCCACAGCAGAGAACAACCCCAGCCTCTCCACCAGAATACCCTCCTGTGGTAGTCTACGGGAAGAATGCTTCCACACCAGTGACCAACACCGACGCAACCACACAACCCAGATAGGATCCTTCGCAAGAGCTAAAGGGATCCCACTAAGGATGCACTGGGTTATACCCTTGGACCCTACTAAAGGTGCTTGGTTATTAACACAACCACACACACACTCACAAGCACTAAAAATCACTCAATCACACACACACAAAGGTGCCCAACATCTGGGAGAAACTGGTCCAAGGGAGCGTGGTAAAAATCCGGCACACAAGAACGGACGAGGGTGAGGGTCGAATTCGCGTATTTCAGCTGCCAAGTAGCCAGCCCTCTTCAGCGATCCGAAGGAATATCGTTACGACAACGCAAGATTGAAGTGAGGAAGGGGAATGACGTCCAAGATGTATATAATGGTAAAATGAGGAGGTATTTTTGTTACCATACTGAAATTCCATTTATTAGAGATTTTGGCTGTACCATCAAAGCTAAACCTACGGAAAGTTACGCACTAACACGGGAATAAAACATCAGAAAAACTGAGTAATAATTAGAACGGCGCTCTTCTTCATAGAAAATCTTCTCTAATTTTCGCATTCCTCGAAGTCCACGAACGTTACGACAGTTAATGAGTGTTTTATATAAGTACGCGATCAAAAAAGTCCTATGAGGATGTATGAGGAGTAGATTCATTAAATAAATAACGATTAATTCCTGAAATAAAGCGTATATAGCACATGGTTTTATGATTGTTGAGTCCGATGCAAGGAATAAGATATGGAAAAATGGGCGCCTAAAGTGAGGAAAATTTCGGCTCAGAGTATCAATGAATGTGTTTCCGAATTACGGAGTCGATCCAAATTCGGTCCAATGGACCGATAAATGATTTAGCGTCCTATAACTCACAAAATTACAAAATCTTACTTTATTTTAAGCTGGGAATTGCAAAACTTGTATGAATTCTATAGGGTATTAAATATGAGTGTGTCATCACATGCATAGTCCTCTGCATGCGAGTAACACAAGCTCAGTTCGGATTTACGAGCCATTACTAGCACTCGAGGTCTTCCAAGATACGAATATCGATCAATAATCCCCTTCTGCGTACTTCTTCGGTGACATGTTATGAAATTAATATTTACTGACTGGATATTAATATAAATTGCTATTGACGTTGCTGTTCCAATTTTTACAATTCCTCTGCATATTTACAAAACTGTTGTAATTATGGCCATTACAGTATACTTTCAATTCCAATGGGTTATTTGTTGAAAAATTAGTTGTTCTGATCAGCCAAAATAACAACTTGCAAAAATTTCAACGCTTTAGCCATTTCATCCTTTATAATTTTGAATAATTGTCTAGCTAAAGCAATTTCTTTAATGAAAGTAATTACGAGTCTATTTTCAAATTAATGAAATAGAGTTAACTGAGCACGTATACTAACGCATAGCTTAAATCAGTACACCCATATATTTTATCAGGGATTGCTCCTTATTTTGTAAAAATTGGCTAGCTGCCGTTGAAAATACATAATACCTTCAAACGTCTAGAGACCTGACTCTTCTTTGGTCCGCACTGTTCCATTTGCATGTGTACTGGGGGAGGAGGCAAAGTGACATGTTCAGGCTTCACAGTCCGTCAAACCATGTTACTCCCCTGCCGGGAGGGGTGAAGATCCCAAACAACGCTTGCATAGTGTGGTGTCGCTCTTTGCCGAGTTCAAACGGACCGTGCTCTTAGCGAGGCGTGGCAGCCTTAAATCCGTTTCAGTGACACACGGTGGGTGAAGCCGGTGCCAGGCGTGTGGTGCGACAAAGCCCCTGGACTTCCACCCCTCGACCCTCTAGACATGCCATCTAGTTTCAGTCCGACTGCTGCTATCCGCTCCGCTGCTTTCCCTTAGGTCCACCAAGTAGAGATGCGACACGGAACTGGGACGTTGTCTGTGTTAGGAGGTGACTGACTGCTGGATATATTGGTGGGGTTAGATAATAAAGTAAAGATTAGATGAGAAATGAATGAGGAAGGATGAAGAGAAACACGGCGTTGGCATTAACCTGCTCTCAGTGAAAGTCGTCAAGGGGCACAAATATGTTAACGTCCTTCATTATGCGCATTGGTCCAGGCACGCTGGAAATTTGGGCATCTTAAACAAAAAGTTGTCCAATCGGAACCAAATTAGACATATAGGTTTTTTTGGTCGCTGACAGTGAATCTAAAGTCAAACTTTGCCAAATAAGAATAGAATGTCAAATATGTGGAAAATTTCAAAGGCATCCTGTTGGAAAATTCGCTAGAAAATTGAGCACCTCGTAAATGTATTTTCCCTCGTACCTAAAATGTATTTTCCCTGGGAAATGCTTTTGAAAGTGGGTTGCAGAGACTTAGAATACATTTATTTTACACCAAATTTAGTTGACTGTGAGAGGTGATTTTTTATGTTTACTCGTCTTTTTTATTGAGAAAATGTATCCTCAATAGTCATTCACTCTATGCACTGCACATTGCACTGTATGCAAATAATAGCGTAATTTTTCCTATGACTGAAGGTTTTCCTCAAAGTAGCGTTTTGCTCTGTAAAAATTACTGACCGAAATCGTTCATTTCTAAAGAAAAAATTTACAGGTTTTTCCCTATGCTCTATGATGGAAATTTCATAAAATGATTTTCCATCAGGGCAATTTACTTATACATCTCTTTGAAGACTACAAAGCATCTACTCATCTCAAAATAAGAAAACATAACAGCATACGAGAATTTCATAATATATTATTAATGTCTATTTACCAAAGTCTTTAATAAGCATTATCATTTTTTAAATCGTGAAATAAGCATTAACAACACGTATTGTTTTGCATTAATATTACATTTGTTCATATCTAATACCGCGATAGGAGGGTGAGTTTGACGTATTAATATATTTCCCTTTAATTTAGCAGATATTCATTGAAGTTTTATACACTTGTAGACTATACAAAATAAATGAATGAAGAAATAAATTAACAAATAAATATGTAGGACTCTAAAAAACACTATGCATAAAATTATACATGCAATTTCTCACAATCTTATAAAATATGTGCATTTGAGTTATTCTATTTAAAATGATCCAATGACGGTTCCATGACCGTTTTTTAAAGAAATTCAATATTGCACGCTCATAGCCACATGGATTGGCAGTTGAATTCAACGATTTTAAAAAATTATTACTTCTCGTTGACTCACAGCCATTACAAAGTATGGACATTGCGATTTTTGACAGTTATGAAGTATACTCATTGCCTAACATCTCAATAGCTAATGATGATAGATGAGCTATACCAACACCAAACTATTTTACGCATAATGGAACACGTATCCTTTAATTTATCTTTCTTCCATTTACATTACTTTATTGTTGAAATAGAACATAAAATCAGCATTTTTTCCTACAAAATACTGGTTTTTGGACTCGAGGAAACTATATGAAGAAGGAAAGTCTCCGATTTGAAATTTTTAGCACTCTGAGAAATTATAAATAAAATATCAGTTGATTTCGTGTCAAAATAACTGTTTATGTTTGATATTTTTATTTTGCCATTTTTTTAACTCTCAAATAAATTAATTTAAAAATTTTGATTCATACAATTGAGGGCCTGAGAGTCAAAGTAATGCAAGTGACATTAACACGAAAAACGTGCGTTCTTAGTTCATGTGTTCTTAGTTGGTACCGTTGGGTCCGGTCAGGTAGCTACAGTAAAAGGAATAAGTGCACTAACGTATGGAGCTGCGATCTAGACACAGAATACTTGAGCTACTTAGCTTTTAGTCATTTCTTACCCGAGTAAGGTGATACAGGTGACACTGGAATATGTTTGTCACTTGTATTACTTTGACTTTCAGGCCCTCGATTTCCCAACAAGATATTTTTGTCGCGCCATCTTTGAATTGTGCTCTCGTTGTCTGTTCATCACCTTTTTATGCCATGTCCAGATATATGCAAAACATATTGAAAAGGAGAACACATCTCTAGCCCTTTACAAATGAGAAGATTGAAACTTCTTAAGATAGAAAAGATCTCCCTGATAATAGTTGATTCCGTCGATTTGAAATGATCATTGAATCCAGCCCGAAAAATGAGAGCAATGTTTTCTTATCTTTTATTTCGAAATTTAGTACAATATACCGGTAGTGGGTATGAAGATTTACATTTCTATCTAAAGATTGCTCTGCTCCCGTTATGGAATATGGAAAGAGGTGCAAGGTCACCAGCCATAAAAAATGAAGTGGAAATTGGATCAGGTTTGGAAGTATAACTTTAAAAATATTTACTTTTTCTAATGAATATGATCTTCTCTAAACAGAGCTAGTGAACTTGAATAATGAATGGAAAACATTGTATTCACCATGGAATTTTGAAAAGGATCTTTCTCATATTTGGCAGTGCTTTTATAGCCTGAAACACTGGAAGGAGTAACCAGGGTGAATAATACCCCCTCTATCTGCCACAAGAGGTATCTAATTGATTTTCCACTTATAATTAAAGTCAATGCCCACCTTACCACTTTTGCCAAGGTTTTTTTTTATATTCAACTCGTTGGAAGTTTGTGTATGAGGTGCGGCGTGATTTTTTCCTTTTTCAATTTCATGAAGAAGTTTATACTGTGCAAGGCCGCAAACTACTTTCGGTGAACTTGAAATGAGGCCTAGCTAGAAGGACATGACATCTGTCTTTAAATTGTTTTTTTTCTATGTCAAGAACTTCCTTACGACTTGCTCTATTGTATTAATAAAACTCTTTCTGCAGTAACTTTGTCGTACTCCACAATTTCACAATATTTAATCGGAAAATAACTTTTACAAAGTTAAGTTTGGTCTTTGTAAAAGTTATTTTCTGCATATTGTGTTCTATTGTATCCAGGTGTCATATTTTCTCAACCTCTTTTCATAGAAATACATTTTTTTCCATCGGGAAAGGAATCCTTGATTAATTAAAGAAAAAATGATTAATTTGTCAATACTTATGATAATTTTCATTCTTAAAAATACTTTTAACCTAAATGCTGGAAATATATAATTTTAGATTTATTTATGGTATTTTTAATTCAAGAAAGGCATATTAAGCCATTTTCAAAAAGCCCAAATTTAACAATAAAACTGAGTAATAAGACGTTCTAATTACCATTAGCCAGAAATACTTATTCGCACTACGACTGGTGAGCATTTCTTGGAATGCTGTTCTGAATGAAATTGCGAATCTTGTCTAATTTCGAGACTGAAATTTGTTAAAATAGCAGCCATGGCCATTATTGTCACTCATGGGCTCTTCCGAAATAGTGACCGGAAGCCGCTGTTGTGTTTGCAAGGTCTCAATGCGTAATTCTGAGTTGTGGGTAGCTAAGGTCTGATTGTGAGACGTAAAATAATTTCTTGAGTTTGATATCGGACTATTCTGAATAGCGTCGCCTCTTTCTCACGCATATAGCACAGTATCCGGTTTCATACTAATTTTCATTCATCAAGGTACTCTCTAATAATAAATATTAAATAGTACGTGTTCATCACTACATCATTTACTTGAGAGAACTATCGTATATATGCCATTCTGCTGCGGGTCCGAAAATTACTTGAAATAAATTTTCTACAGGGCGCAGAATAATGCTCTTGAGCAATGGAATAGTTTTATGATACTTTATAATAGCTATATGAGCTAAAATACATGACTCTGGTTTTAAAGTAAAAAAAAACGTCTTTCCTAACCTACATCTGAGTCTTTGAATCATGCCGAATTTCCTTATAAAAAATGGACATCTGGAGCAAATAAAAATTAGGCGTTTTAATGTATTTTCATAAATACATAAAAACGGAGATGAGATAAAATGCGGCATAATCAGCTTTCACAAGTAACGTCGTTTTCATGGATACAATGCTCAATAAGATGATAAAATCTTTCTAAGTTCAAGCAAAGTGAAATATCTTACCAGTTTGTTTCCCTTAAGGTTTTTGGAGCTATGTTTCTTTGTTGTTCTGATTTTCATGAATATATGTGGGCACAATAAGCGCAGTCCAGGTTTAGTTTTAAACTTACAACTTCTCGTGCAAAGGTTTAAGGTGGTCGGAATGATAATTGCTCTTTATACAGATTTGCATAAAGAAATGCAACCGTGATCTAATTTGTGATATCTCTGAGTAAGAGTGAAAAACATTATATACCGATTTGTCTTTTTATCAATTCAATGCACGTAGTTTTTAATGGCACATGACGTGCATTTAAAAATTATTCGATAACGTGTGTAAATATTTTCTTCTAAACGCGAAATAATGCATTTATTATTATTCTAATAGTTGCTAACAACTATAAAGGTGTCACACCGAGTCCAATATTCGAAGAAAAAAAACATATTTCAATATAATTTCGCCATAATTTCTAATACCGCGCCGAAAACTCTTAGTCATGACGTGCTTCAAACTAGGAAAATATTTCAAGTATAATTCATGTATCAGTTCCATTGCAGCCTGCATGGCGAGCTTGGATGCATAAACAGATGTACTTAAAATGAAATGTGGTCCTAGAATGTTTTTCGATCTACTTAAAAAATTATTAAAAATGTGCACTCATTGACACACCTCAGCCACCATCAGGAGGTTCAATTTCGACTGTCCGAGTCAAAACAATGCTAAATCTCAGCTCGTCAGTTATTTGGTTTAGAATGTTAATTTCGCAGATGGCTTGTGCTAGCTTTGAATACCAAAATAAATATACAAAATTGTGGATTTTTCCACGAATATATTTTAATTAAAACTTTTTCATAGACATAGACGCCAAGCGCAGCGCTACTTGTATGTAATAATCACATTTTGACTTAAATTAGCTAATAACTAAAATAATAACGCAATAACATGCATCTCTTTCATTTTCAACCGATGTCCAGGTAGTTTTCGCTACTTAAGAACACTGTTTCGTTGCATTGCAAAATGACATTTATTTTCGATTGAAAAACACTATATTTTCCTTGTGTTTCCTCCATTCTCCCATTTAACACCGTGTAATTTCAAGTTAAATTTGCGAGAAAACTAGCGTGTAAAAGTAATATTTTTTGTTCATATCTGATAAAAGGACTTACTTTTTAAATAAGTATCCTGAATATGAAAAAATACATTAATATTCTTTTACGATGGAACTACCTTAAACAGTTCTTTGCTTCCTAAACAGCTACGGATTTTATGCGTATTTTCGAAGGCTCAAACTTTGTGATGAGCAGAAACGACTTTTGATATAAACACATACATATTTGAATTTCCTCCCGCTTTATCATTCTTGTAGAGGGGCTGTAAATATGTTGATATGTTCCGCTTCTTCATATGGACTTGGGAGATGATTTCCGGGATCCATCGTTATGGAAAGAGACGAGAAATTGAAGATTCATATTCCAAGTATAAATGACTTATTACAGAAGGAAATGGCTGGTACTTCCTTCTTTGTCTTTCCTCTTTTATGATGGAGTAGGGGAAGAACTCAATTCGGGATTCTGTTGACTGAAGAGAGATCCTCAAAAATGTATTCTCTCCGGATAGATAAACTGTTCAATGCACGATGCCAATGCATAATAAACAATTTCCGTAGTAAATTAGTGAAACAGTAGATATTGAATTTAATTTTGGGGTTTTGATTGATGAATAAGTAATATTGTTAAAAATAGTCGGAAAATATAGTATTTACCTCTCTCCTTTGAGTGTCAGTGCTGGACATATTCAATATGTTTTCCAATATCATTTTGAGTGTCAAAAGTTGCTACATCTTCTTTTCCGTTGTAATTTATTCGCCTGTTAACAATCTAGTATTTGGATATGAAAGGATCATAATGACACAGTTTTTTATTGCAATCAGTGGAACACTAATCAATACTTGCTTCAATAGAATACAATTTGAAACTTGATTATTTCTAGTACTCAAATGACCGGACACCATTCCGAAATATGTGAATTTTTTTAAATTCACTTTCAGTATAGCTGTCACTTGCTGAAGTTGACAAGTTACAAAAATCAATTTTTGTATTCTCATCAAATTTTAGTCGATTAACGTCGGATTGGTACTGCTCTATCAGCGAGAATTTGAAGTGCTTCTTTAAAATGTTTGTCAATTAACTTTCACCCTTTAGGTTTCTTCAATAATAGTTAATTGTTTAAAGAAAACAACTTACGTGATACAAATTTGACGCTTCTGGAATTGAATGCTTCGGAACGAAGTACCCTCCCTCATATTCTAATCACTTCATTGTGGTTCCTAGTTCACATTATCTTACCAGAGACCACAATTGACGCCTGGGAATTGACTGTAAAGGACATGGATCCCTATCGGCTTTGTTTGTGTTTGACTTCATGAAAAAATTCTGTTTCTCCTCGCCGTTCGATCAGCGGAAACTTTGCTATTTCAAGGAGCCCGTCAACTGGAAAAAAGACACTTCATAGGGTTCTTAACACGTAGACAAGCGTCTAGCCTCACAAGAGGAGTGGCTCGTGAAGACCGGTCGTCAAACAAAGCACACGGAAGGAAGCACAAGCTCATAACGCATGCAAACCAGCCCAACCAGATTGCGCCCTTGAACCTTTACTGAAGGTGCTTACCCACCGTAACTTGCCAGTGAGATTATTTCCAAGAGACATGAGATGCACGGCACACACGGTGAGTAATTTTCTAGGTATAGCAAGTTTCTGTTCTATTAATACGTCAAGGGATCTCATGTTCTTTCATTTCACTGTTTCAATTGCAAGAATGAACTCATAACATTTAGTGCTTGAAGAATTTTATTGAAGATTGTCTTCCGGTTAACTTAGGTTTAGATAGAGATAATATTACCTCAGGCAATCATTTTAAAGGTGGCTTCCACCATACACGATTTATCCCCTCAGATTGGTATATGTCTTACCCCTCATCATCCCATCCATAAAGCCTATCCTATTCTCTGTCTTTTCCCTCCACGCTTACCCAACATCATCCACTCCCCTACTTCTTTCAGCATCCCTTCGTCGCCCATTACTCGTTTCAACTTTCTACTCTACAGCCTCCTAATCTCCTCCAGCAGTGTCCTCATCGATATCTCACTCGTTCCTCTTCTTTTCCGTTCATCACACTTTATTCGTTCTCCTCCTCTCACACACATCTCAAACGCCTCCGCCCTATTCGTGCCCTCTTTTCTTCGTACTTACATCGTAGCATCGAACACTACTACAGTCATTATTTTCCTTACCATTATTTTCCTAACCTCTTTACATTAGACCCGTATCATAAGGTTTCTCGTATTAGTGAATACCTCATTCAATAACCCAAGTCTCTCTCTTGCTAGAATGCACATTTTCTTGAATTGTATTATCCATTACTCTCAGTGGTAGTATTCATTAAATATATCTTACTGCTTCTATATTTACCTTTAGTTTTATGTTAAGTCACATTTTCACTAGTAAGCTTTAGCATTAGGTAAGTTTCCTTACTTGCATACACGTATTGATTTAGCGCTTGCGGGGTTGAATTGGTTGATTGTTAGTGAAGGTAAACGGCAACTGATGTCGTATGCACCAATGAGAGAAGGTGGGTAGAAAATGATTTAAAGTAATTGAACAAATAAATTAAGGATTATTTTATGAATGGAAACTGAGTGGAGAGAAATCCCACGTGGCCATCAGCTAACTCTTCAAGTGAGGCGTCACCTCAGCTAAGCGTTTCATCCAACGTTCGAAGTACTTTACTTAAATTGCGCTTCGTACAATATCAAGGTCAGGATAGTATTTGCACGGAAAAACGTTATCTACTCTAGCTATAACTCAAACCCTCGGAGTGTGATGCGACCACGCCATTCCGAGTCCTTCATCATTCATTTCATTCCAACTCGAATGCATACCGTGCATTTTTTTCTAACACATTGGGGCATTCATCCTGTGCATATAATATTTAATTTTTATTCATTTATATTTAATTTTTATCAATATTTATATAATTTAAACATTTAATATACTGTTATAAATCCAACACATGATTTTTCTAGCATACAAGTCTTTTTTAGCGAGGGGAACATTTTCAAAAGTGCTTTAGTAATCCTATAATTGAAAATTTCAATTCTATGGATACAAATTTAATTGTTAATTTTTCTTTCCATTTGAGTGTATTTTATTCAAAATTTTATTTATTTCATGTATGATTATAAGTTTAGGGAAGTTTAATGAAAATATTTGATTGAAACTCGCCAAAAAAACGTCGAAAGTGGACTGAAGTGTTCGAATAGGTTCACATCTTTTGAAAAGACGGCATTGTTATGAATTTTTTTCAGTGAACTTTATGCATATTATTCATGACTACACAAACGATACCTACGAGAAACGCCAGTATCCTCGTTTAAGGAGGGTACCGAAAGAATCTCGATCCTTCTCCTTCAAAAAAATAATTCTGAAGAAAAATCAATGAACGTATGAGTAAAAACCTCTCCCGTGCTGAAGGTTTTAACAGTTCTGTTCAATCATTCTCCAAATAAAATGAGAGCTTGATATTGGATACCAAATAATATTTAGACACTATTTCGAAAACAGAGGGACCTTTCAATTGTAAAAGCGATGAGGAAATGATCTTTGAATAATACGAGCTCTAGTAAATGAGCCACCTTATTTTAGGCCATCGGCTAGAAAAATTTAGGCCGACGTTCTAAGAAAAGGTAAGGCCGCATGTATTAGGTCGATTCTGACAGCCATTTTTTCCTTTGTATTAAAATAATTAACACAATTAATTTAATAAATCAATCGATCACGTTTAATGTATACTTGCGTCAAATACACATTTTGTTATAAGAGGTATATTTATATTATACATGTATTTCCTTAGCATTCGCAGTTTATGCTCTATTTTCCAGGTGTTTATGTAGTTGGTTCAAGTAATACTACTGTGCGATTATTAGACATTGCTGAGGAACATGACTCTCAAAAACTCTTTTCTGAGTTTCGAGTACTGATGTTTCGAATTTTATATGCATGAGAATTCTGAGTCAATTATGAAACCTGATATTCAAATCACCCTGGGAATAAGTTGTGAAATTTGTTATTTTAAAACTTCACTTTTTGTGTCTGTCGTCGACTTTTGTGGTGACCTAAGTCACTTCCAAAGACCTATGAACACTTAAAAAGTACTAATATTGTTTTTTGTGAAAGTGTTTGCATACTGAAATGAGTATTTCTCTCCGTTATTTTATATCAATATATGTATATGCGTGAGCATATCTATACATCTATTCTCACGGAATACCTAGGAGAAAAGAATGGCTTTTCTCTCGCTCATGGTTCTCATCAGCGAGTATGTTCCCTTAAGTTGCTACAAAAGCTGGTCCTGTTGTAATTTTAAATAGCTAACACTTCTCAACCTCAGGAAATTTTCCCAGTAGAGAAAGACTTTCCACTATCCAAGAGCAAATATAATAGCCATAATATACTGTAATCTCGAGTTTTTAGCTTTATTTGATAGAAAATCAAGTTGTCCACATGCCAGCAGTTTTTGAGGTTTCTCACTCCCCGGAAATTGGGCCAAAAATATCCTTTAGCAGCAGTTGGAAGAATTGACTTTTTTACGTGAAATGGCTGTATTATCGTTAGATCACAATCCTAGACGTAAAACGCAGAGCACGGTCCATCAATGAGTTGTAATTCAAATCAGATACTCAATTATCCATCACGTTTATCATGATGGGGATGTATCTGCTAATACTTCATATGCAGATCTCTCTAATGTAGTGAAAGCGGGTTTTCATCACAAACGGGAAGTGCACTTGACTGAGAGCCGGGCTATAATAGGCGGCCAAATAGTACAACAAATAGCACTTCTGATCTGAAGAAGCGATCTGGAGCGCTCGCAAAACCGTCGTCGCCCAATGGTACTAAGAGGAAGTATTCCCGAAAGTCGCCAACGAGCTTGATTCAGATCCCAGTGAAGTCAAGGTTAAAATGTATGGCACTGGAGTCTAAATTAAATCCAAAAAAACCTATGCTGCCCCTATGACATAAAAAGATTTAACTTTTCTAGGGTGCCCACACTGGCTTTTAAATTATACCCTTTACCTACGCCAGACCCATTTTTGTATGAAATCCAAATCATACGTTCTCTTTTCTAAATATGTACCTACACATTTAATTCCAACTTTTACCTAATTAAAGAGAAATGTTTTCCGTAAAATAACCTCTTCATCAACAGAAATCCTCTCAGGCTTTGCAGAAAATACCCTATGCACTAGAACTACTTTTTTACCCAGTCCCTGCCGTCTTGAAAGCTTTGCAGATAAAGCAGCCCAACCCCATTTAAGGGGTTCTATAATAAGCGTATTAATAATTTAGCCCTTGGGCGTCAGGAAGGTTGGTAGGAAGAACCAACAATGTTTCTTCCGTGAAAGGTGTAGCAAACTCAGCCTGCCTAACGCAGGCTAACCTTAAATTATAACTGAGGCTCTGAGTCACCCGGGCGAAGTTTACGTGGAAAAGTATAGCCGTGCATAGCTCATGAGATTATATTGCATCTTAAGGTCCTTTCCTCATCTGTCGTGATACAAAAGCCCACACTTTCTCTTTCACTATCCGTTCCTTTCCCTCGCTTGCAGGACGCGAGGCAAGGTTCCATTCACAGCCACGCAAGGCTATTTTATTCAGCTCCGGACGATATAAAAGTCTTCAGAGGGAAAAATGTCTCCATGGTGTTTAAAAAAATAGGTTCTTATTCTCTTATAAATAGGTTATCCCTATCTCTTCCGTGAGCAACAAAGGCTGCCTTCGGTAATGCTTTCTCTGGAAGTGGAAACGTAGTGAAATAATCTTGAATGATGCTGGTTGCCTTTGTTATTTTTGCAAAAGAGAATGGAGTGACTTGTGCAAATGAGGCAGCTGAATTTAACACATTTTATAACAAAACATATTAGAAAGTCCTTTAAACCACGAATAATTTGTGCATTATTAAACTGTAATATGGATTAATTTTATAATCATTTAGTTTCAGATTCTATAATGCATTTTCAGATTATGAAAATAAAATAAATAATTTCTAGAGAGCAAGGCTATGCCCCTACTTTCATTTTTTAATTTGTAATAGTTTTACATTTCCTGCTTGTCAGTAATGAGATAAAATGTGAATGGTGCATCGCTAAAATGAAATTGAGGATATTTATTTCGGATCAACATTGTAATTTAATGCTCATATTCCTTCTACAATGCTAAAAACAATTTGCATGGCTCAAAACATTTACCTTTAGGATTCGGATGAATGCCTGTGAACTATAAAAAAGTTATGTATTACATGATTTTGCCAAAGGAAACTGCAATTGTGAAACCCTAACAAATGGACTCAATTGCTAATTGCCTTAACTCCCATACGAAATGGATATTTTTCAATCGAACTTACAGCTAGACAGAGTAAAAATATAAATTTTAAATAAATAATACTCTTTAAAAATATTTATCACATATTTTATAGCCTTAGGAAAACCTGAGTATCTAAGTCAGAAAAAAAGAAATACATCCATTAGAGAATGTTTTATTTGATCATGGGGCTTGTGCTTTCATGTGGAACTGCTTTACCTTAGTGACTTACGTAATTTATGAATAGACTCCATCTTTTTGAATAGATTGTGTGGTTTCAACTGTAAAATATATTCAATTTAATGCCAAAACAATGGTATTTCCAAAATTATTTGATGTAACTGCAATTAATGAAAATGAGCAATTTCCACAGTTATAACATTTTCAATGCATTTATGTTCCGTTTCCACTCCATCACGCCTGAAGTCTCAGATTATGTTATTTGCTATGGTGGATAATGACTATTCTTCAACCCGTCTACGGAAATCGTGCATTTCTTTAGCTATGGCATTATATGCAAAATGTTCAAAGGAACACTCAGGTAATAAATTGCTGTTATGTTGAAGAATACAGTGTAATGTGGATTAATGGAGTTGAATTAAATAGGTAAAGTCGGTAAAGTCTTATTTTAAAAATGCCTCTTGCCTAAGAAAACAGTAAATCAATATTTTATCTTTTCTTCATGTATTTCCATATATTCCAGTGGTTCTAACAAGGGTCGTGATGCGAAGTAGGCAATATTAATAATAATAATTGAGAGGTGTGGGGGTAAACCCGGTATTCCAGGAAAATCGGCAAGATAAGAAAATATTGAGCATGAGAGGTGGGGTTTGAGTCATATTTTAGGCTGGGGAGGATGTGCTCTCATTATATATATATTCTATGTCCTTTGGTCACCTCCAGTGGGCTCATGTAACCTTTTGCACAAAGTATATTTGGATAATAGCTCGAACGTAACGGTAGTAGCAACTGTAAGATTGTAATCAACAAAATTTTAGTTTTACTGACGAATGTTGTTCTAATAGTCGTAGAGAATCACCAACGAAGATGAAGTATGAAGAGGTGAAGGGATAAACGTTCTGCAAAGTAGAACTATAAACTTGTTGGGCACATTCTGAGAGGTAACAGCCTACTGGAGAGCGATTCAGCGATTATTATAAATTCAGAGGAAGGGTGGAATTTATTTGGCATTGGATCAGTAGCGTAGAAAGGAAAGAGTATGGAGCAATGGCTGTATTAGATGAAACTTCTTCTGGAGCAGAAAGCGGGAAGAGAGTCAATCTTCGAATATATGAAGATGCTGATGGTGATCTTTGCATTCACACTTCTTTGCTTGTCTCCCATATTTGTCTTTTTGTCTCACCTCTTGAGGTAGGAACATGCTCAAAGCTCTTTAGCTAGAGGAAATGCCTCAACCTTACAGTCTCTCTTTATCGATAGTCTTATTTTATTCTTTCATTTTACGTATTCATTCACGGACCATCGTCTCCTCATTTCTGTGGCTAATAGCATTGATTTTCTTTTTCACTATTATATTTATGATATTATGTATGATAGGTGTCTCTCGATGTTCATCTTTCCACTGAATCAATTAGGTTTTTTTAAATTTTTTCGTTCAATTTATTCCGTTAAATTAATTACTATACATTATTTGAAGGAATGAATCAGTATTCTTCTCTACCGGTAAATTAACAACAATTTCATCCGAGTTTCGTCACCCAATAAATGGTAATTTGTTTTCTTTCCATTACAATTTCAACGCAGGCTCCTTTCTCGTGCTTTTTATTGATTTGTATGACACATTTGTATTCATGAATAGCTGAAATGGGAGGAACACTTGAGAAAAATCATTTTGCGGATCTTCCATCGGCCTTTTGTAATAACTAGTTTAATCAATAAGATTATTATTATCGTTGTCTACTTTCACTTAAAAAGGGCTCTTATGGAGCATTGTTGGCTTAGCACGCCATATTGATTTCCTTGCTTACGTTCCCCATCAGGTAACCCCCATGTATAAAAGGAAATAACAACTTGGTTCTTTTTCCAAACTTCCGTATCCACGAGGGTGTTGCGAGGGACGTGGCCCAAGGAGTTCAAAAGCTGCGGAAACACAAACTTCTACTTTGAAACTACTCCTTCCATGTCAGGGATCCAAAGGTATTTTCATTGGTGCATTAATAATGGAGCCACTCAATAATTTCAGGAACTATTGCTTTTTCCTAGATTAGGTGTGGATTAATATAACCAGTTTTGAATAATAGCAGATTGATTTAACAAGCGGGACGTTTTTTCCTAACTAGGCAACCTAATTTGCAGTAATGACATTGAGTTAATCTGAAGGCATCTCTAAATCAATGGGGATTGAAAAGAAATTTGAAATAGAGTAGATACTTTTGTGCTGGAAGTAACGCATTGAAGAATAATAGGGAGTTATCTTTTTCAAATAATTAATGACGGAAGAGTATAAGATCTGCTTCGCATGGGCATTCATTTTATGAAAATACCGACAATCCTATTTCAAAGAGGATAATAGGCCATTCTATCAAAGCTTCTGTGCACCAGATCAATGTAAAAAAAAGTGAATCCAAGATTTATATCGAAACGATTTTCCCATCGACCTCGATGGGGTAGAAGGGCTCACCTGATTGGCCCACCCAAGCCAGATAAGACAAAGAGTAAGAGCCAGACGAAAGGTCGTTTACGTGATGGTTTCACGCTAAAAATATCGCTATTAATGGCAAATAGAAGCCAAAATATCTCTTTCCCTGGACATGGAAGGACCATAGAACATTGAAAACTTGCAACTGCGGGATACGGCACCGTAGGGGGTGTGTCGTGCCCGGCGGCAGTCGAGGCAAGGCCTCAACGGTGGACATCACACGAAATCCTTGCGCAACAGCATAAACAGTGGATACAAGGACTATGAAGGAAACGAATTAGCAGGAAATCAGCGATAAAAATAAAAACTTGAAAAGTTGCGCCAATGATGAGGGCAGGGAGGCTCGAAAATAATGAGCAGGAAATTATAAAAGGGGAAATACATGCTTTTGGACTGTGCGAGGTGAGATGGAAGGATAGCGGGGACTTTAAAATTTATAGTCACAGGGTAATTTATGGTAGGGGAGATGGGAGATTACATGGAATAGCTATGGTGTTGAATGCAAGTTTGGGAAGAGGGTGTTAAATATTGCAAGGATGGGAATGTAGTTGGGAAGGATGAGTTAGGTACAAGAAATGACCGCGGTGAGAGGGCTATTGAATTATACAGGACAATTAAGTTATTTATGGATATAACTCGGTTTTATGAGCGTAGCCTGGGAGGACAGAGTGTGGCGCAGCTCTTCAACCCCCTCCCCTCCCCCATATATTAATAATTATTTTTTATAACATGCTTTTCTTTAACTAGCTTCTCCATGGATCCATGGTTCCATGGTTACCACTTAATTTTACCTAACATGGTTACCTTTTCATTCTACATGTACTGTAATTCGTGTTAAAATAGTGGCAAAGCATCCAACTAACGTCATGAGGAACAATCAGAGAGTCGTCGCATCGCGTCCGCCACTTGGCGCATTTTTTCGTAAATAAAATATTTCGTCCTTTTCCTTAGCTCGCTTTTTCATAGTTTCATGGATCCTCGGTTGCTACTTCATTTTACCCTTTAATGCATTCGATTCCATTCGATTAAATACTCACAAGTTCCCTCAAATCCATTCTTGACATCACCCGCTCCTTTGTCCCATTCCATTTACTTCCTATGTACTATCGTTTTCACTGAAATGTAGACACCCAAACTGATTGTACTAATTTGATAAAATGGGGCCGGGTTGGAAAAAACATAAGAGGGTTGGCACACGAGGCTAGCTGCGGCCTTTGCCTTAACGTCACCGAGAGCCGACGAGGACGGACGTGGATGCGACCGGGCTAGCAGAATTAGAGTCAAATAAACTCCGAGAGCATAAGCCCTAGCGAAAGGAATGCACTGAGGAAACTCACGTCCACGCACACGTTGGGGCGATCGGAGTATTTTCTTTCGGACTCCGTCGCGGGGTTTTTCCTCTCCCTAGATTCAGGTTTAGGCTCACCGTGAGTGTCTCGGAGGGAAGCGGTTCCGTAGCCGAGATGGTTAATTCCATTCGCCGAAGTTGGTGTGCGGTTTTGGCAGGGTTCGAATCCGTAGTCAGGCCAATTTTTTAATCTTTTAGATTAAAAAGATGCATTCTTCATATCAACACAATTTATATAGTTGACAAAAGAAAGAGTTAATGCGGTTTTTTATTTACGGCTTAATTTATGAAAATAATGACTTTCTACGTTACCACATTTATTTCTTAACAGATTTAATTCACTGAGAGGGAAAAAGCATTGGAAGTGGCAGTGGTTGCATCTTTATGTCCTCGCAGTGAAATACCTACTCATTGTATCTACAATCCTCTATAAATAACCAAATGCATTCGTAGTTTCGATCATTTTGATAAACCCTAGAGTTTGAAAAAGGTTTGTAATTCAATTGATATTTTTCATCTTCAAACTTCCAGTACTTTTTCACGTAAAAATGTGGGAAGTGAGGTGTTTTAAAGAACAAATGCTTTCCTTTCAGTGGGTGTGCGCAGAGCCAGATTAACAATGAGGCAAAAGTAGGCGGTTGCCTATGGGCCCCTTGTTATGAGAATTGTTTTCCCCTTTCTTCTCTTGCGACTTGTTTATAAACGTGGTTGCTTGTTTTTTGCTTTTGCTTTGAAGAATTGTTGCTTGTACTGCCTACAGACCCCCAAGTGCGTTAATCTGTCACTTGGTGTGCGAACCATAGTAAGCTATAAGGACCAGGTGGAAATAAATACGCATATCAGCTCTTTTACCCCAAATTATCCTACGATTTTTAATAGTTTGACCGAAATCAGCGTCACCAATATTTTCAACCTTTTTAATAATTACAAATTTACAGGAAACCGCCTACTACTATAGGCAACTGCCTACTTTTGCCTCATTGTTAATCTGGCTCTGCGCACACCCACTGAAAGGAAAGCATTTGTTCTTTAAAACACCTCACTTCCCACATTTTTACGTGAAAAAGTACTGGAAGTTTGAAGATGAAAAATATCAATTGAATTACAAACCTTTTTCAAACTCTAGGGTTTATCAAAATGATCGAAACTACGAATGCATTTGGTTATTTATAGAGGATTGTAGATACAATGAGTAGGTATTTCACTGCGAGGACACAAAGATGCAACCACTGCCACTTCCAATGCTTTTTCCCTCTCAGTGAATTAAATCTGTTAAGAAATAAATGTGGTAACGTAGAAAGTCATTATTTTCATAAATTAAGCCGTAAATAAAAAACCGCATTAACTCTTTCTTTTGTCAACTATATAAATTGTGTTGATATGAAGAATGCATCTTTTTAATCTAAAAGATTAAAAAATTGGCCTGACTACGGATTCGAACCCTGCCAAAACCGCACACCAACTTCGGCGAATGGAATTAACCATCTCGGCTACGGAACCGCTTCCCTCCGAGACACTCACGGTGAGCCTAAACCTGAATCTAGGGAGAGGAAAAACCCCGCGACGGAGTCCGAAAGAAAATACTCCGATCGCCCCAACGTGTGCGTGGACGTGAGTTTCCTCAGTGCATTCCTTTCGCTAGGGCTTATGCTCTCGGAGTTTATTTGACTCTAATTCTGCTAGCCCGGTCGCATCCACGTCCGTCCTCGTCGGCTCTCGGTGACGTTAAGGCAAAGGCCGCAGCTAGCCTCGTGTGCCAACCCTCTTATGTTTTTTCCGACCCGGCCCCATTTTATCAAATTAGTACAATCAGTTTGGGTGTCTACATTTCAGTGAAAACGATAGTACATGGTCATTTTCCTCCCTAAACTTGCTCATTCAACTGCAAACCTGACCCCCTCACCCTCTCGGGTATCAATTTCCTTCCGACCCCATTTATATTTCGCACTTTGGAACTTTGTTTCATTTGAAGGTGTTCTAGAAATTTTAAATTGAAGCTCTCCATTCCATTGAATGCCCAAATGTTCATGTTTAATGAATTCATGTTGATATCTAATATGAAAGAGCGCCCCATTTTCTTTGTGCCCTTGTCATTGTTTGGCTAATTTCCTTGAATTGAATTTAATCATTTCCAATATTATGCTAAACTTTCTTTCACTTGAGAAAATATTATTTTTTCTTTTTTAGTATGATGCTAAGATATTTTTTAAGATTTTTAATAAAATGTTATTTTTTTAGAAAAGCATTCTTAAAAAGTTATATTTTAATTATTTTAACTTCATAGTTTTCAAACTACTGAGGATTTTCGCTGATTTTTCGAACTAGTTCGGGTCAGAAGAAAGTAGTTAAAACAACTATTGCTGAGACACTTCATTCCGAATAGAGCCAGACAGAATGATTAAAGGTGGCTGTTCAACCCCTCCACTCCCCCCCCCTCCCTCCCAACTTAAATCCAAACTACTTTCATGCTTGGTAAGGAACTACTTCAGGTGTAGATAACCATGAAGAAGACTGGGAGACACATGGAGGTATTGAATACATTATATGATTTTTCAGGCAAAGGTTTAAGAACAGAGTTAAAAATTTGCAATTATTTTTAGGTGAAAATGTTGATTCAGAAAATAATGATCTAATTTGATGCTCGAATCAAAAAGAGGATTCAAATGGGAAAATGGGAATGCAAAGAGTTTGTGGGTGGGAGCATTCCGAGTGATGGGAATAAAACAGTTAAAGAGGGATTAGAGAAGATAAAAGCAGGAATTATAAAAGCGGCAGATAAAATAACTTGGATGAATGGCACCAAGAGGGATTAAGAAGCCAAGGAAGTATGACCTGCGGAATGGTCATGAAATATAAGAGAGAAGGAAGTGAAAAAACACCAACATTGAACTTAGGAAAAGAAGTGCATAGCAAAATGAATTCGCACACAGCAACGGAGAATTAGTGGTCCCTGAGGGTGAATCAAGCGCTAATGAGCGGGAAAAAGGACTGAAGTGATCCTAAAGGGACCTCTGGAGGAACACTGGAGGAGCCTTTGTCTCACCTCTCTTTTAAGCTTTCCTTTCCCTGGCGTCATGTTCGTAACGAGCTAGAGTCACCAAGTTTTGCTAAGCAATTACATTCAGTAATTAAGTGAGAAAAGGCGAAGACAAAGAAAGAAGAAAGATTCATTAAGTAATTATTAGTGTGGTGGGAGTTGGTGGAGAAGACAATGCGAAGAAGTGAAGATGCTGTGGAAAAATGAGAAAGTGGCTACGTTGTACGCCAAGGTGAATATGTTTTCAGGTGAAAGTTAAGAACTAGAGCTGAAAATTACCGAAGGGGAAGAGATTCAGCTAGGGTGAAAGGAAGAGTTGAGATGACTACGATGATACAGAGGAAATATCCCGATCCATTTGAATACCGTGAAGTTACCTGCTGCAGCCACTAGCAACATCGCCTGGTCCTTCACGGTGCTTCAAGCGACTACGACGCAATCATTGTAATGCTCCCGCACGCTATTCTTTCAAATAGAAACATTGTTCCCTTCAAGTACTCGCTTAAAAAGCATTGTCTCTAGTGGGTGCTTATTTCATGTGTTCTAAAAAAGGCGATGAAATTTCCCATTCTATGCATTAACTGAAGGATTTCGATACATTTGAATGAAAGTCTTACTAATTTGTATTGTTGTACTACATGACCTTCTCTGTCCTCTGGAAACGTTTTGCAATTAAGTTGTTGTGATATATCATTTTGACTGCAAACTGTTTCATTTGACGCACGTATTGCGAAGATTTTGAAATAAGTTTTTTTTCCCTTTTCTTACTGATTAATGCCTTCGGATGCATTACGATTCAATCCAGTAAGAAAATATTTCCAGTAGTTTTAATTAGTATGCTAAACTAAATTACTGTAGGTTGTTGCCTCATTCACTGGGGTTGTTATCGTAACTGAAAGCTAACAATATATTGCCCTGGCCAACAACTCTCATCAGAATTGCTAGTTATTCCAATAATTTTTTTTTGTGGAATGAGATATTAATTAACACTTTTAGTATCTATAAACTCTTAGTTGGAAAAAAAGTTTAGTGATCATCGTTCTCCAAATATGGGTTTTAAATACAGCAACTAGAATTTTCGTTTTATTGTTTGATTCATGGAAACTTTAAAGACTTAGAATCGCAGATCATGGAAGACTCATTTTCACTCCTAGGTTCGTATTTAATGGACGTCCTCATTTTTCAGGCATTCACCTTCATTCATACATGCATTTAACTTCTCTATGATCTAGCCAACGCGTTCTCTCATTTGCATCTATCATAGCTCTTCATGGGTATTCCTGCCATAATCTCGTTTCTCGCTCGAAAGCCGTTTAACTCAAAGAATGAAAAATGGAGCGCAGGAAAATTTCATTTCACATGCGGCGATGTTTGCATGATTCAATCTAGTCGTGATGCAGACGAGGCAAATTATTTGCTCCACAATGAGTGCTTATTTGTCAAAAAGAGTGACTGGATAAGTATGGGAATTAAATAAGTTGGTGACTTAAGTTGGAAATATCAAACCATAAAGTTCCAAAATAGAGTCGATTCCATTCCTAATAAAGCATTCCCATTTCATGTAAGCTGAAAATTAATAGTCAGTAGACTGGCTTAGACTAAAGTACTTCAAAACAAAAACCTTAAAATCCTGACACTGGCCAACGTTATGCCACACTAAATGGAGACTAATTTCTGCTCAATATTCTCCAATTATAGAAATTTCAATGGATGGGTTTATCAACAGCGCCAAAGGCCTTGCAGCTTCAACAGTTCTTGTAAATGGCAACAAAGAGAAATTCCTTGGTGCTACTACAATTGAACAGTCCTCTCCATCTCTGAACAGAATCCATATTGAAAATTTTAATAAACTAAAAAAATTTCTGAAATCAAGTCTCCGTCGTTCAAAAATACTTATTTTGCGAAATTTTATTCAATTTCATGATTATGTTAATTTAAATGACGTATGGGTAAATTTGAGTTCTATTTTTTCATCCTGATCATATTCCTTTTTGCAGTATTTTTTACACATCTATAATATCGTTTTTTTTCCGTTTAACACGCGTTTCAAATCGTCATACAATAAAAACATTTGTAGAAAAGTACTAAGTATTTTGATTAATCATGAGTATTAACAAGGGTCAGTTGTAATAAAGATTTATTATGCGGAATTTATTCCGATTACTTCTTAAAATAGATTCAATTTACGAACGGGATTTACTAATTTATAGTTCTCATCCAAATCAAATTTTAATTCTCTGTATTTCAGTGAAATATACATTCAAAAATATTTTCTTCGCTTTACAAAGCTTTTACTAAACGATATTTTAGTTGGTACTACTTTGAAAAGATTGCGCATATGATATGAATACCACTTTTCTTCTGTTTCTTTCCCTCATCCTCAACGTTCTCTACTCCATCACTCTAACCTGTCACCCATTTTTGTCCACACCAAACATTTCCTCTGCCGCTTTGATATTTCCCCGCACGCCTTTCGTCTTTCTTCCTCCACCATATTTAAATAATCTCGTCTTTTTCTTTCTCCAGCATGTCCTGCTCACCCTTTGCGCAAACTCCTTATCTCACAAACGTGATGGTACTGTAATCCTCTTTCCTCAAGGACCAATTTCGGAACCATTAACCGCCACACTCGACATTAGACACTGACATCGTCATTTATTCATTCCTTTGCTCAGAAATTCTTTCTTTCTTCTCATATTCGAAGATTAATTATTATTTGCTACGAAATATATTTAAGTTATCATTAAAGCTCATCATATGAATACTTCTTTGACTGAAGCCTCTAATTGTGTTTTGTCCGTTTCAACGATGTTAGCTAGGGTATTGTGTCCCCCAGTGAATCCAGTCTAAAAAGGCGGATTTTAATCTACTTAAAAATCATTCTCCACATTATTGTGTAGAAAAAGCTCTTAGGTGAGGATAATAGTTCGCTTTCAAGTAGTGAGCTCTCGTCATTCCAAATGACTTGAGCAATACTGACAGGGCTTGTAACGTGTAAAGTTTGAAGAGAACCTTGAGAACTGGGGCTTAATCCACCACGATCTCTTTAATATCTGAAGAAATCCAACTATTTTCTCATTTTTAGGAAAATTAAAAAACATTAGGTGTATATTTTTCAAATGTATATCTTTTGCATGGTTGGCGCGCGTCATGCTTTTTCAATTGAAATTGAGCTATTTGTTCGAAGCTAATGTTTTACAGGGACTCTTAAAGTATTTTTTTCTGGATTGAGAACGGACGTATAAGAAGGAAATTGGAAGTGGTAAAAAAGAAATATCATAGCAGTAGTAAACATTAAGGAGATATTCATATTTATTTAAAAACACATTTGTGAGACTTATTGTGTTAAAAATGTTAAAACCTGAATTGCTTGGACATTTTATGTTCTCAGTGCTTACATTTTAAATAATGGATTTACATGCGTTAATTTGGAATCAAAGGTGCTCTTTATGAAGTGTGAAATCTCCTCAACAGTATTTTTATCCGTCTTCTCGGAAAACAGTTTTTCATTTTCAACTGTTCTGTTTTTTAAATATGTGAGAGTGTACCATTCAGGGTTAATAATTTATTTTAAATTTCCTTTGTTTCATTTTTTACGATAACTGCTTACGAGATAATGGACATTCTTTGAATAAATCAAAATGATAAAATTTTGGGATCAAGATCTCATTTCGAAATTCTATATATAGTATTTCAGAAAAGTTTACTAATTTTTTTAAACATTAGTAATTAACAACTATAGGGAATAAAAGAAAATAATTTTTATTGATATATTTGCATTCAATAAAGATTTAGCTTTAATAAGAGCTATTAATCATTGCCGTATGGAAATTGCAAGCGGAGATATAAGTGATAATATGATTAAAGGCTCGGATTTTTGCTAAAAATGCGAAAAAATTAAAATGTTCATAATTCGCTAAAACATTTTGTTTTCACAAAGCGGTTTGAGGATATTCAATTTGAGTTGATATTGTACCCATTCACCAATTTTTATAAAAATCTGAGACCCTATGGGACACACGTTTGTTGAATTGAGGTGGAATGACCCATATCTCATTACAGTTCCATCATACACAGTACCCCGGCAATGAACGCGGGGGATATCTCGGGAGGTATGAACTGCTAGTATTAAATAAATATCGTTAACGCCTTGCATTATTATGAAATTGAGCACTATTTCTATCCATGTATTCTATCGAATTGGGCTCAACCCGACTTGCATTAATGTCCTATTACTATGTTTAGCGTGCTAATTCTCACAGCATTCAAAACTCCAATTTGCCACGGCCAATGGATATTTGGCGAAATCCCGCCAATTTATTAGGAGCCTCGTAACTCTCAATTTGTTACCTCACTCAAATTCCTCGGAGGCTGCGCGAGCGATAAATTAGGAGAAAATACTTGTGATAATGTATTGTTGCAACCATTGCGAAGCTTGTAAATTTGAAAGGGAAAACTGCCAATAAACATTATCTATTACATTGTGGGCGTTTTATTAAATGATCTTTCAACATTTCACTCGGGAAAATTTCCATTCAGGAAGCTTTTTATAGTTTTTTTTAGGAACCTTGCAATAGTGAAGCGGATCCATGCGATTCGTCTTCCTTATATTAGACTTCGTCGTTTTCGAAAAAACACATTCCTTCTCGTCAATTCAATATAAGAATTAATATTTTCAAAAATGAGAGGTCAAGAAAAGAAACCATCAATATAAGAATGTGAGTCCAGATACTCATTCAAAATAATTTAACAATTTGAAGGCTGTCATAGAAAACGTTAATACAAATGCGTAAATAATTATTTTTCATCCGTTAAACAGACTGCGCATCATTTGTAAAATATAATTTAATATTTGTAATAAACAATAATAATAAATTTTCAAGAAGACATTTGATCATCAAATTATTAAAGCCTTACCCCTACCCTCCACCAACACTGAAGACATGGGAGTATGGGAGACACTACCCGAAGCAGCCATCATTCCTACCACTAGTCAGACTCGAGAAACCATCAGAAGGTGCAATTCCTTACAACACGTACATTTTACTGTCCAAAGGGAGGGTAGAAGATTTTAGAGTGATTAATCACCCAAACTGCTGGCAAAATGTATCTTAGGGAACACGTCAGTGCTCCTGTCCTTCATGTATGGATGAATATCAACATTTTAATGTACTTTTAACAGCTGTCAATGCTAAACTTCTGTTGTTATAATGTGGAGCATATATTGCAAGTAAATATGGAAGGAAAGGTGTGCGTAGACTGAACGATTTTCGGATGTAGATGTCGGAAGAAATGGTGAGCTGTATTGGGAGTGACACAGTAAAGAAAAAAATATTTCCATTATTTGGGGGTAGGGGATGAAATTCTGTGGTGGGAGGATATTGAAAGCATAGATAAAGGACGGATTGATATAAAACGACGCATTGTAGAGAATCGCAGAGGGAAGAATATTAGGAAATCATGGTGGAGAAATAAAGATAATAGAAATGCTGGACGATATTATGAGTGGCGGAGTAGGACGTTATGATGGACTTAATTGAAGAAGTGTTGATATTTTAATGCGTGTATGCGTGCAATGTTGGGTCGGTCCACGAGCCAAGCATCCATCTTTAGAGAGCCCAAAATGAGTATTACACAATCTCATTTTCATATTTGTATTTCGCTTTCGACCTTATTTCATTTCGTTTTTTTGGGATGAGCTTTTGAAACCGTACAAGTGCTCCTTACAAGATAGAAACCTTATTCTTAATTTATTTTTTTCCTCAAATGAAGCCCTTTCGTCTGTATATTCGTAAGCCGTTCTTCTTCTTGGTTCACATTCTTACTCGGAATGGGACTGTCAAGTTTGGATTTCGCCTTTCAAAGCCTCTCCGTTGCTACGAATCCGAAGAAATGTGATTCCCTCTTTAAGAGCTAGCTCCATTCCATCGTTTCTAACTTCATATCCGAACATGATCATCTCGCTGAGATCTAAAGCGGATACCCAGGCGATAGTCCTTAGGTTTTGCGCCTTATATAGCAATTATAGCATGCTAGTACATTCTGAGTTGATCAATCTTCGCAACTATTCCTTTTTTATATTCATCTCTTCTGAAATCCCTAATCCTTTATTTGCCTTACATTATTCAATCCTTTAAAACTGGGGAAGTTTAGGCAGTGTTTTAAGTTTATCAGCCGTACTCTACTTTCAACAAAATCCAACGAAAGTGAATGTACCTGACTCTTATCAGCCGACTGCATTATCCTCATTTTCTCATGAGCTAAACAGATATGGAAATCAAAATGGTAGAATTAAAGGCACTTATTTCAACTTACCTTTTTTATGTCCATTTCATTTGTAGTATCTTGATCTTCCGAGCACGTGAACAACTCACTATCATCATTTGATCTTCCAGCTAGTCGATAGTGTTTGTGATTGTCTGTCTTAACGTCTCCTCTTTGGAGTATTTTTTTTTACTTTCATGCACATAAGTAAGGCAGAGTATGGGATTGGAAGACGTAATTAGGCGTGAAGTGTTGCTTAAGGCTACGGTAGAGGGAAGTATGCTGGATGATTGGGGAAGGGAAATAATAGAATATGTATAATTTGTCGGTCGGCAGATGGAGACTTGGGTTTGAAAAAATCTAGAAGAGTTTTTCTTTCTCTTCCTTTGCCGCTAGACTACCTTAACACTAGAAGGACGGGATGGGTAATTTTGACCCATAACACGGGTTCAAAATCAAATTTAACCACTCATTTGTGAATATATTCTTTTTAAATTTTTTTAATATGTGCATTTTTCCTTATATTTAACTAATATGGAAAGAAAATATCATAACTGTAGTTGCTTATTTTTTTAATTGAGGTTATACTTAGAAGGACGGCTATGGGATATTTTGACCAATTACTTTTTTTGTTTTGGAGTCAAGTTTTCTCGCCACTTTTTTCTCCTATAGATGACTGATATTTATTGCATCAACTAAAAGATATCAGTGCACATTTTGATCAGTACTTGAAGCCTCGGTATTTCATTTGAATGCCATTCGTCGATAGCGGAGCACTCCTGGTAGTGGCTTACCAAAATTACTGATTTTTTAAAAATTTCAAATTGTCTTTGAAATTGACTTACAGTTGAAATCACCTGAGGAATAGGATTGAAAATATGTCACTTTCATTCTTCCATTGTTCATATTATTATCGTATTCATTATTAAAATATTTAGCGTAAAATATATAGTAAAATAAAGATACGCACGCTCACTCAGACCGTTTTTGTCGCAGAAGTGTCGGCACACTACTTCTGAAAGCCATGTAGAGGATGCGTCCTACACAAGTTGGAAAATCATTTCCGATTCCCCTGTTCTATAGCTTCAGGGAAATCACTCCGTGAGATGCAATAGAGAGGAGGAAAAAGTTTTGGCTCTTATGAGAGCAGAAAAGCCTTTTGCTTTTGTCCCTCTTAAGATTAGAGGGTACATTTGGAGTGGGTGGGTACGCCGGAAAACTCGCCAAACCTTCTTGATGCTTTCTTTCTGCCGTCGGCTCCTTTTACCGCAGGTGGCCGTAAACTAGATCCCTTCCGTAGTAGCTGGTGGCGGGCGTCATTCACGTATTCTTAGGGTCGGGAGGTTTTCCCGGAAAGGAAACGGGCTACCAGGCGGATAGCAGAAGTGACGAATAGCAAATAAAAAAAATAGAAGTGACGAATTGCAAAATAATTTGAAAGAAGTATATTCAAAGACTGGTTGAAGAAGTGGTGGGGATGCCAGTTGGAGCGAAACCCTCTTCTTCTCGGGAAACGTACGCTACTACCTCAAAGGGTCAGAAAATAAATCACTGTCAAATTTTGAAACATTGCACAAAGAAAACACAATGTTTTTACTCAATGCAAAAGATGGAAGTTTTTGTGGAAATTGCGCTGAAAAATAACTATTCGTGGAAGCTGTGCAAAAAAGTGATCTTACATCTTTTCAAATATATGCACCGGTATATACCTGTGTATGGATGTGATTTATGTATAGATATTTTTTTTATTTGAAAAAGGTTTTGCAAATTTATATTTATAAAAAAAAGGTATTTATCTAAATATTCAGCATATTTAATCAGGTGTCTTTATTTTCAAACTGTTATGCTTGAGAATAGCCTACGATGAGCACTGCTGAAGAGGATCAACTGAAGTAATTTTAATTATAAACAATTCATTAGTAAAAATCATTTTTATTGCCAAAAATGACTAGACATAGCCTTCCTAATGTGATTTATGGACAAAAATAAAGTACCGGGAGACAGTAGCTGAATATCTTTATGGGTCAGAATGACTCCTGCCCGTCCTTCTAGGTAGTGCGAAAATCCCGTCCTCCCAGGGTTAATTGTAGAAAGTATGCGCTGCTCCACCTTTAAGTAAGCGCGTTTTACATCTTACTTTGTGCTCCACAAGACATCCAAATTTTCCATTTTTTCTTTTTTCCCTTCCCGCACCTTGCATTTACCCCCTCTTATGTCACCACCCAATTTGGCACGACCTTTTCTCTCAGTACGCCCTCAAATCCATCTGTCTTGCCTTCTTTCTTGCCATATCTTTGACACCTATCTCTTTTCCTCCACATCCTTGTCTAGCGCTTCTTCATTTGTCTTCCTTGCTACTCATTCTAACCTCTCCATTCTACTCCAGACACATCTCAAAATCCTCCAGCCTAATAGCACCCGCTATCTAAAAATGACCCTCTCTGAAACCAGCTGAGAATTATTTCCGTTCATTTTTCATTCAAATGAGCAATAGGCTTAAGTGACTCTAAAATTTTGATCAACAGGATTTTAAGATCAAACATACTGTGAATACACAGTTTTTAAAATCAAAGCAATGGCTGCACGGGTAGGATCGGATGCCAAAGTATGAGCAGGTACACTGGGTATGCTGCCCTTTTAATAAATGTTTGAAAGATTGATCGCAGTGAGTTAGTTTTCATCATGTTTCCCTTTTCGCGCCGCTATTTCTGGAATGCGAATTCGCTCATACGCCATCATCATCCATCGCATTCCAACCGTAAATTCTCGTCAGGCAGTATCAAACCGCATACACACATGCGGGAATTTACTTTTTCTTTCTACGATTGGAAACATGCACGGTATTTCTCATGGATTTCTGTGTCGAGAATTCCTACGCTAGGGTTCATTCAGAAAATTGGAGAACAAGTCTTTCCCATTTGTGATGGGATCGATGGACCGTATAAATACATCCCGTTCGGCAATAGATCTTTCTAACTTTATACGGCTTTGTCTCTAGGAGTGACCTTTATAATGTTAACGTTTTTCATTTGGTTTAGCACTTTAGGCTCACACATAGCCTTCTTTGATGATGAAAAAGCCCTCTTTCTTATTTATTTGCATAAGTTGACACCAAAAATAAAACATAGGCGATTAAAAGCTAACGTTTGTCACTGAGTAATTATGCCATTAAAACCTTTGCATTAACATAACATCCTTTTTGCTCTAGAAAGAGAGAGTAATATTGTATATATAAAAGAATGTTTGTTTCTTTCATTCTTTATGCCCGCCAATACCATTCATCCGATCGCGATGAAACTTTGGTGAGATGTTGTTCGCGTACCCATGAATGTTTCTGAATTATAAAAATGGCTAATTTGGGGGTTGTTTTTACCCCAATATTGTTAGCATTTACTTCTTGACGCAGTTGTTTCTTTATATGCTTTTTTAAATTACTTGCACTCCAGATATTTGATGGAGATTTGTATCATAGAACGCATAAAAGAATGCAGTATTTAATTCTTTCATTCAATTTTCTTATATGCTTTGTTTTCGTCCAAGTACTGCGTTTTTTATTTCGAAATTCATCATTTTTTCTTCCTTTTCAACAGTACCAAATTTCCTTGGCAATCAGGCGTGGATACCCATTCAATAGCGATTTTATGAATGCCTATTCACTCCTGCAGTCTTTAAAGGCCAGGGTCAGTGACTAATTTGATATTTGTAGTCAAACGACTCGAGTTCCCCGTTCGCATTGCCTCCTCAATGACCATCAACAAGGCAAAAGGCCAATCGCTTCAAGTGTGTGGATTAAATTTGGAATCTGTGAATCGAAACTAATGAAAAATTTCCTCTTTCAATGTTTACCACCTTCCATTGCGTCATTCATTTAATAATAAAAAGGTTGAGGCGAAAAGCTAAACATGAAAAATCGACGACGGTTTTATTTTGCAATTTTTGTTCCAATTCATGGCTACTGTACCTGAGCGATCTATCAACTCAAGTTGCCTGAATTGTTGGAGGGATTTCATCTCTATAACTATCTATCTAGTGTGTAATTCCCTCTACGTATCTAATTTTGCTGTTGTTCTAATCTTAGTCTTTATGTTGAACACCATTTTACTTCACACATAGCAGAAGTTAATAGTGTATGTAATTATTTACATATGCCATACATAGTTTTTAAAAATATTTATAAAAAATATCACACATACCTTTTTATATAATAGAAATGTAAATCTGTCTTTTAGTTTTAATCAATATTATTACATCTGATTAAAATATATTCCTTCGTTTTATTCAATGCGATATCTTTTGTCATCCTCAGGTGGATGTAAATTCAAAAACACTAAACATTACATTACTTCGATTCTTCGCAAATGCACTAATATTAACCGCCGAAGTTTATTAGCTAAAATTATAAGAATATAATTTTTATTTCACAATTTTCGCACCCTAATATAGCTTCTATACTCTGTTACCCTAATTTAGAGATATTCCAACATGAGATCATTTCAGGGAATGAAGCAAGTTGTAATTAATTTAACGTAGCATCACGTAATCGTTTTCAAATAGCGAATACTTGGAATAGCATGGTAAAAATTCCGCAAAATCAATTTTCCCATGAACTAAATTCATATAAACCGTTCATTTTGAACGGAATAGATTATCTCAAACGATTTGAGGATTGGAAATGGAAAAAGGTAAGGAGAAAAGAAATGGAGGATATACGATGAAAGGCTTTGTTGCTTTGAATGGCTGGGTGAGAGAGGAGACAGCTGGAGGCAATAATAAAAGGGCAGAAGAGATGGATGGAGCAGGTGATAAGCTACAATGGGACGCTGGAGTATGTAAAAGAGGAGCGAATATAAAGGAAGCGAAAAACTGAACAAAAGATAACACACTTCATGAATAGAATGAAAAAAGGATGACTGGGATAGATTACCCTTTGAACTGCAAAATGTATTCGTGTGAAGAGATAGGGTCCTGCAGTTCTTCAAAACGTAAATAGAAGCAATTTTATGTTTAACTAAACCTACTCAAATTGGTGGACTAGTTTTCACTAAAATTAGATGCATGTTTGGCAAGATGTTGACTTGGAGTATGACGGAAGACCTAGATTAAGCCGATCGTTTCGTAAATGAAAACATTGTGTAAACTCAAAAGAAATTAACAAGCATTGGTACGCTTAGGACAACTCCCTTGCATCAAACCGGTGAGTCGAACATTAGTGGCTCAGTGAGGGATAATTTCTCTGTTTATCATATGGATAAAATAGACGTATACACATACTATGCATCTTCCAGTTTATTACCTTTACCTTAGGTGAGTTAAGAAATTAATTTGGTGGCTGAGATTTCTAGAGGCAAGGGACAATTCGTTAAAGCATATGAAGGAACTTGTTACACGATGATTGATTGTTGCTGGAGAGAAATAAAAGCAGTGGGTTTAGGGTTCAAGAACGGGGTGTGCAAGGAGGGCTGGGAAGCATTCAAATACATGTACATCTACAAAATACCCTGAAAGCCACCTCAAGGGCGTGTGCGGCAGGGGGATATGTATTTGAAGTACTAAAAGTATTTCGCATTTTGTATTTGTAATAAACTTATTAAAAGTATTTTTTATTTCAATGTCATACTTCAGGAATTTTCAGTATTTTAAATACCAAAATACTTCTGAGAAATGCCCACTAAAGAACAAATTCCACTTTGTGAATGTTGCTCCCAGAGCTGCTCAGTTGAGCCCAAGTGAATTAACATTTTTTTTTAATTGTGGCATATCGTCATTATAGTCCATTTGCAAAGCAAACAAACTTGTGATGCCAATGGGCTGAAGCGGCCTCCTCTATAGGGTTACAGTCTGCTGTGCTGGGCTGAACTCTAAAATAAAGAGCAGCACACCCTTCCAGAATTGAAGCAAGCATTTCCAACCAGGGCCCGTTTGCTGTCCCGCATTGCCCCCGTTGAGTTTATGCCTCAAGCCTATAGAATTGTGAATCAGCCAATAGAGTTTCTAATGTAAGCTCTGCGATAATCACTATGCAGAATCGCCTGCGTCACTGAATACTAAAGGGGAACTTTCCGAATCCCTTTTAGGTGCACGAGAAAAATTCAAGCAACTGTAAACAAAAGGCATCCGTAGTTTTCATAATTTGTCTACATTTATTCATTATGGCTATTAGCTCACAACGGTATGACTGCCTCTCCCAGCACAACACTTAAAATCGTCGTTTCTTGAGAAATCGCACTCTTCATAAAGCAGGTGAAACTAAGAATAACGGCGTACTGTACATTAACTACAAACTCTAGGATTTATTTTCACCTCATAGTTTTCTGAAATGTAATTTCTGTAAACTGCTAATAATTTGTTGTTGGATGTGCTTTTAGCGTATTGTATATAGATGCATGGTTTTCATTCTGTTCACATTTGCCCAATTTTTAAATCTTATAAAACGTTTATTTATTCATTGCATTGTCCTACTCTGTGATGCATACGAAAGGGTGTCATGACGCGAAGTGGGTTATAAAATCAATTTAGAGTGGGGAGAGGAGATAAAAAATGTTTCAAAAGTGGAGGAGGATATGTCGTTGAGCCAAAGGGAGAGTGCATCGTTGACCCTACTCATGTTTGTGATAACGCTAGTGACCAAATATATTCTATTGATATTAGCCATTTCAAAGCAATGAATTTTTTTAAATGGAAATATATACAAAGTCTGATTCACCTTCTAAAATGCATGGAGCATAATTATACGAGTTTCAAGTTTAGGCGCATGCCCAGGCAGCCATTTACAGTGATCGCACATGGGAAAGCGAGAAAATCATGACAGGATTGAATTGATGAATGTATTTTGAAAAATAAAGTGCAAATTATATTACTCATTATTTGTTAGGAGAAAAGGTACTGGTAATCTCCCGATGAGGTCAGAGGAGGAGGAGCTAGGGGAAGTAATATCTTGGTCTTAAGTGGCACAGATTGGGATTGAGAGGGTTTTTGACAAGAAATTAAGTTATGTGTGGTTTTTGAACTTCGGGAGAATCTTAAAATTTGGTAAAAGAGACTACGAGAATTAATATTTTTATTGTTGAGTTACTGCTGATATGTTGAAGGTCAGACTTTTTCAGTTGAAATTTATTAATATCTGCCTAAATTTAATGAGTAAGCTTCCATCAAGCCTTTTCTTTCGGACTTAACTTTTTCATTTGTCACTAGTATGGTTTCAAACTCGGTTCAAAAGGTCTTCATCGTCATGTTCTCGCAGTAGTTCCTATGTAGTTAATACAGGATGTTCTACCCTAGTAGAAGGATTCCATTTCCATATTGAATCATGTAAATTATATCCACTAGCTGCTTATTTAAAACTTTATGTTTAAGATAGAGATGTCTCTGTAAACCTTTAAATAATTTAACTCATAACCCCTTTTTTACAGTAAATACATCTTTTAACGCTCGCATTTCCATTGTTTTCTCTGTAATCTCTTCAAGATTTTTATTTTTACTAAAGTTTTTTTTAGTAATGAGTATTTTACAATGTACGTATCTCCATTTAGTGTCTGAAATACACCTTACAAAATCGTTTTCTATTTAAAATACTATTTCGCAGTATTTTGTATTCTAAATACAATTTTTAAAGTATTTTTCTCAGCCCTGGGTATAAGGTATGAGGAACTCTGAGGAACTATCAATCAATTTGAAGAATACGTAATGATGATATTTCCATACAGTTTGCTCCCAAATGCCCTAAATTATTATATACGATAAAGCACACTCCTTGTTGGCTACCGAAGCTGTATATGTTCTTTTTATAAATTTCATCATTTGTGACAGGTTGGATTATTATCTCTGCTCCAATTTCATTCTGTAGCTTTGATTTGCAACATGCAACGGTTGCCTTGATGAATTCACGCAGAATCAATTTTATTTTTGGATTGGACCCTTTTTGGCCCACCAAAAATGTTAATACCCTCTAGAGTATTAAATTGCTAAATAACGCTTGCAATAAGCAGTTAGTAAGCTAGTAGGGTCAACTTTTTTGCTAGACGCAGAGTGGCCTTTCGAAAAAGCTCAGCGGAGATTTTGCGGCTTCCGGCTAAACTTCATAAAAGTTACACCGGCAAGTTGAAAACTCCCTTTTTGAACTCCGCATTATTAATTCACTAACGCCTCGATCGATTTGGTTCCTCTTTGCGCAAGAGGTATTAACATTGTTGTGATAAAGATGTCTCTGTTCGGACGTCAGGGAAACTAAAACGGCCGCATCGTAAATTTAAGTGAAGTACTGACGAAAAATCTTCGGATATTTTTCTTTCATTTACAAGGAAGTAAATTGACTTCCTATGTTTCCATCCCTTCGGTTTTCCCCAACATTTTCCACTCCAAGATTTGCAGGTGATTGAGGCCGATAGGCTGGAAGAGGAAATCGCCAGATGCGTGAAGGAACAAAAAATGGAAAGATATGAAAACTGCAGGAGAGGGGATGCTTATTCAACCGGAAATGCGTGGTGAAGGAGGAGGTGGAGTGGAAAAGACAAGTGAGAGCAGAAATAGTGGAAGGGTGAAGAGGAAAATGATTCAATACTAGATGGGTGCGTTCCCTTTAAATTAAAGGATATAATTGCTTATAATTTATTTAATCGTAAAAAAACAGGCGATCGGCATTAAGTTTATTCCGCCAAATAATTCACGGAAATTCCTGTTTATTTTATTTCCACTGTAAAAAGTATTCTTGAACATTTTATTCGCAAAATTATCTTATTTTTCAATATTAAATCCTTTTTCCAGTCTTCGTAACTTCTGCCTCTCAGATTACTGTCCAGATATCTATTTTCTCTTACGCTTACCCATATTCCTCCCTTCCATCACCCTCTTTCAACATGTCGCTACTCCTGAATGCGTCCGATTAATTTGCCTTATTCTGCATTCTCCTATCATGTTCCTTCGCTCCCCATACCACATAGGACTCTCCTTAAATGTTTTCCAAATCTACCCATCTTTCTGTTTTCATCCATTCATCCTCCCATAAGCTTCCTATCTACGCCTATCATCCTCCCGTATCGAACCTAGGAACCATATAAGGATATAAACTACTCCATAACTAATGCTTTCTCTTCTATTTTACTTCACTTTTACTAATCGACTAGTACGAAGACCTTAGAACACAGGTCTGGTCACTCGGCCACAGAAACGGTCTCCTTAGTCACGCTTTATTTTCTCGGTTGCTCGTTAGTGGCACTAGTTCTTTAAGCCTCAGGCAAACATTTGCACTAGGACAGCTTGGTTCATGCTTGCTGGTGCCATACAATGTTTTTCTTGCAATAATTTCCTCCGAGGACTGAGAGAGTCATTAAAGTGAGAATTCAGAGGCTTCCAAAAGTGAAGAATTTAAAAAGTGCTTTTAATAAACAATTAATTTGTAAAATGTTGCCGGTCTCGTTGGCGGCGTTCCATCGGTAACGTCCTCGCCTGCTAACCCGAAGGTTTTGGGTTCGAGTTCAGTCTGGGGAGGATTTTTCACCTCCCAGGGAATGGATGTCTGTCCATTGTTGTTAAGTTACAACGCTTAACGTAAAAGACCTTTGAGGCTGTTTTCAGGATGTCAATAAATAAAAAAAATGTATAATAAATAACTAAAAGAATAGTCTCATTAATGGCAGAGCATATTACTGGGGCATCTGACGTGCTATTTTTGGCACATTCAATGTTTTCGATTTGCAATGGTAGTTGATTTTTCGGTTTCAGACCATGCACTTTAAGGATTGCATTAGCATGGTTTCAAGAATCTGTTTTTAACTTTTTCGTATGAAATTTCAAACTCAACACCCAACGTGTCAATTTGGGTACAACGGGCGTTATGAACTCCATGGCATAAAATGCAAACATAACTCTCATTAATCCTTTCCTATAACTTCCTGCTGTAGTGTGAGAAAGATGTTTAAAGTCACGACGTTTACCCCTATGGTGCTCTCCTTTGGATCCATAAGTGTCTTCGGTGTCAGAGCAGTGTCATTCGTGTGCAATTTTACGGCTGACCACACCGATCGGCCCAAAATAAATAGCAGCAGCGATGTAGGTGCTCTCAAAAAAAGTCTGATACTTCTTAAATGAAATTCCTCAGCAAGCCGGATGATGAGTTAGGTATATGTGACATCATAAATTTGTCTATTGTGGGAGAAAGTGCAACCGCATTGTCTACTCAACGACCATTCCTTTCTGCTATTACATTGAGGGTATTCGTACTAAATTCAATCAACGTACTAAATTCAATCTAAGTTCAAATCTAGCGTAAATATTGTTTCGAATTTTGGTTACGTTTTGAAAAAAATTAATCATCTGCTTTGGACGGTAAAAGTCCCTCTGTTTCAACCTTTTTGGCATCAGATAACATTTTATTCCCGATCTCTTCTTTTACTTTTGTGTCCAAGAAAGTGTATTATTTGTAAAGTTTATAATTCCGGTAGCATCAAGGAGGATCAGAAAAGAAACTTATTTGGCGGCATGGAGGGGAAACTGGAAATGACTGTGGCGTGGACATTGATAGGAGGAAAAATTATGAAACTGGAAATGGGTGCAAATGAGCGATTTTGGTAGACTGCGGTCGCGGTTTTTGACCTTGAAGAGGGGAAGGGGAAATGCTGAGAGCTATGAATTTTCGGCTGGTTGGTAACACGTTTTCCCCTTCCTATTTTAATAAAATATACCCTCGTATAAATCCCCTCTATCACTATTGTAATTGTTATCAACGGTAAAATAAACTATGAGGCTTTGAAATCTAGGAAGTTTGGAAAATTGTAATGGGCATTCTGTGTTATTTCTTATCTGGGACTTAAATTTTCAACTTTCACAGTCATTTACGACATAAACGCACATTTTAGCCAATAATTTGGTGGGGTCTAATATTAATCACTATAAAATGTAAATCCTTTTAGTTTTGTTATTATGTATATAACTTATTGAACAATCAAGGGAATACATGGGCGTAGTTAAAATAGGATTTTATTCTTTCCCTGAGAATGATGCTTGCAAAATGTTCTCGTGAATTCTGCCGGGTTAAATTGATAAATATTATCGACGTTTCAACGGACGACTCGTCCATCGTCATCAGGGTGAGTACTTGTCGTTGAGTATAAACAACGTTAGCCTTATTCCGGTACAAAAATCAGGTGACTCTTGATTGGCCGGAAGGATCTTCAAAATTTTGCAATAGAAAGGAGTTGTTCTATCGTTCTTAATTTTCTTTAAAATCGGATTCCACGTTTTACTTAGGGGTTGTGCATTAACTACGTTAACCGTTTTCGGTGATTTTTCCCCCCCTCCTCCCCCTTCATTGACAACCGTTGTATTTTTTTCCAACCCCCCCGATATGTTGTCTCGAAATATGAAACTTTCAATTCAAAAATATTTTCTAAATTATTGAGTGAGTCTATTTTTAGGGATAGGTTGAAATAGAGAAATAAAGTAGTTGAACTAGATCAGCGGTTCCCAAACTTTTTCTTTCCGCGACCCATTTTAGCCCATACGTTTTAGCCGCGACCCCCTAAAAATAACAAACAATGTGTACATTCAAATTATATTGTTTTTAAAGTAATTACAATCCTCATCTCGCGACCCCTTTCCGAACGGCTCGCGACCCCCCTGGGGGTCGCGACCCCCAGTTTGGGAACCGCTGAACTAGATATAATGGAACTATCTAATCTCAATTGGAACAAGTAATATTCATTTTCAAAAACTAAAAATCAACCATGAATCACGGCGCAAGGTGCTGTGCTCATCTACTTTGTTCTCTCCCCTTCCCACATTTCTGACTGCTGCCTTGAAAAGTGTTGTCACGAGGTCGCTATTTAACCCGCGAAGGTTAAAATGTATGCAATGTGGTGGTATGGAGATTTGCAACATTGTAGAGGCTATGGTTCAGTTACACTGAGTTAAAGTAGAAGCTTGGGGTGTAAGAAACGCCCTTCTTCTTAAAGGGCGTTTAAATGTTAAACTCTGTAGTATTGTCGACGCGATGTAGACGAGTAAGAAACGTAAACAGGCGCATTGTAACAGCTACATTACTTTGAGTGAACTCCCCTTCCCTCCCCCTCTTTACCCACCGAAGGTTGTTAGGTAACCCCCTCCCCCCTAAGTTGGTGACGTAGTTTATGCACTACCCCTTATGTTAAAATCCGTGTCTCGATTGAAATTGTTCTTTTTTAGTTGTATCTCAACGGCTTACTTAGCAAGACTATCCTAGTAGTTGTTAGAACGGCACATTAGTTTGGCGCTATACCATTTTATCTTGTGGCCCAGAATAATACTGTGTTTAGCTACAGCAGACTTGTCTGGTTGTCCAGGTCTAAGAATGCCTCCGGTGTTCCTTAAGCGTGGTGGCAATCGTTCTACCAGTCTCGCCCATGTAGACTTGACCACATTCAAATGGAATTTGATAGACACCAAGGGTCATTATAGGTCTATGGGGTCCTTTATATTTAACGAGTTGGTCTCTAAGTTTGAAAATTGGTTTATGGATGTATTGGTATTTCCTAATAAGGCTAATCATTTAGCTCCACCCAAGAGACCTGTTTACACTATTACAATTGAGGAAACTCACTTGGTTTAAACCGTGTGTTAAGGGCTATCCTTAAGCTTTAGTGGAAATTTTATCACCTTTTTCACTACTCTGAATCCATTTTTAGCGTTTAACTGTTTAAGTATCCTAATTATCATCCGTGATAACTTCGTGACGCATGGGATGGTAGCATACTCTATAAGCTCCCTCAGCTTGGACTTTACTTAAGTTTTTTTCTTATCCATTTCTCCAATTGACGTTTCTTCAATTCTTCCGCTTTAAAAATAATATCGTATACACGAAGATTAAATACCCTTGATGAGGCATTCACGTCTTGAAGGACTCCTCGGTTAATGCAAATTTCGATTAATTCGTCTTAACCGTCAGCAATGAATGATATTGGTGAGCGTAGAGTATTTATCTCTATAAAATGACTGAATAAGATATTTCTTCTTCCTCACTTTTAGCCATAAATTGGTTTGGGATTTAAGGGTTTTTTCATCGGATTTATCGGCTAGATACGTTTTCTAATTATTTTATCTCCACATGGGCTCTTATTTAACGCAAATATATCGTCGGAACGCCCTCCTTCCTGGAAACTAGATTTTCCTCTTAATGAGATTTCATTTAGGTCCACCCTTTCTTTATGGGATGCCGTAAATATGTTTTATTATGCAGCACTTATTTGTCTTAAAACCCCTCTCGCTCTAAAATTCACTTTGTTCTCTGGCTTCAAACTGATGAATGACCTCCGTTACCCTGCACTCATTTGGTATGCCATATATACTTGTGCTCAATGTTTGAAGAACAATTATAACACAATTTAGAATATTCAAAACCTAACTAATAGATTAATATACGCCGTTACAACAGCAAAATTTTGCAAACTAACTGGCCAGCAAGGCATTGAGTAATTCACGTAATGAATAATAAACACATGACTAAAACCGATAGTGTGTTAATTTTTCAAATCGCTGCGCATAAACATCATTCATTATCTTGCTGAAAAAATATAAATAACATAAGCATTATATCTGGAGGTAGAATTTGCTTAGAATAAGGAATAAAACTAACCGAGCCTTTGTCTATCAGATTGACGATTTTAACGATTTGGTTACAGATGGATTTTGACTCTCTGAAGCGTTAACCCAACATACTCATTTCTTTTTATTTAGAAATATCAGAGATTAAACGAGTCAGAATACATAATGAATGATAAACGTTAATAATCGCGCATGAAACTGGTGATTAATCTCGCAAAACAACGGATGCTCGTATGAATGTGAATGAACACGTAGTCTCCACCTTTGAATGAATCTCTAGTGGAGTCCTTCTAGCACCTTTTAGCGAACTTCTGTTTTACCAACCATAGCATTTAAAAGTTATCTATACCAGATTATACCTTTTGTCTTTCACGTTAAGACTCTCACACTTGTTTTTCCTCGTCAGAATTCGTTATTGAATAGCCCGAGATATTCCTTCTCATCACTCAGGAGAACAAAGATCTAAACAATAGCACATCTAGGCTTATTCATGCCAGTGATTACGTGTTAAAAAATGATAAGAGACACCCACAGTATGTTGGGGAGAAACGAGACCAGCGGATATGAATGGTTAGAAATCGCACACAATGAATTACCACTAGGGATGGCATCTCATTCCTCAGACTGCTGAAAATTGTATGCATACGCAAAACCTCAACATTCAGTCGTTAAACAAAGTTACCTAGGGTATACCTTATGTGCTTCCGACTCACGCCCGCAGGCATGTTTTCCCGTGTCCTTAATTCGCATCTGGAAGGCTCGAGACAAATAATTACCCCGCCAGCCAGCGCGGCGGAACATATAGCGAAACAAAAGCGCGTCGTGGCTCCTTTTGAATGTAGCGAGAGCTGGGGAGGTACAGGGAAGCTCTCGTAAAGTTCGCTCCTTACAACGGTGTAGCCGGGAGTGGGCTGATTATTATAGGGTGCTCCCTTACCCCAGGCCTCCATCCTCACACATCACCGGTTTCTCCATCGCCCTGCCCCTTCTCCTAAGGCGCGAGGGAAAGTTGTGGGGGGCGGAGATTGCAGTCACGAACCGGTGTTCCCTCTCCGCGGCCAGAGCAAAGGGGAAGGATGCGCAAAGTTGCGAGGATGCGGAAAGGAAAGAGGTCGGATCGTCCGATGAGTGAGAAAGGGAGAATCCATTTGTATCCCTTTCTTCTTAAAAAAGGAAATGGGGAACAGCCGTGCTGCGAGGTACGCTCGGCGAAGAAGCAAGGAAGACATGATCGCTCATTTCTTTTTAGGTTTTCCGGATAGTGGGAGAAAGTGACCAGTGCTATCAGTAAGGTCAAGGCTTCATTCACATGGGTAAAAGATGATAACGTTTATGGTATGAATTTTGGAACCTTCACCAAAAGTAGAAAGTAGAAGATAAATGAGCAATATATTATCTATGAAAGGACACATTTCAATATACTTTTGGTCGATTTGCAAGGATAATTTGATTTGCCACACAAGGAAATGGTTTTTTCTCATATTTTCGGTAAATTGAAAATAATCTTCATTGTGAGGATCATTTTCTCACGCTCTTGCTATAACTGATTTCAACCATCAAACAAGGAAATGTTTTCGAAAAACTCTGGCTTCCGACTCCAAGCAATTAAAGAAAGGCCTATTCCTTGCATTAGGCTATTGATATGCCTCAATCAGTTTTGCCAGATCGCACCTTTTTTTTCATGGTGGTTTCTTATGCATACTTTTTCGAACCTTTATTATAAAATATACTTTGCTTTTTGTCTCAGTAGAGGAGTGAGTCATTTAATGTAATCAATACACCAAACGCAATGTATTATACACAAGGAAACTAGCCATCATGTACAAAATTTGTAACTGCTTTAATCATAACCAAGAGAAACCATTTTGTTTACTATGTAGATATTTGGCTATAAAAGAAAATTTTGTTTAACTTAAAATTAGAGTCCGTAAAGCATTAAACTAACCACAACGAAGCCAATGGTTGTCACTAATAAGACGATGTAAGTATAAAGATATACGGCCAGGGGTAATATTTTCAGCATCATATATGCACCCCCATTTCTGTCAATGCATCTGCTTTTATTAATTTTTAGATGCAGCGCACCAACTACAAAACGTTTTGATGGATACTCAAGTCCTGCTATATTCTCTTTACCTCCTTTTAATAAAAGCCGCTATTTCTTCATTTAATTCGATTTTTCATGGTAAGTATATTTATAGCATCATTACACCCGTTCGAATTATATTTGAGTTCTTAATTTTTTATCCAACTTTCCAAATTTCGCCTAGTTCTTTACGATCCCATGTGATATTCATGGAACCAATTACATGGTTCAACAACGATTTGCAAAATATACACTAGTTGAGTTCAATTTTTTCTTCCTGCCACAATTTTCATACGATAAGAAAACAAATGAAACTAATTGATTTTGAATAGTTCACGCAACATATTCAGAGGTTTGATCTGCAGCTCAAATAAAGTTAGAAGTCATCATAAATCTTACAAGTTTGCTTTTATTTCAGAAAGTATTTCATTTATTAACTAATAGCAATAAAAGATTCTTTGTTTGAGAAGCCTGAGCCAATCAAGTATAATAACGATTAATTTACCAGCGTGCATGTATCCAAGCATACACCATCACGCTGATCCCTTTTGCAGTCTGAAATGTAATATCCTCGTCCAGCGAAATCTCATTTCCCCCCGTATCCCTTGCCAAAATGCTTAATATACTGAGTTGATTGAATCCAGAGTTATCAAGGCTGATGAATATCTGTGATGTTTACCCATGGAAAGAGAGATGCATATATAGTGATGGGGGTGGCATATTAGACAGCTTCGCAATGCGCGATAAGTTTCGAAGGAATCCTCAAAATATAAGGGGGTTCTTAGAATAAGAGATAATCCGAATAATTTAAGGAAAATATCATTGGGATGACCAATAAATCATGCAATGTAGATTTTACATTAACGTAATCATCCAAGTGAAGATATGTGAACTGGAATATTATATATTATAATGGTATGTGTATTATAGCAGCTAAGGAGAAGCTGCAGGTTTGAATGACACACAATGAGTCGCTAGGTACCTACCGTTCTGTTGTAATTTTAAGCAATGTAAAATTTATACCTATTCCGAATAAGTTATGGCACATGAGAGCTACCAAGGGCAGTTCTAACTGAGTGTGCCTCGGACGGGAAATAATCACCATGGGTATTCAGTCAATTGGTGAAACCATGGGCCGTCCTCCGAGTGGTAAGCCCTTCTCAGGATATAAAGGATTTAAGGTTTTCCCGGCGAATTATATGAGTGAAAGTTTCTCGGGTTTCACACCGGGTAAGATTATTTAAATGGATCAACGTTTCGATGGTTGACTCAGCCATCGTCATCAGGATAATGAGTCGAGCGAGGATGCTGGCGGTTATACATAGCCACAGATGCCCCATTGTTATGGAAGCTGTTACGCGTTCTTTGAATTTCTTCAATTACTGGGCGCCAAGTCCTACTTAAGTTGAAGCCATTTACTCTATTGATATTATTTTGCTCCATCTGTATCAATATCGCTTCTTTTGTTATTCTTTGCCAATATTTGGACGCCCGGGAATGTAGTGTGGAATTTGGGAAATCGACACGATGTCCATGGTCAAGGCTATGCTCTGCTAATGCAGATTTTTCCGGTTGAAAAAGCCTTATACTTCTTTCATGCTCTTTGATTCTTTTTTCGATGGTCCTTCCTGTCTCGCCAATATACGCCCTCCCACACTCGCATGATATGAAGTACACCCCTGTTGTTTTCAGGCCGAGGTTGTCCTTACAGGTGACCAGGAAATTTTTGATTTTAGCAGGCGGTATATGTATCGTTTCCACTCTGTGTCGTTTTAATATCCTCGATATCTTGTTAGATATAGATGATATATAAGGAAGGCAAGCCTTAGCGATGGGTTTTTCTTGGTGGCGATGGCTGAGTCAACCATTGAAACGTTGATCCATTTAAATTATCTTACCCGGTGTGAAACCCGAGAAACTTTCACTCCTTCTCAGGGTGTTTCACAATCTTTCCTTCACAAAACCATTAACTTTTTCTGAACTGAGCCCCGCTAAAGTCCCGAACTTCTTTCTGCCCTTTTTCTCCATTCAAGCTATCTGAAATGACAACACTTATCGCTTCCTGCATGGTAATCGCTTCTTCTCGGCTATCATCAATTTGTTGCTGCTTATCACGTCCCCCTTACCAGAGTTTGTTCCGCTCTGTTTCGTTTCTGCAACTTTCAAATGCGACAACATGTGGCGCTACGATAAATATTTAAATTCCAGCTCTTTCTCATTATTTCCTTCCTATACGAGAAAAGGTCTTTGGGATAAGCAATTCTTCACTAAATATCGTATGTTCCCAAACCTTGTCACCCTTAATTCTCCCAAGATATTTGACCAATTCCTAATGTCATCCTATTTAATGCATACGTTTTCACTTCGTCTTCTGGAACCTTTGTCATGTACTATATTGCTCCAGAAACCTTGGAATTCACACTCCTTTAATCCTCTACTGCCTAAATATTTAGCCTACTAAATACTAAACTAAACTAAATGTAAACTAATCTGTACTAAAGCATGCAGCGGAGAAGGAATAAACTGTTCCCGTGTTTCAGGCGTTATGAATGGTGGTCCCTGGGAGGGACCAGTGCCCTTTAAAGGGTTTGCTAATTTTGTAAGGGAAACATCTGCAAGAACTACCCGGGGCTGGGAAAATCATCGGCAGGTCCATCCATGGTCCATTATTTACTTAGCAGGATTCTTGTCAATGATGTTTATGTACGGGAGTTTTCTGAATATTGTGGCAGCGATAGTTATTGAAGCCCACTAGACTACCATTGACCAGTGGACATTGTTCACTAATTTCACCATGTTTAAAATAGAAAATGGCAAAGGGTTCATTATTGGAAGCCAAAGAACTCATACCTAACCCATTAACTGGGTCTTCTCGGCATCACACTATAGTTTACTCCATCTCTAAAAAACGTGTCATCTCGTAGCAGAAAACGGCACCAGTAAACTTATTGTCCATCACTAGCTAGCACCAGCACCAGCTAGCTGTAATTTTAAGCAAACCAAGTACCTCAACAATGGCGGTTCGTCGCAATGCATTTTAGATTTCCTATTTCCCTTGAGCTCTCTATTTTTCTTTGATGTTGAATTCTACAGCGTAATTGCTTTTAAAACCCGTATTATAATGATAGAAACAAAATGGAAGTCCTCTTTGGTAACACCAATAAAAAAGGTCAAAAATCCTTCAAACCCATCTCATTACAGACCAATCTCTATACTGTGCACCATCTCCAAAGCTCTAGAACGTATCGTCCATTCGCAAGTAGTTGAATTTCTTTCCCAGGAAAACAGTTTTGACCCATTTCAATCGGGATTTCGTAATAACTTCTCCACTCAGTCTGCTTTAATAAATATAACGGACGACTTACGTCATGCCATAGACAAAAAAATGGTGACAGTGCTGGTATTATTTGATTTTAGTAAGGCTTTCGATCGAGTAAACCAAACTATACTACTTGAGAAACTGAAAAAACTTAACTTCTCGTGCTCCGTGCTAAATTGGTTCTACTCTTACTTAGTTGGCCGTTATTAAGCAGTGAGAGATAGTCAAGGTAATCTCTCAACTTGGGCAGCAGTCACCACTGGTGTACCCCAAGGGTCTGTCCTTGGCCCCCTATTATTATCTCTGTACATACTCGACCTTCCTAAATGTCTTAAGCACACCAGTTACATGCTCTATGCCGACGACCTCCAAATTTATCGCAGCTGTTAGCCATATGAAATTGACGAGGCTGTATCAAAAATTAATGAAGACATTTATAGAATAACCGAGTGGGCCACGCGTCACGACTTCATCCTAAACTCAAGTAAAACTAAGGCTACTATTATCGGTAGTTCCAGGATGCTACGTAACATTAGCCACATTACGACTACCAGTATCGTGGTTAATGGTATCCCTATTCCATACTCCAGTAATGTACATAACCTAGGGATTACGTTGACTGCTAACTTATCATGGGATTGTCATGTAAATAATATTTCTAACAAAATTCATTCTATACTTTACCAGTTAAAAGTTCACAGAAACTTACTTCCTTTTAATACTAGAAAAACACTTATATCGTCGCTTATTTTCTCTGTAATAGATTATTGCTGTCTTGTTTATTACGACCTCAACGAAGAAAATAACCTCAAACTTCACCGGGCCTCAAACTCCTGCCTTAGGTTCATTTTTGACCTTCGCAGGGACGTCCACATCACCCCCTATTATAAACAACTAAGATGGCTCAACGTCAAATCCCGTAGAGAATACCTTCTGGGATCCTTTTTGTTTGTTCTATTTAAAAACAAATCACCCAAGTATCTTCATGATTTGTTCATAAGTTGTCCCTCTGTCTCCACAATGTCCACTAGGTCTGATCCTAATCAATTGTATTTTTCAGAGCATCGCACCACAGTATATAATAAATCATTTCTTGTAACAGCTTGTCACATATGGAATAAGATGCCAACTGATATTAAAAATATCAGATCTGTTAAAACATTCAAAATGAAATACCATGATTATTTACTTTCCCGGGTATAACATAAGTTACTCTTATTATTATTTTTTTCTTCAAATTTGTGTTCAAGTTATTATGGTTCCTTATTCATTGCATCATTTTTCTATTGTTAGTTATTAATACTTGAGTTTTTTGTGTTAATTTACATTTATAAAATGATGAAAAGTTTGTCCTTTTGTACTTGTAAAAGATTGTGCCTGCAAAGTGTTTTATTATTATCTTTGTTCTTTTGGATTTTTTGTCCTGAACAATAAATATTTTTCTTACTTACTCTTTCTTACTCTTACTACTTCATTGGGAACTTCTCGGTGTCATTATTAACATTCTTATATTTCCCGTCCATTATTTATGATTCTTCTCTTTCACATATTCCTCCATAAGTGCTTAAAAGAGGGTGTTTCTTCTCACAAGGAATACATTTATTCTACTTCACAGAATTTTGATAAAAAATTGTCTCCCCCTTCACTTCGTAAGACTTCTTAATAGGCGAGTGTATTCCCAATTGAGTTCTGACCGTTTTTCGATTTTGTCACATTTCCTTGTTTTTTTCAACTTTATTTTTTCTGCAGGGAAATTTTAAAAAAGGAAGCCAATCTGCAAAATCATGTTCTGTTCTTCGAGGAAAATCCACTTACAAAATAACTAAGGGTGGGTAAGGACAGTAACGTCAAGGTTCTATCTTAGACTCAAGGTCCTCTTTTTTCACTCCTGGTTGGTAGCTATTTACAGTTCCTGCTCTACCTCTCACAAAAAACGCACATTCATGGTATTCGCAAATTGAAATAAAATACTTGAACTTTTCTAAAATAAAGTACATTTTTTTATTTTAATATTTTTACCGTAGAAAGTTACAAGTATTTTTTACAACGATGAAAACTAGCTGCAAGAATTTCTATGAAGTGAAACTTTAAAAAAGTAAAGTACACACAAACGTACTTTTTGGAGAGGGGACCTTTGTTTCCTGCTAGGCACATATACTTAACGGTTGAAGTATCTTACCAATTCACGGACACGTGTTTCCACTGCAATGCTGTCATCTTCTGTTTCTTCTTTTCCTGCTGCCATCCAAGCTTCATTGCCTAAAAATAGCCGTATTTACTCATGTTCTTTAATAGAGAATTTATTTTTCAAGCTAAAACTGCTATTATTTTTTCCTGGTACAGTGCCTTCTTTGCCAGCCCTGCTCACTTATCTTTTTCACTCCATTCATCCCTGATGGTCATTATTCTACTTCTCAGACAGCTGAACTCTCTCGTCACATTCTTTCCCTGTAAGACACGGTGACTTTGTATTCTCTATTTTGCTCATAAAATCACCATATTAGCATTCTTTTCATTTATCTTTGTATTTTTTTTCAAGGAGAGCAGCACATTCACAAGAAAACTTTTTCGTCCTGCACAAAATGGCTACGCTATCAACAGAGCGTTTCTATGTTTATTGTTTCTTAAATACTGTTATTCCATTTTTTTTGTTTCATAGATTAGCTTTTTCTACACAAACTGTTATTAGCATACTCTGGTGGGTTTCCTTCACTCCGTTTTGCTTTCTCCGCATTGCAGCCATATCTAATCACTGCCTGTTGTTATTCATATGATTTCCATGTCATATTTTGCCAAAACACTCATATTCTCTTCAGTACAGTCCTTTTTCAATCCGCTTCATGAAATACTCCAGTAAAAATCTAGTTAATGTATGTGAGGTGGTCTTTTTGTATCCTCTTCCTTTTGATAAATCTCAGAGACAAAATAGTCATTCTCTTAAATATTCAAAATGATTTTGAATGTTTCACCACCCACTGTGTGTTTAAGTAGCAAGTTACATTTGATACTAAATCCCCAAAACCTTCAAGCTGTCGACTGTTTTTGTACGAACATTGATAGTAAACGCCTTCTATTTTCCCTTGGAAGTTGCACAAATGACCTGGTTTCGTTGGTATCGAGAGGCAAGGGACTCGTGAATTTTGCGACATACGGGAAGATGTAGGGTAAACGGGAAAGCATTTGGTCACTACAATAGTATCTCTGGTCTATGCGTACACGCTTCAAGAATCGTTTATCTCTGCTTTAAAAATGACCATGCTGAAAAATCACTCGTATGAAGCTTATTTTTTTAACCGGTCATAAAATGAATATATGCATAACTAAATTAAGTAAATCATGTCTGCAGCAACACACATGTCACAGCTGAAAGCTTTTTAAAGCTAAAGGAGTATGCTCTTTCAAATGTGACATTGGTCCCACACTCAATTCACGTTTATAGTCGTTGGTTCTCAACCATCCTTTACTTGTCTCTAATCTCCCCGTCCTCTTTATAAGAACTTTCGAGGGTATCTTAAAATATCAAACCTAACTAACGACACAAATACCAGTGCTAACCATCTCTTAGCCACACTGATGGCGACGTCCTCAGCAGTCGAAACACACCTGTTCACCCATACTGAGGACAATGCTAAAATATTCGCTGAGCTTGCCCTCATTTTGTAAACGAAATCCTGAGTGCTCCTCAAATTTCAGCTCAAGACCTGCAAATTTTCTACGGACAACTAGGTCGGATGCCAGGACTTAATTTGGTCTGTGAATGTACAATTGGTTTTGTACTATCTTTACCATGGTATCATTTTTTTATAGCAATTTTTTGGCAACAATCTTTGGCCGAAAAACTATTATTTTAAAACTTATTTTGCATACACCAATATGTACTCGGATTAAAAATGTCCATTCTAGTGTTGGACAAGCAAATGAAAGTATATGCGCCTCAGAGGATTTGAATTTCTTTTGTATCTTTTGTTATCTACGCCTACTATTTATTTATCTGTCCATGTTGTTGCATTAACTATTTTTTTAAAGACGCATATTTCCGATCAGGCCTGCTTGCCGACAAAATGTTTGATAAATTTTCTGTAACATTGGCCTACTGATAACCTATTATCGAGTAGATAAGTTGTAAGAACCTTGAATTAATATATACAAATATTTATGCGTTACATACACCAATATATACACGGATTAAAAATATCCATTCTAGTGTTGGACAAGCAAATGAAAGTATATGCGCCTCAGAGGATTTGAATTTCTTTTGTATATTTTGCTATCTACGCCTACTGTTTCTCCGTCCATGTTGTTGCATTACCTAATTTGTTTTATGACGCATATTTTTCTTAAAATTCGAAACAATTACCATCGAGTTGGGTAAATTTTTCCGTTAGCTTTGTCTTTCCTGTTTCTCCATTTTTACAAAATTTCTGCTGGAACCCACGAAGTGTGAGTCAAAATAGTATTTGAACTGTCACATTCTGAGATAAATATTTGACAAAATAATTTTTAAAAAATTACCTTCGATTTTTAGATGTCCACTATATTTATTTTTTCAACAAAACTCAGAATAAACTACAACAATTGAACAACATTTACTTTTACAAATATCACTCATTGTCAACAATCGTTCAGGATAAGGAAGAGGACTACATCATTGACCAATCAAATTTCACTGATTCCCTTTCACCCTTTTTATATAAAGGGCATTGTTATTGGTCGAGTAGATATCTGCATGATAACTCTCATGCCAATATTCATGGTTTCAAAAAGGTTTTGCGGTTTTGTCAACAGGATATCCTTACTTGCAGGCAGATTGTTGGCAGCTTTGTTGGAGGATGAAAAATCCGACCTCTAATCACTTGATATCACCGCTTTTGTCCTCGTCCCAAAAACGGGTGAAAAAAATATATGAGTCTTTAAAAAAACGTATTTCTTAAATTATAGGTTATCGGCGGAAGCGTTACGACAAAAGAGCTAAGTAAAATTATTGAAGATACATACGCAACCCATACCCATCACGCTAATCCCTTTTGGGGTTGGATGTTGACTCTTTATATTATTTAGCTTAGAATTCAGAGAAATTAGTGCATTTCACAGTTCATTCTCATATACTCCTGGTAAAAATTCTGTTTAAAAATGCTAGAGGAAAAGTTTAAACGTAATTCAAACATTAAATTTTATTCACCACTTTACAATTCCTTCTCTCATTACAATTTTATGTGTCCTCCTTCATAAGCATGGAGAAGTTTATAATTTTATTCATCCTTCCAGGCTCAGCTTTCAGGATATTTGGAGTTTGGATGCACCATTGGTTGACATGTGTTCCCAGACATACAAATACCTGAGTTCGAATCTAACAAGGCACAGCAAAATAAATTTATCGCGGCAGACTCCCACAGACAACTAGTCTAGTTAATAGTCCACACATCATTCTTTGAAGATCGCGAAATAAGCTCTAGGCATGCGTGTTCAAATTGAAACCCTCCCTGTTCCCGTGAACAAAAAAAACACAATCAGCCCCGAGCGTACACACGTCATCGCAAACGTGTTTCCTTTCCGCGGGACGCATCGGGGTCTTCATCTGTTTTGTTCCGTGCGCCATCTGCCATTGCGAATCACACAAGAGTTCCCCAACTCCTGTCTCAATGGGAAGAAGGTCTCGGGGTCGTATTATACCGAACATTCCAACACCCAACCCCCCCTTCACCACCATGCCCGCCCTCATAGATATATTATGCAAGACTCCGTCAGAACGTAAATAAAGGTTCCGTGGGGTTGGAGGGAGTGCGTTGGAAAGGGGTTTCCGCAAGGGTCCCACTGAATCGGCGGTTCCCCTTTAAGGCCAGCGAATACTCATACAGCCGCCCCACCATCTCTTTCCCCTTTTCCTCCTTAACCCCCCCCCCTCTCTCTCTCTTTCAACGGATCTCAAAATCGCTCTCAGCTCTCTCTCGTGGGCTGAATACAAACGAAAGTTTCACCCCGACACAGAAACACCTTCCCCTTCCCATCTCTCCCCTCCCCCTCCCCACGCCATGGTCCCAGACGCATCGGAAAGCAACCAAAAGGGATCCTCCTCTTGTCTTTCCATCTTCCCTCCCTCCTCTCTGTCCCCTCTCCGTCATTCATCATTCACCCCTTGGGTCCCTTTCGGATTGGTCCCTCTCCTCCCTTACACTCCACACTGAAATATGTCCATAATATTTCAATCGCGGAGGTGAAGGGGATCGGCTACTCGGATGCCGGACGCGAAAAAAACTGAAGCCTGTGTGGTGTGATCGTCATTCATGTTTTATTGTAGTGATTTCTAAGGTACTAGCTGAATTACCGGGCGTAGCTCGGAATCACACACTTCCTTCATAACTCATCATGTAATGAGAGAAGAATCGATTGAAAAAAATGAGAAAATTAATTCTTTTGGGCATCTGAAAAAATAAATTTTAACTCTCTATCTTGAGTGAAAGAAGTTTAAAATAGCAAAAAAATAAACCACTACACAAAACCCAATACGTATAGCGGAGACTACCAAAAGGACCCCTTTTTTGGGATCTTATGGGGGCCATGAGATCCTTATAGATAATATGAAAACCAATACGTATAGCGGAGACTACCAAAGGACCCCTTTTTTGGGATCTTATGGGGGCCATGAGATCCTTATAGATAATATGAAAACCAATACGTATAGCGGAGACTACCAAAGGACCCCTTTTTTGGGATCTTATGGGGGCCATGAGATCCTTATAGATAATATGAAAACCAATACGTATAGCGGAGACTACCAAAGGACCCCTTTTTTGGGATCTTTTGGGGGCCATGATATCCTTATAGATAATATGAAAACCATTACGTATAGCGGAGACTACCTAAGGACCCATTTTTTGGGATCTTATGGGGGCCATGAGATCCTTATAGATAATATGAAAACCAATACGTGTAGCAGAGACTACCAAAGGACCCCTTTTTTGGGATCTTTTGGGGCCATGAGATCCTTATAGATAGCATAAAAAACCTTCTTCTTGAAAAAATACATAAATGAGCCAACTTTCATGGTGATCGGTGAAACGGTTTCTGAGTCAATTAATCTCGGACAGACAGACTGATATGCCAACATCCATTTATAGATAAGTGGATCTATTGAAGAAATAAGGATCATTACAGAGAAAAACTACTACTTCTTCGGCTTCGTTGCTTGATCTCGAAGCATCGTCATGATTTAAAGTATCAAGGCTACACCTCGATTTAAGTTCGTTCCCCAAGGTCAAGTTGGAAGACGACCGTGCGGTAATGATCATTGTGCGGGCGATGTCGCGAATGTCTTGGAAGGCGAACTTTGAACAATATCCTGAAAGCGCACAGTGAGGTCATCCTCAAGGTCTGGCAAACAACAATATTGAGAGTCGCTCGAGCAATCACGCAGGCGTCATGGGTACCCCCTCTCGACAATACAATGTGCAACTACCGCGTCGTCAACCACAAATTCGCCGTTTGTGCTTGCGACATTGAACTCGGGTAAAACCTAAGAGGTATTCAAGACAGCTGCAGACTTTGAAGGGGGAAGATATAGGAGATAAAGGGTGGATATAATTAGTGATCAGGATGAACAGACCCGGAAATCACTAGTCTCAACGTAGGAGGTTAAACGCTGCCCGAATATAGTCCGATGGTTTACACACCGCGTACCGTGACAGTGATGAAGGGGGGATACTGCCTCTACACAGTGACATAGAGAGGGAAGAACCGCTGAGACACATCTACCCACGACCCAGAGTGCAGATCTAAATCAAAGAACAGCGGAACTGGCCGCGAAGTAACTTTAACGGAGTCACCCGCTAGTGGTCACACAATTGTGTGAAATTCACAGTGAAAATATCATTCGCCTGGACTGGGATTCGAACCCAAACCCCCCCCAGATTTCGCGCCGAGTGCTCTTACCAGTTAAGCTACCCAGGCGTCATCTCTCAATGTGAATTTTATGGAGGCTTTAAGGATCGGGATATCATCACAGGTACCACGCATAAAATGCAATATATTACCCGTGCGGCGAGCGCTCAGCGCCACTGTCCACGATATAAAGCCAAGCTTTAAACACAAAGGTGTTTTCTTTGACAAATTCGATGAACTGCGGACCTGTACACACACACACACACACAAGGTATAATATAATATCCATTGAGCTTGAGTGAAAGAGTAATAATGTACTTTTATTTACACATTCTAGTCACAATGTTATGGTAGCCACGATATTTATGGAATAATTACATTATATTCTTAAAGCACATGTCCTCTTCCACTCATTTTGACTAGTGACGCAAAAGAGCTTCATGAATAATTGGTTCGCAAACTTCCACAGCTCTATGGAAAAATGCCATAAAGATTTGCTTAGCGGCTTTAATCACTTTTTCACCCAATATAAAGGGTTCTGGTTGAACGGAATTAGCGGATTCTACTACTCTTGGAACTTCCTCCTATTTTGGTAAATTCGTTCCAATTATAAAAATATATAACGGAATTAATTGCAATGCACAAAACTACAAAAATAAATTCCTCCTAAAATCCTTCGCGTAAATCCTATTCGTATTTTATGCTACGTAAAACAGCTACGTAAATACTTACCTATGGGAATCGGTGTTGAGCATTTAATAACAGATATATTAGAATAAATATAACTATTTCAGGTATAAAAATAGGCATGCCTTTTAGGCTGACGATATGACTTTGATTTTATATCATAATTTATTTAACTGTAGATATGCTTCATCTTGTTTTGACATATTTCTGGCTATATGATTTTTCCAGGGTTCTGTAAAAAAATTATTTTCTTATGGCGATTGGGAACTCTGCTTCCCTAGTAACACCATATAAAAGAAATATTTTCGTATTTAAAATGGCAAGTTTTTATGATTGTAATAAATATTTGAAAGTGAACAAAAACATCCCGGCTCAGATGACTAAGTGCAGGCATACCTAATTTCCGAAATAATTGGCCCACTTATATTATAAAATCTGATTTTGGATTTTGGTTCATTATGCTGGAAAAAGTAAGCGAAACATCTTAAAATATTGATCGCAGCAGACTTATTACTCTGAAGGGAGATAGTGAACTAACCGAAAACCACTTTTTAGGCATTCCTAAAAATAATGCTTCTTAAAAAATGTTCGCAAAAATGGGTCAATGCTGATAATAGTAGTTCAAATTTCATCGTATTAATAAAAACCTACCGGCTTAAAAGCATCCCGGCTCAGATGATGAAGAGGAGGCATACCTAATTTCCGAAATAATTGGCCCACTTATATGATAAAAACTGATTTTGGATTTTGGTTCATTATGCTGGAAAAAGTAAGGGAAACTTCTTAAAAAATTGATCACAGTTGACTTATTACTCTGAATGGAGATAGTGAACCAACCGTAAACAACTTTTTAGACATTCCTAAAAATAATGCTTCTTAAAAAATATTCGCAAAAATGGGTCAATGCTGATAATAATATGATAATAATTAAATTAATAATAACTGATAATAATTCAAATTTCATAAAAAGCTACCGGCTTAAAATGAAATGAGTAATGAAATCACTACAATGCCATCACGAAAAATTAAGTTACTATGTAGAACTCGTACCCACTACCGAGATTATCCAAAAAGCCACAGTATGGTTTCAAATGTAGCTTAATAGGCTTTAAAATAAATTCCCGAAAGAGCGTGAAGTTGAACAGTAGACTAAGGAAAGAAATAAGCTAAGCTCTCCCCGTTACTGCATTCACGCCGGTCTATATACACCTATTCGAAATTCCTCTGTTTATCTCTCTACCTGCTCTTGTGGTAATGCCCGCGCGTCCAAAGGTTTGCCTTTAATTTAATTCGGACTGCACAGGTATTTATTTTTAAGTCTTTCATGCGGCTTAGCTTCCTGTGTTTCACGGATTTCTGTAACATGGATGCAGTATTTTAAGAAACATAGTATTTTTCATGAGGACTGGGAGCAATGATCATGGGTTGTAATCCCTCGATTATAGCGTTAAAATAGAAATTCATTTTAACCTGTTTTCCAATTATGTGAGAGTCATCTTGAAAAAATAATATATATTCTCAAATTTTTATGTAAAATCTTAAAACAAATTGCAATTGATATGAAAAAATATAAATATTTATAGAGTAATTTGCATGGAATCTTTATGAGAAGAGGGTAGAGTATTTTTATAAGGCTGAGTATTACTGTCGCTAAAGGCTGATCGAAAATTATATTGATCATTGGCCACTGTATAATCGAAATCATATCCATTATGACAAGCAGTGATTGTGGCCTACATGATTATCCAAAATATCCCTTGAACAGATAAATCCAAATAATATATACAGATAATTAAATTATAACCATATTGAAGATATTAAATAATATTCTAATATAATCTCTTAGCCTGGACACTTAGATTGATAATTAGGATTGATCTAATTACCAAGAGAACTGAAAATAATATTGGCCGTTTGAAAACTTTCCAACTCACTGCCTAAGCAAGTACACGGTTTTAGTTACGTTAACAAGGTAATTCAGACCAGTTTAGTGGTATATCGCTCTATTCTTCCCTACTCTACGTGATTTGTCTTTTTATATAGATTTTAATTAACTTGGTTACTTAGATGATCAGGGGGACACCTCTTCAAATCCGTAGTTTTCTTCGGTAACGCATCCAAACCTAGCAAGTAGAAAATTATTCTCTCCTTCGACAGGAGATGTCGGCATCTAATTCAACTTGAAGTAACCAGATTTTTAGGAAATTGTTTTATTCAAATAGTTCAAAATGCGCAGGCTTTGCACGATTGGTATATGATACAACAGCCTTGTGAGGGAGGTAGAGTCAGGAATCACCTACTCATAATTCACTTTATTATATAATATGTGTGGAATCAGTCTTTTAAAACTTGCTTTCTATCTCTTTATGCCTACCATACCACACATTTACACACACTTTTTTCTAGCTAACAATTGGTGTATTTAGAGAGGAGATCTCTTTGTATGCAAAAGCATTCTATCGTGTTTCCCTGATGCATTATGTCAATTATTCGTTCCTTTTTTTGTTTACACTTTCGTTGTCTCAGGCGTGACTTGATGGAATTTGCTTTGCATTGCAGATGAGAAGCTGCAACTTTGTAATTCCTCATAAATTTATTAGAAACGACCTAGGTCTCGTAGTGGCATGTCATCTACAGGTGCCACGTAGAAACCTAGGTCGTTTCTAGTAAATATGTATGTAATTACAAAGTTACAGCTTCTCATTTACAATGTATACACTTTGTTGTGTGTGTGTATACATACACATAATGTGTGTCATTGACCTAGGGTTCACTTATATGTACCATTGGTTGACACAATACAGTCCTCCACCCAGCGGAAGACCCATGAAGAATGTCACCCACTGATATGCCAGGAAACCACCAGATTTAACTATAAGAGTAGCGTATTTTCCTAGTTAAAAATCATGTGATATGCGTTTATCACAAGTAAGATGGTTTATTCATCGTCAGTCTCAGGAAATAATCGTTCATAATATATATGTGCTGAAGTCCGTTGGATATAACCTTTACCGTCCCAGTACTGAGATCCTTTGATACATTATGTAGTCACAGGTAAGATTCCTCATTTGGTTTAACTCAAAGAACTACTGCTTGACAAATGTTATTATAGTACTGATGAGTTTTTTCAGACAATAATGTTTTATCTATTGTGAAAGGTTATTATGTATTAATTTTTCTGACCATGTCAACAACGACCAACAGAATAATAAATTTAGTAAAGTAATTATTACAGGGTCGATGCCTCATTGAGTAATTCTCCTGATACCATAGCTTTCGGAGGATTAAAGGTTAAAGGTCAGGCCACGCCGTTCACCTTCCCTGATCCACTAAGATTCGAACATCAAGGGGTAGGCACCACCGGGGATATTCGCTTGTGTTCTGTTGAAGATAGCGTGCCTGCAGGGAAGGGAGAGAGAAGGGAGAGTGGCAGGGGTTATAATGGGGCTTTGCCTCCCCACGTGTCTCGTAAAACCGAATACCTCGCTAGAAGATTTTTTTTCAGTCCGAACCGCGGCGCCCCATTAGCTGGCCGCCAAATCAAATCACGCGCAAATGATAACGCGGTCCTTTCAACTCGTCTGCGGCTTCCCCGACTGATAACCTGTTACTGTAACTCCCCTCCCTGAAGCATCAAGGTATTCGGCGTATTCCTTCATTTGGCTGCTCTCGGAAGCAATGCAGGAGCTTGATCAGCTCCGACCATGATGTGGATACTTTCCAAAGGAGCCTAATCCTCCCTTATAATGATTTTATCGCATAATTATAACTGCAACATTCAACGTGGTTACGTATCCATAGCACTAAAGCAGCAGTATGCAAACTATACCCCACGAAAACCTGTGGTTTCACGAAACTTTTCCAAGGGCTAAACGAATTTTAGTTCATATTTCTTCACATAAGTCACTATTAAAACATTTAACAAGAATGTTGAAATGATATATTTAGCATGTACTCTAGAGGTTTTGTGACTATTTAATTTGTTTACCTGGAAGGGATTCATAAAATATTTAAACACTAATCGCAAAGGTCCCATGGACCGAAAAAGTTCAAAGAGACTGCTGCTTTAGAGGTAGTCGGGGACGAATGAAATACTATTTCCTCAATAACTCCTACAGCTACTGTAATCAAAATTGCACCATTAAAGAATTAAAAATTAAGTTCTCTGTGTGCATTACTAACTACAACCCAGTCCTATCTGTGAGAATTACTCCGATCATGAGTTAGTAAGCTTCACTAATGTTTCTGCCATTCTATAGGCTACTTTCTTGATTTAGCCTTGTGTTTTTTCTTTCGTAGAATCAGTAAAATATGCTGCTAAACGTAGGGTTTTGCAGTGATGAATATTTCCTGCCTTCAATTTCGGGAATCACTGCGCTTAATGCGATGTCTTCCAAGATTTCGCGTCACGAGGCCAGGGACGAAATCAGTATCCTCAATTGGTGCATGATTGGCCTGCAATCAGTTTCTTGTTTCGTCCCGGATGATTTGGCCAGCGATGGACGTGAAAGCTAGGAAAAGAAAGCGTCAAATGAAACAGCTCCCAAAATCAGACACTGTTTTTTTAAATACTCTCTTCTCTTAATAATCTGTTTGCACTGTCATTTTTTACGGAACAAGAAATGTACTTAAGGTTAATTTTGGAATTGAACGCGTTTCTCCGAATTCTATTTGACTTTTATCCTCCTTGAACTACGACCTTGACCTTGTGCGTTTCAATGACCCCTAGGTCTGGATTGGCAGGAGAAAGTACTATTGCTCCTGGTAGGGCCACCCATGCCAGATTGTTCTAATGGTAGGAGCCAGACGAAAGGTAGTTCCGTCATGGTGTCAAGTTAAAAATACCGTTGAGTGGCGTGGGAATATTTCTCAAATATCACTTCCTAGAATATGAAATTCATTCACAGAGAATTGATTCCTAGCAACTACGGGATGCCGCCCACTAGGGCGGGTGTCATGCCCGTCAGCGGGGGAGGCAAGGCCTCCGCGGTCGTCATCACACGAAATCGTTGCACAGCATCATCATCGGCGGATACAAGGGATAGGAGGGAGAAGAAGTAGAAAAAGAGAAAGAGGATATCAGTGGTAAAAAAAAGGAACTTGGAACGTAAGGACCAAGATGAGGTCGATGAGCTTGTAAATATTAAACAGGAAATGGAAAAAGGAAAAAAAGATGCTTTGGGATTCATCTACATCTACATATTACCCCGCAAGCCGCCTCAATAGGTGTGTGGCGCGGGGTGTTAGGACACCAGCCGTTTACATATAAAATGGACACGCTCTAATGAAATTACGTCTAGCATTTATTATAGTCCCATATTGTTCGGGGGAAAAACAAATCCCATACCTATCCGTTCGGCAAAATATCTGTCTTAATTTATCGTTTCTGTCGGACCTGGAAATATAGTGGGGTTCTAATAGATATGATGTTCTCCGTGTCGCTCTGAAAGATATCTATTCTCAATTGTTCAAGCAATCTAAGTCTAGCGCACAGCCTCCGAGTCTCTGGCGGCTCCCAGTCTAATTCGTTTAACATCTGTGTAACGCTGTCAGTACCTGCCCGTAGCTGTTTTTGACGAATCGCGCAGCTTTCCTTTGTAATTTATTAAGTTCCCGGACTAAGTCTTTCTGCACCGGATCCCATATGCTCGCTGCATATTCAAGGTGTGGCCGGACGAGTGCGAAATAGCACCTCTGTTTTACTTTTTCAACCGAAAATCTTCCCACAATACGCTTGACGAATCCTAGCTTCTACATAGCTCTGCCAAAAATATTTCTTATATGTACTCCATCCATATGGATTGTGCGAGGTGAGATGGAAGGATAGCGAGGACTATTGGAGTGATAGCTACAGGGTAATCTATGGTGGGGGAGATGAGATTCAACGTGGGGTTGGTATGGTATTGAACACGAAATTGGGACTGAGGGTGGTAAACATAAATCAGGTGAGCGAGAGGATACTAGTGGTAGAAATAAAAGCACACCCGACGAATTTCGTACTGGTCCAGGTATACATGCCTACGAGCAACCATAGGGAGGAAGAGGTGTACGAGCAAGTAGAAGAAATAATTAGAGAAGTGCCGGGGAAGAAAAACCTGATAGTGATGGGTGACTGGAATGCAGTGGTGGGGGAAGGGAAGGACGGATTATAAGTGGGAGGGTTTGGGCGAGGAAGAAGAAATGATCGCGGTGAAAAGGCAGTTGGGTTTTGTAGAAGAAATAAATTAGTAGTGACAAACACTTGATTTAAACATCACTCCAGGGGTAGGTACACATTGAAAATGCCGGGTAATACTGGGAGATACCAAATTGATTATATAATGGTTAGGCAGAGATTTAGGAAGTGTAATAAACTCGCGTAGCTATCCAGGGGCGGATGCAGACTCAGATCAAAACTTGGTGATGTTAAAGTGTGAAGTTAGATGAAAAAGGCTTTGTAAAGGAAGGAAAATAAAGATCCTTGAAGCATTGAAAGGGTTGAAAAGGAGGGAATACCAAGACATGGTAGAAAATACCAAAGATGGGAACAATACAGAGAAGTTGGGGTATTATAAAAACGGGCATCGCAGGAGCGGCAGTGAAATCAATAGGAAAGGTGGAAAAGAAGAGGGTTAAGAAGCAGTGGGTTATGGAAGAAATGATTAAGAAAATGGAGGAGAGAAGGATATGGAAAATGTGTACACCGACGTAGGCAAGAGGAAGTACAAGGAATTGAATAATTAACTCCGGCGAGTGACCAATCGGGAAAAGAAAACTGGTGGAAGGGTGCAAGGAAATGGAAAAGTTCCAGGAGGAGGGGAAAGTGGGCACTTCATACGCCAAGGTGAAAATGTTATTGAAGACATTAGGAGGAGAATAGCGCTAGCGAAGGAAGCGTTCAATAATAGAAGGAAGCTGATGACGGGGACCTTAAGTAAGGATGTAAAAAGGATGATTGATATGGAGTGTGGCGTTGTTTGGGGCAGAAACGTTGACCTTGAGAAAGGAAGACGAAAATAGGCTGAAGGCTTTCGAGATGTGGGTGTGGAGGAGGATGGAGAAGGTGCGATGGACGGAATGGAAGACAAACGAGGAAGTGCTTGACATGGTGGGCGAAGAGAGGAAACTTATAGATGTGATCTGTGGGAGGCAGAGTAGGTGGCTGGAAGGCAGTGGCGTAGCGAGGGGGGTCCGGGTGCCCCCCCGACATATTAAGAGATATAAAAAAATAAATTAAGTATGGAGCAGGGGAAAGTCTACAAATCATAAATTATCATACCTTTGTTAAAAAAGGTTTGTCCTTTTGTTAAATAATAAATTATCAAGCGATACCTTTGGGCTCGGCCGCTCGGGTAGTGTAATTGCGGTGTTTGTATAGCTGGCCGAGTTTCGACTGTGGACTGTCTACTGTCTAGTTCGCAAGGATTTGAAAAGTAAAGTGCTGAATGATTTATTTTATCCAGATGGGAGTTTTATTTTTCCAGTAACCGTCATTAACAATAAAAAATTAAAGTTTCGGAGTACCTGGCTAAAAAGGTTCAATTGGCTGGCTTATTTAAAGGCTAACGATGGAACTTATTGCAAGTGTTGTGTGTTATTTGCCAATGAGTTCACTGGTAAAGGCCAACACCAAAAATTGGGAGCCTTAGTACCTATGCCTTATAGAAAGTGGGAAGACGCAATAGATAAATTCACCTCTCACAGCAACTCTGAGTACCACAAATTTTCTTGTTTAGCTGCAGGAAACTTTATGTAGGTCGATTCTGGCTAAGTAGAAGACATCAACATGACGTTGGATTCGCAGAAGAAGAAAGAAAAAGAACAAAACAGAGCATAATTTTGTTAATTATTCTTTTACGTAATGTTAAAATGTTATAAATATATTTTAACTAATGCTCTTCACTGTTGTTTTTCTAGCCTTACTCATTTACTTGAAAGAGTTTGAAGCTCCGGACAAACTACAACACTATATTTATGTTTATTTGGATAAAACACAATTACTTTGCTTCATCATAAAAGAAAACAAAATATTGAAAAATCATGAATTTACAATTTATTTATTTCTTTGAAAAATGAAGTTTTTTCGATTATGAAAAGTGTTAACATTAGTTTAAAACCCTCTACTTAGTACCCTCTACTTAGTTTTTACAAAACTTTCCCCCGGACCAGGGGGGTTTTGGACCCCCCCCCCCCCCAAGAAGGCGAAGGAATAGAATCGGTTTTATGGACTGGATGAAGAAAGGTAGGACTTGTGCTGAGATGACGAATGAAATATTAGAGGTAGATAGGGCACGGCACGTGTAAGAGTTCTTCGGATATTCTCTGACTTTCATCACAGCCTACCTCTAACCGGTAGATTACTCTAATGACAAATGACATTCCCCAAGTAAATTAGACTCAATGTATTAAAACATACGAGACAAAAAAGTATTAAAAGTATTCAATATGCAATATTGTTTCTGTTTTAAGAAAAATCAGAATATTAACATCATTTTCCATTAATAGGCATATCAATGTTAATAAATGAACATCAACTTTTCCCTAAAATTCAGTCAGGTCAATCGTGAAATTAGGGCGGCTGTTGCTGATCTCGGCTGCTCTTAACTTTTTTAATACTTACCTTGGATCACGTAATTTGGTCGATAAGAAGATCTTAATGTCCAAGAAATCAAGTGACCACTACACTATTACCTACTATCAACTAAACACTCTACTGCCATTTCCTTTGCATTCTCTCATGTTAAACATTCTTTGTAACGCCATACGAAAGTTATTTAATTATTTCTTGGTATGTTACGAAAAAAATCATCATAATTATGCCTTGTTTCTGGAGTGCATAATACATTGTGTTGGTCTATACAGCCACTGCAGTACATGGATACCGTTTTCTGTAGTAGTTTTTTAGTATGATATCTAGCAAATTCATCAGGTGATCTACGCCTGATTTACTTTCCAATTCAGCCCAGAATCACAATTTTATATTACTCTTACTACTTTTTACTAACCTTTTCGTTTTTACTGCATCAGTATAAAAACGTGATTTCTATGGAAGCAATCAATAGATAGGTGCGTGTTTTTTCGGAACATGTTTTTCATGGTTTATGAGAGCGCTAATGTATATATTATCGACTAAAACGTTACTATACTATTAATGGAAATTTAATATTCCAATTCTCTCCACGTACCTAGTGTATTTCTTTCTCATTGCTTTAAAAGCAACATATTCATTTTTAAAGTTTATTGTCACTTTTGTGACCAAGTAATGGCTTACCTGGTGGATAGAAAAAAATATTTAATAAATTAAAATGAAGCCATTAAAAAAAATATGTAATCTAGTTTGTGATGGGTTTGCGGGATTTCAACCGCGTGTGTCCATTTTGTAGACAACAGTTTCGCCCAACATGCAGTGGGATTCTTCAGGTCCGAAGTGTGTGTCATGCAGATTTTTACCGTCTATTTATACACTGCTTTGTCATCTTTGACACGTTCTGATTGGCCTTCATATCGTGCGTTGTCATTGGCTGATTTTTGGAAGAACCGCTTCCAAGTGCTTGAATGCATGTAACTTTCCTCTCTATTGAAGTTTTGTTTTTTCTTCTTTGTTGTCTCAATGGCCTCGCGAATTAGTCTCGGGAAGTATCTTTTCTCGTTCTTGATAATTCTTGCCCCGTCGAAGTCGATGTTAATGGACGGGCCTTCCCAGAAGTGTTCTGCGATGGCTGATAGGCGGAGTTGTCTGTTTTCGGAGGCTCTTTTGTGCTCTTGAATGCGGATTTTAAGTGCCCTCGAAGTATTCCCGATGTATGTGTTGCCACATTCGCATGTTACTTCGTAGACACCGCTTTGCGTTTCCATAGGTAATTTGTCTTTCATATTGCAAAGGAGTTGTGAAGTCTTCGTGACGCTGGAGTGTCTGGTTTTGATGATGTGTTTGGAGAGGACCCTAGATATTCTCTCCGTGGTCCCTCCAACATAAGGTAATACGGCAAATGTGTCCTTTACCTATTGTCCGATTTTCATCGTCGGTCCTTATAAGGGCGATTGCTCGTTTTTGTTCTACTCTTTGGGCGGCTTTTTGGATGTTGTTTCTATGGAAGCCGTTTTGTTGGAAGATTTTTAAAAGATGCTCTTTTTCTCGATTGATGGACTTCTCGTCACAGATGGTGGTCAGTTTTTCGAAAGAAGACAAACACCGACCAAGACCTCAATGCGGCCTCCCACCACCATCCTCAGCAAAAAACTGCTGTCATGCAGACACTCTACAACCGAGCCCATGCCATCTGTGACGAGAAGTCCATCAATCGAGAAAAAGAGCATCTTTTAAAAGTCTTCCAACAAAACGGCTTCCATAGAAACAACATACAAATTACCTATGGAAACGCAAACCGGTGTCTACGAAGTATCATGCGAATGTGGCAACACATACATCGGGCAAACTTCGAGGGCACTTAAAATCCGCATTCAAGAGCACAAAAGAGCCACCAAAAACAGACAACTCCGCCTATCAGCCATCGCAGAACACTTCTGGGAAGGCCCGTCCATTAACATCAACTTCGACGGGGCAAGAATTATCAAGAACGAGAAAAGATACTTCCCGAGACTAATTCGCGAGGCCATTGAGACAACAAAGAAGAAAAAACAAAACTTCAATAGAGAGGAAAGTTACATGCATTCAAGCACTTGGAAGCGCTTCTTCCAAAAATCAGCCAATGACAACGCACGATATAAAGGCCAATCAGAACGTATCAAAGATGACAAGGCAGTGTATAATTAGACGGTCAAAATCTGAATAACACACTTTGGACCTGAAGAAGCCCACTGCATGTTGGGCGAAACTGTTGTCTACAAAATGGACACACGCGGTAGAAATCCCGCAAACCCATCACAAGTTAATCATCGCGAAAGCCTGAACAATTTAATCTAGTTATGTTGTCGATCATGACTTCATGCCACGCCCTTTAAAGTAAAAACTTTTTTGGAAGAAATATTCCACTGCTGAACGTTGTAGAGTCTATTTACGTAGTTAATTACTTTTAATTATAAATTTATACTCCTTTCAATTAATTTTTAATAAATTTACCGCATTGAGGGCTATTTGTTCTCTATATCTTGAAATTCTCATTTGGTGTATTTAATTCAATGCAAGCCAGTTTTCGTTTTGGTTTTTACTCCTTCATCGCATTACTTATTCTTAGTTTAAAACTGCCTTGGTGTTTAGTCTCGCTTCATCTGAAATGTTTATGCTAACTGTTTTTGGAGCCTTAAAATAAAATTCAATAATAATTTTAACTCTGAGCTCTCTTAGACTATCTTCCGCCTTAAAGTAGATATTTCAGGACAAATTGAGTAATTACTTTTCCAATTATCCGAGTACATGTCTAAAATATTAATTCATGAGTAAATTTAAATTTCAATTATTTGAATCTAAATAATATAGTTTTCCAATAGATTTTAGCTTGATCTTAAAAATTGAACTCAATCGCTTAAATATTTAAACTTCCGAAAGGCGTACCAATATTTACCAGAAATAAACAAATTTATTCGATAGCAGTAGATAATGCAAACAGTTCATGACCTTTGGGGTACATACATGTCACTAAGGTTTTATTTCTCTTTTATGATTGATGTACCTATACATGTTATTGCAGCACTACTTTCAGCAAAGAATTAATCGCATGCTTTTGATCACAATATGTTTCGATGTGATATGAGAAAGAGGATCCAAAAGCTGCAGCTAATTGGTTCCCTTACATCTGGATTCCAGGGAATGGAATCTCGTCTACGTGGTAAATGTCTTCATTTGAGTGCTGTTTCCCTGGACAATGAAGATTTATCATCGCGTCCAATTTGGCTCAATTAGCGTGAATTTTCAGCTGGGCAACGCAACCTGCTTATCCTTGGGGTCATTGATTTAATTTCGCAATCGAAATCGAGCCTATCGTAGCCTTTCGTAATTCCAGTTCTAGAAAACTGTTTTTGCGTCAAAAACTTATTTTTATTTTGAATCGCCAAGGACCCAAGGAATACCAAAAATACACGTCCATCCGGAAAAATGAATTTCACATGCGCAAAGATAACTAAATTTGTTTCATCTCCTTAGTTTTTATTTTTCTCAGGAGCGTAAGATTTTACCTTTGTGACCAACAAGTTCTCTCTTAAATGCTGAATTGACGTCCAATATTCATCTCCAATGGCTGTAAAAAAGTTCTGATCATTTCGTTGAAACATCTCAAATATATATGAAATGGTAAGTCTTGAAGAATATTTCTGGCCTTTAACTCCTGGCATTCAGCGATTTATGAAACTAGCATTTTTGGTCCAAAATGATATCCATGTTCCCCAGAACGTAGATGTCGTGCATCTGGAGGCTGTGGATCGACGAGAATGACAGGAATCTATTAGAGTGGTTTTCAATTTTGCTCTTCTCCCGAGAGAGAGGAAAGGAGATCTCATTCACTGTATGCTTCAGCGAACAGCCCTTAAAAAATAGAGATTGAGAAATTGTCGCGGCCTTTTAAAGAAGTTGCTTCAGGTGTCCCACCGTCGTATCAGCTCCTTTCTGATGTATGTACTATCATAGACAATTCTTATGAATTTACTGTTCAAGCAACAATGGGAGAAAATGCACCTAGAAAAAAGTACCAGTTGAATACACCGAGATTCAAACCGGAATATCCCGGTTGATGATCGATAATGATACCCTGTAAAATCACGGAGCCGTTTACGTAACCTAATGTTAAATTTCCTCATTTTAGTTATAGTACCATATTATTTATTCATTTTTTTAAAAGGTAAATCAATTTTGGAGTTAATTTTATCGATGTATCTATGCGGTGTTTTATGGCATATTTTGTTCAATTTGAGCCACTATGTACGAATGAAAATTTTTAAAGAATTTTTGCGACCTAGAGTTGTTTTTTTACAAATAACATCAAACTTTGCAGATTTAAACGCTCCTTTATTACAAATATTCATTTAAACAGCTAATTCAGTGCTAAATGCATTATTTAACCCATACCACGGACAAGTGATAACACTAGTCACTTTAAAAGCACGTGAAAGTATTTATTTCAAAAAATAAGGTGCAAAGCAATGGAAAGATGGACAAGAAAGTTTAAAGCCAGAGTTTACAATGACGAAATTATATAAAAAACTTTTTTTGATATCTCCAAGTACCTCAGTATCATTGCCACCAAAGAAGGTATTTCGAAAAGCTCTACTCTTCAGATAAATAAAGGATGTGCGTCCGTGAAATGCAAACTTTTTAACCCTCTTTAGTTCATTCATGTATTGGTAATATTCAATCAACATTTGTTAACCAGTACTCATTTGTGGATCACTGCTGTTATTGGCTACGTAGACTCCATTGGTACTGGCTAATGCAGTGTTTTCTTACATGCTTGAAAACGGCACATTTTGCCGTTTTACGAAAATTATGTAATGGACCACCAAGATGTAGTAGTACTATACGTCATGAAAATAAAAACCAGCACTTAGGTACTTAGCTTAGCGAGTTGTCTCTCGGGTGACGAAGACCACGAGGTTTTCATGGGTTAGGTTTTTTTAAGAATAGTTTTCTCGGGGTGGAAAACGGCGGTGATTTTTTTACGGTGGTCCTCAACTCATCTCACAAGTTGTGCGCCACGAGACTGCGTTACGTCCTCCTCCTCAACCCTCAGAAGAAGGCAACGACAGCGCTCTACAAGCAGAGGGGATATGACTGCTTGACTCTCCTGCTCTTCCTCTCTCCTAAACCACCAGTAGAGCACGTCTGTTGGAAGCCTCACGGCCGACCATCGCGCGTAAAGCGCTCGTAATCACATCCCTTAACGACACGGTCTCACACTTCCGGGCCTCATGTCGGGCTTGGGCTGATAATTCCCGCAGGGCCGTGTGCTGTGGGGGGCTTGGCTTCAAGTTGGAATTAGGACACTGTGGACACCGCCGTTAAATCCATATTGCGCAAGATCTGCACGTTGTCCTTATAAGCCGGCACAAGGGGTTGTGGCACAGCGAGGTAAATCAAAAGCCATGAAAACTAAAACTAATCAGGTGTGATGTTGTGAAATTGAAATATAATAAATGAAAAAAAAGTTAACGGTTTCCCACTCGTAAAAAGTTTTATTCCAACGTATGATGCAGATGTTGGAATAAAATACGATGTACTTAATCAAATGTTGGCATGATGATATGCATAAAAACTAGTTCGGAAATGGAGAGATTACCAGAGAAAATTATTCAATGCTTCTTCATCCAAAATGCCATGAAAATGGGAGAAATAACCCGAATTATGCTTCAGGAAATTAAATTAGAGGAATTGAAGTAATGTTTTGCTTGGATTATATTTATATCCTGATTGCCTTGCGTTTAGAGGGTATATTTGGCCTGAATATTTACTATTTTGATCTATTCGTGACGTGTTTGGATAAGTAAGTGGAATTTTCTTCTAATCCCGTTGGTGTTACTCGGCACGTTAACTAGGAGCGTTTAACAGAAATGCACCAAATGCTTAGTATTTGGTTGAGCCTTAATGTTGACTTTTCTAGGTAGGTTTTTTAACTAACATGTTAGCCAATCAGACAAACATTTTCTGCCATAATTTGACTATTTATATTGGAGAAATCGATACGAAAAGTAGATACCATACGATGGCAAGGGCCGAGCCACATTGACAACCCGGTTTCCGTAAGATCACCGAAGTTAAGCAATGTTGGGCCCGGACGGCTATTGGATGGGTTATCATGCATACCTTCACCGTGGCGCTCTTGTCCCCTGTCTGCATGTGGCAGACATGTGGCATAGGGTTGGCACAATGGACGAAGAAGGTCCAAGTGCCCGGACACCTGTCGAAGAGCCCCCCCCCCTACATTCAATCTAATCTAGATACCATACGAAGATTAATTTTAAGAAAACTGAAGCGCTGAAATTTGCCGGAACAAAGGAGGGGATTAGGGAAGTTGATTTTAGAAGAAGGAGGGAATAAACTGGGCCTGAAAGGACTTTTAGTTACTACTTCTAGGGCAGTCTCGTGAAGAAAATTGAACATGATTCTAAGAACATTAATACAATGAATACACTTCTGAAAGAAGCGTATGTCAATTGAGTGTAGCTAATGACTGACAACTCGTTGCAAAGTCATTTTTCTGGTTTTAGATTCTGGGTTAGAACTGAAATCTTCCAGTTTCACGCCAGGTGAATTAGCAAGTTTAACAACCCAGACCTCGTTTCTCTGTGTATTTTGCCAGAGCTTTAAAGTAAAACCGCAGTTTAAACACCCCGCGTGAAATACAAGAATCTGTGATCGAGTCCCAGTTTAGAATCCCGAATGCCATTTCAATTGATGTTTTTTCATTGTAAATTCCAGGCACTCTTTCATAACCGGTAAAACCCGAAAAAATTGTTTTAAATTCATTTGAGGCAAACACCCATGTATTTAAAACGGGCTGTGGTGACATGCGCACCAATATAGGTACCTGCTATGTGGCATTATCTGCGCGTTACCTTATACACATTGCTCCTTTAAAGGCACGAAAAAATCCGCAGACGAATGACACGACTGGAGAGCTTACTTGGCTGAAGCATTGTGTGCGTATCCATGGGTCTTGGTATCCCTGGTATCCTTGGTATCAATGGGTATCCCAGTCCTAGAGATTGATTTATTCTTACTGTTAATTTCGTAAATCCAACCATTCAACTGGTAATGCTCATTAAAGCATAATTCTTTGAATTCCATGTTTGAAATGTCATCGAAGCGTGATCGTCAATGAACGAAAATGATTAAATTGACGTCGCACGTCACAGCCAACGAGAGTGAGGATGTTGGTACAGGCATTCGAGATGTGGTTTTGGAGGAGGATGGAGTTACCCGGATGGACGGAGTGAAGACGAACGAGGTGACTTCAGGATGCAGTAGGTGAGAGAAGGAGGTAGCCGGAGGAAATCACGCGGAGGACGAGTCGATGGATGGACCCGGAAATATGGGTGCACGGGATGCTGTAGGCCATGATTGAACGGAGGACATGAGGTTTTTGGTGAAGGTGGAGAAGGAGAATTGCCTTTGTGGATGGGATGGTCTGAATTAGGAAGTGTGGCGAGCTAGAGAATAAATGAGTGTGTGGAAGAGTTGTGTTCTGTCACAAGAGAGTAAGCATAAGTAAATATATCTTCATGCATATCCACTTTCATATTTTCGCCAATTCTAATATTTGAGACATTATAAAGTATATCAAATTTCTTTAATCTAATGTTCCAATGTATGCTTTCGAGAAATTCGCCGGCGATGGTATGGCAGAGCAAATGATGGTGAAAATTCCAGAAAACTCAGGCTTCAAAATGTAAAAATGTTGACACCCGAAAATGCTATACAACATCAAGTATCCTTCTGAAAAAATCTGACTTTAGCTACCGCCGTGAAAGAAAAGTAGCTCGGCAAGTCTCGAAATTTACTCGCTATTTTTCAGTTTTGAGAAGTTCTTTCCCTAGGATAACAGTGTACGTGTCTTGCAGTATATACTTATTCATTCATTTGAGTAATCTACTGGTTAAAGGTAGGTAAAAGGAAAGTCAGATTTTTTATACGTGCAGGGCCCAATCTACTTCAAGTATTTCATTCTTCATCTCAGAGGAAGTCCTTCATCCCGTCTACAAAACCTATTCTCTTCCTTCCCCTTCCCCGCTTACCCAACATCCTGCCCTCTACCACGGCCTTCAGCAAACCATCGCCCCTCATTACCCCTTCCAGCCACCTACCCTGCCCTCTCCTAATCTCATCCACAAGTTTCCTCTCCTCACCCACCATACTTCCTTATTTGTCTTCCTTATATACTTATAGAGATAGTCTAAATGGGCACCTATTGGCAGCTAGTATTTAGCTAAAGTTTGAATTAAGAAGTAATGAAAAGGTGGTACCTTGTGCAACGTTTTACTAACGGCTTTTTAAGTATGAATATTTAGAGCGTCTTCATAAAAAATACATATGAATTAATGAATAATTAACCATTTCTGTCAGAAATTTAAAACCATTTTGAACATTAAATTTAACTACACTAATTTCTAAGAGAAGAACAACTGCTGAAAAATGGGAATCGCCCTATTATTTAGAAAATTATGGGAGCTTGAATTCAACTCCTTTCGCCGTGCGTCAGGTGCTGTGCGCTATGTTCAGTTTATAATTGAAATTTCTAATCAGTTTTGATATTAGTACTCTAAGTAATGGTCATTCCATACGCTAAAAGTACCATTTTTGCTATTCCAGCAGTTGAAATTCCATAAATAGAGACTTAAATTCATGGATTTTGTCCAGCCAGATCGACCTTTGCAAACACTGTTTGACAGTGCATTATATATTTACTTTTAGTAAATATTAACCATATGATTTAAACATAATACTAGCTGGTGATGTACTGGAACCTCTGTAATAAATGCTTAAGGGTTTGTAATAATCTATTAGAATTCGAATTATTATGAGTGAATAAAAAAACACTAACAACGCATACGCAACACAAATAGAGCTAATAAAAAGTAGCTTAATTTTGGGAAGTTTAAGATGTGAATAAGATAATCATTACCTGATAACGTGCTGAGGTAATGTGTGATAAAAATGTGTGTTTTTCAGCTCCATTAATACTAATAAACTTGTAAATTACTATTCACTGAAAAACTAGTCAAAGAATTATCACAAATTTGTTCAAATAATTAATAAGGCAATCATGCGCATCAATTATATCAGCTATTATAATTTTGCAAGTGGTTTTTATTGGTGAAAGGATATGTACTATATTTCCTTTGTTATGTTCCAAAATTGCGAGCCTCACTCACCTCAAAAGCGCTATTAAAGCCTTAGCCCATCCAACAATTCTCATGTAGTAATCCTTCCTTTTCCAACGTATCAGCTCTTTTCACTGTCGCAAGAGACGAATTTCGAAACTGTATAACTTGAGTCGACGTCACCCACGGAGGGGACATGCGAAAGTGTAAGTATCCCATCTACCCACTGAAACCTCCGAAAAAGCCACTGAGATAACATAATTGGTTTTAAAGATTATACGAATTTGGGGAAACTGGGTTTGAACTCCAGTCTAGGCATACACTTTTTCACTGAAAATTTCGCACAGCAAGCCGTGAGCTCAAACAGTCAACCATCTCCCACAACAAATAACTAATAGGCCCCTAAAAATAAAAAAACATGAAAATCGACCAACATTTGTTATCCCCTTCTTTAAAGCAGAGCCTGCAAGGCTGAGGATTCTCCGCAATGTTCCTCCTTGTCTCTCTCTATATGCCCTCAAATCTCTTCCTCCGCCTGCCAAGCGGGTTGCGAGGAAAATGAATCCATCCAACTTATTACCTCCGCTCAATCTTTCCACTTAGCCCCGTCCGCATTTTTCTTTATTTTTGAGCCCAAGGAAATTCCACCGACCGCTGAGCACACCTCACTCAAAAACGGTCCCGACAATCCTTGCGCTCGCATTGGGGAAGAATGGCTTCGTTCCTTGAGATCCTTAAATCCTCCACCATCCAACTCTGCCCGCGCACAAAAATGCCTAACTCTTCTTTTGTCTCTCTTTCACTCTCCCTCTGTCAGTCACTTTCACGACGACGCGTCTCTCCCGCATCTCGTCACCACAAAGTTTGTCTGGATTGGAGGCTATTTTCTTTATCCACCTAGATAACGCATTGTTGCTGGTTTCTCAGTCCAAGGACTCAGACAGAGGAACGGGAAAGACAGACGCCAGTGATGATCGCGGAGAAATTTTGCTTGACGTTCAGAATGTCCTATTCCACTCTTAAAAATTCTCAGAGAAAAATATTTTCTCATTTGGAGCATGGAAGAAGGTTTGTACTCACTTCTTGAATTATTTGAGACATTATTTGAAAATATATGTAATTATTAGCTTGTACTGTGCAAACACACAAAACTAAACATTTTAATTGAATTACTAGGGCTTAGACCGACCCCAGGCACTTCCACTTGGCTTCAAGCTCTTGGCAAACTATCCAAATTTCCAATGTCATTGTGAATTTCATTAACGTTTTAAAGGCATTCCGAAATTTTGCATCATAACTCAATGCTTATTTTGATAATTATGTTTCATATAAATTAGTTAAGTTCTCTCGGTTACAGGGGCTTCTTAAGCAATACAAAGTCCTAAAATCCGTGAATATTTTGAGCGATTAGGTACATTGTTTAAGTTTTTGGCTCCGTATTCAAATCTTGGATTTTTTTAAATTTCATCATATACAGTTGCATTTTTCTTGCCATTTGTGCTGAAACGAATTTGGACTAAAATCCATTCACGGCGCTTTTGGACTCAGATTACGATACCTTTTTTTCATGCATTTTTCTGTTTTTTTTCACGCCAAATGCTCGCTAGATAATTCATAAAATGGTCCTGAGTTATAACAGCAGTAATTACACCCATAAAGTAGAAGTAGATGCGTACAGTAATAGGCATTCATGCATATCTTGAATAAGCTTTCAATTCACGTTTTTCAAATGAATTTTAAGATATGGCTTTCCAGTTTAACGGAACTTTTGCAGCTCAAGTTCATCAATATCAAACTCGGCTCAGTTCGTCAATTTATCCAATGCCGCTGCTTTAAACGTTGTAAAATAATTATTAAACCAGGATTTAGAACATTCTAAAACCCATTAATTAGTCTGCCTCCCAGGAAAATATTTACCGTTTTTTACCGTAAAGTTAATGAAAACCATGCATGGGGGACACTAAACTATTACCTACTTGTTTCTTCCATATGCAAAATATTTATTAACGAGCATGCGGTTATCACAATTTTGATTTCATTACATATTTTAAGCCAGATTTGGACGCTTATCTTTATCTTCAGTTTATCAGCTGCCCTTTTATCACCAAATGATGCGTTTGCTTAAAAACATTTGCGCTAGAGTAAAATCCTAGTACTCATTTCAAACTTCCAAGAAATCATTCTTTTATCAATAGGGGTATTTTTAGCTCCTAAGTTGGCTTCGCGAACGAGTGAGTTTTCATCATCATGGTCATGTTGGACATATAAAATGCGGCAGGTATGAAAGGGAATCCCTTTCGACGGACGAGTTCTCGCTCGCTCTCAACCTCTGATTGCCATCTCATGATGAATTGAAAGTTGGGGTCTGCGAGTGGAAACGGTGGCCGAAGCCGGCACTTCCGGAAAACTGAAGGCCTATAACCAGTTCTGCGAATGAAGGTAAGCTGAATTCAGTCTCCGTGCAGCATAAAAGGAATTGAAGTACAAATAACGCGCCGTCGAGTTTTGACCAGGAAATTAGGCTGAATTTAATTCGACACTAAAAGGTCGGCGCAGAATTTGCATGCTCTCAATATTAAACTTACTATAGAAATTCCTGCACTGCATTCCGATTGAAGTCCTGCAGTAGCTCTCTATTTTTAAATTTATTTGGTTTCTAAGTAGAGCATATATTAGGCACTGTGGGTACTGGTACCGAAATAATTCAGGCGTTAATAAATCATTACCCATGCATAGGTATAATTAATCATAAAACCTACATTTTACAAAAAAGAATTTAAGGAAAACATCAAATAAAGTGAAAGCAAACAACAATACGACCAAACTAGAATTTTCCACCAGTGCTTGAGAACCACACAAGATATATTTATGAAAAAAAAATAAAAAGTTGCTAAGAAGAGCTGCCCGTTTTGTGTAAGGTTGGTAAAAGAAACATGACAGCGTTGCAGCGATGTTAAAACGCTTGGGCTGGGATAGCCTAGAAGCAGGGCTGCCAGTGGACTCACTATTCTCACTTTTTTAAAAACACTCACTATTCCTCACTTTATTTGAAAAACGCTCACTAGACTCATTTTTTGTTTCTGAACGTTAAAACTGTATGTGAGAAATATATTAGACTCATCTAAGTGATATTTTAAGCATGCGTAAGTGCTTTCAGATGGCAAGATAGAGGCCCTTGCCGGTGAGGTTTGTTTTCACAGTGTGATGCGATGGTCTGCCTATTTCAAACACACAATACAAGGCATATGTGTGCATCTTGACATAGCTTTGTACTTAGGTTCGCTCGATTTATGAACTCGTGGGTTCATGCAAATTTTTCGGTTCTGCTCTTCTATCGATTGCACTTATCTTTATATTTCCTCCGACTTGCCGACTACGTTCCCCGGCATGTCCTCTGCATCATGCATGAATGCTGTTAGTTATTATGAAGTCATGTTTAGTCAAACAAGGTTTTCTTCGACTGATCGCTCCATGTCTCGCGTCTCGACTTGCTCTTGCCTGCTGCTACTGCTGTGCGGAAAGCAAACAAGGGGTTCGGCTAGAGGAAATCCAGCTGGTGTCAATACTCTCTTGCACTATCAATGAGTCAATACTATCTCGAACTAGCCATGCTGTCGCAAAGTTCTGAAGCGTCCCGTGATTATTTTCTGTCTGTGCCTGTGATGTGGTCTATTATCATTCTAGTCGAGTAGGTAGTATATGAAAAATACTTTTACGCCTCCCTCTAGGACGCATGATGGCACCAAAGTGCTCAACAAATGAGGCTTGGCTGAAAAAAAAGTCTCGCTGGGCTACCAAATCGGTGATTGGGCGTCTATCATCCAGCGAACCATAGTCTATTGTCGGTTTTGCGAATGCAACATCATCGTTGAACGGAAGGGGTCGCAGGCGCTTGACCAACACGCCAAAACGGTAAAGAACAAGAGTCGCATCTTAGTCAAGCTAAATCCACGTCAACTGGTTCTCACCAAAGGACCCCGTTTACTGCCAACTACAGCCACTGACTCCGGGGCAAGCTCGTCAGCAGTCGTGAATTCCGTCTTCCTCGCTGTTCCAGTGTTGCAGATTGCAACACGGAAGGGTAGCGCTGGTAGGGTGTGGGCTGTGAAGTGTATTCAGGCTTTTTATTCTGCCTCTTATTGCGACGGTGTCGTAGATTTATTCAGGTGTATGTTTGGATGAAAAAACGCGCCACGGGACATGTCTTTAGGCAGAACAAAGGTTACTTATTTGTGGACGGATACATTTAGGCCCCTATTTTCGTGATTCAGTGTTAGAAGATTACTGAGTTGATGCTAGTTTTAATATTTGTTACGATGAAACGACAAATGAAAAACATATGAAGGAGTTGCAAGTGGCAGTCATATTCTTTTCAGAGATTCAGCAGCAGGTTGTGTCTCATCATCTTGAGGTGTTTTTTACTGGCAAAGCTACTGCAGAGATTTTATCTAAACTAATCCTTACAGCCGTAAACCGCGCTCTTTTGTATGTAAAGAAATGTCTTATGCTTTCTAGTGATGGGCCTAATGTGAACAAAGCTTTGTTTAGAATAGTCAATGAGCAAGTGAAAGAAGAGCGCGGCCAGGGTATTTTAAACATAGGCTTTTGTAAACTACATATTCTTCACTCTTCCTTTCAAATCTGTCTCGGTCAGTTTGTCTCGGAGGTGTCAGACGTTATTTTAGTCCACGGTTTTCTATTAGTGCCGAGCCGATTCGAGGTCTATGAGCGATTTCATGAGGAGAAGAAAATTCCTAAGCGTAGGGTTTTGAAGTATGTGTTTTTATGCTGGATAACTTTTGGGTCGGCATCCGAGAGACTATTGGAACAGTGGCCAGCACTCACCGACTATTTTTTAAAAGTTTTACCAAATGAATGAATCTCTGAGAAGCTCTTTGCTATCTAATTGTAAGACTTACCAAACTATAGCTAGTGCGCTGTGAAGCACGACATTCCCCACACAAATTGCGTTTGTAGTGTACAGTGCGAAACTGTTTCAGCGGTTTTCAAATATTTTTCAAGTGGAACAGGTAATGGTTCATGTTTTGTATGAGGAAGTGTCAAATCTTTTCATTCTGTTATTACGCAGACACAGTAAGATGAGTTAACCAAAAACGAAGAAGACTGTTTGAACATGTGCTATATCAACGATATCAAACCTTTTGTTGAAACCGATAAAGTTGACATTGGAGAGAATGCTGTCAGTATTTTGGAAAAGAGCAGATGTAGTTCTTCCCCATTCATTTAATCTTTCTGATTGTTCTGCTAACTAATTTCTATTCATCCGCTTGATAAAACATCTATCGTGTTCTTTTTTCTTTCTCTTTTACCAAAATTAATTCTTTTTACTATGCTTTAAAGCTTCTCGCTTTCCTTCCCTATTTACAGGATCATAGTGCACACTAAAGCTCATTTTTATAATACCTGGTTAAATTTATGCTCCTTAAGGAAACCGAATGAATGACGCTCGAGCCAACTAAACGACAGCTGATACAATTCACGAATGCCGAACCCTCAGTTAACATTATGTTAACTAACATGCTACGACATCTTGTGGTTAGCGTTAACCTAATATTGTAGAACAGGGCCCGAGTCTTTTTTATTTTCATTTCATATGACTCATTTTTATGTCATATTTTCCTATCTTCCCATGCCACACAATTTTGCTTTCACCTTTGATTGTGTTAGCGTTTTATTTATTTCAAAAACGTTGACTTCATAACCTTGCACTGGAAATATTGTAGCGTTGCTTTTCAACTTCGAGTAAATTTTCCAGGAGTTTTACATACATTTGGATCATAAATCAACACTTTTTGTGATTATGCACGCCAGTGACTGTGAGTGGTATTAAACCAAAACAGAGGCAGTTGATTTAAGTGCTCATTTACAGTGCCACCCTCAAAATTTTGAGGTCATACTGTTTTAAATTCAAATAAAATGGAAGATAGCAAATAATTAGTCAGTTGGTAGTCGGCGATTGGAATTTTGCCAAAATAGTGAAAGAAAGTGTCCAAAGAATAATAATTAGGTAATATTCCTAATTTCATCAGTCGGATATATTTATGTGTCCTATAGGACACTGTCTCTGCCGTTACTCGGTGGAACTTATTCATAATGGATGAAGAAACAAGCACTTGGTTATGATTCCACACTTTATTCATATTCATGTCTATAAACACCATTCTATTCTACCATTTTCATTTTTCAGTTTCAGTACGGAATTTACATCTAAGTCTATAATCTTTATATATATAAAAGTCAATGTATGTATGTATGTATGTATGTATGTATGTATGTATGTTCCGCATCTCCTCCTAAACCACAGGACCGATTTTGATGAAATTTGGAACACGAGTTTTTCACTGATAGACAACAAACACTGTAGGGTTCAATTAACCGAAACCCTATTTTTTCAGGGTTAAGGGTGTGATCCTTACTAATATGTATAAAAATGTAATGGTTTTTGTCTGTCTGTTGCTCCATCACGCAAAAACTACAGGACCGATTGAGCTGAAATTTGGCATATAGATAGAATAAATATCTGGTTGTATCATATGCTATATTAAAAAGCCCTAAGGGCCCCCAAAGGCCCCCGAAGGTCCCCCCTGGTGGTCCATGCTAAGCATTGTGTTCGGTGCAGTGGTTTCATTTTTTGCTTTTTAAAAGTACGTTCACTCAAGATATAGGGCTGGAATTTTTTTATCGGATGGCTGAATAAATATAATTTCTAATTTTATCAATCGATTTTCTTCTACGCTCCGTATTTGTCTGAAATTCATGTTTTCAGTTGAAAAATCTCACATTTTTCCCTGAAATCAACAATAACATATTTCCTTGACAACCATAGATTTGATTTTCAAAGGATATTCACGTCTCTAGCATTTAAATATCACGTCTCTAGCATTTAAATATCACGTCTTCGTATATGTCCATGATTGCACGTAGAAAGAAAATCTGTATCATAAGGGCCCAGAGTCCCAAGGGCCCCATGATAGATTGCTTCAGGGGGTAATCGATAAATTCAATGCATATTTACAACAAGTATACTCTTCAATGTCTATTATCAAAGCAGCTTTCATAGGGGCACTGCATATATATGAGAGGACACTTACGTAGTAAACGAGACACAAAGGAATAAAATAGATTATACACGCAACTAAATGCTCAAGAATATTAACGTGCAGCAAATAGTAAGGTTAATAATGCCTCTGTTGCTACAACAAACACTGCGTTGTTTATTATCGTTTTGTACTCAAATGAATTACACGTGGTGGAACTGTCTGCATCTGCCTCTCATTACGATTGTGAACTGTTTGTTAGATCAATTCCCGCATCAGAAACGTTACGAGTCATTTATATATGTTTTTAAGTGTTCAAGTTCAGCTACCTAAGGTATATTCACTCAATCATCGAGCTTCCTACTCCAGACTCTCATTTTCCGCTGTGTTTCCCCTCCTTGGACTTGAAAATATATCCATAAACATGCCTAATAAAGGAATAAGTTACTTATCTAAAAATCTTCCAAAGAAAAATGAATGTCATATTTGCGAGAAAATGAGCCTTTGAAAGAAAAACGACTAAAGTTAGACTTGGATGGTCAAATAAATACCCACAAGCGGTCTCATCTCCCCGTGGTGTTTCTCGGGTTACGCTAAGAACCGCACAACTTTCATCCTAACCTAACCTATGGACGGGTAACCAGCCATAAATCTGGTTCAAGTATACACGCATATGTTTCAAAACTTCAATCTGTTTTAAGATGGCGGAAATTATACTGACGTCACTACATACTTCTTACCCGAATGAAGAACGGAAATTCTGCGTAATGAACGACATCCGTGCATGAAAATCGGCAAGTGCACTAAGAATCACCATAGATTTTTTATTTAGTAACCGAAACCAATGATTATGGCTACCCTTTATGCCAAAGGTGCAATCCGAGTGATGGAGGATTCATATCTCAAATAAACATGGCTGCTGCAAATGCTTCATAGTACGTTGTCAACCGCTGGATTATACTCTACTCTCCAATCCTAATTAAGACACTCAACGCATATATCAACGTTGTATTGCGCAACTAAATCAAGTCATTGAATGCAAAGATATTTATGTACACAAGGGAAGCGATCAATCTGTTAATCACTCAGAAGACGGCTCAAGAGAACCGGAGGGACGAGGTGACCATCTATCAACCTGGGTGCTATTTAAGTAGTAATGGGTCTGCGTGGCCGTTTTTTGGGTTTCCCGTGCATGAAAGTGGACCAACAGTCACTCATCTCTCCGTGCACCTGGAAAACGGTCAGCGTGTCTACTACAACGAACACAACATTCAAGATAGGTTACGAACTCCTCAAATGACCACGCTGACAGTTTTTCTTCAGGCTTTGTGATTTTCTTTTAAAATAAGTTCAACGTATTTCACACCCGTTGAATTTCAACGGGTATCTTCCGCTCGTTTCCACTAAATTTAGCCTCAATTATTACTGAACGGATACATTTACGAATTATTCCCTCGTATGCTGTTATCAAAGAATCAATTTAGCAGAATGAAGAAAATTGCATTATTTCATGCGCTTCCGTGCTCTCCTCAGCTCTCATTGCTCAGGGTTTTTTTAATGCGTGAATACCTGGCTAGGTTTCCCTCCTGCGGAAATAGTATTCATCCTTATTCATATGCGAGGCTAAGGAAGCATTCACAAAATATCTACTGAAAAATACTCAAAAAGGAATACATTTTGGAGATTATAAAATAAAGCGAGTACTTGTTTTATTATATCCGAAGTATTTTTTCAACGTCGTGACATTAAGACTAAAATATAAATTTTCATGCCAAAAGTTTTGAAAATAGAAGCAATCATTTTAACCCTCCGGTGGGCGCGCGAAATTCACTCCCACGAGTGGGCGCGCCGCGGCAATTTGCCGCAAATATAAATTGCATTCCTATAGTTAAGGAAAAGGTAATTTACTAATAATAAAGGCTGATTAACGTTGTTACAGTTGCATTTTTTATTATTTGACACTAAATGTACATTGTTTATCACCTTATTTTATATCTCGGTCCTGTTCATCTTCGCATATGGTACAAATTGTCTCTTGACGACAATGCGTCTAACATACATTTTTTTTACTTCTCAGGCACACAATTTTTGTTACATTTCGCTTTGAACCCTCTATAGGTTCAACTAGTCTTTTCACAATGTCATCAGGTTTGTTTGTTTTGAGATAAGGCCCAGGCACCTGCTTCCCGCAGTATACTTCGAAATTCAATGTGTAAAAGGTTTTGGCGTCACAGAGAGCGTAAATTTTCAGTCTGTACTTAGCCGGCTTATTAGGCGTATATTGTATGAACCCGCATCGTCCTCTAAAAGAATGCAACATCTCATCAACAGTCACAAACTCGCTGACATTGTAGCAACTCAAACAGTTATTCACGAAATTTTCTTGAAAATTACGTAGAGGTGCCAGTTTGTCTGTAGCTCTTCGCTCATCCCTAGTATCAACATTGTCGAACCTAATAGCTCTAAGAAGGAAGCGAAAACGCTTTTAACTGAACAGCCCTCGCAAAATTATCATCCCGGTGCCATCGGAATCCCACAGCTCTGCACAATTTTACTCACATGACCAAGTGCACAGGTGACTATGTTGGAGTAGACGCGTCAAACTCTCTTCGATGTCACACAGCTACTGAAGCGTTCGGCGGATAATTGATCCGGATATCGGACATACTGCCTCCTATCATTAAAAATAAATACCTGGAGACACAGGCGTTAAATACAAACGGTACCAAACGGAGAGCTCAGAAACTAAAATATGCGGCAATTTGCCGCGGGCGCGCCCACCGGAGGGTTAAGTCAATATTCATATGAAATGCTTTATGTAATTTTGGTGGCTGAAATGCTTTTTAACCTGTAAAATCAAAATGCATGTGAATGGAAATTAACCCCTTCCCTGACGAATTTTTTTGTGGGATCGTGGAGTGAATGCAACAACTCACTCTAGAATTTAAATGTGCGTAGGCTTAGTTGTGTTCTGTTTTTAAAGCTTAAATATATTCACTAAACTTATGCTCAGGTACAATATCCATGGTTCTTTTCTACCCTTACTCCGCAGTTTCCTTAACTCGCGTTATCAGCGCAGTTTAATTGATGGCAAGTCGTCCACCCACTTGCCGGTCGCGTCAGGGGTTCCTCAAGGCAGCGTCCAGGTTCCCCTTCTGTTCTCCCTTTTTGTTGATCATGTCGTGGACTGCGTTCTCCCACTGGGGTGTACTGTATGCGGATGATTGCAAGATATTCAGAAGGGTTGAGGGGCGTTGAGGAGGCTGGTGAAGAGCTTGATATGGAGTGTGGGGTTGTATGGGGCAGAAACGTGGACCTTGAGAAAGGAAGACGAAAGTAGGCTGAAGGCTTTTGAGATGTGAGTGTGGAGGAGGATGAAGAAGGTGCGTTGGACGGAAAGGAAGACAAATGAGGAAGAGCTTGACATGGTGGGCGAGGAGAGGAAACTTATAGATGAGATTAGGGGAAGACAGGGTAGGTGGCTGGAAGGGGTAATAATGGTTTGCTGAAGGCCGTGATAGAGGGAAGGATGTTGGGTAGGCGGGGAAGGGAAGGAAGAGAATAGGATTTATGGACTGGATGAAGAAAGGTAGGACTTATGCTGAGATGAAGAAAGAAATACTGGAGGTAGAAAGGGCACGTGTAAGAGTTCGTTGGATATTCTCTGACTTTCATCATAACCTACCTCTAACCGGTAGATTACTCTAATAACGAGTGAATGATGGCCCCTCCGATTCCAGTTCCCTAAAATCCTCCCTCTCCTTCGTCCATGCCTGGTGCTCCATCTGGTAGCTTCATATTAACGCCTCGAAGTCAGCTTTACAGACCTTTTCACTGAAGCACAAACCTCTAAAGTATTCCTATACCCTCTCACAAAATCCTATCCCATTTGTCAATTCCACTGTGACTTAGAGGTAGTCTTCGCCTTTTAACTTAACTTTCGCGATCTGATAATTAAGATTACCAGGAAGGCGATGTCAGTTGTCGGCCTTCTGTACAACCACACAGACATTTAGGATCCTTTTGCTCCCCGGACAGTATTTTTTGGTTTTGTCCTTCCTATTTTAGAATACTGTGCTCCAATTTGGTCAACCGCTTGCCCCACAGCCTTGAATACGCTCAATCGCCTTATTAACTTCTTTCTCGCCACTGCCCGCCATCCTTTCCTTCAGAAACTTATCAAAAGAATACATCCTTTCTTCCCTTTCAATCCCAAACCTCTCTCTCCGTCATGTACTATGTGACATGAAGTTCCTCCATAGCATTTAGCTCTCTCCGTACCAACTGCCTTCTTCCTCTCTTTCCTCTTCGTGTTCCTCCTCGTTCCCTACGCAATAACTCCCTTCTTGACATTCCCAAATTCAGACTCTCAATATCCCAACCCTCCCTATTCTACCGTATCCCGAAAACATTCAACTCCCTGGCCTCGCAATTGCCCTCCCTTGACCTCTACTCCACACCCTCCGTTTTCAAATCAGTCCACAGAAAACATATTGCCGAGTTGACTATCCCTCTATCCCATCTCCTTGTCCATGAATCCCAATCCCAAGCTTTCTTTCCAATGTATTTCTCTGTTACGTTTTACATTTTTAGGGCATACTTTGTTAAAATTTCTATTTAATTGTTTGCTTGTCGATCAATGTAATAAGTCTTTATGCCATTTTTGGGGACATTTTAAATAAATAAATATTTTCATTCACTGTTTTTTCACATGGGAAAACATGATTTGCAGACCGTGGAAGATAATTAACGGCTTGAAAAATGTTGCACTTTTCCCGTGAACTCCTGGGCATATTTTAAAAAGAGTTGACGTCAGCATTTGGAGCGTCGATTACTCTGGAAGAATTGGACGGAATTGAGAGAGATCCCAAACTGGATCTTCATTCTCACGATAAAATCTCAGCATTTCCATTTTCTATTTTCCTAAGCTGAAAACCAAAAGCCAAACCCAAGGACGGACGGTATTTACCACGCAGTAGTTACAAATTATGACTGGGAGCCTTAAACATATTTCATGATTGGTAATCTTGAATGGAATTTTTAAGGAAGAGAGATTTTTTGATTGATGTTAAATGGGAGAGAGCGTCAGTTGGAGGTTGAGGAGCAGTTGAGCATTTGAACCATGTCCTGGAAGGAACATTTTTCATGACAGAAGAAAGAAGAAGCCTAGTCTCCGAAAAAAAGAGTTTAAGAAATGACACTAGACGGCAGGTAGTTTCTAGGTATTTGTAGGCCGGAGAAGAAAAGAGGAGATGAGATGAGCAGAAATAAAGACGAGAAAACAGCCTTGGGTGTGTTTTGGGGAAGAAATGAGATTGGCGATGGAAATTGGGAGGAAGCAGGTGAAATGAATGATGGACGTAAATGTAACAGGATATAGAATGGGGTGATGGAATAAAGGGAAGCGATGAATGTTGAAGAAACGGGAAGTTGTATGAGAGTAATTTGGGTTTTGGTCGGCATGAGGGGTGCCAGAGATATGGAAAGCTGATGATAGAGAAAATGACGCACTCTGTAATAGAAAGCGTTATCGATTTCCCTGTGAATAGGAATACTTCTGTTGTGCATTGGAATTACATAGGGATTTCTTTATTGGTGAAACGCCAGAAGCAAACAGAAAATTCCTCAACCCCTTAAGCAAGTCTTTATCTAACTCTCACTTAATGTTATATTGTGTGAATTACAAAGCTTAAAACTCAGTGGCTATAGTGATGAATACGCACCCGTTTGCATCTTCCCTGGAATCAACAATTTCGATACGTAGGTAGATATTTCGCCGTGGGAATTTTGTTTACATTTTTTTTATTTTGTTGCAATTTTAATTTTGAAGGGTAATTATTATTAAATTTTAATGATGCGCATGTACACTAGAGCCCTCTTTTCTATAAATATTACTTCTATACATAGAATGACATGGGTAGCATCATCAGCTACTTTGCTTATAATGTCAGCGTTAATTTTCAGCAAGTCCATGCACGTTAAATTATTTTGGGGAAAAAATACGTATTAGAAATCATATACGTATATATTTTAGATTTCTAATAAATATATTTTAAATGATTGACCATTTTTGTGCTAGAGACGGTAGTTTCAAGTTGAAATAAAGTCAGTGCTTAAGTTTGTTTTATCAATGCGTTCAAATCAGTCTTCAGTTTTCCAACACGTTTCATTTTATCATTTTAATTTATTCAGTCCTTGTAACCAAGTCCATGCAATCCTTGTGGAAAGTGCCAGAGGCTCTCGCTGGGTGGCAGTTATTACTGTGGTCACTAATAATGTGTAACGATAATTATTTGTATTTTTTTAGAGATAAATGCAATGCATTTATATTTTTTAACTTTTGAAACAAACAAAAAATCACCAAGACCCGGGTTTCAATGCATGAGCATCAATATTACATTTTTTTAAAGTTTCATCTCAGAAGTAAATTTTGTGATGGATTATCACGCAGTTTGTGAAGAACGTGAATGAAATTTAATGAAATTTTATTATTCTGACAACATTATGTACACCACTTTTATGTCAACCAACACCAACCAATTATATTTAAGTTTAATTTTTGTTGTATGTACGTTGACAATTAGGCACTGTCATTCTTGAGGAATTTGGGGTTCTTAGAGAAAACAGTGAGTGTAATAAACTCTAGCTACGCTACTGGCTATAGGCTGGGACTACTTAATGATTTGCTCCTTCAAAAATTACTTTATTCCCATCGCCCTGGACTTTATTCTCCAGTAACCTCTTAGGCAAGTGATTTATGCCCCTTTCCATGGAATAAAGGGTGGATGAGGTCAGTCTTTTTCCATTAAAACTGACTTTCGGCCCAAATCTGGGATTTCAGAGGTTTCAGTCGCACCCATATCCATCCATTACCCTCTTAAAACTCTCCATTTCGTAATACCCAGATTCCATCTCCCTTTCACCGCGCCACCCCCACATTCTCCTCCAACCCTACCGGTCCTTTCTGTGCCTTTATGCCTGGAATTAAATTTTACCACTGTCAGTGAACGTGACGTCTGAATAGTGAATGCTTTCAGCACGTAGAGCGTTGTCTCCAAGAGACTAAAAGAAAGAAGAGGGAAATTGTGAATGGAGACGAACCCTTTCAATGACTTGTTACTTGTTAAAAACTTCTTACAGAATATTCTCATGGTATTATGTTTCCACTACTTCTTACAGTTTGAATCAACTAATTTTCTAGGGTTAGTCTAAAAAATATTTTATGTTTCCTGCAAAACTTGAGAATGCACCTATTAAACTATTAAATATGTTCGGGGAAAAATATTGCGCTGAGGAAAAAACAAGACACAACTTTTGAGAAGATTTTCGTATCGTGAATATTTCGGCTTATTGTTACATGAATGTACAAAGAAATGGATAACCTGGATTTCAATCTACCCATAAACACTGCTTTCTACTTCGTGCTCTGTAACCAATGTGGCCATTCGGACATCCTGTTCCGCTGTAAATACCCTAAACTCTAAATCACTTCCCGAAATATAAAGTTTAAACCCATAATATGACTTCCTGCTTTGGTTTCAGGATTAATTCGTTAAGAACATGTGTCCAATTTTGGCGTTTTTAGTAATTGAGCTGCTGAAATTTATGTATTTCCATTATGCATTTATCCTGATTTATATTTGGTTTTCTTATTGGTCATTCTTTTCATTTGAAAAGTTTTTACGAGATATGGCTGAGAACTCATTGAAATTTTCACTGTAATGTTTACGGACCAAAATCTCTTCAGAATAAATTCGCTTCCTGACACGTTTTTTTCTGTTTTTTTCCCATCAAATAGCCGATTAGAAGAGGAGTTCATTCGGCATATTCTATTACTCTGATGTATAACAACATATTATAGCATTTTTTTATTTGCATAAACAATGTAACATTTTATTAGTTTTTAATCCTGAGCCATGAACCCTCTCGTCCTCTTTGCCTGATAGTAGAGTTACCTACAGATGTACCAAATTGTTAAATGTGAATAATATACCATGTTTTACGATAAGTTTACAAAAAAAATAATGCAGTCCAGTAGCCAATGATTCGTCAAAAGTTAGACTTATGTACCTTAAATCTAATCACAAAGATCTAATATCAATTAGGATTTCTCGCGAGTAAGGAAGGTGCCTTTGAGAAAATAAGTATGTTAATTTAATTCTTGTGAAACTAATCCATTGCGAGTGGTTCCTGTTTCGGGAAAGGGTATGGAAAACCTTCAAAATGTTGACGGAAAAGAATATTCAATGCCCTCATTCAATTTACCCAAGTAGAGTAACTCCATTTAATTTTTAGGTGACGAACAATAATGTTAATCTATACATTTATTGCACGAGAAAAGAAGTCATATTCATATTTTGTTTTGCTACAGGTTGCAACGCTACATTTCCAATATTTCCATTTGTTTACCATGGAAATCAACTGTATGGTCTTTTGTGGCTGTAGTTCCACTGTTCGAATAGAGATATACGGTAAAGGTGGAGTCCAACGATGGAGATTATTGGAATTTCGGTTCTCAGGCAATGTCCCGGAATGGGTCATTGCCAGTGAACCTGCTATAAGAATTGGGATTGCATTGCCCTTATGGCATTTTTCCACACCGTTCTCTCTTTCATTGCAGGGACAGCTGAATGGTCGTTGGAGCAGTTTATGCGTCCATTTTGCCCGAGTAAGAATAAGTGTCGTCTAGTTCGTCCATTAACTTTCGTTTACGATACTTACTTTCGTACGGATTTACTTGATAACCAATTATTTTACTGGGAAATAATTGTAGCTTCAATTGACGGATATGTTAATTTCCTATAAATGATGTATACAATCATATGGGAATACTATTGTGTTAGAATCATTATAACTAGGAAGGTAGTATTTAAGAGGGAAGGGATCGCTCTCTGTATCCATAAGTATCTATAAATATTATCTCTGAATGTATATATTTGCTTAATTTTATGATTTTCTACCATGCAATGACGAATGACGCTGTAGTTGGCATCTGACGTAGAAATAAAATTTAAAAACTTGCTGTGTTAAACCCTTCTGTTTATGCGTCTTCGTGATTCTTCTTCCTCTTTAAACTTCGTTTTCAATGCAAAAACATTATTTGGCGAAAAGAGTATTAAAACTTGAATTGTAGCAAATCTGATACTTCATAAAAGTAACAAGTTGACAAGTGCCTTATGATGCATTAATACGGAGAAAAGCGTCCTGAGTAATTCAATTAAATTTGAGTAAAATAGTTACGATTTAAGTTTCCATATGAATAAAGTAAATGTTCATGGCAAAAAGCCTGTGGTAGTACAGTTCATTGGTTAATTGCAATTACTAGTGATTAATTAATTGGCACTGTATGTGCTTCACCTAATAATTTCACCGTCATTGGAAAACACATCTTGCATGAAAATTGTATTTTGATTATTTATCTCGTGCCAGTTTATAACGCTAAAGTTTAATCAAAGGTCACGTTTATTTCTTTCTCTTGACTATTATTGTTATTATTTCCCTTTGTTCGTGGAATGAGTGTTAAGTTTGGAAAATTCTCACCGGAGTGGAGGTGAAGTAATTATTCAGCCACCGAAGAATTGTCAGTGCAGTTCCTTGCCGAGGGTAGCCTGAAATGTCATACATCTCCGGCGCAAATTCGAATGTAATCCCCCATGGGCATTCGTGGACCCAACTTTTACTCTTGCAGCTTCCCTTCACCTCCCATGGCCACGCGCTCCACTAACGAAGGTGATTACCCAACTCCCCAGTCGGCCTCTATTTCGCTTGCCATCAACTCTGTGGCCGCCAACCAGACCCCATTCTCTTTTTCCACTTAACTCAGATCATCCCTTATGTGTGTGCGCGCCTTCAGCTCCTATACACCTGACAGCTTACTATTCCCCTCTTCTTCATCCACGGCTGTATCCTTGTGAAATCTCCTCGGAGCGAAATATCCTTTTATTCGCACCCAAGGAGGACATTCTACGAGAAGAAATATCATAAAGGTGTGTTTATGATAATAATTTAAGAATTTTTAATGTATTTTTTTCAGGGGCAATTTTTCCTTGAGTACCGAAAGCTAAAAAACCTCAGTGAGCGATAGCTTGTAAGATGTGCCTTGCGAATATTATGGGATGAATATGAAATCCTCTGGTGCAGAAATAGCAGCTGAAGAGTTCGTTTTTATTCTTTTCCGCTCAAGTTTCAAGATATTCGAAGATATACTTTCCTCCTCCTCCATCTTGACTGGGAAAAAACCTTGACATGCTAGCTGAAGGAGTATTTTATTGTAAATGCTGCATGATTGATGCGAACCGTTTGCACCCGTTGGCTGAGCAAGTTTCTTTTCCTAGTTACACCTTGACATTCCTTGGGAAGTCCTCTCAGCCATTTAAGATAATTCAATGATGATGGGGGAAATTGTCTTTTCACTTGAGGAAAATAGTCACATAACTACTTTTTAGCAAATATGATTTCATGAATAGTTTTAAAATCACTGAAAATAAATATCTAGGCAATAAACTGGAATACCTCAAAAACTCTTTATCGCATTGCACGAGTACTTTAATAGAAATAACACCGAAGACTGTTACTCACGGAATGATATGCAGTAAATTGAGGAACATTTTCATCGTCTCTTAAATTAACCTTTAGATGGCATCAGAATGACGCAATTTGTCTCTTCCTTTGTGATATTACGCCAGCAATGCTTTCAATTTATATTTGATCGACACTGTTTGAGTTTTTGTGATATTTCCATGTGCCTTTCGCCCCCTCAATCCGTTTAATTAATGAATAAAGTTTGCAATGCAATTTGCAAGTTCAAGCCTCTTCTTTTTAGAATAAAAAAGGCTATTGATTGCTTTTTTAGCACTAAAATGTCGATGCTGTTCACTTTCTGCAGCCTGCGGATACTTTTCAATTAAATATTTATCTGAAATAGTTTTCAAAATGGTAGATAAATGTTTCCCTAATGCGTTTATTTCACACAATAGTACAAAACATAATTCAAAGATTATTTTGCATTACATAAAGCTTGTAATCCGTTGGTTATCGAAATATAAATTTATAATTTTAGCACGTGATCCACAGAAATTTCGTGCTAAGGTAATGAAACCAATAAAGTTTAAATCCTAAGAGGAGGGTAACGTTACTGGCAGTCGTGGATTCTTATCTTGTATCGGGAAAGGGATTTGCATTTCTTATGAATGGCGTTCCCTTCAAGGCTGCCGTAGTTTAAAATCAAACTCTAGCAAAGAATCGTGTTTTATATCTGCTAATACAGAGGTTTAGGAACGGTATATATCAAAAGGTAGTCATTGGTTATTAATAAGAGAAAATTGCTAATTTTGTTTAATTTTGAGATTCCACTATATCACGCCTAAATAATACTCTATTTACTCATTGTTTATCATATCGATATCACTTAGTGGTAACGATAAGCATTGCACCTATATAACTACGCTTTTCTTATGCTGCAATCTTGTATTCGTGAGGCACACAATCACCCTTCCAAGGATGAACCATAAGAGAAATTAATTCAAAGACATTTTTAAGCTTTTCACGTAACTTAAGCACGCATGTATCTAAAAACATGCAAATACAGCTTCATGGAAAGTTTCGTGATTTCGGGAAGAAAGAATACGGGATTCTAATTACTACGCAATTCTACATCTACATGTACATACTACCCCGCAAGCTGCCTCAATAGGCGTGTGGCGGGGGGTATTAGGACACCAGCCGTTTACATATAAAAAGGAAACGCTCTAATGAAATTACGCCTAGCATTTATTAAAGTCCCTTATAGTTCGGGGGAAAAAAGAATTCCCATACCTATCCGTTCGGCAAAATATCTGTCTTAATTTATCGTTTCTGTCGGACCTGGAAATATAGTGGGGTTCTAATAGATATGATGTTCTCCGTGTCGCTCTTAAAGATATCTACTCTTAAATGCTCAAGTAATCTAAGCCTATAGCGCAGCCTCCCAGTCTCTAGCGACTCCCAATCTAATTAGTTTAACATCTGTGTAACGCTTTCTGTATGCCCGTAGCTGTTTTTGACGAATCGCGCAGCTTTCCTTTGTATTTTATTAAATTCCCGAATTAAGTCTTTCTGCGCCGAATCCCATATGCTCGCTGCATATTCAAGGTGTGGCCGGACGAGTGCGAAATAGCACCTCTCTTTTACTTTTTCATCCGAAAATCTTCCCACAATACGATTGACGAATCCTAGCTTCTTCAGAGCTCTGCCACAAATATTTCTTATATGTGCTCCCCACGATAGGTCCGAAGTTATCGTAACTCCTAGATACTTCACTTCATCTGTCGCCTTTATGTTAACGCCATCCACAGCATATACATGGGAATAGTTGGACGACCTCCGCAAGAAATATACCGCCGTGCATTTGCTCAGATTAAGTTTGAGTCCCCACTCTTGGCTCCACACATGAACGTTGTTTAAATCCGATGATAGAATTTCAAAGTCAGAGTGATCACTAATTTCACGATAGATGACAGCGTCGTCGGCAAATAAACGAATTTTACTGCTAATTCGAGAGAATCGATCATTTATGTATATAATGAACAAAAGGGGTCCGATCACGCTTCCTTGTGGGACACCTGATGTCACTTTAACTACATCAGAGCTAATTCCGTCAAGAACTACCTTTTGCTTACGATCACTCAGAAAGTCCCGTATCCAGTTTACTACTGTTTCGTTTAGGGCGCATGACTGTAATTTGTATATAAGTTTGTTATGAGGTACCGTGTCGAAAGATTTCTTAAAATCTAGAAATAATGCGTCAACTTGTCTTTTCGATTCACCAGATTTGAGAACGTCATGAAGAAAGAGCGCGAGTTGTGTTTCACATGATCTACCTTTCCGGAAGCCGTGCTGAGAGCCATGGAGGACGTTACGACTGTCCACTGTCCAGGAAAGTCATGATATTGCTAACGACGATATGTTCGAGTATCTTGCCTATAATCGACGTTAATGAAATTGGTCGATAGTTCCCTGGGTCGTGTCTGCTTCCCTTTGTGAATATCAGTGTAACGTTTGCAATTTTCCAGTCTAATGGTATCTTTCCTTCAGACAATGACTTCTTGAACATTATGTCTAAGAACGGTGCGATCTATGGCGCTAACTCCTTGAGGACACGCGCGGATATTCCCTCCGGACCCGGAGATTTACTATTTTTTATCGACTGTTGCTGTTTAGTAATCCCATCGCGTTGAATAGTGATTTCTTTCATCGGTTCCTCAGTGAATGAAATTTCAAAATTACATGCAGTATCGTGTGTAGTGTATACACTTTCGAAGTGGGAATTTAACGTATTAGCTTTGTCAATATTTTCGGTGACAAGTTTACCATCTTTATCAAATAACGAATCTACGGTTGAAGATTTTCCCTGAAGCTCTCTCGCATATGACCAAAAAGATTTCGGATTTTCTTCGAGTAATTCACCAAGTACTTTTTTCTTGAAATTTTGCAATACAGAACGCATTGATTTCTTAGTTTTTGAGCGTTGCGCAGCGTAACATTCTTTTGCTTCAAGTTCCTTCGATTCGTCACCTACCGTAGTGCACTTTTTGACCAAGTTGTATAGTTTTCTCTGTCTCTTAAGGTCCCTCCTAACATCGTTGTTATACCAGCGAGGTTCTTTACTGTCGCATTTCAATTTTTGCGGAATATATTCGTTGATTCCTTGTCGTAGAATTTTTAAGAAATATTTCCATGATTCATCAGTGCTTTTATCCTCTGTTTTAGCTACGAAGTCCGTGTACGAATCATTAAGCATCTCGCCAAATTTTATGAAGTTGCATTTATCAAATAAATAAATATTGCGTTTCGGTTTTACAGCAGACTCTACTTCAATTTTTAAGGTTGCAAAAATTACTCTGTGATCACTTATGCCGTCAATAATATCGAGTTGTTTTATCAACTTAGGATGGCTTACTGCAAAAAGGTCTAATATTTTATTTCCTCTCGTAGGCTTGTCAATTACTTGGGAAAGTGAGTGATTAGCAAGTGTTTTGAGTAAGATCTCGCTGATTTCCCTATTCTTAGAATACGGTTTTACAGTGTAAAAAACCCAATTTATAGATGGCAGATTAAAATCTCCCCCAATAATTATTACACTTTTACTGTCTCTCATAGTAAATGCGGATATTTGATTTTCTAATTGATAAATAATATCAGCTTCGGAGTTTGGAGGTCTATAAAAAGAGCAAACATGTATACTCCTTTTGTTTCGTTGTTTAATTGTACACCATACGCTTTCTATTTCATTATCAGTTATTTCATGGGCGGTGCTGTGTAAATGTGATTTAACTGCTATAAAAACTCCGCCTCCTGTCCTATCGCTTCGATCGCATCTGTAGATTTTATATCCTGGAGGAAAAACTTCGCTGTCACTTATATCCTCTGTAAGCCAGCTCTCCGTTCCTATGACCACGTCTGCGTCCTGAAATATATGCTCGATTTCAGCGCGCTTGTTTTTAACGCTACGGCAATTAACTACTACAAAGTTAATGTCATATTTTGTAGATTGAGTGTCGGTTGGTTCTTTTCCACGCTTATGGGTATTAGGTTGGCGAATTTCACTGGATGTGCTTATTACATTTGATATAATTTCTTTCACTGGAGTACGCGTTTTGGGAAAATGGTCACTATTTACCGGCTTTAGCGCTCCTAAGTTTACTTGGATGTTAAAATTTTCGCAATGCGGATTTCCTCGGAGGCTACGTTTGGTTAAATCTTTACAAATCCCACTAGATGACCTACCCTCTAGTCTAAAAAATATCTACAGTGCTCAAAAATCTTACGAGCCACCCGTTCAGACGCCTCTTTGGAATAATGCACCCCAGACGAGTTGAGGGGAGCCCGGCACGATCTAAGCACCGGCCAAAGATCCACGAACTCTGCCCCAATGCTCGCACAATGCTGAATGTGAGCATCTGTCGCCGTAATTACCTATATGAGCACCATATCTAAAACATTCGTCCTTTACACCCAGCACTCTCATTCTCCTCCACACTCTTATAAGAAACCTCCATTACTACACTTATCTTCCTTTTTATATATGGTTTTCTTTAACTTGAGTTTCTGTCTGTTTTGGTGGAACCTGTTAAACGATTTGTCACCCACTTACACTCATCAAATCTCCTTCAAAATTCGCACACAGGTGTAACTTCAATGACAATACAATGTTGCAATATAAGTGTCACGGCTTTCTCTTCCATAGGCCCGGGTTCGCTTCATGAAATTGGTTACTATACATATTGGCTGTTTACTTTATTGTTGGCTATCGAAAAGGTTACTTGTGTTTCGGAGTGCTCGGCGAAATTTTACAAAAATAAATGGAACAAAGAATGAAAAACCCTAGGGGTAGCAGGCGTACCCCGTTGTAAGAAGCCCCTCGCCTCCAAATGGACCATGGCAGAAAAAGTTTTGTTTCACTTGTTTTTGTATATGTAATAAAACCATGTAACTTTTTAAAAATTTTAACATTTATTATCCTTTAAAACTGATATTGAAATGCTTTCTTTGACTGATTGGCACGTATTTCTTTGTAATGAAAAAATATCGTAAAAATTCGAAAATCTCATGTCAAGATAAATATTTATGGAAATTTTCTAAATGTCTCAACCTTCCAATATTCTGGTAACGCATATATGTCATTGAATGAATCTTTGAGACAAATGGAATAGAATATCAACCAAATCTTAATATTTGTGTGAATGCTCAGATGAGCTTAAATTCCGTTTATTTAAACATCCTCGTGCATACTGTATTCGTTGCTGTTTTTCCACTACCCTGGTGATCACGTATTCCGTGAGGATTTTAATGGCTCCAGCCCTGAGTTTATCATTTGGATCCACGCGAGCGGGTCCCGGCCGAAAAATTGCGCTTCCCTCGAGAGAAGCTGTGTGATCCTGATAGCGATGCCATTCACATGGTATGGAAATCCATACGTCAATCATAGACTCAGGAAAGAAACGCCGAAGGGATTCTTCCCATCCCTTTAAGCAATGTCCTTTTTTCCGCCAACCTTCCCGACTCAATACGCAGTAAGAAAAATTAATAATTTCGGACATTTCATTCGCCAGGGTCCTCCCTAGCCTTTCTTTTTTTCTCTTCGAATTACTTTCCGAAACATTTTCAATATCCTTGCCATTTCCTCTGCCTCCAAAACTCCAAATCGAAATTTCTTCAAAGGATCTCCAAATGATATGTCGCCACTACTCCCGCATTCTTCAAAGGATGCCGAGGAGGAGTTTCACATTTTTATGAAACTTTGTGGCGTTTGAAAAATACGCAAATTAGAAGATGACTTAATTCACATGCTTGTGTTTTTTTTGCAAGTGAGTTAAGTAAATTTTTAAGCTCTTAAAACCCGTATTTAATTTATCTCATACAAATTTAAACTGGGTAGAATTCCAAGGGGGGCGCTATTATATCCAGCAACTGAAATTTAAAAGAAAAAATTTCTTGTTTTTACAATTAGCGCCTCTATTTCATCGTTGAACAACGCAAAAACTCTATTCCACCATAGCCTATGAAAATCGGGCGTTCTCAACACTTTCTCACTTTTGGCATCAAATATGCTCTTTCGGTTGATAGCCACGTTGAATTTTGGTTAGATTACTGATTGCAATGACTCGAGTCTACTTTCGTCTCTGGGAGGCATTTTTTACTATGTCCAACTCTTAATTCAATTAATTAGTTAAGTCAATAACAATTAAATTGAAAATGTGATTGAAGACGGTAGACAACAATGCTTAGAGTTTAACACTGTTGGAATATAACTTTACTCTACAAATGTAGGAGAGAGAGAGAGAGGGTGAGAGGGGAAAAGGAGGGAATTGCCAGGTTGACTGCCAAAATAAGATAATATAGATTATGATAGCGTACATGAGTTAGAGTGCTGAAAGTGTAGTTGGATAATATCGTGCGATACAAGTGAAAAAAGGTACCAACCATAATCAAATTAATGCTATACCTATATGAAGGGCCATTCAATACTTTGGTACTACTGAGATATTACGATTATATTTTTGGTGAATTCAGTTAAACATTTTATAAACGTGTTTGAATGATTTCACAAACTACATTAATGAAAGTCATTCCATCCAAATTTTATTTAATTTGAGCTTCCGAAAAGGTTTAATTTAAAGAAACAAGATGTTCTAATCTGGTTATTTTGAATTTCCTTTGATATTAATAGAAAAGGAAAAACATTGCCACCATCTTACTCCACCCCTACATATGGTTTATTTGTACGAATGAAGTTAATATTAGTGCAGATGGTAAATTATGATGAATTAATAATAATGGGAAATAATTCTTTGCATTTATCATTATTCCATTTTCAAACTTTTCATGTTTTTATTTGCTCTGGAAATAATTAAACATTCTTAGCTCTCAAGACATGGCAATTGTCCGGTATCCTTATTTCAATTATTATTTAATATAATATTCATATAGTTTTCTTTAATAGAATACTTCTTGGCCTGCGATCTCATGATTTTGGAGGATACTTTGATGTTCCTACGATAATTATATTTTGCACTTCCTCTTGCTTCCGGCACGTGCAAAAATGCGTGTTCCCATAAACTCCTTGCAACATTTCCTGAGAGGTTCACTCCATTTCTGCTTTCTTTTGCTGAGGAAGCTCCTTGCATAATTGTTTGAAAATAAAAGACCCTGTTTCCTTGGATACTTTTCCTTTTTCCCGCCAATAGCCATTCGACACCATTCTCCATTTCCCAATTGCGCCTGTGAGTTCCTCTTCCAACCACTTCGCAAGCTCCTCTATTTCCCGAAGACCATTACTGTGAACGGAGCGGAAATGGACTTCTGAATCGCAGGTGAATATTGGAACCGGACAAGGAGCAAAACTGCTGGGAAAATATTCTTCCCCAGTTAAAAAGCTTATGTTCTCGAAATGGCGTAGGCGGGAGGACATCGTATTTTCTGCTCTGCGCATAAAAATTGGGGCTTTGCCTCGAGCAGCAAATTTCGGCACTGCGCTCAGAATATGCCCGCGGAACATAGAAATTGATGTTCATTTACATTCAGTGTGCTGCCATGTCCTTCTCTTGGCCAGGATATTTTTACTTTCACTTCATTTTTTTTAAATTATGATGAAGTTAAAAATCTGCGAACTCGTCATTTAGCCAATGATGAGGTATTGCTACGAAAGTCCACATCGCCAACTTAAACGCTAAGTCAAAGCCATCCGGTGACAAATCCTCTCAATAAAATTACGTCTTGCAAAATTAATCATGATAAACTTCTATAATCTACATCTACATCTACGAAGTACCGTGCAAGCCACCACTAGGGTGTGTGGCAAGGGGTGATTCCACACCAGGCATGCAGCACTTGTCAAGCTATAATCAAATTACCTAATGTTCTCGAGTCTTTCATTTTTTTAAATATTTTTCAAACCTCTGATAAAAGTTTTAAAAAAGCTAGAGAAAGACTTTTGGATCAAATGATATCCAAGTATGTGCTATTGTCGGCCCCGGTGGTGACGGGGTAAAGTCCTCGCCTGCTAAACTGAGGGTCGCGGGTTCGAGTCCCGCTTGAGTGGATTTTTCACCACTCGGGACATGGGTGTTTGTGTTCGTCCATTGTTACATGTTAGTACACCCGATGTAAAAGGCCGTTCTTGCTGTCTTCGGGGATGTGGAAATAAATAAATGATACAATGATTTTTCCGATGAATAGGCACGTGCACATCCTTGCATTCTCTTATTGATTGGTAGATTTAGTTTATTGTGTTTTACGCCATGCACCAACTTCTCCACGACCTATAACATGTCAGTTTTATCGCCATTAGTTATAATGCTCGTTTCATTAATTTTTTCTCAAACCCCATGTAGGTGCAACCTGCCTCCCCTTAAACGCCCTCCAACCAATTGTTTTCCGTATCTCCTTATGTACACCACCAATCATCTTTCTTCCTCACAATCTTCATTGTATTTAAGAAAATGTATACATTAATATGCGTTGCAACAAGGAGAAGATATTCTAAAGAGCAGCATAGTTACCATATTTTTTAGTTTCATTTTTGTTCCTGACAAGAATGATAAAAAGGAGGGAAAAATGTTTAGATCAGTTTCAGTATAATTTAAGGCTCATCATAGTCTGCTGACGTTGAATTCTGTAACTGACAATTAATATGAAAAAAACATTTCATATGCCAAGGTTGAAAACCATTTAATGGTGAATGTTTCATGTCACCCTTGAAATTAAGAAGGTTCTGTACATCGAACATGTGCTGAAGGAAGTGAGTTATACATGAATTAATCAGTTTCTCCGGTAACGGGTATGACTGAACGGAGTGTATGTAACTGTAGGTTTTCCTGGCGAATGCTTTAAATGAAGAGATCCTGTCCTTCACTCCGGGTCAGGATCTCCAGGGTTAGCTGTCAGGTGTATAGGAGCTGAAGGCGGCTAATACTTTCAACGTTTCGACGAGTGACTCGCCCATCGTCGTCAGGGATCCAATAATCCAGTGCCAATTTTCCACGTTGTCCGCCTTACATTCACTGCGCCGGGTGGTCGATGATTGGTTCAGTGCTATTTTTCTTTGGCGCCAACTCTTTCTATCACTTCCTCGTTCATCGGATCTCCGTCTTGTGAAATAACCCCACGTCTTACTGAGCCTGTAACCGGTGTCCCTATTCAAATTATTACGATGAAGCCGGATCAGTATATCTTCCTTTACGTTGCAATCCCAGTTCCATTGATATTTGCACAGTAGTCTAGGTTTCTTCCCAGTGGATGGTGTGGTTTTCGATTATACTAAGGTCGGCTATTGCCGAATTGGCCAGTTGACCTAATCGGAGGATACTGTGGTGTTATTTGATCCTGGTTTCGACCATCCGGCATTTCTCACCAATGTAGAACTCCCCGCACTCACAGGATACGCAGTGAACTCGGGGTGTTTAGAGTCCAACTGCATCTTTAGCTTTTACAAATTGGTTTCTTAGTTTGGAGGGTAGTTGATGGATGTTTTCTTTACAACCGAAGCGTCAGAGGTTTTGAAGAAACTGACCCAATTTGATACGCGAGAGCTCTTCATTTCGAGCGGAGTGTGGTTTGCTGTATTTCCAATTCAATAGAGTTAGCGAATATTGAGTACACTGGCTCTAAAGGTTATATGAAGCAGTGTAAATATTTGAGAGGGAGGAAATGGCTGGGAATGGCGCAACTGGTTTTTTTGTCACTAAGTCGTGAGTGGCTTAATTTTATTGAGGAAAATCATGAATGTAGGAAGAAATAGAAAGCAACCCTCCTTTGAATCCTTAAAACCCGGAAAACGTCGCGCCAATATTGTCTCCTTGGATATTTCGTTGGCTCTCCAGAATTAAATAGCGCGCGTAAAAGGGACGAAGATATTTGAAAAGTCATCGCGTTGCTATTTCCACATGATGCTTTTTGTTTTAACATCATGCTGTTTCACTCTTTACAAGTTATGCATACGTTAGTTTGGCCGATATTTATTCACTTGTTATTCCATCCTTGCAAATCCTTATTTAATTCTAATCCTAATGCACGTTTTCTTTTGTGGCGTACAGAATTTTATCTCCACCGTTTGTTAGATGCTAGACGCTTTTCCGGGTTCCGCGTTTTGCATCTATTACGCGTCCATGTAAACGCAGCTGAAATTGTAACATTATGAGTATACGCTTGAAACATAAACACATTTTGACATATGGCTTTGAGAATGTGAAATTATAAATTCTGTTTTTCCTCGCTCACAGTCTTAGAACGATAATAAAACTCTTCCAGTGCGTATTCCACTTGCATTCAAAGTAATACGTGAATTCTTTGATGTGAATTATCTGTTTTATTAGTAGATATTGGGAATGGCTTTGAAGCTTTTGCAAATGGCATGAGCTACTGAAGGCTATTTTTTTATTGTTTTTGGTGATTATCTTTTGTTTTTGATTACATAAGCATTGCTTTGAAATGTCGAAGTAAATGTTATTTGCTTCAGTGCTTTCTTTGTGAAACATGCATTGGTTGAATTAATTCCTCTGTTTTCTCAGAGCATGCAAATTGATCTTTAGAAATCATAAAAATGAAATTTTTATGATTTTTGAGAGCTACTTCCACTAATTAGGCGAAGATTTGTGAACATTTAGGCTTCTATAAAAAACAGTGAGGCGTGCTGAAAAAACCATTAACCATGAAATAAAAAGATTCCCGGATAGCTTTCGTTCAAATAACCATTAATGTATCCTCTTTGACGTTAATTACCTTGCATGATGTTTTCAGGGCCTCATCAGGGTCTCAAAATACAACAACGTCAACTACCTATGGCAGCGTCGCGACGACGCGTCGTATCATCGAGTATTATTATTTTATTTACTTGTATTAAGAATGTTATGTTGACGTTTAAAAACTCATCTGTCAATATTTTTACGAAAAAACGAGTGACTTTTCATTTCGAATGATTTTGACGAAGCAGATGAAAAGAGCTGAAATTAAGAAACACCTGTCATCCAGGATGATAGCCTACAGCGGAATCCTGCCATACTAATTTTGAATTCTATATTGAATACTTTTTTCTTAATGACGCCGCTAATGGATAAAAAAGAAAAACCTACTCCTTTCAAGATAAGTGAATGTTATATCACTTATCGTTGAGACATGCTCCACGAGCACGCCTGCATTTTTAAATATTAAAAATCATGCCATAAAGTTTTCTTCCATTAATTGTGAAGTTTTTCATTGAACAAATTTGAATGGATAGTGGTAGTGTTTTTAGGTACATCATTTCACAAATTCCTATTTCTGAAAAGCTTTAAAAATTCTTACATGCTTTGGAATGTTCATTGAAAATAGAGGCATTTTTCTATGTTTCCATGTTTTCCATGGTGGTGTAATATGTGTAGCTTTTCAGATTTCATCTATTTTATTTCAATCACTCTTATTTCAGGGAACATCCATAATATTTTATCTAAAATATACTGACATTTTCACTGAACATTGCTAAAAAGGTTAGTGTTTTAATAACACTTTTGGCTGTACACTAGCTCGGCTCAATTCTAATCCCAGATCGTTTAAATTTTTCCAATGATCTGGTAGGATTTGATTCCAAGTTTAATAGAAGGATAAAAATGTCTTGCTAAGTTATTTGTATTTTTGAAATATTTCACCTTCCAAAAATAATTACAGACATTATTTTCACTGTGAGCACGTTATACTAATTATTTGAAATCTTTGTGTGGTTTTTGTAAACAAAATTTGGTATGAAAATTTTCATTTTGTATTTTCATTTTACTGATAATGACTCGTAGGCATATATATAATAGCTACTAGTTTTTAGTAGGTATGCGGATTTACTAGGAGATAGCTACCAATATAGATTTTCCTCAGTGAATTTTTTAAAAGTACAAAACACCTACATGGTCTTTAACGGTTTAAGGAGAGAGAGTTTTTAACTTTTAGAGATCTCCAATATTAAGTAAGAAATTCTATGTGAATAACGTATAGGTATTATGTATCTGTGGACTTGATTTATGAGTCGAACTCACTATTTTTATTACTCGGGAGTAATTTTGAGGAAGGCCATCTTGACACAGCTAACAGATACTTCGTACTTCTCCACTAGGATTTTATTAACTCCCAACCATAGTGGTGTCCATGGAATCACAAATGATCCATACGAACCCTTAAAAATGAGTAGTGTACATTGAAACCATGGTTGCTTATCAATGACACGCTACAGAGGTAGTTTAAAGTTACTGCTAGCCTTATTGTTCTTGTAAGTGGCTTTTATAATGAAACCGCTTAAAGGAGGGGTCAAGACGTTTTAAAATTAAATTTTGATACTGACCTGAGTGAATCTGTTAAAAAATTAAGTTCACTAGAGATTTAGGTTGACAAGACACGCATTAAACCCCAGCGCTTCATCTGTCGTAAGGACAAATTAAAAAAAATATGAGTGAGACCATACCGTACATTTATGCTGAAGTATTTTTATTCCCACAAACACGACTGTACCAAAAACTGTTTTCAATATTCAAAACCAGACATTAATTTTTTCTCTTCTGTATTTAAAACACATTTTGTTATTTGAACATTTCCCAAGTTGTACCAACCTCCACGCAGTGGCTCACTAACTAAGTAGTGTCCAGAAGTGACGAAAGTTCAATCTTCCTCTGATAAAAATTCAATTAGCTCCACCGTCCAGAATTTCTCAACATCCAAGGCGGTTAAATTTATTTCGAGAGGAATGCCTCAAATCTCAGAGCTGTTCTATTAGCAGTGTATTTCCCGTAGATACATTTGTCTATCAAAGGCATTCAGTGAATAAAAACGTAAAATGCGACGCCGTTGAAAGGGATGACGTCCCCACTTGCCACGACCAGGCAGAGCAGCGAGGATTGAGGGAAGACACGTCAAAGCCCTGACTCGGGCAAATAGGGCAATTAGTCTCCCGTCGGAAAACCAATTTATCCGGAAGGGATCCCCTCCACCCCTCTTAATTCCATGGCAGCAAATTGCGACCAGCTTCCGCAAATCACGATTTCGTCCTTGCTCAGTTCAACATGTGTAATTTATATATACGAAGCTTAAATACTTTCGGCAACGATTCTGCTGGGATCAAAAACCTTACATGTCCACAATATTATTTTATTAATTCGTTTCATTATTTTGTAATCATTCCGTATTTAGATGGCTGCGTCATCGAACCAACTACTGATTCAATATGAGAGTTATGCCATTGAGATATTATTGCTCACGATATTGTATTACCATCATTGTTTCCTTTATTGTTAACATACTTTCAAGTTCTCGCGATCTTAAAGTAAAGGAACTAAAAACTTAGATGGGTCTTAAAATTAACTTTTTAGTGATTACTTATTTCACCCCTTAGGAACTGATTCAAAACAAACATAGGTCTTCCCAAAACTCAATTCAAAACCAGTATTTATGTATCTGTATTATCTGTGATAATATTTCAAATTTCTATTTTATTCTATGGATGAAATATTTGAACTGTGAATATTAGGCTATCTTTTTTATTCTCAACTGTGTTTGACGCTTTAAAATATTCTTTCTGTTTTTTGAGGGAATTTATAAGGTCATACAATTTATATGCGAAACTTGTTTTGGTTGGTTGGCTTGTCAATAAATGGCTTGATTTCATCAATTCTTCTTAAAAGCATAGCAATGCTTAATGCTGTGAAATGACAGTGAACAAGGGCGATGGCTGTTCCATTTTGTTCAACTACCTATTGTTCATGAAAACAAACAAAGTTGGAATCCATGGGCCTGTGGTATTACCAAGGAACTATGAATTTAATGGAGAGGAATAAATAATTATGAATGCTCTGAAATAGCAGTGAAACATGGACGATGGCTGCTCCGTTATGTTCAATCACCTATTGTTCATGAAAACAAACAACAGTCGAATCCATATGCATGTGGCATTGCCAAAGAACTATGAATTGAATGGAGAGAATGGAGATTATGATGAAGTCCCGCAGGAACCTAACTGCAAGGGAGAGAATATAAATCATGCAAATCTGCGATCTGAACACAAACTTAATCGACTTCTGATCCTCCTGAAAAAAATGGAACGAATTTTCATCGAATAGGAAGGAATAGCGAAGAGGACCGATTGTTGAATATTTAAAGAAAAATATAAATGCGTTTAAAATGGAGATATGAGGATAAATAAGATAAATAAGGATAATGTAAAGAAATTTGGAAACGAATTAAGATGCAAGGGATTTTGTTATTATTATTAGTCAGATTATGATAGTTGATGACTTCTGATGATGTTGTTAACATAATTGAGCCACATATGACTCGCATTGACCCATTTATTCCCTAAAGATGGCGTAGCAAAACGCAACGTCCTTTGCATTTTTTACATTTTAGTTATCAGAAATCGCTGAATGATAATATATTTAATAACTTACTACGTTTTTGGTTCTTGATTTTCTCGACCTGAAATAAGGGCATGTAAATAAAATGTCAGAAAAAGCTTATTTTGTGGGAAATTGTCTAAAATTATTTTATACCAATTTTTTATAAAAAATGGTCATCAATTAAAAAAGTTAAATAATTTAATTTTAATTTTCTACGTGAATATTTTTTCCGAACCATACACTGGTTGTCTGATATATTTTTCCAGTAATTTTTCACAACCCACGAATATTTGTTGTACCTTAGAGACTTAATTTTCTAAAGATTAATTCCACTCGGATTTAGAAACTTTAGGAGCTTGCTGAGTGGGAAATATTAATTCTATAATTCATTAATTACAGCCGGCCCCGGTGGTGGCGGGGTAAAGTCCTCGCCTGCTAATCCGAGGGTCGGCGGGTTCGAGTCCTGCCTGGGTCTATTTTTCGCATGCCCAGGGCATTGGGTGTTTCTGTCACGTTCTGGCGGTTCGACCCCTGCGAAATCTGATGACAAACCAATGGCTTATAGGGGATCGCAGGGGATAGAACACCAGAATCGTCCGAGAGCAAAATAAAAAACAGAATTACATTACGGCATTTCAACGAAGCCTTACTTCCCGTTACTTTACGGGAAAATATCAAGAGACATACGTGCAGTTTCAATAGATAACTATTATCAGGGTGAAGCATATATATTCCATTGATACTTGTTGCAGAATATATAATCTTTAATATTTAGTGTCAAAAGTAGCATTTTAAGCGCGAAAAATGTATATGTACGCACACGGAGCCGCTAGTCCCAAACTTGCCACTTCTAAATTTAAATGACTGGGACGGACCTTACGCACACGTACGTAATGAAATTAAAGAATAGACAGGAAAGGGGAAATCAATAAAGGAAAGAAAATCATATGAATGGTGAAGAACGGGGGAAGAAAGGAGGTAAGGAAAGGAATAAACACTCACTCCCGTCCACGTTACTTGAGGGTCTCCGTCAGCAGACCCGCGCTGGCGGGTCTGCTGACGGAGACATAAAACCGTTTATGTCACATAAAACCGATCTTCTCCAGTTACTCCCAGATGAGTTCTCTCCGACCACTCCACCTTGACCCAAGCACTGCGAGGAACTGCCAAAACTACGGCGATATCTCGCCGTACACACACAAAACAAAAACGAAGCGAAAAAAAGGTAAGCAGACGGGAGTAGGACAGGGAGGGAGTTTTAAAGAGAAAAGAAAAGAATCTGGGGGAAAACAGGGAATAGAAGGATGAAATAAAACAAGTCCGTCCCGGCCTAAACAGTATAAAATCCAGTACTGTTTGGTTAGTAGGGTAGGTCAGTTGCAGTATTAAGTTTGGGCTGGTAGGTTGGTAGTGGAAATGTTGTATGAAATATATAGGAAGGCCGGGGAGAAAACAGCTGTTTAAATTTAATTATAATTATTTAAAGTAGCTTAGGATTTAACAGGGATCCACAGTTTTATGTCCATACCGACGGACGAAGTGTCGTATTACACTGGTGGTCATCATAGCGCATAGCGCCCAAGTACGGATGGACATTCCACTCAATAATCTCCATCGCTACCGCCAGGATTCAATAATAGGTTGCTATAGATTCCTCTAACCACCACATAAACCCGATTCTAAAATATAGTAATTATCGGATATAGTCAATCCAATACTTCCTGCTATGCTCTTTTGAAAACGTAAATACCTACTTTTATGCTATAAAATGATCTTTCAATAAGGGGTCAGTTCTATTGAATTCATTGCTCTAGAAATCTAATACACTCATCGTTGTTCATTTTCATCGTAGCTAATGAATGGTATGTCCATGGACATTTCTACCTAGCCCATGACCTCGGGAAGTCTTTTCAAGCATTGCCTTTGCATCTCATTGTTATTCTGGTAAAAAACATATTTTTCAAGCAAATAAACTCTAAAATTATACAGACAGAGGGAGTCATATCTACTTTACACCAGAGTCCTCTGGATGGCCGTTCTCAACACTACTCCCTCATAGGGTAGTGCATTATCGGCAATCCAAAGGAGTCTGCTTTACACTAGAAGTGCCGTATTTTCCCCATTCCTAACAGCGCCGGCAGCGGTCAATTTGACCGGTAGGTGTTTTCTCTCGTTTTGGCGGTGTGCATGAATAATTTCACGTATATAATCTATTTAAAGTGAGATTATTTTATTTGTAACTCAAATTTACATTATTTTAAAGTAATGAATAAGATTGAAGAACAATTTAGTTTTTAAACTTAAGCACAAACTTGGGATACACACAGACGTATCACCAATCGTGCAATATGCAATTATAAATGGTGGTAGTTCAGTGTGTAAGCATTTTTCAGAGTAAATATAAGTATGTTATTTACAATCAGGGAGAGTCTCGTAAGTAACAGCATTAAACCATGTATATTGCGATCACTTCTACCGTCCCAGACTTTATTTTTCATGACACACTACATATAGAATAAGTTTTTCACTTCTTGCTGTGCATTTTCCGAAAGCATATTTTTTTGGCATCTTGAAAAGTTTTTTTATTTTTTTTTACCATATTTTATTCCCTTTACTTGCTTTTTCCCGAAAATTATGTCTTTTTCTAATTTGTGTACCTGTAATGGAAGGTGCTGGCTGTGACTTTATATACTCACTACGTAATTCTTCAGTTAGCGTCAAAATGAATTTATGGCGGCTGATATTTTGTGAAGTGATCTCTTTGTATATTATCGATGCGTTAATGGCAGCTAAATCTAGGATATTATATAAAACTTGCGCAGGCCATCGGTGAGATCCAGCGCGAGTGATGTATTTCCTTGCCATTTGGTCCAGTTGTTACTACTCCATACTTAGTTGAGTGGTAGAAACTGACTGACTCTTGAGCCGTGCCTCACTCAAGGATGACGGTAGAGCAGCTTGGCGGGTGGTGTAATCCTCCGCCACAGTACCCGAGAAAGCCTCCGGTCAGTAGGGGCCTAACGTAGCTGGTGGCAAATGGGCCACACATATATAAAGTAATGGTTTTCGGCGAGCGTCGAGCATTGCTTTGGTGAGGCTCTTGTCGAGTGCTCGACGCGAAAAGAGCTGCTCCCGGGAGAAAGACCCACGGCACCTTTTTTAAAGACCACCGCTACCTCTACAGCCAAGGTAACAATTCGTACCCGAAAATTCCTACCTCCCCTTATTCCCGGAGTCTGATAGTTTTCTTTGTGCCGGTCACAGTTCGGGGAATTGATTTGTTTTCGACCGTTTATTTGTTGTTATTAAATTGCTTTCTTTTTCAATCGTGGTTTTCTGTCTGCCATTTATACTCCTCCGTACCCCACCCCCCCGGGCCTATTAGCACGTCTCAATGGTAGCAGAGCGTGGTTGCGGGGTACAGTAAAAGGAAAAGGAGTGTGAGAGATGGCAGCGAAGCTACCTGCTGGGACCAGTTGGATCAACGAATTGACGACAGCAGAAGTAATTGACTTTTGTGGTAGATTTGCGTTAAAGACAAATGGCACGTTGGATGATCTACGGAAAGTTCTACGAGATTATGTTCATTCACTAGATCGTGGGGAGGATAATGGGAGTAGCTGTGAGTTGCTCGGAAATGTTTCAGAGGTAACACCTCCCGAGGTCCAGGTCCACCATCATAGGCAATTTGATATAAAAATCTTAGAAAGTCTCGTGGCCGCTGAACGTCGTTGGGATTTAAGATTCGACGGTGAAGCGGGGAAAGTGTAATGGGATTTTTAGAACTTTTCGGTAGGTTCTAGAGTCAGTTAGAACTGGCCGACAATATGGCGTTTAAGGTAATTCCCGAAATTTTATACGGTAGGGCCAACACTTGGTATTGGGCCAATCAATTTCGGGACGTAAACCATTTTCGAGAAGAGTTGAAAGCGACCTTTGGTTTTCCAAATTATGAGACGCGCTTGAAAAGAGACCTGTATAATCGCACTCAGGGTAGGCGTGAATCGCTAAGCGAATATCTTATCGTCATGAAAAATATGAATCAAAGGCTAGAAAAAAAACTCTCACATGACGAACTGCTGGAGATAGTGTGCAGTAATCTTAACCCTGATTATTCTTGGCATTTAATAGATAAACCGCAATCTTTTGAGCAGCATGTTCGTTTTGGACGTAACTATGATGAAAGACGAGCCATCGCTGAATCATATAGAGACCCTCCGCCTGCGGAAGAAATGGTTGACGCTGAATTCGGGGATCGAAATGGGCGATCGGGGCAACGATTACCGCCCACCGAACGTTGGCCTCGAAATAGCCAGCCTCGCCAAAGGCAGCATTTGCCCCCACGTAGATTTGGCGGGTGGCAAAGATCAGACCACACGGCAGAGCCGCCTTTTACCCGCAGAAATACGCCCCGTACGGGAAACGAGTGGTCCGCGGAGTTATAAAGCCACGAGGCTATCGCGGAAGGTTAGTGGCGTTTCGAGGTCGGCCCTCAGAAATCAAATTTGACCTATCACCGAAAATAAAAATTTCTATAGATGAGTTAGTTTCCACTGCTTTGTTAGATTCGGGTGCGTTTGTGTCGTGTATTTCGGAAGACTTTTTGAATACACTGACAGGGGCTTGGCAGAAAGTCATTAATGTAGAGAAAATTTGTTATGGGGTGGATTCGACGCCCATTAGCATAACTAGAAAGGTGAAGCTTCATATTAAAATACAAGGAAACTCGTGGCAACATGAGTTTTTTTATTCTTAATGCTTCCCCTGTTCAGGTAATTTTAGGTGCTGATTTTATGAGTAAGACAGGAATGATATTGAATTTTGTAACTAAGACTTACAGTTTTAAGTTTAGACCTGAGATCATTGCTTCATTCCTTTCTCAACCAACGAATAATGGCGTAGTGAACGGACAAGATGAGACTTCACGACGCGAGTATTTAAATCATGAACAAAGGGAAAAAGTACAGGGGTTACTTAGCCGATATAAAGAGGTAGTCACCAAATCGTTAGGATGTACCAACGTAATGGAGTACGATTTAACCTTGTCAGATGACAAGCCGGTTAGATCCCCACCATTTCAATGTAACCCTTCTAAGATGGTTGAAATGAGGAAGCATGTGACAGATCTCCTCCAGCAGGGGGTTATCGAAGAATCTAATTCTCCTTACGCTAGCCCGTGTTTTTTAGTCCCCAAGAAAGATGGATCCTCGCGGCTAGTAGTGGATTACCGAGAGGTGAATAAGAAATTAGTTTATGATGCCTTTCCTCTACCTACTGTGGAAAACGCCTTCCTGCACTTCAGTAAGGCTAAATATTATTCCATTTTAGATTTAAATGCCGCGTACCACCAGGTTCCTCTGACTCCCAAAATCAGGCGGGCTACAGCATTTATAACTCCTTTCGGTCTTTATGAATATAAGCGTTTACCTTTCGGACTTTGTACGGGTGGACAAGTTCTTTTACGTTTAATTGATAGGATTTTGGGTGATATAAAATACAAATATATATTTACATATCTTGATGACGTGGTGGTGTACAGCGAAAACTTTGATGATCACATTGTACATTAGGAAGACGTTTTCTCGCGACTGAGGCGAGTGAAATTGACCGTAAATCCGGAGAAAATTTCAATTGGATTGAATAAAATTAAATATCTAGGACACGTTGTGTCGAACCAGGGAATTAGAATAGATCCAGAAAGAGTGGAAGTAGTGAGTAACTTCCAGGTTCCGAGAAATCTGAGGGCGACGAAACGTTTTTTGGGAATGTGCAGTTACTATGCGCGTTTTATTCCTTATTTTTCGGAGATTGCGGCCCCACTGAATCAGCTAAAAAAGAAAAATTCCCGCTTCTTTTGGGGACCTGCTCAACAGGAGGCTTTCGAAAAATTACGGGAAAAAATTGCGTCGCCCCCTGTGTTGCATATCCCAGATTCCACCAAAGATTTTGTGGTACATACGGATGCATCCTCCAATGCTGTAGCGGCGGTGTTATCACAGAGAGTCAACGGCCATTTGGCACCAGTAGCCTTTGGAAGCCGGACCCTTAACGACGCGGAAAAAAAATACGCTACCTATGAAGCCGAATGCTTGGCAGTCGTATTCGCTGTAGAGAAATTTGGACAATATCTGAGGGGACGAGAATTCGAGCTATATACTGATAATCAAGCCCTCTCATGGATACGTAATCATCCTAAGCAGTTGGGAAGGGTCGGACGGTGGATGTTACGTTTATCTAGTTATAAGTTTCGGGTAACTCATGTGAAAGGGAAGGATAACATCGTGGCCGATTGCTTGTCACGGATGTTTGATGAAAACCAAAATGATCTCGAACAAGTCGTACGACCCGGGTTGTGTGTCCTGCAGGACACACCGATATCATTCACGACCATTTTAGAACATCAGGAGAAGGACGTAGAATGTCAAAGACTAAAACAAAGACTAAATAACGGGGTGAGAGTAAGGAATCTCAAGTTGTGTCAGGGACTTCTGGTATTTCGCGCACGTAAGAGCAAATTAAATCTAATTTATATTCCCGTAGGGATTAGGCCGATGGTAATGGCTTATTTCCATGACTCAATCATCGGCGGTCACTTGGGATATCGTAAAACGAGGGAAAAAATATCTCGGGATTTTTATTGGCCGAATATGCATAGGGACATACTGGTGTATGTAAGGTCTTGCACTGACTGTCAAAGCGCGAAACCAGCGCAAAACACTATGGTAGGATACCATTCGTCTGAGGTTGCTAGCGAGCCGGGGGAAAAGTATTTCATTGATTATATGGGCCCACTAACGCGTACGCGGTCGGGAAATACTTCGATTCTTGCGGTCATTGAAGCTTTTACGAAATTCGTTTTTATTATTCCGACACGCAACATGAGGGCTGCCAATACGGTAAAAATCCTCAACACTTTTCTCAAAATAATGGTATCCGACAATGCCCCGAGTTTTACGTCAAGGGAGGTAAAAGATGTGTTTCGGTTGGGGCATAAAACATGTCACTACCAGTCCATATTATCCACAACCGTCTCATGTCGAGCGGTTTAATAGAAACCTAAAGGCAGCGCTCACTATTTTTCATCATGATGCACAGGACCGGTGGGACGAGAACCTACATACCATAGCTGTGGCATTTAATACCGCCTTCCATGAGAGCACCAAATGCACTCCGGCGAGTCTCTTTCTGGGGCGAGAATTAAATCATCCCTTGGCCATGCGCTGGACAATCGATGACAGCGTCGCCGAGGCCGAACGGGGAGAAAGCATCGAGGAAAGGTGGACCGAGGCCCTTCGAAACTTGAAACATGCAAATAAGATCATAGCGAGAAAATATAATAGGAATCGGAAGGGCCAACCGTTTAAAGTAGGCCAAACAGTCGTATACAAATTACACCCCGTGAGTTCCTCGCTTAACAAAAAATCAGCGAAATTTCTGCCGAAATGGTCCAAACCATGGCGAATAACCCGCTTTACAAGCCCTGTGACTGTAGAATTGAAGGATGTGGAGACGGAAGAGTATACGCACAGATGCCACGTGTCTCAAATTAAATCTTTTAATCAACGAGAGACTCCAATCCTCCCTTCCCAGTAATACCCACCTTCCTTGCCTTCCTAACCTTCATTGGGGTATTTTTGTGAGGTGGTTCGGAGACGGCGGTGGTCTGAGAAGAGGCGCAACCGCGTCGCTCTCGTATTTTGTTTTTTTTTTTCTAATTTTGCTGATTATTAATATTTCAACCTTGAGTCTTCCTGGGTGATGTAATTGGTCCAGGTTCACTTGTCTCTTTGTGTTATTCTTGTACCTTGTTGAAGGAAGTTCGGTTATTGTTAACAGTTTATTACTTGGCTCGGGCAACACTGCTTGGAAAGAGTTTTTTTAATTTAACCTTGGGTTTTTCGCCCCTAGTTGTGGTTTTATGTTTGAAAAAAAAGAAAGGTTTCCGTTAATTTTGGTTTTTCACTGTAAATAGATAAGTTATTTACTTTTTTAACTAGTGTCTTGGGTGTACCTCGATAATTCTAGTAATGTGTTGGTGTGGTCCAAAAAAAGACGAAGAAATCGTACGTGTTTACGCGTATGTAGATGTGTCTTTTGGTAATGTCTCTGTTCCTTTGTTATGAATTGAAAATAATGTGGATCGATTTCGACACAATAGAGACATATATATTTTTTTTTGCCTAACTGACCTGAAATGAAATGTATTTGTGTTGTGTAACGGTCACTCGTTTATTTGTTGTGATTCCTGAACTGTGCTGGCTCACTTGTGTGAACCCTCTCCAAATTCCCTTATTCCGGCTGATTGATGGAGGTAGCGTAGGAAAAGCACCTGGGAGAAGCGAGGGAGGATGAGCCGTGCCTCACTCAAGGATGACGGTAGAGCAGCTTGGCGGGTGGTGTAATCCTCCGCCACAGTACCCGAAAAAGCTTCCGGTCAGTAGGGGCCTAACGTAGCTGGTGGCAAATGGGCCACACATATATAAAGTAATGGTTTTCGGCGAGCGTCGAGCATTGCTTTGGTGAGGCTCTTGTCGAGTGCTCGACGCGAAAAGAGCTGCTCCCGGGAGAAAGACCCACGGCACCTTTTTTAAAGACCACCGCTACCTCCACAGCCAAGGTAACAATTCGTACCCGAAAATTCCTACCTCCCCTTATTCCCGGAGTCTGATAGTTTTCTTTGTGCCGGTCACAGTTCGGGGAATTGATTTGTTTTCGATCGTTTATTTTTTGTTATTAAATTGCTTTCTTTCAATCGTGGTTTTCTGTCTACCATTTATACTCCTCCGTACCCCCCACCCCCCGGGCCTATTAGCACACCTCACTCTGGTAATCTTTTTCCTGTACTATCTAATTCAATGCTGGGATGTATGGTACTCAGAACCAATATGTTTTTGTTTTTTTACCTGGATATACTGTCATTATGGTATATTCATGTTTTAGGACTGTGGTATCGTACAACTTAGCCTTTGACGTCCGAAGTACTTCAGGGACCTCACGTCTGATTCTATTACGTGCTGACAATACTAATGCCTTTCTCCTTTAATCTTATAGCCAAAGTCAGTGACGTGAAAAATCATATGTCGTGACATTTCGTCCTGAATTCAGGTATGGACGTCATAAACGTAAAATAATATTTTCGGGGAAACTTTCGTTCGGTGGGTGCAACTTATCTTTACCCAGATGCGGAAACCCATTGCTGAAATATTTGAAATTAACATTTGCTAACACCTGTAACTTAATTCCAAATTTGTCTAGTTTATTTGCCATGTAGGTACTGTGTGAATCTGCACCTAGCTTTAGTTGGAAAAAGCTGCTCGTCCACCGTAAGGTATTCACTTGGACTGTAGCAAGCTACGTATTTGTCCACAGAGCTAGGTATATTCCATATTTCGGATATCAATGCAAATAAATCTGTAGTCAGACGCTGAGATCTTTTACTACGAACATCAAAACGCAAGTACTTCATGAGCAGTATAAATCTGCTACGTGACATTATCTTGGAAAAAAACACTGGCCGCCATTCACTAGACCATAGCATATCATAATCTAGCGAATCACAGCCGTATGCTCCTCGTGCGTACATGAGGGCAAAAATAGCTTCAATTTCCTCTACAGTTGTCCCATCTCCCTCACCCAAGCGCACTGCTTCTGCTTTTGTGTATACTTTAATATGCTCGAGCATACATTCATCAATAAATAAACTCCATGCGCTTCTAATATACGGGATCGTAGTCATATCGAAAGATAACTCAACAGAGTCAGGAAAGGGTGCTTCCGTCAGATTATCTTGCAGAGACGCTTGTGTCGTGGCATCACCGTCTGAATGCTTTCCCACTTTCAGCAATGTCACTGTGTCTGAGAAGAAATTAATTCCATCATCCGAATGCACTGGGTGGACTTCGTCAATATTAGAGTCGTTTTTTGATAAGCCTTGCATAATTTGCACTAGTTCTTCCGAAGTAAGACTACGTCGCCGGAACATGTCTCGGAGCATCGGAGTTTCGCTCCTACCCAATGCGTAGTCAAAGCTCGATTAGCCGTTTAGGGATAAGAAAGGGGACGAAGAGTGTGGTGGAAAACAGCTAAGCTGGCATTCCTTAGAATAAAATAGAATTCTGAACCTATTTCTTAGTGGTTTTATGTGTAATCCTTGAAACAGTTCTGAGAAATTCTTTGCAAAATTCCTGTTATATAATTGCATAATAATAATTAAGAAAAGAAAATTCAATAAAAAAATGCAAAAATTTAGTTATTAATTCGATCCTTTAACGTGACGGCTACTCATCATTCGGGAAAAAAGTCTTAGTTGAAAGGACAAAAATGATAAACTGAAAAATTATAATACCGGTCAAAATGACCGCCCTGACGCATTTAGGTATATCAACAATTATTTTATAAACCATGCAGCCAATAGTAAACAATTTTGGCTTGTGCACGTAGGATATAAATTTAATAAAAGTCACGATATAATAACAATTTTAAACCGTCGTCAAGGAAAAGGCGACAATTTAAAGTTCAAAAACGGTCAAAATGACCGCTCCGGCGTTTCTAGTGTTAAACCTTAAAATAAAAGTATGATAGTCGTTTTAAAACTTTTCCATCATGTAACCACTTGATGACGGCTAAAAAGCGTTGAATCTCGTGTGATCGTAATTGTTCTTGAATTGCAAATGTGAGTGGAGAGTACAAAGTCTGTTTTCATCACATGAAAATGCCGTTTCAACGAGTGTGCGCCCAATACGGTTGACTTAAAATAAATTATGAATTTTCATGTTCACATTCAAGCTGTAATTTCATTATTAAGTTCTCAAATATTAAATTTGGCCTGGATTATGAATCACCGACCGTGCCCAACGCGTCAAAACGTGTGATTGCTGACAGGCATCGCTATGGGAAGAGTCAAAAATTATAAGTTACGCTGGCGCAGGGGATTCAAATGATTGGCAGTAAATCTTTCCTCTCCCCATTGCACCCTGGCAATTGGCAAATGAGGAGGTGATTCCTAGAGGAGTGTAAATGAGTCGGAATTCATAGAGAGGACGTGAAATCCCTTGTGTGGATAAGAGAAGTGAGATCCACCTTCCATTCGCGTCTTCCTTTGTTTGTGCAAGGGGCCGCATGCGGCGAAGGGAATATATTGACCCACACGTCACTCCCAACTTCCTCCCACCCTGCGGGGGATCCGCCCCTCCCCCTTTCCACACACCCCTTTCCAAGGGTATTGGTGAGGGGGAGGTAGGGCTGGAGAGAGCCTGGCCATTGTCCCTGGAGAAATCTTTCTGGAGGAATCTCTCGAGGAGCATTCAAACGGACAGATGAGGGGGCCAAGGAGAGGTCCAAGGAGAAAGAGGGGTTTGCCGCTTGAGGGGGGCCGTGGCCGGCCAGTGGGCGTTGTATGTGTGCCTCAGGGGATGATTCACCGAAGCGGGCAGCTCGTGTTCGGTGCGTGACGTCTCCGAGTACTATGCGATCGGTTCGCCACCTGCCGGTCACCGTTGAGAACCGGCCACCATTGAGTGACAGTCGATTAGTACCGACGCTTCAATTATCTCGCTGCCTTGAATAATAGACTGGCTCGAGCCTTTTAGAAACTTGTACCATTTAAATATATTGCTTGCAGGATCTAGTATTCTTTCCATGGCTCCTTAGTGAAATCTCATAAAAATCGGTCTAAACGTAGTTTTCAGCAAGTTTTTTTTTCTCAAGTCATAATAGGTATAATATTTTAGTATCATTTTATGATTTCAGTAGTTTTAAGACTCATTTACTAAATACAGAAAAATAGTAACGTTATAATACTTCTATGACTGAATATTTCAGTTGTTAACTAAATGTAAGTATTTACGGCTGTAACATTTGTTTCACACCCCAAGCTGAAAGCACAATCACAACGGAAGGGTTTTTTGGTTGGTTTGGTTGTGATTTTGTAAAAAGTAATTCAGTGAGTAGTAATTTTTTTTCTAATAACTGAGAAAACACAAAGTACAAACCTCTAAATTTTTGACGCGGTCTTTGCGTCAGACATTTATCAATTTTTTAGCAAACTTTCCCACTGTTTAATAAAGAATTTGGTTCTTTCTCGGCGATTGATATTAATAAATAATTCTCGGGTTTTAAACTTTAAATTCTAGCAAACCAAAACATTACTCGGCTGGAAACCCGAGAATTATTTATTAATTTCACACTGTTTGGCAAAATCTCTGAAGCCCAAAGCCGTATCATGCCTAATGGAAAACGACGCCTATTTTATCATAAATCTCAAACAGAAGGGTAAAAAGTGGCTGATAGTTTGGTATAATTAAATGGATAGGGTCTTTTTCTTAGTAATCATATTCATTAACTTTCCCAAACTTCCTTGAGGACTCGTGAGCTCTTAGAGATACCTTTTCCTCTTTGATTCACAAGTGATTCCGTATTTTCATAAAAAGTAGCCACGTTGCTCAAATTTAATATAAACTATTGCCCCCGAAATCTCTTCAATCTGCTAAACTCCTATATGCCTACTATTGCACTGATAAGGTGGAACGTTTCCTTCAAGCAACCATTTGACGTTTCTGGGATTCGAACCCGGAGTTCTTAATTGTAGTTAGGTATTTTCTAACAAGTTAATTGTTGGTATGGTTAGTATATCTAAATGTTTTCCAACATTTCATCATTAATACATATTTTAAGAATAAGTTGACGAGTCAACGAAAATTTGATTGTAAATATTATCTAGATTTCTGAAGGGAAATATCCAGAGCTTCTAAATAAAATTAAATTTTTTAAAGTAATTTTTGGGAATAAAAATTGGGGATACAGATAGAATCACCTGCCAACCTAACTGTGCTTTCAACCAGTGTTTACTCTTCAACTAGCGGTCTTCAAAAGCTTAGCTTGCATGAGCCAACTCATTAAAACATTTCTTTGTGGAAATCTTTTTCCTTTGAAAGAACTTTTCAGCTGAACTTCCTAGTAAAATCGGGCATTTTAGAACACTTGGCTTTATTTTTGCATGCGTTCAAGATCCCAACATTATTCCGCATTTGGAGATTTAGTTGTCAATTGGACGAAAACTCGTTAAAATTAGTAATCTGAATATTTTCTTAAAAAATACATATATATATTGTTAATTGCAAAAATGAAAATTCTGGTATCGAATATTCAAGTTAGACCCAAAGGATATAAATGGCGTTGCTTATTTTCCCAGATGGCACTCAGTAAAACATAAAATACATAAAGTCCGACGTTGAATCGATCACTTTATTAATTTATTTTAGCTAGGGGGGGGTAGAGTAGATTATAGTCAGGGATATATGAAGGAGGTTGAAGAAAGTTTCAGCTGGGTGTACCGAAGGGTAATGGGCTGTTGAATTGACGAGTGAGAGGATGCTGGGGATGGGCCTGGGGAAGTGCGAGGACTATTGTTTTGTGGGTACCGTGAAGGAGAGTGGGAGGTGTGTTAAATTTAGGATATTTTTGGACACTTACTCTAGACAGAACTGGATTAGAACTCTAAAGGAATTCGTGAGTTTTGTTGAGCTGCCAACCTTTGACCTTTATACTTTATGATGCATTGGAAGTACACTTTGACCGGACTATTTGCGATCAAAAAGTCAGCATAATCGTCCTTAGCATTAATCAAGCCAAAACTTTGCATTCCACTCGACTGCTGTCCAATCTAATCTCCATTCATTTATCCTCGTCATTCTCTTATTTTCCTCGTATTATTTCCATGATACTGAGTTCCATGCTTTTTAAAACCTTTATATCGCTGATGCTCGGACGAGGCTGACGTGCCTAGCGGACGCTCCGTCTAACTTTCACTTCCTCGTAGAAACCTCCCCCATTCCTGCCACTACCACCATGCCGCCGAAGCCTGCCCCGAAGAAGGAAACCGACCGCGACGATCTTAAGTCTATGGTCGATGGCATCATGAAGACAATGTCTTCGTTTAAAGAAGAATTGGAGCTGGCAAAGAAGGAAGATACGCCCAAGAAACAGGCAAATCTCTCAGCTCTCGAGGAAAGATTTCTAGCCTTCAAGGTGACGGTGGAAACTGATCTCCGGCGTTTCACGCAAAAGTTGGATGAGCTCCAAAAGAAGACTGAGGACTTCGACGATCGCCTCGACGCCCTAGAGCAATACTCCCGGAGGAACTGCCTGCTGATCCATGGAGTGAAAGAAATTGATCGGGAGGATTGCTTGAAGGTGGCTGAAGACTTCTTCTCCAGCAACCTAAAGGTTAAAGTCAACCCTATCCTTCTTGGGCGAGCGCACAGGATTGGCCCAAACCGTGCTTCGAACGATCTCTCTAGGCCCATAATTGTGAGATTCGTCTCCTATCAGGAAAGGGATAAAGTCTGGAGGGTGAAGAAAAACCTTAAGGGAACGGGCTTCCTAATCACTGAATCTCTCACAGCGACCCGCAAGAAGATTCTCCTGGAAGCAAAAAACTGGGTGGGCACCCGTAATGCGTGGACGCAAGACGGAAAAATAGTCATTCTACGAGAAAATGGCACGAGGGCCTTCATATCTTCGATGAGGGACCTTCAGAGGGAGAGGGGAGGTTAGAAAATTCTCATTAACAAGAGACGGAGTCTCCGCAACATAGCATAGTCATCTGACAAAGAGGCAGAAGAAGGCAACGCTGTTCTGTGTTTTGGTCATTGCACATCGTTACCTCTGCTATCGCTTATTCACCTGTTACTGGTTACCCAATCATCCCTGTTCCTGGTAATCCACTCGCTCTCGTACCTGATCGTCTATTTCATCCCTGTTCCTGGCCTGTTCATCCCTTTTCCTGGTTGTTCATTCATCCTCGTTCCTGGTGGACCATTATCAACCCTGTTCCTGCTTCGTCATCGCGCCTGATCAACCCATTCTTGTGGACGCCAGATTCATCCCTGACGGCCCACAGTCTCATCCCTGTTCCTGAGTATCCAGTCATCCCTGTTCCCGTTTCATCGCTGTTCGTCTCACGCCACACCGCTGACCCGGCATCATCTTTCCAGCGGAATATCCTCGTGCTCCCCCAGCGTTAGTGTCCCCTAGTGTTAATAAGTGATCCCATAGTGTAATATAGCCCTATTGAAGGGTAATTAGTGTTATCTAAGTGTGTGTTAGTGCTTACTAAGTGTCTAAGTGTTAAAAAAAGGCATACTATTTTACTATAAGTGATCTATAATTGTGTGTGTTCCCAAGTGGTTTTCATTCCCCTTTTCGAGTTTCACTTTTCTTTTTGTCTATTTTATATGCCAATATTTCTTTTGTCAGTGTAAAGTTAATTTTCCAATGGAGAATTTGAATAATTCCGATAGTGACACTTTTCGCTCGCCCTATCCCATACTCGGTCAGATGTCGCTTCAAGCTTCTGCTGCGATAATCAGCATTCCCTCAATAACTACAATGTCCCCTCGTTTCCAAAATGCACCTCATGCAGTGCCCCGTCCTCTAAATATTCCACTCCCGAGCGACTCATCGATAAACCCTCTAGCTGAACCCATTGTCCCTTCCCTCACTTCGACCCCTGCGGCAACACTCCACAGCTCATGTACTCGGCGAAATCCCCCCCCCCCACATGACTCACTAAATGTTCCACTCCCGAGCGACTCATCGTTAAACCCTCTAGCTGAACCCTTTGTCCCTTCCCTCACTTCGACCCCTGCGGCAACATTCCACAGCTCATGTACTCGGCGAAATTCCCCCCTCCCACATGACTCACCTGAAATCCCTCTTGCCCAAGCATTTTTACCTGCACTTGTCCCAACCCCCGCGGTCGCACAGACAACCAACCTAAATCCTAATGTACCTGAATTCATCCCCTCACGCATAAGCGGGAAGCACTCTAATAGTTGCCAATCAACATCTAACATGTGTCATACATATTCCACGGGGAAGCTTCTAGAAAACAAAATAAAATGCTTTCCACGCTCTTTCAAAATGATACACCTAAATGTACAAAGTTTGCCAGCTCATTATGACGAGCTACGTTCACTTCTCACTAGCAACAATCTACACATCATATGCATGGCCGAAACATGGTTGAAGCCCTCCATGCCGTCTAAAGCAGTTGAACTCCCGGATTATACTCTTTTTCGTAATGATCGCGTTGGAAAACGCGGTGGTGGCGTAGGAGTATACGTACGCAACGACTTAAAATGTAAAGTACTTTCTATGAGTGAGTCCAACTATGACAGGAGGCCGGAATATCTCTTTGTTGAGATTAAAATAGATTTCACTAAGATTCTTATCGGCATCATCTATAGGCCACCTAAACTGGGTCACCTAGACGATCTGGATTCGGTAATATCGGAATACTCCACGGAATATGAACATATAATAATAGCAGGAGATTTCAATGCAAACTTTAATACAGATGCGCATGACACAGTCTACTTTAAGCGAATGTTCACCGAAAACAATCTCAAAATCCTACCTTTAGGCCCGACTAATACTACGAAAACTTCGTCAACATGGATTGATCTTATGGCTACGGCAAAAAGAGAAAAGGTTATTGCGCACGGACAGCTTCCAGTTCCTGGTATCTCTTCTCACGATTTACTGTACCTTGCCTATTCAGTTAAAGCTAAAAAATTCGAGCAGAAGTTTATAAGTCAACGAAATATCAGGGAAATAAACGACAATGAATTACTTAATGCAGCATTCTCACTTCCATGGGCCCATATTGAATTCACTGATTCAGTTGACGACAAAGTTGAGACTCTAAATTCACTGATGATTTATCTGCTTGACAAATTTGCTCCTGTAAAGATGATCCGAGTTTCGAAGCCACGAGCGCCCTGGTTAAATTCAGAAATAAAACAATCAATGGCAAAACGAGACTCAGCCTTCCGTTTTTTTAAGAAAACAATGACTCTCGATGCATTTCAAAGATACAAAAACTTGAGAAACAAGACGAAACAGCTTATAAGAAATTCGAAAATTAAATTCTTCCACTCAGTCACTAAATCTAACCACTCCTCGGGAAAATTGTGGAACAAACTTAAATCACTTGGTATAGGTAAAAGTAAAGACCTCATTCTCCCTCCTGACTTGTGTCTGAACTCCTTAAATGATAAGTTTTCCCAACCCCCGAACCTTATTCAAACCGAAATCAAAGATAAAACTCTGAAACTGTACGCCTCTAAAGACTCATACATATTAAATAGAGACCAAAAATTCGAATTTACCCCTATTACCCAAATACAAGTTGAATCGTGTTTCAAGAGAATCAAGTCTAAAGCACAAGGCTCTGATGGTATACCGCTAGATTTCTTAAAAAAGCTATTTCCTGTTATTATCCCATACATCACCAATATTTTCAACTCCTCCCTATCTCAGAATCACTTCCCAAGTCAATGGAAGCGAGCGTTAATCAGACCTATTCCAAAAAAGAATAATTCCCAAGGGGAAAAAGAATTCCGTCCAATATCCTTTCTTCCCATCCTGTCCAAAGTTCTCGAAAAACTTGTATATGAGCAGTTAACACATTTCTTAAAGTGCAACAATATTCTTGATAAATGCCAGTCTGGTTTCCGACACGGTCACAGCACGTCTACCGCATTAGCTAAAATCACCGATGACTTGAGACGCTCCATGGATCAAAAAGAAGTTTCAGTACTCGTGTTGCTTGACTTTTCGAAAGCTTTTGATTCCTTAGACAAAGATATCCTTGCAGCAAAAATGAGAGGCATGGGTTTTTCTCCTACAGCAGTCCACTGGATAACATCATACTTATCAGGCCGGTATCAGCGAGTAATTACAAATGATTTATGCTCAATGTGGATCAAAACAGCAAGAGGTGCGCCTCAAGGCTCTATACTAGGACCTCTGCTATTTTCCCTGTACATTAATGATTGCCCTTCAGTGATTAACCATTCCAAATATCATCTTTATGCTGACGATCTCCAAGTATACCTAAATTCAAATGTTAAAAGCCTATGCAATGGAATATGTAATTTAAATAATGACCTAGAAAACATCAACAATTGGAGTAAATCCAATTTTCTAAGCATAAACCCTAGTAAGTCGCAGGCTATTATAATTGGATATCCGAAAATACTCAAGTCAATCGACAGGGATCAATTACCGCAACTACGCATTTCTGATTCTCCTATAAAGTACTGCGACGAAGTTATTAATCTAGGACTGGTCATTGATGAAAGTCTGTCTTGGTCATCTCATGTAACTAAGGTATGTAAAGCAGTGAATAAGTCATTATTTCCTCTAATTCGTTTCAAACACTTTATTCCTCTCTCCTTAAAGAAGCAATTAGTTTCAACCTTAATATTTCCCCATTTTGACTATGCCGATGTTGCCTTTCAAGACATATCTCAGGCCCTGTCAACTAAACTTCAACGCTCCTTCAACGCCTGCATTAGGTTCATATTTAATTTACATATATCAGATCATACTACCAATTATATTAACAATCTCAATTGGTTAAAACCTAGTTCACGACGCCGGCTGCATATCCTTGGTCTTCTCTATCAAATTTTACAAACAAATACACCAGCGTACCTAAGAGACGAGTTTCAAACACTTAGTAGAGTACACGACTCAAATACGAGGGGAAATGATAAACTCGTTATTCCTCACCACCGGACAGTCAGATTCAATAAATCATTCATTGTGACCGCATGTCGCGAGTGGAACAACATTGACTTACCGCTACGTAAATCATCATCACTCGCATCCTTCAAAAGGGCACTATACGAAAAACTTCTCCGAGAACAACAACGAGACACATAAAACACCATGGGAACAGTAGGAAAGATTCAACACTAATCTCCTCCTGCCTCATCTAATATTCTTTTTCTTTCCAGGTACTGGGTGATATTTTCTTGTATTTGTATACATCCATGTTTACATTAGCTCTTTCTCAGTAGGTTTTCGCAGGTTTTTCACGCCCCCCTTCTTGTGTGGGCGTTTTCCTGCAGTGGGTTTTTTTCCAATAAGGACGACAGTCAATATCCTTAGGTTTTTCCCACGTTTGCTCACATCTTTTTACACTTTGCTAACTTATAATTTTGATTGTTGAATGTAATTCCAAGAGCAACTTGACAATGTATTTAACTGCAATAATTTTATGTTTGACGAGGGGTTAGATGGAAGATGGGACTTTCTAGTCCCAATCTCGCCCAATAAAGACGTTTTATTATTATTATTATTATATAGTCGAAAGTACACACTGAGGAAAGCATGCAAGGCCATGAATTGCCAGAGGGAGTAGTTTGGTTTCAGGTGGCTTATGCCTGAGGGGCACCTAAAGAGCTTCTTCTCTGGATTCCTTCCAAGCTAGGGCGGTCGGAGCACTACTGCATTAGCCGAGCCACTTATGAGCGTTTTACTTGAGAATCAAGGAGCCCTGGTCCACCCACACGTATCCCATACGCCCTAGATGATCTCAGATAAAGCCGCCTCGTTTAGACCAGTACGTTGGCCAATCAGGAGACTTACCTTATTTCGAAGTGGTCAAACTGACTTGCGTCGATGACCTTCTGCCAAGTAACTTCAGACTATTTAAAGCCATTTATTCAAATTAATATAACAACAAATATCACGGAATTTTTCTGCGGAATTTCTAAAAAAAACGTTGTAACCTTTGATAACTAATTAAATTTCACTGTCATTAATATCGGTAATGGTAAAATAACTATCTTCTTATCTAGAAAAATAATTTATAAACAACAGGTGGTAATAGCAGCTAATTTAAATACTTCACTAACCTTATATGAGGTAAGTTTCACAAAAATACAACGTAAATGTCACACAACCTCTGTAAATTAAGAAAGAAATCAGTGAGTGAACCGACGCGACGTATACATATGCAGACATTTCTCGAATTATTGGAAAGCTTAAAAACTCTTTTTATTCTACGTCTAAGCATTTTCTAAAACAAACTTCAAACAGTCTCAAAAACACATATTGTTTCATTGAAACCATGAATACTAATGATGACATCTTTATCAGCTAATGTAGGTTTGAAGGAAATCGGATCGCAAGTATCAAAAGTGATGAGGTTCGACTTTCAAGAAGGGCCAAGTTAGTGAAACCAATCGCGCAAACCCAGAAATTTTAAAATTCTCCAGCTACAAGTAGCCTCATTTGTGGCCTCAGTTATCCAGAAGTAGGTAAAATGTGAACCCACTACTATTTAAACTGTAAATTTTATACCTAGTGTAAGGGAACCTTTTCCAATATATGGAACAGAATGGAATATTTTTTCCTGAGTATCTCTTACCCACGCGAAACATAACGTAGGTTCAGTTCATCCCCTTAAAAGCTCTGCCAAAATGACGTAACTTTGCGGTTGTACGAGTCACTGACATTAAAGCGGGAACTAAAAGCGCATAATGGCCCATTACATTAAAATGCAACATAAAAACTCACGGTGAGAAACATGCTTTTCTGAGTAAATAGCTTCAATATTCAAATTTCATGAGCTGCTAGTTGAAATATGTATTCATATGCATAGTTAAATAGTAGATGATGTGGATGTATTAGCTATTAAATGTCGTCGCACGAAGCTTTTTCATATGCGAAAGAAGCTACCTCGTATTACCTCATTTAATATTAATCACTCATCGCTAAATTTGCATTATTTACGAAACAAGGGCAAATAGCACCTGGATGTAAGTGTAAGTGCGGAATAAATCCCACATTATTATTATATATGCCGTTTAAATGCTGCTACCAGCTATTTTTAATTAAAAATGAAGCCACTATATGTGCCCGTTGGTACAAGGATATTCAAATTTTATAGATTTTACGCACATTCGAATTAGTAATTACATTTTGAAGCCCAAGGAGCCTGCAATACCGCCATTTTTACCTTGCCTACACACTTATCGTTCAATATTTGTTCTTCCCAATCTAAGACGTTTTAGTGTATTCATTTTACAACCAATTAATTTTCTGACAAAGAAACATCTCATTGGCCAGTACTATTTAAATGGCTTTACACGGAATTTCTATTCTTGTGAATAACCTTAAATATTAGTTTATGGAAAAGCGTTTCAAAATGTAAAAAGCTATTGAATAGAATAGAATTGGGATATTTTTTTATGTAAATACCACAAATAGAGAGTATTACTTTCATATCACGATTCATCTTTGATCATATTTCACCAACCTGATCAACCAGTGTCATTATTTTGATTAAGTCACGTATTTGGTATCTCCTAAATTCAATATCTGGAATTCTTTGAGCAAAAGCAAATCTGGGAGAACTAAAAAAAATTCCGGAAGACGATGGTGTTTCGGCAATGAAAAGGATGAAACTCAATGAACTGAAAATATTTAATGCTTACTCATGCCAAAGGTAGATTACTAATACTGGTGAATTTTGGTACTCGGAGAAAATTAACGTTATAATTTTATTAAGTTCATTCAGGAATGATAAAAAATCAGCTATCCTCCACTCCATTAATTTCATTGTATATCCAACAGATATATGCTTATTCTTAAAGGTGTTTCTTTGCTAAAACAATTTTTAAAATGAAACAGTAAAAACAAGGTTAGGGATTAGTTAACGCCGCCAGATGAAGAACGCGTGTTTGTGCATGTTGCCCGAATGAGAAAATAAATCATCGTTCGGTGGGCTTTCATAAGAAACCTATTTGTTTTGCTCTGAATGCATTTTAGTGATAACATATACGGGATGTGGAATAAGGAAATGGAAGAGAGGACGAGATGGTAGGAAGGGGGTTGATGTCGAGTGCTGGGGAATGTCCGAAGTCGTGCATGACAATGGAACGGCTAAATGCGCATCTGGCCGGAGTGGAGAGGCATCATCTGTCGGCAAGGAAGCTATTGAGGCCGAAGGATCCCTTGTGCCGTCTCTCGGAGCCGTGAGTATTGGGATAGGGACCAGATGGGAGTAAGAGTTGACTCGGTAGGGATTGTGATCCCAGGAGATGAGACATGTGGGTTGGAGGCACATCCATTGATGGCTTTGTAATAAACACACAGAACCTCTAGAACGCATTATGGTGCTATAAAGCATCAGCATGCTCAGATGCACAATGTAGTAATTGATGCCATGCAACCCATGAACCAATCATTGTATTAACAATACATCAGCCTTGCAAAATTCATGGACAACATTTATCGATGGGTGCGTCAGAATAGGCAACCCCTTTTTAGAACAGTGATTTGTATTACAAAATATATAATTCTTAATTTCCTATAGAGATAAAAGGTTTATAGAACACAATTCTCCCTACTCTGCGTATCGTTATTCTTATTATCTCTTTATTCTCCTCCAGAATCAAATCTAAAAGCCTCAAACGTACACCATTCGTCTTTCATCATCGGACTACCCCCGCAATCATAAAAAACTCCAAGTACGAGGCTTAATCAATATTATCTTCACGTGTCAACTAGTATTAAAATTTATAAATACCCTTCTCTAATGTAACGCATCTTTGAAGGTTGTGTTCAGTGCTTGACATCTCTTAAAAAATATGAGAAAATCTCTCAGTTCTGTTAACATACCTTATGAAACCATGTCAGTGTAATTCACTGTTTCCTTACTTTTTCTGTGCTCGATTGGAATTGGCTATAAGGGGAAGAGAGAAGTCCTTTCCGTGGCTGACCAACATGTGTATTTATTCATTCATTAGAGTAATCTACCAGTTAGAGATAGGTTATCATGAAAGTCAGAGAATATCCAACGAACTCTTACACGTGTCGTGCCCTATCTACCTCTAGTATTTCTTTCTTCATCTCAGCATAAGTCCTACCTTTCTTCATCCCGTCCATAAAACCTATTCTCTTTCTCCCCCTTCCCCGCCTCCCCAACATCCTTCCCTCTATCACGGCCTTCAGCAAACCATCGTCCCTCATTACCCCTTCCAGCCACCTACCCTGCCTTCCCCTGATCTCATCTATAAATTTCCTCCCCTCGCCCACCATGTCAAGCACTTCCTCATTTGTCTTCCTTTCAGTCCAACGCACCTTCTCTATCCTCCTCCACACCCACATCTCGAAAGCCTTCAGCCTATTTTCGTCTTCCTGTCTCAAGGTCCACGTTTCCGCCCCATACAACGCAACACTCCATATCAACCTCTTCACCAGCCTCTTTTGTACATCCTTACTTAAGATCCCCGTCATCAGCTCCCTTCTATTATTGAACGCTTCCTTCGCTAGTGCTATTCTCCTCCATCCTCTCCTAGTCTTTGCTACTATGTCCTCTTTCTTCTAGCGTACTACCCAAGTAATTAAATTGCTCGACTTGCTCCAGTTTGTGACTTCCTACACTTATCACCAGCCTCCATTTCTTTGTCCTCGAGAATCTCATTACTTTAGTTTTCTTATTATTAATCTACATTCCGTATTTCTCGCACTGCAATTCCAGTGCATCTGCTTAAGTTTGCAGTCCTTTCGACGACCGGCTGACCTGACGACGGCCTGGTCGTCCGCGAATCTTACCGACTATACCCACTGGCCTCCTGCTTTCATTCCCACATCTATCTTCTCCCATGCCTCTCTTACCATTTCCTTAGCATAGATGTTAAAAAGCAATGGCGACAACGGGCACCCTTGCCGCACCCCGCGATCTACAACTGCCCACCCTGATTCACCCTCAGCTACCTTCACCTGAGCCCTCTGCCCCATATATAAGTTTCGGATGAGTCGCCTATCACCACCAATCTATTCCTATTTTCCCCAGTATCTGCATTAGTATCTCCCAGTTCACTCTGTCAAACGCCTTTTCGAAATCCACAAAGCAAGCGAAAACATCCTGATTATACTCTATGTTTCTTTCTATAAGTGTCCTTATTACCGCAATTGCGTCTCTGGTGGCCCTTCCCTTCCTGAACCCAAATGGGTCATCGCCTAAATAGTAGTTTCCTGTGCTCTCCAACCTTCAATTTATTATTATAAGTAAAACTTTTGCAGCGTGTGAAATTATAATGATTGTTCAATACTCCTCACTTTCTGATGCTTTCTTCTTCTTCGGGATAAGTATTAATACTGTTTTCACGAAATTCTCTGGCCATACTCCTTCCTCGTAGATCCTGCGAATAAGTTCGAAAAATGATTCTCTCCCCTTACTACCTAAGGTGTTTAGTAGCTCCGCAGGTAGGTTATTGGTTCCCACGGCTTTTCTACCCTTCATCTCTCTTAATGCCCTCTCTATTTCGCTGCCAAGTAACTCTAGTACTAGGTTATCCTTATCTATTGTTCCTTCATCCTCACATGTAGTGTACATTAAATATACCTTTAATTTGTAGAATTTAGAGTAAATTTTTGAGATTTTAATTTTTTTAAACGTAACTTCCACACATTTTATTGGTACCTAAACACCGACCGATTTCATGGGATAATACAAATCTTTCCTGTGGCGAGTTTGTGTTTATATACGGTTTCGGAAAAGAGGTTCAAGAGAGGGTTGTAGCGTTTGAACAGTACCTCGGTATTTGGTTTTAATTTGTTTAATTTGGTATAGTTTTTGTTTAAATGTTTTAATTTATTTTTGTGTTTATTCTTAAAATGTTTTGGTTGCGAAGGTATTGTTTGTGGAGGGGGATGGGTAGTTAAGGGGAGAGAGAGAGAGAGAGAGAGTAGGACCGGCAGCTGCTCTGCACGAGTGAGATGAATTAAAGAATGAAGAAAGCAGAAAATAAGTGTTAATAATTTATGAACAACGTCTGACGCTACAGGGTATATTTAGGGTAGTACTTCTTCTGCCAAACAAACTGCCAAATTTAGGGCAGTACTTCTTCTTCTTCTGGGGCGTTGGTCGGTGGACCCTTGGGTGATTTTCTCTTAGAGTTGGCAAATACCAACGCTTGTTAAATCGGGTTGGTGTGGGGTGACCTGGTCCTTCGGAATGTAAAGCCAGTGTGGCTTTACATCCCGAAGGACCAGGTTGAAACTCCAGAGGTGGAGATTATTCAGTGGAATATTGGTACCGCCGCCGAACTAATGGCAGGCGCGAAATCGGCGCCATTGCGATCATTGTTAGTCAATCAGCCGTCACGGCAGGTGGGTCGCGGCAGCTAGTAGCGTTTCCTTAATTTGTTGGTAGCAGCCAAAAGGCTGGGACGCTTCCCTTTCCTTATCCATTTCTTCGTCTGAATGATTTATCTTCGAACTATGACATTGACAGTGGTCATTTCAACGCTACCGAAGATCGTATGCGATCTATTAAGATGATGACATTATAATGCATCCTCCTTCTTTTCCTGTTAGAAAATTTTATGTTGTTGTATTGTTTTAAGAGATAGCGTTCATGTGCGGTGATTTATTTTTAATTTCGTTTGGAAATACGTGGTTGTTATTCAGTCGAAATATGCCCACATCTCGGGATTTCTCTCACATCTCGTTTTAACCATGACATAACGCAAGCGTTTTGCTATTCTGTCAATTTCTTCCATCATTGAATTCTGTCTCTTCATGACGCTCTAACGCATCCATTAAGTCGTTATGAATAAACAGAAATCCATCCGTGGAATAGATTATTCGGTCCACGCCGGTTACGCCTCCGGGTTGGTAGAGGGTCGGCAGCCGCCGCCGCCGACGAAAACGTATTCGGCGCTCACGTCTATGTGGAGAGCACTTCAAGTACAGTACTCCGTCCGTCGGATGGGACGTCAAACCGTGATCCCCTAGATATATTTCGTTAAGAGCAGGCTAATGCCGAGTTTCTCTCCATCCATACTCCACTTCCCAATAATCCTTCCCTTAACAACCAACCCACTTATTCTAAATGGTAAAAATGACCTCATCGCTAGGTCGTCTCTCCAAACAGCCAACAACTGGTTTTCCACACTCCAAGTTGATTCTCCTTTTACCATCCTACATACGTTTCCTGAAAAAGGCACAAATGGCCACATTTTTCAGTCGCCTCCACCAATCAGCAACCCCCCTTTAAGGAATTTGATAAAAGAAGATGAAGATTAATTAAATCGTTTTGAGATGTGAGCTCACAGAAGGCTTTAACGGGAAGTTTATAGTCCATATAGGAAGGAAGCTTTTGCTGTATGGGAAGATGGGGAAAGTGTTCGGGAGTACCTCGAAGTCGATATTAAAAAGGAGAAAGGATGCGTTGATGAGGTTGGGTGTGGAAAGGAGACTCCTGAGTCATCTAAAAATAAAAAGAAAAGACATTTTTGTGGAATTAAGGGTAAGTTAAGTTGTAAAATGTGGTAAATTAAGCTGTGAGAGGCAATGGATATTTAAGTGGCAAGGGGTTTCCTTATGAGCTCATAACAATGTAAAATAGTTTTAAGTGGCTGAGTAAATCCGAACACTTATTGGTCGGTTACTTGTAACCAACATTTCCGTAATTAATTCCTGCTAATATGATATCCGGCCGCTAATTAAACCAAATGAAACAGAGGAGGAAGGTGAACTCTAAAAGGCTTAAAATTTCAATTCTTAGCTTTTAAATACGTTCCCGGCAAAAAAATGGCGAAGATAGGGGTGTAAGGGAGATTTGCAGCCACCTCGCATGCCTGAACGATTTCCCCTCTCACTTTCAACATTTCTTAATTGAGTCATTTAAATAAACATTTATGATTTTCAGTAAATAACTGGCATGGATCACAAGTATAACTGTTGATATCTCCGTTGCCTTAAACTAATCAAGGATGAGTGAAGGGAGGTGACTATTCATCAGACGTTTACTGCCACGCTTTCTACTAGTATAACAGAACTTAGCTACGCAATTATTTTACGAAATTGACAAAAATTTATCTCTACAAAGGTATCATAGTTTTTGAAAGCATTCTATGAATATAAGACTTTGTTTTAGTGCTGATAATTATAAATAGGGTTTAACAACTTACAGTTGGCACAACCGGTAGAGCTTAGTACTGGTTTCCTCATTGTGCTGGCAAAGGTGAGGCGGATGGTGATTCCCTGCCTAACTTTACGCCGTAATACAATAGGGTTTGGCACGTCAACAAGTGGTGACGGATTCTGGATTCTTAAGTAATTCTGGAATGGTTCTTTAATTGAAATCGGTTTGCGGGAAGGTCCCAAAATATTTTAATAATGACTTTGTGGGGGAAAATGGAGAAAAAGAGTTATTTTCTGAGCCCACCGTGTATGGCAGAACTCGTTTGAAGTAAGATATTCTTTAAGTGTTTTATTTCATTGAATGAGCTTTTACCAACGTTTTAACGGATAAGGGTACAATTTTAATGACTAAGATATCAGGTATTGCTGATGACAGCTGATCGGATACCCTTTGTCCGTACATATTGAGAAAAGTTATCTGGTGATGTCTTGTAATTTAGTTCCCTTAATGGGGAACCGGGACTTCTGACACGTTTAGGCATGGAAGTGATCCAGGTATGGATTTCTAATTGAATATGGCCTGCGGGAAGACTCCGAAGTAAATCTACACCTTTGATTTGAGGGAAGATAGGTACAGGGAGAGGGAATAAGAAAATTTATATCAAGTAAATGCTTTCAGAGTACTCTGCGCATGCGTGACGTGCTGTAAGTTACATGTTATCACAATGAAGGAATAGAAGATATTTAGTGCAAAAACTTGCCTACCTTTCTTTCCTCAAGACTTAGGCAAGAATGGAATTGTGAAGACTACTGCTCTAAACCCTCTGCTCTAGCGTATCAAAAGGTACAGCCATGGCGGAAAGGGGTCCTATTATTGGACCCGTGTTGGATTAGGCCAAGTTTGGAAAGGCCAAGACATGCAAGTGATGGCGGAATGTCACTTTGGTTGTTGTGGATAGGCTGAAAGGCCCTGATATATATTTAGGCCTTAGCTTAAGGGCAAGAAAGAGTAGAGGGGGGATATTATAATAAGAAATATATTTCTGCAATGACCCGTTTTTAAGAATCCTACCTCCATGCATGGAGTTATTTTCGTAAAACACTACATAAGAACTACACTAAACTTGGCTCTCTATCTCAGGACTTACCAGTCAATCCATATTCAACGGATGTTACGTTTTTACCTCTTGAAATGACTTTTTCTAGCATATATATTACTCGAGTAGTTCTAAAACCATAAATAGAAATAAAAAGGCATGCTCTTTATGTCCAGTGACTGTTATCGGCTTACTAAAAAAGTCACTATGAGCTACAAATCATGTTTCTGTTTACCGGATGTTACATAATTCTGAACTCATATATGTACCTAGTTGCTTCAGAATCAGAGAAAGCTCTGTCCACCATAAAATAATTATTATTTTTTTAAAATATATTTATTTCTTTGCCAAACATATTTTCAATTAAAGTGTAAAAATTAGAAATTAAGATACGATAGCTAATTTTTAAAATGTGATTTTTACCTATAGGCAATGGATGTGACAAATTCAACACCACGCTTTTAAAAAAAATCACAGATTTAACGTAAAAAACTTTTGAGGAAACCGGGACTAGCCACGGTAGTAACCTTTACGAAGTCACCCGCAAGTGCACGGAAGTGCGATATTCCACAGGAGAAAAAACTCTAATAAAATATAAATAAAAAAATATTAGAAATGAATGACATTTAAAAATATATATCCATTGCCTATAGGTACTGGGCTATTTTAAAACCATTGTTCTGAATTCTCTGCTTCCGCATGCATCATATATGGACAGACCTGAGTCGGGTAGGAACTATAATACGCTTGCGTCTACGTTACACTTTGGCCGGGGTTCGACACGTCAGAATGCGTAAGCGATCCTTCGATTGAATAAGGCTTGCGGGAAGGCCCAGAAATAAATGTAACTCCGTTCTCATAGGGAAAGAGAGGAAAATAGATGGGGATCCATTGGGGGGGGGGGGGGGGAAATGGAGAAAGGGAAATATTTCTGGACTCCATCGATCCGACGACAAGACCACTCTTGAGGCGAAGGGGGAAAATCTCGTAACCGCCTTCCTCCTCGCCATGAATGAAGAATCAGAGCCCATCGTCTCGTAACGGGTCTGAACCGCCTCCGAGAACAGAGTAGGGGCGTGACCATTGCGAAGGGACCAACCTCCATATGTATATACATATATATACATAAATCGTTCGTGCGTGGAAACTGCAGGCTGGGAGCCTCTCTTTTGCGAAATAAGTGTATTTCCCTTTCTCCATTCTTCTGTCGATCTTCTATTCCTTCCTGTCCCCGTATTTCACTCGGCGAGGGAGGAGTAGCGAACAACACTCTCAAAAAGACAAGACCACGCGAGAATAGTCGTCCTCCTCTCGAAAGAGATTTCGAAACCCTCTCAAAGTATTTCCGTTTGAGTGTTTGCCGTGCAATGTCAAATCTCGTTTTTTTGCAATACTGTTCTGTGTTTTGATAGTCATTGTTATCCTCACGTAGGACATTGAGAGATCTAATTGGACGGTATTTCGAAGTCTTTTGACACGTTAATAAATACTAAGGTGGACTCTTCGTTACTTTGTGAAGAGTACTGGGTGTAGCTGAGTAGCAGCGCTATTTTCATAAACTAATCGAATTGTATCCGAGTTAACTTTGGCAGCGTCCACTTTACGGAGTTATATGCATGATAAACATATTTGTTATTCATTTTCCAGTGTCTAGTTCCTCACATTAACACGAGTTTTTCCCAAAAAAATGCAAGCGAAAGAATAAAAAATGAATTTCTTTGCGTTTTTCAGAATAGCGGGTAGCAGAAAAAAAGGTGGAAATATTCTTGTATTCTTGGAATTGTTTTCATTGTAACAAAGTGCGTTTCAGAAATTGCTTTGCGCGCGTGATCAAACCACCAGTAATTATTTAATTATAATTTTGCATTCATGACATATCGATTTTTCCATTTTGTACGGACTCTTTTGATCCACGCCAATCAATCTAGCGTTTATATGCGTTCAAGTACTTCCTCCTCTACATGTATTAATTTGAGTGCTTTTTGATCACCCGTTTCCAAAACATTTACTCCTGATGTCAGGACAAATATCATTATTTATATCGTCATTGCTGCTGCATGAATCTGTCAGTGCCCGCCCACTGATATAAATTTTTAAGTCAACGTACTTAGTACGATGGCATAAAACGGGTACATTGTAAATATATTCAAGTGAAATAGAGTCAAAAATAATGTAATTGGTAGGAAATTAATACTAAGAGAGAAAGTTGAAGATTATTTGTAAGTTAATAAATTAATGATCGCTAAAAATGATTGTTTTGTACCAAAGTTTTAACTCATTTTCTAGTCCATTTAACTTTTATGAAACTGAGTTTCCTTAATGATTTTGCGTTAATTCAGACGTGATCAAAGCTTAATTAATATATTTTTGATATTTCGTTGATTTTTATCTGATCAAGTGCATTTTTTTAATTGTCTATATTTTGCGAAGCATTTCGATACCCATTTTTATTTCAATAAGCATTCATAAAACCCTCTGATTATCTTTTTAATTGTACAGTGCTACAATGTTGCCATTGAAAATAAGTTTGCCATGAAATACTGCGTATTAATGTTGCTTTATATATCACTGTCGTTTTTGCTCTGATTAGTTTCAAGGCTTACTTTATTTAATTTACTTACTTGAAAGCTAAAGCTTCCATGAAAATACTCCTCCCTTCACTATAATCCTTACTGAATATTATGGAATCAGGATTTCGGCAAACTATTAGGCATTAAGATCCTTGGTGATAATTTAATGAATGAAATTAAAAGAATGACTTCCCATTAAAACATTTCTCTTCATAAGCGAATGCTTCCTTTATTAAAACACTTCCTCTTCACTAACTTCCTTGGCAGTAAACATTTTAGCGTTTGACACTCAAATATCTGTTTTACACAGCACTCTCGCCATTAAGGTGAATTAATTTCTTTTCAGATTCGGGAAAAGAGCTTCTTGCAAGTTAAAAGGACAGTGGAGTTTAATTGGCTTGCTTTCATTTAGATTTCAAAGTGATATTTGCGATTCAGGCTTAAACCTGAGACGTAGCAGAACGCCGCAATTATCTCCTTTAAGCCAGTTTCTACGTAAGTACCTATTTATGATTCAGCCGGATGACCTCGAAAGCACTTCGAATGCCAGCGAAGCGGGTTCTGAGAAACAAGCGAAATTCATGGCACTACTTTCACAGATATTGCTGAGCGCACCCTTTGAATTTTAAACTCTTTTGGTGAAATACGACTGACGATCCCGCTTCATAATGATGACATTTACGCTGATGACCCCACTTAAGCGAAACATGACGCAGCGATTTCCATTTAGCATTCTTCATTGCATGATGATCCTTTTTCATTTTAAATATTGATGCTTCATTTACTCTCATTGGGACATTTTTAACGAAGAGTGTCGTGGCATGCATTTGGGCTAAACTGCTCACAACTTTCATATTTCATGTGATAGCTTTAAAATATAGCAAAATTTTAATGGCCGTGAATAATCGTATAGTTGTAATGTCTTTCTCAGCTGCATTAATCCACTACCGTTCTGCCATCATGCGCTACTGTCAAATAAAGGATTAAAGACACGTGATTTATTTGTGTAACGGTATCCGAATAAGAATTAATTATTTTTAATAAGCTGCAGTAAATAAGTGTAAAAAACTTGTTCTTACTATTCTTAAATTTTGAAGAGTTAAAAAGCTTATAGAATGTTCTCCTGAATCATTGAAAAACTGTAGTTGTCAACGCTGCTGAATTAATACAACAATTGGAAAACATGAGTTCAATAGAAATGGTGATTTAATGGTGCCACACATGGTAGAGTAAAATCATCATTATAAAATAAATTGAAAAGTAACCTTCACATTTAGCATTGTAATAAGGTGAAGATTGAGCTTTGCCGAAATTTTCCATAATTTAATAAACAAAACTTTGTATTTTCCACAGTGTTATTGTTCTTGGGACGACGAGCTTCGGTTTTTGCGCCATTATTTAGTACAATAAATTGATTTCAATGTATTTACCTGTAAAATTGTTACGGAAGCTTACGCGGTGATTTGATAAATTTGTTTTGTTCGGGTTTCTCCCATGTTGATTCATGTTTATAGACAACGGTTTCCATTGCATTCCAGCTAGCGTAGCTTCAGGTCCTGAACCTGACGACCCTAGCTGGAATGCAATTGAAATGGTTGTCCATAAACCTGAATCAACGCGGGAGAAACCCGAACAAAACAAATGTATTTACCTGTGTTTTAACGAAACCGGTCGTCTTAAGAAATATAAAACTGTGGATCACACAAAATTCTGTTCATTCAGTTATTTACAATTAGTACCTACCTTACCTACTCTCTTCAATTGCCATTAACGCATTAGGTGAAGGAAAGCCTTTTACATTGAGAACAATTGAGTTTATCACGATTTTCTACTAGGTAGGGCAACGATTTCATTTGCGAAGTGGAGCATGTTTATTCCTTCTCCGTTAACTTCAATTCCGTACAGTTTAATAAATTTTCTTCCCATATTGCCTCGTTAAAGCACATGTAGGGCGGCGCTGCGCTGGTAAGAGGTCGCATCCTTGTCCAACGTTTTTGGTAATTTAAGCTTCTATTTTCCTTCCGTCTCCCATTCACATTATTTGGCTTAAGCTACTCTATTCCAGACATTTTCTTAATAACTACGTTTAATCTTTTGATTTACTACTAGTATTTGTCTTATATTTCTGGTGGTTTAGCACAACCCTATTTTAAAATCCAAATTGATGGTTAGGACTGCGGCAAAACAAGTCATTGGAGAGGATTAATTAAAACAAAACGAGTTGGGAACTTAGTAAGACTAATTTATCTCCTTTCTACGTTATTTTTTTCAAAGCTGCATTTTGTCACGTTTTGATCCTATGGCCGTCACCACTAATAACGTGAGAACTCCAGTGAAACATGTGTCAATAAACATATTATGAAAACTCCTCACTTTGTGTAGCAAAATCCTGATCAACGTAATATAAAGAATTAATTTATTTTCTTATGAGCTATCGTTTTTATATTCTTGCTGTAATTGCAGAAGTTATAATGTATTTGGCTTATAGCATCTTTGAAAGAATGCATAAGATTACTATAGGTTGATTTCCTATGTTTTTAATGGCTTAACTTAATGATCGTAGAAGTATATAGTTAATAATTGCTCAATATTGGCATAAATATCTAAGCTAAGTGTTTTATATACCTATGAGAAATATTAGGAACGGCGAAGAATGATTTCTCGGGCGTTCCTCCGGGTTAGAGGCTCCAAATATGCCAACGTTTCAAATAAGGACTTGCTTTTTATATTTAGGGCTTCAAAAGCCCCGAAGATGAATAAGAAGTCGTTCTAAACATCGGAAGATGTGTGGCCTCTAACCCGATGAAATTCCCGAGTAATCTTTCTGCACCAGATTCGCCGAGAAAAACTTAGATCTTAAATTAGGTTCGGCAACAGGGGAAAAATTACGCGTAAGCTACAGGAAATACTTAGCTGATTTTTTTGTTTTAAGTTTAGGTCTAATTAAAAAAGAGTGGAATTGAGAGATTTTACAGAGAAAGACCTAAAGAGCTCTCTAAAACATATAAGACCTACAGAGTTGGCAAAACCTCGTATATTACCTAATATGCATAAATTTTAGCTATTATTCTATCATATGTACGCTATAATACCCAGAAGGAAAATTTTTTTGATGGTGGTGTTTGCTAAGTTTAGTCTGATCGGTATTTCTGAAATTAATTTAATTAATAATAACATGCATATTCAGTAATTTTCTTATTTTTACAGCACTCAGTTCCTATAAGTTTACTTTCTCCATTGGAACACGGACTATCCTTTTAATACCATATAGTTCATTGCAAACGATATGATTTATGCTTGTTAATAGTTATCGACACATCATTACGACATGTCCACCGTGTTTTTCAAGGTATTGCTTTGTTTTGTAATCCATGTTTAGTGAATCACTTTTCCATCTCGTTTTAGATGATCAAGATGATGGTGACTGTGGTGATTGTCTTCACAGTGTGCTGGCTCCCTTTCAACGTTCTTCTGGTATGTATTTCGAGTATTTATCCATAATTTAGGAATTGTCGCTATTTTTCTTATTTAAATGAAAAGGATGCATGCTTTGCCTGGTATCGTTTAGTTCCTGAAAAGGGTGATAGTAAGTGCCTCCAATTGTACGATGCTTCTTAATTTCTTTCCAAATACAAATTGAAATTACAAAATTTCACAATCGAAATTCTTCAATTATAATTATAATAATGATTTATGTATCCCTCTTTGTCAGCCTTCCTCCTGCTAATCTGAGCCTTACCTTATTCTTTGGTAAAACTAAAAGTTACGATGACTTCTATCGTGGAAAGGGAATATGTTTTTTTAAATTAAGCGTTCAAAACCAATTATTGTGCTCCTAAAAAGCAATTTATGTCTTTCGCACGATCAAGAGTTTAAACTATTAAAATTTCATTTCTGGACCTTCATGTTCTGACTGCTGCTTCAAGCTATGATGCCCTTTTTTTGCTCTTTAATATATATTCTATACACATATGAAGTGTTAACATAATCTTGTTAACCAGTCAATTGATCCATAAGCTTCATTCACGTATTGCATGGCATCAGGTGAATAAATGCTGGTTATCCCGAACTTGTGCGATTTACTGTTTACTTGCGTGAGTGCTAACGTTGTTGTACTTCATAATACTATATGTGCGTTGTCAACGATTTGTTTACCGTTATACTTTATTTTTAGACAGCCTTAAAAGTGCACTTTTTGTCAGTTCAAACCATTCCTGGACGGTTTTTTCACCCATATGTTGGTCTTGGTCTTACTAAACCCTCATTACCATCGATTTTTCTCTTGCAGAATTAAATGATGAATATTATGTAGGGCGTCTTACTTCGTAGCCGTAGTGTCACAGCAATCTGAATTGTACGGTATTTATTATTTCTCACTCCTTCTCCGATCCGTTTTTTTACCTGTGCTGGTGATACCAATAATCCAGAGTATTTTCAAAGTACATTACAAAGCACACATCAAGATTCAACAACTTCAGCTCTCTACAAGAGATCATCAGGTAATATTCCAATAACATACTCCGTATAGAATAGCGTAGTAAACATCGCATTAAACAATTCTTATTTTTACTAAGATGTTAAAATCGTGCTCACATGAGTTTTCCGACGATGATAGCTGTTTTTTCCTCTTTTTTTCATTTTAGCTGAATATTTTTCCATCTCTCCCCATCCCTTCAATGTCCCATTATGAATTAAATAAATCTTATATTTCTCCATCTATCTCCCCCCCCCCTTGATTATCAAATAATTATCTTTCGGAATGGTTCGCATAAAAAAGAAATTTCATTTTTATTTCAGGGGGTTGAATCCTTAATTTAAATTACCAAAAATCCCTGAAGTAGCAATCCGTCGATATCGTGCGACGATTTACAAATCCTCTCACCGATTCTCAAAAAGGAAAAGAGTCCGTGATATTTTTTTTCAGGATGATAAAGAAAGTATCTTCCCTCGCACTTCATCGATGATGACGAGGGAGCCTCGGTCCAATTGAGGCACACTCCGCCTCAGCGGACTCGGCGTTGTTTCACATCCCTCCACCCTCCAATCACTACTGCCGAGCTCTTGTCCGGTCCATAAATCTCAATCCTCGTCCATCACTCCTCGGGTATTTCTTGCTGCGCTCACATCTTTCTCGCACGTGCTCGGAACCCCTTCTCCGAGGCCCACCTCCGCCCGAAAAACCCTCGAACCCTTTTTTCAACCCTCTTCGCCTTCTCCCTTGTTTATTGCCCTTCCCCTCTCTCGTTCTTCTCTTATCTCTTTTGTCCACTACCTACACGCTCCCCACTACACTCCGCCGTGATTTTTTAAAAGCATTCTACAGGATTAGGTAGGTTTGGATAGATAACAAAAGAAGCTATTCACGAACGAATTTCAACCACATAAAACTCTCGCCTCCAGCTTATTTCTTATTTTGGTGGTAGTATTGGCAAGGTGGTCGAAGAGCTTCTCACCCGCGGGGTGAGGTTCGAAATCTGGCAAGGGAAGCAATGTTTCATCGGGAATTCAATCCTGTCTGGGGAGCCATGAGGAAATAACTCCCAAGGGTGGAACTCCTTCCTTCCAACATTTGGAGCGTTGAACTGTTGTTCTTTGAGTACCGATCGCACCAACAGTTTTCTACTTGAGTAATCCATACGCTAGGAAAAGTGTGCCGTGTAAAATTAGGTCAATGAAAGATGAAGTGAATTTTTAAAGAAGAATGAGTTTCCATTTATGGAGCTTGTCATTGACCTCTTTTTTATACGTGAGAGTTGAAATTAGTTTAAACATGGGTGATGTGTATGAATTATACCCTCTGCTGCATGCATACGCTATTCATAAGCTAAAACAAAGCCAAAATTAATGATTCAGATATGCAATAAAAATCCGTGGCGCTGGTTCCCATTTACTTTCTTGCCTACAAAGTGCCTGCCTCACGATATTAACTCCTTTATACTAGTTTTATATGGTTGGATCTGATATGTAACTGATAATTAACGAGTGTTTTACTTCAAAACACTTGATAGCTCTTACTTGGTCTCTTGCGGTAACATTTCTTACATGAGGGTTCCGTGTAATTTCCAATTTTTCCCAAGCATCTTAGGATATTTCCTACTATAATGGGTTTATTTAGTTTTAACCACATGATTGCTCTTGCATTCCAACGCTTTGCAATCTATAAACTTTCACGAGATAAAGTATCCCACATGTTTCCCTTACATGAAGTCAATGCTAATATTGTCATGCCCAACATATCATACAACATACAACATGCATGTACAACATAATTATATTTTTTTAAATAAGCAAAATCACATAATTTACCCTTTAAGTGGCTTAGCTTGCAACACAAATGAAAAAATGATGCTGTCTCACGGCAGATGTGGTGGAACTTATTCATAGAGAAAGAAATAATTCTTTGCAGTTTTCCAATTTTTATTTTTTTTAATTGGAAAACTTCTAGGAATTCTTTCTTTCACTATGACATAGATGAAGACTTATTTTGAAGTATTTCTGTATATAGCTGAAATAAACGTTTTGGATAAGTATGTACATGAGCAGAATTATGATGGATGCCAAAATTATCCTGATTCTGCATGGATTAAGGGCACATGAACAGTATTCTAAGAATAAAAAAAGGGATTCTGACGTTATAATTCCTTGGATAAATGCACCGCCACTCAGTCACTTAAGTCTCAGAACATACGCAATAATTCTCATGAAGGTTTTAGACCAACATTTTTCATCTATATTTTATAATTTAATTTTCCTTTTCTCGCCAATGCCTGTAATTTCTTAAGCAAAACTTAAGTTTTTTCTTGAAAAAGTCCAGGAGATTCTAGGATTAACATTTTTTATGTATTTTTTTATATTCTAGTGGGCGTGTTTTCTATACGCGTCCTGTATTTTAAATTAAATATTATATTTGATCTCTTATTATTGAGGAGGACCTAGCATCAGAGAAAGGGTAGTCGCACTATTCGTGTCAGGTATGAATGCTCTGAGGATGCTGGTCATGCTACAGGAATAAGGGACCTTTCACTTTTGGGAAAACGTAAGAATCCTTCATACCATTCCCAGACTTAAGCCACAGCACGTAGGATAAATAATTGGCACGTAGTGACATGTGGCGTAATCTCAAAAAGCATGACTTCTACTAGGCAGAATGCATGATCAGGGCCTAGCAGGTTTGCGGGAAGAATACTCGGAGATTCAAACGTGTACATAGTGTAGCATAGTAATACATAAGGAAAATTCAGACTCTCCCTTCATATTTGTGCACGTGAATCGGAATTTCCCTTCGCCATACGTTACGAAAAACGCCCAAAAAGTCGGCTGAAAATTTAATAGTTTTATAAACCTTACCAAAGTTATTTTTATCAATAGGAAATTAAACATCACGTTAAATTTTAGTAGTGAAATTTGTATCTTCTTGGTGATACGTTGTAACTTTACTCGGTCACAGTTTTCTTCCCTATTAAAACAAATTCTATAAACCTTCTTAATTATACAAAAACTTAAATTCTTACCTCCTTGCTGAAGGGATTAATGGTTAATATTAGACAACAACTAAACAAAAACATTTTGCTCAATTATTCAAATGGTATAATACTTTCTTTTAATTATAAATTGACTTTTGTTCTAACAACACCAATATTTAGAACTTTTTAAAGATATATTGGGCCCAATTTACAAATTTACTCTTTATACTCCAATCTTTATACATTTCCGTTTTTTTCTGACAGCAGTAATTGTAATTATGGAGGTTATTGTATTTCTTGGTTTTATTTTCCTTAAAGCTACACTTATCAGACGCTGGGGATTTTTCGTGTCTCTCATGCGGCTGCAGGTATGGTTTCGCGGTCTTCCTCCTTCCTTATTTCCAGAGTTCTGGGCCGTACGGTTTTTATCTTGGGTCTCCGGCTCGATTCCTTCCTGGCCTCTCTATAAATTCCTGGTTCCTCTTTCGTCACCTTTACGCCGCCTTGTATCCGCTCCCTGCCGTTTTTATTCTTCCACTTTTGAACTTTTTCCCCCTTCCCGTGCCTTTAGATCTTAACTCCTCCACTTATCTCTGTTGACTGTCCACTGTTAACCTTCTAGGCGTCCCCCGTTACTTATTGTTACCTGTTTATTATTTTTGCGCCGTCCTGAACTTCCCGATGTAAATATTGATTTATGTTTGGCGTCCTTAGTTATCTATATTGTTATGTGCTGTTTCATTATGATTTATGGCTATTACTTTGAATTGCGATTTTATTTTCGGATTTATTTATGGTGCTTTGGTTACAACGTGGAGATGAAGACAGTGAACGCTTTGTTTTCTTGTTTCCAAGCCATCACGTCCATGACCAAGCCTTTCACGGACAAATTGAAAGTGTGCACGTGATGATGGCTTGGTAAGCTGAAAGTGTTGTGTAATTTTTGTTATTTTTTAAATACAAACTGAGGGAAAGTGCTACTGTTTGTACTTACCCAGTGTGTCTACTAAAGCTAATTGAAACATTGATTGCTAAATTTTAATAATCAATTTAAATTCAGAGCCCCTTGTTGTAGGTACCTACGCCTCCAAAGAGCCCCTTGTGGTCACGAGCTACAGTTTTCCGACCACTGACCTAGGGATCTGGGGATCCGATGTGCTTTTCACCGCACGTTCACCCTGCGTTATTCCAAGTTCGAACCGGTGTGATTGTTCTATGCGACTGTAGAAGCGCCGTCCAATCAAGATAACCCAATATTCCCTCGCGACTTTGGCCCTGTAGTTGAACACGCACGAGAATTGAACTGCAGCGAATCAGAACGCACGTCAGTACAAGGGAAATAGGGCGTTACGAAAGTGTTTAAATCCAACGAGGACTGTAAACAAAATTGTAATGATAATTACAGCTACAGCAAAAATGACCCTTTGAAAAGGGAAAAAGTAATGGCCTAAGGTAGTTTGAGCGGAAAATCATTTCACCTAGAATTCGATAAATTTGGCCACATTAAAAAAAGAAAACTCCCATCTTTCCAATTATACCAAAAATTAAAAAAAAAAATATTTATGTTCAACACCTAGATTACGTCAAAAAACTAACGATGTGTATGGTATTCAGGTTTCTGGTTCTGCGATTAAATTATTTAATATTATGCGACAGTTTCGCCGTGTTATGCTGCCTGCTTCGTCGGGCTTTTAAGAACAACAAAACCAGAAACCTGAATACCACAAACATGAGCTGCGAAAATCTACAAAAAAATAACGATGTGTAGTTTGTATGTTTTCTCAACTATTTACAAAAAATTAATCCATTACTCACCGTAGTAATTTTTACAGAATTACAAGACAACCTGCTATTTTGTAGGCTTTTTAGCCGTACGGCGGGAAAAAAATGAGTCAAGTTAGATAGGTACTTAAGTAGATATATTTATTTAATTACTGAGAATGTTTGATATATATATAACTATATTTTTGCACCATTAATGTTACAATATTTACTTCATTATTCTTACAGACGATGAAATTAAAAAACAAAATTAGAGCATGGTCTCCATTATGACTAGGACACTACCTCGCTCAAACTTCCTCAAGGTATTATTTTTCCCATCATTAAAATGTATATAAGATCCCAGGATTCGGACGCGATAATTCACCGAATGATTCAGGCTTTGAAGATCACCCTCCCCTGTACGATAGAAGGGAAAGCAATACAGGACGCAGTTCACGCTTAGCGGGACTCAAGAGTGGACCTAGTTGCTCCAACGCACATCAAAGTGCAGGGATGAAGGATGCCGCGTGATGCTTACTTAAAGTAGGAGAGAGATAAGAAAAGGGACAAAGGAGGGATGATTGAAAGAATAGAAAGGGATTGGAAGTGAAAGAAAAAAAATGTGAAGCAAATCTCTCACGGACTATAAATGCAGCTTCGAAGCACGGCCACGAATAGGATCCAACCATATTGGGATCAATCGAAATATTTTTATAGTCTCACCCGTTGGGAAGTAGTAGAAGGCATTTGCGCCAAACTTTAAGTACAACTTAGACCAGTTTTATTTTGTAAGTTTATCTGGATGCCACTGCTTTTAGTGGTTTTCTTGGTAACCACAGAATGCTTGTGACATAATGTTTGCTTTGCCATAGCTCGGTAACTAAGGAGTTGCGACCCCATGTTCATAGGACAAGAAATTCTTAAAATAACTTCCTCAACCTCCTCCAGAAGTTTTACACTTTCCTCCTGAAACACCCTGTAATAGTATGCCCAGTTTATTTACGAAAAATTGGGTAACTATTTTAAGATTTTTGCTCATAATTTTGCGCGATAGTTATGGCTTTGAATTTCGATTACTTTTCATTACCCAGTGGTTTCCCAGAGAATTTGGAGCGAGATTTTGCGCCCGGCATATTAGCACTGGCTCCTTTCGTTAAAAAAAGAGAAATTGGGTTTTGGAGGCTAGAGTAATTATACCCTTCGTGATTCCCGAGGTTAAGTGGAATCTCGTCTGTATTTAAATGTCGTGCTGGGGTTATCTGTCCTTTGAGTAAAATATGCATACATAACGATCACGCCACGTTTCCTTTCAATACAATATAATAGCTTTATTTAGAACCTAGGATATCATGATCCAGGTAAATAAGCTAGGTTCAAGTGGACAATACAAAAAATGAGTAAAATATCACTAATAACCTTACATTTATTAATTCCATAACTCATGCCTTGAGGGACACTTTAATAAATAATATCTCCAAAAACAAAAAAGAAAAAATACAGAGCTGGATTAACCAAGCATTGCCTTTCTCTAAAATTATATCACATATCAAACAAACATTATTAAACGTGGAATATAAAACATGTCACAACATCAGAACTTGAATAGAATGCATATAGGTTTACATATTATGCTACAATCTAAAACTGCATTAGGACCAGATATCATCAAATTGAGTATATGGAGTTGAGATATTGAAATAATTTTGACCGGAACGAATTTATGGACGATGCTTGACGAATATGTTGAGGGAAGGAATTCCATTGCGTTACAGCTTCAGCCGAGAAGGAGTTATTGAGGATAGTAGTAGTTTGGTGAATGGGAATGTAAAGTATGTCCGGGAGGGTGCGCAGAGTTCTTTGTTGGATGTTCGTGGTGAATAAAAAGAATTCCATTAAGCAGTCAGGTTTTCTGAACTTGAGGATTTTAAATAGGAAGCATCCATTACCTTTCGTGGTAGGCTCAGTCAAAAAAGTTTAATCCTCGGTGATGTACAGTTTATTCCTCTTCCATATTGTCCTATCCTTGCGTACTTATTTTGCTTCAGTTACACTCAAACTGTTAAAACTGATTAACCTTGGGTTCTTACATTAAGAGAAGCCTGGTGCTGGTACCGGATCTCTTCCACCCTCCATTTATTTATTTATTTATTCCTCGTATAAGCTCATACACAAAACGGTAAACATTATAAAAATTCAAAACGAAGGACATAGGTTCCCCTTAGGATAACATCCTGTTTCGGGTTAACTGACTCTTCTTTGTCTAATAAAAGTACACCAATTTAGACAACAAAATAAATCAGTCACTATGCCGAAAATTAAAAACCACTTTACAAAATTTAATAGATGTTACAAAAATACAAACAATAAGATAATGAAATGGGAAAAAACATTGATAATGCCGGAACACAGCAGAATCTGATTAGAATCATTGCAATTTAAAAAGGTAGTTAGGTATCGCTTTATATAATTGTGTTACATAAATAATGTAGCATGAGCCTATTACCAGGAAAAGAATTGAAAGCGAATTAATAACAAGCAAGCATGACTGGAGCAATATAAAATAAACTAACACAAGTATGGTCACTCTTTCCAAACAAAAGACAATTCTGAAATCGTCCCTATGCTTCCCTGCCCCTATTCTCAATGCCTACCTGCCTATTCTCAATGGCGCAAATGACTTCTACTCCTTCTCAACGGGTGAGACTATAAAAATATTTCGATTGATCCCAATATGGTTGGATCCTATTCGTGGCCGTGCTTTGAAGCTGGATTTGTAGTCCGTGAGAGATTTGCTTCACATTGTTTTTCTTTCGCTTCCATTCCATTGCTATTCTTTCAACCATCCCTCCTTTGTCCCTTTTATTATCTCTCTTCTTCTTTAAGTAAGCATCACGCGGCACCCTTCATCCCTGCACTTTGATGTGTGTTCAGACCGGCGTTGGAGCAACTAGGTCCACTCTGAGTCCCGCTAAGCGTGAACTGCGTCCTGTATTGCTTTCCCTTCTATCGTACAGGGGAGGGTGATCTCCAAAGTCTGAATCATTTGGTGATTTTTCGCGTCCGAATTCAGGGACCTTATATACATTTTAATGATGGGTAAATCGATACCTTAAATCATCATTTATCCCTACCACACGGTCATTCTTTCTGTAGCTGTGATAGTAATTTCAATAATGTCTACATTGCTCATTTCATTGAAACCCACAGTAAGCGTTCAGTAATAGAAGGGAGCTGATGTCGGGGATCTTAAGTAAGGATGTAAAAAAGAGGCTGGTGAAGAGTTGGATATGGAGTGTGGCGTTGTATGGGGCAGAAACGTGGACTTGGAGAAAGCAGGAAAAGTATAGGCTGAAGGCGTTCGAGATGTGGGTGTGGAGGAGGATGGAGAAGGTGCGTTGGACGGAAATGAAGACAAACGAGGAAGTGCTTGACATGTTGGGCGAGGAGAGGAAACTTATGGATGAGATTAGGGAAGACAGGGTAGTTGGATGGAAGGGGTAATGAGGGACGATAGTTTGATGAAGGCCGTGATACAGGGTAGGATGTTGGGTAAGCGGGGAAGGGGAAGAAAGAGAATTGGTTTTATGGACGGGATGAAGAAAGGTGGGACTTACGCTGAGATGAAGAAAGAAATACTAGAGGTAGATAGGTCACTGCACGTAAAAAAGTCTGTTGAATTTTATCTGACTTTCATCATAACTTACCTTTAACAGGTAGATTACTCAGATGATGATGATGATGTAACACCCTACTTCCCTTGTATTGACCTGCGTTCTGATTCGATGGAATTCAATTCCCGTACGTGTTCAACTACAGGACCCAAGTCACGAGGGAATATTGAGTTCTTCCTGATTGGACCGCGCTTTTACAGTCGCATACAACAATCGCATCGGTTCGAACTTGGAATAACGCAGTGTTTAGGTGCGGTGAAAAGCACATTGAATCCCCAGCTCTAGGTCAGATGTCGGCAAACTGTGGCACGTGAGCCACAAACGGATCTTTGGAGGCGTAGGTACAACAAGTGGCGAGGCTATGAATGAAAATAGATCGTTAAAATTGAGCAATAAATGTTTCGTTTAGCTTTAGGTTTTATTCGACACACTGGGTAAGTAAATACAGTAGCACTTTTCCACAGTTTATATATTTAAAAAAATAATAATAATTACAGAACACGTGTTTCGGCTTACCAAGCCATCATCAGGTGCACACAATTTTTCCGTGAAAGGCTTGGTAATTAATGGCCGTGTTGGCTTGGTAACCCGTGTTGGCTTGGTGTTATGTAATTTTTTTTATTTGTTTTAATATAAGCTGTGGAAAAGTGCTACTGTATTTACTTACCCAGTATGTCTCACTTGCCTAACGTGACGCCTGAGACAGTGGATAATATTTAGTAGACACATTAGAAAAACCGTGCAAATATTACAAAAATGGAGTTAACCCTTAAGGAAATCAGGGGTAAAGAAAGCGAGGCTGATCATAAAAAGTCAAAGGGTTTAATCTGGAGCAAGTTGAACAATTATGTTATTTGAGTAGACCGTTGAATTAAAATAAGCAGAGCTATAAGGACACTTGAAAGAGAATCGTGATAATGAAGGAAACGTTCAGCAATAGGAGGGAACTGAAGACAAGGACTTGGTGTAAAAGTATAAAAAATGAGGATGGAGAAATGTTGAATATGGAATGGGATGCAGATACGTGTACTAATCTGAGAAAAGAAGACGAGATTAGGTGGCAGGCGTTTGATATGTGGATGTGGATGAGAAATTAGAAGGTGCCACGGATAGAAATGAAGACAAAGGAGAAAATGCTTGTTATGGTGGTTGAAGAGGAGAAAGCTTCTGGAAAAATTACGGGGGGGGTGGTAGAGTAGGCGGTTGGTAATGAGGGGCGATAGGATGATGATGGCAGTGTTAGACGGGATAATTTTGTGTTAACGGAGAAGGAAAGAGAGAGAATAGGCTTTGTAAGCAGAATGAAGAGAGATATATCGTGTTCTGAGATGAAGAAAGAAATAGTGTGAGGAGATAGGGAACTGAGACTAAAAATCTAGAGGAATTTTCAAGATTTTCCATTTAAACATACCTTAACCTGAAGATTACTTTTATAAAACATTAGTTCCATTTTAAATTTAGTTTAAGGATTTTTTTCATATAATGTTGATATATCTTCTATATCTACATCTACAAAGTACCGCGCAAGCCACCACTAGGGTGTGTGGCACGGGGTGATTCCACACCAGGCATATGCAACACTCGTCCCAGCACAAATCAGAACCTCGCACGCTCCCCCTGGCGCTAGGCACAGACCGAAAAGCAGTCAGGAGAACAGTGCGCAGTCCAACCAGAAACTGGGAATACGTAAATGAACATGCAGTACGATGCTAAAGACACACCTAGTGATTAATATTACTAATACTATTTATTTATGAATGCTACGAGATGCTACTTCATGCAGAGAAAAAAATAAAATAATGCCGGACATATCAACGGTGTGTGAAGTGTTAGTAATGATGTTATGTTATCAAACACAAGTGAAAATTCCACTCTGCCTATTGAGGGTGTGAGTTTCATATGATTGATCTATTGCAACTATTATCATCCCTTATTGTGCGTGGAAAAAATTACATTTTAAATCTAATGGTTCTGCAGTCAATTTCCTTTATCTTATTCATGTGATCGCTTCTACCGTAGTACGCTGGCTCCAGCAATATATGTTGAATGTCCGGCAAAAAATTATCTGCTTCGAAATTGGGCAAAAGATTTAACCTGTATTTCTCCTTTCGATCAGTTAGAGATTCCCATCCTAATTCCTCCAACAATTCGGTAACACTTCTAAGTTTATCGTGACAACGTCTTACAAAAAATGAAGATATAATGTGCATTATTTCCAGATTTAATATTGCTTAAAAAGCATGATTATAGAATAAATAACGTTTTCCCTATATCCGTAAATATATTTATGGATCTCAAATAATTTCAACGTGCTGTGGATTTGACCCTTCCACCTCAAACGAAAGCCACCGTTATTCATGGCGAACTCCACCTCTCTTTGTGGTGAACATCTTTACATACGTGTGCGTGTTTGCGTAACCCATCATTTGTGCAATCGCAATGATTGGAAATTTGTCAAAAGTTCTAAAGCGACAATTTTGGGTTGACGACTGCGGATTGAAATGCGCGACCCCGTCTCCTGCCGTGCCAATGTAGTCTGAGGACGACGACGACCAACCATCAACCAAGGTCGTGTTAAATCCTATCTAGTGGAAAATTACCATTTCTGTGATTCATGATTCATTAACTTGCTCGGATAAACCCCCGCCAAAATTAGCCACCCCCTGCTCTATAGGCACTCCTTCAGAGAGAGAGAGAGAATCGTATGGAGGAAAACATCACGTCCCGATCCTACGTGACGAGAGATATAAATATTCCGTGCGGAAGGCATTCAATTTTTTCCCTCTCTATATCACTCCTCCCGCTTGCCTTCATATTTCCTCGATTCGCACGAACCCCTCTATAATCCCCCCCCACGCTAGACATTCTTTTATCTCCGTCATCACCTCGCCTCAACGCTTTCCTCATCTCCCTTTCTCCTCCTTCCCTCCACTTCTCCTGATTCCACTCCGTCACCCTTCTCAGGGAGCAGAACGAAATGAAAGGAGAGTCCGCATCTCGAAACCAGAGGCTGTGCCTCGCACACCGAAATACCCGCCGCCCTACCATCTCCGTTTAGCGGATATTTCTCTTTTTTTCATCCCCTCGCATTTTCGTGCAATCTCCCCTCTACAGAACCGAACGAATGCTTTCATCTTGGTTTTCTGAACGACAGACTGAATACTACCGGTAACACCTTTCTTTGTCCTTCGCTTCAACGCGGTTTTTTTTATTTCCAATATCGACTTTTTCATTCAGTTTACGATCGAAGAATAGACGTGAATAGTATATTTTTATTGTGAGTTGAAAAAGTGCTAAAGTTGATTGTGTAAAAATGTCTTTCTTTTAATTATCGAATGATCAGAGGTTAAGACGCCAAGAACTATACTAATAAAACCGTTAAGATATTATTCCGGCATTAAAGTATAATTTCCTTATCAAGAGTATCTACATTTACGTCGATAAATTGCCCCGTGATCTACTACAAGGTTGTGTAGCATGATGTGTTGACACTGGGCAGTGAATGAGTAAAGGAAAAAGGTTTTGGGATTAACACGCATTTACCATTTACGTGCGTTTCAGTGGAGCTTGTGTCGTTGATCTGATATTTTTTCAATTATAAATGGTGTGAAATATCCCTTTTTTCTTTAAATTCTTCGGATTTCTCACAAACCTAGTGCTTCCTTTTCCGAAGTTTCAAAGAACTAAACGCAATGCATTTGCCGGGAAAACAAAACTTTTCGCGATTCATTTGCCGAGAAAGCACTAACTCCAACATTAAATTCTTATCTATTTGACAGAGTATCCCACTCATTTTGTCGTTTTTATTTGTCCTAGATATGAATAGTGAGGTAAAGTAGTTACCCCTGTGTTCACGTGTTTCTAGTTAGATATTAATTTTGTAATAATATTAGCTTTACCTGTGCCCTTATATATCCAGCAAATCCAAACTTAATCGCTTCAATTCGTTTGTCAAACTTCCTATACGTATGTCACACACAAATGTCAGAATAAACTAGTGAGCTGGCTCATTCATGGCAAACAAATCATGAGTATAGGCGTGGCTAAACTTGGTGACAATCTCTAACGGAGAAGAGCTTGAGGTTATTGAGAGTGAATCAAACGTCATTGAACAGGCTGAGGTACTGAAGGATTCTGGTCGGTGTATCTCTCGGTGGACCCTCAGCCCCTTTGTTCCAACTCTGTTGTACACTTTTCTGTGCCTAGCATCATTTTCATGCACTTCTTAAATGAGTACCACCAAGTTTTGCTATGCCCATTATACTATGACCACATTTGTAATGCACTGGCATTCGCTCTACATTGGACAACCTTACAACTGACTATCTGACTCACTATGAGTCGCTGTAACGGAGAGAGGTAAGGTGAGATGAGGCACCAGTTTCATTTTGGTAGTTCATGAATGAAAAGGTTTATAATGTGCATCTCTTTATGTTGAAATAAATTGTTTCAATCAGCTTCAATACTCATTCGGTCGCAAATTGTACAACAGAAGGATAGGTATTCAAACTCGTCAGAGGCACATTTTTTTGAGTGGTCGAATCTTTCAAATTATCGAAGGAACCTAATTGTAACCTCATTCATGTTTTGGCAGTTGACAGATCTTGAAGGAAGTATTTACCTTTATTTACTCCTTAGCAATGTAGCCTCTAGTCTTTCTTGACAGCATCAATAATATTTCCTTCCGCCCTCAAGATACACTCCCTTCTCCAGTAATAATTTTCTAAGTTTCCGATATTGAGCTTGGACACCATGTATCCTTGCATAAGTCATAATTTCACATGCTCTTTTCATAGCTAATCAATCAATTTTCTTTCAATTAAGTTATCAATCAAATTCCTCAGTTATATTTTGCATTTTCACCACAGTTTTAATGTATTCCTAATTAATGTAGGTACAATTTCTTTCCAATTTTTTATGAAATGTGTTAAGACTATATTATTAGACATTTTGGATGAAAAACCTTGTCCAAACATAATTTGAGTGTACCGTTGTATGGAGCAGAAACGTAGGCTCTGAGAAAATAGGAACATAATAGGCTGATGGCATTCGAGATGTGGGTGTGGAGTAGGATGGAGAAGATGCGTTGGATGGAATTGAAGACAAATGTGGAAGTGCTTGATGTAGTTGGTGAGGAGAGGAAACTTATAGATGAGATTAGGGAAATACAGGGTAGGTGGCTGGAAGGGGTAATGAGGGGCGATGGTTTGCTGAAGGCCGTGATAGAGGGAATGATGATGGGTAAGCGGGGAAGGGGAAGGAAGAGAATAGGTTTTATGGACGGGATGAAGAAAGATAGATGAAGAAAGAAATACTAGTGGTAGATAGTGGCACATGTAAGAGTTCGTTGGATATTCTCTGACTTTCAGTAAAACCTACCGTTAAGCTGTAGATTACATTAATGCTACTTATGTGTTAATACAAATTAATTATTGTAGTATCGCGGAATTGCCAAAATAATGGTTGGCACTATTTTACACCAACCCCCATAATTTTAAACTCATTAATATTAGATTGACGGGTTCCGCTGAGTTCCTTATCATTGAATCTTTTCATGAAGCTATAGAGATTACATTATATTAAAGTAGCCTACGGGTTAAATGTACATTTATTGATAGCCTGAGAAAATCCTCCAGATTTTGACACGTGCAGGGTCCTATCTACCTCTAGTATTTCCTTCTTCATCATCTCTGCTTATGTCCCGTCTTCATCCCGTTCTTCCGCGTCCGTTCATCATCCCGCCCATAAAACCTATTCTCTTTCTTCCCCTTCCCCGCTTGCCAAACATCCTTCCCTCTATTATGGCCTTCAGCAACCTATCATTACCACTTTCAGTCGCCTACCCTGCCTCCCCCAAATTTCTTCCAGTAGCTTCTCCTCCTCACCAACTACGTCAAGAACTTCCTTATCTCCTTTCTGTCCATCCTTTCCGTTCGTCCACTCCATTTTCATCCTCCTCCACACCCACATCTCGAACGCCTGCAGCTAATTCTTGTCCTCTTTTTCTCCAAGTTCATGTTTCTGCTCCATACAACGCAACACTTCATGTCTCTTCACCAGCCTCTTCTTTAAAACCAAACCAATATGAGAGCAGCCATTTCAACGGAGACCCTATATTAGAACGGCCAAAGTCGTGATCCAGCATCTTAAACCTGAAAACGCGGGCATGAGTTCCAGCGAAATGTCGTCCCCATACAACGCAGACGTGGGAGGGCACTTGGATAAATGAAAAGGTTCAATGAGGCTCATTAATGTCAACGCTAAGTGCTGTGTCTACAGCCTCCGATAAATGACTTTCTTAAGGAATTTATCCTGCCTGTAGAGCAAAAATTACAGGAATAGTAAATTAGAATGGCTGTGGACCATATCTGCATAATTGATCAGCTCAGTGCCTATTTTGCTGGAAATGCTTTTCTTTGTGAATTAGGCCTACTCGGGTTTCCAGCCGGGTGAGATGATAGTCCATAGTCTCCAAGGTTTCGAGGTCCGAATCGTCCCTCGTCATCAAGGATGCTGATGGCATCATCATTCATCAGCATCCCTGATGACCAGGGTCGTGTCGGACCTCGAAACCTTGGAGACTATGGACCATCATCTCACCCGGCTGGAAACCCTAGAAGCCCCAATTCAACAGATTCGCCGGTAAAGCCCCAGCTTTCTTCTATCTTCCATAGCTTTTCTTTGTATTTTTACTTCAACTAGTGAATAAAGTTCTGCATGGGTTCATCTAGCGAAGCAAATATTTACAATGCGACATTTACAAGTACTTTGGGAAGTATTGCTCAAGCTGTTTTTCTTCTTTATCTTTTACTTACTTTTTACCATTCCAAATATTTTTCCCCTAATGCCTTCATGTCTTTTCAATTTCGAATAAATTCCAACTTTTGGAGTGATTAGCATGTCATGAATTTATGAATCTGTGTTAGACATATTTTCTATTACTCCAATATCTTTTTAACGTATTTGTCTTGAAGAAATTAATGCGATCTAAAACATTGCTGTTGATTGTTTCAACTGTTGAACCTCTGTTTCCAACATTCTCTGAATTCCAGCTTTGCTGAATGAATGTGGGCAACTCTTCAGTGCGAATGAATCGAGTTAAATAAATACATTTGAAAATTGAATGTTATTTAAGGAAGTTCCGCTGCGACTGTGTGAGTCAAAACAAATACTAAATTCCACATTTTTGATATTTTGTCCAAAAATCCTGCTTTCGCTGTTGAAATGCGTTACCTACAGAAAACCTAAAGTAAAGAAGAAGAAATGCAGATTGTTCCACGAATGTGTTTTAAATCAGCACTTTTTTCCAGCCATTGGAACCGACTGCAGCGCCATTTCCTATTAATTACCGCATTTTGACTACAATTACGGCAGTAATTCCCTAATAACTAGAAAAATAAGATGGTAAGATGCCTGTATTTTATTTTTATTCAATTTCTCTGGATTATTTCCTTCTTATAAATAGTTATCCGCTATAATAACATTTATATTTTATGGAAAAATACTATTTTTCCCCGTGTTTCTCTCATTTCCTCATTGAACGCAATGTAATTTTAAATTCGATTAGAGAATAAAATAGCGTGAAAAGATATTATTTTGTTGTTCATATCAGATAGAGGACAGGTTTTTTTACAATTAGACAGAATATGAATAAAACGACATGTAAGTCATTTTACGGTGGAAGCACCTTAATCTGATATTATTGGGAGCTTGTTTCATCCACCGCAGTTCGTCAATGCAATGTTTCGAATTTAGCGTAAATCTCTGACATTCGAGGCTTAATACTTCTTCATTAACAGCTTGCAGTATTAAATGATTCTCTGGAGCTCAACAGCAGAACGAAATCCTATTGGATTACCTATTATATTGACTATTGCTTTGTAATACATTTGCACATTCCTCCACTGAAGAAATATATATTTCTAGTTTCGTACCGCCCTTACACGGAAACTCACATGATTTGAAACTATCTGTGGAATCCACTGATTGTGCTTCTGTTTTCAATTCATCATATTGGAGAAGTAGTAACCCCCAGAGTATAGTGTTGTTTTCGATGGTAGGTACCTGGAGCTTTTTGATACCCTTCCACTTGTTTTTCAAGTTAATGCTGCAACTGCTAAATTGGAATATAAATAATTTTCTCGGAGCTAAGAATGTTTTTGTTTACACATGGACTCATGTGGGTTTAACCGATCCCAAGTCCGAATGTTAATATTTGCTTTTCTGCGACATCTTCTTCGCCAAGGCCTCAAAATAATGTATTAATTATTTTTAAACCCGACGAAATTGCGTCGCTCGGACCTTCACTCTGCCTCGCGAATGCTTGCATCTCGAAAATTATAGTGCTGTAGTTACTTAATGTTTTATTTCGACGTAACACTCCTGATATTTACACCATAAAATATTAGAGGTCGAGAAAACATATTATTATAAGGATTGGTATTCGACTTATGATGGGGATTGTATGTACGATCGGCAAGAACAGTAATCGAAAAACGACGAGAGGAAATCGCGGCCTCGATTAGTAATCATGACCCACTCATTTGCGATGGGATTCTCCTTTATTTCGTGGAAGTTCCACAGCCTCACAGATTCCACGAATTCTTTCAGCGGACCAGAGGCAGAGATGGAAAAAAAATAATTTAAACGCAGGGCGATTAGGTGCGAGGCTCGGGTACCCGTACCCTCTCTCTCTCTCTTTTCAATCCGTCAAGAGGAGGGCGTTGGTGTCTGGTTCGGAAGTCGAGGGACAGCATCTTCTCTTCTGAGAGCACCCGTCAAACGCGACGGCCGATAGAAATTTCGACTACTTCGTTTCAGGTACATTTAAAGCAGAAAGGGACCTTTCCAGCTCTATCGCAAACATCTTTTATAATGTATACATATAATCATTATAATTAATTGATTAATATAAATATATATATATATTTCAGGCGGATCCAGGATTTTTCTTTGGGGGGGGCACAAGGGTCTGATGGGCAAATGGTCTTCTAATATTTGGGATTAAAAAACAACATACAACAATATTTATGTACGAAATATACTTTATATTTTAATATAGAGATTACTAATATGCAAATATTAATTAGTTACATATATAATAACGGCAGTTTTCTATTATTTTTCCTGCTGAAGATGTCCAGTACTTCATTAACGTTCATTTTTGACACAATGTCTTCCGCTTCCCACTTGGGCGATGTTTTTCTTCGAGCGCTGACTAGCGAATGACCGGCAAATCTGTCTTCTTGACTTGTGCTTAAGGCTAAAATGAATGAGGCTCCGTAATACACAAAACAAAACGAACGTAATTATAACGGGACCGTATTAAAAATCTTGTCCATTATTTAAGCGTCTGGGGGGGGGGGCACATGCCCCCGTGCCCCCCCCCCTAAATCCGCCTATGTTAATATATACAAAAGAATATGTCCTGACTGACTGACTGATTCATCAACGAAATCAATTTTTGAAATACTATTTTTGGGGTTGCTTTTACAGCATTAGTATTAACTTTTACTCCCTTAAGAAAAGCATTGACTTCCGTGCAAATGTTTCTTCTATTGCTTTTAAAAATTATTTTCACTCGAAATCAGAATACAAATACATACTGTTGGATAGCTTAAAGTATGCAGTATTTATTTCTTTTGTTCAATTTTCTTACACGCTTCGTTTTTTTGAGTATTGGATCTTTAGCTCTAAATTCATAAATTTTTCTTCCTTTTCAACAGTTAAATTTCCCTGGAAACCAAGAGTGAATGTCCATTTCGTAACGGTTTTATAAATGGCTATATTTTATTTTTATTCAATTCTCTGGGCTATTTCACTTCATTTAGACAGTTTTTGGCGAGAATTTCATGAATAATAATCATTTAAAAAAACTATATTCCCCCATGTTTCACCCTTTCTCGCATTCCCCCCCATGTAATGTCAAAGTTCAATTTGCGAAAAAAAGTAGCGAGGGATTTTGTTATTCTTATCAAATAGAGAACACTTTTTTCTACGAGTAGATAGATCCTGTCCATCGGTGGCTGATGTATGGCATATGATACCCTTAATAGTATTTTAAATTTGCGCGACACATCGTGGGGATGAAACTGTTATAATTTATTCTTCTTCTCGTTGGATTTCAACGGGGGCGCCCTCTGTACTAGTCAATCGATAATAAAGCGTGATCGCACGATTGGAAAAAAAAATTCGAATGTCGTTATGTCTGCCTGGGATTGCGATCGAGATGTTCTGACGAGATACAAAACAGATGGTGGACGTTCGTGAAGCACGGGTGATTTGATGTTCTGAAACTTATTACGATGACCGGACGTTGACGACGACACCGTCTACGGAAGATGACCGAAACTTTCTCATTGTTTATTTTATCCGTCACGCTACGTCAACGACTGCCAGTCAGAGGAGAGTTTTTTCCAATATTTACAAAATTTTCATTTCCAGGCTGTTCATCTAACTTTTCAAATTTAAAATAAAATATTATAAACCTACTCGAAGAAACCTTTATCATTATTTTTGCGGATTATTCATATTTTGATCATAAAATATGAAAATAAATAATTACTTCACAACTGTTCATAACTTCGTTTAAAAAAAACTGTCTGCAATTGGCGCTGTTTTTTCTAGTCCTTTACGTCACTCATGCCTTGATGGTAGCTCCCCGTAGAAGAGTTTTGCTGAAGCTTCCCAAAGATTACATGTTTTATGTACATGTTTTAATTCATGTTTCTGTATTTTCGACGTGTACAAGAGCAGTAAATATCAGTTTCTCCCGTCAATTTTAAATACACTCTTCCTTGACGGGAAAATGACAGAGAAATAACTTAACCGTCACATCAGGAAACGATTATCCTAGCCCCACCCCTTTGGGAAATAATAATATTTACCGGCCGTGGAGACATTTTCGCCGGCGGCTTTGCATAGTTTGCTGAAACCGAGAAAATCTGGCCAAAATGCTTACTACTAAACTCTAAAAGTATTGTTTTTTTCAGTCCGAAAGTCGAAACTTTGCATGGCTACTCCCCATTTATTTCTGCCAGAAATCTTTCAGTTTATTTTTCATACTTCTTGCTGATGAACAGCAGCGGTTCAAAGTTGAACAATTTTTGTGGAAATGACCAGTCTTTGACTTTCTCTAAAAACCAAATTTAAATTGTTGCAAATTCCCTTGGAATTTATATGTGAAATAAAAATCTATTTAATTCTTTTCAACACTTATTATTTTTAATTATATGTAACTTGTTTGCATTTTCGTGCTATATGGATTTTATATAAAAATGGCGTAAGTATTTTGTTGTTAAACTATTTCTTTATTCAGAAGTAAAATAGTTAGGTTGTAGACCGTCATATTCAGAGTTATTCACACCCGACATTTTTCTAAAGTTTTAAAATCTGAATTCTCAGAGAATCCATTTACGTCCCGGAAAACGAAATCAAATTTCAATTTCGGCGTGCCTTTTCGAATTTCAGACGTTCTCGACGTCGCTGCTTCACCCGTTCCACCACGGACTTAGTTTCAATGATCTATGAATAATTGAAGTTCATTTAGGGTGAGATGTTTTCTCTTGTATTTCTCTTGGTTAATACGTTTCGGTTAATATGAATAAATCGGAATTTTGGCATTACTATACTAATACAGTTCAGCTCTATCGTTTGGCATCAAAGTGAGCCTGCTACCACTTTGGAATTTCAAGATTAATTGTGCGGAATTGTTTGTTAATTCCCATAAGGGCCGCTAGGTGCCACAAGGCACCGCCATGGCCACTACCCACGCTTCCCGGATGTGCGTTGACAACTACCGTTCATACTCGTATTGCAGTAGCATGCCTAATCAAATCAGGCCACATTTATTTCAATCGCGTCATTAATCAAGGATTCATAGAATCGGAACTGATCACCCTGCAAACGTTCCGGCTCCCGTCTTTGTGCCTCATTGTCAATTTGATTTTTTTAACGCATTCAAGTCAAAAAGTTTCTTAAGCCACTCCTTACATGTCTGTCAAGACGCTCAATGCTTTAAAAAACTCAGGATATATTGCAAGCAAAAGGTACCTGTTGGTTTCGTAACTTTGATATATACTCAGCCCCCTCTTCATACACTAATCGTACTCGTACCTTGTTCTTATTCGTCCATTCACCATTCGCCAAAGTACTATAATTCAATTTCCATCCCAGGTTAGTTCTAGGAAAGAATGGTGCAATATTGAGTTGAAAAAAAAAGAAATATATATCATGCTGAAACTATGGACGCGAGTTATCATGAAGCAAAATATGGCAACACGGCCCAAAACTTATTGGCCGGCTTTTTTAGTCTCGTAATTGAGGCTCTTCGTTATTCTTAATGATCTTTCTCTAGATGTTTACATCATTTTCTAATTTCCGATAGACATGGAAAATACATAAAATCTTACCATGAGGTGTTTTGCTTAGAACTATGTCAGGCATATAGTAAAATTATATCATTTCTGACTGGTATATTTCCTCTCCTCAATATTGAAAATATGCAAGAATATTCTGGGAAATTATGCCAAAACTTTTCATCCAGGATTCAATAGATAGATTCACGTAGATACTCCATTTAAGGGATTATTTGAGGCCTTAACTCTTGAAAAATCGCTTGGGTCCGTCTTTCCTCACTCGTCTCATCATCCGTAGGACGAACTGAGGCGCCCCAAGTGTTGGCCACATGACCCTCAAGCAAGGATCAGAATTATAAGGAAATATATTTCCCTCCGCCACAGTTAAAAACTTTTTCGTCGGGGAACTCCAGTATTATTGTTTCCACTCCGAGTCTCCCACAGTTAGCATTTTTTGGTAAAGGAGAACACAGTTTTCATTCTTTAAAGTTCAACTTTTCAAGCAAAATGATAATAATAAGATATATTTTACTTCAGAATGAGTCATATGTTTCGTCAGTAGGTACTTCAGTGATGAGATGAGATGGGACGAATGGTCATATTTCTGCCGCTTTTGCTTTCTTGACACGATACCTTGAAAAATTATTGCTCAAACGGATTTAAGAGATTTTTTTGGGGATTATGCCAGTGTCATTTTTTGACAATCTCGAGAGCATGGGAACGAAAAATAAGCAAGGGCTACATTTTTATGCGTCTCTAGGTGGAAATGAAATGTGAAATGGAAAATTTTGGCCCAAATTTTACTGTCACAACTACTTATTTTTAGTTTTTTTCAGCCAGAAATTCTTAATCTCTCAAATAAATTACTATTTATACTATTATAGGTGATCTACTCGTTATGATAGGCTTAGATTGAGAAAAGACAACACATATACTTTTATAGCTAGCTGCAGGCCCTTATCTGCTTATGTAAGTTCTTTTTTCAGCCTCCCATACATCCCACCTCTCTTAATCCCATCCATAATGCCAGTTCTCTTTCCACCTGTTCCCCGCTCACCAAATATCCTCATCCTATCACGGCTCCTCCAGAAATTTCCTCTCCTCGCCCGTATGCCGAACTTTTACTTTTTTGTCTTCCTATCCCTCCATCGCATCTTATCCAATCTCCTCCACACCCATATTTAAAACCTTGGCCGACTATTCTTACCTCCGAATCCAAGTTATGGCGCAGCTGTACCCAAATTAGACTCATCATCAGTAGCAGTATGTTTGTTTAACGTGCAACGACGGCTAAGGTCATTTCGCACTAACTGTCTACCACGCGCAGACAGGGGCAACAGCACTCGGACGAATCGGAGGATCACCCCTCCGAACTCGAGCCGAGCCCAACGATGCTTAACTTCGGTGAATGATCGGGAACCAGTGTTTCCACCATGGCAGGCCGTTGCATTTCATCATCAATCTTTTTTGTAATTTTAAAACCTTGCACTCGGTTCGTGTTATCGATTTCTCCTGGCATTGAGCTTATCTTTCGACTTGGATCAGATTGGTGTGGTAGTTAGAATACTGGATTCACCATCCCGAGGGCACGGGTTTGAATTCTGGCAGCGCCGGAGATTTTTCAGTGGGATATCGATCCCTAATTGGTTGCCTTTTGGAGAGCGCTAAGTGCAGTACTCTGTTCGTCGGATGGGACGGTAAACTTTGGTACCCGTAGGACAGTTCGTTAAGAGCAGGCTAATGCCAGATCCGGGTTTTTCTCCCCACCCTTCCTCCATTCCACATTAATCCATCTCTCACCAGTCTACCCACCTATCCTTATTGCCATATATGCCTATGAAATAAGTTATTGCTCGTCTACTCTATATAGTCTACCAACAAGCCGACCAAACCTCTTTTACTTATGCTATTCTCCCATTAAGTTATTGGTAAATGAGTGGTTTTCTATTGCATTTCAGCACTTTCCTTTGGAATGGATGGATTGAAGAGGGTATGAGGCAGTTATACCCCCAGCATCGATTGTTTCCGATACCTTAAAAAAATATCATTCCACTCCCTTTTATTATTTGTTGGAGTAAAATAGAAACATGTTAATTTACTTTAATAGCCGTGCTTACTCATTAAATCCTATAACCGCTACTTGCAATAAAAAATGTGATAAATTTTAGTCATATAATTATAAGGCGGTGATTAGACTATAGTTGGTTATAGTTAGCTAGCATTACCTTGCCAATGAACCTCGTGAATGAGACACAAATGGTGTCACTAATCTGTAATAAAATGTTCCTGATATATAAGATTCAAAACGTATCCCATAGCATAATCTATCTTTTTTCACCATTTGGCATTTATATGTTAGTAACCTACGCATGTAGGCTAATCCACCTGGTAAAGGCCACCTCACGCAACGCCACCCTTTAATATAAACCACCCTCTAAGCTCCTTCGAGCTAATTTGACTTAATTTAACTTTAAAATTAATCGAAAAGGGAGTCTTTCTACCAAATCCTGGTCGTAACTACGTTTTTTATTAGTCCATTTTGTATGTGAAGAAGAGATGGGCAGTTCACGCACGTACGATTCACCAGCAACTTTTCAAATGAGGGTCATGCCAAGCCAAGTGGTCCAAAAGAAATTCCAGATTGTCTTTTTTTGTAAAAGCGGGGTGAAAATACCCTATTTCTGACGTTTTTACAAAAATTGCCAAATTTTGAATACATTTTTTAACTAATGGAAAGCACGAGGTAGATGAAATTTTATATTCCTAAACCATGTGTTAGTATGTTATCACGCGCAAAGTTTCACGTTGATAATACGTTTACTTCCTGAAATATAAAAAGCCAAAATTTTCATTTTGTTTCGATCCGCAATTTTTCAGGCCAGTTTCGCCCTGCATTTTCTGCAAGGATACGGGGTCTTACAGTTATTTTTATTATTTTGTTCAATAGAGCACAAAAATTTGTACAGGATAGCCAGTTTTGGTTTCTCTCATCAAAATATCCCTTGAGATACTATACCTCAAAGTTACCGAAATCTTATAGTCATACTGAAGAAGGCTGCGACACGGGGTCAAACAAAGTACAAAATCTCTGCAAGTATACCATCGGCGAACGTAAAAATGTAAAAATATTCATTGGAGGTATATGTGAATGTCCATATAAAATTTAATTGTAATCCGTGATGGTCGAGCGGGGCACTTCTCTAAAATCAGACCACTTGGCATGGAATGACCCTTGAGTGAATTAGGTGTACTAATCACTGCTCCCAGACAGTGAATAGTTCAGTTTCAACTAAAAATGCGGTGTCCCCCGCCTACTGCATTAACTTGAAATGCTTTTTTTGTTTTAGCTTAGCGGGAGCGCAGTTGGTGCAAGGAAAGAGATCACTTGCTTTTGCAACGGCTGATAGTTCATTTTAAAATTCAGAAACTTACTCTTACTCCCAGGGCCATCTACATCTTATAGGGCGATATTTAGCCGCATCAACAAATCCCCTCCACCTAGATCGATCTTCTGCTTCTCTTTCTGTTGCTCCAACTTTTTGCATATCCGTTCTCACTTGGTCCCACCATCTTAGTCGTGGTCTTCCTCGGGGTCTTCTTCCTTCAGGAATCCCATTTAGTACCTCCTTCAGCAAACATCCCTCCTCTTTCCTTAGAATATGTCCAGCCCATCTGATTCTTCTTGCCTTTATTTCACTTGTTATGTCTGAATGTTCATATAGATTCCTGATTTCTCTGTTGTGTTTTTTTTCTCCATTGTCCTACTTCGTATGTGGGCCCATAGATTTTTCGCAATATCTTATTCTCGAACACTATTAGTTTTTTCTCATCCTTCTTCGACAGCCTCCACGTTTCGGATACGTAGAGTAGTACTGGGGATATTATTGTTTTATAAAGTCTAATTTTGGTTTTGTGCGACAGGGCTTTAGAAGATATAATTCGGTTGCATGCATGCAGACATCTGTTGGCGAGGTTTAACCTGTTTTGTATTTCTGGCTCTACCGTGTTGTCATTTGTTAAAATTACTCCTAAATATTTAAAATGGTCTACTTTTTCAAATGCAAGACCATCTATTTGTAGAGGACCTGTATTTATATTTTGGCGTCTTGAAAAATGCATGTATTTAGTTTTTGTATCATTTATTTTCAGTCCTATTTTTTCCACTTCCTTCCTAAATAGATTTTTAAAAGTGCAGCTTCATTTTACTTAAAATCGTATCAACACTGTAACGGAAGTAGCGTAAACACTTTGACAGGATTATTTACTACATCACTAAAGTTCAGTTTGTTACTGATGGTAATCCTAGAGGTAGTTTCCGAATTTTACAAATGTTAACAAGATTTAGAAGATTTAAAATTCGGAAACTATCTCTAGGATTACCATCAGTAACGAACTGAACTGTAGTGATGTAGTAAATAATCTTGTCAAAGTGTTTACGCTACTTCCGTACAGTTTTGATACGATTTTAAGTAAAATGAAGCTGTAATTTTGACAGGTTGGCTAGCTTTTTTATTTCCGCATACTTTATCGTTCTTAATTATATAATAAGTGCATTTAAACTTAATCAAATAAGCATTTTTATAAATTGAAATCTCAAGCAATATTCGAGCAGTAAGAAAATCTGAAAAACAGCCGTGAACTTCACGACCAAAATTAATTGCTGAATTTAAATGTTGATAATTTTTTTCTTAATTTTGATGGCTTCTTCTGATTCAACAGATGAACCTAATTTTAAATAGCTGCATCTCATCTCAAAGTTGATATTCTGCAATCAGTCTGTACCATTTCCATGCTCCAAAAAAAGTCTTTTGATACAAACATCAACTCATCAACATCAACTACAGGTTGGCCAACCTTCCAGTAGCCGAAGGAGAGGATTTTACTGAATCAGTTATTTTGTTTCAGAGAGGCCTCTGTTTTGATGAAACATACACCTGGTTTGAGTTCAGGAGATAAAAACATAGGAATGTGAAAAACCCGTGCTTTTAGGTAATTTACAAAATGACGGGGAAATGACTTTTGATCAGCTATTCTCGTTTTCCGCCCATTGTGCATAATTTAGAGAATTATACGAAGTTTATTATTATTTGGTTCACTTTATATGCATAACATAATGCTCATTATTCCAAAAGAGTATGGCAAAACCCTTTCCCCCTTTGATCTATGGTGGTTGGTTCCGGTTTTTGTCCAATAAACTTTCACCCATTAAAGACCGTAAATTTCACCATTCGCTCGAAATGCAATCAACATCCATTTTGAGCTTCATCCTTTACTTCTGGTTAATCTCACTTTGGAGCAATCAATCGTCTTCTATATTAAACTGGTAGGAAATACATTTTGTGAGCCGGCTGTTGACACCTTTAGTAGAGAAAGATGGATCCAATTCACGGCGAGGTTCAGATTTCTAGAAACTCTCTAATCCGTCGAGAAATAGACGAAGTCGTCTATCTTCTCTCTCCACTTCCTTCCCATTCAATGACCCACCAATCCTCTGCACTCGACTTTTCCGATTCTTTCACCAAAATATCATTCGCACTTATCCCATTCCTGAGCGTCGATCTGTCACTCAACACCCGCTCCACACCGGCAACACTCTTTGACAACTCGTGCAGCTCATTTATAAAATTCCATGCGACTCGATCGCTCTACGGAGCGTGGTTTAGCGTGCATTCGCAAAGTGATATTTCAAGGAGACTGCTGAAGGTGAAACTCGTCTCTCACTGATGTATCCATGGAAATCAAAGCGATGGAAAGTGCTGAGGTTTGAACACTCTAAAATATTTAGTGCAGAAAGAAAGAAGATAATGAACTTAAGAAAAATAGAGACGATTAGGCAATAATTATCGTTATGCTTTTCCTTGTACCTACCTCAGCGGTGTAATAGCCTGGTATATTCAGTGTAATTGCATTCATTTTTACTTCAAACTCAATTTATCTTCAAGTTAAAAAAGCATATTCCCTGTATTTTAAAGTGAATCCCTCATAAAAACAGCCAAATATTCTTGTTTATAATATCCAATGTTTTGCATCGATTGAGTGAGTCACTAAGCTCTTTCTATATTTAACTAATATTTAACTCTATCATAATTTCAAGTTCCGAAGAAATTTAAATCAGAATTATTACTTGGAATTTATGATAGGGATATTTTGAAGATATAAATCAACAATTGGCGATGGATTCAGCATTTTTTTTACAAGCTAAGCTTAAATTTCTTCTGCAAAACAGTGCACACAACACCATAATCGAAAGCGCAAGGCTCGCTACTTGAAATATTTTAAGCATTTTGCACGATACTTGCTCTTTATATTATATAATTTTATTTAAATGCCAACACATTTTATTTCTATAAGCTGTGTCTATTTTACCGCACCACTAACGTGACATTCTTCGCACAAGGTAGATATTTGCGTTAGAAAAGGAGTATCTCTGAAACTGGAGGAAACTATTGTCTAAAACAGTTTTTGAAGGGGTAAATAATTTTATTGAGGACTTTGATGAGATATGTGGCCTTTGTTGATACTGAAACCCAAAAATTGAGGTAGGAATTTCAGGGAAGGTTTGTGAGATTTAACCTTTCGGATGGTGTGGAAAACTTGAAGAAATCAGTGATAAAGACAAGTGATATTATTTTCTCAGTTGAAGTCAATAAACTGATTATGCATAAAAAGTGTTTGCTTGCAATTTGTTCGAATGGAAAACGTTATTTGGTATTTTTCAATCTCTCTGGATCCATTGTAAAGTATAAAATTAATTCATAGATTTTTTATGTGCAGGAATCATTGAATTCGACCGAAATACCATTCCAGTTTGCTAATTGTTGGGACTTTGTGCTAACCAGACAGAGCTCTTACGTGCTTAAGTTTTCCAAACCAAAACACCAGTTAGAGATCCAGATAGTTAACAGAGCCCACCGGGAAAGCATCAGATATTTATTTCTTCATTTACCTCTGTGGGTAGGAGATATTTCGAAGTAGCCGGCAATTGGAAGAGCTGCAATCGCAAAAGGCATGCCTCCTTCGTGCTCTCACCACTTAGCTTTGGGTGACAAGGAGGCCAATATCCACATAGTACCCTGCAAGATACCTCAAGGGTGGGTAGTAGGGGGTGAATTTTCATCAATATGCATTGCAATAAAAAGGATGTGGTGACTGATGGAGTGTTCATTTAAGAATAATACACAGCCCTGTTTTATTCAGCAGGTTTTCGGTAGGTTCAGCAGGTTCAATATTATTTTAGTATTAACACAGCAAATTTTATCTTTTTTATGCCTTTTTACTTGTCTAGTAACAACATCAATATCAACAAAGCTTTATAAATAAGACTGTTACTGATCTCCAACAATGACTAGGTGACCTTTGCCTGAGTGAGGTAGTTGGCGGTACCACATTGCTGTACAAGCATCCAGAGGCGGAACCGCTTGGCCTCGGTTCACGGGTGATTCATAGTTCAAACGGTAGCAAGGCCAAAACGGAATTGCAGACGTTCAGTTTGATTTGATTGATAATTTGTCTTCATTAAATTCCAGACATTTGTTTCAGACTCATTACAGTAGAACTTAAACACTTCGGAAGAAGCAGTATCCAAGCGTAATGGAAAATCTGGGCTAAATAAACGCCAATTATGGTCCGGCTGTAGAGAAAAATGACTTCAGCTCTCTGTTTGGAAAAAAACAGGATTTCCTCACCAACAAAAACTCGCAGTAGTTCCCAAAGACCAACGCAGGGAGAGACACCACAGAGAAAAAAATGTTCAGTTTGCTACGCCGGCTTTAGAGGAGACTTTTTCCTTGTCTTTAAGAGTGACGCACGAAGGCGACAAATCGCCTTTCCCCGCATTTCCTAAAGACGAGGAAGGCAACAAAGCAGAGCGCCCTGAATCTTAAAACGGATAGGATGCTCACGAGTGTGATAAGGAGATATATGTATGTGTGTGTATGTGTATAAGGGTTGCGTTGGAGGGCGGAGGAGTTAAAGTTCCCACGAGTTGGTGACGCCGCATTCTTTGGCTCATCAATCGTTGTTGCTCACGCAAAGCGATTTCGTGGGAACGCCACCCATAACCCCAATGCATACCCCCCAATGTTGCCCCCAAGTCCCCCGTGCGTCTACGACCGGATCCCGGGCCTCGCCCGACCGTGCCTGACTCATCCTTCTCCCATTTCCCCTTTACCCTATCCCGCGGCCCTAATTCCCTTTCCCTTAAAACCCTCTTCCGCTCTCTATCCGTCACACAGGAAAGGAGCGGTGACATTCAAAATTGGCCCAGCATCCTCCTTGCTCCTAGAAAATTTTTATTCAAGTGGAGACGCCTCGGACGCCTCGGAGATCGGGTTGCTACGTAGAGCAGATGCTGAGGCCTTATTCAGGGAGGATTCAACAAAGTCTAACCTCGGACATATACACCCACATAATGCCCTTCAAGCCACCTCAGGGTACATGGCAGAGGGTGATTTTTCACCGGTATGCTCAAAACTTTATCCTATTTTAGTTACGACTATTCATACACGGGAAAAAAACCTGCAAACACCTGTCGGGATGTGGAAGTTAACTAACATGTACCACACTCAGTGCTGGATTACCAATAAGGCGAAGTAGGCAGTTGCCTATGGGCCTCGAGGCTTTGGGGGACCCTGAGGGGACTCGAGAATTTTTTTCCCACTTCTTCTCTTGCGACTTGTTTATTAACGTTATCCCCGTTGCTTGTACTGCCTACCGGCCCCCAAGGTTAATCCGACGCTGACTACACTACAGGTATGCTACTGATGCTATGGAAGCTATTAGCTCTAACGTATTTTGCAACCACATAAATGCACAGAGGTACAAGAGCTATATTTTATGCTTGCGGGACGTTATGCTAGCAGAATAGGAAGCAAACAAACATTAGGGTTCTAATACACTAATTAACCACACTATTGACGAACCCAATTATCAAATCTTATCTGCTACTCTTATGGCCTCTTATTTTTGTGAAAAAAATGACATTTTCAATATTTTCGAGACAGTATGATAGAGTGATTCCCATCTTAGCTCTTCCAGAGTGTCAGTAGCAGTAATAAAGTTGTCGAAATTACCTTATGCATATATTTTCGGATCGTTCCTTGAACGCATTCTAACTCGATTTTAAATGATACCTCATAGGGATCCTAAATACTGTCCGTTTGAGTCATATGAGATTTTATTACCTAGTGCCTGTATTGTTTATATTTTTATCATTTAGAAATCATATAGGTATTCATAAATATTTCGAAAACGGTGCTTCCAGACCCTCTTCTGTGCTTAAGAAATACATTATGTCTGAATCTGTATGGCTGAGAGGGACTTCAATTTCAATGGCTTAGGTCGATTGCGCCTTTGGGAACAGGTGGGTAGGTTGTTAATGACATGATTATTTATGCAGTGAGTCAAAATACGGCGTTGGCATTAGCCAATTATTGAATAATAATTATTTTAACTAATTGTTGGGTACTGTAATAATTTGGGATAATATTTTCCGGTTTCTTGCTCGCCTCCAATGAGTCTTGCGTGTAATGTTCTCCACATAGACAAATGAATACCGTATTTCGTGAATATTCATCTATGCTGGAATATGTCCACGTCTGCTCCTAATATTAATGTTTTCTACAATGTGTCACATACTTTCCGTCACCATCAAAATACGTCCCTTGCTTTTAAAATTGAAGTTGTTTCTTTACACATGTTCATCTCTGGGCCTACGTAGGTAGTCCTTGTGGATCAAAAGAGCAAATCAGTTTTACGGCTGTGGCTTGAAGTAGGTCTAGTAATTAAAATCAAGCTGACAATGGAACTTTATAGTATGTATATTATATCCATGGTAGTGAGCTACCAACTTATATTCATACTACTTTTTGCATATTTATTCCATGAAAGGAAAGTTTTAAAAACTGATTTTAAAATGAGCTATAATCAGTTTGCTTTAAAGAAAGTATTGAATCAAGTACAAATACATATTGAAAAGAAAATATATGAAATTGTGTAGAATTTTACATAAATGCAATCAATTTTTGCAATAAGTATCAATGCCAAAATATTTCGATCGACCTTTCTTGGTTTTCAAGGCTTTTTTTCCAAAATTAAAACGGCTAAAAATTGATCGTCATGCCGCTAAAAAAGAAACACACTCCAAATTCGTTTTCCAACATCACAGAGTCGGCTGATTCTTGATGTCTCTCACATGTTAACTTATTTAATGCTGTAATCTCTTTTTAATATTTAAAAAAGGCACACATATTTGAGTGCTTTTATATTTCATAGTCAGCTCTGAAGTGTTACAGGACAATGGGCACTGTTTTTTATATTTTCATATTTTAATTAGAGAGTTAAAAAATATTAACACGTCGCACAGAACTCACCGAAAAGGTGGTCAAAACTCCAAAATTTAATTTTTCTAATTTAGTTTTATATTCTGTTAGAATGGATAGACTGATATTTGCGTCATCTAAAACTGCATCAAACTGGCTATTAAAAAAACAATGAAATTCCCGTAGAAATAATTAGCAAGAATTAGAAATTCCGCGGCTCACCATTGTGATTCGCAGTCAGATAATAATGACTACTCGGACTATTCCCCTCCCGAAGACTAGTCGAACGATTCTGAAAAGAAATCGTGAGTGTATGTTTTTGCTGAGAATATGCCGTGAGTGATACGATATAATTGTTTCTAATGTTTATAACGAAGTACAGATTAATACAGATAATTGTGATTTAAAAATTTGTAATTAAAATTGTCACCACCATAATCACCGCAGTTGATAATTCCACCGATTTTAAATGCAACTGAAAAAAATCTCATTACTCCTGTTGAAGAACTGAAAGACCAAGATGCAGTTGATTCTACAAATCACGAGTATTATACCCTAGCAGAGTTCTTTGCATTTAAAAATATTGATAATTTTATTTTAAATTTAGCATATTAATTGTTCGATTTATGACTAAATTCTTTTATTACGTTAATAAATTCCAATATAAAACCCCTTGGGCACATAATTTCAATTCAACCTTATGATTTTTAAAGTTTAGTCCGCCATATTGTATCCACCATTTTGTTTTTTTTAGACTTTGACGCTGGATTCATAATCAGCAATCTCAAAAACCCCTTGAGACAAACTTTCGTGCAAATTGAAAGATATTTTCATATTTTGGCCAGCTTTTCGGGATTTGGCACCACTGCAGTGCACTGTGCGTCAAATTCAATTTTACTAGTTCACTTGTCAAAACAATATATTTGATTGAATATCTTGAAAAACAGCATTTATTAATAAAATGTTATCTATTATTAATTTGGATTTATTTAAAAACTTTGTATTCATTCGTAGAGATTTGTATGAATTTTGGCTGTCACCGTGTGGCTGCACTAGTCCATCCTACTTTTCCGGGTGGCGCACCAGAGGTCAAACCTACTCCCTCATCTCATACAATGTCCTGGAAACGCTATTTCCACCAGTTGGCTCCATTTCTCAGCATCAAACGTCACAGCTGCGTTTTTGAAAGATGATTTTCCGCCGCTTTTATTCAGATCATAGAGAACTCCTGGCGTTCCTGATCTCATTATGATTCAAGAGCCCAGCTACCTTCGGGCGTCATTTGGAAACCTACCCCTCGGCCAGAACTGGAATCCCTGACGGATTCCTTCGCATGCAGAATGTTTAATAAGCCCAAAGGGTGCGTTTATGGAGGAAGCAGAAGTGAAATGAATCTCGCCTCGTGCTCACAAATAGATGCTCTCCAACATTAGGTACCCCAGTATAAACATGAGGATTCCGTTTATCATTGTTAGTGCATGTGGAGAATGGAATGCCCCGTCCTCCAGCTCCCATGTGCTCCAGCCAATTACTACGGTCATACTATTCTAAGATAACATTCTTTGCCTGCATCCCACGTTCATAGAATTGTAGCGGGCAATAGATGTGTTACTGGCTACGATACTTTTACATCAGACCTCGGAAAATGTTAAAAAGTTAACTTAACACACCGAGTTCATGACCACTGATTCAATAGTGGCCAAAGTATATGAAGATGAAATAAGAAAGATGCTACATTAGTAATGGAAAAGTTAATTTCATTTTACGGTGTAGCAAAAAAGTATAGAAATATTCTTTGAAAATCATGTTTTTGAGCGAAGTGTTATGTCTCCCTATTTCGTTATGGAAACCAAGAACCTTTTACTTGAACAAGGAATGTTTTGCACTATACGCGAAAAACATGGGAAAACACTTTTATATTAAGAACTAATAATAATAAGTTCTTTTAAAAATAAAATGTAGTTGCTATCGGAGAAATACCAAGAGTATGTTTTAAAAGTGTGTGGGAGAGGAAAAAAATATCTATCAAGTGAAAGCACTTGCTTTGCAAACTTACAAGAAACACATACCAACTTGAACGAGAGGCATCCAACGAAAAGATAGGTCTCACTAAGTTTGACGAATTTTGATCTCCGGAATTCTTAAATACCAGTAGGCTCCTCATGCAGGCACACAAGGTGTGTAGGACTATTTCTGTACAACTTACTACCGCAATTTCTTACAGACAAACTGGGCAGACAATAGAATTTGGCGAAAAGTACAACTGGTGTTATTTTAATCCTAAAGTCAATGAAGGGATTACTTATAGGGGAACATTTCTTGCTAACGGCTCCCAGAGCTGTGTAGCGCATGATATTTGCAGTGAATATTGAGAATTTAAATCACCGTGTTTGAATGTAATGGCATTGATACAGTGGACTCCGGTAGACTAGTGCAGCCCAGACACTGTTGTCATGGATATTACTTTTCATGGGTATTACTTTTCTGGAGAAACGCATCTGGATATCTTACAATTAGAGGTTGCGCATGTGATTTCACTGCCAGCAATGAAAGCGGAGGTGTTTTAAAAATAAAAAAATAAAGGCCACCATGGTCAATGACTGTTTTTCCCTAAATGATATGAATCATACCTTTTTGTGGAATTATATCCCAGCCATCCACGTGCAAGTGATAGGTAGGGTACATAAATACGTCTGGGAGAATGGCGTTGAATTATCAATATCTCATGTCTTTTTTCAAAGTTCCTACCTCCAAAAATACTCCTATTCGAAAGAAATCATATAAGCTTTTATGGCGAACTTTTCTTAATCTATAAAATAATACTTTACTGCTAACTAAACCAGTAAAAGTAAATACTACATGGTTATTACAAAAATTAAGTCAATGTATGCTATCGTGACACATTCACAGAAGGACATTATTATGGAAGCATTATTCAGCTCCTCAAAAGGACCTTAGTTAAACCTCTTTGGCACCTAGTTTAACGAAGAGGCTGAAAATGATGGAAGAAAAATTCACCAGGTATGATGAGATTAATGTGTTTGTAGATATATATTAAGTATAAAAAAGCCAAAACAATGACGAAGTGTTGACATGTTCAACGTCCAAATCGCGAGATCAAATTTTGTGATTCGCCGACATGCAGAAATCGCTACAACAGGATTTTTGCGATTTGGTACTTGATAATTCTGTCAAATAAGCTCAACATCAGTCCACAGATTTTAAATAATATGTGAGTGGTGTTTTCGCTCACCGAAATCCAGCGTCCCCCATTCTTAGGATGCCGCGAAACTTAAAAAGCGAACATGAGAACACAATAAAATTAATTTCTACCTTAAGAGAAAAATTACCATCATTCAACTTGAAGGATAGATAGCTATGATATTTAGCTGCCTAATATAAAATATAGCAAGATTGAAGGGGTACTTGTTTGCAGAAAAACGTGGCAAAAGACACAACCATGGACTTTGGATTAAATCCGGACGATGATGGCTTTAAAAAATCTATGAATATTCTTAACTATTGGATTTTTGTAGCTCAAGTTATTCTATTTGCATGAATGTTAATTTTGTGGCTTTCCCGGCGTGTGGTGATGTTGAAGGTTGTTCAGGCTTCCCACCGGGTCAAATTCTCCATCTAAGCTGACGTTTCGATGTACGTGTTGTCCATCGTCATCAGGGCATGCCTTGACGACGATGCCTTGACGACTCATACTTCGAAACTTCGGCATAGATGGAGAGTTTGACCCGGTGGGAAGCCCGAACAACCTTCTATTTAGATTATGTTTAAGTACCAGTGGGGAATTAATTGTCCAAAAGGGCAACGGCCTGCCACGATGGAAACACCGGTTCCCGATCAGTTACCGAAGTTAAGCATCGTTGGGCTCGGCTCGAGTTTGGAGGGGTGATCCTCCGATTCGTCCGAGTGTGCTGTTGCCTCTGTCTGCACGTGGCAGACAGTAAGTGCGAAATGACCTTAGCCGTCGAAGCACGTTAAACCAAAATACTACTATTGTCCAAAAGATGTTCAAAGAACGTTCAGTGAAGACTATTCGAACGTTCAAAGATCATTCAAGAAGGACATCCAATGAACTTTCAAATGGCACTCACAGATAGTGCAAAGAGCATTCATTGGAATACTTCATAGAATGTTCACCGTAGATAAATTGCGGCTGAACTGCAATTGAATTAATAACATATGAACCATGAAGGAATATTTAAAAATAGTTTTCGTGAAATGATTCTCGATTCATATCGTATTACATCTTCACTACCTATGTAGCGTTATTAGGTACTCTCGCGACTCTACGCGCATATTGTTGCATCCGCTTTTGAAAGAAAGTCGTATATATCTAGTCACTTCCGTCGATACATGTAACTTCGAGAACTATGATTATTAGATGGTGATTATGTGATAGTTTGATGAAATGCCATCATATCTCGATAACAGTTGTTTGGCATTAATTAATTGAAACTTATATTGTCACATAATACGAATATAAATGCAATAATACTTTGAATAAACAAGATGTCAGTGTTCATCCGTTAAAATTAACACTTTAACTCCTTACGCACATAATGCGATATCATATGCAGGCATTAATTTTATAAATAATATCGTACATATGGTATGTTAGAATATTCCCTAGAATATTTAATTAATATATTGTCGTTTATGAAAATTCAAATATGCATGGTTTAAAGATGTTCTTTAAATGTCCAACCAGGAAGCATTTTAGAATAATTCTTCGTGGACTAGAAATGAACGATCTAAGAACAGTATCAAATGAATAGTTCACACGTGAACATTCAATGAATGATCTATGAACAGTCTCAAATGAATAGTTCACACTTGAATATTCAATGAACGTTCTATGGGTTTATGCTCAGGATAATTCAGTGGTGGACTACTTTTGAATTAGTTCATGAATGTCTTATCATGTTCTCTCCCCACTGGGATAGAGGAATAACGGAGATTAATTAATGTGGGGGAAATATTGAGGAGTTCTTCTCGGGTTTCCCACCGGGTTAAGCTCTCCATGATCGCCGACGTTTCGGCAAAAGACTTTCCTGCCATTTTCATGGCTCTGGATGATCCAGATCACGGAGGGAGCCTAACCCGGTGGGAAACCCGAGAAGAACTCATCAGTATCATTCGCCGAAGAAGCCTAAAATCATAGTGGAAATATTCTGAATGGCTAGATTAATAATAAACAGATTCGGACAAAGAATTAAGAATTAATACTTTGATATAAATGCTATTTCAGATACTATCTTATAAAAAATTAAAATGTTTATAAAATGATATACTTACGCGCAAATATTGAGTGAATTCGGTGGATAGTTAATACATTTTTCATGCACTCATATAACTCTAATTTTATACTATCAACAAAGCCGAGTAGCGATTTAATAATGGACAAGCACAAACAACCTAGGTGATGAAAATTACACCCAGGAGGAATTTCTCAATAGTATCCAAGATATCCATACTAAATATTTCTAGAACGTAAAGCCTTAAACCATAGAGAATATCCAAGATACCAAGTTAGCATTATCCCAAGGATAGGGGGCTTCCTATTATAAAGTCCCGAGTTTGAATCTCGTTGGGGTTGGAGTTTGTTTAGAGGAATGCCAGTTTTAGCGTCATATGTAATAGTTGTAGCAGAAGCTACTTTAAGGGTACTATTCCTTCCGTGAGATAAAACGCCTTTCCTGTCTCAACTTAGAACCCCTTGGCTTCTTCCGGTGATAGAAGTCTAATGCTGTAGACCTTCCTCTCTAAACCCTGTCCCAAAATAGTTTCATCCACCGACTCACACCGACCCATGTAGAATCTAAATGGGTCGGTGTGCACGGTCTACACTCACATCTACATTGTAGATGTGCGTGTAGACCTCAGTTGTCGATCGCATCTCAAAAACAACCAGCTAAACCTTAACTTTACTTAACCGCTTATTTTCCTTACATACTCCTTGAGGGCATGAGTACGCCAGGAATTTCCATGCGCAGTTGAATTCATGTGTACGTTTTCAGTCAAAATTACGATGACAATCAATAGAGTTGTTTGACTTAATGTACATTCCAATAATTCACTAGAATGGAAAACAATCCCTGCTGTAATTTATGCATTCATCCCCGCAATTAGAGTCCATAAAAGGTCGCTAAACTTCTATTTCTCGCCTTAATGCCTTTACGAATGTTTTGGGACACAGAGGAGGGAATAGGCTTGAAAATGATGAGGCTTCTTTATTTACTAATGTACTGCTCCCACTGCATTTCAGTCGCATTCCCATACAACTCGGCCATCTCTTCAAGCACCTCCATTCCCTATCATCTCGCGCCTATTACGAGATAGTAGTCTTATTTCAGATTCAAATTTCATTCTATATTTAAGCAGCTTTAATGAGCATGAATTACAAATAATAATTGTATGGGCACCAAAAGTATTCTGTGTGAAATTTGCAGTGAATAATTAAATATAAGTACATATTTTAGGCTTTTACTTAACTCTTTTTCGCCTTACGCTGGAAAAACCTTCACAACTGAAGGGTTTTTTTTTATTTTATAAAAAGTATCATGAATATTATATTTATATTTTAAGTAACTGGTGAACCATACAAAAATACAGTCGGACGCAGTGTGTGCTTCACACCTTTCTCTTTCTTTAACAATGTCTTTCTTGAGCACATAGCTATCCCACATCCCATGAAAAATAGTTTTTATATTTTTTAATGCATCTCGATAATTAGTGCAAGTAGTGACTATAATTTTGGTGCCATTATAAAGAAGAGATATGACTTCGTCATAATGAGGCCATGTTCTTTTAATTTTATTCGTAGTGTTTTCTCGCTCGAAGTACCTAAAGGTCGCCATCGAGCACCTAAGTAACACCTTCTGTTTATAAGCGAAAGGCTATTGGAGAAGCTAACTTTCCTCGAAAGTACAGGGTCATCAGCTATTTTTTAATCCCTTACTGCTTCTTTTTGAAGTTATTATAATTTTTACGAATTTTTCGAAGTAATAAAATGCTCGGGCGACTAGAAATATTAATGAATTATTTAGTAGCGAAAGGAGAAAGATATGGCCCTGAGCCCTCTGTTAGCCCTGAGGCCTCATTACATTTATCATTCATGTTATGCATCAGCATCAAATCTCCTCTCATAAATTTGAGAAAATGATAGCAATAAAAAAATAGAAAAATATTATTAATCAAGCAATAATTTGTAAAAATATTGCGACAAAAATGATTTCGAAGATATATTTTTGCATTAAGTTAAGTCCACCTTCCTTCATATTTTTTCTCTCAAAAGTCTTCCTTCTCTTTGCGGATATCAATTCATCAAGATTCCGAAAGAAACGACCAAAGCAATAGCTTGAATTCATTTCGTTCAAATCATTTTCTTTTCCAGGTGCATTTCGTTATATTTTCATGTGATACTAATAGGAATTTGAATTTTACTTTTGCAGATAGTGAATTTCTTCCATCGGTGCCAAATCACATTGATAGCAAAAATTTCATTAAAACTGATTGATAAAACTTACCCTGCAAAATGCATCAGCAATGCGTCACCGAATATCAGGGGGAAAAATTTATCACATTTTTGTGGAAAAGTTAGAAATTTTCCGCAAGATCTGTAAATAATAACGTATATTTTGAAGGATTGCTGCGATATTCTCATACATCTCCTTTACGGTTCAATACAAGCCACGTTTTGTAAAACGTTATCATCATCATATCATGTATTTGGCCAAATTGTAAGTCCATGGATAGCTGCGCCTACAATTTCTCTACAATATGTACATAATATTTATGTATTATTATTTTTACACATAAATATATTATCACAAGGCTAAATTCAACAAAAATATCAATTCATTGTTAATCAGTTACATTTGACGTATATAATTTTATTTATCAAGCAAATGCAAATCAGATGAACATTTTAACATAATTTGAGACTAATGAAAAACACTGCAGGCATTTTTTTTTAGGTAGTTTTGATGTTCAATAAGAAATAGGTATAATTTTTTTTGAAGGATTTAAATGACGAACTTTGTTTTAAAGATGTACGGAGGGAGTTCCAAAATGAAATTGCGGTGATTTGATTAATTTTGACTTAATGATATTGTTAATTTGGAGTGGTTATATTTGTTCACAAAAAAAATAAATTTCTCGCTAATCAAAAGAAAACTTTAATGTTCTTCCTTGTTTTGTCCGCAGCTCACGGAGGAGGACCTGACGAAATGGCCCGGGCTGCCCTACTTGTGGTGGGCGTTCCACTGGCTCGCCATGTCACACTCTTGCTACAATCCCATCATTTACTGCTGGATGAACGCCAAGTTCCGCGTTGGCTTCTGCTGCGCACTGTCTCGGGTGCCTTGCCTCCGGTGGCTCGCACGCAAGCTCACCCCGAGCACCAACTCGTGCAGCAGCGCGTTCGGGGGCGCGACCATCACGCACGCCGGCGGCGGGAGGTCCATGGGCCCCCGCGGCCGCCCCAGCACCAGCATGGGCCCCTCCTCCACCTCCTCGTTCGTGATGTTCAAGGGGGGCAACGGCAAGTGCGGCGGCAGCAGACCCAGCTCCGTCCTCCTGGGGACCTCGGGCTGCGGTGGCGGCGGAGGCCTCCGGGGGCAGAACCGGCGGTCCCTCCGCAACAGGGACTCGGACATCGACATGGAGGTGGACGATGCGTCGTTGCTGCACAGGGTGGACACCGGGACGTCGTACGTGAGCGTTCGGCGCGCCAATTCGGCCGGCAAGACGAACGGGGAGAGCGTCAACTTGGCCGACAACGGGAACAACGGCGTGGTGCGGGAGTTGTCGGCCGGGAACCCGCACCACGGCAGGGGAAGGTACCACCACCAGAGGTCGCACCAAATGGACGCTCAAGTGGAGGACAAGATCTGAGCACCCTCCCCACCCTAATATCTCCTCTCGAGGGTTTTTTTGCAGTCTGGTTTTTTGCGGAGGGGGGAGGCGGGAAGACCTCCACCCTCTCGTTGCTGAGCAACCGTCGACAATGGAAGGTGCGTCGAGGATGGCTCCCGAAAGAGTTTCTGAAAGATGTGAAAGTCTTTTCATCAGCAGGATTTCGGGAAATGATCCAGTTAAAAAGGTATCGTTCCCCATCGTTCACGGGTCTCCAATCCGTTCGGGTCGCGAGCCGTTTCAGCGAGTTGATAACTTCTGGTTGGAGAGAAAACTTCTTTCTTTTTACACGCGGGACATTGTTTCTTCAGATGGAAATCAGTATTGGGGAACACATTACTACTCAAGTATTACGAAGGTGCTCCCTGTCAGCAAAGCTGTTTGTTTGGTGCTGAAGAAGATTTGAGCCGAGTTATGTTGATCATTTCAGAAAACCCAGAGGACCCAGATGGATTTTGCAAATGTTTGAGTGAGAAGTCGGGGCCGTTTTTTGCGGCAACGAAAAACAGCTCCCAATTATTTTATTTTTAATACGCCGTGATGGCAACATTCTGGCGCCTATTTTTCTGCCATTCCAATCCTAAACGTGAAAGTTGGAATGAAAAACATCACCAAAATTTAAAGCTCACCATTTTTTTTTTTTTTTTTACTTTGAGTCCGAAATGTCATAACTGATTCTCTCCAGGATCAATGAATCAGTCTTTGGTCATTGTGACGCAGTGAATGTTTTTTTGGCGGGATGTTGGTGCTTGACGTTATTTGTATCTTCCACTCCTAATAAATGTGAAACTTCCATAAACAGCACAAATGGTGTTTGTGGTGCACTCGACGAAATACGGTTTCCTGAAGCGCAGAAATATAAGATCCATCTACTCTTAGTCTCAGAGTTAAGTGTAATCTTAAATTGTTCAATGTGAGCATATTTATTTTCAGGCACATATGATGAAAGAACTACTATATTTAAACTGTGACGCAGCCATACTAGTGTTCTCAATGGAACAACCTACTCATGATATCATTTGCGAAATATTTTATGTCTTTTCTATACGTGATCTATCTTTCTTATTTCTTGTGAGATGAAACTCTATACGATTTGGAAATTTTTTAAGAAATATATGTATATGATGTGTCAATGAGGATTTGTAATGTATGTACTTAAGTAATAAGCGATGTTTTCCATTGAATGTTCTCTTAATCGGTTCACAGGGTGAGCAATACTTTGACCAACATATTCTGAGAAAGACGTGCGATATTTCCCTATGCACATTATCAGGTTGGGTGATGTGGTCGCGACACTCATCGGCATCTCCTTCAAGTGAGAACTGGGCTCCAGAGGATGTGATGCTTTTACCGATGCGATCAGTTCACTCTAAAAATATTCAGCGAAATTGGTGGAAAAAGTTATTTGAAATACTATGTGCAAGTGATTTTTCTTGGTAAGATTCTACCGAAGACATTGCCACCAAAACGAGCGCTAGAACACTTCAGTTTCGTGACGATTGCTCTGCTCATTGAATGGTTGGATTTTTTAATTCTACATCAGTGGAATTGGATTTATATTAGATTGTTTAGCCAATTAATATGACTACCAAATAGAATATGAGACCTAATCAATGTCCAGTGTACTGGTCAACAATGTGTTGTGTTAGTGACGATACATGTGTGGTAATTGATATTTTTTGTAACTATGGATGGCGTAAACAACGTACTGGTACGCCCCCTTCCACGAAGAAAAAAATCTTCACTTTTCATCGTTTGGAGAATGTTCAGTTCAGTCTCAACGCGAGCTGTTGGTGTGGCTATAAGTAGTAGTGTTTTGGATCACATACCTATACCCGCAATGGAACCAAAGAAAAATCTTCCATAGAAATGAAGAGAGATTTACTTTATGATCAGTGGCTGAATCATACTTATTTGTTGATCATTGTGTCATCATTGAGTGAGAAAAATACTGCTGTACCAATTGTTTTATGTCAGACACTCAAAAAACCTTGGCCTGAATCGCTTATTACTCCTGTGTCTTCGCGAAACATGAATAAAGTGGATGTTCTATAAAATGAAGTTTTGACTAATTTCTCTATATTATTTTCTCCCAGTGCCGTAATATGCCTTCCAATCTTGATTTATTTCTAGTAAAATATAGAATGGATGTGGAAAATGAGAAGTAAACTGTCAATTTTGGTTGAAAACTTAGAGAGAGGTAGCGGAGGATGATGTACAGAGGAGTGTGCTGGGGACGGACGAGGAAGGAAAATTATTGGTATTGGATTAAAGGTTGGATATGGCGTGGATGAGTTGAGTCTTCCGGTTTCTCTTCCGCGTCGTTGGCTTACCTGTGATGACGGCATGTTTCGCAGTCATTACAGTATGCTTCTCCAGGTGAGAAGTTGGGACCCGGAAGACTATAGGTTATTTGATGTATTACTTCACCTATGAAAACACATGTTCCTAGGCTCTGCGCTATTCATGCACTATTATGCTACAGAAGCGACCTGGAAATTCATGTGGAACGATTGAGAATCAGTGAAGACCTGAAGGATCTGAAGTCTGCACGTACCGGACAGGCACTACACTAGTGGAAGAATCTGTGTTGAAACCATCTTGAAGTGGCTGCCTTGAATCTCTTTTAAAGTTGTGTTGAAAATTGAAACATGAATCAAGCACAGTCCCTGTTGAGACTTCCTTGAAACTCCCTTGACCTCTCAAAATAAAAATTAAAAATTACATTCTCAATACTATGAATGTTACTATCACGCTACAGCATACTTATTACATTGCATTGTCCTAGCCTACCTAACAACTTAATACCTATTTCGCATGACCTATCCGATCGACCTACGTATGGATACTCGTATCGTATTGTTGGATGGCTTAAGGTTAAATAAAACGTTTGACGATACTCGGCCACCGTTAAGTGATATTTTTTTGCCTTTTATGCTTTTCCTGCAAAACGTGATTGGGAAGGCATCTGCCCAAAGAGACAGCATGTTTAAAAGAAACAGTGACGCCATGAAATTGAAATCAATACTAAATCCTCAATTATATTTTCTTGCCGCGTTGTGTAAGGACACTTTTGTTCCAGGTTTCGTAAAATAATCTGGCTGAGCTTTTATTGGATGAATTTCAGGGTACATTTCATTTATGTGTATTTGAGCTATTGGCTGTAAATTTTCGATGTATGTGCTCTATTGCTATTCTTCTTGTTCGATTTTGAGGATAAAATCGGCCTCCTAGTAATCGTAAATAAATGGAGATTGAGAGGACGTTTCTTATTGTGTCTAATACTTGAGCCTGTAACCTACTGACCTAAGCAGGTTGGCTCATCTGTCATATTGGAATTCTATTTGAAGTAATTTGCGGAGTTGCATTGAAAAATATATTATTTTTTCAATTTTAATATTTTTACGTCCCCCTCGACCCCATTGGCTATGAATTTATTGCAGATGGTTTTTTTTGGGTTTATTAATAGGTTTTGTCATGAGTATATTAGCCTTGACAGAGAAAATATTTTTTATCTATATTAACAACCATGCTTATAATTTTTATTTTTCCGTCTCTGAATGGATGGGGGATGTAAGGAAAAAGTACGATAAATAGATGCATTTGTTTCACTCAAGGAAGGGTGCACCGAATTTCACGGCAAATCCCAATTCCTGAACCAATTACCTACATCGGTTTAATATATTCACGTATTAAGCTGATTTTTAGCTGGAAATTGAAGACTTCTTGAAGGAAAGAAGATGAAACTGCGACTAATATTTTGCTTTCAAACAAGTTCTTGTACTTACCATTAAAATATAGCAGGTTGAAAAATAGTCTTGGTATCCACAATTGTGACATTAAGTTCAAAACGCCTTCGGTTGGCAAAACTGCGAAGTTGAAAAAAATGGGGATTACAAAAATTGCGGACGGTAGTAACATATTTTGTGTCGTCATACCCTATTCATTTACGTCTGTATTATCGGAGCCCCCTCCTGTCCTATATTTAACACCTCGGCCAGTCTTTAGTGGGACGAATAGCTTGAGCTGACGATTAGTATCAGTACCGTGAACGGTTGTAAATGAGGAAGGACAACCTTCGCTTGGTCAGTATCATTTCAGAGATCAGGCTACGAATTCAGGGCTCAATTGTCGCCTCGTACTATGGCTTAACACTAGAAGGTCGGGAGTTGGTTGCCTAGCGAAAAGTTCGGCGAGCGGTCAATTGATCGCTAGGCGTTTTTTAGGGGGTTGTCTTGATCACTATGCATTTAGAATTGGCTTACTTATACTTTTGAATATTATAAGTGTGTTTCACTCTTCAGTTTGACCCTTGATGGTTTTCTAAAGTGTGAATAGTCTTACTTGTGACGATTTTTCCATTTTACAATGTAGTAAAAGACGTAAGTAATAACACTTCAGTGTAAATCTTTTTAAAAACTTTATTGCAGTATAGCTACATAAACTGGTTTACTGGTCATAATGACATTTAACAATTAAAAAATACTGGTTTGTAAGAAAAAAACATATCGTAAGAAAAAAGAATAACGTACTCGCAAAACAGTTTATGGTGAAAAATTGGTCGTTCTGGAGAACAAGTCAAATTTATGGGAATGTGCAAAAATCCCTTTTTATGGGAAGTGTTACGCTATCAACTTATATTAATTACTTATCATATGTTTTTTTCGTTACGATAAGATAATTAAAATGAAATATCTTACTATACTTTTTTCAGAGAGGAAAAAAAGAATCTTGTACAGAAAATAAGCATTTCCTTCTCCATCTCCTTACGTGCGACAACTTGCTTGTTGCAGCTTGCTAAAATATTTTTTAATATAAACCAGGCCTAAAAGACATAATTAGAACGTAAATTTGACGGTATAAAGACATAAATGAAGCGCTAAAATGACACAATTAGTAAAGTAAGTGTTTCAAAAAAGGCGCAAAATCTGGATTTTCGTATACTCTTTACTTTTAGGTTTTCTCACATTTCTTGCAAACCCTTATTTCACCTTGAAATTTACCAATTATACGTTTTTGGCATTTTTGACATGACTTCCTTGTTTTGTTTTATTTACAGAGTCCAATTCGGTATTCGGACATGTGGCGTAATCCTACGGTGAACGTATTGTTTTGACATTTCTTGCACAAATTTAAAAATGAACGATTTAAGTATGTGAGATATTTGAGTCAAAGAAAATTCTGTACAAGCAATGAGCGTTGATTATAGCTAGATCTAGTTTGTTGTAGAAAACATGAACAGGCCATCGCCGTGTTCGCGCACCGTATTTACGAGTCATTTAGTCAACAGTGTCGACTTCACATTTGTTCTTATTGTAATAAAGTACAAGTCTTCGGTTTCTTTTTATTTCGGGGTCTGTGTGGATTTGAACACCTAGGTGCATACTACTAAGTATAAGGACATTTTTGATAGATTTCGCTTGATAGCCTGTCAGGGTGATCACTTCGTGCTCATAGATAACAGTGATAAAACGAGCATCTTCAGGTTTTTTCAAAGAAGACAGTTACGTCTCTCGTATTTCGATTTAGCGTACCTACAAGGGTAGTTTTGCTCTTCCCGAGGTCTTCCGCAAGATTCAAGGGGGTAAAAAACATTATCAGTTGTCACGTTTCTACCCTTGATTAGGAAAGACTGTATAAGACGTTCGACAATATTTTCGCCAACACCTTGTGTGCTTACCCTTCCCTCATCGTTGTCTGGGCAGGGAATAGCATTAACCACGTATCTGATTTTTGCGTCGGTAGCAATCCAAAATTTAATCCCGAACTTGTCCGGTCTATTCGCCATATACCTATTGTAAAAAGTGGCACCTGCATATTGCTGGATACAGCTACTCGTCAATGGCTATACTTTCCCCAGGTTTGTAGCATGCTAAACAATTGTCAACAACCTTATTACAAACTTCTGAAACCAAACAAAGTTAATTGAAGATTGTACCGATCTCTAGTCATTATCATCGAAAAAAATTGTTGGCTCTATTGCTAGTGCCACAGATCATTTACATGGGCTGATTGAGCTATGCAAACCGCACTTGCATACAAGATAGAAAGTAATGCGTCAAGATCTTCTAGCGAGAGTGACCATGGCTCATCGCGCAGCACTTTACGATCCGCCTTTTCAGTATAAGGTTTTATAAGTCTTAGCAATGTTTTAGGCTAAAAAAGCTTCAAGGTGCTACTGTAAAAATCTTTCTCTAAGTGGTTCTTAGCGTAGCCAGTGGGTCTCCATGATTCTTTGAGTATATTCATTGCACCACACCTACCAGCATGATCGCCAGGCGCAGTACGAGTCCAAGCAGTGTTATCTTTGACTGTTTTTTGGACCACCAATTTTTGCCCTTCTAGGTACCGAAACGTCATTCCACGGTTCTTTACCAGCGTTACCATCGAACAGTGAAGTTGGGAGAACTCTTCCAGATATTATAAAAAATGCTAAGACGATACACCAGATGCTCAATCATAGTATTCGAGCACAGCAATACTCCATACACGCGTAAAGTAATCAAGAAGAAATCATTGTCTATACTCCGTAAAATTATGTATTATATTAGTGTATTAAGGCGTGCGTTAGCAACCGAATTAAAAATTGGAATAAATGAGTGGGAATTTGGTCAACATGAAAGTTAAATACTATTTTACTGACGATACAGGCCAAAATAAAATACTAAATATCACTAACATTTACAAAAAAGCTAAAGACGCAATAGCGGTCAATTGACCGCTCGCCGACCTTTTAGGTAGACTCGCCTGTTACTCGACAACCAAAATAATTTTTTTCGTTATATTTTACAGGGTGATTAAAGACCCTAAAATATTAAAATTCAGTTAATATTAATCTCATACAAAAATGAATTTTCGAGTTAGAGCCGAGCAAAATACATAAACGGTCAATTGATCGCTATCCGGAATTGTAGTGTTAAAGGCATTCATCAGAGGATTTCGTCGTGATCCCCCAGTCTCGGCCACTCACCTTTACAAAAACTCACCTCACAGATGAGGTGAGTTTTTGTAAAGCAGATATTCCAAGGCCACTCATAGCTTTGCTAGATGTTGAAGCAAATTTTAAGTCACTGTCAAAAAAGTATCCAATGCACAATACACACTTTTTAAATACCTGCCTTTGGTTTCTCATTTTGATTTGTAAATTTGTTGCTTTAATCATTGAATGATACAGTCAATATTTCATATTCCAGTATTTATTAGAATCATAGGAAATATGGATTATGGATTGTGTCAACATTATACAGAGATTCAATATTTGAAGTACTCATTTCATCTTTACCAAATCCATACCCTTTCGTCTGCGAACTTAACATCCACAATATAAACTCCTTAACCCCTTTGCGGTAAAGTCTCTTCACTCCCGATCAACAACTGATCCCCGAACGAAGAGGAAGTTAGATTTTCTTGCATCTACGTTGTACGGAGCCACGAAATATTTAGATAATTACAGCAGCCCCAAATGTTAACTTTAAACCTCCACGCATCAGGTGCACATTCCGAAGTTGTACTTCTGGCGTCTGCCATATTCGGAATTATGCCTGACCGAACTTTTCAATTTTGTCACGAAACATATTCTTGTGTGTTTCCCGTGGACTTCCCTCAGCTGCGAAATGAAATTTTCGACCTTTTGACCTCCTTTTCGCCTCACCGTCTTTTCCGAAAGACCTTCGTCTTTGCTGATCCCCATTTTGGATTCCTCCCCCCCCCCACCCAATCCAATCCAATCATTTCCACCTCTTCTCCACGCATTCTTCCTTCACCTCTTTTTTTAACGTTTCTCTTCCTCTACCCCGTCCTTCTCCGTCTCCTCTCTTTGACATTTCCTTTTTCTTACCTTATTTTCTTATTTTTTCCATTTTCTTGTGGTCCGTCACATCTCCCATGCCTTTCTCTTTCGTTGTCTTTTGTCTCTATTCTACCTTATCAACCTCCTCGTTATCCTCCTCTTTCTCTCCTCTTTCTTTGTGTCCATCATTTTCCACCACTCCAACTCCACCACCGCTCTTCCCTTATCTAATGTATTCCCGTCGTCTTTAACAACCTCCCCGACATTCCCGAGGTGTTTATTAATATGATTAATTTTAACTTGTATCGAAGTATCGTGAATGTTGGTAGTTTTTGGTGTATTGATGTGAGTTGGTATAAATATTTGATAAAAACCTTTGTATTGTATATTTGAATGGCTGTGCTATCGAACATTAAAAACAATGTGTATACATTTTTAAAATGTTTGATAGTGCGTAAAAGATCATAAAAATCAAAGATTTAAATAATAAATATATAAAAAATAGACAAAACTGTAATTCAAGACTCAATAGAGTAGAAAGAAAGTATTTACGCTTTCTAAAAAAAGAAATTAAAACAGAAAATAAAAGAAAGAAAAAAATTAATTTATAAAGAATTAACATTTCTTCTAGTAGTTTATAAATACATTGGTGTTGTAAACAAAAATTGAGAATAACTTCTCCTAAAACTCCCCTATTCTGTATGGAGGCAAGATTTTAGCCAGTTTGGTTTGTAGTTACGTGTAATTATTGAAACTGAGCATAAGCGTGTCCACATCAAAGGTGATGTAAATATATTTTTTTATTCCTTTATAAAGGGGTATCTAGTTTTTTTTAATATCGTGAAACTGTGTATTTATTAGCTTTGCATACTTAGGTGTTCAACTACCTCATGGGCCAAGAAGGTCTACGATAATAAACACCATTACTATTAATACTCTCTCTCTACCTTGTCTTTCTCTTCTTCCATTTCATTAACCAATGATTTATTGCCCTCTATATCCTGTCAAACCTTCATCTATGACAATTCAAAATCTTATTCGCCATAGCGTAATTTAACCCCACCTTTCCTCCCTTTCCTCATCTTTCTCCTCCCCATGTCCCTCCATTTTCTCCGCTCCTATGTCCTTATCCTCATTTTCTTCATTCTCCTTCTCCTCACGTCCTTCTTTGAATTCCTTCTCCTCTTTCTCCCTGTGTTCTACCTTTACCTCTTTCTTTTCCCTTATCCTCTATTTCTTATTCTTTGTGTCCCTTCTTCTTTTCTTTTTCTTCCTCCTTTTTCTCCTTCTCCACCTCCTTGTTCGCTGCCTCTTTATCTTCTTTTTCTTCCTCCTTTTTCTCCTTCTCCGCCTCCTTGTTCACTGCCTCCTTCTTTTCTTCCTCCTTTTTCTCCTTCTCCACCTCCTTGTTCGCTGCCTCCTTCTTTTCTTCCTCCTTTTTCTCCTTCTCCACCTCCTTGTTCGCTGCCACTTTCTCTTCTTTTTCTTCCTCCTTTTTCTCCTTCTCCGCCTCCTTGTTCACTGCCTCCTTCTTTTCTTCCTCCTTTTTCTCCTTCTCCACCTCCTTGTTCGCTGCCTCCTTCTTTTCTTCCTCCTTTTTCTCCTTCTCCACCTCCTTGTTCGCTGCCTCTTTATCTTCTTTTTCTTCCTCCTTTTTCTCCTTCTCCGCCTCCTTGTTCGCTGCCTCCTTCTTTTCTTCCTCCTTTTTCTCCTTCTCCACCTCCTTGTTCGCTGCCACTTTCTCTTCTTTTTCTTCCTCCTTTTTCTCCTTCTCCGCCTCCTTGTTCGCTGCCTCCTTCTCTTCCTTCTTATCTTCCTTCTTCTCTGCCTCCTTCTCCCTCACTCCCTCCTTGACTCCTTCCTTCGCCTCCAAATTCTCTCCCAACTTCTCTCCCGCCTCTGCTTCTACCTCCTCCTCTATTCCCTCGCCGCTCTCGTACAGACCCTTGCCCAGGTAATACTCGGCGCCGCAGCCATAAAGACGGTTTAGCTTGGCCAGGTCGATCATGCTGTACCTCACTCTCTGGCCGATCTGCGCCCCCGGCTGCAGCGGCACTATGGTGGGACCGCCGTTCTTGGAGAAGGCCACGGCGCGGTAGTGCATCACGCTGCCGTAGTCGTATGGCATGCCCTCCGTCTGACTCTCCTGTGGGGACCTTGCCAAAAAGTTGCCGGTCCTCCCTGGGGAAGAAGATAGCAGGCAGCAAGTTTGAGCTGTTGAATTTAATTATAACATCGTTTTATCAATGCAGCACGGTAGTACAGATAGTAGGAGATCGGATGGCTGTCCAGCCTGAAGACCTGGGTTCTAACCGGTGATTTTTCGTTTGAGTCATGAACCCTCATGCCGGATTTATGCGCCGCAATTCGAGTCGACCCGCGCGTTTTCCATGTACGTTGTTTTAAATCGAGCATTTTATGCATTGTGACGTGTTTGGATCACTTTCGCATTATCAAAATCCAGCTGCCGCAATTTGAGTACGCTCGAGTCGAAATACTTGCGCGTTCTCCCTAAATCCATTGAAATAAGTTTTTTCATCTATGCACTCGCGACACACGACGTGCGAGTCGATAATAGCAAAACAGCTAGGAAATAGAGGGTGCTCCACAGATCATGCTATGCTCTAGTCCCGCTAAAATGTACCGCGCTGTCAGTAGCTTCTGTTCACTTTTTTGTTCTCCTGTATTTTTATATAATGGCAGAAGTTAATATTGCTAGTGCAAGTGCTGAAGCTCCAATAGATGTAGAACTGTTAATTGTCGTAATTAAAAATATTTCTAGCCACATTCTGTTAATGGACTGAACTGACCATTGCCTTATTCTACGATTTTTTGCGATTAAGTTTATGCAATATATAAACAACACAAGGATCTATCATTACATTTACCCTGTAAGTACAACGCTGGTATTTCCTCTCCACCTCCATTCACCTCTGTGCTATCGATACACGATTAAAAATGACAGGACAAATTGACTTTAAAAAATACAGGAAGTATTCTTGATACTCCTGTCGGTTCTTTATTTCGTGAATGCTAAATTGCATACATTACTCTCGTTAATGGGAGATTATGTTTTTGGTTTGTCAGAAAGAAAGTTGAAATGAAAGAAAGAAAATTACGCTATACATAACATTTATTCATCGAAATCATTAGTACAAATGACCTAAGAACAATTGGTCAATGGTAACTAATATTTTATGCTTTCCAATCTTAATTTTATATTTATTGTGTTATTAACGTCTACCTCATGTTCCCAGCTCTCCGTAGACATCTCGATCACTAAAATCAACCGACTCGTTCCGGAGATGCAAAACTGAACTGAACATGCGCGCCCAGTGCCCACACAAGCCCAAATTTAGACCCCCCACGCGCAGCGCTGTGACGTCACCTCCCAACCCCTCCTTCGCTCGCAAAAAATCATTTCCGGTAGTCGACAAAACAGGCTATCCAGTCATAGTTTTACATATTCCGTAATCCATGTAGTTTTTGCACACGAGGCCCTGGAAAGTACACAAATATTGGTCGTGGCAAAACCTTATATGACAGCGAGAACGAACCATAAGATGTTCATCCGCACATTCACATAATAACTTGCTCATGCGTTCCGACTCTCTCGCGTCAATAATTGCGTGACAATTGCTTTGAGCGAAAGACGCGAGAGTTGACACAAGCGAGCTGAACCGCGGTTCATAAATCCGGCCTAATTCGGTGTTATGGGGATATAATTTCAAGGTTACAACTCCGTCGGCCGGATGGTACGTCAATCTGTGGACTCCATGGCGTTCTCTATCAACATCCTGATACGGACGTTTCTCTACACTTTTTTTTCCACCCGATTCATCCTTTCCTCTTCCACTAACCCAACATTATTTATTGGGACAAATGGCCTAGTTTATCGGTCGCCTGACTATAAAATCAGCCAGGCAGTACCTACGGAAATGAAATGATGCAATTATAAATTCGCGATTCATGATTCAGATCCCAATTCTAAGTTAGTTAAACACATTAAGTTAATTAAGAGTCAATCCTTTTGTCTAAATGGCTGTCATTAATTTCTGCTTGTAATTTAAATGATAAAAATAAAAACTCGTTTTAAAATGTCATTTTGAGAATTTAACCTTCACCTAAAGCTGACTTGCATTTTCTTTGAATTTATGAGATCAAAAAGTGATGTTGTGTATCTTACGTAGACTTTTAACCTATTCGTGTGTCCGTTTATCCCAAACGATTATACATATCACTAGCAAAAATTGTCCACTTAATCAGTTGCATTTTCATTTTCCTCACACATTACAGTTCTTCCTCCTTTACTCCTTTGGTTTTGGATACTTACTTACTGGAAAGATTAATTCTCTCTTCGGGTAAAAAAGGTTTCCCAGCAAATATTCGGCGGCCTATGCCAATAATATCATATTACCAGTATCTTACAATAAATGGGAATGTGCATATCCATAGGTATCTCCATAACTTGCATCGTGAACACATCATCCTGTTCTTACATTTTCGTACATACATTCCTCACTCTTAATTTTAAGTTAATCACGCAATTAATCACCATAGTGCGTCTGTAAAATACCATGATGGGTTTCTAGCTGGGACCTTATGTCAGCCGCAAAACATTAGGTTGTACGATCCCCACCACCTCAATAGCTCATTCGGTGAATTACCATTAATAGAATTTCTGAGCTCATGCGCAATTTGGATATCTGTCAACCATCAAATAGAATAAGGCAAGTACGGCGCAATTGTACGGATTCTAGCTAAAAAGCTATGGGAAAAACTAATGGAAAATCATCTGACTGTGTATGTGAAGAGGTATCCCTGGTTGCGCAACCTACATCCGGACGAATACAAGAACGTTTTGGCATCTATCTATGTTCCGAACAAGGTACTAAAACATTCCACCATCTCAGTGAAATGATGAATAACTTAGTTTTCCACATATATGTTATTTACTTAACGACTCGGATTTCGTCGCTTCGCGATATCAGGTTCCTGATCGACCTGATGATGTCGCTACCCGGTTCGTGAAGTGAATAAAATATATGTGAAAAACTAAGTTATTTACAATTTCATTATGAAGGAATCCCACCAAGTTGCTGCCGATACCATTATCTTTTTCCACCATCTTGTTCACATAAAACGCCTAGGTTGGAAGTGCGCTGTGCGATTTAAGACTGGCTTGCTAACTTATTATCGTAATCTGTGTGAGTTGGGATTTTAAGAATTTTACAGGAATCCCAAAAAATATATACTAGGCTTTCTTGGGATTCACACCGGCTAAGGTAATTGGCTGCTTCCAACGTTTCAACGGAATACTCTTCCGCTATTATCAGGGTAGTTTGCCCTGATGATGGCGGAAGAGTAATCTGTCGAAACGTTGGAAGCAACCCATTACCTTAGCCGGTGTGAATCTTGAGAAGGCCTAATATTTGTTTACCGCCGGGAAAATACCAGATCTAATATAACCCACAAAATATGGTTACCCCATGTATCATGCCATTTCTAAGTAACATTTCCACATCTGTGCTTTTGTGGAAGGTAGAGAATTCTGAATCGAATAGGATTCCTAGGTGGCTTAATCGTTCGAAGCACACCGTGTGAAAATGGTAGACTTGGGTTCACATTCAAAGCAAAGAGAATTATTTTCATGTGAATTTCACACGTTTTCTGTGTATATGCATGCTTGACTGTGGTACGTTGCAAGGGTGTATGGCAAGGGGTGTTTAGACATCCAGCAAAGAAGGAACGGCACAAAGAAAAGTAATGTGAGACGCAATATGACGATTTTAAGAAGGCATGGGCAGCCTTTTTCGGTGGGTGGTCTCTACTGGTCAGTTTTAGCACATTTTCGCCAGTGTGCCACAAGATAAACCAAAGCCTAGTAATACTTGGCTTTTGCTTTCACTCTTCTATTAGAGGATACCTCTTAAAGAACTACATTGAGAGTCAGCATACCGTTTCCCGTGGCCCACCACTGTAGGAGGTACGTTTGAAAAACCAAGGAGGAGAGCGTGTATATATTTATTTATTTATTACACTGATACTCCAATTAGACATTGTTTGGAGGCAATATATCATTATTTTCGGTTGAAATAAAATTAATAACAAGGTTTAAAAAATACATAAGTCTGCATAAAACATCAAACACTCCTCTCGTTTTTTATGAATAACATTTTTTTTTTAATGTTTACATTTCTTGGTAAAGGTTTTGTGAGTTCTTCTGGTAATTCATTCCATTCCAGGACCCCACGATTTAAAAAGGAGTATTTGGCAGCATTCGTTTTTTGCCTCCTTAATTTTTGTTTCAGCGGGTGGTCAAGAATCAAGAATATCATGAATCAATGCCGAAGCAAAAGAATTTTCCAAGCATAGGGCATTGTGGAGGAGATTGATACAATTGGAAGCAGTTACCTAGGTCTAATACCAAACGTGATGCACTTTTGACCAAACCTACCCCAAAAAGGAATGGCTCAATGGGTATGCAAGAGTGTATTTTCTTCCGCAAGAATTTATTCAAATTTTAACCTTAAGAATCACTCCCCAAATTTTCAGAGTAAATCGAAAACTAAAAGAACTATAAGAAGTGTAATGGAGCTCGTTGAGGTTTCCATGACAGCACCTTCAGCCGAAACCGAAGTTATTTATGATTTCAACGACATTTTAACGACCAGGTGGAGATAGCATTTAACATTATTCCAACTATCTTTTCTAAGATGCCATAATAAAGTCTACCTTCACCTCTCAGACATCGGTAAATGTCACTTCTTTTCCGAGATAACTTGCACGAAAGTCTGAGCCATAAAAACAAAATCGTTTAAGTGCTTCGAAACTTTCCCTTAATGCTCAGCGAGATTCCCTGTTGCATCGTTAACTGGTATCTCTGCAATTGCGCCTCTTATCAGGCTTTTGAAAAGAAACCGAGATAAATTGGAGAAAGCGTAGGTATGATTTGCATTTCCCAATTCAATTCTCGGAGGACTCCATTGGGTGAATTTGGCCACGGAACATCAGGCTGTGTACAAAGAGAACTCGTAAAGTTGGAGAGAATCAGCAGAGAGTGTATAAAAATGTAATAATTCTTTCGATCTTCTCCGGGTAAAGCACAAATGACGATGATATCAGAGTCTGGATCACGGTTTCCTTTAGATAGGGAAAGTTAAGGATAGCCAAGGAATACCTTCCATTTGATAGGCATTCCTTGATTATCCTTTTAATTACTCATATTCTTTTGTTAAAAATATTGCACATATATTGGCAAGAAATTGATTAATTTGAAAAATTATAGAAAAATTAGGAATTTGGAATTTTATATGTCAATCAATGTGGAAAGTGAGATAAATTAAGACATTAAGCATTATAAATTGACCTTCGACATAGATACATGTCCTATTTAGAGTCTACTCTAAACCAATTTTTTTAGTATAGCATATATTTTATCATTCAAATTTTAAGTAGGCCAAAGATAATGAACACGCGCCATATTCCGTTCCCTAGACATTTAAGAAAACACTGTGTTGATTTTTTTCAACCAGAATGAGAGAAGGAAAGCGTCAAGTCTTAAGTCCGAGTTATCACCGGCGAAATAAAGCCCAGATTCTTTTTTTAGAACCTCCTACCTTTTTAGTGTTAAACATGAAGGAAAAAGTGGCAATTCACACCCTCCATCTTATCCCTGTTATCATCAACCATCCTATAACCATTGCACTCACTCTCATGTCATATCGCATTACTTTGAATCGTTCATCGGTTGTATTTTTAAAATTTTATGAGCCATGTATTAAATTGGCATACTGTTCTAATCATATCTTCTAAATCAATGTGTATTTTCTCATTGTGTTTATTTTTTCGAACTTTCTAAATACTTACAAGAAATAGGAATCATCAGGATTTCCAAGAAATCACACCTGAAAGGTATTCCAATTGTGCAAAGTTGTAATTGCTGTTCGAGTTTTACTTTATTCGAGAGTTACATTATTTATGACAAAATGTTAGTTTTTGTATAAATCCTAAAATCAACAGCTATATAACACAATTCTGGATAAAAACTGGCTATATGCATTTAACAAATATTTCCACTCATAAAAAGCTTTTGATGTTGTAAACCCCCAGCGTCCTATAAATAGTACAGTTGATTTTACAAAAACTGTACTTTCTTTTATATTTTAAAAACACATATTACGTCTTATTACGAGGACTTATAAGTATTTCATTGAAGATTCTTGAGTGTAGCGAAACTAATTGGAGAAGGGAAATATATTTTTAGTGGAATCGCATAGATTTTATTTCAATTTCCATCAATTCCATTTGCAAATTCGGTACGTTATGATTTGAAATTTAACGTTGCTTCCAATACTTGTTTGGGCCATGCGTCGAGGGGTTGAAAACTACAGATGTGTTCATCATGATGAAGATGATTACCAATCAGTCAGTGGCCAAACATATCACGGACTTTAAAAAAAAACTGACATGCAATGTTATGCTATAGATGATTATCTAAACCTACTTTACTATTCCTGAGTTAGGTTATATGAGACTATGGCTGTAGCCTACTTCAGTTATTTTATTAGCATGGTTTTCGACGTAACTACATCACCACCCGGTAATGATATTAGTACGGACAAAGTTTTAGGTTCAATCTGGTGATGATGTAGGTTCGTAGTTATTGATAATAAATACATAATAGGAAAGGAACATTTCCATCGATTCTAATAATTTATCATGGAAAAACTGGTTTACGACTGGCCTAAAATGGTTAATTTGTGCTATCTAAATATTTTTTTTCTTCGTTATTTCAGCAGAAAAATTAAGACTTTTGGTTTGCCAATAATCCCTGACTTAGCGATTACTTTGGTAATCTACATTGTGTTCGATGACGCCAGCCATTAAATATTTGTTTTCCTTAGAAGTTTCTACATTGAGTTTCAAACTTTTTAAAAATGAAACAGAATCAATATTTGCACCCTGGAAATGGAGCCTCCACTTCACCCCTGCTCTCGGATAAAAATGGAGTGACCCAGAATTTGATTAGGGAAGTTGGATTCCTCAGCATGTTGGGCGAAAGTGAATTCGCCCATTTGTTAAAAGACTATCCTTTAGCCCTTTGGCCCAGATCGCCTTAGTTTTGGTTAGCCGCCCTTGCATAATTCAGAGAGCCACGGACTTTCACCGTCACCAGAGGTGAGCTCAAAATTCAATTCAATGAATACGAAATGGTAGAGAACAAATGAAATTTGGGGAGGAACCGAAATAAAAAAATAACAGACGCTTCAAGTGAATTGCCCCCCGAACAAAGGGTTTTTGCACGTCAGTATAAATTTTAGTTTTAAAATTGAAATGCTCTCGGTAAAAATTGCTCGCTAACTAATTATTCAAATCTTCACCGAATATTTCGTGGATAAACCGAATATTTCGTGGATAAAGGCAATAAAATATTGCGGAATTGCGGCATGAATTTGTCATGCCATGGAATCAATTTACAGTCTCAGGAATAACATTGCAGATATTTTTCATGCTTTAAATGTGATTTGAACTTGGGACACCACGGTTTCTGCTAATAATATAAGCATAATATTCAAGTAATTATTTCAATGTGGGTAATTCTTGGTCAATATGTGTGTAGTTATTGGTGGAGATGGGTTTCTACTCCTGTCCTTATGATTTTTCGGAAGAAGTAATTTTAGGAAAGTGGATTAGAATTAGTTTGAAATAATTCAAGAAGTGAGTTGAAAGAAAAGATGAACAAACAAAACAAAAATGAACCTATTGGTAAGAAGAGTCTTCGATAAACAGAATGGAAGATACCGCAGGAAATTCTCAGAAGCATATTAGATGGAAATGGTAATAAAAAGAGATGGAATATTAAAGGTAATTATCGAAGCAAATACTATAGTAAAACGGGAATTGGAAGGAAAGGAATAGAAATTTTCCAGTGTGAAGAAGAGAGTTGGGAGTGATGTTGATTTGATGTCAGAATCGTGCGGGGGAATAATAAGTGATCATGGGATAAAGTCGTGTTTGAATTCAATTCAGTTCATTCAAATTAAATTTGTTCCATAGGTGACAAAATTCATTACATTACTTCAATCATTATTCACCACGGCTATTAGTCAGCAAAGGACCTCACGAGCTTTCCCAATGAGTGGATTAGCTTTGAAGTTTGTAATTAATAATTTTTCATATTTCCACACTAAAAACACACGCCCATCGAAGTCCAATTGAAAAATTTACATTTATTATTTTTTTGCATCTTTTATAAAAACGTTAACTATTTTTCTTTCACTGTCCCTATAAATTGCCTGGAGTTTCAGGTTTTGAAATGAACAGTAATTTGACTGTCAACAGTAAGTAATTATAGCTTACCACACTTTTACCATACGATTCTCACTGCTCTATCCTATGTTATCCTCCTATATTATTAATGACTGTTTCACATTCTCTTCTGTTCCTGAATTTTCTTCATAGCCTCCTCATCCAATTGCACCCACGACTTACTTCGACAACCTTCACCGTATCTCACCCTCCGAAATGGTTATCTACCTTTGGGGTAGGTATTCCACAGATCACCGCTACTTTCTTGCTGTTTCTCACAAGATCTCTCTTTCCAGATCAACGTACTTCCCACCCCTCTTCATTGGATAGAAAACATATACCCTTCCACCTCCCTCTTCCCCTGAATCCTACCTTCCAAAGCAATATTCAGTTTCCCTGCCCCCTTTAAAACTTGCGCCCTCCTTTTATCTTGTCTACTCTGGACTTCCCCCAGGAACTTTCTCTCCTCTCATACATCCACATTCGTCTTTCTTTCCATCCATTGTACTTTCTCCATCTCCTTTCAAAACCATATCTCAAATGCCTCCAGTTCCTCCTCCTCGTCCTCCCTCCGAAGGGTCTGATGATACGCTATTATATAGCGGCACGCTTCGTGTATATTTTCTTGACGTTGTCACTCCAACCATTAGCTCTCTCCTAATGATGAATGCCTCATTTGCTAATGCAAGTATTTGACAAGTATCCATGCAAATATATCCGTTCTTGTCCATTGCATATTCATAACCCAAAGAATATTCAGAAGCTGAGGACATGAAACTTTGAATGTAAATTAAAAAAAAAACAGAGAAGCCGAATAATATTTTTCCGAAGAAAACATTTTTTTCTGTTCAAGTTTATGTCCCTCTACCCTTATCCTAAATTTTATTCTTTTTTTCTTGGAAAACCTCATTACTTTTTATCTCTCTTTCATTTATCATGATTTTATTTTTTAATACACTCTTACTCATTCTTTCCACATCACCAAATGATAGAAACACACTTTTTTGACACTTGTCTGTCACCAAAACGCCAAAATAGCCCTCTTTCTCGATCCAGCAGTGCCTCTCCATGTGGAGTTTACTCTGACCGTATTCAACCGTATTTTACCAGCGAAAGTCTTTCTCAAAGAATTTCTCAAGAATTCCCGCAAACATTATGTGATGTCCTTTGAGTTATCAAGGAATAAATCTCTATGTTTCCCTACAAAAATAATTCAGGAGAATACTTTAGACCGAATAGTTTTTGGATGCTATGAGGTGAGCAAGTCAAGAAAGTTCTCTGTCTTCCGAATGGAAGGTTAAACCGTATTCTCCTTGTCATCTTTCAACAAGATACAGCCAATCCCGACACTCCTTGTCTCATCTACCCCACCTTCAATATCTATCCGTGATATTTCAGTGCCGCATATATTCTGATGAACAAACTCTTAATTTACATGTTATTTTGGGAAATTTTGCAGGACAAGTTTAAATAGTTCATATTTTGTTTAATTATTGATATTTTTCCAATACTTTTACATGCTACCAATCCAATTTTCAAAAATTATTCCACAGAAGAGTTTTTATTTCTCAAATTTTAATCGGTTCTTAAAAGGCGGCCATAAAAAGTCGTTGTTAGTTCACCGACCAAAGGTAAGAATCAACGATCGTTTGTATATATTCGTGGCGCTTCAAAGCCTAAAACATTGTCTCACGATCTGAGGCGCCGATTCATACGAATCTGACTTGGAGTACATTAATCAATTATTGTAGACCTCTTGGTGCTGACTAATTTCACGGTTGGAATCCAGTCATGGTGAAGGTTCAAAAGAAAAAAGTGCGGTGCTGTATTAAGAAATGGTCTCTCCCATTTTTAATGCCTCGGTCCAAAAACGTTTGTTCACCTAGCACTAAATTTATTTAGATGATTCCTCTCCATTACCTCTTTTTCATTATGTAATTATTTTTTTCTGCTTTCAGGAGATATAGATCTATTAATAGGCAAACAATAAATAACAAATAAACAAACAATAAATAGCAACGAAGGTATCATCAAACAATAAATTCAGAAGGAACTCTCACTGAGATAACTTGAAAAGTCATATGTATATATACTTTTTAATATAACTATATACCATAATTGTAGACCATATTCAATCAATGTACAATGCGCTCAATAATGTTCATTGTAACCTTGAAGAAGCATATATATATACAAATGCGAAACGTGGGCAAAGAGGATAAATAAATTAAAAATTAATAGACCTATATCTCCTGAAAGAATAAAAATATAAGTAGATATATAAGTTTATTAGTTCATTGATTTTAGGAAATTTTATTTTAGCTTCTTTCGAAAGGTCACTCCTCCTTTACTCCTCCATTACCTGGTTGGATGTTCTGCCACACGATCTGCACGTGTTGATCCCGATCCGGGCGGGTGTGCTCGTGCCAGAAGCCGAGGGTGTGCAGGAACTCGTGCTGGATGGTGCCGAACGAACGACACCCGGACGCCGACAAGAACATGTCCGTCTTGAAGCCGTAGTACCCAACCGGGGCCGCGCACCTGCGGAAGGAATTGCATCGACCGTTGTTGCCACGTGAGCGATGCCAAGTGATGAGGAAGTTCTTCGTGTAACCGTGTATCTCCGGAGCTTCAGCGAGCGATTAGTAAGTAATTGCTCCATGACTGCCGGAAATGGTGGGATGGGAGCCTTTTTAAACCCGAATACCCGATAAAAGTTATTTTAGAAAAATACAGATAGTTCAAATATCAGCTAATGCCGAAGGTGTCACTTGGCGTAATCTTTTTTCTCCATAGTTAAGAATGAAAAGCTTAGAGTATATAATCCACACTTTTTAATAAAAGAAAACCGACCTCCGTTTCCACACGTAATCTCATCTTCAAGGATGACTAAACCTGTCGAAAGCCAGATGAGTTTTCTTTTATTAAAAAGTGTGGATTGTGTACTCTTGAGTTTTCTATTCTATATTGTGGACGCAGTTCAAGTTCAATGCTTATGTGGAAAGAATGATTGTTCAATTTTTTGGAAAACCAAATGGTTTAAAAAAAGGAATTTTATTTAGTTTTTGTTTTCTTTTTCTAAATAAATCATAGTCTTTCACATCAAGAATTATAATGTAACTATCCGTATAATTCATAATTCTTTTTAATCTTTGTTTAGTTGGGAAGGTTTACAATAATCTCCTCATAAAATTGAAACAACCGTGTATTGTGGCGGACATGTTGAGGTAGACGGAAAATTACTGTTGGAACTTTTGGAAAACTAGTCCATCATGTTTGGGGAATAATGTGTATTTGACACAATACCTTTTATCTGTGAAGATGACCTACGATAGAGTAAAAGTAATTGGTTATCCGAACATATATTTTTCTTGGTCATATTAAATTACAATAGTCCATCATGTTTGGGGAATAATGTGTATTTGACACAATACCTTTTATCTGTGAAGATGACCTACGATAGAGTAAAAGTAATTGGTTATCCGAACATATATTTTTCTTGGTCATATTAAATTACAATTAGCACCAGTTGTGATTTTCTTCTTGCTTCTCCAGAGTATAATTTTCAATTACCTAGTTACTAGAGTTAAAGTTAGTTTAGAAGTCAAAAAAGCTATAAAAATCTAATATAATCTATTTCCTCTAATTAAATAAAATTAAATCTACTTATTACTCACTGCAGTAGATAGTCCAGTTGAACTCGTCTTGCGAGATTTGTTCTATTCCGCGCCACTTAACTGCTAATAGGCCGCCGCCGACGATTTAACTATCAGACTTAATTATCGTATAAAATAAAGCTGAAACGACGTTCAAAGCTTGGCTGGACTTAAAGAGATCAGACTTGTAATCAACTTTTAGATAATGTGAAAATGTTGGATGACTGGATATTTTACTTAAGAAATCCTTCTTATCTACATTTAAGGTAGCTTGATCGAGATATTTCCCTAGTCATAATGGAGACCATATTCAAATTTTATTTCTTAATTTCAGCGTCTGTAAGAAGTATGAAAAACATATTGTAACATTAATGGCGCAGAAATATAGTTATACAGAGCAAATATTCACAGTAATTAAATACATATATCGACTTAAGTATCTAATTTGACTCATTTTTTCTGCCGTACGGCTGAAAAGCCTTCAAAACATCAGGTTTTTTGTGATTCTGTAAAAATTACTTCGGTGAGTAATGGGTTTATTTTTATAAATAGTTGAGAAAACATACAAACGGCACATAGTTAGTTTCTGGACGAAATATGGGTGTTATAAGTTCCATATTTCCTTCAATATTCTCCGTCTGGAGCGCACAGTCGTAATCTATCCCATGTAAAACAGCTTGTATTTACAGGCAAATCGCTCGAAAATAAGTTTGGCAAAGGGTTAATATTTTTATATAATTGGAAAGATGGGAGTTTTGTTTTTCTTTAAAATGAGGCCAAATTCATCAAATTCTAGGTGAAGTGATTTTTCGCTCAAACTACCTTAAGTGAATACTTTTGATGAAAATACTATTAAGAGCGGGTAGAAAACTTATGAAATCTATCCATGACCTTAAAATATTTATGTTTATACATTTACGAGTATAGTTAGTGCATACATTTTTTGACCAAGAATTGTGGATTATTATTTTTTTAATCTTTTGTTATACTGCTTATAGATGACAAGGTTCCTTTGAAAAAATTATAATATGACGAAAGACAATAGACGATAATGTAAATAATGTATTCATTCAATACTCATACATTAATGACGCAAATAATTCAGGAACATGTGATTCATATGGAGACATTGCTCATTTTTCTAAAGCTTCTTGTTAGTGTTACTTACCGAAACTGCAATGGAAATATACCTAAGTATCACCGTGGAGTAAGTAAATATACTTAGTATCACATACCTATACCCTACACTCTTCTAGTCCACCTGAATATTGAATACGATGTCAGTAACAAAAAACAAAAACTATTCAACCGTTATTCAATGATTTGATTAATTAAATATCATCCTTGTACGACCCGTTCCCTCCTGCGTTCATCCCGTTGGGTTTATTGTGTGGATAAATTTTGATACCTAACTGTCCGATGCAAATGTAGGGACGTTGTAAATTTCAAGAGCTCTGTCCGCCATAATCTGGTGCTTGCCTACCTAATTAAGGTTGATTGAATTAGCCGTGACGTACTACGCATCAATTCAGCGCTCTGTCTCCTCACAATCTAAATCGGTAACAGCCGTATTTCCACATTTTCTCTCAGGAAAGGATTTTTACCTTGTAAATGAAAAAATGTTTTTTGGTTTTCTTTTTCTGTGGCTGGTGTCCTAACCACCCCCTGCCACAATTCTCTGTGGTGGATTGCATGGTTGTATCTATATGTAGATATGTGTTCTTAGTTTGTATAACAACAAATTAAAAGTGGAGATCTTATTCACAAAAAATATTGGCTTTCGCTAAAATTTTAGCAAAAAGCACTTAGTGGTCATCAGCTATTTTTCAGAAACCGAAAATAATTCACCATTACGCCTACGAAAAGGCGAGGTTGGTATTTTGCCGTCACTTAAGTTTTGACTAATGCCTTGGGTGAAATGAAGTAAGGCATCTTGGGTTTCGGGTAGCAGTGTCGTTTAGCATGAACTCGATATATCGAAGGCTAAGACTGCCACTGTATTCGGGACCAAGGGAGCTTAATTGACCTTCAAGATGATGCCAGACATAACCTTCAAAATGTCAGTGGTTAACGACACTACTGCCACGTGGGAAACACGAGATCTTTTCCTTCAATTTATTCGCCGGGAAAAACTAAAACCCTTCATTCTCGTGTGAATAGCCTAGTTTCGAATCCAAGCAATGACTTAGCTTTTCTCGTTGTCTCGCCAAGACCCCTCCTACCTACATGATGCGTGCTAACCACTCAAAACTTCAGTGCTCCATCTGACGAATGAAAGTTCAATCTGCTGACCTCTTGGCGCCTTTCATTAATAGTAGTCTACAGTCGAAGCCGAATTATTTCCTATGCTATCCTTTCGTAAGCCAAATATGACTAGGAATCTCTAATTTACATAACGGATCAAATGACTTCAATTTTCGATTTTCTGCTCCCTTTTTGGCCACAAATTTTAAGGTTAATTGGTAAATGAACACATTATTCAACCCCTCCGTTCCAAAAATTGTACTCTTATGTGACTTATTATATTTATGTCAGTTTTAAATCAATTATGTCGTCAGTTCTTAGTAAGTTCATATATTCTTTTTATCTTATCATTTTATTTTTGTCAATATTTCCAGAATCATGAGAAAAGGTGGAATTTTACTGTCATTGATAAAAAACATTTCACTATTTTTTATCGGTGCCTTCTCAACAATTAGATGACACCTGCAAATCGAGAAGTTTGGACAGGGTTCCCTCAGGGTCCCTACATGGTTCCCCATGCCCCTTACCCTGGTGAATCACTCACCCGTTTGAGTTCCTGACGAGCATGTAGGCGCCTGCTCCAGGGCTCTCGACGAATCTCACGCATGTGACGGACTGGAGATCAGCGATGGCCGTCCGGATCCAGTTCTTCTCAGCCTCCGTGAACTCGTTGCTTAGCTGATAGTAAAGGATCCCCTCGGGCCACAGCAGGCTCCTGTCCGCTACTAGGTTCTTCAAGTCACCGTTCACCCCCTATCCAGATTTAAAATAAAAAACGAATAAAATGTTGGTTTTCAGATTTGGAATTTGTATCTTGGTGAATTCTAAGGTGGTTTGCTGGGTGCGACAGCAATTTTGGTGACGTGCCTCCAAAGCAATCCAAAGGTTGCGGTTTCCAATACCGCCTGTCTTTTAATAGAAGTGTTTTTCGTTGGGTGGTCCCACTGTTAAATGATTTGAATGTCATTCAATCCATATTCTGGTGACTAATAGAAAGACGCATTCTCTAATTGATCTTAACAACAATCCTCTACCTTTCCGCTTCCTGCTTTCTTTGAAAATTGATATTGAATTTACATGGTGTTAATTACGGTAATGGGTCAAAAATGAGGGAAAATGGTATACTCTATTAATTTTGCCATTTCCATGAATAACTGTTCACTAAAAGCGATTTCTCTCAGGAAATTGAATGGTAGTAAATTTAGTGACCATTTTTTTAAATATTTACAAATTATTGCACCAATTGAAATTAAAATAGGTACTTTAGTTCAACAGTAACTGCTCTGCAGTAGTCTTCTATGGCTGATGTAAGTGTAGATACATTAAAAATATATCCGTCGACTAATAAGTATATTTTATGCGTTCATTTTGTTTTTCAATAGCTTAGGCATTTCATCGGTGAAAGCTGTATATTTAAGCAGTTTAAACGATACTGCCAGTAGGCACGCTCTTCTGTTGACAACACTCTCGTCAACTAACTGACAGCCTGATTGTAGTATACAAAACCAAAACTCTCAACCACCATCACTTAAACCTAAAGTCTACGTCACCTCACGGATAACGTTGACCAGAACTTATAAAACTGCGCCGATTTGTGATGAGGCAAATTGATGTTATTAAGGTGTAGTACAAATTTACGTACTTAAAAGTAGACACAAAAACGAGTAAGTGGATGACTTTTGCGTTTAGTCTTAAGGAAATATTGAGGAAAGTTAGTGATTTGAGCTTAATATAGAAATGGTGGCTAGATACTCGGTGTTCGGCGATGTTATAGATGGGAATTCTGCAAGAGGATTCGGTTTTACAACAAAAAAGAAAGAATCCGTGAATATCAGGAGAATTTTTGCAGATTCTCGTATTTTTATGCAAAATACCATCACAATAAAGGCAATTAAAAGCAATGTTCTGATCAAAATGGTAAAAAGGCATAGAGTGGCTTAAGGATTAAATTTTGAAGTCTTACCCTGAGCAAAACAAAAATCACCGGGAGTTAGTTGAATTAATTCTAATGGAACGTAAGGAGATGGGAACCATAGACAAATGGAAGGAAGAGATAACAATGTGGATAGCTTTAGCGGAAGAAAAAAACAATTGGAATATTAGGTTGGAGAAGGATAAAAAGGTTGTGTATTAAATAAATCATTATTAAGAAAATTGGGACAAGAAGAAAACGGAAGCAAGTTAACACCGAGGAATGGCGAAGAATTTGCAGATAATGGAATAATTAGCTTAGGCAATCCCAAAGAAGGCTGAGTGAGCGATGTAGCGAGGGGAGTACGACGGCATGGAAAAGTTACAAAGAGAGAAACCGAGGCGAACAAGGGAGGAAAAGAAAGTTTTTTGAGAAAATTAGGAAGAGGAAGGAAGAAAAGGTGGATGGATGAATTAATTTGAAGAGAGTGAAGGCTACAGAAGAGGACCAGGTGCATCGTAATAAAAACGGAGGAGAAAAATAAGCATTCCAAGTTGGTTAGGGAAGGGTCGAAAGTTATAAAGCAGATTGCGTCGTCAGCATAAAGTTTTACTGGAATTATATATTTACCCGGCAACAGAAATATATAGAATCATAAATATAATGTTATCCTTTCTAGGATTTCCAATGGGCGCAAATGGAAAATGATGTTTCACCACATGGCACGCATTAGTATGGCGTCATTTTCAACATGTACCCGAGGGAAAGGGTTAAAGAAGATTTAACTTGCAAAGCCAATAGAATTTAAAATCAAATCACGTGGTACTTTAAAAACTACCAAAGTTAAAGAAAAGAATAAAAAAATGTTAGAATGGGCTGGAAGCCACTGGAGACTTTGATGTCTAATGCAAGGCTAATAGTAAAATTTTAATGACCCTAGTCTTTGTTTGATAGGGAGGATAATATTTTATTTCCACACTAAATAACAGGAAAACTGACCTTAAATGTAGTCCCTAATAAGATGTTTGCCTTTAGCTGCACATTCCACGACTGCGAAAAGAAATCAAATGAAGACAGTAATCCACCAAAGCACGCAACTATTCTCGTCATTCACCCCGTCCCTTTTCCCCGCTTCCGCTCTTCTTCAGAGCTGGTTTGCTAACATCCCATGCCACGCCCCTTTGCAGTGGCTCGGAGGGTGGTACGATAAAGATATAAGGTAGTATGTAGATGTTGACTGGCAAAAGATTTCCTCTTATACAACCTTCTCTCTCTCTTTAAACATTAAGTTCCACACTTTTTCAATCTTTGTCTGACTTTTCCCGTCGTCACGAATTATACATCTCTCCCCATCGCTTTCAACTCTAATCTTTGATTCACCCTCTTCAAAGTTCAACATCTGCCAGACGCATCTCGTCACTAGTTTTCACTTTCTCCAAACAGCCTAAAATTTACTCCAGCTAATTGGACCCATCAAACTTTCCTTACCCTGTTCCGAGCACGCAGCAATTCCTGTTGTTGCCTGTCCCATTCTATTTCGTCAACGCCGCAAGGATTGATTTCTAAATTACGGTATTCTATGCATTAACTTAATCAATTGTCTGAAATTTGTATCTTCACACCATGATTCCCATCTAATCCGTAAATACATCCGCTCGGAGTGAACAAGTACACTTTCTCTCCGTGTAATCACTATAAGATAAGAGTAAATGAATTATTTTAACAAAACTAAAAATGATCAATATACCCCTATTGCACAGAATGGTTCACCTTCATTGCAGGAACATTCGGAATCATTCTGCAATATTTTTGCAATGCTTTTTATTAAACATTTCAAATCATGATATCAGGGATAAGGATTTCATTAAACAACTTTATTGACCTTTAAAACCGTATTAACGATAGGATATTATTGTATTGTCCATTGCATATATGTTGCGTTTGGAATGTATTTGAAACAATGCGTGAACAGATGCCACGGATTGGAAACGTTTATGCAATACCTCTCTCTAAATCATGGTGTGAGTAATTAATTTCCATTGTACTACCTACATTAGATTATTGGAATGCTTTTAATGGTACGTTCATCAGTTTTCTCCTTTCCACAATCGTAACTATGAATATGCATGCATATTCATCTTTGTAACATTTCCGTAAGTAAGTTACGCCTTCATTGAAATGTAAAAAAACGTGTGGTATTTGGAAAAAAAATCTTGTTTATTCTCATTAATATTTACTTAATATTCATCCTATGCGGCAACATAGGTTTCAATTAATTAATACCTGATAACTGTTATTGTGATTGGATGGTATTTCCTCAAAATTTCACGTGGAATTGACATTAAAAAATTAGTTCTCGCAGTTACCTACTTATGCGCACGGGATCGGCCAGTTATATACGACTTATTAAGATACAATTGACATCGGTGGACTTATGTTACAAGTTGGACTATGCGATCGGGTTGGCAGTTGGTTGAATAATTGCATGTCATGTGTTGACATTGAGATATGGCAGTATGAGTTAATCTATGATATGTTGACGATGCGATTATGCATAATGTAGCTAAAGTTTTGTCTTTGAATCCAGGTAAGGAAATTAATTCGGTGGTTACAATTTTGCCCCGGTAAATAAAAATGTCATAGCTAAATATATACTGAATGCAATACAAGGATTTACTGGATTGATGATCAACGTTTTGAATCGTATTGAAATTGGTTGCAAGAACAATCTTTGAATGGGTTAGATTATGGAGCTTGGTTGAAGGAACATACATTGAACGCTCAAGCTTGTGCAAATGGTTGCAGGAGCATTCAAGGAACGCTCCGTATTCATTGCAGGAACATTCCCTGAAGGTTCACTTTGAACGCTGCAGAAGCTTATCAATTAGGGACACTTTGAACGTTCGGTGAACCATTACTTGAATGCTCAGAGAACGTTTTCGCAATCTAGTGAGAAACGTTCATTGAACGTTGTTGCAACATTTCTAAGCACCATGGGTATTACGTATGCACAATTTTGGCGTTCGCAAATGGGCAAAGCAAATTTTTAGAGAGTTATAAACGTGTCGCTCATTTATAAAAGTCACGTCCATTTCAAGATGTCGCATCCGTCGCATCATTCATGATAGCTACTCTATCAAATGTTTGGTAAGCCCTTTGACAGACCTGTAATTTGTCCGACCTCCGGGAGACTAAATTAGAGAATTCCTCACAAAACCATCCATTTTTAAAAACATGAAATCTCGTTTTGATTCTCGTTCATCTTTTGCTTCTTCCCTTACGGGGGAGGTCTCATTTGAATAGATACCTCTTGCTTGCTCAACATTCTCTCCCACGTTGTCCCTTTCAGAATTCTGAAAGGGACGGTGACTATATCACCACATACTTCGAATGTAAATGCAATATTACTGAGAATAAACAAGATTTTGCCAATTCCCTCACGTTGTTCACATTTCAATCAATGCGCATAACTAACTTGCGGAAATTTTGAGAGGAGAAAATTGCTGCATCTACCAATAAGCACATAGGAATAATATAATTTATAACGGAAATTGATTACGCAAGGCTCTCAGTGAAAAATTTACTGGCTGAATTAAAGTCTCTCCGAATCGTTTGCAAGCTTCCCATTTTTGCCAGAATTTCGGGCGAAGGATGAAACACGGGCTAATCATACCGAGTTTATGCTTCTTAAAATTGGTTGGTGATTAATAATGGAGTTTGGTTATGAACCACGAATAGAAAATAATTTCGTTTCCCCAGTTCTCAAAGCAAATAAGTTTCAATACAGGAATTATAGTTTCCACATACTAAGTATCAAAGGAAGTCAATTGAGTTTCAACCAAGATCGAGGCAGTCCCAAGACACTTAAAAACAAGGCAGTTCAAGGCAGAATTTCAAGTGAGATCGAAACAGAATTCAAGGCAGTTTCAACAAAGCCACATGCCTATGGAACAAGGGAGACCAACACAGTTCAAGGCAGTTTCAAGACAGATTAAAGTCCTCCATCACAGTTTCATCACAGGTTCAAGAGGCTTTCAACACAAATCCTTTTATATGTGAATGTATTCACCACTATAGTGTTACATATATGTACGCTCTCTAGCTACTTTTGCAGTCATCTTCTAATGCCTCCCATCAACATCCATCCATCCCTAAGGTTCCTATTGGCTTTGGAGCAGGCAAAATTCACATGGGATTCAAATGATAAAGATGATGACATTATAATATCCTTAACCTCCTCACTTCTCTTCAGGTTGTTGCCTTCTAGCTGATAGCAGAAAATCACTGGGTGAAACGATTTGTGGAATGTAATACAAGTGCATTTATCTGTATTTAGTTTCATGCCATTTGAAACACACCAATCCTCTATTGCCATCAAACTATTTTGAAGCAAAACACAATCCTGTATAGTGGATATGGATGAGTACAGCTTGACGTCATCGGCAAATAGCAAGTTTTGAGAGTTGATAACATTAGACAGGTCGTTTATAAACACATTAAAAAGAATAGGGCCGAGATGGGAGCAAAGAAATAGGTTTCATCCTAGCGAGCAGTGACTTCTTCTCTCTAACGTTAACTATTTAATGCTATTTCCATCACTCCTGTTAGTTCTTCTTATGTAGTTTCCTCTTAATTTGGTCTATTAATTAATGTATCCCTTGGTATTTCTTTTAATTACTCTGCGATAAAAATGTTACGTTTTTAAAAATACTTATTTAGAAGGAATTCATTAGACATAAACATTCGGCCGTGACTTTTGTGCACCTACAGAATGTCATCTACTGGCATGTTACCAAAAGTTTCGCCAGCATGCATCGTCTCATTCCAATACTTCCATTCCCCTCAATCTAGCGAACTTTTTCCATCATTCTTCAAACTCATTTCTGATACGCTAACTATCTACGCTGATCTCATCGGAGGGAATTATTTGTTTTCATTTTTTCATTATCTTACAGCCAAAATGCCATGATAAAGTTAAAAAAGATCACAGGTATGGTAAAAGTAGAAGGAAATGAACCATTCTATCCATCAGCAACAGAGGCATTACACTAAACTTCTTGAAAACGCTCAGACATAGCATCACAACAATCGAATCCAATCGGGATGTGTGTCAGTTACTTTATAAGTGCGCACCTTAATCAAGATAATGTCTCCCTCGAGGAGTTCTCCCTCTTCTTCTCCGGGTGGAAATGCTCCCAGTACCTCCTTCGCAAATCCCGTAGGAAACGCTGGGGCCCACGAGATTGGTAATCCGAGGACCTCTGCCCCATTCTGAAGAAGGAACACCTGTGAAAGAAGGACAGCTAGAAGCGTTGAAGTACGAAGCATTATGACCAAAAAGCGTGAGGTCCTCTCACTTAAATAACCTCATTTGTCTCTTCGTTTGGTGATACGACATGGAAAACGGGCGAAGAGAAATTTGAAATCAGGAGGATGTTTTGGAATATCAAAGTAGTTAAGAAAATGACCAATAGATCGCGTAAGCGTCCACTCATTGGCTGTCGTCCAGGTAATGGACCTCTTATCGCACGAGGAAGACTAAAAATAGACTTTTATCGTGTTCTGCTTAAGAAACTGTCTGTCGATGATAGGTGATTTAAATAAATGAAGAAATCTATGAAATATGTCCAGGAATATTTATTAAGAAAAAGAGTCGGATTTATCGAGAACATTTGAAATAATTTTGTTTGCTTTCCCAAAATATGATATATTTTCACAAATTTAAAATGCAAATGAGAATACAGAAATATGGACTTTAAAGTAAGAGTTATGATGCATGCATATAGTGACTCTATATTTATCATAAATGCGTAAAAATATTTTTGAATATGTTCATCCTTTCATCAGTTCATTTGAACGAAACAAAATTAGTGTGATGCCATAATTTTCATTCGCTAGATTCTACAGCTCATTTTATCAAATGTGATATATTTTTATAAACGAAGCAACTTTTATCTCAATCAAATATCGAAATAAGAAAACCATGTCGTCACACGCTTGGTGTCCTAGGATTAATTCATTTTGAATTTCGCGCACATGGATTATCGGATGTGTTTTTTTATGAAAGAAGTGCGTACGAAATCATGAATACCTGAGGCATGACCTGAGGTTTTCTTTCTATCAGAAATCGTTACAGAGATAACAAGATAACGTTCAGTTGACCGATAGCGTTTAGACAGGTTAGTTGAACAGTTTCTGAGTGCAGCTAAAACGATGTCATACTACCGGCTTATGATTTGGTACCTTAAAGGAAGGAGGGAGTATACCAGGTATGTTGCTGTGATTTCATTTATCTTTGTGCATTAAACAGCTTAAGTTGAAGTTGTCGAATTGTTTTGTGGGGAAGTAAGTAATAGCTTGATATTAAAGTCACCTTTACAGCATTTGATTTGCCTTGAGTATGCATGCCTGGCATTTCTTGGCATTTTTAAACAGCTCGTTAGTTAACGCATCTTATATAATCATGTAACCAATTTTTCAGGTTTGGTTACGAAGCTGCTGCCAAACATTTTTGTGAAGATGATTTAAAGGTTGACTGCAAGGGAAAGGTGTACGTCATAACAGGTGTGTTTAATGTAGAACTCTTTTGTGATTATTACCTAATACACAGTTCATGTGAAATTTCAGTCATCGGTCACTAAATGAGCATTAAGCCCGGGTCTTGGCCAAGATACTAGTTCTCTGGCCCTGGAATAATTATGTTTTGAGGCGAAGCAACCGTGAAACAATTTTTGGTAGATTGTAAGTTCATCTTGGACGTTGTGGATCCAACTTCATGCGTAGTTGCTGTGTGGCTACTTCCTGCCATTCTTTTGAGTCTGTCTAAAGAATTAATTTTAAATTGGATCCCAATATCCGCTGAGCATTTGTCGTATACCTTCATGCTGAAAGTACCAAACATTCCGACGAATTGCTACAGGAAATTAAATGATGTTCTTGAAGTTGCATGGAAATTTTTTTTTTTTATATTTGCTGTATGTTATTTCCCCAGCAGCATGCTGATATCGGCCCGATGTCACTTTTACATCATTATAGATCACTTATTAATCAAAACGATATCGGCTGCCGATATCGGCATTAGGTCAAAAATGATAACATTTTCCGGGATAAAAGTGACATATGCTGCCGATGTCAAAGTGATATAAATCTGACATAAAAAGGATATCTTTCCCGACTATAACAGGACACAAAAGTGACATGTTACCGACGTCAAATTGATATATATCTGACATACTAAGGATATCTTTCCTGACTATACATTGATATAAAAATGACATTTTCTGATGATGTCGGACCGATATAAAATTGATGTTAAAAAGATATCTTTCCTGACTATACAATGATATAAAAATGGCATTTGGTGATGATGTTGGACCGATATAAAATTGACGTTAAAAATATATCTTTCCTGACTATAACAGGACACAAAAGTGACATGTTACCGACGTCAAATTTATGTATATCTGACATACTAAGAATATCTTTCCTGACTATACAATGATATAAAAATGGCATTTGCTGATGATGGTGGACCGATATCAAATTGATGTTAAAAAGATATTAAGGACTTGGGAACTAAATGCACCCAAAAATGGGAAATAAGGTTATAGTAATGATGGCACATTCATATGGCTGTAACTAACCATATGACTGGAGCCAGTACTTGATGTACTTACAATAGGTATAAAAGAGTGTTTCTGAAAGAAAATACAAAATTAGTAAAAATACAATTTATTGAAATTACTAATGGTTACAAAATCCTAGGTGTCATATAAGCTCTTTCATGCCACTTGAAGCACTGTTGCATTTCTTCTGTATTCCCATTCTCATTGATGCTTCATCCTCATCTGCTGCTTATGCTGAAAGAAACAGCTTACATGAGTAATGATATCACTGGGAAACATATTTAAGAATACGATAAAAACACAATCAGTGCCAGGTTATTCTATATATATATATATATATATATATATTCCCTGATCATATTATATTTTGCACCAAGTAAACAGTTTTTATGGCTGATACTAGCATGTTCATGGTCTATAGTAATGAAGGTAGCACCAACATTTTGACACAATTTTTCAAATTCAAAATTCAGCAGCTATGTTATGTCATCAAAAATGAATGTGAAGCTTTTAATTTACCTAAGACACCACCAGAGAAATCTTTTCAAGTCCCCTTATCAGAAATATGGGTATTCAAAGTTACAAAAAAATTTGACACCCATCAAATGGTAAATAAGCAAAGACAGGCATGAATGCCTCTACTTTAAACTAATAATTATAATAAAATCCACAGTTTCAAGAAAGAACTAACTGAAGATTTACCAATCCTCCCTTGATCTAGGATGTGACCAAGAGAGTCTTGGCTATGGATGGTTTAAATCATGTATCACCTGCCCCAACAGATGTTTCCTCTTCTATTCCCCTTCCTTCATTTTCGCACTCTGGTTTCAGCTGCACTCGTCCTCCCTCTCAATAATGAGATTTCCAGCCTCAATCCCACCTCCATGTCTTCATCTGCCTCAGTTAAAGCAGGATGTGTTCATCGGATCACAACTAGAAATAAAAGTTTTAACAAGTCACCTTAAATTGATCAAAAATTGTAGCTGAGAATAATTAAATCGAACAAGTGTCGCAAAGTTTTAAACGAGGAACACAATGAAACAAATTAAGCACATAATACACGATTCAACCACATATTCAAAGAAAATTAAAAATTGTCATTCATTGCAATCACTAATTTTTCACCTTCCACTAAAGCAGTTACCACTGTACTCTACCCTTAAATAAACTCACAATAAGAAAAGCGAATGACAAATTCCCACACTGAAAACGCATACAGAATTAACACCTAGATGAAAACATTTGACCCATGCCACCAATGCATGATCCCAATGAGATCACGAGTTTTACGACGGCAACTTTCATTGAACAGTGTTGGAAGTGTAGGTTAAACACAGGCAATAATAATCTTCCAATTGTAAACCAACGATTATCGTTAAAAACTTGTTTAACTACGACCTAATAACAAAATTCCGTAAGATATTCTTCTTCCTCCAAAATTACTTCTCCCAACGGTTTAATTTTCTTACTCGTGAAAAACTTCTTTTCCGAGAAAAACAATCTTGGAGTGTATAATAACTTTCAAAAACCTGATTACTATACTAGGATTCTAAATACAGAGTGAAATTGACAAATCAGAGTCGTATGATATCACTAACCGATGCACAAATATGTTACAAGCCTTCTCCTCAGATATGAATACATTACACAATACGCTACGTCAAAATACACCGGTAAACTTAATTAAAATAATTGGACAGAATATGCTACGCTAATAGCAAATAAGAAGTTAACTTTTTTCAGAGAGGGGTACGGTTTCTTAAACCAATATTAATGTTATAGCTATAGATAACAATGAAGAACAACAAGAAACTTACCTTGCTTCAGTATAGATTGGGGGTGTCCAAACTTTTGGCGTCTTCCATAAAACTTCAGTGATTGCATCCAACCTCACATAAACGGCAAAAGTGATGATAGATTTAAAAACAGTTGCACCAGGGAATATATAACCAAAATACTTAGGGAATATTGAATTCCCTCTTACGCATTTGTTTACAAACGCTTAACCAAGGTCCCTATAATATAAAAGGACCATGCGCTTAACCAACAACATATCGATCTTCATTTTTTTGACGTAGCGAATGCAGCGCCAACGCGCCAATTGCTAGTTGAAACCCGCATTTTTCAAAACCCCAAGTTCTGGGTCCAGGTTTTGAATACCTTAAAATATTTGATTCATCATTGAGGTTTTGCCGGATTACGTGCTTTAAAGTGTCGGTCGATTCATATCGGATTACAATGCAATATGTTACAGTATTATGCGTGTACTATACTCTATTAAAGGTAAATGCGCATTGCTCACAGCGGAGAGGTAGCCTGGATACTTGGAGCCTTGGCTCCAAGTTTCTTGTAATACACCAAGTATTTTGTAATATACCTTACAGTTGTTGTTGTAAATTTAGTAATGCATTCAATAAGCTTTAGTAAGATGGATTAATTAATTTTAATAGTGACCATTAGTGGTCAAATTTTTAATGGGTTTATTGAATGTTGGCAACCTCTCTGATGTAACTTATAATTAATATATATTTGATAACACCATTGACTGATGTCGACATGAAAGTGAAATTAGGCTACAAGGAGAATGGATTTGAGGATAGTAGCATCAAATACCAAAGTAGTAGTTATGGAATGGGAGAGTGGTAAGAATGATCGTATGATTAGCCGGGTAAATGATGAAGTACCTAATTGAACTAGTAGACGATTTTGTGTATCTTGTATGAATGTTTGCAAAAGATGGAAGGATAGATGTAGATTTTAAGGTGTGCAAATGCCAGTAGAAAAGTCTTAGGTAGCATATGGAGCATATCCAGGGTTGATTGTATGTCTTGGGAGGCAAAAATAGCGGTGTACAAAAATAATCTCCTCCTGAGGTTATTATATGGCAGCAAAACCTGGGTATGTCAGGATAAGGATAATAGTAAGCTTAATGCAGAGGGAATGGGGTACCTGAGATTATTTTGCGGTAAAATTAGGATGGATATAGGGTTACAAATGAGTGAACGATGAAAAATTGTGGGTTGGATGCTCCAGTAATAGACATGTGAAAGAAGTGACCTCCCATTGGTAAGGCCTAGCCGAAAGAACGGAAGAGATTCAAATAACGAAAATACATATCAATGTTTCATGGATCATCATATGGATATATGTGATAATAGAGTGAATGGTGTGAGAGGATGAGGTAGGCCGCAAAAGTCAAGGGTGAATTTGGTAGACGAGACTCTAAAGAGGAGGAATATTAAGAATAGGACAGCGTATGTGAAGCAAGTTATGAGTGTAAGAAAAACAGAAGAAGTCTTAGGTTTTCTCGGGTTTCACTCCGGGCTAGGTAATTAGTTAGTGCCAATGAGGTTGGAAAAAATATCACTTTTATATCCTTTATTAGTCAGCTCCACTGACATCATTTTTGCATCGGAGAACGATATCTATAAAATATCACTTTAATATCAGTTCGACGATATCACTTTTACATCGGGGAAAGATATCATATTTATGTCAATTTTATATCGGCAAAATCACCCGATGTTAAAACGACATTGGTGATATCAAAAAGATATTGGGCCGATATATAACTGACATACGATGCTGCTTGGGTTGGTAAATATTTTATTCCTATTCCTCAATGTGCCATGAAAGTTTTCTTTTCATTAATCTCCTTTTTATATATCTTAGTAGTTTTGTCCTTGCAGTTTATACAGCCTGTGTGTTATTCTTCTGCCACTGAATGACACTTCTATGCTCTTCACTGTAGTCTGATTTCTGAACCAATCCACATTGTCAATTACTTCTAAGTTAATGAAGCTAATACCTGTGGGATAGCCATTTTTAAGCTTTAATCGTCTGCTTTGTGCTCTATCTAAGGTCTCGATCTTGTACTAAAGGGGCCTCACTGTCAAGATTAGCCCCGGGGCCTCAAAGCTATTCCCTGTAAGATTCCATTCCATTCCTGATTTCATTGTTGACAATTTACTCTTCTTTGTTATCATAATCCAACATAGGCATTTATATTTGGATCATTGCTTTGGAACAGTACTCCCTTCTTAGGTTTTGTCTCCGTAAAGTAATGGTCCTTGGCAGTATTGAAGATAGCTCACTTTTATCTTTTACGTACTGCTGCTTCTCCTAAATATAATTCCTACTCCTGCATTTGGATTTTAAACTCCAAAATGAATGGCACAGTAGCTGCCATTCCAGAAGTCCATATCTTTCGGCCATTTCATTTTGCTAATACCTAAAACATCCAGGCTCATTCTTTGCATTTCTAGTTTAAAATTTTCCTCCCATCCTTAGCAGCCTCAATTGGATCTGACATTCCATGCACCAGTCCTTTATTTCTGTTTATCATGCTTGACTGATATTCTCTCTCAACCTCCTGGAGATCTAAGTGGTGGACTAATTTACCTCCAAAGTATTTAAACTGAGAGAATTTCATTAAACCTTTTATTGTAAAGAGAAAAAGTTGGCAAGCTGTTTCTCCTTAAGATAGTAATGTGGTGGTTTCCTGTACCTTCCGCCTCGCAGTACCACAGCCATTCTGGTGAATACCTTACCAAACGAAGCACTCCTTACACTACTGGTTACCACCCTAATGGTCTCCACTTCCACGCATGTGAAGGAGGGTTGCTGCCCCTCCATCTTCAGAAGTTTGTCGAGCATTTTTTATCATTATCACTTAAGGTTGGCCCCCTACACACTCTAGGTACGACTGCCTTTTGTCAACTACTGCTTATTTGTTGAGTAAACTTTCATATTTCTCAGCTAACCTCTATTTCTAAAGGTCTACTAACCATCTAAATCCTTGGGGATGCACTCAGCGTCATGCATTTGACATTACCTACTAATCCATTTCCCCATAATAATGTACTAATCTCTCCCCAGATGTTACTATCTTCTCACTCATATTCCACTGTCATCATCATCATCCTCTTCATCCACCATGATGCATTTTTAGCCGCTAGAATGGTTCTTCCACTTAACCATGCCTGATTTCGATAATTTGTTTCGATGCTTTGGAAAACCATGTCTACTAATTCTCCTTTTGAATTCATGAAATTAAATGGGAAGGTGATTTTTCCTGTTTCTGAATTTGTAGGTACAGTTCCAATACCAACCTCGATTAATTGTCTTGAAAATATGTCAGCTGTAGGATCGGTTTGAAGCTATACTCTTGTTGTTAAATGCATTTTTATGACTATGCTCCAAAAAGTTTAATATTTCAAGCAGGCATGCAATTCATCAGCTGGTGTTGAGCGAGGTATAACTGGAAGGGCTTGCCTGAAGTCACCGGATAGTAACACCAATGCTCCACAGAATGGAACCTGATTACTTCCAAGTCTTTCAATGCATGATCTAACGCTTACAATGACTTCTTGTGAGCCATTGTACACTCATCCCATACAATGATTTTGCACGCCTGAAGAACCTTTCTCATTCATGATGTTTTTGAAATGTTACATGTTGGGTTTTCTGTTAATTGCATATTTAGCGACAGTTGAAGAGCTGAATGTGCTGTTCTCCCTCCTTCAATTAATGTGGAAGCAATGCCTGAAGAAGCAAGAGCTAACGCAATATGGCCGTTTGAAAGAATTATAGCCTGGATAAAGGAAATTAAGATCACCTTTCTTCTTTCCCTTCCCATTTTTTGGTCGAACCTTGTAAGCCAGTCAGTCATAATGTTGTGAGTCATCCATGCTTTTTTATTAGCTCCCCCGTCCACCCCAAGATTGTTTATGTTCATGTTCTTGAAACAAAGTGGTCTGGAGGCTCTTCCAATCACAGGTGGCAGTTCAAATTCGCCTACAATATTAAGGAACAACAAGAGTGTAATTCTTTCTTTCGATACTTTTCTACCAAAACATTTTTCTTTTTTTTAGACACATGGTCTTTTCTGGCTAGGCTCTAAAAAAAACTCCAGTCTCATCACAATTGAAAGTGTTCTTTTCGCTATAATTCTCATACAAATCCTCCAAAAAATGAGTTTGGATCTCCACTCACACAAGGATTTCTCACTCACGGAAGCTGCTACTCTGCATACACTCTTGAATGATATGTTGTGACGCATTCTAAATTTCTGAAGCCAGCCATTTGATGCCACGAAGTCAGAAATTCCCATTTCTATCGCAATTTCAAGAGCTTTTTCTTGGATTAATGGCCAAGATATTGGAATGTTAAATGATCGAGCCCTACAAAACCACTGATATGTGAGACTTTCAATTGAAAATAGTCTTATTTTGGAAACTGCCTCTTTACAGTTTCACCTTTGTCCTCAGCCCATTCTTTCAGCTATCTCTTCTTGCTCTTAATAATGTCACTCACTTGCGTCTTCCCAGTTCCAAAACTTTCGCCGATTGCACGAACACTTAACTTTTCTGTCTCAGACATGTGCAAAATGACAACTTTCTCTCTTAAACTCGAATTTTTTTTTTGACAGCCATTTGTCTATGCAACAAAGCACTTCTTGATGGATGGCTTACACGCACTTGTACGTGTTTTCACTTGTTACCTAACGACGTTTAAGGAGATACTGAGGCTAGAGCAAGCGTCAGTACTAAAATCATTCAAAGCAATTGGGGGGAGCAGAACAGGAACAATGCAGAAAAACAGAAGATGCATCACAGTTAGCCACGAGGGGAAGGGGAACAGGCAGGATTACTAACTCGTTGATGGAAAATAGATTGTACTCGAATTGCTAAGATAAGCTTTGTTCTGGAAAAGTTCCTGAGTTCCTTCAAGAAATGAGGTTTATTGTTCAGGATAGGAGACATCTTTTCAGAATAGCTCATCCCGAGTGTCCGTTAATCTTCCGGCAGGTGCGCTATATTCCTTATCATGACTGGGTGCGCTGTTTACAAAGTAAACATTTCTTCACTGATCTAAAATTAAGTTTATTATCAAAATAATTACAGTGTTTGGAATCAGTACTGCAGGAATATATATTTAAAAGCATTATAAAACAAAAATACTTACAAAAAATGGAAACTTATATTTTTTGCAATGTCCTTTGTTTCTGCAGTCCAATACACTCGTCACAAATTTAATAAAACAAAAATTAATAGCAGATGATATTTGATAGGAATTTATGTTATTATACAAATAAAAATATTCCAATATCTTAACTATTGTTAGATGAATAATATAATATGAATTAATCCTCATAATCATCCTATTTATAAAATATAAAGCACTTACATCGCTGCCTTATCCATGCCTACGAGCAGGCGTGCTGTTTACTTCGTTCACAGCGGGCGACCTTCTGTCTCAAACTCGATTCACAATGAGCAGAGACAGAATATTTCACTGCCACCGACGTAAATTGGAGGAAAAAAGGCTACTACAGGAATACAATGATGGTTCTAAAAGATTAAATTGTGTTTCATAGATTTACCAACCGTAAATCGAAAACGGTTTATGTACTTTGTTATCAGGCGCACCCGCCGGAAGGTTAATGGAGGTAAATGATGGAAAAATGTTTCTTTTCTGCTGTCCCCATCGGTTATTGATAGTGTCCACTATTTGGAGGTATTATTTCCATACCATTCCATGTTCAACTGCCGGGGATTGAAAAACTCCGTTTTTAGGAGGTGTCAGGTATTTGGAGGTGTACGTTAAGGGAGGTTTGACTGTAGTACCATCATATATTATATTATACAAAGATAGATTACAGAAGGGTACTGGGGGTGTCCCTCCTCCCTCCCCCCACGTAGTTCCAGTGAAAATAGAGAAATGGTTATCACCACCCTCACCCCAAACAACGACCTTAATATGCCCCGATGTGCAGCAATGAATTCTAATTATGAGGTTATCCATGGTTTTTGAAGCTACAAAGGTTCAGAAAAATATATCTACACTCTTGTATTAATGTTTATTCATATTTTGCATTGCATTCTTCACATTTCTGCCATTTTGTCTTCTCAGAAATAATCTCTGTTCTTGCCAGTAATTTTCACTTCTCCTTTGTGATCAGTTGCCTCCTCGTGTTGCACTTGGATTGCCTTTCATGAACCTTTTAATCTAATTTCCATTCATTGCAGTTGCACAAATGATGTGGTTAACAATCACGTGCACAGGTGTGAAGTTATGCATCAAAGATGGTGAAATTCGCCATGAAAAAATCATTTGACTTAACTGGGTTTCAAACCTGGATTTCCCAATTGCAGGTAAAGCCAAATTATTTTTTCATGGCGAATTTCACTGTCTTTGATGTTTGACTTTTAATCCAACTTAATAATTTACTTGGTATTGATTATTGGTACCTATCTTTTCATCAAAAGCCAGGAATGTTAGTAAAACCTCAGGAAAAAATTGGAAGCCCTTGTCCTAGTTGATGGGAAAGATGAGAAGTCCCTGCTCTATGGTGAGGTTCGACATGCTATTTTGCAGAGTATGTAGTTGAATTTTGCCCAAGACACCATTGGTTAGAATTTCCATTAGCTAAGCTAGATGTCATCTCCCTAGTCCCCTAGATACCCTCAAGGCTCTTCATATTTGCATGACTATGGAATATATATATATATATATATATAATTGTTTTAAATAAGTTTATGGCTTTGTTATGACTTAATGAGTGTGCTGAAAAGTTGTAGATTTTATTTCAAGGGGGCATATTTCCTTGACATAAGGAACTTGAAAAAAGTTGCTAATGTATCAGTAAAGTGTTATGTAAGCAACCATTTCATTTTAACTTATCATGCTTTTAGAGCTGTATTTAGAGACACTCTTTCCTAATTTGCATTGCATGTTTTTCAATGAAGAACATGCCATTTTTGATAGCACAACTCCTTGATCTACCAATCTGCGTGCCTTTGTTATGTGTATTTACTACTGAATAATTGGTTAATTGCTGTGCATGCTCACATGCAATAAAGTAGTGGGTCCCTATGACCTACGGGGACAGGCATGTAAGTTAGGTGCTTTTGTGTGTGTTAATGAAGGTTCATTGTTGAAAGATAATGAGAAAAAACATAATCCCCTCAACTGCCCATTCGAACTTTTTGAAATGATGAAATACAAGGTGTGATCAAAAAAAGACCGGACTGATTTTATTGCGTGCAAACCGTTCAACGGGTTGAAACGAGACACAGTGCGTCATCTAGCTACACATCTGATGACTAAAACGAGAGGTGTTGCAGCAGCGGTACGTGTCTTAACCTGTTCGTCGCCCCGTGCAACGGCAGCAATGAAGGAGCTAGAGGAACAGGGTGTTTGCGTGAAATTTTGTTTCAAACTTGGCAAAAGTGCTGCGGTGACATTTGGAATGATTCAACAAGCCGACACAGAGTTTCTTAAAACCATCGTAACCGGTGACGAAACCTGGGTTTACGGTTATGATGTTGAGACAAAGGCCCAGTCTTCTCAGTGGAAGGGTCATCATTCTCCGCGACCAAAGAAAGCTCGCATGTCCCAGTCCAATGTGAAGGTCATGCTGGTGTGTTTCTTCGATTGGCAAGGGCTGATTCATTACGAATACGTTCCTCAAGGTCAAACCGTCAACAAAGATTTCTATTTAGCGGTTATGAAGAGGTTGAGGGTCGCAGTGAGCCGAAAGAGGCCAGACATGTGGAGAAACAATGCATGGCATTTCCACCACGATAACGCGCCGGCTCACACGGCGCTGATCGTGACAGAGTTTTTTGCCAAAACCAGAACTTCCGTGATCCCGCAGCCATCCTACTCTCCAGACGTGGCTCCATCAGACTTATTTTTTGTTTCCAAAGTTAAAATCAACCTTGAAAGGGCGCCATTCGACTCTATTGCGAACATGAAAACTAATTGTACGGCGGACCTGAAGAGGATCCCTAAGGTGGCTTACCAGGCAGGGTTCGAGAGCTGGAAGAAATGTTGGCAAAGGTGTTTCGTCAGCCAAGGCATGTACTTTAAGGGCGACAAGTTCGATTAAGCTGTATCCGTCAAAATAAACAAGTTATAAAATCAGTCCGGTCTTTTTTTGATCACACCTTGTATGTCACAAAATGTTCCCCATTCTGATAGATATTTTAAATTGCACTTATAAGTTAGTGATTTTGAGCAGGTTTGGCTAGATCTGTAAACCTAATGAGACCTGGAAACTGATACTGTTGTCATAGGCATGCGCAGGATTTTGCAATTGGGGGTGCCAACAATGAAAATGCCGCATTTTGCCCATGCCCATGACCGTAACCACAGGTCTTAACCCCAAGTGCTCGGAGGAAAGCCAGTTCCATAACGGAACTCCCACAATAAAATTAAAGGCCCCAATATTTATGTAAAACGCAAGATCTATATATGTATTATATTACATTTCTGCTTTAATTTTCGATGCTAGGATAAGATATTAAAAATACCTTTAAAAACTGCAATTAAAAAAAGCTTTAATTGATAATACTTGCATAAAATATCTCAACCAGACCTTTAAATTTTTTTAGATTGATTGGTTTAAGAGTTCAGTTCAGCAGGACTCTCATTCCCCCAAGTTTTGTTCCATTTAAATTTTGGCACCCCTCGAAAATATGTTTTGGAGGTGCTGCGGCACCCAGTGTGTGCACGCCTATGACTATATGTGGAATATGTATCATGTGGTGTATGTATCCTTCTTTCATAAATAAATCTATTCTCAGGGATTACAACACTCATCTGTTGCATGACCATTTTGCTTACCATTTAGCTTGCACATTGTAACTTTCCTAGTTATCTGCCCTGCGTTGAGAAGCCAAAAAGTCAAAGCCTTCCTCGTGGTCACTTCTTTGTCTTTGTCTATTTGTACTTTCCCGAGTCACTTTCTTACCTTTGCTATCCTGACCAGTTCCACGATCCGGACAGTCACGAGGTGTGGCCTTTGTGTAATTCAAGCATTCACACATATGACACACTTTTTATGTCCAATTAACTAATTTATTTCCCTAATTTATATCAGGTTAAAAGAATATGCTATTTAAATACAATCAAAGTTATCTTGCCTTACAAGTAATCCCCGTGACTTGATATAAGGAACAGTTCTTCTTTCATATACTCCTTCCTCTTCTCTTGTCAAAGTTCAACCGTCGTGGTTACTTCCTGTTCTACGATGACACTATCTGCCATCGCGAGTCTCTGTCTATTTCTTAGGTCTCTCTAAATCAACATATCGCAATTGCAATTTATTTTCGCTGTCCTCGTCAGCACGTCTCCTTCCTCAGCCCTGTCTTTTTCTCTCCCTATATTGTCATTTTTGTTGGTTCCTTTTACTCCCTTAGCAATGTTTTAATTTTGGTATATTAGCGGTATATATGAGGGTTTAAACTTTACATATTTATGGCAATATTTATTCTTTGAAATTATTTAAATCCTGCTGTTAGATATTTAATTTAATTTACCAGTTAAATTTAATGATGATTTTTGAAAATTAAGTGGGTGTTGATGTCGTATCTAGAGCTTGTTTACTTCATGACCTAGAAAATGTACTTTTACAACATGTTCACTCCTCCATTGTAGAGGTAAATTTTGCAGTAATTGTGCTGGTGGTTACTCAGTATGCTAAATAGCAAAGTGTCACTGTCCTGCCTTTGGCTCCTTGTCTTTCTTTTAGATCACCTTTGTTTAGTGACCATTTATTCCTTGAATACCTTACCTTGAATATGCAGCGAGCGTATGGGATCTGGTGCAGAAAGACTTAATCCAGGAACTTAATAAAATACAAAGGAAAGCTGCGCGATTCGTCAAAAACTGGTACGAGCGTAGAGACAGCGTTACACAATGTTAAACGAATTAGGCTGGGATCCGCTAGAGACTCGGAGGCTGCACGCTAGGCTTAGATTGCTTGAACAATTGTGAATAGATATCTTTAAGAGTGACACGGAGAACATCATATTAGAACCTCACTATATTTCCATGTCCGACAGAAACGATAAATTAAGAGAGATATTTTACCGAGCGGATAGGTATGGGAATTAGTTTTTCCCCCAACAATAAGGGACTTCAATAAATGCTAGGTGTAATTTCATTACAGCATTTCCTTTTTATATGTAATCGTCTGGTGTTCTAATACCTAATATTACCCTAATGAGGCAGCTTGCGGGGTAGTATATAAATGTAGATTCCTTATTTCCCAAAGTCTATTCTATTGTATTTTATATGGAATGCATGCCAAATTTAATTGTATGACAGCAAGGGCCCAGCTGCATTGAAACACCGGTTCCCGTAAGATCACCGAAGTTAAGCAATGTTGAGCCCGGACGGAGGTTGAATGGGTGACCATACATCCATTCACCGTGGTGCTCTTGTCCCCTGTCTGCATGTGGTAGACAGGCATGGGGTTGACACAATGGACCAAGAATGTCTAAGTGCCTGGGCTCCTGTCGAAGGCCCCCCCTACAAACAATCTATCTATCTAATTGTATGTCAAGAAAGTAGAATGGCTAGAGCCATCAATGGAAATATTACATAATGAATTCATTTTTCTTTCAGAATTAGAATCAGAAGGCATAGAGTGGCTTAAGGATTAAATTTTGAAGTCTTGTCTTGAGCAAAAAGCAAGAATCACCGGAAGTTAGTTGAATTAATTCTAATGGAACGTAAGGAGATGGGAACCATAGACAAATGGAGGGAAGAGATATAGTCCAGTCATTGAAGCGAAAAATAGGGTCTTACCTACGAAAAATTTTACTATGAACCGATTTACATTAAATTTTGGAATTAGGCTTATCTTACCCTTAACTTCAAAAGTGATATTGACCCGACCTCCGTTCTTTATTTTTAAGGGGTGAAAACCACCCCTTAATGGAAAAATTGACATTGAGCCATTTTATCGCTAGAAAACGTATTCAATAATAAGGAGTAAAATCGGAAAGTGTTTTCTAACACAATTACCTCATGCTTAACCCATTTTCAACCCCTAAAAAACTTTAAAACCCCTGCAAACCACCCCTAAATTGAAAAAAATTACAAAAAATTACTTTTGTATAACGTAAAAAGATATAAATATAGAGTAAATATTGTTTTACGTTCTCTACCTTAATTATCATATTTTTTAACCCCCTTTCAACCCTTAAAAACAACCCCTCTATTAAAAATTGTATAAAAAAGTTCTTTTGATGAACAAAAAAGGATTTAAATGTTGTTCCTTGTTCTCGATAATGACTATCATTTGTTTAAGCTTTTCAACCCTAAAAACTACCCCTAAAATAAAAAATTGAAAATATATGTTTATACAATTAAAAATAATCTAATTATAGAGTAAGAAATCACACTTTTTATTGAATAAAATATGAACTTACAAGTTATCTGGAAATTTACAAAATTAAATTAGTAATTAATTTAAAAAAATTCTGCAACAAGAGCATTACAATACTTTAAAAAACTATTATTCATGACTCAATATCGGAGTTGCTGTCGTAATCAAGATCTTCTTCTGGGTCAATTGGAGGGCTATTCTGGCAGTTATCTCCACTGCATGTTCCGCAAGTTACATTGCAAAACAGCCCGACTCTCCCAAAACGTTTAGTTTTTGGACCATAACGCCTTCTATTTTAAAGCTATCACAATTTAAAAAAAAAACATTTTAACCCTAGGAAGACTGAAAAAAATTATCGCGTTGTAGCCTGACTGGGTCCAATGGACCCTGAAACTTTTGGTTTTACTATTATAATTTTATGATGAATTTTGGCTGAGTAAAGTGACAGTTTTTATCTTTTTTACTTTCTCAACATATTCCCTCACGTCCTTGTTGTTATTAAATTATTTTGTTGGACACTATTTCTGCAACAAAGAATAATATTATTCACACTACCAGAAATCACTCCAACTTTCCCATTTTTATGAATGTTTATTAACACAATTTCATTTACACACATTACATAATGGATCTTTAAGCACAGTTAAAGAAGATATATTACAACTTTAATGAAACAAAAGAATGATGCTTTTACAAATGTTAGTAAAAACTGTTATGCCACTGCAAGCACTGATTGCATAAAATTTCTGGATTCTCTTGGCATATATTTCTCGCACGTCGTGAACAAGTAGTTAGTGCCTTTCTGTACTTTTTGTAATTACACATAGAACACCTACTCATCTTGGTAATTATTCTAAGATTTTCAAGGGGTGTGTCACATTTTCTTTTTCTCGATGTCAATTCTTCCGATTGTTGATTTTTCTCTTGGAGATACTCAAAACTTTGAGGGCACCCCGCTAACTCTTTTCCGAGGCAGATAAGAAAATTACGTTGTTTAATTAGTTTATTTGAAAGCCTTTGACTGTTTAAATGATTTCATATGACATAAGCATTAATTGATATGATATCAATTATGTTATAAAATATTGCAAGAGGCCATCTCCGGGTCATTCTTTTGAAACTGTAGCTGCGTACCATTTTATCAATGGTATCTACACCACTCTTGGTACTATTATAATACAAAATCACTTCTGTTTTTTTTATTTTCGGTGGCATCGTCAATTTTTGGCTGATTGCGCATGTTGCTTAGTAAAATTACACTTTTTCCTTTTTTTGGGACAGTATCATGGAATCTTTCTGAAACCCAAACAAAGTGGTAGGTATTAGGCTCTCTGGCTTTTACAGACGTGAGCTCGGGTGGAATCTCTCCTTTATTTTTTCTCATGGTCCCTACAATCGTTAAACTTTTTGAAAGTAGTTGGCGGCCTAGAGACAAGCAAAAATTATTACATGTTAGGTTTCGGTATACCTAAATTTTTCTAGTCCCTTAACCATATCTGTCACTACTTTCTCCCCTTGATTGACCTCCCGGCTTTTCCTAGGGTCTTTGCCTGTACATATTTGCATCTTCCACGTGTATGGGTTACTACTATCGCTTATCGCCCAAATTTTAATTCCATACTTTCCGGGTTTTGATGGAATAAACTTTCTAAACGGACAGCTTCCACGGAACCTCAGTAATTGTTCCTCAGCCGTCATGTGGGATCCTGGCACAAATGCATCTTTCAAATTTTTATTCCACATATCAAATATCTCTCTTAATGGCTGCAACTTATCTTCACCTCTGTTTTTCCTCCTTTCTGTCACAGTATCAAATCGAAGAACCTGCAGTATTATTTTGAATCTATCTCTACTCATAATACTGTCGGCCGTCTAACTTACTCCCAAGTTGTGAAACATTATCATTTTTGGACTTGTAAACACCGATCAATATTAGCAATTCCAGAAACTTTTTTATTTCACTGTCACTCACTTCATTTCACAATGCTTGATAAACTGCATGCCCTTCAATATTAGTCCATTTTCTAACAATATCAAGGATATTAAGATGCAAAAATAGCCAGAGAGCAGAAGACACAGAATCAACATTCCGCACGGCATAGTGAGATGGACCGAGGCTCTGGCGCAAAATATTACGCTCCTGCATTCTACCCTTTTTAGTGACATGAGGTTCTGTTGACTACTCCTCTTTCAGATTGGGCGAAATCAAAATTTTCTCACGATATGAGTTCCAGATTTCTGCATTCCCATCATCTTCTGAGGAAGATGAAGAAAAATCACTCACAGTGCCGTTTTGTTCTCCGTCGTTATCCGACATTTCACCTTCTTCATCTCCACCGGAGTCACTACTACCCTCCTCCAGCCAGCGCTGTATGTTTAGATGCTGAGCACGTCCTTTTGCCATATTTAGATGAATACACTCCAAATGCGTGTCACTCTAATCAATCCTTTGAATAGATTGACAATCAAATTTATCAATTTTGCATTCGAACGTTTACTAAGATATAAATGGAAGATAACATTGTTCGTGCTATTCCTTAGTTGTGATTTCAGGTAATAATTTGCAAATCACTGTCTAATAATATGTTTCTGTTATCATCAAGCAATTCAAAGAGCTCAATAAATTTTACTAGAACAACTAATTTTATATAAATAATACTATTTTTCATTATTACCTCAAAAATATCATGGTAATTATTTTGACTCTGTTATACAAAGGGCGACGCGCATTACTTAGCTCCGCAACGCCACAGTGTACCGATAGTCAGTCTATGAATTCAATCACATGAATACCACATTCCACAAAAGTTGGTACCACCAAGCATTCTGTAAATATAGAAACAAGAAAATCGGTATATATCATAGTAGCTGAAAAGCAATACACGATATACTATACAATACGGAAGTATACTTCATCTAACTTATTCATCTGAAGAATAAATGTTTTGGTAAATGAGGTAAATATTGAAGTACATAGTACATTAGGATGAGAGAGTTTACTCTATTATATAATCCACAAAAGTTTGTACTCACCATATACAGCAGCAAAATGTAATGACATAATTCAAATTCTTCAATGTCTTCAGTTCAGTTGGCGGAATAACAGCATATGTCGGCAGGCAGCAAGACCACTCCATTTTGCGAGCGTAACTTCCGACTGACCACCACGAAAGCACCACAGAGGCTAAATGAACGGTCTCACATATAAAACTGAGAGAATACGGGACTAATTGAAGATAATTCACTCAATGTATGAGTCAAACATGAAATAGTTGCAAAACCTACCCATTACAAAATGACGTGGATACGTGTTTCTGACCGTATCATTCTAATTGTGACATTGTAAAAGCATATAAAAGGCTTCATTCCAATCGCTAAACATTGCCCACTAAATAATACAAAGTATCGATTACGATTTTTTATAACTCCATACACATTGAATCTCCCAAAAATACAATGTAAATAAGAAAATTGCTGGTGAGTTGAAATATAATATCCATCGAATTGAAAATGGTCGACTGGGTCCAATTGACCCAGTCCGTCCACTATGTGACTTTGTAGCATAATAAAAAATATATTTTGCCCATTCTCGTAATTTCTTCCTATGTTATTGAGGACACACATATAGGAAAAGTCACGACGTCTAAATCAATTTCGTGCATTTTTGACAGAATTATAAACTTTCAAACCTACCAACCGGGTCCATTGGACCCAGTCCGTCGTTCTAGGGTTAAAGGTAATTAAGAGAGCTACAACTTTTTTCATTATGACATGTAGTATAAAACCCTTTATTTTGAAACAGTGAAGGGTCAAAGGGCTCGAGAGACACTGTGATTGCGCTATTGCGCGCTCTTTAAACAGTCATATCTCCGTCAATTTTGGTCTGACTGAAAGAAAAAAAGCCAAAATTTTTGTCAAAAAAAGACCTACATTTTTTTATCATTACAGTTTTTTACGTATCTTTAATTGTTTTTTGAATATTATGAAAAAAAGGTGTTTGTTTTTTTAAATGTAAATTTTTTTTTTCTTAAAATCGTGATTTTTTTTAAAAGTATGCTATTCTAAAGCAGCCAAACCGCTGGAATCCAATAGACTCTTCATATTAAAGTTAATTCTAGACGGAATACGATTTAATTTTAATTTTGGTGGAAATGGCACTTATGAAACACGTAGATTAAAAAAAAATATTATATGTCCCTCTTTTTTTCATTACAACTCACTCACTTTACGTGCAAAAGACTTTTAAAACTGATCATTTTAAAGATTATTTTAAGCACTATATAAAAGTTACTCATTGTCATATCGATAAAACATATCCGTTGTCCGCTAGATGGCATTGATTATATTTCAGACAAAATAAACTTTTTATCTTCATTATCTCGCTTAATATTGCACTTAAAACACTCTATAAAAAATCAACTTGTTCATTTACTTACCTGCTACAATTTTGTTTATTATGAAAATATCGTTAAAATGCATATTTTTTAAGATATTTGCAAAAAACCGTTGAAAAACGTGGGAAAATTCTGAATTTTTAATCGTCAATAACTCGAAAAGTATTGAGTTTTTGAAAAAACTGTATAGAACACTTTTTGCTTAGAATTGGGTCTTCTATCGATCCCCGAGGTTATTTTGACAATTATAAGCAATGTTCTGATCAAAATGGTAAAAAGGCATAGAGTGGCTTAAGGATTAAATTTTGAAGTCTTACCCTGAGCAAAAAGCAAAAATCACCGGGAGTTAGTTGAATTAATTCTAATGGAACGTAAGGAGATGGGAACCATAGACAAATGGAAGGAAGAGATAACAATGTGGATAGCTTTAGCGGAAGAAAAAAACAATTGGAATGTTAGGTTGGAGAAGGATAAAAAGGTTGTGTATTAAATAAATCATTATTAAGAAAATTGGGACAAGAAGAAAACGGAAGCAAGTTAACACCGAGGAATGGCGTCTCTTCTTATCTACATTTAAGGTAGCTTGATCGAGATATTTCCCTAGTCATAATGGAGACCATATTCAAATTTTATTTCTTAATTTCAGCGTCTGTAAGAAGTATGAAAAACATATTGTAACATTAATGGCGCAGAAATATAGTTATACAGAGCAAATATTCACAGTAATTAAATACATATATCGACTTAAGTATCTAATTTGACTCATTTTTTCTGCCGTACGGCTGAAAAGCCTTCAAAACATCAGGTTTTTTGTGATTCTGTAAAAATTACTTCGGTGAGTAATGGGTTTATTTTTATAAATAGTTGAGAAAACATACAAACGGCACATAGTTAGTTTCTGGACGAAATATGGGTGTTATAAGTTCCATATTTCCTTCAATATTCTCCGTCTGGAGCGCACAGTCGTAATCTATCCCATGTAAAACAGCTTGTATTTACAGGCAAATCGCTCGAAAATAAGTTTGGCAAAGGGTTAATATTTTTATATAATTGGAAAGATGGGAGTTTTGTTTTTCTTTAAAATGAGGCCAAATTCATCAAATTCTAGGTGAAGTGATTTTTCGCTCAAACTACCTTAAGTGAATACTTTTGATGAAAATACTATTAAGAGCGGGTAGAAAACTTATGAAATCTATCCATGACCTTAAAATATTTATGTTTATACATTTACGAGTATAGTTAGTGCATACATTTTTTGACCAAGAATTGTGGATTATTATTTTTTTAATCTTTTGTTATACTGCTTATAGATGACAAGGTTCCTTTGAAAAAATTATAATATGACGAAAGACAATAGACGATAATGTAAATAATGTATTCATTCAATACTCATACATTAATGACGCAAATAATTCAGGAACATGTGATTCATATGGAGACATTGCTCATTTTTCTAAAGCTTCTTGTTAGTGTTACTTACCGAAACTGCAATGGAAATATACCTAAGTATCACCGTGGAGTAAGTAAATATACTTAGTATCACATACCTATACCCTACACTCTTCTAGTCCACCTGAATATTGAATACGATGTCAGTAACAAAAAACAAAAACTATTCAACCGTTATTCAATGATTTGATTAATTAAATATCATCCTTGTACGACCCGTTCCCTCCTGCGTTCATCCCGTTGGGTTTATTGTGTGGATAAATTTTGATACCTAACTGTCCGATGCAAATGTAGGGACGTTGTAAATTTCAAGAGCTCTGTCCGCCATAATCTGGTGCTTGCCTACCTAATTAAGGTTGATTGAATTAGCCGTGACGTACTACGCATCAATTCAGCGCTCTGTCTCCTCACAATCTAAATCGGTAACAGCCGTATTTCCACATTTTCTCTCAGGAAAGGATTTTTACCTTGTAAATGAAAAAATGTTTTTTGGTTTTCTTTTTCTGTGGCTGGTGTCCTAACCACCCCCTGCCACAATTCTCTGTGGTGGATTGCATGGTTGTATCTATATGTAGATATGTGTTCTTAGTTTGTATAACAACAAATTAAAAGTGGAGATCTTATTCACAAAAAATATTGGCTTTCGCTAAAATTTTAGCAAAAAGCACTTAGTGGTCATCAGCTATTTTTCAGAAACCGAAAATAATTCACCATTACGCCTACGAAAAGGCGAGGTTGGTATTTTGCCGTCACTTAAGTTTTGACTAATGCCTTGGGTGAAATGAAGTAAGGCATCTTGGGTTTCGGGTAGCAGTGTCGTTTAGCATGAACTCGATATATCGAAGGCTAAGACTGCCACTGTATTCGGGACCAAGGGAGCTTAATTGACCTTCAAGATGATGCCAGACATAACCTTCAAAATGTCGGTGGTTAACGACACTACTGCCACGTGGGAAACACGAGATCTTTTCCTTCAATTTATTCGCCGGGAAAAACTAAAACCCTTCATTCTCGTGTGAATAGCCTAGTTTCGAATCCAAGCAATGACTTAGCTTTTCTCGTTGTCTCGCCAAGACCCCTCCTACCTACATGATGCGTGCTAACCACTCAAAACTTCAGTGCTCCATCTGACGAATGAAAGTTCAATCTGCTGACCTCTTGGCGCCTTTCATTAATAGTAGTCTACAGTCGAAGCCGAATTATTTCCTATGCTATCCTTTCGTAAGCCAAATATGACTAGGAATCTCTAATTTACATAACGGATCAAATGACTTCAATTTTCGATTTTCTGCTCCCTTTTTGGCCACAAATTTTAAGGTTAATTGGTAAATGAACACATTATTCAACCCCTCCGTTCCAAAAATTGTACTCTTATGTGACTTATTATATTTATGTCAGTTTTAAATCAATTATGTCGTCAGTTCTTAGTAAGTTCATATATTCTTTTTATCTTATCATTTTATTTTTGTCAATATTTCCAGAATCATGAGAAAAGGTGGAATGTTACTGTCATTGATAAAAAACATTTCACTATTTTTTATCGGTGCCTTCTCAACAATTAGATGACACCTGCAAATCGAGAAGTTTGGACAGGGTTCCCTCAGGGTCCCTACATGGTTCCCCATGCCCCTTACCCTGGTGAATCACTCACCCGTTTGAGTTCCTGACGAGCATGTAGGCGCCTGCTCCAGGGCTCTCGACGAATCTCACGCATGTGACGGACTGGAGATCAGCGATGGCCGTCCGGATCCAGTTCTTCTCAGCCTCCGTGAACTCGTTGCTTAGCTGATAGTAAAGGATCCCCTCGGGCCACAGCAGGCTCCTGTCCGCTACTAGGTTCTTCAAGTCACCGTTCACCCCCTATCCAGATTTAAAATAAAAAACGAATAAAATGTTGGTTTTCAGATTTGGAATTTGTATCTTGGTGAATTCTAAGGTGGTTTGCTGGGTGCGACAGCAATTTTGGTGACGTGCCTCCAAAGCAATCCAAAGGTTGCGGTTTCCAATACCGCCTGTCTTTTAATAGAAGTGTTTTTCGTTGGGTGGTCCCACTGTTAAATGATTTGAATGTCATTCAATCCATATTCTGGTGACTAATAGAAAGACGCATTCTCTAATTGATCTTAACAACAATCCTCTACCTTTCCGCTTCCTGCTTTCTTTGAAAATTGATATTGAATTTACATGGTGTTAATTACGGTAATGGGTCAAAAATGAGGGAAAATGGTATACTCTATTAATTTTGCCATTTCCATGAATAACTGTTCACTAAAAGCGATTTCTCTCAGGAAATTGAATGGTAGTAAATTTAGTGACCATTTTTTTAAATATTTACAAATTATTGCACCAATTGAAATTAAAATAGGTACTTTAGTTCAACAGTAACTGCTCTGCAGTAGTCTTCTATGGCTGATGTAAGTGTAGATACATTAAAAATATATCCGTCGACTAATAAGTATATTTTATGCGTTCATTTTGTTTTTCAATAGCTTAGGCATTTCATCGGTGAAAGCTGTATATTTAAGCAGTTTAAACGATACTGCCAGTAGGCACGCTCTTCTGTTGACAACACTCTCGTCAACTAACTGACAGCCTGATTGTAGTATACAAAACCAAAACTCTCAACCACCATCACTTAAACCTAAAGTCTACGTCACCTCACGGATAACGTTGACCAGAACTTATAAAACTGCGCCGATTTGTGATGAGGCAAATTGATGTTATTAAGGTGTAGTACAAATTTACGTACTTAAAAGTAGACACAAAAACGAGTAAGTGGATGACTTTTGCGTTTAGTCTTAAGGAAATATTGAGGAAAGTTAGTGATTTGAGCTTAATATAGAAATGGTGGCTAGATACTCGGTGTTCGGCGATGTTATAGATGGGAATTCTGCAAGAGGATTCGGTTTTACAACAAAAAAGAAAGAATCCGTGAATATCAGGAGAATTTTTGCAGATTCTCGTATTTTGATGCAAAATACCATCACAATAAAGGCAATTAAAAGCAATGTTCTGATCAAAAAGGTAAAAAGGCATAGAGTGGCTTAAGGATTAAATTTTGAAGTCTTACCCTGAGCAAAACAAAAATCACCGGGAGTTAGTTGAATTAATTCTAATGGAACGTAAGGAGATGGGAACCATAGACAAATGGAAGGAAGAGATAACAATGTGGATAGCTTTAGCGGAAGAAAAAAACAATTGGAATGTTAGGTTGGAGAAGGATAAAAAGGTTGTGTATTAAACAAATCATTATTAAGAAAATTGGGACAAGAAGAAAACGGAAGCAAGTTAACACCGAGGAATGGCGAAGAATTTGCAGATAATGGAATAATTAGCTTAGGCAATCCCAAAGAAGGCTGAGTGAGCGATGTAGCGAGGGGAGTACGACGGCATGGAAAAGTTACAAAGAGAGAAACCGAGGCGAACAAGGGAGGAAAAGAAAGTTTTTTGAGAAAATTAGGAAGAGGAAGGAAGAAAAGGTGGATGGATGAATTAATTTGAAGAGAGTGAAGGCTACAGAAGAGGACCAGGTGCATCGTAATAAAAACGGAGGAGAAAAATAAGCATTCCAAGTTGGTTAGGGAAGGGTCGAAAGTTATAAAGCAGATTGCGTCGTCAGCATAAAGTTTTACTGGAATTATATATTTACCCGGCAACAGAAATATATAGAATCATAAATATAATGTTATCCTTTCTAGGATTTCCAATGGGCGCAAATGGAAAATGATGTTTCACCACATGGCACGCATTAGTATGGCGTCATTTTCAACATGTACCCGAGGGAAAGGGTTAAAGAAGATTTAACTTGCAAAGCCAATAGAATTTAAAATCAAATCACGTGGTACTTTAAAAACTACCAAAGTTAAAGAAAAGAATAAAAAAATGTTAGAATGGGCTGGAAGCCACTGGAGACTTTGATGTCTAATGCAAGGCTAATAGTAAAATTTTAATGACCCTAGTCTTTGTTTGATAGGGAGGATAATATTTTATTTCCACACTAAATAACAGGAAAACTGACCTTAAAGGTAGTCCCTAATAAGATGTTTGCCTTTAGCTGCACATTCCACGACTGCGAAAAGAAATCAAATGAAGACAGTAATCCACCAAAGCACGCAACTATTCTCGTCATTCACCCCGTCCCTTTTCCCCGCTTCCGCTCTTCTTCAGAGCTGGTTTGCTAACATCCCATGCCACGCCCCTTTGCAGTGGCTCGGAGGGTGGTACGATAAAGATATAAGGTAGTATGTAGATGTTGACTGGCAAAAGATTTCCTCTTATACAACCTTCTCTCTCTCTTTAAACATTAAGTTCCACACTTTTTCAATCTTTGTCTGACTTTTCCCGTCGTCACGAATTATACATCTCTCCCCATCGCTTTCAACTCTAATCTTTGATTCACCCTCTTCAAAGTTCAACATCTGCCAGACGCATCTCGTCACTAGTTTTCACTTTCTCCAAACAGCCTAAAATTTACTCCAGCTAATTGGACCCATCAAACTTTCCTTACCCTGTTCCGAGCACGCAGCAATTCCTGTTGTTGCCTGTCCCATTCTATTTCGTCAACGCCGCAAGGATTGATTTCTAAATTACGGTATTCTATGCATTAACTTAATCAATTGTCTGAAATTTGTATCTTCACACCATGATTCCCATCTAATCCGTAAATACATCCGCTCGGAGTGAACAAGTACACATTCTCTCTGTGTAATCACTATAAGATAAGAGTAAATGAATTATTTTAACAAAACTAAAAATGATCAATATACCCCTATTGCACAGAATGGTTCACCTTCATTGCAGGAACATTCGGAATCATTCTGCGATATTTATGCAATGCTTTTTATTAAACATTTCAAATCATGATATCAGGGATAAGGATTTCATTAAACAACTTTGTTGACCTAAAAAACCGTATTAACGATAGGATATTATTGTATTGTCCATTGCATTTATGTTGCGTTTGGAATGTATTTGAAACAATGCGTGAACAGATGCCACGGATTGGAAACGTTTATGCAATACCTCTCTCTAAATCATGGTGTGAGTATTTAATTTCCATTGTACTACCTACATTAGATTATTGGAATGCTTTTAATGGTACGTTCATCAGTTTTCTCCTTTCCACAATCGTAACTATGAATATGCATGCATATTCATCTTTGTAACATTTCCGTAAGTAAGTTACGCCTTCATTGAAATGTAAAAAAACGTGTGGTATTTGGAAAAAAAATCTTGTTTATTCTCATTAATATTTACTTAATATTCATCCTATGCGGCAACATAGGTTTCAATTAATTAATACCTGATAACTGTTATTGTGATTGGATGGTATTTCCTCAAAATTTCACGTGGAATTGACATTAAAAAATTAGTTCTCGCAGTTACCTACTTATGCGCACGGGATCGGCCAGTTATATACGACTTATTAAGATACAATTGACATCGGTGGACTTATGTTACAAGTTGGACTATGCGATCGGGTTGGCAGTTGGTTGAATAATTGCATGTCATGTGTTGACATTGAGATATGGCAGTATGAGTTAATCTATGATATGTTGACGATGCGATTATGCATAATGTAGCTAAAGTTTTGTCTTTGAATCCAGGTAAGGAAATTAATTCGGTGGTTACAATTTTGCCCCGGTAAATAAAAATGTCATAGCTAAATATATACTGAATGCAATACAAGGATTTACTGGATTGATGATCAACGTTTTGAATCGTATTGAAATTGGTTGCAAGAACAATCTTTGAATGGGTTAGATTATGGAGCTTGGTTGAAGGAACATACATTGAACGCTCAAGCTTGTGCAAATGGTTGCAGGAGCATTCAAGGAACGCTCCGTATTCATTGCAGGAACATTCCCTGAAGGTTCACTTTGAACGCTGCAGAAGCTTATCAATTAGGGACACTTTGAACGTTCGGTGAACCATTACTTGAATGCTCAGAGAATGTTTTCGCAATCTAGTGAGAAACGTTCATTTAACGTTGCTGCAACATTTCTGCGCAAAATGGGTATTACGTATGCACAACTTTGGCGTTCGCAAATGAGCAGAGCAAATTTTTAGAGAGTTATAAACGTGTCGCTCATTTATAACAGTCACTTCCATTTCAAGATCTTTAATTCAGAAACCTTACCTCGCATTTCCATCTCAATTAATCCCGATAGCAACTTTTGCTTTCACAGCTCTTTAGTTACTTATTATTTTAATCCGAAAGTCACCCAGATAACTCATCTTTGCTAATTGTATGATGGAGTGTCGCATCCGTCGCATCATTCATGATAACTACTCTATCAAATGTTTGGTAGGCCTTTTGACAGACCTGTAATTTGTCCGACCTCCGGGAGTCTAAATTTGAGAATTTCTCACAAAACCATCAATTTTTAAAAACATGAAATCACGTTTTGATTCTCGTCCATCTTTTGCTTCTTCCCTTACGGGGAAGGTCTCGTTTGAATAGATACCTCTTGCTTGCTCAACATTCTCTCCCAGGCGAAAATGTGAGCATTTTCTAAGCGTTTAAGAACGCACCACGGACGTGTTCATGAACTGCAAAGAACATGCTAAGAACACCATCCCAGAGCGTTCTCGAGCGGAAATGTGAATGCCTTGGAGTGTTCTCAAATGCTCTACAGAGCGTTTCGGCGAGCGTTTAGCAATGTTCCCGACCGTTTGTCAACGTTCTCGAGCGTTCATGAACACCCTGTGAGTCACTATCCACAGCGTTTCAGAGCGTTTACGTGCATTTGAGAACATCCTGTCTAGGGTGTTGAGAGCGTTCATCAATGTAATGTAACATGCTAGTGTGCGTTTTGCATCGTTCTGGAATGCTGTGGAAACACTTTCCAGTGCGTTTATGAATTCTTGCAGCGAATAAATTAAATAAAAAATAAATCAGCATTATTCAGGGCTTACGGGATCTATTGATTAAATGGAAAACAGGTATAGTTTGCTGTTATGACAAAACAATTATAATTAACTAAATAAGTAATTCAAATATTTACACATATACACATGCACAATACAATCACAATTTGTGGAGGACATTGATGGCCGCCTGGATAGGTCCAATGTCATATTCGGCCACCACCGCGTCTGAACCCAAAAACCCCAGCAGCATGCTGATATTGGCCTGATGTCCCTTTTACATCATTACAGATCTCTTATTAATGAAAACGATATCGGCATTTGGTCAAAAATGATAGCATTTGCCGATATAAAAGTGACATCTGCTGCCAATGTCAAAGTGATATAAATCTGATATAAAATGGATATCTTTCCCGACTATGACAGGACACAAAAGTGGCATGTTACCGACGTCAAATTGATATATATCTGACATACTAAGGATATCTTTCCTGACTATACATTGATATAAAAATGACATTTGCTGATGATGTGGGACCGATATAAAATTGACGTTAAAAAGATATTTAGGACTATGGAACTAAGTGCACCCAAAAATGGGAAATAAGGTTATAGTAATGATGGCACAGTCATAAAGCTGTAACTAACCATATGACTGGAGCCAGTACTTGATGTACTTACAATAGGTAAGAAAGAGTGTTTCTGAAAGAAAATACAAAACTAGTAAAAATACAATTTATTGAAATTACTAATGGTTACAAAATCCTAGGTGTCATATAAGCTCTTTCATGCCACTTGAAGCACTGTTGCATTTCTTCTGTATTCCCATTCTCATCGATGCTTCATCCACATCAGTTGCATATGCTGAAAGAAACAGCTTACATGAGTCATGATATCACTGGGAAACATATTTAAGAATACGATCAAAACACAATCAGTGCCAGGTTATTCTATTATATATATTCCCTGATCTTATTATATTTTGCACCAAGTAGAGTTTTTATGGTTGATAGTAGCATGTTCATGGTCTATAGTAAAAAAGGTAGTGTTAACAGTTTGACATTTTTCAACTTCAATATCAGCAGCTATGTCATAAAAAATGAATGTCATGCTCTTAATTTACCTAAGACACCACCAGAGAAATCTTTTCAAGTCCTCTTATCAGAAATATGGGTGCTCAAAGTTACTGAAAATGTTTACATCCATCAAATGGTAAATAAGCAAAGACAAGCATGAATGTCTCTACTTTAAACAAATAATTATAACAATATCCACAGTTTGAAGAAAGAACTAACTGAAGATTTACTATTCCTCCCTTGATCTAGGATGTGACCAAGAGAGTTTTGGCTATGGATGATTTAAATCATGTATCACCTGCCCCAACAGACGTTTCCTCTTCTATTCCTCTTCTTTCATTCTCGTTCTCTGGCTTCAGCTGCACTCATCCTCCCTCTCAATAATGAGATTTCCAGCCTCAATCCCACCTCCATGTCTTCATCTGTCTCAGTTAAAGCGGGATGTGCTCATCAGATCACAGCTAGAAATAAAAGTTTTAACAAGTCACCTTAAATTGACCAAAAATTGTAGCTGAGAATAATAAAATTGGATAAGTGAAGCGAAGTTTTAAACGAGGAACACAATGAAACAAATTAAGCACAAAATACACGATTCAACCACATATTCAAAGAAAATTAAAAATTGCCATTCATTGCAGTCACTAATTTTTCACCTATTCCACTAAAACAGTTACCACTGAACTCTACTCTTGAATAAACTCACAAGAAAAAACAAGCTAATGACAAATCCCCATGCTGAAAACACATACAGAATTAACTCGTAGATAAAAACCTTGGACCCACGCCATTGATGCATGAGCCCAATGAGATCAGGAGTTTTACGACGGCAACTTTCATTGAACAGTGTTGGAAGTGTAGTAAGGTGAAAATATAACAAATCGTATCACTACAGTGATATCTTGAAATACCTAATACTCTTGCCCACAGGCAATAATCTTCCAATTGTAAACCAACGATTATCGTTAAGAACTTGCTTATCTACGACCTTATAATGAAATTCCGTTTTCTATTTTTTCTTCCTCCAAAATCACTTCTCCTAGCGGTTTAATTTTCTTGCTCATGAATAGCTTCTTTTCCAAGAAAAATAATCTAGGAGGGTGATATTTTCAAAATCCTGATAACTAGACTAGGATCCTACATATACAATGAAATTAACAAATCAAGACTCGTAAGATATGACTAACCGATGCACAAATATATTAAAAGCTTTCTCCTCAGATATCAATATGAATACACTACACACTACGCTACGTGAAAACATACCGGTAAATTTAATTAAAGTAATAGGACAGAATATGCTACCCTAATAGCAAATAAGAAATGAACTTTTTGAGACAGGGATACGGTTTCTTAAACCATGGTTGCAATATTAATGTCAATAATGATACATAATAATGAACAACAACAACAAACTTACCTTGCCTGCTTCAGTAAAGATTGAGGGTGTCCAAACATTTGGTGTCTCCAATATAACTTGAGTTGCACGTCCAACCTCGCATAAACGGCAAAAGTGATGATAGATTTTAAAACAGTTGCACCAGGGAATACATATCCAAAATACTATGGGAATATTGAATTCCCTCTTGCGCGTTGTTTACACACGCCATAAGCTCTTAAACATCGATCTTTATTTTTTTGACGTAGCGAACGCAGCGCCAACGCGCCAAATGCTAGACGAAACCCGCATTTTTCAAAACTCCAAGTTCTTGTCCAGTAGGGTGGGCCGAAAAACACTAAAGTTTCCGAATCGAATCGTAATAGCGCGGAAAAGTTGTTACTCGTCACGCTGATCACAAAGAAAGAAAAATTTTCGAAATCGGACCATGTCTTCCGGTCGCACATCTCGTTCGAAGTTTTGAAAAATCGTAAAAAATATGACTTTTTTAGGGATTTTTTAAAATGAGTTACAGTGATTGGATTATGTTCAAAATCTGCATGTGGCCTCTTCTTAAGAACTTCTGTCTTAAAAAAATATGTAACACCCCTTATCTCCTTCTTTTAGGGGGAGGGGGAGTCGCTCATCGCGTTCAAATTATCGAAAAATCGTAAAAAACATGACTTTTTTTCGGAATTTTCTCTAAATGAGTTACAGTGATCGGATTGCGTTCAAAATCGGTATGTGGCCTCTTGTAAAGGTCCTTTGTCTTTTAAGAAAGATATAATTCCCGTTCCCCCCTTCTTTTATGGGGGAGGGGAGGGACATGTATCGTAAAAATGAGTGACCATACTACGCTTATTTTTGAAAATTGGTTTTTCTTTTGATTTTGTCCCTTCAAAATGGTTGTTTTGGCGAGAAAACAAATACATTTCAAGCTGGTTGATGTGAGACTACCCATAGCCGTGCCATTTGACCTTTGATAATCTTGACCATTTATTTACCCTGACGAGGTGCATAGAAGTGCACGAGGAAGTACATAGAGAAAGACGGGGTGGGGACAGAGGGGGGAGAGCTCGGAACGGATGCCAGAGTAGCGGCGACCGTCAGCCAAGCGCCCGTACGGTGCAGCGGCTTGGCCGGTGCGGAGTTATAACTATAATATTACTCCGTGATGGCTTCAAAATAATAATAATAATGTTTAATAATAATGTTTATTCAATTTGTTCTAGGAACTAGTCCTGTGGAACATACATCAATTTATTATACAATTTATTCAATGGACAACCACAAACAACCATGCCCTGGGAAGTGGGAAAATCCTCCCCAGGCGGGATTCGAACCCGCGACCTTTGGGATAGCAGGCGAGGACGTTACCCCGCCGCCACCGAGGCCGGCCTTGCATCAAATACGGAAAAATGGTTAAAATTTTCGTCCCTGCGGAGCTCTACAATCAGCGAATTACTGTAAAGACGTGTGTCTGGCATCGAAATCCGCTTATTCTAGTGCACCTGCACTTTGACCCCTTAGGCACGGCTATGGGTAGTCTCACATCAACCAGCTTGAAATGTATTTGTTTTCTCGCCAAAACAACCATTTTGAAGGGACAAAATCAAAAGAAAAACCAATTTTCAAAAATAAGCGTAGTATGGTCACTCATTTTTACGATACATGTCCCTCCCCTCCCCCATAAAAGAAGGGGGGAACGGGAATTATATCTTTCTTAAAAGACAAAGGACCTTTACAAGAGGCCACATACCGATTTTGAACGCAATCCGATCACTGTAACTCATTTAGAGAAAATTCCGAAAAAAAGTCATGTTTTTTACGATTTTTCGATAATTTGAACGCGATGAGCGACTCCCCCTCCCCCTAAAAGAAGGAGATAAGGGGTGTTACATATTTTTTTAAGACAGAAGTTCTTAAGAAGAGGCCACATGCAGATTTTGAACATAATCCAATCACTGTAACTCATTTTAAAAAATCCCTAAAAAAGTCATATTTTTTACGATTTTTCAAAACTTCGAACGAGATGTGCGACCGGAAGACATGGTCCGATTTCGAAAATTTTTCTTTCTTTGTGATCAGCGTGACGAGTAACAACTTTTCCGCGCTATTACGATTCGATTCGGAAACTTTAGTGTTTTTCGGCCCACCCTATTGTCCAGGCTTGCAGCATAGGTTTTGAATCCTTTAAAATTTTAGATTCGTCATAGATATTTTGCCGGATTAGGTGTTTTCAAATGTCGGTCGACCCATACAATTTCTGATTACAATGCAATATGTTACGGTATTATACGTGTACTATACTCTATTTAAGCTAATGCACATTGCTCACAGCGGAGAAGTAGCCTGGATACTTGGAGCCTTGGCTCCATGTATTTTGTAATATACCTTACAATTGTTGCTGTAAATTTAGTAATGCATTCAATAAGATTTAGTAAGATGGATTAATTAATTTTAATAGTGACCATTAATGGTCAAATTTTTAATGAGTTTATTGAATGTTGGCAAATTCTCTGATATAACTTATAATTAATATATATTTGATAACACTATTGACTAATGTCGACATGAAAGTGAAATAAGGCCACAAGGGGAATGGATTTGAGGATAATTGCATCAAATACCAAAGTAGTAGTTTTCGATTGGTAGAGTGGTAAGAATGATTTTATGGTGAGCCGGGTAAATGATAAAGTAATTAAACTGATTTAACTAGTAGACAATTTTGTGTATCTTGGACGAATGTTTGCAAAAGATGGAAGTATAGATGTAGATTTTAAGGTGTGCAAATGCCGGTAGAAAAGTCTTAGGTAGGGAGATTGTCTTAGAGGGGGAGATGGTCTCTCAAGGCACTTGTTGAAGAGGTGTCCGTTGTATTCTGTCGAGCACCTCTTTTCATGTAAATCCTCTTCTGGCCCCCTCTCTGGTGAGCCTTCTCAGCTGACTTTCTGCGCATCTCAGCAATAAGGGACGCGGTATCACCACCTGCACATTCCTCGCACATTTGCGATAGAGATGACCTCATGGTGGTCTTCTGTTGTTTACTTTGACCATCAATACACATATGATCATGAGTGAGACTGCAAGTGGACTTGCATGGTTTTTTTTCGTTTTTTTCTCACTGTGGATTTGCAAATAAAATGTTAATACTGTGTCATGGCTTTAGGAGCGTTCCAACAGGTTTCAAAACATTCTCAGCAGCGTTCATCGGGTATTCATCTGCTTTCCCTAACAGCCCAGGCGTACAGCGTTCTCGAGTATTCCAGAACAGGAAGGCAAACACTCTCGGTAGGCATTTTCTCAGGCGTTCATCTGCGTTCCAAAACAGCCCAGTCGGATAGCGTTCTCGAGTGTTCCAGAACAGGAAGGCAAACACTCTCCGTAGGCATTTTCTAAGGCGTTCATCTGCGTTCCAAAACAGCCCAGTCGGATAGCGTTCTCGAGTGTTCCAGAACAGGAAGGCAAACACTCTCGGTAGGCATTTTGTAAGGCATTCATCTGCGTTCCAAAACAGCCCAGTCGGATAGCGTTCTCGAGTGTTCCAGAACAGGAAGGCAAACACTCTCGGTAGGCATTTTGTAAGGCGTTCATCTGCGTACCAAAACAGCGCAGTCGGATAGCGTTCTCGAGTGCTCCAGAACAGGAAGGCAAACACTCTCGGTAGGCATTTTCTCAGGCATTCATCTGCGTTCCAAAACAGACCAGTCGGATAGTGTTCTCGAGTGTTCCAGAACAGGGAGGAAAACACTCTCGGTAGGCATTTTCTCAGGTATTCATCTGCGTTCCAAAACAGCCCAGTCGGATAGCGTTCTCGCGCGTTCCAGAACAGGAAGGCAAACACTTTTGGTAGCCATTTTCTAAGGCGTTAATCTGCGTGCCAAAACAGCCCAGTCGGATAGCGTTCTCGAGTGTTCCAGAACAGGAAGGCAAACACTCTCGGTAGGCATTTTCTCAGGCGTTCATCTGCGTTCCAAAACAGCCCTGTCGGATAGCGTTATCGAGTGTTCCAGAACAGGAAGGCAAACACTCTCCGTAGGCATTTTTTAAGGCGTTCATCTGCGTTCCAAAACAGCCCAATCGGATAGCGTTCTCGAGTGTTCCAGAACAGGAAGGCAAACACTCTCGGTAGGCATTTTATCAGGCGTTCATCTGCGTTCCAAAACAGCCCAGTCGGATAGCGTTCTCGAGTGTTCCGGAACAGGAAGACAAACACTCTCGGTAGGCATTTTGTAAGGCATTCATCTGCGTTCCAAAACAGCCCAGTCGGATAGCGTTCTCGAGTGTTCCAGAACAGGAAGGCAAACACTCTCGGTAGGCATTTTGTAAGGCGTTCATCTGCGTACCAAAACAGCCCAGTCGGATAGCGTTCTCGAGTGCTCCAGAACAGGAAGGAAAACACTCTCGGTAGGCATTTTCTCAGGCATTCATCTGCGTTCCAAAACAGACCAGTCGGATAGTGTTCTCGAGTGTTCCAGAACAGGGAGGAAAACACTCTCGGTAGGCATTTTCTCAGGTATTCATCTGCGTTCCAAAACAGCCCAGTCGGATAGCGTTCTCGAGCGTTCCAGAACAGGAAGGCAAACACTTTTGGTAGCCATTTTCTAAGGCGTTAATCTGCGTGCCAAAACAGCCCAGTCGGATAGCGTTCTCGAGTGTTCCAGAACAGGAAGGCAAACACTCTCGGTAGGCATTTTCTCAGGCGTTCATCTGCGTTCCAAAACAGCCCTGTCGGATAGCGTTATCGAGTGTTCCAGAACAGGAAGGCAAACACTCTCCGTAGGCATTTTTTAAGGCGTTCATCTGCGTTCCAAAACAGCCCAATCGGATAGCGTTCTCGAGTGTTCCAGAACAGGAAGGCAAACACTCTCGGTAGGCATTTTATCAGGCGTTCATCTGCGTTCCAAAACAGCCCAGTCGGATAGCGTTCTCGAGTGTTCCGGAAGGGGAAGACAAACACTCTCGGTAGGCATTTTGTAAGGCATTCATCTGCGTTCCAAAACAGCCCAGTCAGATAGCGTTCTCGAGTGTTCCAGAACAGGAAGGCAAACACTCTCGGTAGGCATTTTGTAAGGCGTTCATCTGCGTACCAAAACAGCCCAGTCGGATAGCGTTCTCGAGTGCTCCAGAACAGGAAGGAAAACACTCTCGGTAGGCATTTTCTCAGGCATTCATCTGCGTTCCAAAACAGACCAGTCGGATAGTGTTCTCGAGTGTTCCAGAACAGGGAGGAAAACACTCTCGGTAGGCATTTTCTCAGGTATTCATCTGCGTTCCAAAACAGCCCAGTCGGATAGCGTTCTCGAGCGTTCCAGAACAGGAAGGCAAACACTTTTGGTAGCCATTTTCTAAGGCGTTAATCTGCGTGCCAAAACAGCCCAGTCGGATAGCGTTCTCGAGTGTTCCAGAACAGGAAGGCAAACACTCTCGGTAGGCATTTTCTCAGGCGTTCATCTGCGTTCCAAAACAGCCCAGTCGGATAGCGTTATCGAGTGTTCCAGAACAGGAAGGCAAACACTCTCCGTAGGCATTTTTTAAGGCGTTCATCTGCGTTCCAAAACAGCCCAATCGGATAGCGTTCTCGAGTGTTCCAGAACAGGAAGGCAAACACTCTCGGTAGGCATTTTATCAGGCGTTCATCTGCGTTCCAAAACAGCCCAGTCGGATAGCGTTCTCGAGTGTTCCGGAACAGGAAGGCAAACACTCTCGGTAGGCATTTTGTAAGGCGTTCATCTGCGTTCCAGAACAGCCCAGTCGGAAAGCGTTCTCGAGTGTTCCGGAACAGGAAGGCCAATACTCTCGGTAGGCATTTTCTCAGGCGTTCATCTGCCATCCAAAATAGCCCATTCGGATAGCGTTCTCGAGTGTTCCAGAACAGGAAGGCAAACACTCTCGGTAGGCATTTTCTCAGGCGTTCATCTGCGTTCCAAAACAGCCCAGTCGGATAGCGTTCTCGAGTGTTCCAGAATAGGAAGGCAAACACTTTTGGTAGCCATTTTCTCAGGCGTTAATCTGCGTTCCAAAACAGCCCTGTCGGATAGCGTTCTCGAGTGTTCCAGAACTGGAAGGCAAACACTCTCCGTAGGCATTTTCTAAGGCGTTCATCTGCGTTCCAAAACAGCCCAGTCGGATACCGTTCTCTAGTGTTCCAGAACAGGAAGGCAAACACTCTCGGTAGGCATTTTCTCAGGCGTTCATATGCGTTCCAAAACAGCGCAGTCGGATATCGTTCTCGAGTGTTCCAGAACTGGAAGGAAAACACTCTCGGTAGGCATTTTCTCAGGCGTTCATCTGCGTTCCAAAACAGCCCAGTCGGATAGCGTTCTCGAGTGTTCCAGAACATGAAGGCAAACACTCTCGGTAGGAATTTTTCTCAGACATTCATCTGCGTTCCAAAACAGCCCAGTCGGATAGCTTTCTCGAGTGTTCCAAAACAGGAAGGCAAACACTTTTGTTAGCCATTTTCTCAGGCTTACATCTGCGTTCCAAAACAGCCCAGTCGGATAGCGTTGTCGAGTGTTCCAGAACATGAAGCAAACACTTTTGGTAGCCATTTTCTCAGGCGTTCATCTGCGTTCCAAAACAGCGCAGTCGGATATCGTTCTCGAGTGTTCCAGAACTGGAAGGAAACACTCTCGGTAGGCATTGTCTCAGGCGTTCATCTGCGTTCAAAAACAGCCCAGTCGGATATCGTTCTCGAGTGTTCCAGAACAGGATGGCAAACACTTTTGGTAGCCATTTTCTCAGGCGTTCATCTGCGTTCCAAAACAGCCCTGTCGGATAGCGTTCTCGAGTGTTCCAGAACTGGAAGGCAAACACTCTCCGTAGGCATTTTCTAAGGCGTTCATCTGCGTTCCAAAACAGCCCAGTCGGATAGCGTTCTCTAGTGTTCCAGAACAGGAAGGCAAACACTCTCGGTAGGCATTTTCTCAGGCGTTCATATGCGTTTCAAAACAGCGCAGTCGGATATCGTTCTCGAGTGTTCCAGAACTGGTAGGAAAACACTCTCGGTAGGCATTTTCTCAGGCGTTCATCTGCGTTCCAAAACAGCCCAGTCGGATAGCGTTCTCGCGCGTTCCAGAACAGGAAGGCAAACACTTTTGGTAGCCATTTTCTAAGGCGTTAATCTGCGTGCCAAAACAGCCCAGTCGGATAGCGTTCTCGAGTGTTCCAGAACAGGAAGGCAAACACTCTCGGTAGGCATTTTCTCAGGCGTTCATCTGCGTTCCAAAACAGCCCTGTCGGATAGCGTTATCGAGTGTTCCAGAACAGGAAGGCAAACACTCTCCGTAGGCATTTTTTAAGGCGTTCATCTGCGTTCCAAAACAGCCCAATCGGATAGCGTTCTCGAGTGTTCCAGAACAGGAAGGCAAACACTCTCGGTAGGCATTTTATCAGGCGTTCATCTGCGTTCCAAAACAGCCCAGTCGGATAGCGTTCTCGAGTGTTCCGGAACAGGAAGACAAACACTCTCGGTAGGCATTTTGTAAGGCATTCATCTGCGTTCCAAAACAGCCCAGTCGGATAGCGTTCTCGAGTGTTCCAGAACAGGAAGGCAAACACTCTCGGTAGGCATTTTGTAAGGCGTTCATCTGCGTACCAAAACAGCCCAGTCGGATAGCGTTCTCGAGTGCTCCAGAACAGGAAGGAAAACACTCTCGGTAGGCATTTTCTCAGGCATTCATCTGCGTTCCAAAACAGACCAGTCGGATAGTGTTCTCGAGTGTTCCAGAACAGGGAGGAAAACACTCTCGGTAGGCATTTTCTCAGGTATTCATCTGCGTTCCAAAACAGCCCAGTCGGATAGCGTTCTCGAGCGTTCCAGAACAGGAAGGCAAACACTTTTGGTAGCCATTTTCTAAGGCGTTAATCTGCGTGCCAAAACAGCCCAGTCGGATAGCGTTCTCGAGTGTTCCAGAACAGGAAGGCAAACACTCTCGGTAGGCATTTTCTCAGGCGTTCATCTGCGTTCCAAAACAGCCCTGTCGGATAGCGTTATCGAGTGTTCCAGAACAGGAAGGCAAACACTCTCCGTAGGCATTTTTTAAGGCGTTCATCTGCGTTCCAAAACAGCCCAATCGGATAGCGTTCTCGAGTGTTCCAGAACAGGAAGGCAAACACTCTCGGTAGGCATTTTATCAGGCGTTCATCTGCGTTCCAAAACAGCCCAGTCGGATAGCGTTCTCGAGTGTTCCGGAAGGGGAAGACAAACACTCTCGGTAGGCATTTTGTAAGGCATTCATCTGCGTTCCAAAACAGCCCAGTCAGATAGCGTTCTCGAGTGTTCCAGAACAGGAAGGCAAACACTCTCGGTAGGCATTTTGTAAGGCGTTCATCTGCGTACCAAAACAGCCCAGTCGGATAGCGTTCTCGAGTGCTCCAGAACAGGAAGGAAAACACTCTCGGTAGGCATTTTCTCAGGCATTCATCTGCGTTCCAAAACAGACCAGTCGGATAGTGTTCTCGAGTGTTCCAGAACAGGGAGGAAAACACTCTCGGTAGGCATTTTCTCAGGTATTCATCTGCGTTCCAAAACAGCCCAGTCGGATAGCGTTCTCGAGCGTTCCAGAACAGGAAGGCAAACACTTTTGGTAGCCATTTTCTAAGGCGTTAATCTGCGTGCCAAAACAGCCCAGTCGGATAGCGTTCTCGAGTGTTCCAGAACAGGAAGGCAAACACTCTCGGTAGGCATTTTCTCAGGCGTTCATCTGCGTTCCAAAACAGCCCAGTCGGATAGCGTTATCGAGTGTTCCAGAACAGGAAGGCAAACACTCTCCGTAGGCATTTTTTAAGGCGTTCATCTGCGTTCCAAAACAGCCCAATCGGATAGCGTTCTCGAGTGTTCCAGAACAGGAAGGCAAACACTCTCGGTAGGCATTTTATCAGGCGTTCATCTGCGTTCCAAAACAGCCCAGTCGGATAGCGTTCTCGAGTGTTCCGGAACAGGAAGGCAAACACTCTCGGTAGGCATTTTGTAAGGCGTTCATCTGCGTTCCAGAACAGCCCAGTCGGAAAGCGTTCTCGAGTGTTCCGGAACAGGAAGGCCAATACTCTCGGTAGGCATTTTCTCAGGCGTTCATCTGCCATCCAAAATAGCCCATTCGGATAGCGTTCTCGAGTGTTCCAGAACAGGAAGGCAAACACTCTCGGTAGGCATTTTCTCAGGCGTTCATCTGCGTTCCAAAACAGCCCAGTCGGATAGCGTTCTCGAGTGTTCCAGAATAGGAAGGCAAACACTTTTGGTAGCCATTTTCTCAGGCGTTAATCTGCGTTCCAAAACAGCCCTGTCGGATAGCGTTCTCGAGTGTTCCAGAACTGGAAGGCAAACACTCTCCGTAGGCATTTTCTAAGGCGTTCATCTGCGTTCCAAAACAGCCCAGTCGGATACCGTTCTCTAGTGTTCCAGAACAGGAAGGCAAACACTCTCGGTAGGCATTTTCTCAGGCGTTCATATGCGTTCCAAAACAGCGCAGTCGGATATCGTTCTCGAGTGTTCCAGAACTGGAAGGAAAACACTCTCGGTAGGCATTTTCTCAGGCGTTCATCTGCGTTCCAAAACAGCCCAGTCGGATAGCGTTCTCGAGTGTTCCAGAACATGAAGGCAAACACTCTCGGTAGGAATTTTTCTCAGACATTCATCTGCGTTCCAAAACAGCCCAGTCGGATAGCTTTCTCGAGTGTTCCAAAACAGGAAGGCAAACACTTTTGTTAGCCATTTTCTCAGGCTTACATCTGCGTTCCAAAACAGCCCAGTCGGATAGCGTTGTCGAGTGTTCCAGAACATGAAGCAAACACTTTTGGTAGCCATTTTCTCAGGCGTTCATCTGCGTTCCAAAACAGCGCAGTCGGATATCGTTCTCGAGTGTTCCAGAACTGGAAGGAAACACTCTCGGTAGGCATTGTCTCAGGCGTTCATCTGCGTTCAAAAACAGCCCAGTCGGATATCGTTCTCGAGTGTTCCAGAACAGGATGGCAAACACTTTTGGTAGCCATTTTCTCAGGCGTTCATCTGCGTTCCAAAACAGCCCTGTCGGATAGCGTTCTCGAGTGTTCCAGAACTGGAAGGCAAACACTCTCCGTAGGCATTTTCTAAGGCGTTCATCTGCGTTCCAAAACAGCCCAGTCGGATAGCGTTCTCTAGTGTTCCAGAACAGGAAGGCAAACACTCTCGGTAGGCATTTTCTCAGGCGTTCATATGCGTTTCAAAACAGCGCAGTCGGATATCGTTCTCGAGTGTTCCAGAACTGGTAGGAAAACACTCTCGGTAGGCATTTTCTCAGGCGTTCATCTGCGTTCCAAAACAGCCCAGTCGGATAGCGTTCTCGAGTGTTCCAGAACATGAAGGCAAACACTCTTGGTAGGCATTTTTCTCAGACATTCATCTGCGTTCCAAAACAGCCCAGTCGGATAGCTTTCTCGAGTGTTCCAAAACAGGAAGTTAAACACTTCTGTTAGCCATTTTCTCAGGCTTACATCTGCGTTCCAAAACAGCCCAGTCGGATAGCGTTGTCGAGTGTTCCAGAACATGAAGCAAACACTTTTGGTAGCCATTTTCTCAGGCGTTCATCTGCGTTCCAAAACAGCGCAGTCGGATATCGTTCTCGAGTGTTCCAGAACTGGAAGGAAAACACTCTCGGTAGGCATTGTCTCAGGCGTTCATCTGCGTTCAAAAACAGCCCAGTCGGATATCGTTCTCGAGTGTTCCAGAACAGGAAGGCAAACACTTTTGGTAGCCATTTTCTCAGGCGTTCATCTGCGTTCCAAAACAGCCCTGTCGGATACCGTTCTCGAGTGTTCCAGAACTGGAAGGCAAACACTCTCCGTAGGCATTTTCTAAGGCGTTCATCTGCGTTCAAAAACATCCCAGTTGGATAGCGTTCTCGAGTGTTCCAGAACAGGAAGGCAAACACTCTCGGTAGGCATTTTCTCAGGCGTTCATCTGCCTTCCAAATAGTCCAGTCGGAAAGCGTTCTCGAGTGTTCCAGAACAGGAAGGCAAACACTCTCGGTAAGCATTTTCTCAGGCGTTCATCTGCGTTTCAAAACAGCACAGTCGGATAGCGTTCTCGAGTGTTCCAGAAATGGAAGGCAAACACTCTCGGTAGGCGTTTTCTCAGGCGTTCATCTGCGTTCCAAAACAGCCCAGTCGGATAGCGTTCTTGAGTGTTCCAGAACAGGAAGGCAAACACTTTTGGTAGCCATTTTCTCAGGCGTTCATCTTCGTTCCAAAACAGCCCAGTCGGATAGCTTTCTCGAGTGTTCCAGAACAGGAAGGCCATTACTCTCGGTAGGCATTTTGTAAGGCGTTCATCTGCGTCCCAAAACAGCCCAGTCGGATAGCGTTCTCGAGTGTTCCAGAACAGGAAGGCAAACACTCTCGGTAGGCATTTTCTCAGGCGTTCATCTGCGTTCCAAATAGCCCAGTCGGATAGCGTTCTCGATTGTTCTAGAACTGGAAGGCAAACACTCTCGGTAGGAATTTTCTCAGGCGTTCATCTGCATTGCAAAACAGCCCAATCGGAAAGCGTTTTCGAGAGTTCCAGAACAGGAAGGCAAACACTTTTGGTAGCCATTTTCTCAGGCGTTCATCTGCGTTCTAAAACAGCCCAGTCGGATAGTGTTCTCGAGTGTTCCAGAAATGGAAGGCAATCACTCTCCGTAGGCATTTTCTAAGGCGTTCATCTGCGTTCTAAAACAGCCCAGGCGGATAGCGTTCACGAGTGTTCCAGAACTGGAAGGCAAACACTCTCCGTAGGCATTTTCTAAGGCGTTAATCTGCGTTCCGAAACAGCCCAGTCGGATAGCGTTTTCGAGTGTTCCAGAACAGGAAGGCAAACACTTATTTTCCCATTTTCTCAGGCGTTCATCTGTGTTCCAAAACAGCCCAGTTGAATAGCGTTCTCGAGTGTTCCAGAACAGGAAGGCATTCACTCTCGGTAGGCATTTTCTCAGGCGTTCATCTGCGTTCCAAAACAGCCCAGTCGGATAGCGTTCTCGAGTGTTCGAGAACAGGAAGGTAAACACTCTCGGTAGGCATTTTCTCAGGCATTCATCTGTGTTCCAAAACAGCCCAGTCGGATAGCGTTCTCTAATGTTTCAGAACAGGAAGGCCAATACTCTCTGTAGGCATTTTGTAAGGCGTTCATCTGCGTTTCAAAACAGCACAGTCGGATTGCGTTCTTGAGTGTTCCAGAACAGGAAGGCAAACACTCTCGGTAGGCATTTTCTCAGGCGTTCATCTGCATTCCAAAACAGCCCAGTCGGATAGCTTTCTCGAGTGTTCCAGAACAGGAAGGCAAACACTGTTGTTAGCCATTTTCTCAGGCGTTCATCTTCGTTCCAAAACAGCCCAGTCGGATAGCGTTGTTGAGTGTTCCAGAAATGGAAGGCAAACACCCTCGGTAGGCATTTTCTCAGGCGTTCATCTGCGTTCCAAAACAGCCTAGTCGGATAGCGTTCTTGAGTGTTCCAGAACAGGAAGGCAAACACTTTTGGTAGCTATTTTCTCAGGCGTTCATCTGCGTTTCAAAACAGCCCAGTCGGAAAGCGTTCTCGAGTGTTTTAGAACTGGAAAGCAAACACTCTCCGTAGGCGTTTTCTAAGGCGTTCATCTGCTTTCCAAAACAGCCCAGTTAGATAGCGTTCTCGAGTGTTCCAGAACAGGAAGGCAAACACTCTCGGTAAGCATTTTCTCAGGCGTTCATCTGCGATCCAAAACAGCCCAGTTGGATAGCGTTCTCGAGTGTTCCAGAACTGGAAGGCAAACACTCTCGGTAGGCATTTTCTCAGGCGTTCATCTGCGTTCCAAAACAGCCCAGTCGGATAGCGTTCTCGAGTGTTCCAGAACAGGAAGGCAAACACTCTCGGTAGGCCTTTTCTCAGGAATTTATTTGCGTTCCAAAGCAGCCTAGTCAGATAGCGTTCTCGAGTGTTCCAGAACAGGAAGGCAAACACTCTCGGTAGGCATTTTGTAATGCATTCATCTGCGTTCCAAAACAGCCCAGTCGGATAGCGTTCTCGAGTGTTCCAGCACAGGAAGGCCAATACTTTCGGTAGGCATTTTGTAAGGCGTTCATCTAAGTTCCAAAACAGCCCAGTCGGATAGCGTTCTCGAGAGTTCCAGAACAGGAAGGCAAACACTCACGGTAGGCATTTTGTAAGGCATTCATCTGCATTCCAAAACAGCCCAGTCGGATAGCGTTCTCGAGTGTTCCAGCACAGGAAGGCCAATACCTTCGGTAGGCATTTTGTATGGCGTTCATCTGAGTTCCATAACAGCCCAATCGGATAGCGTTCTCGAGATTTCCGGAACAGGAAGGCAAACACTCTCGGTAGGCATTTTCTCAGGCATTCATCTGCGTTCCAAAACAGCCCAGTCGGAAAGCGTTGTCGAGTGTTCCAGAACAGGAAGGCAAACACTTTTGGTAGCCATTTTCTCAGGCGTTCATCTGCGTTCCAAAACAGCCCTGTCGGATAGCGTTCTCGAGTGTTCCAGAACTGGAAGGCAAACACTCTCCGTAGGCATTTTCTCAGGAATTTATCTGCGTTCCAAAGCAGCCTAGTCAGATAGCGTTCTCGAGTGTTCCAGAACAGGAAAGCAAACACTCTCGGTAGGCTATTTGTAATGCATTCATCTGCGTTCCAAAGCAGCCCAGTCGGATAGCGTTCTCGAGTGTTCGAGCACAGGAAAGCCAATACTTTCGGTAGGCATTTTGTAAGGCGTTCATCTGCGTTCCAAAACAGCTCAGTCGGTTAGCGTTCTCGAGAGTTCCAGAACAGGAAGGCAAACACTCTCGAAAGGCATTTTGTAAGGCATTCATCTGCATTCCAAAACAGCCCAGTCGGATAGCGTTCTCGAGTGTTCCAGCACAGGAAGGCCAATACCTTCGGTAGGCATTTTGTAAGGCGTTCATCTGCGTTCCATAACAGCCCAGTCGGATAGCGTTCTCGAGATTTCCGGAACAGAAAGGCAAACACTCTCGGTAGGCATTTTCTCAGGCATTCATCTGCGTTCCAAAACAGCCCAGTCGGATAGCGTCCTCGAGCGTTCCAGAACAGGAAGGCAAACACTTTTGGTAGCCATTTTCTAAGGCGTTAATCTGCGTGCCAAAACAGCCCAGTCGGATAGCGTTCTCGAGTGTTCCAGAACAGGAAGGCAAACACTCTCGGTAGGCATTTTCTCAGGCGTTCATCTGCGTTCCAAAACAGCCCTGTCGGATAGCGTTATCGAGTGTTCCAGAACAGGAAGGCAAACACTCTCCGTAGGCATTTTTTAAGACGTTCATCTGCGTTCCAAAACAGCCCAATCGGATAGCGTTCTCGAGTGTTCCAGAACAGGAAGGCAAACACTCTCGGTAGGCATTTTATCAGGCGTTCATCTGCGTTCCAAAACAGCCCAGTCGGATAACGTTCTCGAGTGTTCCGGAACAGGAAGACAAACACTCTCGGTAGGCATTTTGTAAGGCATTCATCTGCGTTCCAAAACAGCCCAGTCGGATAGCGTTCTCGAGTGTTCCAGAACAGGAAGGCAAACACTCTCGGTAGGCATTTTGTAAGGCGTTCATCTGCGTACCAAAACAGCCCAGTCGGATAGCGTTCTCGAGTGCTCCAGAACAGGAAGGAAAACACTCTCGGTAGGCATTTTCTCAGGCATTCATCTGCGTTCCAAAACAGACCAGTCGGATAGTGTTCTCGAGTGTTCCAGAACAGGGAGGAAAACACTCTCGGTAGGCATTTTCTCAGGTATTCATCTGCGTTCCAAAACAGCCCAGTCGGATAGCGTTCTCGAGCGTTCCAGAACAGGAAGGCAAACACTTTTGGTAGCCATTTTCTAAGGCGTTAATCTGCGTGCCAAAACAGCCCAGTCGGATAGCGTTCTCGAGTGTTCCAGAACAGGAAGGCAAACACTCTCGGTAGGCATTTTCTCAGGCGTTCATCTGCGTTCCAAAACAGCCCTGTCGGATAGCGTTATCGAGTGTTCCAGAACAGGAAGGCAAACACTCTCCGTAGGCATTTTTTAAGGCGTTCATCTGCGTTCCAAAACAGCCCAATCGGATAGCGTTCTCGAGTGTTCCAGAACAGGAAGGCAAACACTCTCGGTAGGCATTTTATCAGGCGTTCATCTGCGTTCCAAAACAGCCCAGTCGGATAGCGTTCTCGAGTGTTCCGGAAGGGGAAGACAAACACTCTCGGTAGGCATTTTGTAAGGCATTCATCTGCGTTCCAAAACAGCCCAGTCAGATAGCGTTCTCGAGTGTTCCAGAACAGGAAGGCAAACACTCTCGGTAGGCATTTTGTAAGGCGTTCATCTGCGTACCAAAATAGCCCAGTCGGATAGCGTTCTCGAGTGCTCCAGAACAGGAAGGAAAACACTCTCGGTAGGCATTTTCTCAGGCATTCATCTGCGTTCCAAAACAGACCAGTCGGATAGTGTTCTCGAGTGTTCCAGAACAGGGAGGAAAACACTCTCGGTAGGCATTTTCTCAGGTATTCATCTGCGTTCCAAAACAGCCCAGTCGGATAGCGTTCTCGAGCGTTCCAGAACAGGAAGGCAAACACTTTTGGTAGCCATTTTCTAAGGCGTTAATCTGCGTGCCAAAACAGCCCAGTCGGATAGCGTTCTCGAGTGTTCCAGAACAGGAAGGCAAACACTCTCGGTAGGCATTTTCTCAGGCGTTCATCTGCGTTCCAAAACAGCCCAGTCGGATAGCGTTATCGAGTGTTCCAGAACAGGAAGGCAAACACTCTCCGTAGGCATTTTTTAAGGCGTTCATCTGCGTTCCAAAACAGCCCAATCGGATAGCGTTCTCGAGTGTTCCAGAACAGGAAGGCAAACACTCTCGGTAGGCATTTTATCAGGCGTTCATCTGCGTTCCAAAACAGCCCAGTCGGATAGCGTTCTCGAGTGTTCCGGAACAGGAAGGCAAACACTCTCGGTAGGCATTTTGTAAGGCGTTCATCTGCGTTCCAGAACAGCCCAGTCGGAAAGCGTTCTCGAGTGTTCCGGAACAGGAAGGCCAATACTCTCGGTAGGCATTTTCTCAGGCGTTCATCTGCCATCCAAAATAGCCCATTCGGATAGCGTTCTCGAGTGTTCCAGAACAGGAAGGCAAACACTCTCGGTAGGCATTTTCTCAGGCGTTCATCTGCGTTCCAAAACAGCCCAGTCGGATAGCGTTCTCGAGTGTTCCAGAATAGGAAGGCAAACACTTTTGGTAGCCATTTTCTCAGGCGTTAATCTGCGTTCCAAAACAGCCCTGTCGGATAGCGTTCTCGAGTGTTCCAGAACTGGAAGGCAAACACTCTCCGTAGGCATTTTCTAAGGCGTTCATCTGCGTTCCAAAACAGCCCAGTCGGATACCGTTCTCTAGTGTTCCAGAACAGGAAGGCAAACACTCTCGGTAGGCATTTTCTCAGGCGTTCATATGCGTTCCAAAACAGCGCAGTCGGATATCGTTCTCGAGTGTTCCAGAACTGGAAGGAAAACACTCTCGGTAGGTATTTTCTCAGGCGTTCATCTGCGTTCCAAAACAGCCCAGTCGGATAGCGTTCTCGAGTGTTCCAGAACATGAAGGCAAACACTCTCGGTAGGAATTTTTCTCAGACATTCATCTGCGTTCCAAAACAGCCCAGTCGGATAGCTTTCTCGAGTATTCCAAAACAGGAAGGCAAACACTTTTGTTAGCCATTTTCTCAGGCTTACATCTGCGTTCCAAAACAGCCCAGTCGGATAGCGTTGTCGAGTGTTCCAGAACATGAAGCAAACACTTTTGGTAGCCATTTTCTCAGGCGTTCATCTGCGTTCCAAAACAGCGCAGTCGGATATCGTTCTCGAGTGTTCCAGAACTGGAAGGAAACACTCTCGGTAGGCATTGTCTCAGGCGTTCATCTGCGTTCAAAAACAGCCCAGTCGGATATCGTTCTCGAGTGTTCCAGAACAGGATGGCAAACACTTTTGGTAGCCATTTTCTCAGGCGTTCATCTGCGTTCCAAAACAGCCCTGTCGGATAGCGTTCTCGAGTGTTCCAGAACTGGAAGGCAAACACTCTCCGTAGGCATTTTCTAAGGCGTTCATCTGCGTTCCAAAACAGCCCAGTCGGATAGCGTTCTCTAGTGTTCCAGAACAGGAAGGCAAACACTCTCGGTAGGCATTTTCTCAGGCGTTCATATGCGTTTCAAAACAGCGCAGTCGGATATCGTTCTCGAGTGTTCCAGAACTGGTAGGAAAACACTCTCGGTAGGCATTTTCTCAGGCGTTCATCTGCGTTCCAAAACAGCCCAGTCGGATACCGTTCTCGAGTGTTCCAGAACATGAAGGCAAACACTCTTGGTAGGCATTTTTCTCAGACATTCATCTGCGTTCCAAAACAGCCCAGTCGGATAGCTTTCTCGAGTGTTCCAAAACAGGAAGTTAAACACTTCTGTTAGCCATTTTCTCAGGCTTACATCTGCGTTCCAAAACAGCCCAGTCGGATAGCGTTGTCGAGTGTTCCAGAACATGAAGCAAACACTTTTGGTAGCCATTTTCTCAGGCGTTCATCTGCGTTCCAAAACAGCGCAGTCGGATATCGTTCTCGAGTGTTCCAGAACTGGAAGGAAAACACTCTCGGTAGGCATTGTCTCAGGCGTTCATCTGCGTTCAAAAACAGCCCAGTCGGATATCGTTCTCGAGTGTTCCAGAACAGGAAGGCAAACACTTTTGGTAGCCATTTTCTCAGGCGTTCATCTGCGTTCCAAAACAGCCCTGTCGGATACCGTTCTCGAGTGTTCCAGAACTGGAAGGCAAACACTCTCCGTAGGCATTTTCTAAGGCGTTCATCTGCGTTCAAAAACATCCCAGTTGGATAGCGTTCTCGAGTGTTCCAGAACAGGAAGGCAAACACTCTCGGTAGGCATTTTCTCAGGCGTTCATCTGCCTTCCAAATAGTCCAGTCGGAAAGCGTTCTCGAGTGTTCCAGAACAGGAAGGCAAACACTCTCGGTAAGCATTTTCTCAGGCGTTCATCTGCGTTTCAAAACAGCACAGTCGGATAGCGTTCTCGAGTGTTCCAGAAATGGAAGGCAAACACTCTCGGTAGGCGTTTTCTCAGGCGTTCATCTGCGTTCCAAAACAGCCCAGTCGGATAGCGTTCTTGAGTGTTCCAGAACAGGAAGGCAAACACTTTTGGTAGCCATTTTCTCAGGCGTTCATCTTCGTTCCAAAACAGCCCAGTCGGATAGCTTTCTCGAGTGTTCCAGAACAGGAAGGCCATTACTCTCGGTAGGCATTTTGTAAGGCGTTCATCTGCGTCCCAAAACAGCCCAGTCGGATAGCGTTCTCGAGTGTTCCAGAACAGGAAGGCAAACACTCTCGGTAGGCATTTTCTCAGGCGTTCATCTGCGTTCCAAATAGCCCAGTCGGATAGCGTTCTCGATTGTTCTAGAACTGGAAGGCAAACACTCTCGGTAGGAATTTTCTCAGGCGTTCATCTGCATTGCAAAACAGCCCAATCGGAAAGCGTTTTCGAGAGTTCCAGAACAGGAAGGCAAACACTTTTGGTAGCCATTTTCTCAGGCGTTCATCTGCGTTCTAAAACAGCCCAGTCGGATAGTGTTCTCGAGTGTTCCAGAAATGGAAGGCAATCACTCTCCGTAGGCATTTTCTAAGGCGTTCATCTGCGTTCTAAAACAGCCCAGGCGGATAGCGTTCACGAGTGTTCCAGAACTGGAAGGCAAACACTCTCCGTAGGCATTTTCTAAGGCGTTAATCTGCGTTCCGAAACAGCCCAGTCGGATAGCGTTTTCGAGTGTTCCAGAACAGGAAGGCAAACACTTATTTTCCCATTTTCTCAGGCGTTCATCTGTGTTCCAAAACAGCCCAGTTGAATAGCGTTCTCGAGTGTTCCAGAACAGGAAGGCATTCACTCTCGGTAGGCATTTTCTCAGGCGTTCATCTGCGTTCCAAAACAGCCCAGTCGGATAGCGTTCTCGAGTGTTCGAGAACAGGAAGGTAAACACTCTCGGTAGGCATTTTCTCAGGCATTCATCTGTGTTCCAAAACAGCCCAGTCGGATAGCGTTCTCTAATGTTTCAGAACAGGAAGGCCAATACTCTCTGTAGGCATTTTGTAAGGCGTTCATCTGCGTTTCAAAACAGCACAGTCGGATTGCGTTCTTGAGTGTTCCAGAACAGGAAGGCAAACACTCTCGGTAGGCATTTTCTCAGGCGTTCATCTGCATTCCAAAACAGCCCAGTCGGTTAGCTTTCTCGAGTGTTCCAGAACAGGAAGGCAAACACTGTTGTTAGCCATTTTCTCAGGCGTTCATCTTCGTTCCAAAACAGCCCAGTCGGATAGCGTTGTTGAGTGTTCCAGAAATGGAAGGCAAACACCCTCGGTAGGCATTTTCTCAGGCGTTCATCTGCGTTCCAAAACAGCCTAGTCGGATAGCGTTCTTGAGTGTTCCAGAACAGGAAGGCAAACACTTTTGGTAGCTATTTTCTCAGGCGTTCATCTGCGTTTCAAAACAGCCCAGTCGGAAAGCGTTCTCGAGTGTTTTAGAACTGGAAAGCAAACACTCTCCGTAGGCGTTTTCTAAGGCGTTCATCTGCTTTCCAAAACAGCCCAGTTAGATAGCGTTCTCGAGTGTTCCAGAACAGGAAGGCAAACACTCTCGGTAAGCATTTTCTCAGGCGTTCATCTGCGATCCAAAACAGCCCAGTTGGATAGCGTTCTCGAGTGTTCCAGAACTGGAAGGCAAACACTCTCGGTAGGCATTTTCTCAGGCGTTCATCTGCGTTCCAAAACAGCCCAGTCGGATAGCGTTCTCGAGTGTTCCAGAACAGGAAGGCAAACACTCTCGGTAGGCCTTTTCTCAGGAATTTATTTGCGTTCCAAAGCAGCCTAGTCAGATAGCGTTCTCGAGTGTTCCAGAACAGGAAGGCAAACACTCTCGGTAGGCATTTTGTAATGCATTCATCTGCGTTCCAAAACAGCCCAGTCGGATAGCGTTCTCGAGTGTTCCAGCACAGGAAGGCCAATACTTTCGGTAGGCATTTTGTAAGGCGTTCATCTAAGTTCCAAAACAGCCCAGTCGGATAGCGTTCTCGAGAGTTCCAGAACAGGAAGGCAAACACTCACGGTAGGCATTTTGTAAGGCATTCATCTGCATTCCAAAACAGCCCAGTCGGATAGCGTTCTCGAGTGTTCCAGCACAGGAAGGCCAATACCTTCGGTAGGCATTTTGTATGGCGTTCATCTGCGTTCCATAACAGCCCAATCGGATAGCGTTCTCGAGATTTCCGGAACAGGAAGGCAAACACTCTCGGTAGGCATTTTCTCAGGCATTCATCTGCGTTCCAAAACAGCCCAGTCGGAAAGCGTTGTCGAGTGTTCCAGAACAGGAAGGCAAACACTTTTGGTAGCCATTTTCTCAGGCGTTCATCTGCGTTCCAAAACAGCCCTGTCGGATAGCGTTCTCGAGTGTTCCAGAACTGGAAGGCAAACACTCTCCGTAGGCATTTTCTCAGGAATTTATCTGCGTTCCAAAGCAGCCTAGTCAGATAGCGTTCTCGAGTGTTCCAGAACAGGAAAGCAAACACTCTCGGTAGGCTATTTGTAATGCATTCATCTGCGTTCCAAAGCAGCCCAGTCGGATAGCGTTCTCGAGTGTTCGAGCACAGGAAAGCCAATACTTTCGGTAGGCATTTTGTAAGGCGTTCATCTGCGTTCCAAAACAGCTCAGTCGGTTAGCGTTCTCGAGAGTTCCAGAACAGGAAGGCAAACACTCTCGAAAGGCATTTTGTAAGGCATTCATCTGCATTCCAAAACAGCCCAGTCGGATAGCGTTCTCGAGTGTTCCAGCACAGGAAGGCCAATACCTTCGGTAGGCATTTTGTAAGGCGTTCATCTGCGTTCCATAACAGCCCAGTCGGATAGCGTTCTCGAGATTTCCGGAACAGAAAGGCAAACACTCTCGGTAGGCATTTTCTCAGGCATTCATCTGCGTTCCAAAACAGCCCAGTCGGATAGCGTCCTCGAGCGTTCCAGAACAGGAAGGCAAACACTTTTGGTAGCCATTTTCTAAGGCGTTAATCTGCGTGCCAAAACAGCCCAGTCGGATAGCGTTCTCGAGTGTTCCAGAACAGGAAGGCAAACACTCTCGGTAGGCATTTTCTCAGGCGTTCATCTGCGTTCCAAAACAGCCCTGTCGGATAGCGTTATCGAGTGTTCCAGAACAGGAAGGCAAACACTCTCCGTAGGCATTTTTTAAGACGTTCATCTGCGTTCCAAAACAGCCCAATCGGATAGCGTTCTCGAGTGTTCCAGAACAGGAAGGCAAACACTCTCGGTAGGCATTTTATCAGGCGTTCATCTGCGTTCCAAAACAGCCCAGTCGGATAACGTTCTCGAGTGTTCCGGAACAGGAAGACAAACACTCTCGGTAGGCATTTTGTAAGGCATTCATCTGCGTTCCAAAACAGCCCAGTCGGATAGCGTTCTCGAGTGTTCCAGAACAGGAAGGCAAACACTCTCGGTAGGCATTTTGTAAGGCGTTCATCTGCGTACCAAAACAGCCCAGTCGGATAGCGTTCTCGAGTGCTCCAGAACAGGAAGGAAAACACTCTCGGTAGGCATTTTCTCAGGCATTCATCTGCGTTCCAAAACAGACCAGTCGGATAGTGTTCTCGAGTGTTCCAGAACAGGGAGGAAAACACTCTCGGTAGGCATTTTCTCAGGTATTCATCTGCGTTCCAAAACAGCCCAGTCGGATAGCGTTCTCGAGCGTTCCAGAACAGGAAGGCAAACACTTTTGGTAGCCATTTTCTAAGGCGTTAATCTGCGTGCCAAAACAGCCCAGTCGGATAGCGTTCTCGAGTGTTCCAGAACAGGAAGGCAAACACTCTCGGTAGGCATTTTCTCAGGCGTTCATCTGCGTTCCAAAACAGCCCTGTCGGATAGCGTTATCGAGTGTTCCAGAACAGGAAGGCAAACACTCTCCGTAGGCATTTTTTAAGGCGTTCATCTGCGTTCCAAAACAGCCCAATCGGATAGCGTTCTCGAGTGTTCCAGAACAGGAAGGCAAACACTCTCGGTAGGCATTTTATCAGGCGTTCATCTGCGTTCCAAAACAGCCCAGTCGGATAGCGTTCTCGAGTGTTCCGGAAGGGGAAGACAAACACTCTCGGTAGGCATTTTGTAAGGCATTCATCTGCGTTCCAAAACAGCCCAGTCAGATAGCGTTCTCGAGTGTTCCAGAACAGGAAGGCAAACACTCTCGGTAGGCATTTTGTAAGGCGTTCATCTGCGTACCAAAATAGCCCAGTCGGATAGCGTTCTCGAGTGCTCCAGAACAGGAAGGAAAACACTCTCGGTAGGCATTTTCTCAGGCATTCATCTGCGTTCCAAAACAGACCAGTCGGATAGTGTTCTCGAGTGTTCCAGAACAGGGAGGAAAACACTCTCGGTAGGCATTTTCTCAGGTATTCATCTGCGTTCCAAAACAGCCCAGTCGGATAGCGTTCTCGAGCGTTCCAGAACAGGAAGGCAAACACTTTTGGTAGCCATTTTCTAAGGCGTTAATCTGCGTGCCAAAACAGCCCAGTCGGATAGCGTTCTCGAGTGTTCCAGAACAGGAAGGCAAACACTCTCGGTAGGCATTTTCTCAGGCGTTCATCTGCGTTCCAAAACAGCCCAGTCGGATAGCGTTATCGAGTGTTCCAGAACAGGAAGGCAAACACTCTCCGTAGGCATTTTTTAAGGCGTTCATCTGCGTTCCAAAACAGCCCAATCGGATAGCGTTCTCGAGTGTTCCAGAACAGGAAGGCAAACACTCTCGGTAGGCATTTTATCAGGCGTTCATCTGCGTTCCAAAACAGCCCAGTCGGATAGCGTTCTCGAGTGTTCCGGAACAGGAAGGCAAACACTCTCGGTAGGCATTTTGTAAGGCGTTCATCTGCGTTCCAGAACAGCCCAGTCGGAAAGCGTTCTCGAGTGTTCCGGAACAGGAAGGCCAATACTCTCGGTAGGCATTTTCTCAGGCGTTCATCTGCCATCCAAAATAGCCCATTCGGATAGCGTTCTCGAGTGTTCCAGAACAGGAAGGCAAACACTCTCGGTAGGCATTTTCTCAGGCGTTCATCTGCGTTCCAAAACAGCCCAGTCGGATAGCGTTCTCGAGTGTTCCAGAATAGGAAGGCAAACACTTTTGGTAGCCATTTTCTCAGGCGTTAATCTGCGTTCCAAAACAGCCCTGTCGGATAGCGTTCTCGAGTGTTCCAGAACTGGAAGGCAAACACTCTCCGTAGGCATTTTCTAAGGCGTTCATCTGCGTTCCAAAACAGCCCAGTCGGATACCGTTCTCTAGTGTTCCAGAACAGGAAGGCAAACACTCTCGGTAGGCATTTTCTCAGGCGTTCATATGCGTTCCAAAACAGCGCAGTCGGATATCGTTCTCGAGTGTTCCAGAACTGGAAGGAAAACACTCTCGGTAGGTATTTTCTCAGGCGTTCATCTGCGTTCCAAAACAGCCCAGTCGGATAGCGTTCTCGAGTGTTCCAGAACATGAAGGCAAACACTCTCGGTAGGAATTTTTCTCAGACATTCATCTGCGTTCCAAAACAGCCCAGTCGGATAGCTTTCTCGAGTGTTCCAAAACAGGAAGGCAAACACTTTTGTTAGCCATTTTCTCAGGCTTACATCTGCGTTCCAAAACAGCCCAGTCGGATAGCGTTGTCGAGTGTTCCAGAACATGAAGCAAACACTTTTGGTAGCCATTTTCTCAGGCGTTCATCTGCGTTCCAAAACAGCGCAGTCGGATATCGTTCTCGAGTGTTCCAGAACTGGAAGGAAACACTCTCGGTAGGCATTGTCTCAGGCGTTCATCTGCGTTCAAAAACAGCCCAGTCGGATATCGTTCTCGAGTGTTCCAGAACAGGATGGCAAACACTTTTGGTAGCCATTTTCTCAGGCGTTCATCTGCGTTCCAAAACAGCCCTGTCGGATAGCGTTCTCGAGTGTTCCAGAACTGGAAGGCAAACACTCTCCGTAGGCATTTTCTAAGGCGTTCATCTGCGTTCCAAAACAGCCCAGTCGGATAGCGTTCTCTAGTGTTCCAGAACAGGAAGGCAAACACTCTCGGTAGGCATTTTCTCAGGCGTTCATATGCGTTTCAAAACAGCGCAGTCGGATATCGTTCTCGAGTGTTCCAGAACTGGTAGGAAAACACTCTCGGTAGGCATTTTCTCAGGCGTTCATCTGCGTTCCAAAACAGCCCAGTCGGATACCGTTCTCGAGTGTTCCAGAACATGAAGGCAAACACTCTTGGTAGGCATTTTTCTCAGACATTCATCTGCGTTCCAAAACAGCCCAGTCGGATAGCTTTCTCGAGTGTTCCAAAACAGGAAGTTAAACACTTCTGTTAGCCATTTTCTCAGGCTTACATCTGCGTTCCAAAACAGCCCAGTCGGATAGCGTTGTCGAGTGTTCCAGAACATGAAGCAAACACTTTTGGTAGCCATTTTCTCAGGCGTTCATCTGCGTTCCAAAACAGCGCAGTCGGATATCGTTCTCGAGTGTTCCAGAACTGGAAGGAAAACACTCTCGGTAGGCATTGTCTCAGGCGTTCATCTGCGTTCAAAAACAGCCCAGTCGGATATCGTTCTCGAGTGTTCCAGAACAGGAAGGCAAACACTTTTGGTAGCCATTTTCTCAGGCGTTCATCTGCGTTCCAAAACAGCCCTGTCGGATACCGTTCTCGAGTGTTCCAGAACTGGAAGGCAAACACTCTCCGTAGGCATTTTCTAAGGCGTTCATCTGCGTTCAAAAACATCCCAGTTGGATAGCGTTCTCGAGTGTTCCAGAACAGGAAGGCAAACACTCTCGGTAGGCATTTTCTCAGGCGTTCATCTGCCTTCCAAATAGCCCAGTCGGAAAGCGTTCTCGAGTGTTCCAGAACAGGAAGGCAAACACTCTCGGTAAGCATTTTCTCAGGCGTTCATCTGCGTTTCAAAACAGCACAGTCGGATAGCGTTCTCGAGTGTTCCAGAAATGGAAGGCAAACACTCTCGGTAGGCGTTTTCTCAGGCGTTCATCTGCGTTCCAAAACAGCCCAGTCGGATAGCGTTCTTGAGTGTTCCAGAACAGGAAGGCAAACACTTTTGGTAGCCATTTTCTCAGGCGTTCATCTTCGTTCCAAAACAGCCCAGTCGGATAGCTTTCTCGAGTGTTCCAGAACAGGAAGGCCATTACTCTCGGTAGGCATTTTGTAAGGCGTTCATCTGCGTCCCAAAACAGCCCAGTCGGATAGCGTTCTCGAGTGTTCCAGAACAGGAAGGCAAACACTCTCGGTAGGCATTTTCTCAGGCGTTCATCTGCGTTCCAAATAGCCCAGTCGGATAGCGTTCTCGATTGTTCTAGAACTGGAAGGCAAACACTCTCGGTAGGAATTTTCTCAGGCGTTCATCTGCATTGCAAAACAGCCCAATCGGAAAGCGTTTTCGAGAGTTCCAGAACAGGAAGGCAAACACTTTTGGTAGCCATTTTCTCAGGCGTTCATCTGCGTTCTAAAACAGCCCAGTCGGATAGTGTTCTCGAGTGTTCCAGAAATGGAAGGCAATCACTCTCCGTAGGCATTTTCTAAGGCGTTCATCTGCGTTCTAAAACAGCCCAGGCGGATAGCGTTCACGAGTGTTCCAGAACTGGAAGGCAAACACTTTCCGTAGGCATTTTCTAAGGCGTTAATCTGCGTTCCGAAACAGCCCAGTCGGATAGCGTTTTCGAGTGTTCCAGAACAGGAAGGCAAACACTTATTTTCCCATTTTCTCAGGCGTTCATCTGTGTTCCAAAACAGCCCAGTTGAATAGCGTTCTCGAGTGTTCCAGAACAGGAAGGCATTCACTCTCGGTAGGCATTTTCTCAGGCGTTCATCTGCGTTCCAAAACAGCCCAGTCGGATAGCGTTCTCGAGTGTTCGAGAACAGGAAGGTAAACACTCTCGGTAGGCATTTTCTCAGGCATTCATCTGTGTTCCAAAACAGCCCAGTCGGATAGCGTTCTCTAATGTTTCAGAACAGGAAGGCCAATACTCTCTGTAGGCATTTTGTAAGGCGTTCATCTGCGTTTCAAAACAGCACAGTCGGATTGCGTTCTTGAGTGTTCCAGAACAGGAAGGCAAACACTCTCGGTAGGCATTTTCTCAGGCGTTCATCTGCATTCCAAAACAGCCCAGTCGGATAGCTTTCTCGAGTGTTCCAGAACAGGAAGGCAAACACTGTTGTTAGCCATTTTCTCAGGCGTTCATCTTCGTTCCAAAACAGCCCAGTCGGATAGCGTTGTTGAGTGTTCCAGAAATGGAAGGCAAACACCCTCGGTAGGCATTTTCTCAGGCGTTCATCTGCGTTCCAAAACAGCCTAGTCGGATAGCGTTCTTGAGTGTTCCAGAACAGGAAGGCAAACACTTTTGGTAGCTATTTTCTCAGGCGTTCATCTGCGTTTCAAAACAGCCCAGTCGGAAAGCGTTCTCGAGTGTTTTAGAACTGGAAAGCAAACACTCTCCGTAGGCGTTTTCTAAGGCGTTCATCTGCTTTCCAAAACAGCCCAGTTAGATAGCGTTTTCGAGTGTTCCAGAACAGGAAGGCAAACACTCTCGGTAAGCATTTTCTCAGGCGTTCATCTGCGATCCAAAACAGCCCAGTTGGATAGCGTTCTCGAGTGTTCCAGAACTGGAAGGCAAACACTCTCGGTAGGCATTTTCTCAGGCGTTCATCTGCGTTCCAAAACAGCCCAGTCGGATAGCGTTCTCGAGTGTTCCAGAACAGGAAGGCAAACACTCTCGGTAGGCCTTTTCTCAGGAATTTATTTGCGTTCCAAAGCAGCCTAGTCAGATAGCGTTCTCGAGTGTTCCAGAACAGGAAGGCAAACACTCTCGGTAGGCATTTTGTAATGCATTCATCTGCGTTCCAAAACAGCCCAGTCGGATAGCGTTCTCGAGTGTTCCAGCACAGGAAGGCCAATACTTTCGGTAGGCATTTTGTAAGGCGTTCATCTAAGTTCCAAAACAGCCCAGTCGGATAGCGTTCTCGAGAGTTCCAGAACAGGAAGGCAAACACTCACGGTAGGCATTTTGTAAGGCATTCATCTGCATTCCAAAACAGCCCAGTCGGATAGCGTTCTCGAGTGTTCCAGCACAGGAAGGCCAATACCTTCGGTAGGCATTTTGTATGGCGTTCATCTGCGTTCCATAACAGCCCAATCGGATAGCGTTCTCGAGATTTCCGGAACAGGAAGGCAAACACTCTCGGTAGGCATTTTCTCAGGCATTCATCTGCGTTCCAAAACAGCCCAGTCGGAAAGCGTTGTCGAGTGTTCCAGAACAGGAAGGCAAACACTTTTGGTAGCCATTTTCTCAGGCGTTCATCTGCGTTCCAAAACAGCCCTGTCGGATAGCGTTCTCGAGTGTTCCAGAACTGGAAGGCAAACACTCTCCGTAGGCATTTTCTCAGGAATTTATCTGCGTTCCAAAGCAGCCTAGTCAGATAGCGTTCTCGAGTGTTCCAGAACAGGAAAGCAAACACTCTCGGTAGGCTATTTGTAATGCATTCATCTGCGTTCCAAAGCAGCCCAGTCGGATAGCGTTCTCGAGTGTTCGAGCACAGGAAAGCCAATACTTTCGGTAGGCATTTTGTAAGGCGTTCATCTGCGTTCCAAAACAGCTCAGTCGGTTAGCGTTCTCGAGAGTTCCAGAACAGGAAGGCAAACACTCTCGAAAGGCATTTTGTAAGGCATTCATCTGCATTCCAAAACAGCCCAGTCGGATAGCGTTCTCGAGTGTTCCAGCACAGGAAGGCCAATACCTTCGGTAGGCATTTTGTAAGGCGTTCATCTGCGTTCCATAACAGCCCAGTCGGATAGCGTTCTCGAGATTTCCGGAACAGAAAGGCAAACACTCTCGGTAGGCATTTTCTCAGGCATTCATCTGCGTTCCAAAACAGCCCAGTCGGATAGCGTCCTCGAGCGTTCCAGAACAGGAAGGCAAACACTTTTGGTAGCCATTTTCTAAGGCGTTAATCTGCGTGCCAAAACAGCCCAGTCGGATAGCGTTCTCGAGTGTTCCAGAACAGGAAGGCAAACACTCTCGGTAGGCATTTTCTCAGGCGTTCATCTGCGTTCCAAAACAGCCCTGTCGGATAGCGTTATCGAGTGTTCCAGAACAGGAAGGCAAACACTCTCCGTAGGCATTTTTTAAGGCGTTCATCTGCGTTCCAAAACAGCCCAATCGGATAGCGTTCTCGAGTGTTCCAGAACAGGAAGGCAAACACTCTCGGTAGGCATTTTATCAGGCGTTCATCTGCGTTCCAAAACAGCCCAGTCGGATAGCGTTCTCGAGTGTTCCGGAACAGGAAGACAAACACTCTCGGTAGGCATTTTGTAAGGCATTCATCTGCGTTCCAAAACAGCCCTGTCGGATAGCGTTCTCGAGTGTTCCAGAACTGGAAGGCAAACACTCTCCGTAGGCATTTTCTAAGGCGTTCATCTGCGTTCCAAAACAGCCCAGTCGGATAGCGTTCTCTAGTGTTCCAGAACAGGAAGGCAAACACTCTCGGTAGGCATTTTCTCAGGCGTTCATATGCGTTCCAAAACAGCGCAGTCGGATATCGTTCTCGAGTGTTCCAGAACTGGAAGGAAAACACTCTCGGTAGGCATTTTCTCAGGCGTTCATCTGCGTTCCAAAACAGCCCAGTCGGATAGCGTTCTCGAGTGTTCCAGAACATGAAGGCAAACCCTCTTGGTAGGCATTTTTCTCAGACATTCATCTGCGTTCCAAAACAGCCCAGTCGGATAGCTTTCTCGAGTGTTCCAAAACAGGAAGGCAAACACTTCTGTTAGCCATTTTCTCAGGCTTACATCTGCGTTCCAAAACAGCCCAGTCGGATAGCGTTGTCGAGTGTTCCAGAACATGAAGCAAACACTTTTGGTAGCCATTTTCTCAGGCGTTCATCTGCGTTCCAAAACAGCGCAGTCGGATATCGTTCTCGAGTGTTCCAGAACTGGAAGGAAAACACTCTCGGTAGGCATTGTCTCAGGCGTTCATCTGCGTTCAAAAACAGCCCAGTCGGATATCGTTCTCGAGTGTTCCAGAACAGGAAGGCAAACACTTTTGGTAGCCATTTTCTCAGGTGTTCATCTGCGTTCCAAAACCGCCCTGTCGGATACCGTTCTCCAGTGTTCCAGAACTGGAAGGCAAACACTCTCCGTAGGCATTTTCTAAGGCGTTCATCTGCGTTCAAAAACATCCCAGTTGGATAGCGTTCTCGAGTGTTCCAGAACAGGAAGGCAAACACTCTCGGTAGGCATTTTCTCAGGCGTTCATCTGCCTTCCAAATAGCCCAGTCGGAAAGCGTTCTCGAGTGTTCCAGAACAGGAAGGCAAACACTCTCGGTAAGCATTTTCTCAGGCGTTCATCTGCGTTTCAAAACAGCACAGTCGGATAGCGTTCTCGAGTGTTCCAGAAATGGAAGGCAAACACTCTCGGTAGGCGTTTTCTCAGGCGTTCATCTGCGTTCCAAAACAGCCCAGTCGGATAGCGTTCTTGAGTGTTCCAGAACAGGAAGGCAAACACTTTTGGTAGCCATTTTCTCAGGCGTTCATCTTCGTTCCAAAACAGCCCAGTCGGATAGCTTTCTCGAGTGTTCCAGAACAGGAAGGCCATTACTCTCGGTAGGCATTTTGTAAGGCGTTCATCTGCGTCCCAAAACAGCCCAGTCGGATAGCGTTCTCGAGTGTTCCAGAACAGGAAGGCAAACACTCTCGGTAGGCATTTTCTCAGGCGTTCATCTGCGTTCCAAATAGCCCAGTCGGATAGCGTTCTCGATTGTTCTAGAACTGGAAGGCAAACACTCTCGGTAGGAATTTTCTCAGGCGTTCATCTGCATTGCAAAACAGCCCAATCGGAAAGCGTTTTCGAGAGTTCCAGAACAGGAAGGCAAACACTTTTGGTAGCCATTTTCTCAGGCGTTCATCTGCGTTCTAAAACAGCCCAGTCGGATAGTGTTCTCGAGTGTTCCAGAAATGGAAGGCAATCACTCTCCGTAGGCATTTTCTAAGGCGTTCATCTGCGTTCTAAAACAGCCCAGGCGGATAGCGTTCACGAGTGTTCCAGAACTGGAAGGCAAACACTCTCCGTAGGCATTTTCTAAGGCGTTAATCTGCGTTCCGAAACAGCCCAGTCGGATAGCGTTTTCGAGTGTTCCAGAACAGGAAGGCAAACACTTATTTTGCCATTTTCTCAGGCGTTCATCTGTGTTCCAAAACAGCCCAGTTGAATAGCGTTCTCGAGTGTTCCAGAACAGGAAGGCATTCACTCTCGGTAGGCATTTTCTCAGGCGTTCATCTGCGTTCCAAAACAGCCCAGTCGGATAGCGTTCTCGAGTGTTCGAGAACAGGAAGGTAAACACTCTCGGTAGGCATTTTCTCAGGCATTCATCTGTGTTCCAAAACAGCCCAGTCGGATAGCGTTCTCTAATGTTTCAGAACAGGAAGGCCAATACTCTCTGTAGGCATTTTGTAAGGCGTTCATCTGCGTTTCAAAACAGCACAGTCGGATTGCGTTCTTGAGTGTTCCAGAACAGGAAGGCAAACACTCTCGGTAGGCATTTTCTCAGGCGTTCATCTGCATTCCAAAACAGCCCAGTCGGATAGCTTTCTCGAGTGTTCCAGAACAGGAAGGCAAACACTGTTGTTAGCCATTTTCTCAGGCGTTCATCTTCGTTCCAAAACAGCCCAGTCGGATAGCGTTGTTGAGTGTTCCAGAAATGGAAGGCAAACACCCTCGGTAGGCATTTTCTCAGGCGTTCATCTGCGTTCTAAAACAGCCTAGTCGGATAGCGTTCTTGAGTGTTCCAGAACAGGAAGGCAAACACTTTTGGTAGCTATTTTCTCAGGCGTTCATCTGCGTTTCAAAACAGCCCAGTCGGAAAGCGTTCTCGAGTGTTTTAGAACTGGAAAGCAAACACTCTCCGTAGGCGTTTTCTAAGGCGTTCATCTGCTTTCCAAAACAGCCCAGTTAGATAGCGTTCTCGAGTGTTCCAGAACAGGAAGGCAAACACTCTCGGTAAGCATTTTCTCAGGCGTTCATCTGCGATCCAAAACAGCCCAGTTGGATAGCGTTCTCGAGTGTTCCAGAACTGGAAGGCAAACACTCTCGGTAGGCATTTTCTCAGGCGTTCATCTGCGTTCCAAAACAGCCCAGTCGGATATCGTTCTCGAGTGTTCCAGAACAGGAAGGCAAACACTCTCGGTAGGCCTTTTCTCAGGAATTTATTTGCGTTCCAAAGCAGCCTAGTCAGATAGCGTTCTCGAGTGTTCCAGAACAGGAAGGCAAACACTCTCGGTAGGCATTTTGTAATGCATTCATCTGCGTTCCAAAACAGCCCAGTCGGATAGCGTTCTCGAGTGTTCCAGCACAGGAAGGCCAATACTTTCGGTAGGCATTTTGTAAGGCGTTCATCTAAGTTCCAAAACAGCCCAGTCGGATAGCGTTCTCGAGAGTTCCAGAACAGGAAGGCAAACACTCTCGGTAGGCATTTTGTAAGGCATTCATCTGCATTCCAAAACAGCCCAGTCGGATAGCGTTCTCGAGTGTTCCAGCACAGGAAGGCCAATACCTTCGGTAGGCATTTTGTATGGCGTTCATCTGCGTTCCATAACAGCCCAGTCGGATAGCGTTCTCGAGATTTCCGGAACAGGATGGCAAACACTGTCGGTAGGCATTTTCTCAGGCATTCATCTGCGTTCCAAAACAGCCCAGTCGGAAAGCGTTGTCGAGTGTTCCAGAACAGGAAGGCAAACACTTTTGGTAGCCATTTTCTCAGGCGTTCATCTGCGTTCCAAAACAGCCCTGTCGGATAGCGTTCTCGAGTGTTCCAGAACTGGAAGGCAAACACTCTCCGTAGGCATTTTCTCAGGAATTTATCTGCGTTCCAAAGCAGCCTAGTCAGATAGCGTTCTCGAGTGTTCCAGAACAGGAAAGCAAACACTCTCGGTAGGCTATTTGTAATGCATTCATCTGCGTTCCAAAGCAGCCCAGTCGGATAGCGTTCTCGAGTGTTCCAGCACAGGAAAGCCAATACTTTCGGTAGGCATTTTGTAAGGCGTTCATCTGCGTTCCAAAACAGCCCAGTCGGATAGCGTTCTCGAGATTTCCAGAACAGGAAGGCAAACACTCTCGGTAGGCATTTTGTAAGGCATTCATCTGCATTCCAAAACAGCCCAGTCGGATAGCGTTCTCGAGTGTTCCAGCACAGGAAGGCCAATACCTTCGGTAGGCATTTTGTAAGGCGTTCATCTGCGTTCCATAACAGCCCAGTCGGATAGCGTTCTCGAGATTTCCGGAACAGAAAGGCAAACACTCTCGGTAGGCATTTTCTCAGGCATTCATCTGCGTTCCAAAACACCCCAGTCGGATAGCGTCCTCGAGCGTTCCAGAACAGGAAGGCAAACACTTTTGGTAGCCATTTTCTAAGGCGTTAATCTGCGTGCCAAAACAGCCCAGTCGGATAGCGTTCTCGAGTGTTCCAGAACAGGAAGGCAAACACTTTCGGTAGGCATTTTCTCAGGCGTTCATCGGCGTTCCAAAACAGCCCTGTCGGATAGCGTTATCGAGTGTTCCAGAACAGGAAGGCAAACACTCTCCGTAGGCATTTTTTAAGGCGTTCATTTGCGTTCCAAAACAGCCCAATCGGATAGCGTTCTCGAGTGTTCCAGAACAGGAAGGCAAACACTCTCGGTAGGCATTTTTCAGGCGTTCATCTGCGTTCCAAAACAGCCCAGTCGGATAGCGTTCTCGAGTGTTCCGGAACAGGAAGACAAACACTCTCGGTAGGCATTTTTTAAGGCATTCATCTGCGTTCCAAAACAGCCCAATCGGATAGCGTTCTCGAGTGTTCCAGAACAGGAAGGCAAACACTCTCGGTAGGCATTTTGTAAGGCGTTCATCTGCGTACCAAAACAGCCCAGTCGGATAGCGTTCTCGAGTGTTCCAGCACAGGAAGGCCAATACCTTCGGTAGGCATTTTGTATGGCGTTCATCTGCGTTCCATAACAGCCCAGTCGGATAGCGTTCTCGAGATTTCCGGAACAGGATGGCAAACACTCTCGGTAGGCATTTTCTCAGGCATTCATCTGCGTTCCAAAACAGCCCAGTCGGAAAGCGTTGTCGAGTGTTCCAGAACAGGAAGGCAAACACTTTTGGTAGCCATTTTCTCAGGCGTTCATCTGCGTTCCAAAACAGCCCTGTCGGATAGCGTTCTCGAGTGTTCCAGAACTGGAAGGCAAACACTCTCCGTAGGCATTTTCTCAGGAATTTATCTGCGTTCCAAAGCAGCCTAGTCAGATAGCGTTCTCGAGTGTTCCAGAACAGGAAAGCAAACACTCTCGGTAGGCTATTTGTAATGCATTCATCTGCGTTCCAAAGCAGCCCAGTCGGATAGCGTTCTCGAGTGTTCCAGCACAGGAAAGCCAATACTTTCGGTAGGCATTTTGTAAGGCGTTCATCTGCGTTCCAAAACAGCCCAGTCGGATAGCGTTCTCGAGATTTCCAGAACAGGAAGGCAAACACTCTCGGTAGGCATTTTGTAAGGCATTCATCTGCATTCCAAAACAGCCCAGTCGGATAGCGTTCTCGAGTGTTCCAGCACAGGAAGGCCAATACCTTCGGTAGGCATTTTGTAAGGCGTTCATCTGCGTTCCATAACAGCCCAGTCGGATAGCGTTCTCGAGATTTCCGGAACAGAAAGGCAAACACTCTCGGTAGGCATTTTCTCAGGCATTCATCTGCGTTCCAAAACAGCCCAGTCGGATAGCGTCCTCGAGCGTTCCAGAACAGGAAGGCAAACACTTTTGGTAGCCATTTTCTAAGGCGTTAATCTGCGTGCCAAAACAGCCCAGTCGGATAGCGTTCTCGAGTGTTCCAGAACAGGAAGGCAAACACTCTCGGTAGGCATTTTCTCAGGCGTTCATCTGCGTTCCAAAACAGCCCTGTCGGATAGCGTTATCGAGTGTTCCAGAACAGGAAGGCAAACACTCTCCGTAGGCATTTTTTAAGGCGTTCATTTGCGTTCCAAAACAGCCCAATCGGATAGCGTTCTCGAGTGTTCCAGAACAGGAAGGCAAACACTCTCGGTAGGCATTTTTCAGGCGTTCATCTGCGTTCCAAAACAGCCCAGTCGGATAGCGTTCTCGAGTGTTCCGGAACAGGAAGACAAACACTCTCGGTAGGCATTTTTTAAGGCATTCATCTGCGTTCCAAAACAGCCCAATCGGATAGCGTTCTCGAGTGTTCCAGAACAGGAAGGCAAACACTCTCGGTAGGCATTTTGTAAGGCGTTCATCTGCGTACCAAAACAGCCCAGTCGGATAGCGTTCTCGAGTGCTCCAGAACAGGAAGGAAAACACTCTCGGTAGGCATTTTCTCAGGCATTCATCTGCGTTCCAAAACAGACCAGTCGGATAGTGTTCTCGAGTGTTCCAGAACAGGGAGGAAAACACTCTCGGTAGGCATTTTCTCAGGTATTCATCTGCGTTCCAAAACAGCCCAGTCGGATAGCGTTCTCGAGCGTTCCAGAACAGGAAGGCAAACACTTTTGGTAGCCATTTTCTAAGGCGTTAATCTGCGTGCCAAAACAGCCCAGTCGGATAGCGTTCTCGAGTGTTCCAGAACAGGAAGGCAAAACACTCTCGGTAGGCATTTTCTCAGGCGTTCATCTGCGTTCCAAAACAGCCCAGTCGGATAGCGTTATCGAGTGTTCCAGAACAGGAAGGCAAACACTCTCCGTAGGTATTTTTTAAGGCGTTCATCTGCGTTCCTAAACAGCCCAATCGGATAGCGTTCTCGAGTGTTCCAGAACAGGAAGGCAAACACTCTCGGTAGGCATTTTATCAGGCGTTCATCTGCGTTCCAAAACAGCCCAGTCGGATAGCGTTCTCGAGTGTTCCGGAACAGGAAGGCAAACACTCTCGGTAGGCATTTTGTAAGGCGTTCATCTGCGTTCCAGAACAGCCCAGTCGGATAGCGTTCTCGAGTGTTCCAGAACAGGAAGGCAAACACTCTCGGTAGGCATTTTCTCAGGCGTTCATCTGCGTTCCAAAACAGCCCAGTCGGATAGCGTTCTCGAGTGTTCCAGAATAGGAAGGCAAACACTTTTGGTAGCCATTTTCTCAGGCGTTAATCTGCGTTCCAAAACAGCCCTGTCGGATAGCGTTCTCGAGTGTTCCAGAACTGGAAGGCAAACACTCTCCGTAGGCATTTTCTAAGGCGTTCATCTGCGTTCCAAAACAGCCCAGTCGGATAGCGTTCTCTAGTGTTCCAGAACAGGAAGGCAAACACTCTCGGTAGGCATTTTCTCAGGCGTTCATATGCGTTCCAAAACAGCGCAGTCGGATATCGTTCTCGAGTGTTCCAGAACTGGAAGGAAAACACTCTCGGTAGGCATTTTCTCAGGCGTTCATCTGCGTTCCAAAACAGCCCAGTCGGATAGCGTTCTCGAGTGTTCCAGAACATGAAGGCAAACACTCTCGGAAGGAATTTTTCTCAGACATTCATCTGCGTTCCAAAACAGCCCAGTCGGATAGCTTTCTCGAGTGTTCCAAAACAGGAAGGCAAACACTTTTGTTAGCCATTTTCTCAGGCTTACATCTGCGTTCCAAAACAGCCCAGTCGGATAGCGTTGTCGAGTGTTCCAGAACATGAAGCAAACACTTTTGGTAGCCATTTTCTCAGGCGTTCATCTGCGTTCCAAAACAGCGCAGTCGGATATCGTTCTCGAGTGTTCCAGAACTGAAAGGAAACACTCTCGGTAGGCATTGTCTCAGGCGTTCAACTGCGTTCAAAAACAGCCCAGTCGGATATCGTTCTCGAGTGTTCCAGAACAGGATGGCAAACACTTTTGGTAGCCATTTTCTCAGGCGTTCATCTGCGTTCCAAAACAGCCCTGTCGGATAGCGTTCTCGAGTGTTCCAGAACTGGAAGGCAAACACTCTCCGTAGGCATTTTCTAAGGCGTTCATCTGCGTTCCAAAACAGCCCAGTCGGATAGCGTTCTCTAGTGTTCCAGAACAGGAAGGCAAACACTCTCGGTAGGCATTTTCTCAGGCGTTCATATGCGTTCCAAAACAGCGCAGTCGGATATCGTTCTCGAGTGTTCCAGAACTGGAAGGAAAACACTCTCGGTAGGCATTTTCTCAGGCGTTCATCTGCGTTCCAAAACAGCCCAGTCGGATAGCGTTCTCGAGTGTTCCAGAACATGAAGGCAACACTCTTGGTAGGCATTTTTCTCAGACATTCATCTGCGTTCCAAAACAGCCCAGTCGGATAGCTTTCTCGAGTGTTCCAAAACAGGAAGGCAAACACTTTTGTTAGCCATTTTCTCAGGCTTACATCTGCGTTCCAAAACAGCCCAGTCGGATAGCGTTGTCGAGTGTTCCAGAACATGAAGCAAACACTTTTGGTAGCCATTTTCTCAGGCGTTCATCCGCGTTCCAAAACAGCCCTGTCGGATAGCGTTCTCGAGTGTTCCAGAACTGGAAGGCCATTACTCTCGGTAGGCATTTTGTAAGGCGTTCATCTGCGTTCCAAAACAGCGCAGTCGGATATCTTTCTCGAGTGTTCCAGAACTGGAAGGAAAACACTCTCGGTAGGCATTGTCTCAGGCGTTCATCTGCGTTCAAAAACAGCCCAGTCGGATATCGTTCTCGAGTGTTCCAGAACAGGAAGGCAAACACTTTTGGTAGCCATTTTCTCAGGCGTTCATCTGCGTTCCAAAACAGCCCTGTCGGATACCGTTCTCGAGTGTTCCAGAACTGGAAGGCAAACACTCTCCGTAGGCATTTTCTAAGGCGTTCATCTGCGTTCAAAAACATCCCAGTTGGATAGCGCTTGAGTGTTCCAGAACAGGAAGGCAAACACTCTCGGTAGGCATTTTCTCAGGCGTTCATCTGCCTTCCGAATAGCCCAGTCGGAAAGCGTTCTCGAGTGTTCCAGAACAGGAAGGCAAACACTCTCGGTAAGCATTTTCTCAGGCGTTCATCTGCGTTTCAAAACAGCACAGTCGGATAGCGTTCTCGAGTGTTCCAGAAATGGAAGGCAAACACTCTCGGTAGGCGTTTTCTCAGGCGTTCATCTGCGTTCCAAAACAGCCCAGTCGGATAGCGTTCTTGAGTGTTCCAGAACAGGAAGGCAAACACTTTTGGTAGCCATTTTCTCAGGCGTTCATCTTCGTTCCAAAACAGCCCAGTCGGATAGCGTTGCGTTCTCGAGTGTTCCAGAACAGGAAGGCCATTACTCTCGGTAGGCATTTTGTAAGGCGTTCATCTGCGTCCCAAAACAGCCCAGTCGGATAGCGTTCTCGAGTGTTCCAGAACAGGAAGGTAAACACTCTCGGTAGGCCTTTTCTCAGGCGTTCATCTGCGTTCCAAATAGCCCAGTCGGATAGCGTTCTCGATTGTTCTAGAACTGAAAGGCAAACACTCTCGGTAGGAATTTTCTCAGGCGTTCATCTGCATTGCAAAACAGCCCAATCGGAAAGCGTTTTCGAGAGTTCCAGCACAGGAAGGCAAACTATTTTGGTAGCCATTTTCTCAGGCGTTCATCTGCGTTCTAAAACAGCCCAGTCGGATAGCGTTCTCGAGTGTTCCAGAAATGGAAGGCAAACACTCTCCGTAGGCATTTTCTAAGGCGTTCATCTGCGTTCTAAAACAGCCCAGGCGGATAGCGTTCACGAGTGTTCCAGAACTGGAAGGCAAACACTCTCCGTAGGCATTTTCTAAGGCGTTAATCTGCGTTCCGAAACAGCCCAGTCGGATAGCGTTTTCGAGTGTTCCAGAACAGGAAGGCAAACACTTATTTTGCCATTTTCTCAGGCGTTCATCTGTGTTCCAAAACAGCCCAGTTGAATAGCGTTCTCGAGTGTTCCAGAACAGGAAGGCATTCACTCTCGGTAGGCATTTTCTCAGGCGTTCATCTGCGTTCCAAAACAGCCCAGTCGGATAGCGTTCTCGAGTGTTCGAGAACAGGAAGGTAAACACTCTCGGTAGGGATTTTCTCAGGCATTCATCTGTGTTCCAAAACAGCCCAGTCGGATAGCGTTCTCTAATGTTTCAGAACAGTAAGGCCAATACTCTCTGTAGGCATTTTGTAAGGCGTTCATCTGCGTTTCAAAACAGCACAGTCGGATTGCGTTCTTGAGTGTTCCAGAACAGGAAGGCAAACACTCTCGGTAGGCATTTTCTCAGGCGTTCATCTGCATTCCAAAACAGCCCAGTCGGATAGCTTTCTCGAGTGTTCCAGAACAGGAAGGCAAACACTGTTGTTAGCCATTTTCTCAGGCGTTCATCTTCGTTCAAAAACAGCCCAGTCGGATAGCGTTGTTGAGTGTTCCAGAAATGGAAGGCAAACACCCTTGGTAGGCATTTTCTCAGGCGTTCATCTGCGTTCCAAAACAGCCTAGTCGGATAGCGTTCTTGAGTGTTCCAGAACAGGAAGGCAAACACTTTTGGTAGCTATTTTCTCAGGCGTTCATCTGCGTTTCAAAACAGCCCAGTCGGAAAGCGTTCTCGAGTGTTTTAGAACTGGAAAGCAAACACTCTCCGTAGGCGTTTTCTAAGGCGTTCATCTGCTTTCCAAAACAGCCCAGTTAGATAGCGTTCTCGAGTGTTCCAGAACAGGAAGGCAAACACTCTCGGTAAGCATTTTCTCAGGCGTTCATCTGCGATCCAAAACAGCCCAGTTGGATAGCGTTCTCGAGTGTTCCAGAACTGGAAGGCAAACACTCTCGGTAGGCATTTTCTCAGGCGTTCATCTGCGTTCCAAAACAGCCCAGTCGGATAGCGTTCTCGAGTGTTCCAGAACAGGAAGGCAAACACTCTCGGTAGGCCTTTTCTCAGGAATTTATTTGCGTTCCAAAGCAGCCTAGTCAGATAGCGTTCTCGAGTGTTCCAGAACAGGAAGGCAAACACTCTCGGTAGGCATTTTGTAATGCATTCATCTGCGTTCCAAAACAGCCCAGTCGGATAGCGTTCTCGAGTGTTCCAGCACAGGAAGGCCAATACTTTCGGTAGGCATTTTGTAAGGCGTTCATCTAAGTTCCAAAACAGCCCAGTCGGATAGCGTTCTCGAGAGTTCCAGAACAGGAAGGCAAACACTCTCGGTAGGCATTTTGTAAGGCATTCATCTGCATTCCAAAACAGCCCAGTCGGATAGCGTTCTCGAGTGTTCCAGCACAGGAAGGCCAATACCTTCGGTAGGCATTTTGTATGGCGTTCATCTGCGTTCCATAACAGCCCAGTCGGATAGCGTTCTCGAGATTTCCGGAACAGGAAGGCAAACACTCTCGGTAGGCATTTTCTCAGGCATTCATCTGCGTTCCAAAACAGCCCAGTCGGAAAGCGTTGTCGAGTGTTCCAGAACAGGAAGGCAAACACTTTTGGTAGCCATTTTCTCAGGCGTTCATCTGCGTTCCAAAACAGCCCTGTCGGATAGCGTTCTCGAGTGTTCCAGAACTGGAAGGCAAACACTCTCCGTAGGCATTTTCTCAGGAATTTATCTGCGTTCCAAAGCAGCCTAGTCAGATAGCGTTCTCGAGTGTTCCAGAACAGGAAGGCAAACACTCTCGGTAGGCTATTTGTAATGCATTCATCTGCGTTCCAAAGCAGCCCAGTCGGATAGCGTTCTCGAGTGTTCCAGCACAGGAAGGCCAATACTTTCGGTAGGCATTTTGTAAGGCGTTCATCTGCGTTCCAAAACAGCCCAGTCGAATAGCGTTCTCGAGAGTTCCAGAACAGGAAGGCAAACACTCTCGGTAGGCATTTTGTAAGGCATTCATCTGCATTCCAAAACAGCCCAGTCGGATAGCGTTCTCTAGTGTTCCAGCACAGGAAGGCCAATACCTTCGGTAGGCATTTTGTAAGGCGTTCATCTGCGTTCCATAACAGCCCAGTCGGATAGCGTTCTCGAGATTTCCGGAACAGGAAGGCAAACACTCTCGGTAGGCATTTTCTCAGGCATTCATCTGCGTTCCAAAACAGCCTAGTCGGATAGCGTTCTTGAGTGTTCCAGAACAGGAAGGCAAACACTTTTGGTAGCTATTTTCTCAGGCGTTAATCTGCGTTCCGAAACAGCCCAGTCGGATAGCGTTTTCGAGTGTTCCAGAACAGGAAGGCAAACACTTATTTTGCCATTTTCTCAGGCGTTCATCTGTGTTCCAAAACAGCCCAGTTGAATAGCGTTCTCAAGTGTTCCAGAACAGGAAGGCATTCACTCTCGGTAGGCATTTTCTCAGGCGTTCATCTGCGTTCCAAAACAGCCCAGTCGGATAGCGTTCTCGAGTGTTCGAGAACAGGAAGGTAAACACTCTCGGTAGGCATTTTCTCAGGCATTCATCTGTGTTCCAAAACAGCCCAGTCGGATAGCGTTCTCTAATGTTTCAGAACAGTAAGGCCAATACTCTCTGTAGGCATTTTGTAAGGCGTTCATCTGCGTTTCAAAACAGCACAGTCGGATTGCGTTCTTGAGTGTTCCAGAACAGGAAGGCAAACACTCTCGGTAGGCATTTTCTCAGGCGTTCATCTGCATTCCAAAACAGCCCAGTCGCATAGCTTTCTCGAGTGTTCCAGAACAGGAAGGCAAACACTGTTGTTAGCCATTTTCTCAGGCGTTCATCTTCGTTCCAAAACAGCCCAGTCGGATAGCGTTGTTGAGTGTTTCAGAAATGGAAGGCAAACACCCTCGGTAGGCATTTTCTCAGGCGTTCATCTGCGTTCCAAAACAGCCTAGTCGGATAGCGTTCTTGAGTGTTCCAGAAGAGGAAGGCAAACACTTTTGGTAGCTATTTTCTCAGGCGTTCATCTGCGTTTCAAAACAGCCCAGTCGGAAAGCGTTCTCGAGTGTTTTAGAACTGGAAAGCAAACACTCTCCGTAGGCGTTTTCTAAGGCGTTCATCTGCTTTCCAAAACAGCCCAGTTAGATAGCGTTCTCGAGTGTTCCAGAACAGGAAGGCAAACACTCTCGGTAAGCATTTTCTCAGGCGTTCATCTGCGATCCAAAACAGCCCAGTTGGATAGCGTTCTCGAGTGTTCCAGAACTGGAAGGCAAACACTCTCGGTAGGCCTTTTCTCAGGAATTTATTTGCGTTCCAAAGCAGCCTAGTCAGATAGCGTTCTCGAGTGTTCCAGAACAGGAAGGCAAACACTCTCGGTAGGCATTTTGTAATGCATTCATCTGCGTTCCAAAACAGCCCAGTCGGATAGCGTTCTCGAGTGTTCCAGCACAGGAAGGCCAATACTTTCGGTAGGCATTTTGTAAGGCGTTCATCTAAGTTCCAAAACAGCCCAGTCGGATAGCGTTCTCGAGAGTTCCAGAACAGGAAGGCAAACACTCTCGGTAGGCATTTTGTAAGGCATTCATCTCCATTCCAAAACAGCCCAGTCGGATAGCGTTCTCGAGTGTTCCAGCACAGGAAGGCCAATACCTTCGGTAGGCATTTTGTATGGCGTTCATCTGCGTTCCATAACAGCCCAGTCGGATAGCGTTCTCGAGATTTCCGGAACAGGAAGGCAAACACTCTCGGTAGGCATTTTCTCAGGCATTCATCTGCGTTCCAAAACAGCCCAGTCGGAAAGCGTTGTCGAGTGTTCCAGAACAGGAAGGCAAACACTTTTGGTAGCCATTTTCTCAGGCGTTCATCTGCGTTCCAAAACAGCCCTGTCGGATAGCGTTCTCGAGTGTTCCAGAACTGGAAGGCAAACACTCTCCGTAGGCATTTTTTTAGGAATTTATCTGCGTTCCAAAGCAGCCTAGTCAGATATCGTTCTCGAGTGTTCCAGAACAGGAAGGCAAACACTCTCGGTAGGCTATTTGTAATGCATTCATCTGCGTTCCAAAGCAGCCCAGTCGGATAGCGTTCTCGAGTGTTCCAGCACAGGAAGGCCAATACTTTCGGTAGGCATTTTGTAAGGCGTTCATCTGCGTTCCAAAACAGCCCAGTCGGATAGCGTTCTCGAGAGTTCCAGAACAGGAAGGCAAACACTCTCGGTAGGCATTTTGTAAGGCATTCATCTGCATTCCAAAACAGCCCAGTCGGATAGCGTTCTCTAGTGTTCCAGCACAGGAAGGCCAATACCTTCGGTAGGCATTTTGTAAGGCGTTCATCTGCGTTCCATAACAGCCCAGTCGGATAGCGTTCTCGAGATTTCCGGAACAGGAAGGCAAACACTCTCGGTAGGCATTTTCTCAGGCATTCATCTGCGTTCCAAAACAGCCCAGTCGGAAAGCATTGTCGAGTGTTCCAGAACAGGAAGGCAAACACTTTTGGTAGCCATTTTCTCAGGCGTTCATCTGCGTTCCAAAACAGCCCTGTCGGATAGCGTTCTCGAGTGTTCTAGAACTGGAAGGCAAACACTCTCCGTAGGCATTTTCTCAGGAATTTATCTGCGTTCCAAAGCAGCCTAGTCAGATAGCGTTCTCGAGTGTTCCAGAACAGGAAAGCAAACACTCTCGGTAGGCTATTTGTAATGCATTCATCTGCGTTCCAAAGCAGCCCAGTCGGATAGCGTTCTCGAGTGTTCCAGCACAGGAAAGCCAATACTTTCGGTAGGCATTTTGTAAGGCGTTCATCTGCGTTCCAAAACAGCCCAGTCGGATAGCGTTCTCGAGAGTTCCATAACAGGAAGGCAAACACTCTCGGTAGGCATTTTGTAAGGCATTCATCTGCATTCCAAAACAGCCCAGTCGGATAGCGTTCTCGAGTGTTCCAGCACAGGAAGGCCAATACCTTCGGTAGGCATTTTGTAAGGCGTTCATCTGCGTTCCATAACAGCCCAGTCGGATAGCGTTCTCGAGATTTCCGGAACAGAAAGGCAAACACTCTCGGTAGGCATTTTCTCAGGCATTCATCTGCGTTCCAAAACTGCCCAGTCGGAAAGCGTTGTCGAGTGTTCCAGAACAGGAAGGCAAACACTTTTGGTAGCCATTTTCTCAGGCGTTCATCTGCGTTCCAAAACAGCCCTGTCGGATAGCGTTCTCGAGTGTTCCATAACTGGAAGGCAAACACTCTCCGTAGGCATTTTCTTAGGCGTTCATCTGCGTTCCAAAACAGCCCAGTAGGATAGCGTTCTCGAGTGTTCCAGAACAGGAAGGCAAACACACTCGGTAGGCATTTTCTCAGGCGTTCATCTTCGTTTCAAAAGAGCCCAGTCGGAAAGCGTACTCGAGTGTTCCAGAACAGGAAGGCCATTACTCTCCTAAGGCATTTTGTAAGGCGTTCATCTGCGTTCTAAAACAGCCCAGTCGGATAGCGTTCTCGAGTGTTCCAGAACAGGAAGGCAAACACTCCCGGTAGGCATTTTCTCAGGCGTTCATCTGCGTTCCAAAACAGCCCAGTCGGATAGCGTTCTCGAGTGTTCCAGAACAGGTGGGCAAACACTCTCGGTAGGCATTTTCTCAGGAATTTATCTGCGTTCCAAAGCAGCCTAGTCAGATAGCGTTCTCGAGTGTTCCAGAACAGGAAGGCAAACACTCTCGGTAGGCTATTTGTAATGCATTCATCTGCGTTCCAAAACAGCCCAGTCGGATAGCGTTCTCGAGTGGTCCAGCACAGGAAGGCCAATACTTTCGGTAGGCATTTTGTAAGGCGTTCATCTGCGTTCCAAAACAGCCCAGTCGGATAGCGTTTTCGAGAGTTCCAGAACAGGAAGGCAAACACTCTCGGTAGGCATTTTGTAAGGCATTCATCTGCATTCCAAAACAGCCCAGTCGGATAGCGTTCTCGAGTGTTCCAGCACAGGAAGGCCAATACCTTCGGTAGGCATTTTGTAAGGCGTTCATCTGCGTTCCATAACAGCCCAGTCGGATAGCGTTCTCGAGATTTCCGGAACAGGAAGGCAAACACATTTTAGGTAGGCATTTTCTCAGGCATTCATCTGCGTTCCAAAAAAGCCCAGTCGGATAGCGTTGTCGAGTGTTCCAGAACAGGAAGGCAAACACTTTTGGTAGCCATTTTCTCAGGCGTTCATCTGCGTTCCAAAACAGCCCTGTTGGATAGCGTTCTCGAGTGTTCCAGAACAGGAAGGCCAATACTCTCGGTAGGCATTTTATAAGGCGTTCATCTGCGTTCCAAAACAGCCCAGTCGGATAGCGTTCTCGAGTGTTCCAGAACAGGTAGGCAAACACTCTCGGTAGGCATTTTCTCAGGCATTCATCTGCGTTCCAAAAAAGCCCAGTCGGATAGCGTTGTCGAGTGTTCCAGAAAAGGAAGGCAAACACTTTTGGTAGCCATTTTCTCAGGCGTTCATCTTCGTTGCAAAACAGCCCTGTCGGATACCGTTCTCGAGTGTTCCAGAACTGGAAGGCAAACACTCTCCGTAGGCATTTTCTAAGGCGTTCATCTGCGTTCCAAAACAGCCCAGTCGGATAGCGTTCTCGAGTGTTCCAGAACAGGAAGGCAAACACACTCGGTAGGCATTTTCTCAGGCGTTCATCTGCGTTCCAAATTGCCCAGTCGGATAACGTTCTCGAGTGTTGCAGAACAGGAAGGCAAGCACTCTCGGTAGGCATTTTGTAAGGCGTTTATCTGCGTTCCAAAACAGCCCAGTCGGATAGCGTTCTCGAGTTTTCCAGAAATGGAAGGCAAACACTCTCGGTAGGCATTTTCTCAGGCGTTCATCTGCGTTCCAAAACAGCCCAGTTGGATAGCGTTCCTGAGTGTTCCAGAATAGGAAGGCAAACACTTTTCGTAGCCATTTTCTCAGGCGTTCATCTGCGTTCCAAAACAGCCCAGTCGGATAGCGTTCTCGAGTGTTTTAGTACTGGAAGGAAAATACTCTGCGTAGGCATTTTCTAAGGTTTTCATCTGCGTTCCAAAACAACCCAGTCGGATAGCGTTCTAGAGTGTTCCAGAACAGGAAGGCAAACACTCTACGTAGGCATTTTCTCAGGCGTTCATCTGCGTTCCAAAACAGCCCAGTCGGATAGCGTTCTCGAGTGTTCCAGAACTGGAAGGCAAACACTCTCGGTAGGCATTTTCTCAGGCGTTCATCTGCGTTCCAAAACAGCCCAGTCGGATAGCGTTCTCGAGTGTTCCAGAACAGGAAGGCAAACACTTTTGGTAGCCATTTTCTCAGGCGTTCATCTGCGTTCCATAACAGCCCAGTCGGATAGATTACTCGAGTGTTCCAGAACTGGAAGGCAAACACTCTCCGTAGGCATTTTCTAAGGCGTTCATTGGCGTTCCAAAACAGCCCAGGCGGATAGCGTTCACGAGTGTTCCAGAACTGGAAGGCAAACACTCTCCGTAGGCATTTTCTAAGGCGTTCATCTGCGTTCCAAAACAGCCCAGTCGGATAGCGTTCTCGAGTGTTCCAGAGCAGGAACTCAAACACTTTTGTTGCCATTTTCTCAAGCTTTCATCTGTGTTCCAAAACAGCCCAAGTTGGATAGCGTTCTCGAGTTTTCCAGAACAGGAAGGCAAACACTCTCGGTAGGCATTTTCTCAGGCGTTCATCTGCGTTCCAAAACAGCCCAGTCGGATAGCGTTCTCGAGTGTTCCAGAACAGGAAGGCCAATACTCTCGGTAGGCATTTTGTAAGGCGTTCATCTGCGTTTCAAAACAGCCATTTCGGATAGCGTTCTCGAGTTCCAGAACAGGAAGGCAAACACTTTTGGTAGCCATTTTTTCATGCGTTCATCTGCGTTCCAAAACAGCCCAGTCGGATAGCGTTATTGAGTGTTCCAGAACAGGAAGGCGAACACTCTCGGTAGGCATTTTCTCAGGCGTTCATCTGCGTTCCAAATCAGCCCAGTTGGATAGCGTTCTCGAGTGTTCCAGAACAGGAAGGCAAACACTTTTGGTAGCCATTTTCTCAGGCGTTCATCTTCGTTCCAAAACAGCCCAGTCGGATAGCGTTGTCGAGTGTTCCAGAACATGAAGCAAACACTTTTGGTAGCCATTTTCTCAGGCGTTTATCTGCGTTCCAAAAAAGCCCAGTCGGATAGCGTTCTCGAGTGTTCCAGAAATGGAAGGCAAACACTCTCGGTAGGCATTTTCTCTGACGTTTATCTGCGTTCCAAAACAGCCCATAGCGTTCTTGAGTGTTCCAGAACAGGAAGGCAAACACTTTAGGTAGCCATTTTCTCAGGCGTTCATCTGCGTTCCAAAACAGCCTAGTCGGATAGCGTTCTCGAGTGTTCCAGAACAGGAAGGCAAACACTCTCGGTAGGCATTTTCTCAGGCGTTCATCTTCGTTCCAAAACAGCCCAGTCGGATAGCGTTCTCGAGTGTTCCAGAACAGGAAGGCAAACACTTTTGGTAGCCATTTTCTCAGGCGTTCATCTGCGTTCCAAAACAGCCCAGTCGGATAGCGTTCTCGAGTTTTCCAGAACTGGAAGGCAAACACTCTCCGTAGGCATTTTCTAAGGCGCTCATCTGCGTTCCAAAACAGCCCAGTCGGATAGCGTTCTCGAGTGTTCCAGAACTGGAAGGCAAACACCCCCCGTAGGCATTTTCTAAGGCGTTCATCTGCGTTCCAAAACAGCCCAGTAGGATATCGTTCTCGAGTGTTCCAGAACAGGAAGGCAAACACACTCGGTAGGCATTTTCTCAGGCGTTCATCTGCGTTCCAAAAGAGCCCAGTCGGATAGCGTTCTCGAGAGTTCCAGAACAGGAAGGCCATTACTCTCGGTAGGCATTTTGTAAGGCGTTCATTTGCGTTCCAAAACAGCCCAGTCGGATAGCGTTCTCGAGTGTTCCAGAACAGGAAGGCAAACACTCTCGGTAGGCATTTTCTCAGGCGTTCATCTGCGTTACAAATCAGCCCAGTCGGATAGCGTTCTCGAGTGTTCCAGAACAGGAAGGCAAACACTCTCGGTAGGCATTTTCTCAGGCATTTATCTGCGTTCCAAAGCAGCCCAGTCGGATAGCGTTGTCGAGTGTTCCAGAACAGGAAGGCCATTACTCTCGGTAGGCATTTTGTAAGGCGTTCATTTGCGTTCCAAAACAGCCCAGTCGGATAGCGTTCTCGAGTGTTCCAGAACAGGAAGGCAAACACTCTCGGTAGGCATTTTCTCAGGCGTTCATCTGCGTTACAAATCAGCCCAGTCGGATAGCGTTATCGAGTGTTCCAGAACAGGAAGGCAAACACTCTCGGTAGGCATTTTCTCAGGCATTTATCTGCGTTCCAAAGCAGCCCAGTCGGATAGCGTTCTCGAGTGTTCCAGAACACGAAGGCAAACACTCTTGGTAGGCATTTTGTAAGGCATTCATCTGCGTTCCAAAACAGCCCAGTCGGATAGCGTTCTCGAGTGTTCCAGCACAGGAAGGCCAATACTTTCGGTAGGCATTTTGTAAGGCGTTCATCGGCGTTCCAAAACAGCCCAGTCGGATAGCGTTCTCGAGTGTTCCAGAACAGGAAGGCAAACACTCTCGGTAAGCATTTTCTCAGGCTTTAATCTGCGTTCCAAAACAGCCCAGTCGGATAGCGTTCTCGAGTGTTCCAGAACAGGAAGGCAAACACTCTCGGTAGGCATTTTGTAAGGCTTTCATCTGCGTTCCAAAACAGCCCAGTCGGATAGCGTTCTCGAGTGTTCCAGAACAGGACGGCAAACACTTTCGTTAAGCATTTTCTCAGGCTTTAATCTGCGTTCCAAAACAGCCCAGTCGGATAGCGTTCTCGAGTGTTCCAGAACAGGAATGCAAACACTTTTGGTAGTTATTTTCTCAGGGGTTCATCTGCGTTCCAAAACAGCCCAGTCGGATAGCGTTCTCGAGTGTTCCAGAACAGGAAGGCAAACACTCTCGGTAGGCGTTCTATTGTGTTCCCAGAGCGTTTCTGAACTGGGTATTCAGAACAGCGTTTACGAACGTGCGAGAACAGTGAGGGAAACACAGATAAACGTCGAAGAACACCAACAAACGCTATTAAAACGCTCAAGAACACACAGGAACCCTATAAGAACACTTGTAAACGCACTCCAGCAGCGTTCTCAGCCTCCTTCATTTTCGCCAGGGCTCCCACGTTGTTGCTTTCAGAATTCTGAAAGGGACGGTGACTATATCACCACATACTTCGAATGTAAATGAAATATTACTGAGAATAAACAAGATTTTGCCAATTCCCTCACGTTGTTCACATTTCAATCAATGCGCATAACTAACTTGCGGAAATTTTGAGAGGAGAAAATTGCTGCATCTACCAATAAGCACATAGGAATAATATAATTTATAACGGAAATTGATTACGCAAGGCTCTCAGTGAAAAATTTACTGGCTGAATTAAAGTCTCTCCGAATCGTTTGCAAGCTTCCCATTTTTGCCAGAATTTCGGGCGAAGGATGAAACACGGGCTAATCATACCGAGTTTATGCTTCTTAAAATTGGTTGGTGATTAATAATGGAGTTTGGTTATAAACCACGAATAGAAAATAATTTAGTTTCCCCAGTTCTCAAAGCAAATAAGTTTCAATACAGGAATTATAGTTTCCACATACTAAGTATCAAAGGAAGTCAATTGAGTTTCAACCAAGATCGAGGCAGTCCCAAGACACTTAAAAACAAGGCAGTTCAAGGCAGAATTTCAAGTGAGATCGAAACAGAATTCAAGGCAGTTTCAACAAAGCCACTTGCCTATGGAACAAGGGAGACCAACACAGTTCAAGGCAGTTTCAAGACAGATTAAAGTCCTCCATCACAGTTTCATCACAGGTTCAAGAGGCTTTCAACACAAATCCTTTTATATGTGAATGTATTCACCACTATAGTGGTACATATATGTACGCTCTCTAGCTACTTTTGCTGTCATCTTCTAATGCCTCCCAGCAACATCCATCCATCCCTGGAACTAATAATCTCATCTAACATTGGAAGCTATCCATTCGTTCTAGTGTGCTGCTCACTTCGCGACACAACTACGTGCTTGCTTTACATTCGTTTCAGACCCTGCGCATGATGCAGCGCACTTCAAAACAGTGCGGGAGCAAAGTTCATGTGCGCTTAAAAATTTTAAAAATTTCGATAATCGAATCCTCGATTGCTTTTTTTGTGTTTATTGCCAGAAAAAGCGTCAAACATAGATGGCAAAGGAAAATGTAGGAGAAACATCTCTTGGTAAGGAATGAATTGCTTCATGAAGTCATGTTAATTTTACGCGTATTGCAAACGTAAAGTTTGGCAGTAGTTTACGTGATCGATTAGTGTGGACACCTCTTGAAATGTATAGTTTTCAGTACGTGACTTTAGATACGTAGGGATTGCCTCAAGAAAAAATCCTCACTGACCGCGAATCGAAGCCATATCAATTTTACGTATTTCAGTGCCTTAGTTTCCGGCAAGGCTGAACAAATTCACTGTGAAACTTATTATGAATACGCAATTTATTTATTTATTTATTGACGGAAAAATCCTTTTTTCATTATTTTACAAAATACATTTATACAAAATATTAAGTTCATATTATTTCAAATTAAGTTTCATGGTGGAAGTAATGCATACATAATCAATGGCTACACAATTCACAGGTAAATGTTTAAGTGTGGTACTTAATTACAATGATCATAATTGAAGGTAGAGAGGCAATGTAGAGAGTCCTCAGCACTGAGGGTTGATGAAGAAATCTGGAGGCGCGAAAAATAGACCAAGGTTCCTATTGGCTTTGGAGCAGGCAAAATTCACATGGGATTCAAATGATAAAGATGATGACATTATAATATCCTTAACCTCCTCACTTCTCTTCAGGTTGTTGCCTTCTAGCTGATAGCAGAAAATCACTGGGTGAAACGATTTGTGGAATGTAATACAAGTGCATTTATCTGTATTTAGTTTCATGCCATTTGAAACACACCAATCCTCTATTGCCATCAAACTATTTTGAAGCAAAACACAATCCTGTATAGTGGATATGGATGAGTACAGCTTGACGTCATCGGCAAATAGCAAGTTTTGAGAGTTGATAACATTAGACAGGTCGTTTATAAACACATTAAAAAGAATAGGGCCGAGATGGGAGCAAAGAAATAGGTTTCATCCTAGCGAGCAGTGACTTCTTCTCTCTAACGTTAACTATTTAATGCTATTTCCATCACTCCTGTTAGTTCTTCTTATGTAGTTTCCTCTTAATTTGGTCTATTAATTAATGTATCCCTTGGTATTTCTTTTAATTACTCTGCGATAAAAATGTTACGTTTTTAAAAATACTTATTTAGAAGGAATTCATTAGACATAAACATTCGGCCGTGACTTTTGTGCACCTACAGAATGTCATCTACTGGCATGTTACCAAAAGTTTCGCCAGCATGCATCGTCTCATTCCAATACTTCCATTCCCCTCAATCTAGCGAACTTTTTCCATCATTCTTCAAACTCATTTCTGATACGCTAACTATCTACGCTGATCTCATCGGAGGGAATTATTTGTTTTCATTTTTTCATTATCTTACAGCCAAAATGCCATGATAAAGTTAAAAAAGATCACAGGTATGGTAAAAGTAGAAGGAAATGAACCATTCTATCCATCAGCAACAGAGGCATTACACTAAACTTCTTGAAAACGCTCAGACATAGCATCACAACAATCGAATCCAATCGGGATGTGTGTCAGTTACTTTATAAGTGCGCACCTTAATCAAGATAATGTCTCCCTCGAGGAGTTCTCCCTCTTCTTCTCCGGGTGGAAATGCTCCCAGTACCTCCTTCGCAAATCCCGTAGGAAACGCTGGGGCCCACGAGATTGGTAATCCGAGGACCTCTGCCCCATTCTGAAGAAGGAACACCTGTGAAAGAAGGACAGCTAGAAGCGTTGAAGTACGAAGCATTATGACCAAAAAGCGTGAGGTCCTCTCACTTAAATAACCTCATTTGTCTCTTCGTTTGGTGATACGACATGGAAAACGGGCAAAGAGAAATTTGAAATCAGGAGAATGTTTTGGAATATCAAAGTAGTTAAGAAAATGACCAATAGATCGCGTAAGCGTCCACTCATTGGCTGTCGTCCAGGTAATGGACCTCTTATCGCACGAGGAAGACTAAAAATAGACTTTTATCGTGTTCTGCTTAAGAAACTGTCTGTCGATGATAGGTGATTTAAATAAATGAAGAAATCTATGAAATATGTCCAGGAATATTTATTAAGAAAAAGAGTCGGATTTATCGAGAACATTTGAAATAATTTTGTTTGCTTTCCCAAAATATGATATATTTTCACAAATTTAAAATGCAAATGAGAATACAGAAATATGGACTTTGAAGTAAGAGTTATGATGCATGCATATAGTGACTCTATATTTATCATAAACGCGTAAAAATATTTTTGAATATGTTCATCCTTTCATCAGTTCATTTGAACGAAACAAAATTAGTGTGATGCCATAATTTTCATTCGCTAGATTCTACAGCTCATTTTATCAAATGTGATATATTTTTAAAAACGATGCAACTTTTTAACTCAATCAAATATCGAAATAAGAAAACCATGTCGTCACACGCTTGGTGTCCTAGGATTAATTCATTTTGAATTTCGCGCACAAGGATTATCGGATGTGTTTTTTTATTAAAGAAGTGCGTACGAAATCATGAATACCTGAGGCATGACCTGAGGTTTCCTTTATATCAGAAATTGTGACAGAGATAACAAGATAACGTTCAGTCGACCGATAGCGTTTAGACAGGTTAGTTGAGTAGTTTCTGAGTGCAGCTAAAACGATGTCATACTACCGGCTTATGATTTGGTACCTAAAAGTAAGGAGGGAGTATACCAGGCATGTTGCTGTGATTTCATTTATCTTTGTGCATTATACAGCTTAAGTTGAAGTTGTCGTATTGTTTTGTGAGGAAGTAATAGCTTGATATTAAAGCCACCATTATAGCATTTGATTTGCCTTGAGTATGCATGCCTGGCATTTCTTGGCATTTTTAAACAGCTCGTTAGTTAACGCATCTTATATAATCATGTAACGAATTTTTCAGGTTTGGTTACGAAGCCGCTGCCAAACATTTTTGTGAAGATGATTTAAAGGTTGACTGCAAGGGAAAGGTGTACGTCATAACAGGTGTGTTCAATGTAGAACTCTTAAGTGATTATTACCTAATACACAGTTCTTGTGAAATTTCAGTCATCGGTCACTAAATGAGCATTAAGCCCGGGTCTTGGCCAAGATACTAGTTCTCTGGCTCTGGAATAATTATGTTTTGAGGCGAAGCAACCGTGAAACAATTTTTGGTAGATTGTAAGTTCATCTTGCACGTTGTGGATCCAACTTCATGCGTAGTTGCTGTGTGGCTACTTCCTGCCATTCTTTTGAGTCTGTCTAAAGAATTAATTTTAAATGGGATCCCAATCTCCGCTGAGCATTTGTCGTATACCTTCATGCTGAAAGTACCAAACATTCCGACGAATTGCTACAGGAAATGAAATGATGTTCTTGAAGTTGCTTGGAAATTATTTTTTTTATATTTTCTGTATATTATTTGGTAAATATTTTATTCCTATTCCTCAATGTGCCATGAAAGTTTACTTTTCATTAATCTCCTTTTTATATATCTTAGTAGTTTTGTCCTTGCAGTTTATACAGCCTGTGTGTTATTCTTATGACACTTCTATGTTCTTCACTGTAGTCTGATTTCTGAACCAATCCACATTGCCAATTACTTCTAAGTTAATGAAGTTAATACCTGTGGGCTAGCCATTTTTAAGCCGTAATCGTCTGCTTTATGCTCTATCTAAGGTCTCGATCTTGTACTAAAGGGGTCTCACTGGCAAGATTAGCCCCTGGGCCTCAAAGCTATTCCCTGTATGACTCTGATTACATTGTTGACAATTTTGTAATGTACAGGCATTGAGGAATCGGTTAATTAAAACATCAGCGAACTGCGTTATGTGAGAGGAACACATTAACTGCCACGACCCAGCCGGTTTCCCAGACTGCCTCGTACATCCAGGGTCTTGATACCCCAGGAAGTGGCGCGAATGTTAGCCAATCATATTTATTCATTTTTCATAAATTACATTAATTCATTTTCATACTTTACATTCCTCCCTCAAATTTTTTAACAAGTTCTGGATCTTCACACAACTATCTGATACATGAAAAAACACACCTGGAATTAAAAAAATCACAAGTTATTAATATTGCAATCATAAGATGTGGATCAACTCAATTAGAAAACAAACAAGAACTCTTTCTTTAAATAAACATTTCTATCCTCACAACAAAACGAAATAATACACTCAATTATAATATACAAAAAAATCTCAAATAATTTTACTTATATTAATCTCTCTACTGGTTTTCTTGTAGGAGTAGGATAACGATTTCTGACAGAGGAAGGTGGCGGCAGAGACGGACTAGGTGTAGGTAAAGGCATAGCACTATTTTGAGGAGGTGGGTGTAGAGGGGTAGTCAGACTGTCGGGTGATTTCATGACATGGGAATCGCCAACCTTGATTGGAGTAGCAGGGACACATGCCTCGCCAACAACAGGCTCATGTGGTCGTGAGGACAGCTGACTCTTGTTAACAATATTACTGTCTAGGGCAATCAGCTGATCAATATGACTATTCCAAATTTGCCCTGATTTGACCATAACAGAAAATATAACGCTACTCAGTTGTTGCAGAATGACACCCTCGATCCACTTGTTTTTACTATGGTAATCCCTCACAAACACAGGTTGATTTGTTTGGAGAATTCTACCCTTTTCCCACAAAAATACTCCTTCTGTTTTTCCTGTTTAAGTTGAACGGTTCTGGCTACTTTGGGTCTCAAAAGATCCAGTCTAGCCCTTAATGGTCTGTTGAACATCAATTTTGCCGGTGACTCGTTTGTTGTAGAATGAATTGAGTTTCTATAATCGAAAAGCATTCTATTTAAGGCTACTTTTATATCTACATTTTCCTGGAAAGCTAGTCTAATTTTACGCTTAGCATATTTTACTGAATTCTCAGCTTGTCCGTTGGACTGAGGATGATATGCAGGTGAAAATGTATGTCTAATACCATTTTGTTGCATAAAGTTCTTAAATTCCAATGATGTGAATGGAGGTCCATTATCACTATGAACTGTGACTGGTAGTCCAAATCTATAAAATAGCTCTCTCAGCTTCTCAACAGCTAACTTAGCACTAGTAGAGCTTACTTCAAACACTTCTAACCACTTAGTATATGCATCCACAATTACTAAGTACATCTTGCCATGCAAAGGTCCCTAATAATCTAAATGCAGTCTTTCCCAAGGCATAGATGGATAGTGCCAAACATGTAAATGACTTTTACTTGGGTTAGATCTCTCCATGAGGCAAGAAGAACAACTGTTTGCTAATGACTCAATATTTTCATCTATATTTGGCCACCAAATATATGATCTTGCAATGGACTTCATTTTCACTATTCCTAAGTGACTTGCATGCAACTCATTCAACACATAGCTACGCATTTTTCTGGGTACAACAACTTTATATCCCCACATTATGACTCCAAGCTCTACCGTGAGCTCATCCTTCCTTTGGATGTATGGCAGTAACTCACCATTCTCTTCCGACATAAAATTTGGCCAACCATGCATGACATAGTTATACACTTTCTTCAAGATAGGATCCTTTTGGGTTTCAGTTTGAACATTTTCAAAAGTTAATGGAACAGAACTTTCAGCTATGCAATGTAAATAGGTACCCTTCCATTCTGGATCATTGTTACTACACATATGTTTAGTTGTTAATGGCAAACGTGACAAAGCATCTGCATTTCCATGATTTTCCGACTTCACATACTGAACATCAAAAGTATATCCTGACAGAAACAGGGCATAACTTTGAAGTCTACTTGCAGCAAAAATGGGTAACCCTTTCTTTGGCCCAAATATGCTAAGTAGAGGTTTGTGATCCATGCATATTGTGAAATTACGACCATACAAATATTGGTGGAATTTTTTTACACCATACACAACTGATAAGGCTTCTTTGTCTATCTGTGAGTGTTTACATTCTGCCTGCGATAGCGTTCTGGAGTGGACTGCAACCGGTTTTTCCACACCTTCATTGGTCATGATGCTTAATACACAACCGACACCCATAGAGCTTGCGTCAACAGCTAGTTTTATAGGTAAACTAGGATCATAATGAGCTAAAACAGGGGCTCTAGTTAACACTTCCTTGACATGGTTAAAAGATGGAATACACTCTTCATCAAATTTAAATGACACACCCTTTCTTAACAAATTATATAATGGTCTCAAGATTGTTGACATGTTACTGATGAACTTTCCATAATAATTAATTAAACCAATAAATGCTTTGACTTCAGTGACAGTCTTAGGAATAGGTGCATTAACTATGGCTGATATTTTAGACTGAGAGGTGTGCAGTCCCTCTTTGTCTATGATAAACCCTAGGTTAGCTGAGAAATATGAAAGTTAACTTTCATATTTCTCAGCTAACCTCTATTTCTAAAGGTCTACTAACCATCTAAATCCTTGGGGATGCACTCAGCGTCATGCATTTGACATTACCTACTAATCCATTTCCCCATAATAATGTACTAATCTCTCCCCAGATGTTACTATCTTCTCACTCATATTCCACTGTCATCATCATCATCCTCTTCATCCACCATGATGCATTTTTAGCCGCTAGAATGGTTCTTCCACTTAACCATGCCTGATTTCGATAATTTGTTTCGATGCTTTGGAAAACCATGTCTACTAATTCTCCTTTTGAATTCATGAAATTAAATGGGAAGGTGATTTTTCCTGTTTCTGAATTTGTAGGTACAGTTCCAATACCAACCTCGATTAATTGTCTTGAAAATATGTCAGCTGTAGGATCGGTTTGAAGCTATACTCTTGTTGTTAAATGCATTTTTATGACTATGCTCCAAAAAGTTTAATATTTCAAGCAGGCATGCAATTCATCAGCTGGTGTTGAGCGAGGTATAACTGGAAGGGCTTGCCTGAAGTCACCGGATAGTAACACCAATGCTCCACAGAATGGAACCTGATTACTTCCAAGTCTTTCAATGCATGATCTAACGCTTACAATGACTTCTTGTGAGCCATTGTACACTCATCCCATACAATGATTTTGCACGCCTGAAGAACCTTTCTCATTCATGATGTTTTTGAAATGTTACATGTTGGGTTTTCTGTTAATTGCATATTTAGCGACAGTTGAAGAGCTGAATGTGCTGTTCTCCCTCCTTCAATTAATGTGGAAGCAATGCCTGAAGAAGCAAGAGCTAACGCAATATGGCCGTTTGAAAGAATTATAGCCTGGATAAAGGAAATTAAGATCACCTTTCTTCTTTCCCTTCCCATTTTTTGGTCGAACCTTGTAAGCCAGTCAGTCATAATGTTGTGAGTCATCCATGCTTTTTTATTAGCTCCCCCGTCCACCCCAAGATTGTTTATGTTCATGTTCTTGAAACAAAGTGGTCTGGAGGCTCTTCCAATCACAGGTGGCAGTTCAAATTCGCCTCCAATATTAAGGAACAACAAGAGTGTAATTATTTCTTTCGATACTTTTCCACCAGAGCATTTTTCTTTTTTTAGACACATGGTCTTTTCTGGCTAGGCTCTAAAAAAACTCCAGTCTTGTCACAGTTAAAAGTGTTCTTTTCGCTATAATTATCATACAAATCCTTATAGATTGGACCTCCACTCACACAAGGTTTTCTCACTCACGGAAGCTGCTTCTCTGCATACACTCTTGAATGATATGTTATGATTAGAGATACGTGTAAATAGCACTTTCATTTTTATTTTATAGCACTTTCAATTTCAGTTTATAGCATTTTGTAGCATCTATTTTTTTCTTTATTTTCATACTGTATGTTGATGTTGACGATGATGACAAAATGTGGTGAAACGCAGTTATATGACAAAACACTGAATTGAAATAATTACGAGGTAGACCAATAATAAAATAAGGAATAAGATACATACATACATAATTAAATATGAGATTAGTAGCCTGAATATCATTTAAACTAGTTGAACATCAACATAGGACAAGTTTCAACACTTTCTTCCTTCAGCCGGTTGTGTCTGTCAGTCACAACTAGATTGTACTGGCTGAAAAACCTCTCTGTATCCATCCACACTGCTAACTGGTGCCCAGATTGTGTGGAGTGCAGCATTTCCAAACTCAGTTTTTTCTTGGCAGATGGCAAGAAATATTTGCTTAACATCGCAGAAGCTACCAGGGTTCTCTCTCAACCTCTAGTAGCTGCCGATGAAAATACATCTACATCTACAAAATACCCTGCAAGCCACCTCAGGGATGTAACCATCTATGAAGCAGTCAGGCCCAACGTCTCGGAAGGCTGGTAGTTTTGCTTTTAAGGCTAGCTTACTTTGAAAGGTAGTCCCTCACTGCCGGATGGTCTAATTTGTGCACCGGAATATTTGCCTTCAGGCACATTGACAGAGTGTCATGTATGAAATCGTGTTTCTCTGTTTTTGTCTTCTTGGCATTTTCATTCGACTCAAATAAAGTCAAATCTGAGCTTACATATCCCACACATGAGAGTATTGGATTCACTTGCATAAAACTTTTCGTTTTTGTAAGCTTCCGCACGTTGCTTCATTGTTATTTTAACTCGCGGCATTTTTCCGGTAACACGTGTCGAGATCAGCTGAGTATAAATGACCGTCAGTAAAATCAAAACAAGTAGGTGGTTACACCGAGATAAAACTCTGTACGCTTGTAACGGCGGTACTCACACAAAAGTCTCCCGCAAGACTTCCACACTTGCGGCGAGCACCGAACGAACTCTTGTGACCCGGTTCACGCGGTGCCGACTGGCCTCCTCCCGCACGCTGCCGCCCCAAACCACCGGAGCCGTATCTACATTGTCACCTTCCCGTCACTACCACACTCCCGCGCTCCGCCAACGTGTCGCCGCTCCCACCCAACATCGCTCTCCGCCAACGCGTCACCGCCACAACGCTATTCTTAAATCGTAAGACAGCACTTAAAATCGAAAGACAGATACCACTTTACGGCTTTTGGAGCATTTCCTTATACCATTAGAAAAATGCCTTGTGTAAATGCTAACAACGCAAGTCGGGTGGTGGGGGAAGTGCGTACTCCGATCGACGAGTTTGAGTCAGACGTGGCTGCCGACGACATTTTTGTCGGTGGCGGTGGCTGACCCTCTTCCGACCCGGCGGCGGCACATGCGGCGTGGATCTGATGAAATGTAACTACATACTTTCCAGGAGCGGATTTTTTCATGACGACGCAATCTCGGCGTGAGGACGTCATGAAGGAACCCAATTCAATGTCAAATACAAATGACAGAAAGGCAAAACACAAAATGGCAAAATGTCAGTATCGTTAGATATTGATAGATCGCTAACGATCTTTGGTAGCGTTGTAATAACCGTAGTCAAGGTCATAGTTTGAAAAAAACACCATTCCCAGGAAGAAATGTAAAGAGAGGGAAGCGTTTCTGTCTTCAGGCAGCTATCGCCTAGGCTGGTGAACTCGCCGATTTCACACCTTTTATGAGTTCGGCGGCGGCAGCGTGCGAACCGGTGCACAGTGGTCTGGGGAGCCCGTTTTTCCGGTCAATAGTCGATTTTCTGAACTTGTTCAAATGACACAAAAATTATTACACAAAGGAAGATGAAAGATCAATCCATAACACGTAGAATTTTTTTTCTCGATACAACATTTATTTTCCAAAATGCAGACCTAAATTCGAGGGAAATTTGTCTTGACGTAATTTTTGAAATTTTCGAGACTTTTTTTCTCCATCTGCAAAAAGAGTTAATGCCTCATTTAATGCATTTTATGTGTTTCAATAACACCTTTATTTCATCCTCTCCAAGATTTCCCTTTTAGTTAGCCTACAAGGTCTTTAAAGCCCTTGTGACAGCGTTTCAAAGAGACACGGGCGGAAAATCTGTAAGTGTGTGCAAGTTTGGCTGTACAAAAAAACCATTCTCTTCCACCGTATTGAGCTATGTCAGAGTAGAAAGAAAAGTAACTCTATTATGTTATTTTGTAAAAACCATCTGCCTTTAGTTGCCGTTTTGCTAATAGCACGCCGAAATGTGTTGCTTTGTCGCCTGACTTCCGGAGCGCCATCTCCCGGCAAGGTGACAAGTTTGCTGATATAGAGGAGCGGGTGGTCATTGTTTCACCGAGCTACCTATGATGAAGTGCTCTTTTCATTGGTCAGTGACAGTGATTGATATTGCATATCAAATTATCTTGGATTGCCAACTGTGAGTGAATACTTTCACGTTTTACGTGAGAAATGGGCTGCTAAGATCAGCTCGCGTTGTCAGCATTTATGTGAGTACATGATAAGGTGAGTTCCCTTGCACATAATGGGATATTCTATTGAGTGATACTATCTATGCAATTATGACTCTTTGGAATGCCTCTCTAATTTGGCTGTTTTACTAAAAGGTCACAAGGCGTGACGGAAATGAAAGAGGATTGTTTCTAAAAAACTGTAGAAAAATTAAAATATTGTTGAATATGTGTTCACGGTAAAATATCTGGAAATTCATTGTGTTTTGAGAGGGAACTTGAGAGGGTCCGGCTATTTTTCCATCTCTGGAGTACTCGAGCGATGAAGGAATAAATTCGATTTTGAATTTGAAATTTTCTTTCCTCTTTCATTTCCGTCACGCCTTGTGACCTTTTAGTAAAACAGCCAAATTAGAGAGGCATTCCAAAGAGTCATAATTGCTAACTAAAAGGGAAATCTTGGAGAGGATGAAATAAAGGTGTTATTGAAACACATAAAATGCATTAAATGAGGCATTAACTCTTTTTGCAGATGGAGAAAAAAAGTCTCGAAAATTTCAAAAATTACGTCAAGACAAATTTCCCTCGAATTTAGGTCTGCATTTTGGAAAATAAATGTTTTGTCGAGAAAAAAAATTCTACGTGTTATGGATTGATCTTTCATCTTCCTTTGTGTAATAATTTTTGTGTCATTTGAACAAGTTCAGAAAATCGACTTTTGACCGGGAAAACGGGCTCCCCAGACCATTGTGCGGTGGCGGCGGTGTAGCTTGCCGGCGCCCATGCCTTGTAGTTTGAGTCCCAGCCAGCGAGCAGCTGGCCAGTCGCTCACGTGCTATAAGCGGCGAGCGTCGGCGGAGCATTTCAACTGCGCTCGGCACTAAATTTACAAATTTTGCCATCGAAAAGGCAAATTTGCTGTAAAAATATCAAAGTCCAGTCATCGCGCCTATGTCGCATTTATTCACGCGCATCGCGGAAATATCGCATTTATCGCAATTTGCGATTTTCACTTATCTCTAGTTATGATGCATTCTAAATTTCTGAAGCCACGAAGTCAGAAATTCCCATTTCTTTCGCAATTTCAAGAGCTTTTTCTTGGATTAATGGCCCAGATATTGGAATGTTAAATGATCGAGCCCTACAATACCACTGATATGTGAGACTATGAATCCGAAATGAAGCTCGTCGCAATGACTGCCTTGAAAAAAATGTAGTCAACGAGGGGACGTGTTTATGTTGACCGGTGCCGGAAAAAGTGGCATTATCTTCATCCAAGCACCAAATATGTTTACGCTATTCTTCCAAGTCAAAATATAAAAGCTTTTCATCACAACTTCGAGAAAATTAGACGAGAAAACGTTACTTATATTATGAGGAAGAAATAAAAAATGTCCAAAATATCCACATCTTTAGAGAAAAATTCTCAATTAATAAAACTCAAAGTATAAAATAGACTATAAAACATATTTTATAAGCAGGTAAGATGATATTTCGTTAAAATAATATTTATTGCCTCAAATAATACATTAAAACAGCGCGCGAGGTCGCTACACAGCACTTATGGCGGCTCCATGGGAAGTTTAAAGGGTCGCGGCCTTTTAAACGACCCTTGACCGCGGTGCAGAGCACATAGGACGGCGTTGGAGGGTCAAAATAATCATAAAAATAACACAACACATGCTAAATATACCTATAAAGTTTTTTTTACTGCATAATTGATAACTGTGGTGCTCAAAACAGTTTACGTTGATTTTTCCGAAAATCCATTTTTCCGTAATTTTGTTTTATGCCATTTTTGATGAAACGGTTGGACCTACAAGAGTCATTTTCAGCTCAAATTAAAGGTAAAAAATATTACTATACATTTAGTCCTGATAGTTTTTGTTGTAGGATGATTAATTTTGCCGATACATGGCCAAAATGAAAAAGTTTCACTTTTTGGAAAAAATTGCCTTTTTTTGAAGAGCTGTTTCTCAAAAAGTTCTGAACATACGTAGTTTGTTTTGGGCTTAAATTGTAGCACAATGCATCTTCTTTAAATAAGTATGGTGAACTATTTTCTGTAGGTCAAATATGTTAGGAGATATTGAGTAAAAACAAAAAAAAGTACAAAATTTGCGCAGTTTTCTGCGCACTGCGCAGATTGCACAGGTCTTTCGAAGTTGCAAATTTGGTTTTTTACTATTGGCATAGATCCTAACAACATATTAAGAAATTAGAAATACATGACCTTTTGCAAGGTCGGATGTATAAAGTGACTGGACTATCAGCCCATTCTTTCAGAAATCTCTTCTTGCTCTCAATAATGCCACTCACTTGCGTCTTCCCAATTCCAAAATTTTCACCGATTGCACGAACACTTTACTTTTCTGTCTCAGACATGTGCAAAATGACAACTTTCTCTCTTAAACTCGACTCTCTTAAACTCATTTGCATTGCATGTTTTTCAATTAAGAACATGCCATTTTTGATGGCACAACTCCTTGATCTACCAATTTGCATGCCTTTGTTATATGTATTTACTAATGAATAATTGGTTAATTGCTGTGCATGCTCACATGCAATAAAGTAGTGGGTCCCTATGGCCTACGGGGACAGGCATGTAAGTTAGGTGCTTTTGTGTGTGTTAATGAAGGTTCATTGTTGAAAGATAATGAGAAAAAACATAATCCCCTCAACTGCCCATTCAAACTTTTTGAAATGATGACATATGTCACAAAATGTTCCCCATTCTGATAGATATTTTAAATTGCATTTATAAGTTAGTGATTTTGAGCAGGTTTGGCTAGATCTGTAAACCTAATGAGACCTGGAAACTGATAATGCTGTCATAGGTATGTGCAGAATTTTGCAATTGGGGGTGCCAACAATGAAAATGCCACATTTTGCCCATGCCCATGACCGTAACCACAGGTCTTAACCCCAAGCGCTCGGAGGAAAGCCAGTTCTGTAACGCAACTCCCACAATAAAATTAAAGGCCCCAATATTTATGTAAAACAAGAAATCTATATATGTATGTATTACATTTCTGCTTTAATTTTCGATGTTAGGATAAGATATTAAAAATACCTTTAAAAACTGCAATTAAAAAAAGCTTTAATTGATAATACTTGCATAAAATATCTCAACTAGTCAGTTATTAACTTTTTATTAATTAAAAACAGGTTAACTATTGTGAAGAAAATTCGATTAAAAATAACGAAAAACGTTTTGTAATCAGATTTATCAGAATAATGTTTTAAATATACTAACGCTACACTACTTCTCGTTTTTTCTAGCCCACAATTGGGCTCCGTACCCTATTTCAAAGAGGCACATGCAATGATAGTTTGAGTAGTCTTATTACAGATCAAAAATTAAAACCAGACCTTTAAAATTTTTTAGATTGATTGGTTTAACCCTTTGTTACTCGCGTCGGGTCAATTTGACCCATACATTTTCTTTTACGCGAAATATTTTCATTTTCTCAGAGTCTTTTGAAATAATTTCTGAACCTAATCTCTTACTACATTGTATTGATTCGTCTGAACATATTTTACGACAGTTTACATAGCGAATTGATAGCTAGCCTTTTGACCCGACGCGAGTGTTGGCGTTCGAAATTTGTAAGCATTTTGACCCGACGCGAGCGTTAGTTTTCCTAATTTGTAATCACTTTTGACCCGACGCGAGTAGTTATGTTACAATGTATTCTTACGAGGGTGACATCGTCAAAGACAATATCATTCCTCATTCTGCATTTGGACACAGCAGTGAGAGGTTCTTCCTTAGCAATCGCAGATACCAAGTGTTCCCTTCTCCGGGAACTTCATTATCCGGCTTTGGAGTTTTATTCACATCAAGATAAGAGATTGCAATTCCTCTTGTTCACGCATGTAAGTCATACAACTATGCACTCAGCACTTAAACTTGATGAAAATTTTAAAATATCTATTTATCTGCATTAGTAATATTTTGTCATTTCTCTTTACACTAGATCAACATGGCAAACAAATTCATAAATAACAGCGAAATACTTGCAGAGTTGTTGAGGGAGGAGGAAGAAAGTAATGGCGGAAATTCTGAAGATGAAGAGGATATACTCCAAGAGAGTGAACATGATTCGGATTCTCTTCTTTCAGAGTCTTCTGATGATTAGGAACTGAAATCAGGTGAAGTAGTGGACACATTTGTGGGCAGGGATAAAACAACGAAGTGGAGGTCTGAGCCCGTAAACAGTATTGGAAGAAAAGAAAACACAACATTATTTCTCATCTTCCGGGAGTACGCAGAGAGGCTAGAAGTGCAAAAACAGAAGAGGATGCATTTTTTTACTTTTTCAATAAGGAGTTGATTGCAACTTTAGTGAAATATACCAATTTGTATATTTCAAATGTGAGGGCAAATTTTGTGAGAGATCGTGACGCTTTGGATACTGATGAAAAAGAAATGAAGGCATTAGTGGGGCTACTGTTTTTGAGTGGAGTCTATAGGGCAGGACATTTGAATTTTAGAGACTTATGGGACAAGGATGGTCCACCAGTTTTCTCAGTTACAATGTCATGCAACCGCTTTTTAATTTTGCTTCGCTGCTTACGTTTCGATGATGTCAATGATCGGGAAGTAAGAAAGAAAACAGACCGTTTAGCCCCAGTGCGTCAGCTGATCACTATACTTGGAGTTAAATATTTAGAAGCATATACTCCATCAGAGTATTTAACAATTGACGAACAAATGGTGTCATTTAGGGTGTGCAATTGATGTGCTTTTCGTCAATACTTGCCGAACAAGCCGAAAAGGTATGGTATGAAAATATTTGCGTTGGTCGATGCGAGGTCATTTTATGTCCTAAACTTGAGGCATATGCAGGTACTCAACCTGAAGGCCCTTATCATCTATCAAATAAGCCTCATGATGTAGTACTGCACCTTGTGGCTCCAGTGAAGGGTAGTTGCAGAAATATTACCATGGACAATTGGTACACGAGTGTTCCCCTGGCCAAAACTGTGCTAGCAGAGAATAAATTGACCTTGGTAGGGACTCTACGCAAGAACAAACCAGAAATACCTCCAGAATTTCTACCTTCTAGGAAAAGAGAAGTTAGTTCCAGCATATTCGTCTTCACAAAAGATATAACGATAGTTTCTTACGTGCCCAAGCGGTCGAAGGCTGTGATATTGATCTCAACAATGCATAATGACAAAAAAATTGACCAGGATACCGGTGATAGGCAAAAGCCTGAAGTTGTAACTTTTTATAATTTGACTAAAGGAGGAGTCGATTCCTGTGATCAGCTTTGCTCTAGTTATGACGTGGGAAGGAAAACAAGGAGATGGCTGTATTCTATCATCTTTTGAATGGTACTGCCGTGAATTCGTACATAATTTTCAAAACTAACACTGATGGCAAACTTAGGAGGAGGATTTTTTTGAAAAACTTAGGCCATAGTCTAGTCATGCCTATTATGCTAGATCGTGCAAACAATCTCAAATTGCCGCGTCTGTTAAGACAAAAAATTCATTTATTTTTGCATGAACATGGTGTTGAAATGACTAAGGTCAACCAAAAACATGCAGATAAAAATGTATCCAAAAAAAGGAAAAGATGTCACTTGTGCCCGAGTAGGAATGACAACAAATATTCGCAAATGTGCAATGACTGTGGTGAGATAAATTGTAAGGTGCACACTGCAATTATTTGCAGAAGATGTGATGACATGTTGTATAAATAGTAGATCTCTATAATTTATTACTAAATTGTTATCAATTTGTAAAATTAACATTGATACTGTTTCGTTTTCACTTGTAATTTGGTACCAATAAATTAAGAGGCATATTTTCTCTTGATCTATTCACATCTCACATTTTATTCAACTTTTTTCATAAAACTCTTCTGTGTACAAGGTGAGGAATTAAATTTATACAATATTTTTAGTTGGGATCGTAATTTTAGGATTCTAAAATTGTACATTTTTAGTTTTATAAATTAGCCTTTATGAATTGTATGAATATATTCAGTGGCATTGCAATAGATCTTGTACAAGATATCAATTAAATGAGAAGAGATCAAAATTTTCTATCCGCTGAGTAGGCGATTGTAAAAGAATGAAAAGTTTGCGAAAAGAGAATTCATGAAGGAAAAGTATGAGATTATCTCTGTTTTAACTACTAATTAATATAAGACCCAGGTTTCACTGGCAAAAATTATTATGAAGTTAAGATTCACCAACAAAATACTTATAAAAAACGAATGTGCTATTCTGGGTCAGAATGACCCGACGCGAGTATTTACGGAATTTTCATCCACGCGGGTAACAAAGGGTTAAGAGTTCATTTCAGCAGGACTCTCATTCCCCCAAGTTTTCTGTTCCATTTAAATTTTGGCACCCCTCGAAAATATGTTTTGGAGGTGCTGCGGCACCCCCCTAGTAGCAGAGGAAGTTGTCACAACGTTGTGACAACGTTACAATGGGAAAAGGTACAAGTGCACACAACGTTGACGTTGGTTGTTGTAACGTTGCATGCACGTTGCCTCAACATCCAAATTTCCCGAAAAACCACGTTGCTGCAACGTTATCAGTGCAACATCGATGCAACGTTATCAGTGAAACATTTTAAGGCAGCGTTAAAACATTTCCCTAGCTTTAGCCATCAATGAAATTATCCCATAATTAACATTAATGTTAATAATTTGTCAACAGACAATTCTCTCTTAGTTACTCAGGTAAAACTTTCTCCCTCTAAACTCCCTTGCCCTCTCCACTAGCTCTTCCCTGCCCTCTCAAAATAAAAAAGGGAATCTACGTCTTTAATACTATGCATGTTGTTATCGCGCGATGAAAGAAGAATTTACATTGTCTTATCCTACCTATTATCCACCTGACTACTTTGTACATATCGAATTACGGTAAGTCCTACGCGTCCTACGGCTCTAAGCGCACATCCTTGCCCCGAAGTTATACCATGATCGTCTTGAAAGTCGTATATATATCGCTACTCCCGCGGATTAATGTGACTTCGAGAACTAATTTTTAAATTGCGATTACAAGATTGTAGTTAGAGGAAATACCATCCAATCACGATGACAGTTATCAGGCATTAATTAATTTCAACCGATATTGCCACGTGGTATGAATGTAAATGCAATATTACTGAGAATAAACAAGAATTTATCCGATTCCCACATGTTTCTTCAAATTCACGTTCACAAGCAGACAACTAACTAGTAGAATACATTATTCAAAATGAAATATATATATATTTATACGTGAAGACAATATGTTCACGTGCGCGAATTCAAGGTGCTGCAGTTTGCCAACCCCTGTGGTATAAGTACAGGTAAAGTATAATATAAATCATAGCTGACGTCAACGTTGCATGCACGTTGATTCAACGTCGACTGGTAACGTTGTGCTTGGACGTTGATGCAACGTTGTGGCAACGTGCAGGTTGTCATGTAACCTTGTGCACGTTGATTCAACGTTGTGACAACCTCCTCTGCTACTAGGGCCAGTGTGTGCACGCCTATGACTGTATGTGGAATATGTATCATGTGGTGTATGTATCCTTCTTTCATAAATAAATCTATTCTCAGGGATTACAACACTCATCTGTTGCATGACCATTTTGCTTACCATTTAGCTTGCACATTGTAACTTTCCTAGTTATCTGCCCTGCGTTGAGAAGCCAAAAAGTCAAAGCCTTCCTCGTGGTCACTTCTTTGTCTTTGTCTATTTGTACTTTCCCGAGTCACTTTCTTACCTTTGCTATCCTGACCAGTTCCACGATCCGGACAGTCACGAGGTGTGGCCTTTGTGTAATTCAAGCATTCACACATATGACACACTTTTTATGTCCAATTAACTAATTTATTTCCCTAATTTATATCAGGTTAAAAGAATATGCTATTTAAATACAATCAAAGTTATCTTGCCTTACAAGTAATCCCCGTGACTTGATATAAGGAACAGTTCTTCTTTCATATACTCCTTCCTCTTCTCTTGTCAAAGTTCAACCGTCGTGGTTACTTCCTGTTCTACGATGACACTATCTGCCATCGCGAGTCTCTGTCTATTTCTTAGGTCTCTCTAAATCTCGGAGACTCGGAGGCTGCGCGCTAGGCTTAGATTGCTTGAACAATTGAGAATAGATATATTTAAGAGCGGCACGGAGAACATCATATTAGAACCTCACTATATTTCCAGGTCCGACAGAAACGATAAATTAAGAGAGATATTTTGCCGAACGGATAGGTATGGGAATTAGTTTTTCCCCCGATCAATAAGGGACTTTAATAAATGCTAGGCGTAATTTCATTAGAGCGTTTCCTTTTTATATGTAAACGGCTAGTGTCCTAACACCCGTAATGAGGCGGCTTGCGGGGTAGTATATAAATGTAGATTCCTTATTTCCCAAAGTCTATTCTATTGTATTTTATATGGAATGCATGCCAAATTTAATTGTATGTCAGCAAGGGCCCAGCTGCATTGAAACACCGGTTCCCGTAAGATCACCGAAGTTAAGCAATGTTGAGCCCGGACGGAGGTTGAATGGGTGACCATACATCCATTCACCGTGGCGCTCTTGTCCCCTGTCTGCATGTGGTAGACAGGCATGGGGTTGGCACAATGGACCAAGAATGTCTAAGTGCCTGGGCTCCTGTCGAAGGCCCCTCCTACAAACAATCTATCTATCTAATTGTATGTCAAGAAAGTAGAATGGCTAGAGCCATCAATGGCAATATTACATAATGAATTCATTTTTCATTCAGAATTAGTTCTCAATTATACAGTCATTGTATGTATTGTTTTTCCTCCAGTTTTGGTTAACTTTTTCACAGTAGAACCCTTTAAATTTTCTTAGTTATCTTTGCTTTATGGGTAGAATTTTCAAGTGAAGCATCAGTATTTAGTGCCTTTTGTATGATATGGTTATAGAGAAATGCCAGCATGTTGAATCTTTCAGTTTGGTAAATTTGTTGAAAAATTCCTTCGATTGGGATTGAAGTTGAGTGAAATATTTTTTTTACAGGGGCCAATAGTGGCATAGGAAAATCTGTAGCCTTAGATGTAGCCAAGAAAGGTGGAACTGTTCATATGGTATGCAGAAATCACCAGTATGCTGAGACAGCTAAAAATGAGATAGTTGAAGCATCTGGTAATCAGGTGCGATAATCCTTGTTTTGCTGTATTGTATTTTGTATTACTTGCTGTATTTATGACAATGAATGACAATGATGAGATGTTTTACTTACAGGATGTGCATGTTCACATCTTAGATCTTTCGATTCCCAGAGATGTTGTTAAATTTGCAAATGAGTTTCAAGAAACTGTGAACAGTTGTCATGTCTTGGTGAGTACAATTATAAAAATCTATTCCCTTAATTTTTATATTTTCCTGGGATAAATATATGTATGTACCACTTGTCATCCATACTTTCGCTCATTCTTCTACGAGAAGGTCCATTGGAGTTTTTATCAGACCAAGGTCTCATTTCATTTGCAACATTATTGGTTGGGATTAGGGCCTTCTCTCAAATTCATCTAAAAAATGCTAGACCTATTCAGCAGTTAGGTGTGTGCTGAACTGTACTGAGTATAATTAAATTTGAAAACTTAAATATATCAGCAATTTACTTTCTTGGTTATATTGAAAATCATTATTAATGCATGCAACTTATTTCATTGAGGTTAAGTTCTAAAAAACAAAGTTTTCTCGATTCAAATTTATCTGGAAGCTGCTCCCAACCAGTATGCCAGTTGGTATATTCTCCACCTAAGTGTTGATGGGCCTCCCTGCCACCTCCTCCTGAATGAACATGATCTTGCAAGAGCCCTCTTACATATTCTCTCAAAACAAAGTTGAATTTTTCTTTTTTTTTTTTCGTAAACCATGACGTGAACAGTGAATGCTGTGTGGGATATTTTCCTGTCCTTATTTCTTGGCCTTTGAGAAATTAAGACAGTCTGTTCTTCTTCCCTAGGTAAACAATGCTGGCTGCATGGTTCATGAGAAACAAGTTGATGCAGATGGTCTTGAAAAAAATTTTGCCACCAACTCCTTGGGCACCCACATCCTCACTAAGAAACTGTTGCCGCTCTTGAAAAAGTAGGTGTGCCATAAACCCTTTTATCACTTATTTTGCTGCTCTTTGGTGATCTTGCAGCATGGTTAATGCTACCAGCTGGAGCCGACATTTTTGTGAGAATAAGCTGAATTTCCATAGCTGGATCCTCTATTTTTATGATTAAACTTTTGCCTATTCAGGGATGTTACTAGTCAGGGAAATGTCAGGGAATTTGAAATCCTTCAGGGAAATGTCAGGGAAAATCATCAAGCTGTCAGGAAAATATTGGATAAGGGGGAAGTTCGATGAATTGGCCAGTCACTTCAACTATACGTTTGTTCGTTGTTGCCGGAGTTGATGTTCCATTTTCTGATTTTGTCTTAGTTTCATAAATTTGTCAATAAATTTAATGAGTAAAAGTAACATTGTTTTGTTTTCTCAGCTTTCATTTGCACTCAAAATTTTCACTGCTCTCAGAACGTCATACTGCTTAAGGAAAATGTCTGGGAAAAGGACAATTTTTGTCAGGGCAGTGTCAGGGAATTTCTTTTCCAGAATCTTGTAAGAACCCTGCTATTGTTCGGTCATCATGGAGAAAAACCAGGGTGCAGCCAAATAAATGTGAAAGGCTTATGAATTAAGTGGACTATATTTAACTTATATAAAATTACAAGTGGTCACTAGTTCACATTGCCGGATCCATGTTCCTCGTTGGTTTACCCCCCTTCCCTCTCGTGGGCCTCACCATGCACCCACACACGCCCTACATCCCTCACTATACTCAGACGCTCACTTCCCTAGACCACACACTGCAGCCTTCTCCCTCCAGATGTCTCCACCACACTAACCGTGGCCATTTCAAAGCCATAACGTACCGCCTACCAAAAAGGAATACAATTCTTTTTCATTATTTAACACAGGTAGAGGACATATCTTAGTGATCGGTCTTCTGAATGTTCCTTGTGAAGTGGGAACAGTTACCACACGTACAAGTCCATCGACACCTTGGTGAACTTCTGTGTTAACTGCTAATTTCCAGGTAATTTGTGGTGCATTGTCTTCTTAAGAATCACTACCATGCCAGATTCCACATTTTTCCTGGTGCTGGACCACTAGCTTTGCTGCTGAAGGTGTGCCAAATGGTCATTTGATCCAATTCACCGGAATTGTTGCATTCTCTGCTACAGTGGCTGCCATCTGGAAAGATAACCAATTTGAGTATAACTCAGATCTGGTTCGGGAAGGCATGATAAGGATTCTCCAAGGAGGAAGTGATAAAGTGTTAAAGGTGAAGGGTCATTGGGATCGTCTGATAGAGGTGTGGATGGTTGGGAATTCAAACATTCTTCGATCTGGGGAGAAGGTATCCAACTCCTCAAAAGTTAAACAAGTGGTACCCTTAACTCCACTGAGATGGTGCTTGAATAGTTTGACTCCAGCCTCACAAATACCAGCTAATTGTAATTGGAAGGCTCGCACTGATATAAGTTGCCTCTCTGTGCCTTGCTGAGCCAGATAATCCTTCACATCAAGTGACTGCTGAACAGACTTGAAATGATTGCCTAATTCCCATGGTTCCTTGGCGGCCGCAACAAAATTAGTACCATTGTCACTCTAGAGACGTGCAAACTTGTCTCGTCTAGATATGAATTGCTTCAGGGCTTCAATGAACGCGTGGCTCGTTAACTCGCTGACAGCTTCCAAATGTATGGCCTTTGTTACCAAGCACACAAATATGGAGTTGTAGCATTTATTCTTTGCCGTACTGTGCCATGAACCTGATTTAATGATGAAAGGTCCAGTGAAGTCTACACTAGTATTAAAAAATGGCTGGGGCGAAAAAAAACTGACTGTACTCTAAAATGAGGGAGAGCTGTGCCAAAAGCGGTTTTGTGGCATCCGCCTTCAATTTGTGACAAATGAGACAGCCGTGAATTATTCTTTGAATTGTGTTCTCCCTTTTACGATCCAATATCTTGGTCGTAAGGATACATGTATCAGTTGGCATCCTGCATGTAAGAGTCACTTGTGCTCTTGTCTTTATGATCAACTTGGTAAGATGATTCTTGGGTTGCGGTATTGCCTGATTCGGGAATGGGACATTTTGGCGTGGTTATCTTGGTGCGGCCATCTTGGTGTGAGACACTTTGGCCCAGGCCCACTTTGGCACGGAACACCTTTGCGTGGGACACCTTGACGCGTGACACTTATTTCACTTTGACGTAAAAATTGCCTCAGATTTGTTGATGGTTTCAAATTCAGCTATTTTCCTCTAGTCAGCCCACACCTAGAAATCACATCTAGTATTTGGAATCCTTGCAAAGCAGTTATAATATCAGAATTGGATTGCAGGCTGCGACGAGCAGCTGGGATTTTTAAGAGATGTTGTGAAAAGTCTACTAGTGTGTCAGGCCTGTTAAAGGAAATGGAATGGAGATCCTTGTTAGGCGTTAGCTGTAAAGAAAAAGTCTAGATATAAATGTCTGTAGAGTTTGAGAGGCTCTATCTTCTAAACGAGTAAAAGGATTTTATTGCAGTGAAGTGTACCTTAAACATTGTTTATATTTACGTTTATTGATATAAGTTAAAAATAATTCTATCCTCTTCACTGTTCTTTTACTTAATTTTATTTGCAAAAAGTCAAGGTTTTGGTGTATAAAAATAGATTGTCCATGTTTGAGCGCTTTGTATTCTGTTAATTTTCAGCTTACTGACTTGCTATTTTAAAATAAGAAAGACAAACGTATCGGAAGTAGTTTTATTATTATTATTTGTTTATATTACAAAAATTGCATTTGTGGTTGTAAAAATTGTAAAACTCTGCTAACCTCGGAGTGTAGGGCTCGATCGAAATTTGATTGGAATGGTTGTGTGCTCTAAAATGCCAGCATTACAGGTAATTTAAAGAATATAGTTTATAATTACCAGTAATGTCAATATTGATTTTTGTCTAGACTTTTTCTTTACAGCTGACGTCTAACAAAGATCCCATTCCATTTCCTAATTGGTTCTTCTGAATATGTCTTTATTTTTATGATATGGATTTTGATATTGGGTCACCTAAAATTCATCACATATCATGCTTAACTTTGTTATCCCTCTGATCTTTAGCTAAGGTATTCAGTACTTTGTAAGAGAACTGCTGCTAACCATGTACTTAATCTTCAGTATTTGAGATGGATCTGTCCCAATAATCTCTATGAATTTTCTTTATCAAGTTCTTTCCTCTGTTTCTTTTTATTTGATACAATTCTCTGTTCTCATCATTAGAAATATCAAATAACTTTTTGTATGCTTCACTCTTTTGGTCTATTGCCTACTGTTGCACTGAAGTCTTCTTATTCAAAAATCTGATCTGATTTTGCGAGTTTGTCTACAATATTTTGTAAAACTTTGTAAAATTGTTGTTTCCTCCATTTTACCTTCTTCTGGGGCGTGAACACAGATTAAGGTAAGAGATACTCTCAGTTGTTCTAATCATATCAGCTTAATTCTATCTGTGATGTACTCATAGCTCCTAATCCTCTTTTTACAACTCTTTTTGATGAAAATTTCTGCTCCCTTTCTGGCTCTGTTTTGCTGAGCTAAACTACAGTAAAGCATTCCATAATCTCTTACATTTTAGAACTTTTCTGTACTCTTGGCTCTTCAATTTCTTTTCCAGTAATAGATCTAAAAATCCATGATCCTAAAATTAATTTTTCAGTAATCCAGTGCTTGTCCTTGTTTTTGTCCAGTCCGTTACCATTGAAATTCAAATTCAGTTACCAAATTTTACCAAGTTACCAAATTCGAAGAACTGTGGAGCTGCCCGCATTGTAACTTCAATGGCATCACCTGCAAGTGTTCACACAAATGTGTGAAATTTGCAGTGAAAGAGTCGTCCATCTCAACTGGAATTTGAACCCTCTGTATTGCAACGAATACTCGACCCACTTAAGCTACTCGGTCACCCTCTTCCACTTCAAATTTCTTGGAGGCTTTAAGGAAGGAGGAGTTGTCGTGAGGTGCTGCGCCTATTATGCCACGATGTGCCCATGCACTTAGTGCATGAGGTAAAGCAGACTTGAAACACATCAGTGTTTGCTGTTTTTCTCACATCTCAAAGCCTCCATAACATTCTCAAGTGGAAAAGGACGCCTAGGTGGCAGAACTGATTAGAACACTGAGTGTGAAATCAAGGGGTCTGGGTAAATTTCACACATTTGTATGAACACCAGTGGGTGATGCCATTAAAAATACTAAGGAGCAGCCTTCACAATTCTTTGAACTTGTCAACAGCAAAATCCTATGTGCTTGTAGCTGACTTCACCTTGTTGACTGAGGCAGTAAGCACATGGGAATGGGTATTTTATGGCATTACTATGTGCACAGTGCGTCATGAGAACACCTCACTCCTTTTGGCCTCCATGAAATTTGCAGTGGAAGAGGGTGCCTAGGTAGTGTAACTGGTCTGAGCATGAGTTACCCGATGGGATTCATTTATTTTTTTAGTATGCTCATTAATAACTGCTGCTATTTAAAATCTTCAATCAATGAGTGATTTCTTCGTGGGTTTCCAACCAGGTCAGGAGTTCAGGTACCGACGTTTTGATGACTGATGTCGGTACCTGAACTCCTGACCCGGTTGGAAACCCGTGAAGAATTTACTCATACCACCGGTAAAACACCAGATTCCTCATCCTCAATCAAATCTTTCTTGGAAAATTGGAAACAGTATGTAGAAATTATTGTAAAAGATGGTGTTTCTTATAGATCGACAGTGAAAAGGATTAAATATGGTATTCCACAATGGTCCATACTCAGACCACTACTATTCTTCGTGTACATAAATCATATTGAAAAAGTAATACACTCTCCGGAGATAAATAGCCACATGGTGCTCTATGCAGATGATATGTATCTCCCTAATGGGAGCTACATATTTACTTTCACACTTTTACACTTTATACAAATACATACAAATTCACTTCAGTTGGAAATTGACATGCATACTATGGTGAAATCAGTGTCTCAATGGCTGGTTTCCAACAATCTACAACTAAACATAGGAAAAACAGTTTTTATGATACATATTTAGTAATAAAGATCACCGGACGAGCATCTCAGATGAAGTGGAAAATTGTTTGATTTCCAAGGTGGAATACACAAATTTCCTTGGTCTATAAATAGACAATAATTTAAATTGGAAGCAACATGTGAATAAATGTTGTAATAAGCTATGCTCAGCCGTATGTATTTCTTTTTAAAAATCTAGCGAGTTACTGCCCCTCAGAAATTTTAATCCCCATATGCCATGGTATATTTTAATATGTGGCTATAGACATTGTCTGTTGGGTAAACTCAGGGCAGGGAAATTTAAAAAAGGTACACCCCCTTCAAAAACAGGCTATATAACAAGGAGACTGATGGAGGTAACTGATGTTCGGGATCCAAATGACGCAATTATTTTCTGAAACTATAGAGAGAGTGCGGGAAAAGTGTCACGGCTTTCTTCCATTTGGGCCTGAGTTTGAGAGAAAAACGCAACTAAAGAATTTCCCTCCTATATAAATGCTTTGGGATGCGAACGTATACTAACAGTAGCCGTGGCCGAGCAGTTAGAGGCGTGGATCTGTAATCCCCGATATGTGGCGGCAAGGTGCGGGTTCGAATCTCAATCTGATCAATTTTTTTTCTTTCTAATATTTTACGGAGTCACTGTCCATTCCCCAATCCAATACATTTATGGCAGTAACAACAATATTTTTTTAATTTTCAGCCTATTTTCTGGATTTTCAATCAACCCCCTTGGGAGACTTTCGAAGCTAATTTCGAGATTCTTGTTCGGCCGAAAAGAGGTTTCACATGCCGACAGGCCTAATATGTTTAGATTTTGAAAATACAGTATGTCTTTCGGCATGTGAATGTACAGTGACTCCGTAAAATATTAGAAAGAAAAAATGATCAGATTGAGATTCGAACCCGCACCTTGCTGCCACATATCGGGGATTACAGATCCACGCCTCTAACTGCTCGGCCACGGCTTCTGTTGGAAATGGATCGCATCCCAAAGCATTTATACGGAGGGAAATTCTTTAGTTGCATTTTTCTCTCGAACTCGGGCCCAAATGGAAGAAAGCCGTGACACTTTTCCCACATTCTCTCTATAGTTTCAGAAAATAATTGTGTCATTTTGATCCGGAACATCAGTCACGCGATGTCTCCTTGTAAGCATTATTAAAAAATTAAAAGCTGGAGAGTCAATTGCTGGAAAAATTTAAACTGCATAAAATTATGATTATCCCTAGCATATACATGTATAATGTGATTCTCTATGCATGCTACAAAAGATTTCTCTGACTAGAAATACATATGTTCATCAGTATAACACCAGAGGTAAATTCAATGTTATCAATGATAATTGCAAGATATCAATACTTAAAAAAAAAACTTGAATTCTCTGGGAAAATTTTATTTAATTAACTTCCTTTAGAAGTAAAAGCAATGTGTAGCCAGGAAAAAAAAGTTCAAAAAAATGTTTAAAGATTTGTTTGTAAAAAATGCCTTTTACAGTATTCAAGAGTATACATATAGAAAGATGAAAAGCCATAAATATGTAAAAACCACATTTTTTTCTTTTCATAAACTAGGTATCCTGATACAACCTTTTGAAATTTTATATACTTAACGAAATCCATTCAAGTGTAATCTTGTTTTTTTTATGGTGAATAAATCAATCAATCAATATCTAAATTTGGAAACTTTCTTGTCTCCTTAACAGGACTGACAAGTCTCGTGTGGTGACAGTTGCATCTGGAGGAATGCTTTTACAAAAGTTAGCCCATGATGACGTGCAGTTGGAGAAATTGGTGCCTTTTGATGGAACAACTGCCTATTCTCAGCAAAAGCGACAGCAGGTATGAAATTATTTCCCAGCTTTGTTTACAGGCTAGGTTCACTTCGACATGGCTATTATGATTTGATGTGCATTGGTGTCTAATACCCATAAGGTTATATTCATAGACTCATAGACATTACAAAATACTCTTTGACCCATCAACCCAAACGTCTTAAAAGCCTAATGTCCTCAGGTCAATGTGAGATGACTCTTCTTACAAGATGTATCTCAGAGACTATCTGTCTCCTAGAGCTCTTGGAGACTTGAATTTCAGAAAATCATCTCAGCTCTTTGCCAACTGCAAGTGATTAAAATTTCGGAGACTTGTCTTGTGTGTGTCCCATGGAGAAAACCATTTCAAGCAGTGGTCCCAAGGGACCCTGTTATCCCTTTCATTCCTGGTTCGCATTTTTCAAAGCTTTACGGTCAAATGGGAAATTTCTGCTCGATTCTACAGTCAAAGACAATCCATATAACTATTTTCTGAATATCTCTAAAAATAAAATAAGGGTTTCGCAGCCGTATATGCACTTCTTAGAATAGGTCCAACTATTTTACTTAATTTACATAATGTAAGAGAATCTCAAGGAAACTGGAAAATAATAACTGGCGCCAAAACTGTGCGTTTTATGATACCTTTTATCCTTTTTAAAGGCTACAGTCTTACAATATTATAAAATATGATAAAAATGCCCTGCACTAGGACAATTTTTTTCTGTCTAAATACACATACGTTTTTCAGTGGTGAATATTTTCAAAAAATTTATCTTTCTTTAGGATCATGAAATACTACTAATGTCCCTCTTACTTCTCTGGTTATGTTTCCAGAAATGTGTTGAATTAAATGAAACCAGCGACATTGACCTTGACTTTTCTTCGACATGCGTTCTCAGAACTTCATCTTTTAGCTGAGGGCATGGAGGGTTGAATACGCATTTCAGGGAATCTCAGAATGGTAGGACTCTAAGGATAAAAAGTAATGCTTAAAAAGGTTATTTTTTGGGAAGTAATATGTAGAGTTATGTTCTGCCCCTTAAAGTTGTGCCTGTCTACAACCAGGGGAAACTGGACAGAGTTGAGGACGAAAGAAGTAGATAGAAAAGAGGATTATGGACAGATGGCTAAGGTGAGTGGTGAATGATCTTCATGACCACTCTTCGTGAGTAGTCAAAAATGTAAGTCTTTGATTGATATCATCTAAAAAAAATATTTTGGCTCGAGTTAGGATTCCGTTAAAAAATAACAATTTAGTGTTGCCTAATATTAAAAAAAAAATATCAAGGAGTTTTATTCGGGTTTTCCTCCGGGTCACATCTTACATCTCTGCCGACGTTTCGATGTACATTACGTCCGTCGTCATCTGGGCATGATGACGATGGACGACACGTGCATCAAAACATCGGCAGATAAGCTAGATGTGAATCGAATCAAACTCCTTGACATGATACGCCGCACAGTGGCGCGAAACGCCACTGGGCCACCCAAATTACTCTACACCTCACATAGTTCAACTGTTTGAGCTGGTTTTTTTTGTAAAAGGTTCGTCTTGAATTTTCCCATCGATCCCTCTTTCGGGATTTTTGATTTCGGCTCATATATTCCTGGAATTTGTCACCAAATATTGTTTTTTAAGGAAAAAAAATGATTTTTTGCGCAAATGTGACCCTACGGAGCGCAAGAATGTTTTTTTTAAACATTTTCAGCTGTGAATCTTTGATTCGATTAATACTAAAATACTGTCTGCGTGAAAATGTGGATAAAAATTTTTCATATCCCCAAAAACGGCCAAAATGTTCCAAAACTTTTCGTGGAGAAGTGATTTTTTTCCTGAAAATATGTGCACTTTTGGAAGAAAATTTCCTGAGCAAAAAGTGTTTCGAATCATTTAAGGAATACTCACAAATTTTTTCAGAATTTTTGGACATTTCAAAAAATGGCCAAATGCGAAGATGTATGTTGCTAGTTATGCATGGTATCCAATGCCCCTGCTTCTTGCCATGCACTTTTAATTCATGGTCCAGCTATTAAAGGTGCATTTACATTGCCCATTGGTCTTCTTTCTTAGGAAGCTCAGGAAGGTTGAAACAAAGATTTTAAAAGGTGTCGAGAACACAATACTCGAAAGGCTAAACCAGAACTGACCAATGAAGACAATGAGATATCTGTATTGTAATACTTAATTGAATATAATTTCTCAACTACATCTTTCGTTTGTAATCGATATATATTAAGACACAAAAGTACATAGATACACATAGATACATACATACATAACATAACAACCAATAATATACTATGAATGCAATACAACAAAAATATGAATGCAATGATAATAAAAATCACACACTCCAACACTTCCCCTTGATTTTTATTGAATCAAATCACACACTCCAAAACTTCCTCTTGATTTTATTGAATTAAATACATTATCAACACTAATGTTCATGGTCCCCATTAACAAAAATTAAATTAACAGAAGCAAAAAATTATGTCGTACCATGAAAACTTTTGAAACAAAAATCATGGTCTTACTTAGGGAACAGTTAACCAGATCCTTACTGATAATTCTTGAGTCTTCCTGCCGGACAGGGACTTGGTGAGTAGGTCAGCTAGGTTGTCGCGGGACATGACATACTGCACCTTCATCAGTCCTCTCTTGACGCAGTCCTTGATGAAGTGGTACTTTATGTCTATTGCCTTGGATCTCTCATTGACCTCATCCTTTTCAGCCAGAGATAGGGCACCGATGTTGTCAGCAAATATACAGGGCTGGGAACACTTCTCACCGGCCCCGACATCATGTAGAGCATTCTTCAGCCACAGGCACTCTTGGGCAGCGACAGCCATTGCCACATACTCTGCATGCTTGGTAGATGTAGCAACAACTGTTTGCTTTTTGCACCTCCACTCAATAGGACCACCAGCTAGCAGTACCACGAAACCACTGAAGGACTTTCTATCAGCTTTGTTGTTGGCAAAATCAGCATCAGAGTACAAAACAATTTGACTTCCTGATTTTCTGTAGACAAGACAGTAATCTCGAGTATGCTTGAGGTATCTCATCAGGTGCTTGACCGCGGCCTCATGTCTTTTCTTAGGTGCTGACAGGAACTGGCTTAGGTTGCTCACAGCAAAACTTAGATCCGGTCTGGTGCCGTTTGCCACGTACAGCAGCATACCAATGGCCCTCCTGTATTTGTCTTGGTCAGCATCACAATCTTCGTCTCCTTTGTCATTAAACAAGTTTTCGCTCAATGTACAAGCAGTCCCTTTTGAGTCAGTCAGTCCAAACTCATACAGGATCTTTTCAATGTAAGCACATTGGTCAATACTCATGCAATGGTCACCAAGTCTCAGTATACGGAGTGATAGGAAGTCTGAGATCTCTCCAAGCTCTCTTATCTCTACATTGTTGTTGAGATTTTCTTTAAACCTTTTAAGATCATCCTCTTTCTCCACCCAAATTGCCAGGTCATCCACATATAATCCCACGTAAATCTTGCTTTCATGGTCAATGAATAAACATGGATCTGCATGTGATGATTTGAATCCCATAGCAATGAGAATTCCTCTGATCTTCTTGTACCATTCCATCCCAGATTGTTTGAGACCGTACAAACATTTCATTAGTTTGCACACCATGGATTGTGGCTTGTCCACATCAAACTCTTCTGGTTGTTCAATGTATAGTTCTTCCTTTATGTCGCTGTTGATGTATGCTGATACGACATCAACATGTTCACACCTCCAACCCTTCTCAGTACCCAAAGCTAACATCAACCTTATGGTTTTTCTCTTCACTACGGGTGAGTATGTCTCATGGTAATCGATGCCATATCTCTGTGCGAACCCTTTGAGCCACTAGTCTAGCCTTGTATTTTTTTTGGTTTCCACTTGAGTCGGTCTTGATTTTAAATTTCCAGGTGGATCCGATAACAGTCTTCCCCTGAGGTCTGGGTACAACCTCCCATGTGTTAAGCTCCTTGAGTCTTGCTAGTTCTTCATCCATGGCTGCTTTCCATTTTGACTTGCTCAGACTAGCCTTGGCTTCCTTCAAACTCAAAGGTTCTTCCTCATTGCATTTGGAGGCTGATGCTGCTGCAAACGTTGAACAAATTAAGCATGACTTATCACTGCAGTTATCATCTTCACATGCACATTTCTTCGGTTTTGGTCTTCTTTGTGACCGCCTTGGCACTTGGGGTGCCACTTCCTCCACTTCTAATTCATGCTGGTCATCAGGTAGCTCAGGGATGCGATGAATCACAGGGTCCTCTTGGTTTCTTAAGTCATCCTGTGATATACTCTCCTCTTCACTTTCTTCAGAGTCGGTGCCAAGCAATTCAGGGCAATGATTGATTTTCTTGACAGCACTTTCTTGGGTCGCCTTCCATGGAAATTGTCTTTCATGAAAAACAGCATCCCTCCTTATAATGACCTTGCTTGTTTCAAGGTTGAATAAGCGATACCCATCCTTAGTGTTTTCTTCATAGCCAATCATGACACACTCTATAGCCTTGTTGTCAAGTTTCCCACGTACTTCCCTCATGGCTTGAACTCTACATCCAAACGGCCTTATGCGCTCATAATCTTCTAGTGTCAGAGGTAACTTGGTTATCAGCTCTAGGGGGATCTGGAATCCTATGGCTCTGCTGGGAGTTCTGTTCCTGTTGTAAGCAGCTGTGGACATTGCCTCTGCCCACATTCTCTTCTCAGCTATGGATTCAGCTAGCATGCACCTTGCCATCTCACACACGGTTCGGTTCTGCCTTTCCCCTCTTCCATTTTGCTGTTTGCAATATGGCACGCTCTTCTCATGGATAATGCCATGCTGGTCCAGATATTGTTCGAGCTTCGCATTTACATATTCTGCCCCAAAATCCGACCTGATTTTTGCTAGCCTTTCGCCAGATAGGGCCTCCATCTTTGTCTTGTACTTGCGCAGCTTTGCCAATACCTCGTCCTTGGTCTTCATGGTTATCACCGACACATGTCTTGAGTAGTCATCTGTGAACGCAATGACGTACTGTGCTCCTCCGCATGATGGTGGGTCAAACTTTCCCATCAAGTCAGTGTGAACCAACTCGAGAGGCCTGCTCGCTCTTGAGTTGCTCACAGGGAAAGGCTTCCTTGTCAACTTCCCCTGGACACATACTTCGCATCTGTCGCTGTCTTCTTTCTTTATTCCACTCAGCACATGAATCTTGCTTATCGTGTCCTTGCTTGCATGACCGAGCCTCTTGTGCCACGTTTCCATGGACTTTGCTTGCAGTGCGACAGAAGGGAGTGCGTTTTCTTGCCTCGTTGGTGTGTTTACTTCCATAACATACATTTTCTTAACCTTCAATGCCCGAAATATGGTCTTCCCCTCCATCATCGCTATGGCAGTTCTTCCTTCAAAAATTATTTTTCCACCTTTCTCTGTTAGTCGGTACATGGATAGTAGATTGCAGTAGAGCTTAGGCTCATACATAACTTCAGTCAAGATGATTGTCCTCTCTGATTTCACCTCAACAGTGCCGACACCTTCAACATGTAACTTGAATCCATCACCAATTTTCACGGATCCCTTTCTTGATATGTCTAGCTCCTTAAATGCATTTATATCGCTGCACATGTGGTCAGAAGCTCCAGAATTGACAAACCATTTTCCCTCTGATCCTCTGCTTACATATGCATGGGCATCACCCTCAGCGCAAAGGAGTACGGCTTCCACTTTCTCGTCTCGCTCATTACAGCTTGCCACTGATGCTTTGCCATTGGCGTCTTTCTTCGTCTGTTGCTCCTTGAAAGCAAGCCACACAGGACACTGCCTTGCCACGTGACCAAGTCCATTGCATGAGTAGCACTTCATCTGAATTAGGCTGTGTTCTCCTTTCCATTTACTTTGGGAACTGTTGCCACCTTGATTGTCGTGCTTGTACTTACCACCGTCTTGCCTACTATTTTTCTGATTGAATGTCACCTTCAGGGCTATTGTGTCCTCCGTGCTTGAGGACGGCGCCACCAGCTTTGACCTCCTTTCTTCCATTAGAAGCCTTCCTTTGACATTCCTGGACGTAAGTTCGCCAATGTTTCCTTCAAATGATCTCACGAACGAGTCATACTCGGACAATGGTAGCCCCATTAGAAGAAATGCCGCAAAGCACTGATCGTCGATAGGGATTCCTCCCATTCTCACCTTTTGGATTAGCTCATGCATCGTCGATATGTACTTGGGCATGGACATACCAGCCGTCTTATCTAACCTCGCCATTTGCTTGAAGAATAGCATTGTGTGAATAATGCCAAACTCCCCGTACATTTGGCGTAGCGTGTCCCATGCTTTTTTTGCGAGCTTAAATTCACCGACATCATAAATTGTGGACCTGTTCAAAGCATCAAATATGATACCACGCGCCTTTCGGTTGATTCTTAGTTGCTCAGCATTGAGATTGCCTATCGCCTCATCTTCATCGTCGGTGTCGTGAATCACGTCACCAAACCCCGGGTCGATAGCATTCCAACAATTTTTGTCAATCAGTTTGGCCTCAAGTCTCTTTGACCACGGGTAGTAGTTAGAACCATCGGCATTCAAAAGCACCTTTGATTCCCTCGTCTCTTCAGCGGCCATCTAGACTTCGGTATCTTACTCTTTGTCGTCTTAAATTTCTTGTTTGTCGTCTTAAATTTCTTATCTTTCGTCTTAAATTTCTTATCTGTCGTCTTAAATTTCTTAACTTCTCACTTACTTCGCACGGTTTTAGGGTGTTCTGGGCCCATAACCTATTGTAATACTTAATTAAATATAATTTCTCTACTACATCTTTCGTTTGTAATCGACATATATTAAGACACAAAAGTACATAGATACACATAGATACATACATAACATAACAACCAATAATATACTATGAATGCAATACAACAAAAATATGAATGCAATAATAATAAAAATCACACACTCCAACAATCTGTTTGTGTCTTCAGATCCATTTATATATACCATGAGAACTTCGGGCGAAAATAAGGCGAAGGAACTGCTTCCTGAAGCGAAAGAATTGCTTATTCCTGTTGGCGATAATGAATTCGAATCCGATTAAACATTCTAAAAATCTGATTAAAAAAATTATTAAAGATTATCAAAACAAAACAAAAATAAAAAAATAAAATAAAAAAAGAAAAAAGAAGATGGATACTAGAATACTTAACCTCCTCGTGGTGTATCCTGGGTCACGCTAATGAAGTATTTACCGTAAATCTTACTACTTATTAAGCAGAAAACTATCTAGACTTGAATGGCACTGAAAAAAATGAAAAATATTTGTATTTGGCCATTTTTTGAAATGTCCAAAAATGTGTCCAAAAATTCTCAAAACATTTGTGAGTATTCCTTAAATGATTCTAAACACTTTTTGTTCAGTAAATTTTCTTCCAAAAGTGCACATATTTTCAGTAAAAAAATCACTTCTCCACGAAAAGTTTTGGAACATTTTGGCCGTTTTTGGGGATATGAAAATTTTTATCGGCATTTTCACGCAGACAGTATTTTAGTATTAATCGAATCAAAGATTCTCAGCTGAAAATGTTTCAAAAAAAACATTCTTGCGCTCCTTGTAGGGTCACATTCTTGTAGGGTCACATTTGCGCAAAAAATCATTTTTTTTTCTTAAAAAACAAGATTTGGTGACAAATTCCAGGAATATATGAGCCGAAATCAAAAATCCCGAAAGAGGGATTGATGGGAAAATTCAAGACGAACCTTTTAAAAAAAAACCAGCTCAAACAGTTGAACTATGTGAGGTGTAGAGTAATTTGGGTGGCCCAGTGGCGTTTTGCGCCACTGTGCGCCGGGAAAGCCTCAGATATTTTTAACTCAAAAAATAAATTCAACTACTGCTACTATTTTAAGGCGTCTTCAAACTTCGCTATTCCATGCCTACCACGAGTGATTACGAGTGATTACGGTTAAGGAGAGAGCAGGCCTTATAAACACCGAAAATTTGGACTTTTCTTTATTTATAAAGTAAAAATATGTAATGTGTAAAATTGGCAGCGTAGTTTAGCACAGCGAAAGTAGGACACAGGTTGATGCCACACTCTGTGACGCTCGCTGACAAGCTAATTTTTAATAACAATCAATACCCGAGTTTATTTAGTTATTCCACCGACTACAGTGTATATGTATATATATAGTTGGAATTCCAAGAATGAGAGGCAGCAACAAAAAAATTCACCAACTAGAATGCTAATGATATGCGAGTAAGTTTTCGAGGATTCCTACACAAAACGAAAAGCACTCCAAAATTCCAGACTTCATCCTCTAAAGACTTCTGTCCTGGATCTTGACTTACACTTCTGCAGTATTCGTTTTTTTCATTGTTACAATTTGTGAGAAATGTACAACTTTTTGCTGATTTCGTTCGCCGTCGTTTCAAATGTATCAGCCAGATCCTGATATATTTTATTTAATTGTGTCCTGGTATTCCTTGTTGCTCACTTATCTCACGCCTGACAACATGTACTTGCTGTTATGACCCGGGCCCCCACATATTTGGGAACCCGAGAGCATAAGATTTTACGTGGGTTCTTGCCCTTGGTGTCGGGAAGCGAATAATCACACACAAATATTTAAAGTCTTTTACCCAAAGTTTATTTCCATTTAAAATCCCAAAAGAATCAATTCAATGAACAAATATCAAGTTATGAATTGGTGCGTCTAGAGTAGCCAAATGTTAACATATTACCAATTTCTCGGGAAGGAGAGGAGCTGCTGATGATGGCACGGGTGGATAGCGAGGCGCTTCGGTAGCACGGGCCCCATGGCCCGCGCTTCGACTCCCACTGACGGCTACATTGTGACTGTACCGTCAGTGAATGGTTGCAGAGTAACCAATAGCCGATCACTGTCCGATGAGAGACTAGTGAATCACTGTCTGACTGACTGCCTGACGAGTGTCGGGTGTACTCCCCGATAGAGTCTCCATCGTGCCATTATATAGGAAAGGTGACACTAGGATGTTTTCGACAAAATGGCAAAGGAGGGGAAGAAGAAGAGGAAGGTTAGCCGTTCTCGAAAGTGAAAGGTACAGTTCCTGAGGTATAGTTTGACATAGCTGGCTATTCTGAGACGTCACACAACAACACATTTATGCATATTTTTGGAAATGGAATACTTCCATTTCCGGATCATTACATTGCTATAAATCCATTTCTTGCGGCAATGAACCCTTCCTGCCATAGCCGTTGCTCGAAAACTCCTACCTGATCTCGCGACACTCAATCCAGACTGCCGGAAAACTCAGAGAGCAGTGTTGGGTGTCTCCGCTGGCCGAACTTGGACCGCCTTAACGGTACACTTCAGCCGGCGACACTTGGGTCGCTACACTCCCGAGTGAGTGTCGCGACACTGCTCTACGGGCCGTTTTAACGGAGACACTCGATGTTGACACTGAGTGTCTGACACTTTAGTGTCTCGTTAAGACGTAGCTTTATTAGGTATTGGCAAAAATGCTTTACTCCTGGGGGAATATTTTGTGTGGTTGAGGCATTAGTGCCTTTCAGTTACTGATTATAATTACACCAGCATAGAATTAGCAAATGCACTTCTTGACAAAAAGACCCAACTCATAGGGACACTACCATCTCACAGACAGGGAAATGTGAAGGATGTGGTACAGAAAAAGATGAAAAATGGGGAAATAGTAGAGAGTGTAAATAACAGAGGAATAAGAGTATGGTGGTAGTGTGGTGGAATTGGCAAAATGTCTTGATTCTGTCCTCCCAAGAACTACCAAGCAAGCAAATGGCAAGCATGCAAAGGAATATAGGAACCATGAAAATCTCCTTGGCTATCTATGATGTCTATAAAGGACTATGGTTAAGGGAAAATTTCAATTTGACCAACCAGCTTTCAAGCTATGACTCTGCTTTGAAGCAAACTTGCTATTCAACTACTTATTGGAGCAAATATTAAAAATGCACAATTTTTCATTAAAAAAATAAGTTACGGCTCAATACCGATATTTATATTAAGGTAAGTTTTAAAACTTTGCTAAATACAATTAAAGAAAGTTTTACAACTTAACTAAATACATAATGTCGGCACTATGGGGTGAAAGAAGTGGAGGGCGATGAGTCAGTGGCTTCACCTAACAAAAGAAGGAAAAGTATTCCCCGAGAAAGAATAGACCATGCAACGAAGCAAGAAAATGCTGTAAGAAAATAAAGGTATCATAAATAAAAATCATGTTCCATGAGTAACTTTTCATGAAGACTTGAAAGAAAATCTCAATCTTTGCATTGATTTAGTTTTGCTAAGTAGCATAAAAAATAACTTTCATGTGGTTAGATTTGTCATGGAAAATAGGTATTTGTAGTAGTTTTGATGTTTTTTTATGCATAGAACTGTTATTAAAAGGATAAAAATAGTATGCAACAAATTCAATTTAAATTATATTCAACTTCATTTCACTAGTAAAAAATATTGAAATTTTTAAATTTTTTTCTTAAATCCCGAAACCTCCGCTGTCCATGATGCTCCTTGGAGCCGTAGTGGTCCATTCATGCTGTGTGATGTGCTTTAGTAGTGCGCACCTTGTCAGGGTTTTACTTGGAAAAATACTGAGCAGCCGCCGCCAATTGGACCGCCACGGCGGTGGAATTTTTCCACAGAGGAATTTTCTTGCATCTGTCCATATGGACCGCCATGGCACACGACTTGTTAAAAACATGAGATTTTTACCACAGAGTAATTAAAAAACTTTGCTCTATCCATATTTTATACCTTCGCTGAAAATGAGCCCGAAAATACATCGCGGATGTGATTATTTTGATCCAAAGTTCTTTTATTGTCTAGTGCTCATCAAGCCTCTTCCCAATCTGATTTGAAGGACACTGCCTATAGCATAGAGTCTGAAACAAATGAAATGGAGCAAGTGCGCTATTGTATTGTGAAGTGTGCAGTGCATTAGTGATTAGAAATGCATTACCAATGTCTTGCATTGAATCGGATCACAATAACACTTTGTCACCTTTTTAGTTACTGTTATTTAACTTTTGCTTACAAGTATGTTCATTTTTTACTAGCTTTAAATTTTTAAAAAACTAAATTTGTATGTCATATAATTTAACTTACTGCACATTATTATGCATTCACCATATGTAAAAGAGTGTATATCATAGCGGTTTATATGGGTGTTGGATCGACTCTCATCAGAATTTGACTTGCACGATGCAATTGAATGAATCAATCACTTGCCTCACAGAATCAATTATTGACAGTTGATGGGGTATGCATGTGCCAATGGGCCACCAGATTACAAAGAAAATACTAGATGCCATTTCTGCCAGAGGCATTTATAATTACTATTATTTCTGGCTTCAGGTAATTTTAACGTTTTCGGCAAAATATTTTCTGTGTTTTTCAGTTATATATTATTAACTTTTATATTAGGAACTTGAAGGTGATTTATACGGCAGTTTGCTTTTGCTGTTTTATATATCACCCTGCACCTTTGGAAGAAAATGTTTAGTTTTCTTAATTAGAAAAATGATGAAGATACGAAGTGAGAAAAGGGAAACAGGGGTTGCTGCAGATATGGAAAACCTGGAAAAGTCATGGAAATTGAAAATGGGGAATTAGTCTGGAAACTTGCTTTTCAAAGTCAAACTAAGATTGTTTTCAACAAGTGAGGGGCACCATTTGAGGCACTGTCTGTTGGGTTGTGGATGTAACCCAGGGGGGGTGGGATAAAGAGATCCACACCGAAAATTTGGGGTTTTATAATTTTAACAACTAGATCTAGTTATCAAATACAACGTTAAACACTCTGATCACTGGTCTGAAAAGTATAATGGTTATTATTATGGTCATTATTATAGATATAATGATGTAAAAGTTATTGAATATACATATACATAATTTAATGGTAGTGTCTCCCCCCAAAATAAATTCCTGAGTTTGCCCCTGGACGTAAGGGTTTTTAGTACTGAACGAGGCATTGTAGCTCTTATTTGGCGTTTTGCAATTAATTATGCCCCTATAGTAAACTTCCAGGTCCTATTATTTACTCTCACACTGAGGATGTTTATTTCTCCTCTGGTTGTGCACTGGTGATTAGTACTTGTTAGCTTCTCCCAGTACACAATTACCTCAAATGATTCCAGACAATCGGAGGTAATGAGGTTCAGTGTTACTGTTCCATTGAGTGCTCTTGTCTTGAATTTCTCAGGAAACTTGATATTATCTTAACCCTCATACGGATTCATGGCGCCGCCGTGGCGCTTTGAGTTTTTGCATGTGTTCAAAAGATTTAATAATCGAGCTAAGGTTTTGAAACCATCAGTAGTCTATTATTTTGGAATAGACAATAAACTGGTAAAGAAAACCCAGCTATTTGCAATAGCATTTATGTTATTTAGTGTTTCTCGAAAAAATTACACAAACTGATACCTGGCGCTGCCGCGGCACTGGGAATTCAAAAGGTTTTTATGTTACTTCTGGGAGTTTTAAACTGCTTAGTGGATCATATTCAAATGATTAAACAACCCCTGTTGAATAACTGTAGAGACAGATATTTTATTTGGTTAAAATTTTATCAATTTTTTATTTTATTCATAGGTTTATATTGATATAAATGAAATATAGTTGAAATACTGTATGGGGAGAGAAATGTTGCTCAAACTGATATAAGTTATGAATATTATCAATTAATTATAAGTGCTAATCACTAATATAATAAATGTACGCCAAGTCTCTGGTTTAAGTTTGCATAATGAGCAATTGTTTGTTTATATAAGGAAATGTTTTCAAATTTCACTCCACTGCTCGACAGAGCTATTGGCTGGTGGTGCTGGTTGACACCACCATATTTCTTAAGGAATCCCATTCCTTGGGAAATCATTCGGAAATTTATTTAAAAAATCAACTGTATATTTTTCAATGGAAGAAAGAGGAGGGCAAGGGGAAGGGAGGAGTGGGGAAGGTGAGCAGTGATGTAATGGGGGCTGGGTAGTGGGGTTCAGTATTTCCATTGGTGATTAGGATAAGGTTTAGTTAGTCGAGTTTTGGTAGGGGTCTCGACTCTATTTTCTGAGTGAGAGGGAAACACAAACACATATTGGAGAAGTGATTTTATTCCTGAAATTTTACACTGCATGGAAACGGGGAGGAAGAGGTAATATGGGAGGTAATGGAGATTAGAAGGAACCTGAAGGATGGGCACCAAGAAAACTAAATCCTTTTTTGGAACCACTCCATGCTCCTCAAAATATCCCTCTCATTCAGAGAAAACAGTCAAGACCCCCTTCCAGGCTCCCACCTTCCCCACCCTTACCATTATCACCCATGGCAACACCGAACCCATTACCTAGCCTCCTAGTCACCACTCACCACCCCTCCAAGTTTCTTCCCAACTATGTATGAATGAAACACCTCTGCGTAATGCCACTACCTAATTTGTTGGTGACGCTTCGGTAGTCTCAAATTGATATCGCCAACATTTGAGCTTATAGGTCCCTGAGAAAGGGACCCATTTGATGCAATGTCTTTTACCATGCATAGCAATACCATATTTGGTTCTGTGGTACACTCTGCTCCGGAGATATTTTTGGCAGCACTATGTTATTGTTTCTAGGGAGTGTATCTGATAGGATTGATGCCAAGGAGGTTTCTGAGCATTGACGAAATAAGGCTGTCTGCAGAATGCAGCGATGATGAAGATCTGAATGGTTTACGTAAAGGGATAGGGAGCGATATTTGCACAGATGAAGAAGAAGACATTGTACAATTATGAGGATATTATCTACTCAAAAGTATTTCGAGAAACAGAGCAGTAATAATGCAAAGAAGAGATTTCAAGTGAATGCCATCAATTACGAAAAGATCAAACAAAAATGCCCACCCATTATATTGAGAAAGATGCAGGGAATAAGGTGGTCTTTCCTCTAGTAATAATGATCAAGGAGCCAATGGATTCCTTTCGCCAATTTATTGACAGGAAGCTTTTAGGTGATCGTGTTCATTTCACTAATAAAGAAGCCGTAAGGTTGCACCAATAAAAGGATATCACTTGGATTCCTGTAGATTCCGTCGAAATGGAAGCACTTTTTGGACTTCTGAATGCAGTCGGAAATTTGAAGTCCTCCAAACTAAGTGCTTGTCGGCTTTGAAGTAATTGGTATGGGCCTATGATTTTTAGGACTATTATGTCAGAAGTTAGCTTCAGAAATATTCTTAGATATTTGCGGTTTGGCGATAAAGGGACAAGGTCGGAAAGAAGGAGGTCATACAAGCTTGCACCCATTCGGTCCATTTGAGATGCCATGAATTTGAATGTGGGAAAGTATTATCTCCCTGGTGAGTGCATTACCGTCGATGAGCAGTTATTTGGGTTTAGAGGCTGTTGTCCTTTTCCATCAAAAAAAATAACGGAATGAAGATTTTTGGTCCAGCGATTCTTCTACAAGGATTATTCTATGTATCTTCAAGGCATTCCATATTTGAATAAAGTAATAGGGGCAACCTCCCCGATGGTGGGGATCTGCAAAAATATAAGCAATTCATACCGGCGAATTTTCTTTCTGATCCCTCTCGTGTAGGCCTCGCATTCCTTGTATTCATCCTCAATGTACCCCTTTCTACTGTCCCTGGCATTGCATCTATTCCGCATGATTTTGCCACTTTTGATCTTCATGACATTCATTCCCATTCATCCTCTTTGTTCTAGAGAATCTCATTACAGTAGATGTTTAGGATTGATCTCCATTATTTATTTCTTTCAATGATTTTTGAAGCCATTGCCCAATGCCTGCAATCCGTTGGATGATTGACTGACTGTAACCAGGTCATTAGCGAATCTAACCAACTTGATCAGCTGTACTTCTTTCATTCCTACATCTACCTCATCTGTAACCACTCTGTGGGCCTAAATGTCAAATAGCCAAGGTGTCAATGGACAACCTTGTCTCACCACTGATCCTTTGCATAATTTCCCGTCCTAGTTTTCCATTAGCCACCCTCACTCATGCCATTTGGGACATTATCAAACAGCTTGTCTAAAATTGACAAAACAAAAACAAGGAAAGCCCTCATAATTATCTAATTACTTATGCTTTTGGTTCCTTTTTGTGAGTGTTCTCATCGCAGCAGTCAAATCCTGTCTAGCCTTTCCACATCTAAGCCCTAACTGATCCCTAATTGGTTGTTTGTTCTTCTTTCCAACCTTCTATTTACGATTCAAAGCACCACCGTTGCCACCTATGAAATTAAACATATTGTCCTGTAATCTTTGTACATATTCTGGTGCTGTCTTCTTATTCAGGATGAGAATTTAAACCGCCTTCACCAAATCATCCAGCAGTACTCTTTCCACATAGATTCAATGAACGAGTTCAAAAATTTTCATTTTCCTTTTATCCTAAAAATCTTCCAAAACATTATACTATGTATGAGCAAGACAAAACTCTGATTATTTGCTCCCACAGCTTGGTTTGTCTTCATTTCTCTTATTGTATTCTCTATTTTGTTATCTATAGTATCCGTGGTCTGAAGTTACCCTTTTCTACCATTCTTTCTTTTTCTATCTCTAAGTTAGCCAACCTATGCCATGCAGCTCTTCTCATTGTACCTCCCACCGACCCTCATTCTCTTTTCGTTTAATTTGTTCTCTCCATCTTTTCTTTAATTTCAGATATTTTTCTGCCCTCTCTTTCCTCCAAATAGCATTCCTCCTCCAGCAAACCCCACTTTCTCCTCTTTAGCTTTTCAATTTCATCACATTGTCTACACCAATTATACTGTGTCCCATTTCTTTCTTTCCAAAGTTCAATTATTTATTTCTACAAACCCCTCCTACCTAAATAAAGTTGTATCTGGGCAGATGTGGTGGAATTCATTTATAGTAATGAAATTTCTTAGCAGTTTTCCACTTCTATTTTTTTTAAATGGAAAACTGATAAGAAATTTCATTACTCTCCTACCAAGTTTTGTGTTGGCATTTCTCTACATACTCTGTTCCCCATTGTGAAGTCTGTTTGGGTTCTCTACCAGGTCAAACTCAATATTTCTGCCAACATTTCGATGTGCGAGTCATCCGTCGTCATCAGGGCATGTCGTGATTGTCAACTGGGTCGGTTTGTATCCGCTTGGCCTTGAGTCCGGTGCCATCTGATTGGTTGGCTGCTTACCACCTTTCCCTATCTTTTTGGATGCTCCTTAGTATAGGCACAGAATAGAGACCTAAAACCATAAACCATGACGCTGGATATTTTATCTGCAATGCCTGGAACCTGTACTGAGGAGAATCCAAGAAGACAGGAAAAGGCAGGAAGCAACAAACCAATCAGACAGCACCTGACCCCAGGCCAAGCAGATATAAGCCAGCCCAGTTGACAATCACTACACACTGTGATGATGATGAATGACATCTGCAGAAATGCCGAGTTTAGCCCGGTGGAGAACCCAAGTAGACTTCACTAACAGCATACACTGGGAACGCATCAGACAGAATGCAGAACTTCACTCCTTTCCTTTTTTTTCTAACAGCTTCTTCTGCCATCAATGGATTCGTAATAATTGTTGCCTCCTTTGATCATATTGTGTCCTCTGCCATTCTTGCTATGTATTCCTGTTTCTTTATCCTTCCATCTTCTCTCCATTGTTTCTATTTCCTTCTTTTCTCTTAAGGCAGTTTTACATGGGGCACGAAATTGCACAACTTCAAACTGCATTTTTTTCTCAATCGGGCGTGCAATCATTTTCGAATTAGAGCAGGGGCTAATTTGCCATCTCGCGTTCATGCATTCGTGCATGCGTTCTTGCAATTCATGGCTTTACACAATGCAATTTGAAATGCACGTTCGTACGTACATCAGATTGTGCAATTACGTGCCCCGTGTAAAACAGGCTTTATGCTATTGTTTATTAGCCCCTGGTATTCTCCCCTCTTTGTTGTACTTAAAGCCCCCACCACTTCTTCACAGTCTGATCTTTTCTAAGCCTTCTATATCTAGAATTACATTTCATTAGTTCACGGTCCACATCAGCCCTGGAAAAGCAGCATATATTTTTATATACTATTTCCAAACCTCTGCCTAGTCATGATTTAATCTCTTTGATACGTCCGTCTTTCCTGGTCTTTATCATGCGTACCTTTGCTTTTTTAAACTATGCATTGTTTTTCATTATTTAATTTGTAAAATATTGTTTTTGTTATTAGGTATGTACTAGCTCACTCATCCTCCGAAATTAGTCTTCTTACCGCAGTCGTGTCTTGTCCCTAGCCCATATTCTCCCCTTACATCTCCATTCCCCTTCTGTTACTATGGCATTCCAGTCCTCCGGGACTCTTGCACCTTTTTCATTTAAGGAACTTCCCTGGTTACTTCAGCCATCTTCTCCAATTTGCATTTAATATTGCAGCTGCCCCACATTGTATTAACTATCCCTCCAACAGTACATGCTGTCCTTCCAACTCCCCTCACACAACCCCAACACATCTATGTAGGTATTCCCTTTTCGTATCTCCTGCTTTATATGTACCACTCCGGTTATTTATGCATAGCATGAAATGTTACTCAAAATATCTCTATTAGCTTTTGGGCTGTTTTTTTGCTGTCTGGGAATTGGAGATGTTTAACACTTTGAGTCCTGGGCTTTAAAATGCAGACACTCCTAGAAAAACTGACTGTTTTTAAGCACGTACTGGATTTTTCTAAGAAGACTCTTCAATCGAGGTTTTAGAAAACTCTCTCATCAATTTTGGACTTTGTATGCCATCTAGCAGATTATTTAGGCACTGTGTGGTCTTAAGTTTGTCTTCCAGATAGACTGCAGCTGTATCCTTACGTCCAGCTGCCATTCAATTATGTATTGATAACACCAGTCTGCATGATATCAGATGACTGAAATCTAATAAGTGATAATAATAGCTAACTTTGATATGCTCATTTCATAACTGTTCTTAATTTCTTCCCGTACTGTTTGTTTCCAGAATGGATACAATTTAACTTCTAAGATTTATTGATAAGGTCATTATATGTGCCAGTGGGTAATTATTGTGCGAGGGATGTTTCTCAATACAAGATAATGAGCCCTTAGCCCAAGCTAATGAGTCTTAGGTTGGTACGACTGCTGCTATTGTTGTGTGACCTTGAAAGTGTCATTCATACTTCACTCATTTTTGTTGCAAACATTGTCAATTGCGTGAAGTAATGTTAATATAACTGTGCTTGCAGTTGTTAAAATCTTGAAACCACAATTCTTATTTTGTGTAAAAACCTGACATGATAGAAAAAAACGGAAGTCAGTTTTAGAATAGGCATAAAAATTGATTGAAGAGCATCTACTTTTTATAAATCATCTGACATAAAGTTTCAAAATGCAGACTGGTGTAGGACATGGACGTCCGAGTACGTCCATAGTCCTCGAAAAAAAATTGAGAACGTACCATTACGTCCATAGCACTGAAAAGTGTTAAAAATTATTTGAAGCAATCCTCTGTTGAAACATCTGCTAAACTGGGAGTCATATATGGATTCATCTTGTGCCTAAATACTTATGAAGTGTTGGCCTTTCTTCAACGCTTATTATCCTAAACAAATTTAAAACTATTTAAATGTCTTCCATTATGGCTCTTGTCCTAACACCCTCTGTAACCTTCCCCTGTGGGCTTGCAGGGTAGTAAGTAGAATTAGATGTATCGCTGGTTCCCAGGATGTTTTTCTGGCTTTAGGTTGTTGCTCACTAACTCTTGAAGAAGTGTATTGGGCAGAGCGTTGATTTCTTCATCAATTATTTTTTAATAAATATGCATAAAAAATATCTTAACCACACACAATGTCTATCTCTTTTTTGTACCTCTATAACGCCTATTAACCTTTAAACGACTATTGTGCCCAAGATGTCCCGTTAAATATTTTTGATGCATTCCGTGAGTGCCCAAAACATCCCGGCTACGGCATGCGTCTATTTAAATCCAGCAGTCAGGCGAATACACCGGGATTTAAATCTGGCTGATAAAGATTAATACCATTGAAATTTTCGGGCTGACCCGTCTATCAATAAGGTTAACATGTTTTTCAGGGGTCTCAAGCTGTGTCTGATGAATGCATTACATACAATGTTTTGATCAAACCTCTGATAAAATGTGTTGTGATACCATGCATGATTTATTTATTTGTTTTACATAGCTTTTTTGTGGAAATGGTGGCAAGATCTTCATATAATCTTTACTCTGCTCTCCATGTAATAGGTCACCCTCACTGAGATGTACGCCAAGGAATTCCCAGACGTGCACTTCTCTGTAATGCACCCAGGGTGGGCGGACACCCCTTCAGTGCGCAGTGCAATGCCCAGCTTCTATGAGAAGATGAAGGACACCTTGAGAACAGCTGATCAGGGAGCAGATACAGCCGTATGGCTTGCCATCTCTGATAAAGCTCTTCAGCGTCCAAGTGGACTCTTTTTCCAAGGTTTGAAATGATGAAACATAAAAAAACTATTACTATGCACATTAATGTTAATTTGTGTGTGTGGCCAAATAGGTCAGCATACAAGCTTGCGTGCTTGCTATCTTTCTTGAAGCCCATGGATTTTGAAACCTGCCTTCGGCATCATAACATTGATGACCAACAATAGAGTAAGTATTCGTGTAAGAGTAAGCTGCCGTGTACACATACGTATGCTTAGTTCGATAGATCGAATGTTGTATCCAATGGTGTAAACAATAGAATGTTGTTGAAAGTGAGTGTTGCTGGGACTTGAGATTGGAATAGTCGCCTGTTAATATTGGAGTGGTTGACTGTTTTGTCGTGTTGAAATAAACATGTACATTTGGATGCATTGTATATCATTGGCCATCTTAAATTTGTTTCATTATCTTGTTTATTTATCAGAGCTTGTGTTAGGATGTTACGTGTTTCCTCTGTTGTACTATCCAAGAAATCAAACATCTACCTGCTCCAGTTTGTGCCCTCCCACATTAATGATCAGCCTAGCTTTCTTTGCCCTGAAAATTGGTTCTTGCCCAGGGCTTCTCATCTTCTCTCGTTGTTTTTACATGCCATCTGCCTCTTCACATGGTGACTCATTCCTGCTACTACATACCGGATACTACATACATACCGCATATGGCATGTATACCTGTATGGCATGAAATTTATTGGATGTGTTCTTTTTTCCTTTAGGAGCCTCACCTCTTCTATGTTTAGTACCCTCGTCCCCGTATTTGCATTTAATGCCATAGCTGCTGATATTTCCTCTCGTCACTCCACTATAAATTACCCTGTCATTAGCATTAGTTTCTGTTTTCCCTCCATCTCACCTCACACAGCCCCAAAACATCTTTTCTCTGTTTCTTGTATAATATTTTCTAATTTTTCTGCCCTCACCATTGTCCTAACCATGAATATTACGTACAGGATTTCTGAGTTGGCCGCTGGAAGTGCTGCCAAAACCAGCCCATTTTAATAGTTTCATTGCCTTTAGCGGTGCTGATTCTATGAGCGATCTGAAAATTGTGTGGAAAGGCATGATAACAGTTCATGTTTGGGGGGATGTTTTTCGTAAAATGAAACAAATAGGGAATTTGCAATGATTAATATGCATGGAGGCCCACGTTAAGCATTACTCTTACTAACCTAAAAATGTTCGCCCCTCAAATCAAACCAAAATAGGAATTTTAAATTAGGTGCACGCTCAAAGGCACAGTCTTCAAACACAAAAAATGGTGCAAGTAACATGCGACACGCAGGTCGATCTTTGAGTTTTTATTATACTTTTTATTTCTGCGACTGCATAACCCTTATGACCTCCAACACTGGTGTTTTACCGATAGGTAGAGAGCTTCACATGAGGCATACCATTTGAATGACCGTCATAGAGCCTCAGGCGAATAGCAAAGCGGAGATTCTGTACAAAACTACATTACCTCCAGGTAAAATCAACTCAATAACCCAAAACTTGGGAGGTGATTCAGAAAAGTGGATAATTAAAAAAAAAACGGGCATATCCCGATGTACTAGCATGAATGAAATATCTCTGCATACACTAAGTATAAAACCTTTAAAATCCCTATTACTTTGAAGTAAAGTAATTTAAGTAAATTAAGGTATGACTCTAGGGACATAATTACGTAACCAGCTGGTCTCGGTGGCGGTGGGGTAAAGTCCTCGCCTGCCAATCCGAAGGTTGTGGGTTCGAGTCCCGCCTGGGTCGCTTTCACCCGCCCTGGGCTTGGGTGTTTGTGATTGTTGAAGTTTATTTTAAGAGAGGACCTAATGGTCCTAAAATACGTTTCATTAAATAAAGACACAATTATTATCATTAACCAGAGACTTTCCTTTTATCGGTATCCAGAAACTTGGATATGATATCTCATTCAAATTTTTCCAAGTTCTAATATTCCAATCAGCAAGACCAATCCAAATATAAACCGTATGCATCCATTCATCTTAGTATATCCCACCATAGTATGTAATTGCAGTACTTCCCATTTAAGACTTCGGATCGCTTAATTCAATGTACAACAAGGACAATCTCTGAATTTTGTACTGATTATTGAAGTACAAATGCACTTTTTGCTAGGCATTTTATTTTATTTCCAATATTTTTCTTATTGTTAACCTGTTTTTAATGGGATCCATAAAACCTAATTGAACTGTTTAGATGTAATTAACATTGTCCAAATCTATTTTTTCCCGTACATATCACACATCAGTCGCATGGTTTTTTGTGGCTAGAATATATGTATTTGCTTAGAATGACTTCATGTAGCATGGCAGTTTTTTTTTAATGAATCTCCTGTGTTAAACAAGAGATACCTGTATATTGTATGAAATTGACTCGCTGGCTTAAATTCAATCATAAACTTTTGAATCAAATCAGTCATTCAGAGAAATTCTCTTAAAATATTTTTTGGCCAAAAAAGAAATAGGCACCTTTTGTTTTGGTCTTTGTTTTAGTTCAATCATTTCACAATGAACTATGCATTGTAAGTGATCTCACCCAGAGCAGATGAAGGCTGTTGTTATGTTAATGGATATTCTACACTCCCCATTTCATAGTAGGCGGTATCCAGGATAGTGCCTGTTTTTGAGTTGCTGCTCCAGTTAAAGTTAAGACATTACGCATGAGAGTGTAGTCCTATACAATTCTGAACATCAATTTCCTTAGCTTAATGTTTAAATATGTACATGGTATTTTTCATGCACCTGTTGGCTGTAATGACCTGTGATCTTCTCTTTAGATATGAAAGCATTTAAGTACTATGTACATGTATACATATTTCTGTTCTGACTTACTGAGAAATATTGCTAGTCTTTCATGAATTACGTTCATACATAATTCACAATTTGCAATGAATTATAATTTTTTTCAGATCGTACTCCTGTCGCTACCCACCTTCCCCTTGCTTGGACCAAATCAACGGATGCAGAGAAAGAAAGTTTCATGAAGCAGATGAATGACTTGATGAAGAAATTTGATGAACCGCAGACGTAGGGTACAACCAACTTTTCATTGTGTTTTATTGTGAAGAATAAATGCACTGAAACAAGTCATATGGTAAGGTGGTGGCTGTAACCTTTTGTAAAAATGTAACACTTGTCTATTTTTATAACCTACTTTTTTATGTCTTTCATAATAATCAAACTAAGCATTTATATAAAGAAATTATTTATGTCAGATGTTATTGTCATTTATATTTATCTGTGATTTTTCACCAAATTAAATAAACCTCACTGGAAATGTGTTTTTCTGAGATTTGTGTGTAGCGATAGTGAAAGTAATGGAAAACTACCTCAATCATATATGAGGTGTGATAATAAAAATAACTGGAATTTTTAAATTTCGTGGGCTTTAAATTCCGATTTTCAAAATTTTATTTATTTTTCATATGCTCATACGATCAATAAGGAATGCTACCTGTAAGTTATGTGCTGTTTGCATGAAACAATTGGATGAAAACGGCCAGAATTGTGGCAAAACAACTCGTGGGAACTGCACCACGATAATGCTCCCGCTCACACCTCATTTCTTATTCGTGATTTTTTGGTAATAAAACAGACAATTATTTTGCCTCGGCCTCCGTATTTGCCAAGCATGGCCCCCTGTGACTTCTTTCTTTTCCCGAGGCTGAAGAGAACCATGAAAGGATGACGTTTTGCCACCGTTGATGAGATAAAAACAATCGCTGAAGGAGCTGAACTCTATACCGAAAAGTGAGTTCCAGAAGTGCTTCCAAGATTGGAAAAACCACTGGCACAAGTGTATTATATCTAAGGGGGATTACTTTGAAGGAGACAAAATTGATATTGATACATAAATACATACTCATTATGAAAAACTAAAAATCCTGTTATTTTTTTACCACACCTCATATTCCCAGACATTATCGTCAGTTCTAAAATGGAATTGAATCCTGGCAACTGTGGCACTAGGCTAGCCAGGGCAGCTGTCATGCCGAGCCTTGGTGGGTGGGAGGCCTCCCTTGTCATCATCGCAAAATCCTTGCGCAGCTGAAGGTCAATCAGCACGCACTCCACCTTCCTTTACACTGGGATGCTTTTATTTAGCCTACTCCCTTAAGCTGTGTGGCATCGTTTTGACTCCATCTTAAAGAAAATAATTTTTTCTAATGAAAAAACAATCTGAGCTGGCTTAGAGTAGGGGTTTCCATTTTTCCCGTTTCTCTTGGGACAGTCCCGGTTTTTTGATAGAATGTCCCAGTGTCGTGACATTTTTCCGACGTCTGTTTAGTGCCGGCTTTGCTAGGTTGTAAGTTGGCTGCTACTCAGTATTGCACATAGGTTGTGTAACTGAAGGATAGAAATTAGAAGGGAATTTCCCCATAAACAAATGAAACGGTAAAAGCTTTAATCATTGTAAAGACTTATTTTAAGGATTTGCCTTGCGTTGACTTCCATGTCTAAGGAAAAGAAACTTCTTTACCAGGTTCATAGTTGTGATAAATGTTATATGTAATGTATCGTGTGAACATGAACTTTCATCTGGCATATTTTTTTATTCCGTACTTATAATCGTTGTAAGTGCGATTGTGATTCATTATTCAAGGCATGCGGTGAATTTTATTGCATTTTTCTCATTTCTAATTGTGTCCTGATTTTTTACAAAATGTCCCTGCATGTTTAAAGTGAAAAATGTCAGGTCTTTTCTGAAATGCATTGTGGGAACCCTACCAACTTTTGTAGCAACTTTTCCTTGCAACTTTTGGAGAGCTGTATTTCTTTCCTATGACATTGGAGACTTTTCCTGCCAATGAATTCCAGTACTGTGAATTGAATCTCAAGAACATACTAAAGTGTAATGCTAAGTCAGTATTTTTGTTAAGAAAATACTGTCTGGATCACAAAAACTATGGTCCTCACTCTGTTCGTCAAAATGTCTTTTAATAATTCTGCTTCTTTTATCAGAGAACTGGCATTGGACTCTGAATTTGGAGAATATGCTAGAGGCTTCTTTTAACAGATCCTCCAATGAATTCTGTGCATCTGTTATCCCTAATAGTGCATCTCCCAGCAGATCATATGCCATAACAATGTCCATACTTTCTGATTGGAGAAATTTTGATACTATGTATTTATGCTGATTTGCTGCAGGACTTTAGTTTGTATGATCAAGAGCAAAGCAAAATCAAATGTTTCAAGTTTTTTTCTTCATTCCAAATGCATCATTACTCTCTTTTACCTTGTCACTTCTAGCAGTCAATTTAGAGAACTCATTAACGACATCGCTGAATCTCTCGTTTTGGGCAAAGGGGACGTTCAAGTAATACGTAAGTACCCCTAGGGGAGGGGGGTTACGAGTTTGCTGACGAGGGGCCGGGGTCATAGCATTGCTTACGTAAGACTGCAAGGTCTTACTCTTAAATACTACTAAAGTACTTAAATAGTACGCTTTTTTATAGTACTCATGTGACATAGCTAAAGAAACACTTCAAAAATAGTATAAAATATTTGGCTTTCTTTAAGTAAAGCAAATATAAAAAATCAATAAATCTTACGTAAGCAAGTGGGGGGGGGGATCAAAAATGGCCAAAAATGTGCTTATGTAATACTTGAACGCTCCCAAATACATTCATAACGACCTGCCCATGTGGTTTTGGATTCAATTTTTATAATGTTATGCTTGACCCACTCTTGAATGAGTCTCAGCCCAAGGCAATGGTTTATTCTGTGACCCGAAAAAATTGTAGACTCTTTGAATATCATCAAAGAATTGTGATATTTTCTGTTTGGTTATTCTATAGGTACATACATAAGGCTGTAATTATTTCTGTGTTATTTCTGTAATTAGGCTCTGCAGAAACCTCTTCATTATTTATTCTTTTTCGACACATAATACACTATAGTTGTCAGAACAACCAGATTCTCTTTCAGGCCTATTTGGGACCTCTGCCAATTAGTGCCATGAATTTTCCTGCTCATGGGGTATAGAGGTGTACATGTTTATGAATCTTTATAATGGAAATGTAAGGAGTTCAATGATGAATTTACAAAAAAATTCACCAAGGGCTTAAGACATGTGCAGCTATATATAGCTTTCAGAAGTTGCAATACCCTTCGTTAAATCTATTTGTGTATGGTGCAGTTGATGCATCTCAAATATTCTTGGTCAACCTATAATTGTTTTGATATTTTTAAACTTGGAAATCTTAATTTCTTACAGAATTTGTGAGGGAAAAATCTAGCAAAAGTCATGGGTGTAAATGATTACGACAGTAAAACTTAAAAAAATGATGAATCATGCCAATTGAATTTCTGTTAATTATTTTGTGCTCTCTTATATGTGCATATTTATATTTATCCCACCTTTCTATTACAGATTAATCTCCTTGTCTAGACCTACTTCGATTGAAGGTTTTCAAATTTTTCAGTGTACCTCCTACATGATCCGGTTTGGAGTGTGATTTCCCACATTAATTGTCCATTGTTGGTAACAGTTTCATTTTCATTCCAGGGAAATCTAAAGCTTTCATTCCAGGAAATTTTTTTGCAGTATTTAATGTCAAGGAAGAGAAAGTGGTTTTTTATGTAGAGTGAATAATGATTCATCGCGTTACAAGTTATGCCAAGAGAGGTGCAATTTTGTCAATACATAGGTACCTATTATTTATGATTTAGATATCAATTTAGCTCTTATCAATTTGTTCTCTTATTTTAGGGTTCGTCTCTCTTTTTCAACATTCTTGACTCTACTTGTCTAATTGCATGATTTTTTACAAATTTTATTTATGTTTACCGTTGGCAAATCATGCATGGCTACATCTTAGTGTTGCATGAAAAGTAATGCAGAGAAGAAAAAATGAAACACAGATAATTATAACGCAATATAGTATCAAATATTTGTCAGTGAATCTTCTAAATATTTTGTGATACTGTAATAACACCTCTTGTTTAGAAAATATTTTACTCTCTTTTTAAATATGGAAGGTGAGAAGATGGCTTTAATATCATTTGGAATTTTATTGAAAATTGTGGAAGCAGAATGATCGGGGTCTTTCAAGGAGAGAGATTTTGAGTACTGAATTTTGTGTACATTATTTCTGGAGCAGGCATAATAATTGTGGTAATAGGCATTTGAAGGAAATTTGTCCAGGTTGGAATGTGTGTAACAAGCACAGGTTAAAATGTATAAAGAAGGAAGTGTAAAGGATTCTAGCATTATAGAAAAGAGGGTTGCCATGGGTACGAATGGAGACTCGTTACATGGTCTTAATTGCTTGTTTATGTGCTGAAAAAGCTGTTCTAGAGGCGGTTGAATTGGGTACCCAGAGTAAGATACTACCATACGACAAGTGCAAATGAATTTTAGTGAAATATAACTTTTTTAATATATCAAAGGGGACAGCAGGTGCTCGCTTTCTAAGCATATAAATGCCCACAGATATTTTATTTACTATGTCTTGAATCTGATGAGACCAATTGAGGGTATCTGAGATGATCAACCCTAAAGACTTGGTAGTATTTATACTAAATAAGTGTTTATTTTTATTAGGTATTACTGGGAAAAGGAACCACTTTATTATGACTTATGAAGTAATTGAAGAAAGGCAGTTCTTTCTTCGTTAAGCATGAGATTATTATTGCTGCACCGTTGTGGCATGTCTCTTATTGGTAGGACACTTCCTCCTCTCACCCTCTTCCTGAACCCTTTTAAGGCCGACATTATTTCTCAATGTTTTTCAATGGTTTTATTTGGACATATATATCCAATTAATACCTATTTAGGAGATTTCAAAATTGAGTAATACATATGTTAAATATTTTGAATTACTTTTTGTTGTAGATTCCCAAATCCGAACACAAGACTAGAGGAAAAATAAAAATCTGAAAATTTTATTCAACATAAGAAATTTATTTATTTAATTATCATCCATAAATTTTGTGAAATTGATTTAAACCTAGTGTGTTCATTATCAATAAGTAATTATTGAATGAAGAAAAAGAAAAGTTTTGGTACGTTGGAATAAGGAGTAAATTGGTTTTTTCATTCTTAAGATTACTGAAGTCAAGTATTTGTTTGGAAGCAACACACATTCCCTCGGATGCTCTTCCCAAAAATTGTCATTTTTTATAGATTTTTCTGACGCTCTATTGTCTTATACATTGAACAAGTCAGATTTCCAGTGTAGTGACATGAGGCAAGCTGCTACATCACTTAACACATTCAATGCGGGCCCGATTTTCATGAAAGTCGTCAAAATCGGCTTTAAAAAATTTATAGGGCTTCGGAGTGGAACGACCATGTCAATTGATGTGCTCCATCAGTCGTTGTAGCCAGAAGCACGTCTATTGACGTGCTCCGCATTGAATGTGTTAAAGTCAAGGCCTACTCTGAAGTCAGAGGCGTACGCACAGGTGGTGCACCAGCACTACCTAATGGCAAGAAAAATTAATTAAATAACCTAGAAATACGTAAAAATGATAGTGTGAATGTTTATAATTTTGCAAAAGAGTTAGATGAACCATTAAATGGTAAATAAATCAAATGCTTGAGTGTTTTTTCCCTCTGTCTGATTGACAACAAGCGTATAAAATTCACTGCAGCTGGCTGACTGACAGTGCAAATAAAAAGTTTTGCATTTCGTACCTATATTGTACCATGCGTGCGCAGAAGTAAACCACTGAGGAGTGTGTTTGTGGTGACGTGTTAAGAGTTCATTATTTGATAAACATTTATATAGGCTATACAATAATGAAGCAGAATAAGTTTATTCGTTGCTTTTATTTTTAGGCACTACATGAACCGCTTTAAATAAGTGTTTGGAGTTGTAACTCCTTGACAACAGATCAAAATTGTTCATTGAGTTCCAATGTCCTTTGAAAATTTTCCCAATGATACCTGTAACTATTGCCAGTTGTGAAAGGCGTTTTTCCAAGCTTTAAATTAGGTATCAAAGATTAAACTAAGAATGACAATGTCTCAAGATCGCCTGGAGTGAACAATTTTACCATTCATAGAGTAAGAAACTGCAATAAATGTTAACTATACATATGTCATTGAAGAGTTTAAAGTTCTTATTACTGGTGAAAAGAGAATGTTGCTCTAAAGCAAGTTATTGAAGTAAATGTATCAAGTTTCACCTTATAACTATTAGGAAAAGAAAAATATTGTGGTTTGTTTCATACAAACAAAAATTGTTAGCCCCACACGCAGACGTCCACCATTAGACGGCATAAGCCGTTGTCAGATACGCCAATTGGGAGGCTGGTGGTCCGGCTTTCGTACCCTTATTATTACTATACACTTTTATCAGTAATGTGTCCACTGGTATTCCATTGGCATTCATGCAACTACCTGCTTTATATATTTTTCATTTTAATTTTTGTAGATAAATCCCACACCATTACTTTTCTTCTCTATTCCTTTGGACAACATATTGTGATCCCCTGAAATGAAACCCACTAATATCACACCCAAATCTACTGGGGCCCCCATACGAGAGGGGGCGGTTGTTACTGACTTTTCTGGTCATTTGTTTCGGAACCAGTTTGATTGTGTGTGGTGGTTAGCCCCACTCTCAGACGGCCACCATTAGCCGACAAAAGCCGTTAGGTACCGAGTACTCCATGAAGAGGCTCGTGGTCCGGTTTTCGTACCCTTATTATTAATTTCCAGTTACATTTTACATTCATCTTTCAATGGATTCACAAAAACCACAATAATATCTTATGAAAAAAATTTCCGCCACGATTTTTTCTGCTAAGCTTTGGTCTCTAGGCGTTTGCCAAATAAATCAACTTCCTTGTTTCTAAATGTTTTACTAACTGCGATTGAGTAATTTTGGTCACCGTTTTATGAGCGATTTCAGTCCCCTCCTTTCGCAAATACCTCTTCGTATATTCAAATGTTTCATGAGTAAGTATAGCAGTTTATTGGCGCAGAATTATCTTTCCATGGATATAGGAACCGGAAGCAACGGATGTTGTGTTTAGATGTAAGGGAAAGAAGGGCGAGCGTGAAGTGTCTGCGGAGAAAGCCTAAAGAGGTCTCCAGTGTCACAGAAGAATGGGAGTTGTTCAATAGGGCATTAGTGGTGGTCCAATTTGCCGTTCTCTTCGAGTAAAGTGGTTTACCTCGTTACTGGGTCAAGATAGCGTTTTTACTTCTAGTCGCCTCAGCTCTGGCGGGCGGTCAGCGCGAACTAAAGAAGTGTATGCTCGGCACGTTTCAAATAAATGAAAGAAACACTTGATTATGGCATCAGTACATAACTATGCTTCATAACTTAGCTCTCTCTTGAATAACCTCTCTTGCGAAAACTTAAAAAAAGCTATCATTATTGTTATTTCCGCATCCCTCCCCCCTCATTTCAGATAGAATTAATCTTTCCCGCCTCACCAGCACTTAATTATCGTGTCTTTCATTTTTCCTCCCCTCAACCCTGCCCCAATATCTGGCTTCCCCCCCCCCCCTCTTCCTTCGGAACTACAACAATAATTCATCTCATTCATTACAGTAATCTACCGGTTAGAGGTAGGTTGTGATGAAAGTCAGAGAATATCCAACGAACTCTTACACGTGCCGTGCCCTTTCTACCTCTAGTATTTCTCTCTTCATCTCAGCATAAGTCCTACCTTTCTTCATCCCGTCCATAAAACCGATTCTCTTCCTTCCCCTTCCCCGCTTACCCAACATCATTCCCTCTATCACGGCCTTCAGCAAACCATCACCCCTCATTACCCCTTCCAGCTAGGCTTGTGCGATGAGTCGATTAATCGAAGTCATCGACGATGATTTTAGTCATCGCGGTGCGATGACTGTAATCGATGACGATGAATGTCATCGACCATCGATATCGATGCCGATGAGTCGATGCGAATCATCGATGTCGATGAGAATCATCGATCATGATGAGTTGATGCGAATCATTGATGTCGATGAGAACCATCGATGAGGATGATCGATATCCCTATATCACTAATTTTTCTTATTTTTTTCCATTCATTTGAACGCCTTAGATCTAAAATGTCTATGTATAAAGTATAAGCACCCCAGCTATTGCGCCTTGAGGACGATGGCAGGGCCACAGTGGGATGTTTGGAATTCATGTTTTTCCTCAAGTTTGTGATAGACGATACACAAGTAGCGATCACGTTCAATCACAGTTAATACGTAGTAGTAGTGGTAGCATTGTATTCGTTGGTTGCAATGGTGCAGTTGGTAGCAGTGGTAGTAGCCTGAGCTAAATCGGCTAAATTCACCGAATTCACAGTCACAGTGATTTCGATTATTTAGTCACGGGCTGTGATTGCTACTTTTCAGCATCGGTGATTCAATCACAGCGATATATCGCTCATCACTACAGCACAGTTCATCGAGAGTCATCGGTCATCGTAATTCATCGATCATCGGCATTCATCGATCATCGACATTCATCGATCATCGATATTCATCGATAGTCGATGAATTCGATTTTCGAATTTCGATGAATTTTTTTCATTGAAAATCGATGACCAAAATCGGTCATCGCACAAGCCTACTTCCAGCCACCTACCCTGTCTTTCCCTAATCTCATCTATAAGTTTTCTCTCCTTGACCACCATGTCAAGCACTTCCTCATTTGTCTTCCTTTCCGTCCAACGCACCTTCTCCATCCTCCTCCACACCCACATCTCAAACACCTTCAGTCTATTTTCGATTTGTCCTAGAGAATCTCATTTCTTTTATTTTCTTATTATTAATCTTCATTTCGTATTTCTCGCACTGCTGTTCCCATGCATCTACTAAAGTTTGCAATCCTTTCGATGATCGATTGACCAACGCCTAACCAACCAACCATATCAAACAACTACAATAACAAACTGAAGTAACCAACTTATGTATATTATATTTTGTAAACCTGACGATGCCGTCAAGCGGCGAAACGCGTTGTGCAATAATAAAATGCTGTAGAAAAGAACTAAGCTATGTTAATTATGAGCTTAAAAAAGCTATTTGAAACCTAAATATCTGAGTCAGATACCTGGTATTAAAAATAACAGTGGCGGCTGGTGGTCAGAAAATGTGGTGGTGCACAATTTGAGGGTTCTCTACACCTACCAGTGGTTTATGGAAAGATGCCTCCCTTACCAAAACCATTATTGAGGCGTTTCCCTATCAAAGTTGTAATTTTTTATGACTGCAGTTTATTTCCACTGAATAACCCATTCATAATAAAATTATGAGTTTAATTGTCAGTAATATTATAATGTTTCATCAAACTGTTGATAATGATGTAATGTCATCTTCCTGGTAGGATCTACTTAAATGGTTCTATAAATGTTGCTATCTCTAAAAAAATAGGAAACGAAATTAGAAGTGCAGAACTGCTGGAAGTTTAGTGAATAATTGTTGTCTTTTTACAGCGATTATAATTATTCAAATCTACACGTCTCAAAGATGTTGTGTGAAGACTGTTTATTATGAGAGGTAAATAATGTAGGATTGGTAATTGCAATTAACGGTTGATCCTTTATTTTACAGTATTATTTGCTCCTGCTGCATGTAGTGCGTGAATTATTCGAAATTATTTCCGCTGAATTATAACGAAACTATCACATTCAGCAATATATGCTGCTGCAACTGCTGAATGTCAGACATAATGTACTTCGTCCACAACTGTTATCCTCCCTACAATAAACTTGGAGAACAATATTAGATATTCTTCAAATGCAACCGCACAACCACCCATGCTTTTTGTTTAGTTCATCGTTAAACTTTCTCTTAAAATGGTCAGACAGCTGAGTTTTGCACTGCGAAATTTGAGTTATGACAATGGTGAGGAAGTTATTTTACCCAGTTTAGGAGCTCGTTGATCACTTTATTTCAAGATGAATTTATGAGACATTCATGAGTGTGTTGAAACAATAATGCAGGATTATAAAGCTTGAAATTAAAATTTTACTTACAGAATGGCCGGGTGTTGCGTAAACCTGCAACACTTAAGCAGTGGCCGCCATTGATAAATAAATCTAAAACCCTGAGTAACGAAAATGGTTATCTTATCGTACTGTTCCAGATGAATGGAAAATAAATGTGGAAAAAGTGCAATGATTTATTTGTCGTACATTATGGGATATTCTCTGATCATTATTCGGTCGGTTTCGGCGGTGTTTCGACGCGCGGAAGAGAGAGCCATATTCTACAGGTGGCGATGTTTGCAGCGACGTATGAGGCGTGGCTGTTGTTGACGAGGACCTTTCTAAAGAAGAGTGAAAGATATGACTATGAAAGGCATAATAAAATCAAATTGGATTGGAATAGCTCCCGAAAATACGGAAACTTCAGCATGGTAGGTGCCTGCCATGGTCCTTAGATACGCATTGTCAGAAACCACTAGGACGCTGAGTTTATTTCACATATTAAACAGAGGCACAGCTTTCTTTGTGAGACTAGTGACTGAGTGGGCGGAAATCTCTTTTTACACGCTATACAAAAAATAGTTACGAGTATACGGTTGGTGAAGCATGCAGAATGGGCAGTGAATTCCATGTTAGAATATAATTTGATAAGAATATGAAATGAGTAATCGTTCCAAAATTCTGAAAATTACCGTGGGTGCTCAGATGAAGTATTTTCCAGATAGGAAAATAAAAAAAATCAGCTGCAAAAATGACCAAAACCTTTAAACGAGTACAATTAGGGTTGCCACCGCTCATTTTCCCGGAAATGTCCTCATTCAACATTGAAAAGGGAAGTGAATTGTCTCCGGGACTCGGCGCAGCGCCGAGCGAGCGCTCTTTAAGTGCGTTAAGCGCACTTGTAGAGTGAACTTAACGAGGAGTAACGAAAATTTCAACCACTTTGGCGTGCATTGAGTTAAGGCACGGCAAAGTGGTTGAAATTCTCGTCTTAATGGAACTCTAAATTATTGGAATTACCTCAACGACAGTTGTTTCACCCAGCAAAACGCGCATCTTGAAGCAGCTGACCCTTTAACTGCTGGATATGGCGGTGTCAAAGGTCAACCAGTTAAAGGCAGGCCAAAGGTGATGGCTGGTCGCTAAACTACCAGACTGAAGCATGTGTGTTTTCTCGCCAAATCGATCATACCTGTGTAGCGAATGGATACAAATGTGTCTCAAATTTTGAGAAATAAGCACCGCCCTAGTGATACAGGTTGCCGACTTTTAGGCGAGGTGCATTCTATGTTTATAGGGTTGTGGGCGATCTTCCTTCTACGATGGGCGGCTCCAGACCAGAGGTTCGGGGGTGGGAGGGGGGGCAACCCGCGGGATGGGGGATAGCTCTGGAGATATGGAACACTTCCCAGGTAAAGGGGAGTCCGGGGGTTTCGTCCCGGGGAATCGTAACAAATATGTGTCGAATGAAAAAGAAACTCTTATTTAGCTTAAGACATGTGCCTACCATCGTACTTCAAAGCATAAAATAATTGCGGCTTTTAGTTTTAGGTAGATATATGACAAATAAATAAAATACACCGGGTTTGGGGGGGGGGGGGGCGATTGCCCCCCCCCTTGGAGCCACCAATGCCTTCCAGACGAACTCACTTGCAACTGGTCTTTTAAGAGGTCTGACCAATTTTGTGATAGTAGTGAACCTATTTAGCTATCGGCGAGTCGTATATCTCATTTTGGCATTTGTATTTTTGTGACTGGCTGTTTTGACATGCAAGTACCGCAAGTAGTCCTTCGGTTGAGAACTATCATTATTGTAATACATGTTATTCAACTCTGTGATTTCTTATTCAACTGGCAGTAATGGCGTGGGAGCTCCCATTGACTGTTGCTAAAGTTCATAGTGGCATTGACGCGAAGGTAAATGTAAGCGAGAGTTCAAAGCGGGTCTTCTTTTCCAAGGTAGAGTAGTTTGCCCGGATCCCCTGACGTGGACCCAGCCTGTATCGGCCAAGTTCATTGCCTCCGATTACGCTCCGAGCACTCGACTCCAAAATTAGCCCCAAGGCCACACCGAGTAATTCCTGCGGTCACCCCAACTTCGTCACGCGTAGAGTATTGGATTATGATCTCATTTTGCAAGTTTAAGTCGCTTGGTGTGGCAGCGCTAATCAATTTGTGAGAGTTGTACGCAGTCTGTGGTTTTCAAGGAAGTTTTGGCGGCCAACAGAGGCAACTCAGATAACCCTGTTTGCTACCCTTGAGCAGTGAACACGTAAGGAAGGGAATTGATCCTTGAGGTGCGGGAAAGACTCGAGGGATTATTACTCAATTCTGTGCCATGCTTTTTCTGTTCGTGCTATCTCTACCAGAGACGATCAGTTTAAAAGGCTTCCTAGCTCTTTTCTACGGTAGAAGACTTCCTATAACTCGTGCAAACGTTTTGGCGAACTTGATATATGTATAAAAAATCTATGTATCCAATGCTTATTTACTGAGACATTGATGGCCATCTTTACTGGGAGAAAAGAGGTTCAAAGTGAACCCCTGGGCCACAAAACTCCAATCACATTTTTTATGGTTTACCTAGTGAATAGGTGCATTGTAAGTAGTTTTTTATCTCACTTCCATGAGCACGGAAAATGTCAACTTTAGGTTCATTGAAAGTTAAAAATCAAAATGAGAGATAAAAACTGATCCACTTGAGAATTTTGAAGAGAATAGTATTTATTGAGCCATGGTACTTTATATGTCAGTTTACAGCATTGAGATGCAGTTTCATACTGTAAATATTTACCTCGTACTTTTTTTTAAAGTTTAGTAGGGCAGAAAAAATTCTCTGCTGTCGAGCGTTGGACGATAGGTATAATATTATTTGGCCTTTTAATCCATCTTTTTCTGTTCAGGTTTTGAACAGATATTTAAGTAGGTACGAATATATTTTATGTAATTTCAGCTGACCCTTTATTTTCCGTCTTAAATCGTCGTATACCAGCTAGATACTCACGCTTGAGTAAGGGACTTAGTCTAATGCTCTACTGAAGTCGAAAAACTGTGTATATACTTAAGGATTCTATCCACCCGGATTAAAAATGTTGCATATGAAAACAACCATTATGTTTGGCTCTATAAAGTTTTCTCAGATGGTGAGACATTGCTAGTAAATTTTACCAGTGATATCCGTCTTTATTTACGTGGGTAAGTGGATTTACTTCCGTTTTTGTAAATGGGAGTGTATTTTCGTTAATTTCAAGCTTCGGATAAGATGTACTCTGTATTCGAAAGGCGATGAGATATTTTCAAGTGAGGAGCGATTTATAAAGTGGCATCGTAAAGTAATGAGGATATTATTTCCTCTGGGGCAGAGGTCGTATTTGCTTTTCTGCTATTGAGCTTTTTTGACAATTCCCCTCTTTGATATTATGGTGTCGTTCATTCACTGACTTTTTCGCTTCTGACGCTTTGTAATAATTAATTTGGTATTTTGACTTTTTCTTGCTCTCTCTCTCTCCAGCGCAATCTTTCCGTCTGTCGCTTTTCATTGTTCTAGGTACGTTTCGTCACTTGCCTTGCATTTCTCTTACACTCGACCTGCAAGATATTGGGGTATTATCTAAGTAATCATTTGACATTCTACCTGTGGACGACTACACTGCTCGCGTATTTTTTCGTCTTTGTAGGAATTTGATGTTTCTTTAACAATTTTATTTCATCAATACCCTTGTGACAATGTTGAAACATGGATGATGTCTTGGATATCCTCGAAACTTCCGATTCCGGGCCGCAAAACTGCAAGATATTATCTCCCGGAACGACTTAATGTTTGCGGCCCCAGACTAATGTTTATCATAAATGGTTATCGGTTGTTTAGAAATAAATTTTATTCCAAGCTACAATAATCATCGTACCATTATTCATTCATTCCTAAGATTGGTTGACTGCAATCCTCATTTCTTCCCCATCGCCTTGCAAATATTTATTACATTCTGTGAAACGGATATGCCCAGGAGTAATCCATTTGACCCTTAGAACAGAGCATGACGGGCAGTGAACAAGGTCTTTGTTCCGAGAACATCTGGTGGAGTGAGTTTAGGTGGAGGGGTAGTAGATAATGGTGGAAAGGTGAGCGAAGCAGACAACAAGGAAAGAAAGGAGAGCCAGTGAGTGTTCGGCTCGTAAACAAGTTCATTTCCGTTCCTAAGTTTGAGTAGAGTCACTCTAGAATACGTCGGTGAAGAAGTCGAAAGTGTTCTCCACGATAGAGTCGCGGACGCTTGTATCGGTGTGTGTGCACGAGTGTGTATAAGAAGCATTAGAAAACGTCACCAAGAGGGACATCGGGTTGACGTACAACTTCTTGGACGGGGAGGTCGCGACATCCACATTAGGAGGTGAAGATGTCACTTCCGGAGTCCAGACTGGTAAGGAATAAAACGCTTTTCACTTTCCTCTTAAGAGAATATTTGGTCACTACTAATTTGGAAAACTATTTTGACAGCTCTTCTGTTTCATGTATCGTTTCATGTAGCTAATGTATTTATCATTCGAGTGTTTCTTGCTGGATTTTACCTTTCGTTTTCCCGAATAATCTTCTTCTCGAGGAGTTCACTGTGAGTTCGTCTATTCTTCTCTAGAAGCACTTCATATTTCCTGATTTGTTCATTTGATCTTCGGAATCCACTTCCAATGCGTAGAATGTGAAAATGCGAAAGAATCTATTATCTTCTGATCTGTTTTCTCCAATGTCTCTGAACCGCAAAGCGCAACACTCCCACTTGAAATTTAGGAACAATGAGGTAAAATCTTTCTTGAAGTCTCCGAATGTGTGCGTTCGTCAAACAAAATTCGGCGATTCAAGATTTTTTTTAGCAATAGCGCCAAAGTTTCGTCTATTATTCCGATTCTCTCGTATACACATTCGCGAGAGGAAAGAAATGGGGGCCAGCCGCGAGGGAAAGTTGTGAACGATAAATTCGAGCCTTGGGCCTCTGAAAGCCATAACTCTCCGACATCGACAGCGAATATTGAATATCTCTCCTTCTCTCTCTCCTGGCGCGCGAAATTCGGGAAAATTGAGATGTCGACGGGCACGGAGGCGTATAACTCACACGTCTGCCCAACTGACTTGCCACCATTTGGTGAGGAGGGGCATGGGGGGCAAGGTGGATGGGGCAAAGGGGCGAGTTAGGAGGGAAAACGTGTGGATGGGCGTCGAATGGAACGCTGCCCCTTTTAACCGTCACATTTCCGCCGTAAACACTGATTTGCAGTACGAGCCAAAAGGGGGGGCCTTTTAAAGGTGCGATAAATGACGAGGAAAACCGCCCCCTTTCACTGGACGACGAAGCGGCGGCCGTAAAAAAATGAAGCCAGTCCCAGATGTTGGGCACGACACCGGATCGAACGGAATTGCCATCGGCCTCGAGGATGCTGACGTTACTCACATTGCGATCAGCTGTGTCGGACTGTGATTGTGAGAGAACCCTGGAGGGATAAGGGGTTGTGGGTAGGGCTTCATCATCTACGAATGTATAGTACCCCTTGGATCCGCCGCAAGGGTGTGTTAGGACACAGGACATGAAGGAGGACGGGATAGGAAATCTTTAATTAGGTATATATATATAATTGTGTTGTCACATTTTGTGTGTTTCCTATCGTCTTTCTTTCACCATCTGTTTGAACGAAATATTTATTATTTACGCCTGTGAGCGGATTAAGTGAATGAATGAATGGTTATCAATATATATATATCAACTAAGGTGTCACAGGCGTGATAAGCTAAATGTATACGTATATGTATGTACATATAAGAAGATGTCCTGACTGACTGACTGATTCATCAACGCACAGCCCAAACTACTGGTGATAGAACCGTGAAATCTAGAAGATATGTTCGTACCGTGGAGTATAGGCGCACTAAGAAAGTATTTTTTAATTTAAAAAAATCGGGGTTGTTTTTACCCCATTAATGTTAACTTTTACTCTCATTAGAAAAGCATTGACTTCGGTGTATGTGTTTCTTTATTTAATTTTTTTAATTCCTTGCCCTCAAGGTGTTGAATGGAAATTGGATGAGGGTGGAAGGTTTTGGGTAGGGATTCATCTAAAAATGAAGAGTATGTATGTACCTACCCCTGGATCCACCGCATGGGTGTGTTATGACACAGGTCATGGAGACGAAAGTGACAGGAAATAATTATATGTGAAAAAAAATCTTTTTTAGAACGCTTACGCCACGCTTATACTCAAGTGTAAAAAAAGTGAAAAAGATAATTTTTGTCATCGCTCTCCTAATTAAAAGGTGGGCGCCTGTGGAATAGATATTGATAAAAAAATGACAAGAGGTTGAGTGTTGATATTTAGAAAAAGGGCCCCCGCTTTTATTTTCCGATTGATGAAAAACAATTTTTTGTACTTTTTATTACTCTTGAACATAAGCGTGGTTTATTTAAAAACAAGTATATTTTTACTTATAATTATTTTCTACTTTTTATTCTTAAATGAATCTTGTAATCGACTTTTTAATCTCTTATAAAACAGTTGAAATATACTGATTAAGTAATTGATATATGTGATTATTAATTCATGTATTGTCATCGAAAACACGTTTGTGTCCAATATACACTTCTTTAGTACTTTTTAGTCCTTACATTAAATTGTTCAACGGTTCTTTGAAATTTAAATTATTAGCATTACTTCTTCTCAGTATACCTAAATGCTAACTTCCACTAGCGCCGTCTATTGGCAAAAGACTTTTTTCAATATAAAATATAAACCATGTCATCGAGGTTAAGTGTGTGTTCCAAATTTCAGCTCGATTGAACAATTGAAAGTGGGTTGGATTTCGATTGAACAAGATTCAATCCAGACAGACAACAAACAAACAGGGCGAGTTAAAATAAGCCTTGTAAACACACGAATTGAAAACGAAGAATGGTAAAGAGTAAGATGTGCTCTTGACGGGATAGTATATCTCGCTCTGAGTTTATCGAAGTAATTATAGGTGCGTGACAAGAAGTATAATTTTACACATCTGCTAATCTGTGCATGTATCTTAATTTGTGAATTAAATCTGTCCATACAGATGTAGTGTGGAGGGTATTAATGTCATTCATATCAAATAGAAACTCTTACAATGTACACTTTTATCGCAGGTAATGCTTCCTGTATAACTCCGGTGTATTTATGTAGTTGCAAAATGCATTGATACCCATGTTCCTTTAACCTTTGTAGCATATAGTGTAAAGTGCATATTGGTGATAATACACCCTCTGCCTCTCACCGTACAGTTGGATTGCATGCGTCTATGTAGGTATAAGCTCGTCCGAGTTTCTAGCCCAGTCCATCGTAGAACTTAACTAGACAAGGACAATTTTCCAATCATTGCGATTGAACAAATGATATGGTACGCAGTCTCGCGCACGGGTTCCAAGATATACACACCAAAGACGGCGAAATTAACAACTTAACAATGAACAACTTGTTCGTATAAACCCTCTCTGCTGAAATTCGCCTTGATTTAAGATGGTTTGGTGGTGTAACTGGCTAACACACCTGACCGGCAATTGGGAGATCTGAGTTCGAATCCCGGTCAAGTAAAATTATTTTCCATGGCGAATTTCACCGTCTTTGGTGTATAGATAAGGTCAGTTTTCTGCCAGTCATAGCCCAACTCTGTTTGTGGGAACCAGGAAGGGGTAGAAGTGTGATAGGGCGGTGCTCTATTTCGATGTATTGACTGACATATGCGGCATCCATGAGGTATCGAGCTCATAGAACGATTAGTTTTCAAGCGAAAAAGTGAAAGATCGGGTGAAATAAAAGGCTGTTGCCTATCGCCTATGCCATTAATTGTCTTTATACAAGCCTTTTTTTTACTATTTGGTGAACAGGTTTCCAATTAATTGTAGATTCCCATATTTAGGATCCCTGATTACTACTGCTTATAGAGTGCCGTCTTTCGGAACATCTGAGAAAAACGCAACAGCCATGCGGGTGGTGGGACTCGAAAACGCCACTTTCGGGATGCCAGGACAGGCGGCCAATTTCACTATACCGTGGTAACCCAATTTCAGAAATGGTAAGGAGATTTCAAACTTCGAAAGTCAAAATTTCCGACCTGATGAGTGAATTTCTACCGGATTGCTCATGTAGATTGATGATATCCGCGAAAACGAAGACGGGTGATAGCCCTAGCTGACAAGGGTTGTGCGAGTATGAGATGAATTGACAGCGATTGGCACAGATTTAAGAAAAGGTCAAATGAATACATACGAAACTATAGCTCAGGGTAATATTAATACCATGAAAATGTACAGTCGGTTACATTGAAGGGGTAATTTGTACGTACAGTCGATACGCCAACACTGAGGTATTCAATGCTAAGGCCTCGTGGGACCGTGATTTTTGACACCGAGACGATATAAACAAACACCAAATGAAAGTAATTTGCAAAGTGGCACCCAAACTAGTTTCTTGTGAATAAAATCCTCGGCTACAGGCTCTACTTTGCAGAAACTTTTAATATTCATCACAATAAAAAATTCCAAAATTACATCACAAAATAAGTGTAGAAAAATACAAAACTTTATTGTAATGAAGTTTCTTGTGATTTATTGTTCGCTACGCTCTCCGTATACCTGATGCAGTTTTTTTAAATGCGATCGCTTGTTATATATTGTTGACCTCGCGGGTTCAATCATTCTTCGCTGTATCCCAAATGCTGAAGGCGTACTCCAAATGTGGCCTCCAGAGGGTTTTTCTCAGGTGTTACGTTAAACAGCGCTATGCAATATCAGTAACCAGGGATCCAAAATATGGGAAATTACAATTATTTAGTAACCTGTACTCCAAATAATTGAAAAATGTTAGTATGATAACGATTTGTGGCATAGGCGATTAAAGATAGTCTCTTTAAAATTCTCACTATTAACCCAATCATTCTCATTTTGAGCGGAAAATAGGGAGCAGAATTTTTGTCAGTGGACACAATAATGTTGATCGCAATAATCGCAGGGGGTGCAAAAGAAAATGCAACTACTATATTCTGAGTGATATATTACTATCAATTATTTTTGACCGTTTTTAAAGAATATATCACATATATTATTAGCAAGTACTTTACGTAACTCCTATGAATTTCGGTCTGATTTAAAATAACGAGGAAAACTTACCGTTCAACAAGCATCGATAAGAATTTCAGCGTGGCAAAGAGATGCCTACCAATTGATATTCATGGGACATTTATTTCCATTGCTATAGAATTATTTAAGCTGTGTACCTATAATTTAAATGATTTCATACTTAAGGCATTGCTAAGAGAGAAAAATGTCCATTTCGACATGAAAAAAAGCTGGTTAACCGAGATGACGGACTTTTTAGCCGACGCCAAATATCCCAGATATCGCCTCCAGTATATTTCAATCACCTTTTGTGGGTGGGTGAGGTAGTGAGACAGTGGATGGTGAATGCTTGGCATTGTGGGAAGGGTGTCTTTGCCCGAGGGGAGAGAGGTAGGGGTAGAAAGACAGAGAGAGAGAGAGTCGATATGACGCTATGCGAGGCGAACAATTGAACGCGGGAGGGCGTGCTGCGTTGCTTTGGAGAGGGAATGGGGGGGCGGGGTTTGTTTCTGAACTCCTCTTGTCTCTCCCCCTCCCACCATATATATACGACGGGCGTGGGGGAGGGGTGGTGGGGGAGAAGAGGGGAGGGGTGTGAGAGGCAAAAAGGGATCGTAAATTGCTTTTCGGACTGTGTGCTGGGAGGCTCGGGGGGAGGGGGGGGGGGGGGATGGGAGCTGTCAAATATTTTACCGTGAACGCACGAAGTTCGTGAAAATAAGAAGAAAGGGCCCGCCGGAAGGTATAGTGCCGTCCGCATTCGGATAAGTCGGCAGTGACGGCTCTATCGGATTTTTCTCGCCACCTCCCCTATTTCTTCTCCCTGTTTTGTTAACCAAATCAAGAGAGCGCTCCTAAATTCGTCGGATTCGGCCAATGAATTGGTCCACATCGGGACTTCGCCCAAGTCATGGGCCATAAAAAAATTTGGGTACAGAGTTCTCACGTCGGCCGCGGTAGCTAGAATTGGTAGCACGCACGTGGCCTGGTGACCAAATGGCCGTGGGGTCGAATCCTGAATATTGTGCTTGGATGCCATGCCAGTCTCAAAACTTCATTCCTAAATCCAATTAAAAATCCTTTGGATTGCTGTCAATCGATTGCATTCTCTAAGACTGCCGTATTTCAAATCGGAAAACCATTACTTAGGATAGGCTCGGGAATTGGATTTGATTTGTTTCTTGGGAGGGCGGCATTCAGGACATTTTCGCCTTTGAGAATAGGTGAGCTGATTTGTAAGGAAAGAAGTGCATAGGATGATGAGGAAAGATGGAGAGAAACCCGGCGTCGGTATTAGCCCGTTCTTAACAACACACGGCAAAGGGACCACAATGTAACGTTTCGTTTGACGGAATGAATGCTGCTGCTCTCGTAGAGCACCCGAGTTGGGATTGGTTATTCGCCAAAATCCCTCACCTCCACTGGGATTCGAACCCGCACGCTAGGGATGTTAAGCCAGTAGGTATACTAGCCCCTAAAAACCAACCCAATCCCTTCCAGAAGTATAACAAACGCGGAAAAGAAAGGAACATCATGACTTGAAAATATATCCTGAAGCGTGTTTAACCGAAACATCCAATTCTGAGTGAACAAACGCATGGAAAGTGAACTTAGAGCCATCCGCTTGAGACAATCTTGACGATTTTTGATTCAATTGATTGCTCCAACTCCATTGTACTTTCAGTGGCGGGGACCGCAGTGGAGATGACCTTTAATATCAGGTTTTAGGTTTACCTGCATCAACATAATGCCCTGCAAGCCGCCTCTATGGTGCGTGACAGAGAGTGAATTTTCACAAATATATACGTAAACATTTAATGCTTTGAAGGTATTTGTACTTAGATTGTTAATGGATCATATACACACATACAAGCAATGAGACGTAAAAATTTTTGAAGTAAAGGAGGGGGAACTTTGGAAAGTGGAAGAGTAACTTTGGAACATACAAGACGTGCTGATAGTAGTGGCTTGCCGATTAAAAAAAATAACTTATTACGGTGATACAAGGATGTAGGTTACCTACTGAACGACCGATCTATTGAGCTTCAATGATAACATATCGATATTCCCAGGGAGGGCCTTAGTAGTTCAATATGTGAGCTGTCAGTGAGCGATATGTTACCCTTCGGAGACCCAAATGTAAAGACGAAAATTAATGGGACGAAACCCATTGGAGAGGATTTCTAGCTCTGGAAGAAAACTGAGCCACGTGCATTTCGAAAATAATACAAAATCTATAAAATCTTCACGTTTCGTACGAGTTGGCTCGACTGGTTCTTTTGTTTTGGCTCGGTTTAGTTTCTCACCCCAGCTCCATAGATACCTTCATCCGGTCGAAGCGTATCGGGAGAAAGAGATGGAGTTTTTCATCAGTGACGCCATTCATGAATGAAGATCTCCTTCTGAGATCAAATAAAGAACTTAGGGTACTGATCAGAAAATACCATTGCATATTAAATATTTGCAAGTTATACTTTGAAATACGATGGGAAATTACTGACCTATATCCCATATTTAAGGGTCAGTCAGAAACTTGTCCTTTAGAGAGTAAATTCAGACTAAACACGCCTGTTTTCACGAGCTCAACTTGGTAGCAGGAGTAATTGGATGGTTGCTGGAGTAGTTGGGGACATGGAGTATGAAGATGTCGAAGTCTTCGTCGCTTAAAACATTTCTTAGTTTTGAGGAAATAGTAATTTTAATTACGATTTACTGCGACTTATACATACACTCTTTGTAAGCCACTCCGGGCATTTTGGCGTGTTGCGTGCATAACATGAGAACTAATACTTTACTTCGGTTCAAAACAAAATAAAATTGACTGTTTCTTTTTTCTGGATTCATTCCGCGATGTTACAATTGCAAAAAAAAACAATATTTCACTGGTCCTTTATTCCAGCTTCATAAGGTTAACTGAACTAACCTGATGAAGCACTACTATCAGCAGTTAAGTTCAGCTAACCTGATGAAGCTGGCAGGAGGACCAGCGAAATATTGTTTTTTGCAATTTTAAACATCGCGGAATGAATCCCGAAAAAATAAACAGTCAACACTACATCCGCGGAAGCCTACGAGCTAAGAAAATAAAATTACCTTTTATTTTTAAATTTCGGGTAAGTTTTTCATATTAATATTCAATGTATTTTTACATTTTGTTAAATTGCCATTCTATCATATATCTTATGATATTTTTTTCTACATATTAAAAAAATAAATCGATAAAAAACTACTGAGAGAGATGTACATATTCGCTATTGATTGTCAGGATAACATCATCCAGCGAAGGAGTTTATTTTAAAATTAAAAAGTAAAGCTATCACTATGAGACATTTAATATCCTATCTCTCTCCAGAAATCGATATCCAACAGCTAAGTATACTAAGGTTCCACATTGTTATGTATTTGGAGGGCTCCACAATAAAGTACTTTCCATATATATTTTAGTAGGCATAGTATATATATATCGAATGCATGCTTTAGTTTAGTAATTAACGGAGGTAAGTGGGTCAGGAACAACAAATTGTGATAAATATACCCGTAAACCTAAAGAGTATATAAAGCAGGCAAGACTTACATTTCTTCTTAATCCCATAATTCTACTGCCGAAATACTTCATCGCAATTTGTGTCGCAAAGTTCATTGCGTCCTCTTTTAAGGAAGATAAATGCCATGCTAGGTTCCGTGCAACCAACTCTTCAGTATTTGCAGGAGAGAGTTAGTGGAAGATCTGGAGTAAAGAGGAAAGCCCAAGTGAAATTGGTGATTGTTAAAAAAAATCCAATTATTCTTCCACCGCCACATCCACCCATGAATTTCTCAGTATATCCCTTTCTTCCATTCACTATTGTATGTACCACATATATGTTGCGCTATACAACTATCATCCATTCTCTCAACACGACCAAGCCAACGACGCGCGCACCTTTCACATCCGATATATTTCCATTGAATGTGTCAGAAACAACTGAGGTATACTGAGGTATAGAGTGATATGGGGGGAATTGACTTTAACAGCCCGTTGCCTTAGCTTAACGCCAAGATCTTTGGACTCTTGCCTTCCCCGAAAGGGAACGGGAATGGGGATTTGGATGGAAATTGAGAGGAGAGAATATGTTTGCGATAAGTCAGCGTGCGTAATGGCGTACAATAAAGATTGAGATATATATTTTCTTCATAAGCATTGATCTTGGTGTAACGGGAACTGATTTCTGACTCGGCAGGTGACAGGTGGGAACAGACGCAATGAAAGCTTTGACATAAGTATTTATTTTATTTATTTATTTCAACTACCCAGAAAACAGCTCGCAATGGCCTCTTACATCGTAGTGATGTAACATTAACAATATACGAACACAAACAACCATGTCCGTGGAAGGAGATAAATCCTCCCCAGGCTGGACTCGAACCCGCGACCATCGGATTGACAGGCGAGGACGGTACCCCGCCGCCACTGGGGCCGGAAGAAGATAACGCATGGTGGCTTTAAAACACCGCATTATATCTTATTCGGTCAATATTGGGTCTAAAATATAGGTTCTAATCTTTTTCCACGGAAACTGTGGCCACGAGTATTCCGCGAAGTTGCGAAAGATTAAGAACCGATGTTATGAGAGTTGCAGTTGGAAGAGAAATAGCAAGGAGCAAGTCTTGTTGGCCGCGTGGCACATATATAAAGCATGTTTTCGGACTTGCGGAACGCATTCCACCAACGTTCGTTCGTTCGCTGCTTACTTCTGTGATGGAGTGAAAACATTGGAAAACGCGGAAACGTCGAAGGATCTCGCAAAATGAACATATTCCTCAGCAATTCATAATAAAGCCGTTTGCGGCAGGAACATTCTTTAGTCATGGCTCTTGAGGAAGAATATGGATACTTTATTCACTGTTTTTTTTTATTCCCATTCTCATCACGATGGAAAGATCATAAATATTAGCAGGCTAGTTTGCCTCAACATGCCGAACTTGTGCCGATGATGAGTAAAATCTTACGCCGACAAATCACAACAATTCGGTACCTAATGACTTAAATATTTTACTTATTGGTACAAAAAAATGTACACCTTAGGTACATAAAAATCACTAAAACAGGAAAAGGGCATTTTTCTTATACCCAATAATTGTACTTAAATATTTCCGGTTTTTTAAATAAAATGTTTTTCCTACTACTTCGCTGCTGTTGGCATTCAAAAATTCAATTCACATTTCAAAATCCACGTACTACTCTGCGAGCCACCTAGAAGGACACCTGACATCAATAAAGGAGGGTATAGGCGTAAGAAGTTTAAAGAAGGAAAGGGAGAAGATTATAATCGTTTTGATGGATCAGAGTCTGTAATTTTTTTATTGTTTTATTTATTAATTTATTTATTGTAAAAAAAAGCATTTTTGACCTTTCTCTTCGTCTACGCATCTATTTTAACTCATCCTATATAACGTTCCATTCAGTCCCAGAGATGTTGTGCGGGGATTAAATAATAATATTCTCCTTGTCATTAGTTAATTATATCGAAATCCTTTTGTTCACTCCTTCCTTAAATTCCTGCTTTGCCACAAGAATGCTTGCAAAGGAAAAGTAATTGGAAGCAGGATAATTTAACTGCTCGTTGACGTAGGTAGTTTGTGCCACGCGCTCCTTTTATTGGCTGTCGTAAATGGTGGATAGGACGAAGGAATATTTGCAACCAATCTGCTTGAAATTGCATCTCTCTTATTTTGTCGCCTCTATCAGTTCTAGAGAAAAGGCGCCGGGTAAAAAGTTCATCCTCCAAGTCACTTGAAATCTCGCGTGATATCAATTTTTTTTGGTAATCTTGGCGTAGCGTGTAACCTTTTGAGTCTCCGGAGACTCGCAAACTAGACGATTCATCCACCTTGTTGCTTGCTCGGTTTGCTCGATGTGGTGTGCAGAAAAACACAAGTCTTTCCTTTGTATAGAGCAAAGACGGTGAAATTCACCATGCAAAAATCATTTGACTTGACGGAGAATCGAACCCGGATCTTCCAATTGCTGGCCGGGTGTGTTACCCTCTGCTTACCTGAACGGCAACTTGGTGATCCGTGTTCGAATCCTGGTCAAGTCAAATGATTTTTTCAAGGCGAATTTCACCGAGCTCAGACCTCCCAATTGCCAGTTAGCTGGTGAGTCATCCAATTACACCACCAAGCCATCATAAATCAGATGGCTTGGTGGTATAACTGGCTAACTCACCTGACCGGCAATTGGGAGATCCGGGTTCGAATTCCGGTCAAGTCAAATGATTTTTTTATTCATGGCAAATTTCACCGTCTTTGGTGTAGGTATATCTTGGCACCCGTGCGCGTGACTGCGTACCATATCATTTGTGCAATCGCAATGGTTGGAAAATTGTCTTTCATTTGTATTTTTACATTTTGCCTATAAGTATAATCGTGTATCGCATTAAATAATGAGGTACTATTAGAGGTAGTCGCCTTATTTCACTAGTTTTGGGCGGAGGTGGTTTTTGCCCATTCTTTTCCCACCACAAGCACCTCCCTTCAGACACGATTTCTTTCTTCGACTTGGTGTACCTACTTCCTCCTCCTCTCTTCACCACATCCATAAAGACCATTCTCTTGCTTTCTCCTCCACGCTTACCCAGCATCCTCTCTTCTTCTTTCGCTGCCTTCAGCTTCCTTTCACCCCTAATTACCCATACCTTCTCATCTCCTCCAGCAGCTTCCTCTCCTCACCCACCGTTGCGAGGACTTATTCGTCTCTTTTTCTCTTTCTCTTGTTCATCTTTTCGTTGATCGTATCTTCTCACTTCGTATCTTTTCCACATTAGCATTTTAAATACCGACAGTATGATTTCATCCTCTGCCTTCATGTAATTAATAGTGTTTTTATGCACAAATAAATCGGGAAAGTGGTCTAGACACCATTCAGAAGTAATTTGATTAAAGCACGATAAGCCTCGCTTCGCTGTATTTCGGTGAAAAGTTCCATGTTGGGTTAAAACATAAACATGAAGGAATCAAAATGTTTGATTCTCGCTTGAGACAGTGATATATTTACCATACTTGTATGTATTCGGTGAGATAACGAGTGAAGCCAAACACGTTGCGAAGAATACTTCCGTCACCGCCGCGATTCTGACATTTGATGTGTCTACTACAAAACCTTTTCCACGAGCATTATCGTAAGATAACAGCCGGTTGCTACGTGGCTTATCTTACGACAACCAAATTTCTATTACCTATGGTTGCTATATTTTTTCATTCGACGCCCTATTGTACGATTCCGGCTGATATATCGTACATTATCTCTCATTGTAAAGAGCTCACGTCGTGGGTATTTACCGTTAACAAAATACTATAGGCAGGAGCACACAACTATCACCATTCGATTTTCTTGTGGACTCCGTAGTGGAGAAATCTCTCTGCGTAATGTATGCAAATTACTTAGCACTGTTTTGGAACGAGTCCGTGGATTTCGAGTGCTCGGGTTATCATCCTGGACGATACGGAAATTTAGAAGTGGAATTCTGACACAAACTTCAATTCTCTGTGAAAAATACTTCAACGGCTCCAATGTGCTCGTCAGATGACAAAATATCTATGGATAAAATTGAAAAAAAAATTGCGTAATACTGATTTAGTTTTTTTGGAAATTCAGTGCTATTTTAAGCCGGAGGGTTATTTCGTAATTTTTCGATTATATGTATACAGATTTTTTTCTAAACGCGAAATAATGCGATTCTTTTTCTATAATAATTGTTTTACAAGAATAAAGGTGTCACGCTGTGTCCAAAATTCGACAAAAAAACCTATTTTAGTATTATTTCGTCTAAATACCGCGACAAAAACTCTAGTCACAACTTTCCTTCATTAAGGAAAAAAACTTAAATACATAAAACTCCTCAATCATTTCCATTATTGCCTGTACGGTGAGTTGCAATGCATAAGTAGATGCACTAAAATGAAATGTGGTCCAAGAATTCTTTTCGACTTACGTAAAATATTTTGTAAAATGAGCCCTTATGAAAAACCTTAGGCTTTTCCGGCGAAAGGTGAATTCTTCTCGGGTTTTCAACCGGGTTGATGTCTTCTTCATGATGGTCGACTTTTCGACAGGAGACTTTACTGTCATCCTCAGGACTTTTCATGAAATCAAAGCCTAGAGGATGATAGGAATGTCTCCTGTCGAAATGTCGGCCATTATGGAGACATTAACCAAGTGGGAAGCCCGAGAAGAATTCACCAAAATGAGCGCTAACTGACCCACGATTACCTCGGTAGCTTCAGTGAGATATTTCCCTAGTCATAATGGAGACCATATTAGAATTTCATTTTTTAATGAAAGCGTCTACCAGAAGTATGAAAAAAATATTATAATATTAATGGCACAAATATATAGATATATACGACCAAAATTCTTATTAATTACATTAATATGTCTATAAAAGTCTCTAACTTGACTCATTTTTTCACGCCGTACGGATTACAGAGCTCTCACAATAGAAGGTTATTTTGCGATTCTGTAACAAGGACTGCGGTGAGTAATTGATCAATTTTAATAAATAGTTGAGAAAACATACTAATTACAACACCGTCAGTTTTGTTACGAAATCTCGGTTTTATATATTCCTAATTTTTAAAAAAATATTCTCCCTCTGAAGCACACAGCCGTAATCTTTCCCGAATATAAAACAGCTCATTGTTTTAGGAAAATTAATCGAAAAGTAATTCGGAAAAGGATTGAAATTTTGATATCATTAAAAAGATTACAGTTTTTCTTTAAAATGACGTCATATTCATCAAATACTAGGTGAATTGATTTATTGCTTAAACTACCTTCAGGTGTGAAACTATTGGCGCCTTTTGCACAGAGGTGACCATTGCTGACGGAGGGTTTATCTCCAGCCTTCATACACTTCCGAAATAATGCCATCCACGACTGACCTAGGATATTGGTTGTCACTCCACATTCCTATTGCTACGAAGATGCTGGAATTGGAATGAATAAAAATGACGAAAAATGCGCATATATTCTCATGGAATTTATTTACTTTACACTGCGTAAAGGAGCACACTTCATCGCCAGCCGCCATTAATTCGAAGATAAGTTTGTGTGAATATTTCTGCTCAATTCTCTGGTCATGTAACCGCTTTACATCATTGTTACTGCTTTATCAATACCTCAGAAATGATCTTCATTTTCATCCTTTCCCATTGTCGGTATCGTTTTCCTAAGTTTTTTTAATCTCAGTATTCTTTCCAGCGGTACTATAACTTTTTGTTGGGTTTATTCATTAGTGTAATCTACCGGTTAGAGGTCGGTTATGATGAAAGTCAGAGAATATCCAACGAACTCTAACACGTGCCGTGCCCTTTCTACCTCTAGTATTTCTTTCTTCATCTCAGCATATGTCCTACCTTTCTTCATCCCGTCCATAATACGTATTCGCTTTCTTCCCCTTCCCCGCTTACCCAACATCCTTCCCTCTATCACGACCCTCAGCAAACCATCGTCCCTCATTACCGCTTCCAGCCACCTACCCTGCCTTCCCCTAATCTCATCTATAAGTTTCCTCTCCTCGCCCACCATGTCAAGCACTTCCTCATTTGTCTTCAATTCCGTCCAACACACCTTCTCCATCCTCCTCCACACCCACATCTCGAAAGCCTTCAGCCTATTTTCGTCTTCCTATCTCAAGGTCCACGTTTCTGCCCCATACAATGCCACACTCCATATCAAGCTCTTCACCAGCCTCTTTTTCACATCCTTACTTGAGGTCCCCGTCATCAGCTCCCTTCTATAATTGAACGCTTCCTTCGCTCGTGCTATTCTCCTCCTAATGGCTTTTCTACTATGTCCTGTTTCTTCTAGCGTGCTACCCAAGTAATTAAATTGACCTACTTGCTCCAGTTTGTGACTTCCTACTCCTATCACCATCCTCGCTTTCTTTGTCCTAGAGATCTCATTACTTTTGTTTTCTTATTATTAATCTTCATCCCAAATTTCTCGCTCTGCTTTTCCAATGAATATACTAAAGTTTCCAATCCTTTCGATGACCGGCTGACGAACGCCTGGTCGTCTGCGAATCTAACCGACTTTATCCACTGGCCTCCTACTTTCATTCCCACATCTATCTCCTCCCATGCCTCTCTTACCATTTCCTCAGCATAGATGTTAAAAAGCAATGGCGACAACGGGCACCCTTGCCGCACCCCGCGATCTACAACTGCCCACCCTGTTTCACCCTCAGCTACCCTCACCTGAGCCTTCTGCCCCATACATAAGTTTCGGATGAGTCTCTTATCACGCCAATCTATTCCTATTTTCCCCAATATCTGCATTAGTTTCTCCCAGTTTACTCTGTCAAACGCCTTTTTGAAATCCACAAAGCAAGCGAAAACATCCTGATTATACTCTGTTTCTATCTATAAGTGTCCTCATTACCGCAATCGCGTCTCTGGTGGCCCTTTCCTTTCTGAACCCAAATGGGTCATCGCCTAAATAGCACTTTGTTCTGCTCTCCAACCTTCTATTTATTATTCTGAGTAAAACTTTCGCCGCGTGTGAAATTAAACTGATTGTTCTATACTCCTCGCATTCTGACGCTTTCTTCTTCTTCAGGATAGGTATTAAGACTGTTTTCACGAAATCCTCTGGCCATACTCCTTCCTTGTAGATCCTGTGAATTAGTTCGAAAAACGATTTTCTCCCCTTACTACGTAGAGTCTTCAAGAGCTCCGAAGTTAGGTTATCGGTTCCCACGGCTATTATACCATTTATCTCTCTTAATGACCTCTCTATTTCGCTGTCAAGTAACTCTGGTGTGAGGTTATCCTTATCTATTGATCCTTCATCCTCTAGATCTAGGATAAAGGGTCTATTCTTGCTGTCATATAGCTCTTATATGTATTCTCTCTATCTTTCCTGGGTATCTTCCTGTTCGATTAATATCTTCCCTGTTTTGCCCTTACCTTTGGTATCGTGTGACCTCTCTTACCACCCGATAACATTTTCACCTTGGCGCACAAAGCGCCCACTTCCCCCTACTCCTCCATCTTTTCCATTTCCTCGCCTTGTCCCTTCCACCAGTTTTCTTTTGCCCGATTGGTCACTCGCCTGAGTTTATTATTCAATTCCTTGTACTTCCTCTTGCCTACGTCGGTGTTCTCGTTTTTCCATATCCTTCTCTCCTCCATTTTCTTTATCATTTCTTCTGTAACCCACTGCTTCTTAACCCTCTTCTTTTCCACCGCTCCTATTGTTTTCTCTGCCGCTCCTGCGATGCCTGTTTTTATAACCTCGCATCTTCTCTCTATTGTTCCCATCCGCTTCTCTTCACCTATGATCTTTTCTACCACCTCTGTGTATTCCCTCCTTTTCATCCCTTTCAATGCTTCAAGATTCCACCTCTTTATTTTCCTTCCTTTACAACTTCACACTTCATCATCACCAAGTTATGATCTGAGTCCGCATCCGCCCCTGGATAGCTACGCGAGTGTTTTACACTGTTCCTAAATCTCTGCCTCATCATTATATAATCAATTTGGGTTCTCCCAGTATCATCCGGCATTTTCCATGTGTACCTAGGCCTGGGGTGATGTTTAAACTGAGTGTTTGTCACTACTAATTTATTTCTTCTACAAAATTCAACTGCCTTTTCCCCGCGATCATTTCTTCTTCCTAGCCCAAACCCTCCTACTTCTAATCCGTCCCTCCCTTCCCCCACCACTGCATTCCAGTCACCCATCACTATCAGGTTTTTTTTCCTGGCATTTCTATAATTCTTTCTTCTACTTGTTCGTACACCTCTTCCTCCCTATGGTTGCTCGTAGGCATGTATACCTGGACCAGTACGAAATATGTCGGGCGAGCTTTTATTTCTACCACTAGTATCCTGTCAATCACATGGTCAATGTTTACCACCCTCAGACCCAATTTTGTGTTCAGTACCATACCAACCCCACGTTGACTCTCATCTCCCCCACCATAGATTACCCTGTAGGTATCACTCCAATAGTCCCCGCTATCCTTCCATCTCACCTCGCACAATCCCAAAGCATCTATTTTCCTTTTTCCATTTCCTGTTTAATATTTTCAAGCTTCCCGGCCCTCATCATGTTCCTTACGTTCCAAGTTCCTATTTTTACCGCTGTTTCGTCCTCCTCGTCTTTCTCTTTTTCTTCTTCTTCTCCCTCCTATCCCATTTATTCACCGATGATGATGCTGTGCAAGGATTTCTTGTGATGATGACCGCGGAGGCCTTGCCTGCCCCGCTGCCGCGCACCCGCCCTAGTGGGCGGCGTCCCGTAGTCGCCAGGAATCAATTCTCTGTGAATAACTTTCATATTCTAGGAAGTGATAGTTGAGAGGTATTCCCAAGCCACTCAACGGTATTTTTAACGTGGCACAATCACGGAACTACCTTTCGTCTGGCTCCTACCCTGCGACCTTTCTGGCATGAGTGGCCCTACCAGGATACATGTGTGAAAGAATAACTCAAAAATGCTACGAAAATCTACACAAACATATAGGGCAGTGTCTAGTGACAGTGGCAGTTGTTTATTATGATTTAAAAAAACATGATTAATGAAGGTATCTGTCACCTTCCCTGTTATGGATTTGATTTATGATTATTAAATATTCATTAAGCTGATTTAAATTGTTTTATAATATTTAAGTAAATTTGGATTTAAGTTTGTTTATTTAATTTGGATCTCTTGTTGTTTGTTGTGGAGAAGTACCAGGGACATTATTAAACAAGTAAGCTGAGAGGCCTATTTATTTCAACTGAACATTTCCAAATGACTAATTAATTAAGAAGTAGATGATGAGGTTCTCCGAAAGTGAACCAACATGAATCAATATTTCTTACGGAATATGCAAATGATTTGCTGCGCAGTTAAACGCACGGGTGTGAAGTTTTTCACAAAGTGATATCACTTTGTAAAAAACTTCACACCCACTATGATCCACTTCATAATCCACTATCCAAAACTTCACAATCCACTATGATCAAATCATAGGTCCCAATCATATCCTGCCCGATTCAAATTATTTTCCATGGCGAATTCCAACACTAAGGTGCATACTGAACTTGAAATTGGGGACAAAATCATAAGTAAATTATATAGAGTTAAGGTTTTAAGAGAGCACTACTAACAGAAGAATGAGTGCAGTCGTTCGATTATTTTCGGTGTCGAACAAACGTCTCAAATTTTGTTGTTTTTTGACCTGCTCGTTTTGAGTGAATACACAATTTTTTCTGCCAAATTTTTCACACCACCACCTCTGGCTATCGAATCGGATCTCCGTAGGCCGAACAAAACCACAGCAATTGAGTCCTCTTCAGACGATTAGATTTGAATAGCCGCCGATAGCCGCAGAACCGCTGCCTAGATTTGAAAACCGTGATTTAAACGTGTATCACGTGTTTGAGTTTTTAGTGTGTAGTTTTTACCTCTTGTGTGTGCAAAGTGGCAATATAAGTTGTGCAAATCTGAATCGGCCGTATCCGCTGCGTGCATCGCGTTTCACCTCATCTATCGACATATTTAGCGCCGAATAACGAGGTTGTTGCTCTGAATGCGTGGAGTTCATAGTATATCTCCGGCACTCGTGCCTACTGAATTAGCAGGATGCGTCCGACCGCTTATAGAAATGACGGTTTGTGATTCGAAAACGGACGAACCCATTTCTTTTGTGACGAATGACACATTTTGAATAGGACGCCTTTGATGAGGATTTACTCGTGCTTGACATTTGTCACATCCCTTTTGTGCTACACAGAGAAATACTGAAATTACTCTTGTGTGCAGATGAGTCCTCTGGTGTCTAAAAATGCAGGCTTAAATGCTCAATCAAATATTCTAAATGAAAAAAAACAAATGAAATATTAAAAAAAATGATGAGCATTCAAAAAGACTTGCGCAAAACTCGAAGCTGAATATATAATGTGCAAGTTATATATTTATGAAAGGGCGTTCAATGATGCCTGTTACTTCCGACAACTCTTTTGTCCGAATTTAAGTGTTCAGCGAATATTTTTGTGGAATTTATAATAAATGTTGTAAAATTATAAAAAAAACTCTATCACTATAAATTATTACATTTATTGATGAATTCATTCTCCGAATATAAAAAATATTGTTAAATTTTGGGATAAAATATTGAAATTAATTCATTTCAAAATATGACCGGATTAAAAATTAATTTCAGAATAAAGCGTTGAGCTATAAGGTGGTGTTTTTTTGGGGGAAAACTTCGTCCATTTCTCTCAAGGTTCAGAGGAGTTAAGAAGTACCGTTTACAATGCCTAATTTTAATTTTTATCTTTTCTATTAATTGATTTGTTTCTGTTAATTGCTACATTTACTGAAAAGTAATTCGTGATATATGATTTAACGTATATAGGAAAGATCAAGTCGTTGAATTGACCCTTATTCGACGAGTGAATATTTTCTTTTTAATTTTGAGGAAATCGGGACTAGCCACGGTAGTAACTTTTACGGAGTCACCAGCAAGTGCACATAAGTGCGATATTCCACCGGAGAAAAATCATTCGCCAACCATCCCGGTCAAGGCGAATGATTTTTCTCCGGTGGAATATCGCATTTTCTTTTTACTATTTTTTGTTGATGATGTATATTATCATTCATTAAAGCCGTCACAATTAAATTAAAACTATATTTATATTCCCTGAAATCGCTTGAAAATTACCCTGAAGTAACCATTTATTGGATAAAACAGGAAAGACGCAGGAAGACGGCAATTACTGTGGCCCGTGTGATTGGAGGAGAGGAATTAATGAACAAAATCTCTTGTATATTAGATAATTTTACTACTCGTTGGTGTTGGCAGAGCTGGAAGTGTGAGCAAAATTTTTAGGGTACCTAAACTCATTAACGCCAGAGCAACCTGCTATATTGTGAAATCAAAATAGCACATGTTTGCATATAGTGTTAAGGAGAAACAATATCGTTTCCTCTAGCAATAAGGACTTGCCGACCATCTTTAGCCAGTTGACGATTTACCTTTCAAAATATTATTTGAAATGAATGGAGCTACATTCGCCTCCGATAAAAACAACATGTCTTACTATACTGAGTTTAAAACTCAAACTTCATCACAACATCTAGCATTTCAAGAAACATGTACATAGAAAATTGTAGTTAATAGAAATAGATGGAGAGTGATAATAGGGCATGACCTTTACCCCCCTTTTACCCCCCTCGTCCCAGCCTCTTTAATTCAGGGGAAAATCAGTCAAGGTAGCATTTTCGCATTTCCCCCCTTGAAGGCTCTTCATTGCGTTTTCCATTAGTGCAGCATTTTAATGACGGGTATTGATTGAAATCAGTCCGGTTAAATGAGTGCTAATTGGAAATGGAATGGCCTCCGCTGAATGCCGCTATCATCATGAGGAAATGTAACTGATGTAGTTCCTGATTGGGCAGCTGCAAAGAATTTATATTTCATGCCTTAACTCGATTACTCTTAAATGACAGGCTTCTTACTTCTTTCAAAACAAGACCTTGTTATTCTTCAGTATGAGACGAAGCATTGCTCCACCAACCGGCCACAAAGAAATTAAATTTTTTTAAACTATTAAGGAAAAGGCTCTAAGAGTATTAATGGCAGAATGGTTAGCGCTTTAGATAATTTACTTCGGTCTCCCTCTAACTACTCGCCAATTCTGCTCCGATGTATTGAGATATGGTGTGGTGTGAAGGGATATGATGGTAGCGCGGGTCAAGAGTAAGGGGAAGGACTTAAAATAAAATTGTTTTTATTATATCGAATTTGCAGATTGAAATCGTTAAGAAAGAGGGTAATGATTGACTTAATAGTCCTGGGGGACTATTTTGTATTCTCACCTTTTAAATGACTCTTTGGGGGAAGGCGGGAGATCCGTTTCGCTCTCTTAATGATCGGCTCACGATCGGCCAAGGTTCTATGGTTGCTCCATACCTTAAACTATTGAAATGCGGAGCCAAATGAAACGGATCAAGAGTCGAAAGAGCGGATGAATCAAATAAATAGACCGGCAATTCACCTATTCAGAGCCGAAGATGGCCACGCCACCTGGGTGGCAGAGTTGAACTACGAAAAATGAAGTAATTTTCCACATTTTATGACTTATACTCACTTAAAATATATTACATATTATACATACATTATAACATATATTACCTTGATACTATTTGGTATTTGATTTGTATAAAGTATTTTGGTAGCGGAAAGTGCCAGCGGATACATCCCTTGAAGCTTCATTTCACTTTGCTTCGATCAGTAGGGTCCCGGGTTCAAATCCGGGTGAAGCCTTTGGACGCCCCTGAACAAAAAAAATCCTCGGAGTGCGAGGTGGCACAGGGGAAAGAAACTGGCCCCCCTACCCTGAATGTGTGAAATTCACACGCCTGTGGCTTAGTCCGGGATGAGCTCTACCCTCAACTATCCAAACCAACCTTCAGGTTGAGTCAGTGAATGTGTCGCTTTTAAGTGAAATTACAAAATAATCCCCTGCAGAACCTGCGACGTAAAAACTTCTTCTTCTTCGTGTACATTTTTGCTTTGAGAATATAAAATATATTTCCGAGCTGCAGGGTATCCTAAAGTGAAATGAAGCTTCAAGGAATGTATCCGCTGGCACTTTCCGCTACCAAAATACTTTATACAAATCAAATACCAAATAGTATGAAGGTAATATATATGTCATATATAAGTTCTAATAATGTCTTAGGTTTGAAAATATAATAATTTGTTTTTGTGGAATCAAAGGATACACCACAGCTTGGGTGTCTCTGAGTATGTATGTAGCATTGTTTATGATAATCGCAAATTGTGTGCGTTACCTACCACCAGTGGCGGATACAGAAAAAACTCAAGGGGCGTAAGTTATCGCGAAAATTATAGCTTTCAAACTGACTGCCTGGCAGTGACTCTGCTTCCCTCATATATGTAGATCGGTTGTTTCGAGAACATTCGGTGCCAGAATGTTCGCTTCCAGACTTTTAAGGAGTGTGAACAAATACAAACAGTAGAATATTCGTGACTTTTCTCTAACAAATGCCAGACAGAATAACGTATTGAGATCACTAGAATGGCCGCGACTTTTCTCGTAGGTTAGCTATCTATATGCCAGACAGAAATGTATAAAATACGATGACGCGGACGCGCGCGCGTGTTACATAAGAAAGTACAACTACTCGATAACTCGACTCAGAGTCGACTGACGAAAGACACGAACGAATAGCGTGCGGGCTGACTGGCGGGGGCGGCAATGCGGGCGGCCCCGCAAGGGGGGGGCGCGCCCCCCGCATGTATCCGCCACTGCCTACCACGTAGTTTGCGTGAAACAACAGAGCAATAGTTAAAAATTTTCTGACCATCATATGAGTTCTGACTCGATTTCCTATCTGATGTATCAAGAAGGATTCGTTGTAACAAATTGACCATCCTGTATTATTAAATAAGCTATACAAATATAAGTGGTGTTAAACTGGAGGCAAATGAGGAATCCTATACAAAATCCTAATTTTAAAGTCAACCTTCGAACGGAAAGCAGACATATATTACCATTGTACTTCACGAGTTAGACGACAGTAATGGGAGAAGGATTTTATATGCCAGTTTTACTTTTCCTTCTAAAGATGTCTAATTTCAGTGAAAAATCCAAGGATTAAAAACATTCACCAGAACATATTTTTCCGTAAGAGCGTTATCGGAGGGGTTCTACGCATTTTAAGAAGGTATTGCTATCGTTTGTGAATACGAATCCTTTCAGAGGATTCGATGAACGACAGTCAGCCACGAAAGGCCTAATACCTAATTATTTCGCACAAGTGTCCCAATGAGGATGAGAGCGAATCGGGTGAAGTTTATTTTCTCTCCTTGTTACACGTTAACCAGGTATTTATTATTTTTTATATGATATTTTACCTCTATTTCACTCCTAACGTGAGGTAGAGTAAGAAAATGTGAAATATGGTACCAATGATTTTAACCCTTATTCTTAAAGTTGAGACACAAATTAATAAGTCAATTGACTATCTCAAGGAACCATTTCGTACCGAACTTTGCGAACAAGAATATCCTAATCAGCGTATTTAATATTGGCTTGTTATTGACCATATTCATACATTTGTGAGCATTTTTATCTTGATTGCACTACGTACATTTGAAAAAGTACTGTTTCCCTCGTTTCTATAGCAGTATTTCTTCATTCATCTGTTCTCGATTCTACAAAGAGCCAACACGTGGGCATTGAGCCCCAATTAAGTGGGCGATATTGAGCACGCGTTCGTAACGCGTGACCTTTCCTCACTGTGTACTCACATCAAACCCAAAGCTTTGGGGACCAAACATTTGATCAATTAAACTTGAACACGATCGGAATACTCGCGTCTTTGGCATGGATGATGATTAACTCCTGTAATGAATCATTCGCGTTAACTGCCCGCGCGAGATAATGGAAAGTATATTGTACGAGAAATCAAACTTTGGTTGGTACTTTAAATAATTAACTGGGAGAATATTTAGGCTATTTTCTTTATAACTCCATTGCTGGTTTCTTCAAGATTTATCTATAAGTCCAGCCGCAGAGTAATATGATTACTCTATGGTCTAGCGTAAGGGACTTTCTAATGAATCATAGACACGCATTGGCCAAAGAATTTCGTATTTAGTTTTGACGAATTTTTTTTTAAATTAAAGGAAAATTTCAGCCAAATATTCAAATGAATAATGCAAAACTAATATAATTGTTAGTTACTTCATTAATCGATGAATTCATGCTTTGAATATTGAAAAATTACGAAATAATTATTATAACATTTTTAATTCCGCTTTCAACGAAGTTATTATAATTATTCCGTAATGTATCAATTCCACAAAGTCAAGCCTACAACCATTTCCTTTATAAAAAAATTAATTTGAATTTTGGGCTTAAAAACTTTTAATTATTTAGTACACGATACGACTGCATTCATTGATACGCTTTTCTGTTTAAAGGTGGGACAACAAGGTGGCGCTCTTTGGGAAATAATCGTCTATTTATATATTATGAATCAAAACAATGACGCAGTTGAGCGGCGTACTGCCGCATATACGTCCTGGTGGTGAGTCGCGGTCAACAGTATGCGGCATCTCAAGGTAAACATTTTAAAAGAAATTCTAGCTCGAGTTAAGTGCGAAAGCGGGCCTAGAGTATGATGATATTATAATTTAATAATAATATATATTTTATTGTTCACAGATTTACATCCGATATGAACAATTTGCATGAATCACATTTGAGCTCAAAATACATATGAATTAGGTAAAAGTATTACAATTATGTTAACAACAAAAAACCAACATACCATATGAATGGAATAAATATAAAAAACAAAGCACAATATAAAATATGGAATACGAAGCAATTTCACACAATGAATTAAATATCAAGAGGATTAAACGTTTTGATACTATAATTTTGAAATAAATAGCAATGGAAAATATACCACAATAGAACAGCCCATTCATGATTATAAAGCATTGAAATGAGTAAGTACGGCGTATGGGGGGCAAGTTATGTAAGAATATAATGTCTTTTTGAATTGGGGCAGCGATGAGGAATGTTTGATTGATTTAGGTAGGTAGTTCCAAGTTTGAGAGGCGGCAACGGTAAATGATTTCTGAAATGTGGAGGACCGATGATGTGAGACATGCAGGTAGTTAGGGTCGGCTCTAGTAACTATATTTGGCAATATGGTTCTCTTGGGATAAAAGTCAATTTTATTTGGGGCATTACTAGGCTTTGGTTTTCTTTTCTCATACTGGCGAAAATGTGTCATAACTGACTGGTAGGGCACCCCAACCGTAAGAAGGGATAGCTACATGTGGCGCGGGTACTGCAAAGGTTGTTAACCATGCATACTCTATTAAAGCTTATTGATATCAGCCACAGAATAGCCTATGTGAGTTTATAAACATATATATATATATATATAATCTGAGACCCTAAGGGACAAACGTTTGTTGATTTGAGGTGGAATTACCCATATATATATATATATATATATATATATATATATATATATATATATATATATATATATATTTCTGAGCAGCTGTCGTTGTGGCTAATCCCGAGGACTCGGGTGGGAATCCCAAAAGTAGTGAATATATATGTAACGGCAATCCCTCTCCAAACTTATGCGTTAATTGGGGTGCGCATCAAATGCAGAAAATTCTCGGTCCATTGGATGGGGGGCGTTAACCTGTGTACTGCTGGACCCTGGTAACTGATAAGAGGCTATTACCGACTCACGTTTTCTCTTCACTAATCCTCTTACGCCCGGAATGACCCTTCCCTAACCAAACTGCCAACCTGCCGTTTAGGTGGTTGGAGCTCTTTAATTTTATCTACAGATTTGCGTGAAACTTTTCATACGTGTTCTCATTAGTGATATCTAAAGATAAAATTGAAAAAGTATTTAATCATGTACACTAATTTGATTTTTGGCCATTCAATGCTATTTTAACGTGTAGCCTTATCGTGCATGACACATGATACATAACAGTTCGATTACTCATGTGCATATTTTCTTCTAAACGAGAAATTGTACATTTCTTTTTATTATAACAGTTGCTTGGAAACAACATATCAATATATTTTCGTCTATATTTCGAAAACTCCAGTCATAACATGATTTAATTAAGGAAAAAATTTAAAATACAACTCTTAATATTTCCATTACTGCCTATATGGTGCGATCCAACGAATAGACGGATACACTTAAATTAAATGTAATACATTGGTCAACTTATGGAGGTTAAGTTATGTCTTTATTTTAAGAAACTCAACTTCCTTTTTCCGCCAAGACGTTTCGCCTTTTGTATTAATGATGCTTCTTCAGGGCATATACAGTACAATATGCAAAGGAATAATAATTATAATACTACAAAGATAAAAAAGTTTTCAATCATAAATTTAGTACCCTCAAAGGATTAACTTTCTCACTGCGACAATGGCAACACACAAAAACAAACTCTTCCTCTTAGCAACAAAATCAAACATAAAAAACAAAATCAAAATTGAAAACCAAGCTAAAATTTTGTTTAAAAAATAGAATAAGTGAAAATAAAAATATTTAAAATGTATATTATGAAGCATGAAAATAACAATTACATGTATCGTAACTTCAAATTTCGAATGTATATTGCATATTTTACGAATATAAAAAAATATATTCGTATAATTGTTATTTTCATGCTTCATAATATACATTTTAAATATTTTTATTTTCACTTATTATATTTTTTAAACAAAATTTTATCTTGTTTTTCCATTTTGGTTTTGTTTTTTATGTTTGATTTTGTTGCTAAGAGGAAGAGTTTGTTTTTGTATGTTGCCATTGTCGCAGTAAGAAAGTTAATCCTTTGAGGGTACTAAATTTATAATTGAAAACTTTTTTTATCTTTGAAGTATTATAATTATTATTCCTTGCGTTGTACTGTATATGCCCTGAAGAAGCCTTAAGGTGGTTCCACCGTCAAATGACTTAAATGTCATTTTATTCATATTCTGTCTACTTGTAAAAATAAATTGTCCTCTATCTGATATGAACAACAAAATTATACCTTTCCACGCTCTTTTATTCTATAATGGAACTTGAAATTACATGGTGTTGAATGGGGGAATGAGAGAAACACGGGGAAAATTAGTATTTTTCCTTAAAATATAAATGCCAATTTCACGGAAAACTGTCTCTAAGAAGGAAATAATCCAGAGAAATTGAATAAAATAAAATACAGGAATCTTACCACCTTATTTTTCTAGTTATTAGGGAATTACTGCCGTAATTGAAGTCAAAATGCCGTAATTCGTAGGAAATGGCGTTCATGTCGACTCCTATGGCTGGAAAAAAGTGCTCATTTAAAATACATTCGTGGAATAATAATCTGCATATTTTGTACTTAACTTTTGGTTTCTGTAGGTAACGTATTGCATCAGCAAAAACAGGATTTTTTGGACAAAATATAAAAAATGTGGAATTAAGTATTTGTTTTGACTCACACAGTCGCGGCGGGACCTCCTTAATAAAAAGGCGAAACGTTGGGGGAAAAAGGAAATTGAGTTTCTTAAAAAAGACGAATGACCAAACCTCCACATCAATTAACTAATATTATTAGAGTGGTCTATAACTATTCAAAAACATTAAATGTAATCCAATTTTTTTTCCTACTTTCTCAAAAAATATACAAATGTACAATCGATGACCCAGGATCACCGCTCCAGCCACCTAATTGGTTGTCGATCACCACTTGAAACGACCAACCAACCCTTCATTTCCTAAGAGGCACCATTTCATTATTCATCGAACATTAAATTTTCCGTATGATTTCAGGCTTTCCCTTGCGAATGATGCTGATATGAGTTGTTCTCTGGTTTCCCACTCCGGGTTACAGGCTCCCTCCATCATTGCCTTCACGTTTCGGGCAGGAGTTTTAAATTACGTTTAAGTTTTAAATTTTACGTTTTCCACTTTTTTAATATTGCGCTTACCTCATAATTAAACGAAATCGAGAGTGCTAGCTGTTTTGCTAAATGCAAAATCAACGAAACAACACTCTGAAAAACAAATCTTAGCCTTTCATTTATCAACTAATGATTGAGCTTTGGTTTTCATGTAGTTGTTACTTAATCGAACTTCTTGGTGCCGATAATTGTTACGTGTCCGTTTGTGTGAACGCTTGGCGCCAGACGCGCTTTTGTGATTCCATCCCTCCGGTCTTAATGAGAGGAAAATGAACTTCCGAAATTGCCAGGATGGTTACTCGATGCGTAATGAATTGCGAGGAGAGTGAACTGGGAACCGTGTAATATGGAGTTGTTTGCACGTGGGAACATTCTCAAACGCACACGGTTTGCCAAAATCTAAAATAAAAAATTTATAGTATGGGTGTAATCAGGTTTTTTTTGTGAATAAAGCATGTTTTGTGATTTCTTTTATGTTAATTCTCAGTTAGCTCCAAAACTACGAGATCCCTCAAGGTTACGGAAATTACTTTAGTTTTTTATACCGTTTGAGTGGTTTAAATGCCATTTAATTCACACCCTAGCTGTCGACGGAAAGCGAGTCCTGTAATAGTTGTGAACTACAATAGCATGTCTTTCTACACTGTTTTATTCCCAAATTGAATTTGAAATTGCGTGCTGTTGAATGTGACAGTGGGATAAACATGGGGGAAAATATTATTTTTCCATTTAATAAATGCATCATTTTCAATGAAACATACTGTTTATAAGAAGCAAAAGGTCTTAACAAATGGATTAAAAAGAAAAATTTGGCACATTTTATATTTGGTTACTAGTAAATCACTGCAGTAACTGAATTCAAAATGCGGTCATTCATTTTAAACGGCGATGAATTTGCTTTCAGTGGCTGGAAAAATTGAAAGAAAAATATTCGTCGAATAGCCAGCATAATTTGTACTTTACATTTGTTTTTTAATAGCTAAGGCATGTCATATTTAAATGCGGATTTATTTTAAACAAATCAAACACTTTGTACGGATCCCGTCGGAGGCGGAAATTTGAAAGTGGAATCCTAATCGCTATTGGGGTAGCAAAGGAAAGGGTAAGTTGAAAGGCAGCTTTAAATTCCGTCGAATGGGACTGCTGAAGTGTTATTTTCGTCTTGAGTTCTTACGCGCTAGTCCAATTCCGTATTCCTTTTCACCATCCCTCCATTACTCAAGTGTTCCTTCTCTATCTCTCCAACACATCTTTCATTTACATGGCGAATTATCTCAGCTGTTGGTCGCCTCCCAAAATAACTTATTGCTAGTTTTGGAATAGAATGAGACTAATTTTAAAAGATAAACAAGATGTGTGTTCGTGTTTTATGGAATACATTTCATAACTTACGCGGAGTTATCCTCAACAAAATATAAAATAATCAATGGGTTCATCTAGGGAATTTTTGGAACATGAAGCGTGTTGTGTGAAGTGTGGAATATAATCCAGTCCGAACTTTAAGAGAATCCGACAAATTTGAAGAAATTCACTGTCGGACAGACATGTACAAAAACCCCTTCTTTCCACACGTCATTAATGGCTACGACAAATGCAGAGCGAGGGACTAATCCTTTAAAGCACATCTTATTTGACGTGCTTTTCCTCTTACAATCCCCCTTGCTGTAGGCTTCCTTTTTCAAGGATAACACTCCATACTAAACGCCCCTGCGGTAGTTCGAGGATGTAGATCTTGTTTGTCAGACAAATGAACATCATAAATTACCGGGATGATTCTCGATGCATAATGAATTGCGAGGATGAAGCCGTGTCATGGAGTCGTTTGAGCTCTGCGATACTCTTTTCAAGTGTACTCGGTTTGGCGTTTGCTCTCTCTCTTTAATTGTCTCTCTCTCTCATCCGGAGGCTTGAGCTCAAGTGCAGAGTGTACACATTCCCTCGCGGAGTCGGAGCACAGGGGCCATACCCTTTATACCCTCAGGGGCTGCGAGGGGTCGTCCCCTCTAAAAGCCCCTGCGGAAGGATTGATGGGGCGTGGGGGCGTCAGGGGCAGCGCTCTCCCGCGTGGCCCCTTGAGGGTTTTACCAGGCTCCCTGCCCCCTCACCTCCCGGCCCTGGAAGTGGGCGGGGCGGGCGAGGTGGTGAGAATGGGTGGTTGGAAGTATAGGGGTGGGAGAGTTTGTGGTTGGTTTTCAGTGACTCCCACTCACACGAGAGAGAGCCATCCCACCCTCCGCGCAACGGCGCCGGAAACCTACTCCGGAAGTTCTCCTGGAAGTTGGGGCTGGTGGCAGTTGGGATGAGTCGGATGGGAAAGAGAGGAGAGGAGTTAGAGAAGTACTTCCTCCTAAGGAAGTGACTACTAGTGCGCGCGGCATCTTTGTGAGAGCGTGTGGCCACGGCGTGAAATGGTGACGTAATATTCCTACTATAGGGTGATAATCTACTATAATAATCACCAATGTGTGTGTGTGTGTATATATATATATATATATATATATATATATATATATATATATATATACATACATATAAATGCCAGTAACTTTCACATAAGAAAAGCACGTGAAGCCGAACCTTTATTTCTTGCAGACCTTTTTCTATTTGCAAAATTCAATTATAAATATTGGTTACATGTTATTGGGAAAGGTACCTCTAGAAATAAAATAAAATAAAGATTATTATTCCTTCAATTGAATTTTGTATTCCGGTCGAAATTCCGAAATGTTTGCTAAAACGTAACAATTTGTCGCAATATTTTTATCGTTTTTGAGTCATCGTCCCCATGACGACCGTACTCGTTGTTTAAGTCGGTGTTCAATGTTTATTCACTAACTCCATGATTATTTTCACTAAATAAGATATGAATGGTTTATTACAATTTATTATTGTTGATCTTTTTCCTTCCCGTTGATATTCAACGGGAATCTTCTCTAGTATATGATAAAAACAATTGTACATTAAATGCATAAAAAGACTAAAATAAAAAGGCTTGTAAATATTGAATTTAATTGTTCTCTTTATCGTTCATTTCAGATGTTTAAGGAGGCTTTTCTGTGACTGCTTGAGTCAAAATAAATACTGAATTCCTATTTATTGTTTGCTTTTTACAAATATATTCTAATTTCGCTGATAGCAATCGTTAGCTATTGAAAACAAAGTTAAGGTATAAAATACGCAGATTAATCCACGAATATATTTTTAATTAACACTTTTTTCCAACCTTACTTGCCGACTGGAGCGCCAATTCTACGGAACTACGGCATTTTGGCTTCAGTTATCGTAGTAATTAGCTAACCACTCAAAATATGTGGTGGTAAGATACCCATTATTTTCTTGAAGTTATCGGGAGTTTTCGCTTCATGTTAATGGTTTACCGCGTAAATGGCAATTGTAATACATTGAAAAATACAATTTTTCCCCGTTTTTCTCACATTCTTCCGTGTAACACCACGTAATTTCAAGTTCAGTTTGCGAGAAAATTAGCGTGGAGAGGCAGGACTATGTTTCTCACATTAAATAGAGGAAATGTTTTTCTAAAAATAGCCTGAATATGAATTAAATGATATAAAAGTCATTGCGGTGGAACCACCTTAAATAAGTTAGTTCGTTGACTGTCGATTGTTTAATGTTGACGTGGTTGCTACGCATGGCGATTGATAGATAGGGACTCGCTGTTTTATAGTACCTACTACCAGAAATAAAGTACAAGCGGAGTAATATTTTTAAAAATTATTTAATCGCATTGGTGCATCAAAGGGTGTAGTTGTCTGGGGATAATGTGCACCCAAATGTGGAAAATAAAACAAAGTCGCTGGCAAAAAAGTGTAAATACTTACTTAATTACCAGTGAAACCTCACAGTACTCCTGCATCAAAATTAGCGTTTAAATAAAGGCACCACCATCAGTCGTTTATTTTAATCTCTACTTTAAATGCAGTGTTTTATAACTAAATATTATGTGCATTCAATAAAAGCTTGTGCTTTTCCAGTGCTAATATCAAAGCTAATTATCATGTTCTGAGAGTCAGATGCACGAATTGTGATGTTGAGGGATTAATTGTCAGTGAACATGAACACGCATGAGAACCAAAAAAAATAATACTAATTTGAGGAAAAAAAATAGGGCGAAAAAATTCAATTACCTTTAATCAAACCTCCTAATACTCCTGTTTTGATATTCTCATTTTATTTTGAAAATATGCGATAATTAGCAGCAGTAACCCACCTAAATCTGCGACCTACCTTGCTAGCATATCACATGGGCCAGTGGCAGGGTGTGTGACCGCCAGCCGTGAATGAGAGGATATTGGCAAAAAGAATCTGGTATGGGAAAGTGATGGAGAGTGACGGATTTGCATGCGTTTTTGTTGTACTTTGAGTGTGAGCAGGAAGAAATATTCTCATAGGTAGGTAGCAGATTGACAATGTCTCACTCTTGTATACTCCCATTGTCCGCTCCAAATCTATAGCACATCGTTTTTTATCTGGCACTTGAACGGTTGCGTTTTTCTTTATAGCAGCGATGAGTATTGATGATTGAACAGTTCATAGAAACGATGGCAATTGATTAAGCAAGCAAAGCTGTCGGTGTAAATGAACACGCAAGTGTATTAAGGCTAAAACGTCAAATTAAGAATTACTTAAATCATTACCGATGAACGCCAGCAGTGTTCCCATTAGATTATCAAAAATAACTCTGAAACTATGCAATCGTTACCACCTGTTATAAATCTACTTATACCAGACTCTAGATAAAACCCTGAAAGCCTTTTCCAGGGTGTTCGCCAGGGTGTGTGAGGACACCAGCCGACAGACGGCTCTGGTTACCTGATCGAGAAACTTTTTGGAAAGTTGTACCGTGGGAGGGGGTGAGCGTGGGAGGAGAGGGAGTGAGGGAAGTACTTCTGTCTAAGGAGGCTGGCGCGCACGCTTCTGATACTCTGCAGATGCAATGCGAAGTGATAGAAAGGGAGTGGCATTTGGTTTTAATGAGCATGCCAGTGTAAAACCAAAGGTATAAAAAGCATTGGTATTCACAACGATGAAATCAATACGATTTAACCATTCCAACAATACTAGTTAAGTATTACCGAACAACTCTCCTGGATTGTCACATAAACGTTGGATTTACTTAATAAAGTACACCTACGCATAGGTACTACACCAAGAGCTATTGCATAGCGTGTGGCTAGGTATGTTAGGACACCAGCCATGAATAAATAATTCATGGGAACCGTGAAAAGACGATTCGCGATTGGCGAGGTCTGTTTTGGTGGAAATATTTGCTTACTCTGTTTTTTGATGCAATCGTAAATGGTGAATGGGAAGAAAGTATTTCTTCCCATGCAACCAGATATATTCTCACTCGTATTTTGTAGCTGCTACTTACGCAAAATCTATTACCTTCAGTTGTTACTTTCCTGCGAGTCTATTGGACGAAAACCTCGTGGTACTCCAATGTGAATGCTAAAATTTTCTTAAAAATAGGAAAACATTGACAGAAGTCATTTATCTATCAGTATGAAAGTTTTACCGTTATTACCTAATGAGTGTCTACGAGGGCACTTTCCAGGGGGTGTTAGGACATCAGCTAAAATGCGGATCTGGTGATCTACTCGGAAGTGGTTGGGGAAGTGGCAGGGGGTGAGTTATATGGCCGGGTAGGACAAGTACCTCCTCCTGAGGAGATGCTTCCACATGTCATGTGACAGTTTGCAGCCATGGTGTTACGCCATGTACAATTGTACATGCCGCGATAAATGTTGGTTCTGAAGTAACCAAATGAGAAATAAAATAATATTGGAAAATAATGAGTACTCATTTAAATTCCTACCGAATAAATGTTATAATTAGTACTCTTATTTTGATAATGAACTTATTTTTGGAAATATGCCATCAGCAGTAACTCTTCTGCATCCACCGACTACTCTGCGAGCAACTGCTTAGGCTTGGGGCAAGAGGTTTTAGGACACCAGCAATGAGAAAAAGTTCTTAAATCGTGGCGTCCTGGAATGGAATGAATTACCAGAAGAACTCACAAAACCTTCACCAAGAAATTAAATATTTAAAAAAACTTATGTATATTTAAAACCTTGTTATTAATTTTATTTCAGCCAAAACTAATGTAATATTTCCACCAGGCAATATATGATTGCAATATCAGTGTAATAAATAAATAAATAAGGACAAATAGCTGAGTGAAAAAAGAAAAAAATGGTGAGGTATGCTGGCATGTTATGGTATATCTTTGAATGTGCGTAGGGAGAAATAATTCTTGTTAGTACTTGCTCAACTTTGTGTATTTCTTATCTTGCTACTTTGGTATGATACAAAATCAATTTAAGGGTTTATATATCAACCATTAAAATTGAGAAAATGGAATTACTTTTGGTGTATTTGAAAACAATGTAAAAAGGTAACGAGTATGAAAAGATTAAAAGTTCAAGTAAACACCAGTGAAGCGTCGCGGTATTCCTAATTCACTATCAAAATTCTCTCTAAAAATATGCCGTCGCTACGCAGTCATCAATCTACTTCCATTTCCACACACTCTCCTGCAAGCCGCTGCGATGGCGTGTGTGTGGAAGACACCAAACAACAAACGGCTCCGGTAACCTACTCCGGAAGTTTTCCGGAAAGTTGGGCACTTAGAGGGGGGAAGTTTAGAGGAAGAGAGTATGTGGAAAGAATGGTTGAGAGAAGTACGGAAACTACTGCGAGCGGTATTTGAGAGTCCATGGCTACGATAGAAAGCGATTGGAATGGAATACTAACCGGTGCTAAAGCGCAGTAATCATGTGAAACCAAGTCATAAACAAGCCACACGAAAATTCGACGTAATTATTAAATAAATACCGAACAAACATGATGTAAAGCTTATTTCACTAACAAAATTAGCTTTAAAACTTCACCTAGACCTAAGCGAGCCTTTATCATCATGTATCTTCTCATTCATTTACATGCTGCCCTTCCAGCTCCAGAAATGCTGTAGTGTAGAGGGTGTAAAGACTCAAGAAGAAGGGAAAGGGAATAGGGAAAAGGTTTTGTTGCACTCGCACACATTGCGTGGGGAAGATAGAAAGGATACCAATCTGTTCGGCAATGTTTCTCTCTCTCTTTTTATTCTGAATGTGTCGCTTTTTTATAATCTAGGACCACCAAATTGGCAATTATTTCTAATTTCTAATATTGCTAACCGTAAAAACCTTTTTACTGCACATTCTACACCTTTTTTATATTCGTATATCTGACCGATTTCGACGGTCTTGCAAAATTTTAAAGGGTTGATTTTAGAAATAAAAATATGTGGAATATACTAAGTTTATTCGTTGAGGAATGTTCATAGAATTCCACAGAGCTATTTTCCTAACCAATTAAGTGCTACAGATTTCCGAGCTGTTTCACGGTCTCAGGGAGCCGACGGGAAGTTCATAATTATCGTCGCTAACGAGCATAGGTTTCCTCATCAGATGTCATTAGTTCGATGAATGGTTTTCTGCAACTCTCCACTCTATTTTAATTTCACCTAATCGGATCATTCCGTCTCAATTCCTCTTTCCAACATCAATCGTAATGCGCTCGGTACATTCCGCGTTTAGTCTTCCCGCTGCATTTCGCTGCTCCATCCATTTAAGAGGCCGTTATCACTCAACATTCCTCACATGTATTTATTTATTTACGTTTGCATTGCAAGTAAACATTAAACCTGGTGGCATAGTAACACATATGTTTCGGTTAAAATAAAAATAAAATAATAACAAAATATTATTGACAATTCACTTTTTACGCATACAAGCAACGTTTTTTTTAAATACATTTTTAAGGTAGTGGTTTTGTGAGTTCTTCTCGTAATCTATTCTATTCAATGACGCCGCGATTTAGGAGTACTTTGCAATGTTTGTCTTTTGGTGTCTTAATTTAAACGTGGTCATTTTTGCCCACAAACTTTGGTGACTCCCGCCTCTTCTCCAACTCCACCCAAGCTGGATATTTTGCGTAGCTAAGACTTAAACATCCCCAACAATCTATTTACTTTCCTTCTATCTGGAAGTGCACTCCACCCCAATTCCTCCAATACAAATGTTTTCTATTTTGCCACGTTTTCATCATGCATCCTTTCTCCACAACTCATTGTACGACTTATTCACCGGCAATGTCTGTTTGTCTGTTTAATCTCCATACCTCTCCTGAAAACACCTCCATTCCATCGCATCTAATTTCTTTCGCTCCGCTACTATTTAAGTCATTGCTAAGCAACAGCTAATAATGAGCCTCCTCTCATCAATGGTTGTATAGGTATAGCGAAACTTGGTGGCACTCACCAGCGGAGAATCAGATATCACTGAGGATAAATCAAGCGTTGAGGAGCGGGCAAAGGTACCGAAGGACTCCCGGAGTGACATCTGGAGGAAGACTCGGCCACTTTGTCCCACATCACTTGTATGCTTTCCTCTCCCTTGCGTCATACTCTTAACAAGCGAGTGCCACCAAGTTTCGCTACACCTATACCACTAGGCTCTGATAGACTCCTTTTTACATAGAATGCTCTCATTGGCACATTAAATAAAAAATAAATTAAATTTTAATAATTTGATGTATTATTTTCTACCTAAACCTTAAAATACATATGTGTTTGTGCCGAATCTATCATTTAACATGTAGCCATTAATCTAAAGTCACAGTTTGAAAACGAACTTCTCGCCTTTATACGCGCCTTAATCGAAGATCTTTCCACGAATCAAAAGTGTACAAGGAAACCTTGAGTAAGGCTATTATATCTGGAAGCGACTATCAGGTTTTAATTAATTTGATAGAAAAGCACGATGATTGTTTTTTTTAACATGTTTTAATCTTGTTACTTTTCTAGCTCAAAACTCTGACTAAAAATTCGTTCCAAAATTCTCTCTGTTCAGCTTTCCAATCGGATCTCGCCTCGAAAATTACTTAATTATTTTTTAAATATCTTCTCTCTACAGTGAATTTTTTATGAGTTCTTTACCTAATGCTATCATTATTGCATTCTCAATCGCGATTCATATTATTTTTAATTCTGTTAATTATCTTTAGTGTAAAAATTAGTACCAATATATTAGCGGATAGATCAGATCTAGATATTTGCAGAGGTAATCATTTCGAAAAACGTCATTCCATCATCATGATTCCACTGAAAAATATAAATTTTATTTCTCTTCGAGTCGTAATAATTTTGATAGAACTAATACAATACCTGGCGTATCAGACATCATCGGCATGACCTAATTCTGTCTCACATAATCGGTTCATAATTCTCATTGATTGTCAATTAATGGCGGAAGTCAAAGCTTTTAGTGATCATTTGAGTTATTCTAGTGTGACACATTTCCACATTTGAGCGTCATTCACAAGTGCAACAAAGTTTTAATGACATTTGATGATGATTATAAATCGTTGAAATGCATCGTGGTGGAATCTATTGAGTGGGAAGTGCATGCGGCCTTTTTATTTATCATCACGCGTCTATTTCTCTGTGGCCGACATTGCAACGACATTCAAAACAGCAACAAAACATTTACCAATTGCATGATAAGTAAATAATTACAATTTCATTCGATGGAATCCCGATTTGAGATTCATTTAAATAAAAATATAATTTTTTGCATATTTGATTTACAATTCTTTTGTACCTCCACGTACTAACACACAGACTATTTTTATAACCATCAGTATATAATTTTTGTAAAGTTTCTTACGGTTCATGCTTTGCATTTTTTATTATTCCTAACAAAAGAAGAGACTTTCCACATTCTGGCAGCTTATTTTTTAACTCCGACGGGAGACCAATTGCTGTCTAACCTGACTTCTAGTTGCGAGTAATATGAGAATAATGACATTTTGCGGCTATTTTATTTACGAGTGTGGATATGTTTCACATTATCAACATGAATTTTGTATTTCATCTGTCAATGAAATAATGCCTCATTATTTCTGCAGAGAAAATAATTACTCAGCATTTACAGTTCCTGGTATGTGATAACACACAAATTAATTAATCGTATTCTGTGGAATTGCAATTCTCAATTCCAATGAAAGTTTATTAAAATTTTTGCAAGCAGCGAATCTGTTTCAATAATTGATGTATTCAAATACAGTTGCAAAATAAACATGACAATATTCTTCGCATGTACGTAATATTTTATTTAAACGATTCATACTATAATATATATCGCAATTCAACATTAACAAACACTATGCATTTGTAAATGAAATTTGTTCGAGCATAAACACCTTGACAACTTGCAAGCTTAATCTATTACCCAAGAAGGCAAGCCGTGTGGTTTCAAGGGGTTGATGGAAGAGGGTAGGATCTTCCGAAGACTTCAGCATGTTTTCATCCAATTCATGAAGCCAATGTACTTCGAAGGTAATTAACGTATATATTTGTGTTTAGTTCAAATTTCCCTCAACGCAGTTCCATAGAATGACTCGTTGGACGAAATGTACTACAGGAAAGATGCCGGCGTCTTCTTTAGGCTGAGGGTTGGAGTTGAGAACAGCAGACAATGACGGAGGAGTGTCTTGAAATTTGAAAGATCTGCTGAGATGACGGATTGCAGAACTGAGAGACAAGGCGCCAGGCTGAATTGACATGAGCTGGTTAGAGTCAGGAAAACGGCAACTTGAGGCGTAAGCAGTTGTTTGCTCTGAATCATCCGATTCAACAGCAGATAGCGTGAAGATATGCCATGTTAGAGAAACTAGCATTCCTGCGACGTTTGCGTGGACGGAGAAGGAGAAGTTATCCTTTCGCTCGCGACAATTTTCTGTCAAAGAGGCTTTCTTTACTCATTAGACGTTAATGATTTCTCGTTGCATGTTGTCGTGTAACGAGAAGAAATATTGATAGCATGAAGGTTTTTGAGACGGAGAAGTTATCAAGTGCAAAAAAAGCCGGGATCGAGTCGGTTTCTCATCGTATGGGCAAGGGTTGGAATCCGGCAGTGGCAGAATGTTTTCAATGGAATCACGATCCCTGCAAGGATGTCATGTGGAAACCGTTATAATTGTCATGCCTACGCCATCAGATAGGACGTTTAACTGTGGACCCTTTGATGACTTATGTTGAAATTAATGTGAAGCCGACGCCAAATTTCTCTCCTACCATCCTCCATTAACAAAATAACTCTGCTGAGATAATACATACCAATCCTAAAATACGCAAATGCCTCAGTTTCTCGTTCTTCTCCCGAAATTATTTCTGCCAATAAAACGAAAGTGAGCATGTAATTCATTATGAGAACGCTACGGCTATCTCTCCCTGCAGTGTTAGACGACAGTAACCGTGGGATAGGGTGGGGATTTTATCTCATCGGTACGGTACCAAGCTATTGCTTTTTTTTGCGTCGAATCCCATTCCCCATGAATACAAATGTGCAAAACGCTGCCTCAATATCAGCATTCATAAAACCGAAGATTGGTTTGCCTTTGCTTTCCACCGTACACACGTTTCAGTTGGACGTTATTTTTTAACCTATTATTTTTTATATTCCTCGGGTGTTCAATCCCTAGTCTTCCTTGAAAATTCTTTTCATATTTGTCTCCTTCCTTTATAGTTTTCATCTTCCTGTTATGTCGTAGAATGTGCCCTACGAGATTTTATCTCTAATATTTTACACGCGAATGTGAAAATGGTAGAAAATTGTATTTTTTATCACGTTTTGGAATATGTATATTTGTAAGAATTTCTAACAAAACGTTGTTAAGTGTGGCTGTACCCATTGAACCCTTTATCACTTCCTAATGCTCCTGTTCCTCCATCCCCTCCCACCTCCCCAAACAAAACCTGAAGTTTGACCCTTCCCTCATCCTTGCACTCGTGAAAGATTACACTCTCACCCCTTCTTTCTCCTACCCCACCCCCCCTTCTCTTTCATGTAACTTTGTTTATTTTTTTAAATTAATGGATGGCTTTCTCTGTTTGAGTTTATATTACCAAATTTGAACTTGCGTAGGTGGATATTTACATTTATACAATACCACATTTATATGCTGTTTTTTTGTTTAAACATTTGATTCAACACGTGATATCTTTCACGTCTCTTTGCATTTACGAGTCATATCTTTCACTCTCCATAGAGGCATAGTAATCTCCCCTGAAAGGATTTTATTAAGTTAAGAGCAATGTCATCAATGTCAGTGACGACTAGCCATTATATCTCGAAAGAGAGAAAGGGAGGACTGTTCCTCTTCGGCTGACGAAATGTCTGTGAACTAATTGTAAGTTACTGAAACATTAATGCTAGGTAATTCATGACTTTAGGTGATTGTGAAACGTTGGAAAGCGTTGCATTATGTGATTAGATAATTTATCCCAAAATTCGCCTATGTAAAGCGGAAGAAAAAAAAAAGCTTTCTCGAAATTCTTCACCTGAAGACAGCTATACAGGAGGACAGCTGGCGAAACTGTTGTATTTTAAACACGAACGTGGTGACAACCAAAAATATGCCCGCCACAACATTGCATCGCCGCGGAAACCTGAGACAGAAAAAAATGTTTTTAATAATGTTTTTCTCAGAAAAATTGAGAATAACAAAGAAGAAATTATTTTAATTTATGATGATGGGTTTCAGTTGGAACATGAGAGGCGAAGGTGGAGGTGTAGAAATAAAAATATTGGATATTCAGTCTTGACAACTTGCACGCACATACTCTTCGGGGTTGTGTCCACGACCACCCCATTGTTAAAAAATATTGCTGCGTGATTTTTTACAACAATATTCCTGGAATTTTGGCGAGGTAATAATGAAAGTAAATCATTTGAAATAAATATTTGAAAATAAAAAATATGGGCGTTAATGGGTTAGTACTTAAGAAAAAATTACTGGCAGCCCGGTGACTTTTAGATGAATCGAAACTCTTGCAATGCGTGAATTCATTGCCTTTTGTTGGTAATACATGCAAGTAATACATGCAGTTATTTGAAACATATATGCATTCTTAATCTCAAAGAATGTAAAAAAAGCAAAAGATTATCACTTTTGATTCAGGATGATTTTTGAGGACTATTTGTTTTAATTTGTATTCAATTGGAATACATTTAAGTAGCTCGAAACTCTTTTTGGATCAAAATTAATGAATTGTTGATTTTTTGCAAACACTTTTCGATGTAATGAATACATGTTTGTTTCAAATAAATGTACGTGATTGCTGAAATATTGAACGGATTCCCTTGAAACTGTTTTGTACAAAGCAATAATGGTCTCGCAATCTTTCTCTCTAGAAAAAAAATATTAATGAAAACGATGTATTGGCCTGAGCAAAAATCTCTCTCTAAATTTCACTATTTTATGAAAACTGTGTTTTTATAGAGCTGTTTTTTTTAAGTTACTGACTTATCAACCCTTTGAGTAAAACGTTGACAGTAAAAGCCTCTCTGACTGCTAAGTTGACCTGTACGAGGTAGTGAGGAATTAAGTTTCACAAGTTGATTGAACGCGATGACAACATGTCGCATGGCTTGATGAATACTATTGAATCATTAATTAATTTCTTATCCAAATAAGCATGCATATACATAAAAGCAGCATACATGTCCAACTCATGCATCAACGGAGAGATTTTGCACTGGAGAACACTTCTTTACGGCAAAAACCCACAACAGGTTATAGTTACATGGTAACAACCGGAATTGTAGCAACTCGTCAGTGTTACTAACGTGGTGGTTTGACTTCCAGTCATAGACACCAGTTAAGGTTAAAATTTAACAAAAAGTGTAAATAAAAATATTGTAGAAATTTCGCAAAGAACTAATTAATGTTCCACTAAAATGCTTCAACTATGGATATGATGTTATTAGAGGTTGTATATCGGGAAAACTTAATATTTCTTTCGCCTTGAACTACGTGATTCAGCATCCATTTGAAAACAGAGAAGTGTGAGAGAAATATGAGAGAAATAGTCCATAAAATCTCGTTCAGAAGCATGACTCACCATTGTGGAATCACTTCGTTCTTAATGAACGAGAAGAGTGCCGCGATTCTTAAAATATCTCCCTCATTTCCTTTGTCTTCCCATTCCAACAATTAATTCCCCCCCCCCCCCTTCGTGACCTTCAATGTCCCACAATGCGTCATTCTCATTCAACGTGCTTCACCTCCGTCAAGTTTTCTCAGCCAGCTTTTTCCTTGTCCAAAAATGCCAAACATCTGTTAGTTGGTTTTTATTATTTTCCTCTTTTTCTCCGAAATCCTCTTTTAGATTTCAATCTCGTTTTCATTAAGGTCTCATCAAAAATGTATTAATGTCCGAGCTGTCCCGGCGAAAGAATATAAGATTGACATAAGCATATGTACTCGACAGATTAAAAGGTCCAAAAACGTGAGTGTGCCTATGCATGGATACATTTTATACCATGCTTTTTTCTTTTTGTCCTCGCTGTTATTAATTGCATGTATTTAATTCCCAGGGTCCAGATAAGCTTCTCTAACATTGCTTTACATCAAACGTTGGTGCTTCTCTGAGTAGTGTTTTGTTTAATACCAGTGGAGGGAAGTGAATGGGGGAAAAGGGTTCAATCACCAGAGCACCTCTGATGGCACATTAACCATCCCCCGAAAATTGAACAAAACTAAAATGAGATAAAACCCAAACTCGGCATAAACTTGTTAGCTCACTTATATTACCAATATTTTATTACTGATGTGTTACTTGTGGCACTATTCGGGAAGACATTTAAAACGTCAAAGGACATTGAATACATGTATTTGTTTCATTTATTTGATTTCATAATTTGGTCACATATCACATGAACGCAAGCTAGAAAGTTTTCTCACCGTGTATAACCGAAGAAAATACTTCTTAGGATGAATCCTATTTAAAACCCTCATGTTCAAAAAACCTGACTAATAAACGGAGTTATTTTTATTCACCACAGACGTCCGACAAAGAAGTCTGTGCACCACCCCGGACATACCTACTTTACATTCTCATTCACCGAACTACTATACTCCATAACTCCTTCTAGGCTGAAGCCGTAAAACTATGGGATTCTTTCACTTAACATATTCGTCAAGCATCGTCCATAAATTCGTTCCGGTCAAAAATATTTCAATATCTCAACTCATGCTCAAATTGATAGCTCTGATATTGTTACATGTGTTATGTTTCTGGTCACTTTATGTTGATTGATATGTAATGCAATTTAAGAGATAGGCAATGTTTATTTAATCCAGCTATGTATGTTTGTTTTTCTTTTCTTGTCGGTTGATATCATTTATTTATGTGCCCCTCAAGGTCAAATCATTGAATTAATCAATACAATGTTATTTAGTAATTTTTTCACTCACTTTTGTTTTGTATTGTTCCACTTGAACCTAGAGAACATGATCCTAGGCTCTAGGATCATGTTCTCTAGGTTCCCTAGGTTCATTATAAAAAATATTAATATTATTAAAAAATTGCGGAAGACACCAAAGGCAATTCAAAAGGTAGCCAAAATTTATTTTAAAAAGGGCGAATTAGGTATCGGTGCCGCCATTGCATATGAGGGTCGCCATTTTTGGATGCTTAAAATGATTTAGAACGCTTTTACTCTTGAAGGAGGTAGGGATGCTAATAAGTAGTTTAAGCACTAACTTATCATGCTTCCATCATAAACTCATATCAGTGTACTGTCTCGGTTTCACAGACCCAACGTGCATGATTGAAGTAGAAATCATTGTGATAGCGAGTGGCGATGATAAAAGAGTAAATATTTTAGATTTTGAAAATAGATACATTATTGAGATAGTTTACCTGTTTGTGAAGAGGTTCAGGAATGTTTTATATTTCCTATCACTCTCAATAAAACTTCATATATTACTGGACACGAACAAGTATCTACCTTTGATGGCACTGTGAAACAAAATTTAAATATCGACAAGTATTTTGCCGGTTTTTCTTGGATGTAGATCGAATCTATGACTATAAATGCTTGATGTAAGCATATTTTGGATGCTCTGGTTCGCTTCAATTTGTCATATGCAATGTGAGAGGCCAGAGTTAGCTAATCATGGATACGTACTCGGTCAGTAGCTCTCGAGACATCAGAAGAATTAATCAGGTTGAAAAGTGAAAAGCAATCTTCCACTGATAACTACGCAAAAAAAACCTGATTACGACATATGATATACACAGCATCTTCAGATGATGTGTAAAACATTGAAACCTAGGTCGTAATAAATTCTTTTAAAATTTTTATCCGTGAAAAATTGCTTTTAACTTTTCACCCTTATTATGTTAAAATTCCACGTCATATTGCTTGAATCTTAGGAATGCATTCGTTTGAAGAATTATATGAGGCCAACGGCAACGCTGCTGAAAAAGAGGCTTATATATCAATTTTGCATGCTTTTTTGCGCCCTTTCGTGCTTCGCAGTATGTGAGCCCTGTTAACGCCTGAGCATCAGGCACGTAGCCAGGGGGATGGGGATTCAGATTCAGCCAGATTCAGGGGGGGATTCAGTCCCCCCCCCCCCCCGAAATTCCAAATCATATTATTAGTTTAGTTATATTATGTATAATATTGCCTGAAAATTACAAGGGTTTAAAAGGTTGAAAAGGAAACAAAATAAAGCAGGTTTTCTATTAAAAAGTTAGCCATTAATAAATTTATGGCAAATAAAATTGTACCAAGAAAGGACCCCCCAGGCTTCAGATTAAGCCCCCCCCCCCCCCCCGAACCCAAAGCTACGTCACCGCTGACCATCATCTTTTTATGAGGAAATTATCATCGTGTTTGGCACATAGGACTAGGAGGCAGTGCGAATTACTATTGAAGAATTTCAAAGCTTAAGATCAGATGAAAAATTTGGAAAAAAAACTGTGCTGGAATAGGAAAAAAACACTGTGGAGTATGGTCTTGATGAATCAAAGCTTCCTCGGCGGGGATAATTACCATGGTCAAGTTATTTTTCATCACAAGAGCCAGAGGGATTGAATCACCTATGGAATAACTTATTGTTACAGCAATCTTTTTTTTAGGCCCACTACACTTTATAAATTAAAAAGTTCCACCAAGTAACGCCTGAAACTACCTACTACACTGTAATCGGTGAGATGGAGGCACGCTGTGACAAGCCTGGAATTCATGCTTTTAAAAAATTTGGAGGATTTTTCGTGGTTCTCTATGGAGGGTGTACGCTACCCAAGAAATATTACCCTATGGAAGCGGTTCCTGAAAAATAAAAAAAAATACTTGACACCATTTTGAAAGTAAATAAACTTTGTAACTACCACGCTCGTTTATTGGAGAGAATCCCCGACTGGTTTCAGCACTTTATCAAGAGTATAGTACCATCCTCTTGATAATGACTCGAAAGTGATGGAACCGGTCGGGGTTGTTACCGATAAACGTGCGTGGATGTTACATAGTTTATATAATTTCACAATGAACTGTAAATTCCGCATGGTTAACTCATGATCAATTGAAAAGTCATGAGAGTATTGAAGATAATATGTTTAATTCCATCAATATTAGTTTTAACTTAAAGTAAAAAAGGTTATTTTCAAATTGTTGCAATAATTTAACTGCCATAGTGTATTCCAAGAAATGACGCAGACGCAAATGCTACCGATCTGTTTACTGCTTCATGTTTGCTTAATTAAGCTCGTTCTGCTGTTAGCGCGCTGCTACCTGTTCTATCCACAATAAGTTAGGAGGAATAATTGGGAAGGAAAGACAGCGGAAGTCGTGACCAGGAGTGAAGATGAGGAGGAATAGACAGAGAGAGAGAGGGAGAGGGAAGAGTTGGGCTTTGCAGTCATCTCATCTCAGTCTCAGATTCGTAGTTTCCAACTCAAATTCGGGACTGTCGGCCCAGCATCGAGTGGTCGGTACAATTAAAACGCCACACAGGCGGCTGTCTCTCGCGCATGAAGAATGAGTTTAAACTGGAGTTTTAATGGAGAAACCTCGATTCAGAGAATCATGCAATGGAACGGCCCCTAGAGTGAGGATTTTGAACTTCTGAGACACACTTCTTCTTCCAAAGATGAAACCAGCAATATGTATATATATATATACGCAGCTTGTCAAACAAGCGGCAGCCAGGTTTGACATTCTATTTATTTTTAAAATTTATTTTATTTATTTTAAATAAAGATAACCACATACAGCAGGGTGCCATTTTATAGTGGCCAGGTAACAATGCATACATTTAAGGACATATAAAAGCAAATGTAACAAGAAGAAACAAGAATCAAATTTACATAAAAACAACGAAAAATTACGGGAACATCTAGTGAGGTGACAGATAGGAAAGAGAACGGCTTATAAAGAATTTTATTGGAAGTGCAAAGGGATCAATCTGTGTGGGAGTTCATTAGAGAGGAGAGGCGGAAGAAAAGAGAACGTTTAGTAAACGAAAGTCTAGGAATGGGCATGTGGAGGAGTAAAGGATGAGAACGGGTGGGGCGGTAATGGAACTTTGACATTGATAAAGGAGAGCAATTCAGGGCAGTCGATGGTGGAATTTAGAAATAAGTTTTAAATGTATTTTCCAGTGCAGATGTGAAGACAATGCATACATTTAACTTATTAATTTTACGCAGGAATTCAGATATTGAGGCCAAATAATTAGAATGCTGCGCGAAATGAGATAGACAAGAGGCTAGTTGAGCAACTGAAAAAAATCATCGTGCAAGCAACATTCACTACGCATTACCATACTATTATATAAAAGGGCAGCCCGTTTTTCGTTTGGAACCACTAACCGCGAAACCTACTGAACCAATCATTACGAAATTTTAAATACATGATCTTCATGGTCCTCGGAAGGTTTAGCAATAATGAAATCTGCCGATTTTCCTTTAAAATGTCTTTTAAAAAAAGTGATAAAGGATACGTGAATCCCCGTCGCAGTGTAGTTTGAGAATCACTCACTAGATGGCGAGCGCCATTCCACAAGAGAGTTGGCAAGTTCACGCAATATATAGAGGTCATTTTCTCGCTTACAGTATCGCCGCAAGAGTTTCTTAATAGTCTCTGTCCAACACATAGATTAAAATTAAAAAAAAGCTTGACCAATTATGCTGTTACGTAATCTCCAACCACCCAACCTCTGTAATGGTACCAGGTTACAAATTACAGCTCTGCGTGACAATATCATTGTAGCTATGCCGTATTTCTCCGAATATAAGCCGCACTCGAATATAACCCGCACCCCGTTTTTATGGGATCTCAAACGGGGAAAAAAGTTAATACGCGAATTTAAGCCGGACCCTTTTTCAGTGCATCCCGTACTACGTACAGTATTAGGCATTAGAATATTATATCTGTTTTTACATTACCTATGTAACTGTGACACAATGTTACCTATATTATCCTTTAATATATGAATAAATTGCGCACCAATTTGACCTTTTTCAGCGTTATTTCTTACTCTCCCCGTGGCGAGTTTAGCTGGGGCGTCCGCGTGAATCTGAATGGCTAGTTTGCTCATATCGGCCATTTCTACCATTTTTTAAGAAAGTTCTTGAATTTAAGCCGCACCTCGAATATAAGCCGCACCTCGATTTTGTGGCCCCAAAATCGGGAAAAAAGTACGGCTTATATTCGGTGAAATACGTTAATTCTCACTGGGCCAGCGACTATCACATATATTCCTAGAATCCCAATCATTCCTATGAATTTAGCCGCGACGGGGGACGCTATTCCATAAAATAAAGGTAAAAGAAAGAAATAATTGGGACGTTTTCGCCTTAGCTTCCACAATAATGCTATCAAATATCTAGACTTTCATCTGAGAAGACTTAATCATCTTTTTATTCCTTCACCATAGGTGACCAGATCCCTCATTCCACGACCATCCTAGTGTGACAGTGCCCTCTTACGAACTATGGGAGATTTGGGAAACGTTTCTACCAAAGGCGTGTGAATAATAAATAGAAATCAATGTTTTTGATTGGCACATCTTAGTCTCAATTTTCTTAAGCCACTAACGGGAAATTTCGGTGAAGTGAAAGTATACTTAGCTAAGAATTGAAAAGTATTGTTCTGAATCTGAATTGTACTATCTGAATAATAAAAAAATACTGCATAATTTCTAACTTTCATTCCTACATCTGAGAATCAACGGGTATTTCTACTAGTGATGGATATGTCGCCATGTCTAAAGGTAGAGAAAAGTTGAAATATCATCTTGATACATTGAAACAAAATCCGGAGTATTGTTTTGAATACCTACTAGATAGTTTGCGTAGGCATTTGATGTGACAATAAGCAGTCATCGGAGGCCCCTTTTTTGTTTTGCTGAATATGACTGGTATAACCGGCTTGGTTGTTTAAATGTTCAGTACCAAATATGAATTATGCGTTAATTTTAATAAAATCCGGCGGCGCAATCACCTCTGCCTAGTATCGTTAGAAATGACAAGGTCAACATGTGTAAGCCTGTGGATGAACCAATTGCATCAAGAAGCATTAGATTCAAAGCAGCAGATACAGCAGATAAACGAACTGGAACGAAACATATTCTGACCGAGCCCCCAACGTGGAGGAGTATAAAATAATGACACATTTGTCCTAGAGTGAGAAATAAAAGTTCGAAGGAATATAGTTCTAACTTCTAAAGATGAGTCTGTTTCGATCACGAAAGCTATATTTGAAAGTGAGGTTATGAACAAAATACTCCCGATATAAGTGAAACAGACGTTGGCGAATAGCAAGTCCTTTGTTGTCGTGAGATTTGCTCTCAATTTTAAGACGCAAATGAAGCTGGTTTACTTTAATTTAAAGATTTTTGCTGTAAACATAACAAAAACAGTAGTATGACGATATTTCTCATAGATATATACAAATAGGTTGGATTGAAATTGGGGGAATAGTATGATATACCACGCAATCTCTTACTAAGAGCATGAGCACGGGAGCACATATAGTCAGTACTTTATTCTTTTTTTTTATTCAAATGATGGCCATGTTCACCTTTCTTGTATATGTATATATTAGTAAGTACTATGAGACCTGGAAAAAGGTTTAACTGTTACAAACAAGTCCCCTATGACATTTCCGTCCAGTGTCGGTGTTTTTTACTTCTAAGAGGATTACTCACATGCCACCTTTTTTAAGAGCTTTATAGACACCATTAAGTGAAGCATATTCAGAACCATTGGCAACGATGGAATAAGTTGTCCTTTTCCAGACTCCTATAACCCCATCAGAGTCCCCTTTGACATTGTTCGCCTCGCTAATTTCCAAGATATTCATCTTATAACTCGTGAAAAGGAGGGTAAAAATTGGCTTAGTAATTGAAAATTAGTTTTAATGCTGTATTGAATGGTGAGTGAGCTATTTTTTTTTAAATTTGGTACTTGCCTCTCAGAGATAAAAGTTCGCTAAACTGGCGTGACCCCACATTGCTGTCGAGTCACGTCTCAGTGACTTTAACATGCGTTATATATGATTTGGGGGCTTACAAGAAACATTTTGTAATTGCATATCAACATTTACATCTTTATTCTTAGCACATTTACAATTGTAGTTTTCACTAAAATCCTCGTGGATTACAACTTCTAAATTGTTAGTGTTTCTGACTGTTGTTTGGTATTTTCCACATGAATAAAAAACACAAAGACAGCATTTTGGAATCCATAGACTATTCCACAAATGTTTGTTTCTGTCATTTCTTTGGAAATAAATTTCACGCCTTTTAATGTTCTCGGATAATTCCCTACGGCTACCTCGAAGAGAAAATACGTTTTTGTAGAACCTAAGAAAGCAAAGAGCTATCGGACGAGAATATTCGATTTATTTTCATACAAGTAAAAGTTGCACAGTGCTTTGCAGCAAATGACTCGATTTTAGCGGCTTCCAATAGTTCACATAAGAATTTCGTAAAAATACACTGACACCATACCAAACCGATACTATCTACTATAGGTAATATTATAATTGTACGTTTTCTCTATTTGAAAATGGCGCAATTTTGACAATTTCCTAAATTTTAGGCAGTTGTTATTCTTTCAACAACCGTATATTAATCCTCAAAATGAAGAACGATAAATATTTATATGCATGGCTGTGATATTCTTTTGTAACCGGCACAACACTATCAGTTATCGTTAAACTAGGAATGAATTTAACTTGAGTACTTCTAATGATGACGTCTTATAGGCAATCAAGTTTACTGTACCTACTTAAGAAATTTATTTGTGACCGATCCAACGAGATGAAAGTTTAAAATGAGTTCTCATGAATGCTTTTCCATTGCGCAGTTCTTTTTCTACTGACTTCCAAAATCATAGAATGGTGGATGTTGATCCGATTGCGAGAGGGATTTTAACCGTGAAAAATACTAACGAAAACTTCAAAAGGAAGTTAATTCATTAATTTCCATAGATGGTAAAGATGGATTATGATATTCTCATTGACACTGAATGATATTTATTCCAGATTACGCAGTCACAGGACGTCACTAAATTTAGGCTTTCATAACTTTGGCCTGCATATACTACTAAAATGAAAATGGATAGGGTATGATAAAATGTCTTTCAGTGATTAAGTTCAAATTAGACTATTATATACGAAATAATTGTAATGAAATTCTCAAACCAGGCTTCATTGTTTCATTTGACATGGACCAACCCAACAGAATAATCAAATAACGAATGTACAAACCTAGCTCTTCTGCTATGTTAATATTTTGTAGTGATACTTTCACAACACCAAACAGGGTCATTATAATACTTGGCAAACTAAAAAAGAAGGAACTAACATTTTTGGTATGCTAGTAAGGCTACAAACTTCCCGTTCCTCTCCTCTGCTATCGCATGTCTTAGGAGGCGGAAATTGCAACGATAGGAGTGGAATGGACAACATCTTGTGGTAGCACAACATCCCTGTTGTTCCTGTTGAGAATGGATACTGATAAAATTAAATTAAAAATATATGGAGCTAAGCCTAGCAATTACATGTACCCAAAACGTCATCCTCCGTGATCTATCTCAAACAACCTCAGTAATGACAGGGCAAATTATTTAACAATGAAGACCCATACACAATAGCATATCATATACAGTGGAATTCCCTCAGTTAAAGCTCTTCCGTGGCAACATTTTCCACAACGGGACCACGACCCTTTTAAGCCTTTTCAAAAGATCCTCTGAGAGAACTGGAAATTATACGCTGACGGAAGCGTGTTCAGTCGACAAAAGCCAATTCCAAATTATAAATCGGTCATCATGGGAAGTGTGGCATCAAAATTGTTGCTGCAAATAAAAATTTAATTTAAGTACAAAACAGACTTACCTAATGCAACTTTGACGTTCGTGTCCCTTAGTTCACGGCCGTTTTCCTTCATGATCTTGTTGGTGGAAACATTTTTTAGAACGAGACAGGATTGACAGCGAAATTGGAATATCGATGCATAACCATGTCTTTATCCTTTCAATAAAACTCTAAATGATAGCGGTTTGTTGAGTAATGGCATAGTTGGGAAAGTTCCCAAAACAATTAACTAGTTAAAGTTTATATATTCAAAAAGTTAAATGTTACTTTTCTGAAAAAGTAACTGATTAACGTAAAATCTAAAAAAAAGTAACTTTTTACGTTAAAAGTTACTTTTTCAGTTACTTTTACAAAACTTTTAAAAAGTTACTTTTAAAGGCTATTTTTCGCAATTGGGATAAAATAAATACAAACTTCAAATTCAAGAAAAATGATTTTACTTTTACTTAAAAAGTCATTAAACTTTAGTAACATTCTCATTTGCAAATTTGTATCGGACGTCCGTCCCAATCGACAAATTTGTGCAGTCACTCCACTCAACCCCGCTGAAGACGGGATGTCGCCGCGTAAGTTATGCGTTTGGCCATGGACATGCTTGCGTTTCTGTCGCCGCGACAAAAACTCCGTCTGGTGGGGGGTCTGCGACTCTGTCGCGGAGGAGGTGATGAAGCCTGAAACTGCGAGCGTTCTGAACGCTCTGTCTAGTCGGCGTAATGAGTTCGGAACGGTGATGATCTACTAATCGCGCTCGCTGTTTCTCGGTATTTGAAGCAAAAGAAACGTATGAAGTACAGCGTTCACCCTATCAACTCGTGCAGACTACCTGTGGGGCAATTCCATACACTATACCTGCAAGCAAGAGAGTACCCTGATAAGTTTTATAACTACGCACACTGCCACAGCTACCTCAACCGTATGTTGGCCTTCAGGTCCCTGTTCTGGTAGTCCTTAGATTCCAATTTCCATAAAATCTCCCTTCGAGATACTTCACCATAAAACGAATCCACGTCCAAAAATGACGTATCGCACAAAAAGGCACGTCCACTAGCAAGGAAGAATAAAGACAGAGACATCAAGACCAAGGCGACTACCGGCGACACGTTCGCCAGTATGGCAGGCGCCACTTGAAACCATGTTGAGCGTTCATCGGCGTCTTTGTCGTGTCGCGCCTTAAATGCGACGTGCAGCTTTTGACAATTCGCCGCTAGTCGTTACATCAAAATTGTCGCGCGTGCTCTCCTCATAGCCTTCTCTCTCATGAATGAATGAATGGGAATGGAAAGCTGATCATTCTTCTATAAGGAGAAGGAGCGGGTGACGATGTCCTCGGAGCGCAGGTCCGATTTAAGGGAATGGCATGGAAACGAGGAATAAAAGATGTCTCTTTCAAAAGTAGTCGGTTTATGGACCAAAAGCATGAAGGGAATGGATGAGATGGGGGACGGTAGAGGGTGCGGGAGGGGTCGTCTCGTTCCCTCCGTTGGCAGGGTGCAGGATGGCTCACGGCGCGCGGGGACGCTGGCGGCGGCGGCCATGGCCTCCGGCCGATCCTGCGGTAGACGTATCGTCCGAGCGAGGCCTTTAACAAGAGGGTCTCCCACCCGACGACTCCACTGCATCATCTGCTTTGTGTCCCGTTGCTAATCCGTATTTCTTAGAGTTATTCCACTTGAAGTAGACTTAAGCTCTATGTTAGTTTCTATGGCCCTCCCAGCCTATAAAGTCAGTACGTTTTCATGTTCTGACATATCTATCCCATGGTTTAAAAAAAATATAAATTGCTATTTCTCGATTTAAATTTGTCACTAGTTTTTTTAGTTTTTCGTAAAAATTGGCCGCTGGTGCTTTTACAACCTATCTTGTATATTCTCTTTTTGTTACCCTATAAATATCGTCATATTTGGTTCTTCTAAGTTTGAAAATTGACCTGAGGCATTTTTTCTTCATCAGTCCTATTTTATTTTAGTTCGTTTTATTCAATAAGCCATCTCATGCCATCATCGCGTGCAATGGGACTGGTCTAATGTATGTCTCGTAGATCATCTTCTTTAGAATGATCTTCTTTGGAAGGAACTACGATGGAACAACGGATTTGGATGGAAGTAATATGGCATATAATCTTCTTTATTTTGTCCAGTCGGTGCAGGGGCAGCGCTTATATATGTACGCCTCGGGACGTGGGGGTGTCTGTTCCGATCACCCTAACCCTAGGCGAGGACTTTTACTCACACTTTTTCCACTTGTTTACAACGTCCTATCCGTCCTCTACAATTTCTTCCCAAGGGTTTGGGTAAGGGCACGGCCGTTTATAAAGACGTCCGTGGTAAGGGACGTGGTTATTGGGGAGGCATACTTCGGTGTCTGAAGAGACCGATTCTGTGAAGGAGAAGTGGGTGAGTCAACGACAAAAATGTCTCAGGGGTGATTTAGAAGGGCATGCAGGGCTTTAGCGCTGAGAGCCCAATGCCCTCTTCGGTCAAGGAGGCGGGAGACGATGCATGTTTGGTGTTTACAAAAAATCTCTGGGTCTCTCCTCGACTGACTCGGCAAGCGTGGGAGGTGGGAAGGGAAGAAAAAGGGTCAGTTTAGGTGACGAAGCGACGTGGTCGCTCTTCTGAAGCGTGGAGTTGTATTAATTTAAGTTTACCACTCGCCAAAGGCGTAAAGAGCGTAAATTATACCAGTTCTTGTGTATTTTTCTCTTTGATTATTTGATGTACCAAAGCGATTAAATAATTTTTTTAAATATCACTCCAAATGCATTTTATTTCAGTTCTGGTACCAGCCCCGCCATGTTCATTGCGCTTTCATTGTTTTTTTTGTTTTTTTTTTTAAGCCGTTCGATAAGTGAGGCGTCGGAGACATGCATATTGTCAATTTGTGTAGGAATGGCGGCTTGAGGGGATTTCCAATTGTTGGTATAGAAAAAGATTAATTGCTCGACTAATAATGGGTAAAAGGTCTTGAGATTTGTTCCTGGATGCTCCTCCACAGCTGGTATTCCGCAACCGTAAGAAAGAACAAAACTTGAGGTGTGAAGAACATACGCTCGTAAGTACTCTTTTTTTATTCTTCACGTTACCGTATAGCAAGGCAAGGTCGATGAAGATGATTACCTATTTATCCATCGCACACATCTTTTATTATTTTGACAGATTTTCGTTTTTCTTCCCAATGTGATACACATTTCTTTGATGTGATCATTGACAGTATGTATTATCGAATTCAAGTACTCGCAAATTACGCTCATTACCCATACTGACGCTAATGATTTTGTTTTGAAGTTGTGATCGTTCTAAAATTATCATTTGACGAATAAAACCATTAGTTTCTTCCTAACTAGCCGTAATTTGATGAGAATGGTTTTTCGGGTTTCCATCCTCGTTTATCCATTTTTTGATGGACTATATTTCTCCAGCATTCCAGCTAGATTCCTCAGGTCCGTTGGATTTGGTCCGTCCTTTTTTTTATGTTACACCGTTTTCGCGCCTTCGGGTGGAGGTGTGTCGTGATTGGTCGGTACTATTTAAGAGCTGTTTCAAAGGGGTGGCGAGGGTGTAGCCGTAATTTCCCAATAAGTTCGAAATTGAAAAAAGCGAAAAAATACGTGTGATACGTTTATGGATCATATCTGACTCAACTGACTCATTCGTGACAGTGGCGCCACGATTGGCAGCTTCAACAAAGTTATCACGCCGAAGTTGGTAGTCGGCTATCCTTAAATTTTAGTATCCATGTTTGGTGCCATAAAACAGCGAGTCTCTATCTATCTCCATTCAATCGTAGCAAATGCGTCTACGTTAAACAATCGACAGTCAACGAACTATTAACTACCCTATTTACACATCTGAAATCAACGATAATAATAACAATTAAATTCACTATTTACAGTGCATGATCTTAGAGCCTTTTTTATATATTTAAGTTACGAGTGTTTTAAAAATATGTTATCACTCTATCGTAACCATATTACGTCATATTTGACACAGCATTTGTGTGCTTTACCGTGAAAATAATTTTTGTTTCACCTTGTAGATATCGTTAATTTGTTCGCATGCCAAATTATACTTGGAAGAAATATCTAGTTAAATTTTTAATTAATAAAAAACTACGTGATTGAGAAACTCGAGTGATTGTAATTATTAAGCGTAAGAAGTATTAGGAGCAATGAAAATTAGAGTTATACCTTTGCCGCAAGAAAAGTGAAACCGATTGTCCTATTTCATTCGCATCCTAATACTTTCTTCATTTTAGGAGAGAGTATTAAAATTGTTTTAAAATAATCATTCTGCGACATTCATTTGCCTTTTCTTGCTGTCTAATTTTTTAAATAATGTTATTTTTATACATTCTACCCACTCATACCTAATTCCAAGTTGACATTTTCATGCCTAATTTCTTCCTCGACCGTTTCAATGGCTTCTTCCGTGATCTTCATTCTTCAACTTTAATTATTCGTTTTTTATTGAATTTTACCACAAAACCGGCCGCAATACCATTTATATTGGGCATATTAAAAATAGTAAATTGATTTCATTAATTTGTATATAAGAAAAGGCGGAGATTTTAAAAAACTAAGTAAATAACATAGAGTTAGATATTCCTAGGATGAATCCTGATGTAATAAATAAATAAATAAATAAAACGTTTATTGTCGTAGACCCTTATCGGTCTTTCAGTCACCTTGGTACATTAATATTCATTTACACAAAACATAATTTAAAAAATATACAAATAATGCTTATATGACAGTGTTTACACGAAATTTACATAATAACAATAAATTTATACAAAAAAATACAAGAAAGGGTTTTCACAAACAAATTAAAATTGATCACAGTGTTACAATGTGTTCACATGTGTTCACATGTGATCACAGTGTTGCAACAATCATTTCCATTTTCACTTTCTCCCTTAACATCTTTTCGTGATTATGTTTTGAAATAATTTCTTTTTAAAGCAGGGTACAGAATTGCATGTTTTTATATCTGTTGGGAGAGTATTCCAATTTCTTGCTACAGTGGCGATGTAAGATTTATGGTAAATTTCAGTTTTGTGCTGTGGGATCTGTAGGTCTAAATGATGGGATCTTGTTAACCGGTTTTGGATGTTTTTTTTAAATAAAAGAGTTGAACAGGTATGGAGGACAAGTTGTCTTGAAAATTTTAAAGGCGGAGAGAATAGATAAATAAAGCCGTATTTCTCTAACTTTAAGCCATTTTAGTCTCTTGTATGAATCAGTAACATGATCCCACCGTTTCAGATCACATACAAATCTCACAGTAGCGTTCATAGTAATCTGGAGCTTATTATTTGTTTCTTCGTTAATATTGCTTAGTACACCACAACAGTAATCAAAATGTGGGAAAATAATCGTATTTACGATTGATTTTCGTAAGTTTGTAGGCAACTGGTTTTTGGATTTGTACAATTGGTGAAGAGTTTTATAGTTTTTACTCCTACTATTTAGGCAGTAGGCATTCCAATTTAAGTTCTTGTCTATTATTACCCCTAGATTTTTTACGTGTTCTTCATAGGGGACAGCTTTATTTTTGACTGTGATTGCTGGGATGTGGTGAAAATGTATCTTAGATGTAAGGTTCCTACTGCCGATAATAATAGCCTTAGTTTTATTTTCATTTAGTTGGAGGCCATAGGTCTCTGCCCATGTGTTGATATGGACAATATCAGTATTTATGCTAGCAATAGTCTGTGTTAGGCTTTCTAGAGTTGAATGTTGGTAAATTTGGAAGTCGTATGCATATAGAAAATATTGGGAGTGAATTACGAATCTCGGTAGGTCGTTAATGAACAAAGAGAATAGTAATGGACTGAGGACAGATCCTTGCACCATTCCAGTATCCACGTTTAGCCAGTTAGATGTATCTCCGGGCTTTCCTATTACTGCTTGCATTCGCCCGGTAAGATATGATCGGAACCATTTGATTACACTGTCCGAAAAATTATACCCTTTTAACTTCTGTAATAGAAGAGCGTGATTCACGGAGTCGAATGCTTGAGAAAAATCAAACAGAACAAGCACAGTAAGTTGTCTATTATCCATTGCTTGTCTGATGTCTTCTGTTAGGCGAAGCAGTATGGTTTGAGTACTATGTCCCTTCCTAAAACCTGATTGTCTTGGGTCGAACAGATCTCGTTCGGTAATGTATGTGTTAATTTGGTCGAAAACTATTCGCTCGAGTATTTTTGCGGTGGAATGTAAGTGGTATACAGTTTATCGTTTACGCTATAGCGTTTCACTGAGGAGGTAAAGATGCTGTTTGGAGAGAAGTGGTCAAGTGAAGGATACTTGTTGGAGAGGGAGGAAAAAAGGGAGGGGATTCGGTGGAGAAGGGATCTTTTAGAAACGGATAGGCGGAACGGGGGTGTTTGAAGGAGACTCTAGTTTCGAGTGGAGCGAGATGGGACACGTAGTGAGAAGGATTAAAGGAGTTCAAGGGATCGGAAGAAACCGTTTTACATAGTATGGTGAGAGAACTTCAAGTCCAAAATCTATTTGTGGAGAGTGGGATGTAAAAGACCATGGGATGACTCCAATTGATGACGCGGGCAAAGATTTAGGGAGGGAATGCGGTTTGGGCAATGGCTAAAAAAGATATCTTGGGATCGATCGAGCACTTTTATTCAAGTAGGGTAGGCAGTGGACCATATGGACGAACGGTAGTCCAGATTGTGGAGGACGCATTCAAAGAACACTGCTCTCACTGCAACAAGGCTCTGTAATGTCGGGTCAAATATATCAATAATTTTAACCTAACGCTCATTGACGTTTTTATTGGGTCTCTTCCTCTCAGTGTCCGCCGAGAGCGGGGCATTCTGGGACGTCTATGGGGGTGGGAGGTGACGAAGGATGTCTACCGGGTGCGAGGTTTCCCTTTTTACCGGCATCTGTTAGAAAACAAGTCGCCCGGTCTTTCCCTTCCAAAGAGAGCGAGGCGGTGTCGAAGTATTTGAAGCAAGGGTGGGAAGAAAAACTCAGGGTCCAGGGCAATTCGGTCAGGGGTCGAGAGGCGTTGAAAACAAGAGGTTAAGGCATTTTTCATTCTCGTACTTTCTGGCTTAAAAGTGGCATGCATCATGCTACATGTTTGTCAGTAAATCTTAGCCAAAATGCTGTAACTATACTGAAATCTACTGGAAAATATATGAACACAACAAATACCGAGGCTTGTGTTTTTAAGCAACATTTTAAGCAACAACCGCCATTCGCGGACATGCAGTGAGCTAAAACTTTATGCTGGCAATTAATTGCTGATTGGGAGAGAACATGGAGGTTAAACTGAAATGGAGAAGGCCGTTAGGGTTGGTCGAAAAAAATATTTTTTTTTCGGAACGCTTTAGTGCGGATAAGTTGCTTGTTGTAATGAGAACGGCTTACAAACAATTAAAATCGGTTTACATCTTCCGTTCGCGCATCGTATAGTACATACTTGAAATTTATAAAAAATTGCGAAAATCACGATATTATTATAAGTTTTTTCTGTTAGCTAAAACTTTAAAAATAAACACGCTTTAGTTTTTATGCTTGTTTTATGGTTTAAATTACCTAAACAAATTAAATTCTGATCAATAATATAATATTTTCCGTTCACACAACGTCTTAGAAAAAGCATAAATTTTTCGCAATTTTCACTGTGATCTGAACTGGAGGGTGGTCGAGTATCACCCACCCACCACCCTACACTACACTACCCCACCAACCATCCAATTATTGGGTGTGGTATTTACATTATATTTAAAACTATTTACTAAGATTTTCCATAGAGTAGAATTATTTGGCTTACTGTGTTTTTTACTTTTTCTTTTTCATATCCACTACACATTTAAAGTTTGACTTTTTGGAGAAATGAGGCATAACCCATCTAGACTTCAGTGTTACTCGGACATAGGCATTTCTAGCTTCTTGTCCGCAAACTTTATTCGAGGCCTCTCTTACAACGCACCTCTCCACAGCCTGTGTGTGACAGGGAAACTATTGTATTTCTCTGATGGAGGTAGTGTCAGAATTGATGAGTGATTTAATATCAACTTCACTTAGGTCCCGCAGCATTGGGGGAGGATACACCACACAAAAATTCCAATTAATAATTTCAATGTAATCGGAAGCTTGAGAGTTGACCTCTGTTGGTACGACATTTCTAATAATCTTCTTCTTTGGGACGGTTTGTCTTGCTTTTAAGATCCTTCTGTAACCAATCTCCCGAATTTGTTGTCTTTCATCGACAAGAGTTGCCAACAGAACATTCTCTGAGTGCGCAAAGAACGCATTTCGTTGCATTGCTGGATCGACAACTTAATGTAATTCGTCGGATAAATACCGTGAGGTTTGGATTACTTGAAAGACATGTTTTGGTCCGTCAATAAAATATTTTCTCTTTTACATGGTCAACCACACAGGCATGTGTGATTTTAAGATGAAGCCAACTATTTCTTTTAAGTTTCCGGATGGGTCTGATGACTTTATATACAGAAGGAGTTAACCATCTGGAATAGGACAAAGTACCAGGGTCCCGATTTGCCAAGTCTTCTGGACAATGTCCCAAGGTGATTGGATTTGAAACAGATACTGCTGGTCTTTGCTCAACAAATTCCTGTCTATATTGGGAATTGAACAAGCTATGGGTTCATAAAAGTGCTGCATCCCTGGAATCACCCCGTGCCACACACCCTAGTGGTTGCTTGCACGGTACTTCGTGGATGTAGATGAATCCACCACAGGGAGTTTTGCGCAGCGAGTGAGCTGAAGCCCGACTGGTCCACTAAAAGATTTAGGCAATGCAGTTTGGCCGTCAATATGTTGGAAAATGTGGCGGAAATGATACTCATTCCAATGCAGCTGAGGCATATGCTCCACTCTAGCGGACGTCCTACATGATTTTCTAGTCGGGGGATGACACCGTTCTTCCATCCAGTGTTGGTTACAGTGCCATCACACCCTACTACTTCTAGTTTTTCTAGTGATATTGTTAGTTCAGACAAACGAGAAATGACGCTTCGAGTGATATCATTTGATGAACTCGAGGAAGAAGATACATGTCCAATATAAGTTGATCCAGGTTCCTGGTTAAGAAAATAGTGATCTTCTTGCACATTCCTACGAGATTACTTGGCATTCAACTTTTCAATGAGCTGAGTATCATATTTTCTTCCGTCAAGGGAAAGACCCAAACTTTCCTCAGGATGTGTGAATTAACTTTTCAAACTCGTCCTAACATGACTCTACTAGTAGTCTCTTTTTACTGTACACATACCAACCTGATAGTAAGAATCTATGTCGGTTGTCATCCCAACGTCTCGCAGAACACTTGACGCTATGACGGTGGTTCCCCGAGCAGAAACTCCGAACCGATCACTGTTTAGCGCTGTAGCGCTAAGTTGAATTTTCATCTTCGATTGAGGGTTTTTAGGTGATGTACTTGGTTTGTATTCCTCTTCCTCATACTCCGTGTCCTAAGTAGAACTGTAATTGTGTTCATCAATGTCCGAGTACTCACCTATTAAAAGGAACTTCTTTGCCACTCAGTGCTCGCTGAAGGTCGTTAGCTTTCCGCTCGGCTTTCGCATACAACTTCTTTGTAACTGTCTTATCAATAGATCCAATCATCCCCAAATTTTAATTCCTTTGAAGATACATGAACCTCAACTCGAGGTCAAAATTTTCTTCATTTTTTCACATAGGCATTTAATTAGAATTGAACATTGACATACATCTTATGTTTCTTGGCATGTACAGTTCACCGTCATCGTGCACTTACAAGGAGCGGCGTCAAAAACTGATCTAGCTTTAAGTTTAATCTCTTCTAACCTAGCTCTAAATAAAAGCTTATCTTTATCACGTTTATATGACTTCCTTATCATAATATAAGAATCGTGATACACATTAATAAGCCTCAAAATTCGGCAGTCAGACAACGAAGGAATGGATGCTTTATCAAACAAACATATAATTTGTTCTTTGTCACGAGTGAAAAATTCTATCTCTATTCAAAACAGCATCTAAGAACACATTTATATGTTGGCAGTTTATTTTGGAGGAAAAGTACTATTGCGAAAATTGGTAAATTTCTATTTTTTTCTAAGACGTTGAGTGAACGGAAAATATTATATTATTGATCAGAATTTAATTTATTTAGGTTATTTAAACCACATAACAAGCATAAAACTAAAGAGTGTTTATTTTAAAAGTTTTAGCTACCAGAAAAAAATTACCAGAATATCGTGGTTTTCGCAATTTTTCGTAATCTTTAAGTACGATGCGCGAACGGAAGATGTTAACCGATTTTAATTTCTGTGTGCCATTTTTCTATTTATTACAATACGCAACTTTTCCGCACTAAAGCGTTCCGAAAAAAAAATATTTTATTTTTTTCGACCCACCCTAATGGCCGTGTAGCCCATTAAGGCAGAGTTGAAACAAGAATAGGGGTGCTTGGGAATGGTTTTGTGTCGATTAGGCGTGGCCTACCAGTCAAAAAGCATCGCATTGCCCGTGGAATTTAACTTAAGACTTGACGAAAGTCAAACGCGAACACTGGAAATGTAAGCCAGAGCAAGGCCAAAACTGTTCCGACCAAAATAGTGGAATGGACGTCTAAAAAGTCAGCGGAATGTCCCCTCCATTTTTTTCTAATCTCCTTGGGGGATAAGTATTGTGTGATGCTTGGGCTAAGTTAACGAAAATGATGAGAGTGAGGGAATATCCCTCAGATAAGAGTTAGTTAGAGGGTTGGGTCGAATGGAGGCCCTATATCATCCCAATAGAAGGTTCTACAAGAAATCCCCAAGGACAGGGTAGTGTTTTTCGTAACTTTTACCCCATACGCTCATGGTTTGGAATAAATCCACGAGCATCCCACGTGGATGAAATGAATCGGGCGGAGTATGTGTATCATTATTATAACGCGATTGAAGCTGGAAAACCGTGACCGCTGATTGTGTAAAACTCAAGACACGAAGATGCTTCTTAAGCCCGGGAGTAATAATTTGATTTTGAAATGACGTAAAGCATGACCATTCACTTATATTCATACATAATATTCATTTATTTGTATTTTATGTCAAGAAAATCTGTTTCTATTTCATGGCGTCTATGTTTTAGTACCCGGAAATTTGATTCCCAATAGTTAACTCGAGAGTACTTTTCACTATTTTGTTCGGTAAGGCACAAAATTAAGAGTTCAACCTATTATGTGCTACCAGTAGCTTATAAAAGACATGGAAAGTGTTCATTATTAAAATACGCTACCTCACATCATGTATTTATCAACATTTCATTCTTTTACAGCAGAACCTTTTTTCCTCCTTCAAGCCATAAAAAACCTCTGTTCAATCTTTAAAACCTTTATAAAACCCTTTACCTACACATCTTAACGAACCTCAAATTGTCTTAGATGAACTCTAAGACGTTTTATTTATTTTTTATTTATTTTCAATAACCACCTCATTGGCCTTTATATCGGGGTGTTAACAATATTAACAATTGACGAGCACACACAACCATGCCCTGGGAAGTGAAAAATCCTTCCCAGGTGGGATTCGAACCCACGACCTTAGGGTTAGCAGGTGAGGACGTTACCCCGCCACCACCGAGGCCGGCATTTGTTTGCCCCGGCAACCCCGCAGGTTTGTCTACTCAACACCATATCTAAAATAACTTACTTACGGTGGAGTTGCGCTTGTGTACCTCTTATCGTTGGTATCGCCAACATTATATTTCCGGTGCATTATTTTTAGTTTCTATCTAATCGATACGTTATCCGTGTTTGGCGTCATTTGTAGCTTTCTCTTATTTTCTTTACAATGTTCCCTAGCGCCTTTCGTCATTAGAAAGGCAAATCAAAATGTAGTTCAAATTTTATTTATTTATCTCAAGAAAGTTTTCGTCGAATAGATTCCAACGCAATCTGAAACAGGCATAATAAGTTTCGTTTATACCAGGTCTTCTGTATTTTTCTCTTTGGTAATTAGACACAGCGTTTGTGTGCCTTTACATTAAAATAATTTTTGTGTCACCTTGTTGATATCGTTAATTTTAATACATGCCAAGCCATAATTTATAGAAATATCTAGTTGCAGTTTTAGTTAATAAAATGCATGTAATTGAGGTAATTGAGTTGTTGTAATTATTTAGCGCGAAGAAGTATTAAGAGCAATGAAAAATAGAGGTATACCTTTGCCGCAAGCGAAGTGAAACCGATCGTCCAAAGTCATTCGCTTCCTAATGCTTTTTTTAGGGAATAAAATTAAAACTGTTTACAAATAATCATTCTGCAACTTTCATGCATGGCTTAATTGCATAAATTTTCAATTATATTATTTCATTCGTCCTACCCACTTGAACCTAATTTGTGGTTGACATTTTTGTACCTCCTTTTTCCTCGATCATTTTAATGGCTTCTTCCGTGATATTCTTTCCTCGATCTTAATTATTCCTCTTAATTCTTATTTCATATTCTCTTTCTACAGTTTTATCTTCTGCTCTCACCATTCCGTGGTTTTGTATCCCAAATTATTCCAGTGTTCATTTGCATTTCTTTGTGTTCGTTTGGGCTCCTGTCCACGAGCTCCTGTTTTTTCATTCTTTTACGTCTGTTCAAGGTTCTACACGCATTATTTTAACGCATATTGATATCGTAGTCTGAAATGTCATCCACCAAAATTATCAAATTCCCTTGACAATTAAATCAGAAATAAAGTGTATTTTGAAACCAGCAGTGCTGGGATCTTAGATTTGGAGCACGCAGTCTCATTGCTTGCCCCATGTAACGAGTCTCAAACCCGTAGTTGTTGTGACGATTTGGCTTCAATCGCGCTGGAATAGCACTCATTCTTCGCACGAATCATTTTAGCTGAGCATAACGCTCATGGATTTCGGTACACAGGTGGAAGCTTCGAAAAACACTTGCCTGTCGCTGAGTATTTCTTGTAGACCCTTCTACTGGGGCAGTAGGCATGACCGTGAACGCTCATGGGCGAGAGTGATGCAAGAATAGGGGTGCTTGGGAAGGGTTTTGTGCCGAGTAGGTGTTGCTAAACCAGCCACCAAACATCGCCTTGTCTGTGGTTTTTAACTTAAGATTTGACGAAAATCGAACGCGACCGACGGACACGTAAGCCAGAGGAAGGTCTAAACTGTGCCGACTGCAATGGCAGAATTGGCTTCAAGAATCATGTGGTATGTCGCCTCCATTTCTTTTCTAACCTCCTTGGGCAACAACGGGCCTCCATTCAACCACGGAAATTCGGACCTTCTCATATTCTTCTACTCGTTAACCTTTCCCTATTCACGACATATCCCTTTTCTCCATAACAGTCATGTATTGCCAACATAAATTTTTAGTTAACTGCATGGCCTCCATTACCGTGACCGAGCTTGCCTATTAATATATAATAATTCCTGTACATACATCACCAATAAATACAAATATTCAAACAGGTCGTTTCAAAGAGGTACCGATTTACATAAAATTCGATTGCTTAGGTCTTATTACAGAGAATTATTATATCTGAATTTCTATTGAATTCAAATTATCAACCACTTACTGCACTAGTAATCGAGATATTTTCCTAAATTTTGGAAGCCGTTTTCTACGGGACATGATTTAGCTGTACGTTCTAGATTTTCGTCGAACCGATCGCGTCAAGACGTACGGTGCGAGTGAAAAATTAATGAAGTTAACGTATTAATATATATAATATGTTATAATATGTGTATTAATTTTATTTGATAGGTACAACTGTATAAAACTAAGTTCTTACGTCATTAATATTGCTACCGTTACCTCACAGACTTCTCAGGACTGATTAAAGATTCGTTGGTCGCGTCGGAACGCAATTTGTCGCGGCGTCTTTCAGACTCCATTTAATTATGGTTAAATAAAATTGATATTAAAAGACACAATTCTTTTAATGGACAACATTTATTCTCTATAAATTTGCATGTTGTATATGATGTACAAGTATATGCATAATTGTGATGCAGAGTTTTATATAAATACAAAACTTGATGCATCTTCCTTTGACATACATTTATTTTCCTGACATCTAAAGCATTTCAAAATGTTTTATTTGCACAGTAAATACAAACATTTTCAGATTGATTCAAACAGATATTTTTACTTTTTTACATTTATATTTCATCATTCAATCCGTTTGTAGCATTACACAATCATTATACCTCTATCGGGGAGAGGAATATCTCCGTATATCTTTCCTCCATCTCTTTTTGGAATCGTTTTTACATGCGAGCACACGATTTATGATTTTGTTGTTCACATTCAACGGGATAACAAAGCTCTAATGTCATTTTTTCTAATTTACTGGTTAGCAAACAATTTGAGACCTCTTTCTCATGTGTTCTGCTACTAATTCTTTTGCGAAGCTTTTAATAAAATATCTTCTTGGCGAATGTTTTTTTGGGAATCAGTATTATACTCCCGATGTATATCCTGTACATTAATTACTCCTACATTTTAGCATTGTGTAAAATGTCATTGGCCACCGATCGGTGTCTCTAGAAGCAGAGCGTGCTTCATTATTTATCTACGACAAGAGCTCCAGATGTCGTAGCATTAGAGAATGTTACTATTTCAGGTTTTTTTGCTATACCTGTTGCTTCATTGATAGCAGAATCATAATGCATTGACAATAGTAAGAGAACATTTTTCCTTGCTTTGGGTACGTATGACACTAAAGTTCAATCTTTCTGAAACCAAAACGGGATGCAAAATGTTGCCAACCTTGTGTCAATGCAAAATCGTGTGGAAACTGCCTTTTATTTCTTCTTATCGCACATATTAGCCTGTTACTTTTTAGAATTTCTGCAAATAATTCATAACTACTAAATGAATTATCTGCGATAAAGTTGCGTCCAATACCACCAACGTTTACAGTCAATATTTTGACAGCATCATGAGAACTATGTACTGCTGACCTGAAATGGATCATCTGGCTGTTTTCCAACATAAAATTTCTAAATCTGCTGTGTAGAACTCCTAGCGTCTGTCAATAAAAGTATCGTTAGTCCCGTGTCAATTGGGGATGTGTTTACAAATACTGCACTTTCCCCTAAATTTTGCATGTATGTCATCTATAATTAAAAAATTCAACCAAGGGATAACGTTATCGTCAGTTCTGAATAAATAATTCTAAAGCTACCCTCACAGGTATTTCTAAAGCCTTTCTTTCATTCTTGGTTTTATTTTAATAAAAACGTACATTCCGTAAGAGGAAATAAAAGCGTTTCTGAGACATTACTAGACAAAACATTTCTTCCATGGTACTACCAGTATTCCACAAATCAGTGGTGTTGAGTTAACTTTTTCTAAAGGCCTTTTTGCACGGTGCATGATATTGTACAAACAATTCATCAGAGGTTGTTCAATCAACTGTAAAATTAAATATCGTACGATGGACTGTATTCAGATTTACATGATGAGTGCAAACGCACCATTTTCCGTGCAAATTTACGGTAGAAATTGATCGAAATTCGCGATTCTTTTTTTATTCTTTTTAAAAGCAGGCCCGCGAGACGAAGCATTGTTTTCAAGCGGTAAACGGCACATTGTTTCTTTCATTATCAAGATTGACCATTGTGGTGCGAGCTGAAAATGTTGCCGCAGCTTCATCAGTGATACGTGTTGTCATTTGGACTGCAGGTTTTATGGGCATAAGGAATCGGAGGAAGAGGATAAGGAAGAGAGAGTGGAATTGGAGGAGAGATTGATGTAGTGGAATGCTGAATACGGTGCAGAAAGGGCTTGAGGCTTTGAGGGCAAGCAATTTCTTGCGGATGTCAGAAGATCAATTCAGCGAACTACTCGAACTTGTGAAAGACGATACCGAGCGGGAAGAAACTCCGATGAGGGACAATATATCATATACCTGAGAAGAGGTGGGTTGTTCATTTAGCCATAAAAATAGAATGTAAAAATGTATAAAAGTAATGATTAAACCGTCGAGATTCAATTTTTCATCTCAATGCGGATTTCTCTTAGGGCCGTATTTATAGTCGTTACCTAGCAGTTCCCTTACTCATCCCCTACCCCCTTGAATTGTGCGTCCTATAGTCTAGGTAGGGGATGGTCGGGGGTTAGATCTGGTAACTAAGGTCTACAAACGGCGGGAAATAGAATTCGCAGCTCAAATGTTTCAGTGGTGACGCTCGTGATCAACATGGGTACGGATAAATAAAGAGCCAGACGCAGCATGAAAACTGTTAACATGGCAGCTCGACGTGCAAATAGCTTCAACGGTGTGGAGAAGAAGATTTTGTGTGACCTGGTGGAGAAGCATTAAGATATAGAGGAAAGTGAGAAAACGGACGCCGTTTCCTGGCACAAGAAGAAGAAATAGTGGGAAAAAATATGCTGCGAGTGTATATGAACATTCTTGGAATGAGTTTGGCGTCACATCAGATATTTATCGATTAAGAGCAAATCTTACCGTTGTTTTATTAACGCCAAACCATCGAAATTATTGATTTAAGGCTATGCACGTTCATTAGAGTCAGTTTCGTTATATCTGTTGAGTTATTTTTTCGATAAGGGGGCCCCTGGTTGAGCATGCATCTCCTGCCAGAATTAGGAGAGGCTAAGGGGGCTGCTGGGGGTGGAAATTTGAATATAAATACCGTTTTTGACGAAGGGGCCTGCTAGGGGCTGTGGGACTGCTGGGTAACGACTATAAATTCGGGCCTTAGAGTAATCATTCCATATTATTTCAGAAAAGGCCACACATTGTGGTTTTTGGCAACTGGAGAGAGTTATCGGTTAAAATATTGAAAACTAGACGAAATTGCATACTTGTATGGGTGGAATTAAAGGAATTTTCCGTTCCATCATCCGGGCAATCGCACCAGCGTGGATACAATTTTCCCCTTTACACGGTACAACTTTCCTTATACAAGAGTTCATGCAAGAGTTTGTACAAATTAATGAACCGTGTAAAATGGCCTTAAGAACATCTGCCATGTGAAGTAGACTATGAAATCTCTTATATCACTAACGGCAGTTGCAGTACTTTACTATACTCGGTCTTTTTAGCGGAAATGAACTCAGTGGTATTTTCCACAAAGAGAATATCATAAGAAAATTACTCCAACACTCTAAAACATTTTTGCAGTTTTTGCTTTTCTTTTCAATCATGGTTTTTCAATAAATATTTTTTTAGAGTAAACTTCGAAACTTCTGACCGATCCCTTTAGTCCCCACTTAGAACTTCAATATCTCCCTGAATCTAGATTTTTACTTGCCTCATCTGCTTTGCCACTTCCTTCCTCATTTTATTGTCCCATGCTTCTCTTCTCAAGTAGCTCCTCTATAAAGTCTTCTTTGCCCTCATCACTGTCAGCTGTTTGTGATACTTCTGAATTGGTTGTTTTCAATAAAATGCCCTGAGCATACTGACGATCCTTTTCTAAAATCGGATTAATTTGTCGTTTTCTTTCCATCTAACCGGAGTTGATGTAAAATTGGAAACATATAATGAGTGAAAACGTCTGTAGATTATAAACATATAATGAAAAAGAGCCTACTGTAAAACAATACATGAAACTAATTCCAACTTTACAGTGCGGAACTCTTTCAGCGTCACAATTTGAATTAAAATCAGTGGCAAGTCAGAAAAGAGTCGTAAAATAACTTCTTTAGAATAGCGCAAACCAGGAGTGCCATAAATACTGCGCGACTGACGGAAAAAATAAAACAAAAATCAGTATCTAAAACCTTAACACCAAAAGAAAACAAATGTACCAAATGAAAAATAATATTACAAATTATATTTTCATCTGTATTACAATATTACCTTCTCATAATTATGAAAATTATCTTCTTGAAAATTGTAATTCATTTTGCATTTTTCGACCACGAGAAACCGCAATAGTTTTATCACTTTTAATATGCTTGCTTATCTCCCTGAAAATCTTAAACATCCCACACCGTATCTCTGTATCTAACTCCTTAGAGAGCTTTTGTTCTACAACTGCCTAAGTGAGATGATTGACCCACGGGAACGTAGACTGATTGAGCTAGTTGAATGGGAGCTCATGACGATGGTCATCCTTTTCTGCAGACATCATACCCCAATAATATTTCGGCAAAATGAAAGACAAAGTCTCACCTCTGCGAGTTTGTTGTGAACCTAATGATTGGCGTAAACTATGTCATCAGAAACTTCTTCGGGGAAAATATTTTCGTTTGTGACTGTTTTCAGCTGAAATTGAACGTAAAACATTTCTCCTACCAATTAAGAAACACATTATTTACCTTAACTAGAACATTGAGTAGTTTATATGTATTGTATATTTTTATTGATTTGAAGACAGGGAAAGTTTCGCCAATAGGCCACAACAATAAAAATATATGCACTGGACAGGGGGTGGGGAAAGAAAAGTAAAAAGAGACGACTTACTGGGTAAGAACGTTTCGAGCCTGTCAATCACAGACTCGAAACGTTCTTACCCAGTAAGTCGTCCCTTTTTACTTTTCTTTCCCCACCCCCTGTCCAGTGTATATTTATATACATAGGCAAATTTAATTTATGTGTGTTTTAGGAATCGTGGTTAAGGGTTTAATGCACAGTAGGGTGGCTCTTATTTTTCAAAATTGAGAAAAGTTAAGTTTTCTACCCCTCAAAATGATCGAAGTGGGGTGTGAATTCATGTGTTAAAATTCTGTCAACCTTATTTAATGGGGAACCCATGTCCCAAGGGCCCTATACTCTTCGAAACCTTCGAAACTAAATATTAATTTTTTTTGGACAGAAAAAAAACATATCCTAAGTAAAATGCATAAGTAAAGCTCTTAAGGGTCGAAATTTCGTTAGTTTTCACGAATCTTGATGCGTTTCCCAGATATGGGCCCTTGTTTTTCGAGCGGCCCCTTCCGGCGCCACCCAGCGCTGCTGCACCACCGACCCTAAACCCTAACCATTCACTTCCCCCCCTCCGAGACCCCTCCACCCCCTCCACCCACGGGTGCATCGTGGGACCCTCCCCCTCCCAGCTTGCGTCCAGGAGAACGATCGCCTACCGATTGCCTCTCGGAACAATTGTAAATTATCTCAAATTTTCTGCAATTAGTGATAATAGTTAAATATTAACAGCTATACAAAGATATCGTACAGTATCAGCCTTATTTTATTGATCTACCGATTTCAAACTCTAGCTCGTCATTTTCGATGTGCAATAGAATAAAAATAGTTTTTTTATGTCGCTTATATCGACGCAGTACTTGGTGAGCATAAACTCAAGGGCTGTTGGAAAGAGTTACATTTGTAATATGGGATGGACAAGAAAGGGAGATGAGTGAATAAGAAAAAATATCGAGGTCCGGAGGAGAAACCACGGGTGGCATCATTTTTCAGGAGGTCGTGTTTATGGGATCAGTTCTGTGGAAATATTTTAGAGCCTAAAATATCTGTGGAATTGTCCTTTGTTTATCGCAGGCATCATGGCGATCATCTCAAAGTTTCACAGTGTAATTCCTGAGAATTTCAACTTATTCATACTTGGAGCTGATGACCAAGGTATCTTGACGCTTACGTTGCTTTTTTTGCTTTTCTTTCAGAATACATACTATCCTTAGTTGCAGTGCCTTTATATAGTTCAGTATGGCTTCCAGCTCAGGCGAATAGTATTCAAAGGAAGTGCATTGGTATTGGAGAGGAAAAAGCGCAATTATTTAAGAAATGCCTCGTCAATTTAATATGGATAAACAGTGTCGTCCAATTCGGAATCGGCAGCAAGGGGTTTAACTGAGAGGAAATTCGAATATTCCCTAAATAGGAAAATAAATTGAATAATTATTACGATCCAAGCTACCCACAGTGAGAGAAGCACTCAATGTTTTCTTCTTCATCACCTAAGGTGTACTAAAAACGTTAGACTTAGAGCGAAGAAAGTTGTGTGTTTTCTGCTCCCTGTGCTCCAAATAGTGATTAGCAGTTTTTGAAAAACCTCGGAACAGTATGAGAGCAACAGTATTACCATTTCAAAAGCTTCTCAGAAGAAGTTTTAAAAACATTAATTGCAACTTAGTGAAGAGGTCGTGGGTCTCTTAATATTCGAAAGTTCTCTTCCTGGTCTTGAAAGAGACTTGAAATGTGTTCAAAAATCCGGAGATAAGCACAGGGGTCTTCAATGTGCCCACGCGAGAATGGGATAACATCCTGATTAAATAAACGGCTTGCAAGTTGCTGCACATCTTGAAGTAGTAAATTATTACGCAGAGAGAGAGAGAGAGAGGTGTGAAATTACTCCAAGATTTTAACAAATCTGTTATCAAGAGAGAAATATGCTATCAAAATTTGTTATTAAATGTTAATTTACATCGGAGGACAAATCCTAACGTGCCCAACGGGAATTTATTCAATATATGGATGACCAGAGGGAGAACAGTGTAACAAGGGATTGTAAATAATTTTTTTTATTTATTTATAATTTCAAGTTTACTGCATTATTTGATTACTGTATTATTCATAGAAGTTAATCCATGTGTCAAGTAAACTTTTCATACTCTTAACTTTTCATTTTCTCTTTACAAACTGAAGACATCAGTTTTTCCCTCTTCTAATTTAAGCGCAATCCACAAAGGACTCATACTTGTAGTGTACTATTCCCACTTACCGAGGAGGGAGAAGTGAAGTAATGCCACTGGGCGCAAGCTGAGAGGGGGAGGGTCCCACGATGCTCCCGTGGGTGGAGGGGGTGGAGGGGTCTCGGAGGGGGGGAAGTGAATGGTTAGGGTTTAGGGTCGGTGGTGCAGCAGCGCTGGGTGGCGCCGAAGGCGAAGCCACTCAAAATACAAGGGCCCATATCTGGGAAACGCATCAAGATACGTAAAAACTAACGAAATTTCGACCCTTAAGAGCTTTACTTTTGCATTTTACTTAGGATATGTTTTTTTTTCTTTCCAAAAAAAATGAATATTTAGTTTCGAAGTATATGGGGTCATTGCGGCATGGGTTCCCCATTAACTAAGGTTGACGGAATTTTAACACATGAATTCACACCCCACTTCGATCATTTTGAGGGCTAGAAAACATATATTTTCTCAATTTTGAAAAATTAGAGCCCCCCTACACTCTGAACCCTATAAAACTAATGTACATTGCACAGTTGAGATTGATGGAGGATACATAAATAAAACATACCTTCTTAGCTAGTGAATTCACTTCAAATTCAGAAATAAAAGAAAAAATATATGGTTTGAATTCAAGTAAAATATTGGCCAAAGTTCCGACATATCATTTGAGGACCTAATAAAATGCTCGTAAAAGTGCTCATTCTCTTCTAGGTTTAATATGGAGATAGTAAGAATGAAACATAGTAATTTCATACTTTTTAATACATTATTTCATATGGCTGTATGTAAAGTGAAAGAAAACGTATTATAATAGTTTGCAATGCGTATCGCAAAAATAATCAAGTAACTCAGTGTAACTCAAGTTTGCAAATTGGTTTCTATGAGAGACTAATGTTGATGCTATAAAACATCCGGTATTGTGACAAAGAATAATGAACAAGTATATAAACTAAAATAAAAATTAACTAACTCTACAGTCATGGTGTGATCAAAGAAAACAATGTTACTTGGCGTCCAGGAGACGCTGCGTGATCAACGGAAGGTTTAATTACAAACTCAACTTATTAAGTAAATAGTTTCTATCATGAGTGGAGAAAAATGTCTCTCAAACTACTTTAAAAGACTACCATTTCAAAAATAAACAAATAATTTCAATTCCATTAACTCTATTCCCAAATATACAGTTTTTAGGGTACTTAGAGATAGAGGCTAGTTACTATGTTGATAAGACAATCGCGTTCGTTCATCAGTGATTATGTTACTCAGTAATGATAGCGTATGTTCGAGGAAACTGGTGCCCATATGGCCCAAAAATATGTTTAATACGATATAAATAGTTGGAAACGCCATTTGGCTTTCCTCTAGAAACTTTATAGAAGCTTTGGTCCTTCCCAGAAGATTATGATTGATGAAACTAAATGGTGCCAAGCCCTGCATGTATGGAAATGCTTTTTTCTCCAAAATTAATGGATTTTTATAGCTACATTTAAAAATTCTTTGAAAGTTATGTCTCGATTTTGTGGATGAAATTTAAAAAAATATACTCCCAGGGAACCTAATAGTAGTATTATCTCACCTTTGAAGAATCTTTCAACTTCTAAGTGAAATCAATTTTTGTCTACTAATCGTTGGTCAGTCGGTCATCGGAAGGCTTGTAAACTTTAATAGATGCATTGGAAAAGCAGTGCAAGAAATACGGGATAAAGATTATTAATAAGAAAACAAAAGCAATATGATTCTCTAGGACTAAGAAAGCGAGGCTGGTGATAAGAGTAGGAAGTCACAAATTGGAGCGAGTAGAACAATTTAATTACTTGGGTAGTACGCTAGAAGAAACAGGACATAGTAGAAAAGACATTAGGAGGAGGATAGCGCTAGCAAAGGAAGCGTTCAATAATAGAAGGGAGCTGATAACGGGAACTTTAAGTAAGGATGTAAAATAGAGGCTGGTGAAGAGTTTGATATGGAGTGTGGCGTTTTATGGGGCAGAAACGTGGACCTTGAGAAAGGAAGACGAAAATAGGCTGAAGGCTTTCGAGATGTGGGTGTGGAGGAGGATGGAGAAGGTGCGTTGGACGGAAAGGAAGACAAACGAGCAAGTGCTTGACATGGTGGGCGAGGAGAGGAAACTTAAAGACGAGATTAGGGGAAGACAGGGTAGGTGGCTGGAAGGGGTAATGAGGGACGATGGTTTGCTGATGGCCGTGATAGAGGGAAGAATGTTGGGTAAGCGGAAAATGGGAAGAAATAGATTAGGTTTTATGGACAGGATGAAGAAAAGTACTTTGCATGGATGAATAAAAGTATGCTGAGATGAGGAAAGAAATACTAGAGGTAGATAGGGCACGGCACGTTTAAGTGTCAGTTGGATATTCTCTGACTTTCATCGCAACCTACCTCTAACCGGTAGATTACTATAATGAATAAATGAATAAAGTTCTCACGGCACAATGAACGTTATAATTGCCAAGCGTCATATATTACCATGTGAGCATTACCATTTTGTTAGATCATCAATGGTTCCCAAAGACTACATTTGTTAGATGAACTTAGCTTCCGCGTTAACTTTCGTATAAACTCTCAGAATTCACAGGTAATTGCTTTCATTATTCTGAATGCATATAATTCTGCATCATTGATTTACAGATATTTTATGGCTATTGAACAATTTATAACTAATTCTTTTGTAATTTTTTTAATATTAGATGAATGTATCGACCTTTTGCCACTAAATATAAGCTGTGTAGTATGCTCCAGATCAAAAATTCCCATGCTGAAATATTACTTGTTGAACTTATTGTTATTATTTCACGGTAAGGTTATGGCTAATATCGTGAAACAATTTATCGAGCCATATTGAGTATGATCTGACCACGGGTTCACAAGTGACCGGTGATTAATGAGAATAAGTAATATTTTACGGCTGATGCCCGTGCCTTCTATGCACGGGTACGCACCGGGGCTCATTAATACGCAAATGGCGCAGTATCCCGGGCGAAATAATAATTTATATCTATTTCCATTTTTCATCCATCCCAACGACCAATCGTGGGGAAAGTTCTCATGACATAAATCCGGGAATAAGTAAATGCTTGCATATTTAAAGCAAGGGCTTGAATGCTTCATCACACCCGGCGTATCTCCCCTGCATAGGTACGCAACCTAGCGGTGTGAAAATGAGTCGGTTGACAGCATAATGCGCAGGATAGTTCAGGCCGACGCCGTTTAAAGAGAGGTCTCTGGCGTTTATCCATCGTTTTTCAGCGGATTAATGCAGCTGAATGTTTATCCCACAGTGTCCTCCATGCAAATTTCGCTCCGTTATACTTTCTCGCGGCATGTTGGGAAATATGCAATGAGCAAAATGAGTAGAATTATAAATGCTCCAAATTGCGTGAACTCTTGTGATTTATACTACTAGATATGGATCCGATATGCATAATTGCTCCAATGCACGACGCAGGGAAAATTAATTGCTCCAACATTTCAAAATGGGTTGTAATCCTTTTAACTCAATAATGTTAGTTTTAAATGATAAAATTCCTGAGGTGTATGGAAATAATGGTTTTGAAAATTGAGTTGCTATTACATGTGTGGTAAATAGACTATTAGGTAAATAGAGAGATCGGTTTTTTCCAGTGAAAGAATATAGTTTATTAGCCTCGCCTGAAAGTTAATTATAATTTTAGTATCGTTGATTGACTTGGTCGAAAAAAGAAACTGTGAACAGAGGCAAATGTACTTAGAGCACATCATAGACCTTATTCGAGAGTAGAACAAGAGTGAAAAGGAGTTTGCAAAATCCTAAAAAAAGGAGTGTGGTATACTATGCTATTACCTATGCTAAGTAAACATATACTTTGCTATTATTCTTTTTTTGCGAACATCGGAAGGTAGAAATATATTTGATTTAAAGAGGGGTCGAGAGGTGGAGAGTCACCGTCGACAGAGTCCACACATACACTGGCAAATCGGTGAGGCTACACTTGCGGTTGGGCTCGAATCTGTTACCAAATGGGATGTTTGCGATGCACACTGACTAATATGGCATTTACGGGAAAACATTTGATACAGTACACACCACTAGATATTGTTAATAATGCAAGTATTCCTCAGTCTTCATTGCGATAAAGTTTTGTAATTTTCTACACTTTTTATTTTTTTAAACACACTACGCGTTTCACCAATTTTATGGCATAGTCAGGTGTAGTAGCTTGTTTACATATGATATTGTTGTCTTTGTTAGATAAAGAACATTAAATTTGATTTTAAAGAAATGTTTACATTAAAAAATTACAAAAAGAAATTATACAAAAATGAAGAGGAGGGTAAAAAAAGTATTAACAAGAAAATGATAACAACAAAAATTAACATACACAATGCTAAAGGCAAAAACAATGAAATCAAGGGGTGGTGGTATGAGAAAGGGTCAACGGTTTTTAAAGATAATTTCCCAGAAGGTAGTGGGGGTAGTAGGTATGAGTAAAAAGCTGCTCATTGCATAGATTTGGAGAATGCCTGATAATTTCAATTTGCTTTAATGCATCAATTTTTAAACCTTTGGGAAGGAAATGTAAAATTTCAAAAGGGTAAAGCCAAGTGACATGATTGCACTCTATAAAGTGTTTAGCAAAAAGAGAGACAGAATCTCTATTATATAAACTACGGACATGTTCTTTTATGAAAATAAAAATATGATTCTTAAAATAAAAATAAAAAAGTGTAGAAAAGTACAAAACTTTATTGTAATGAAGATTAAAAGTTTCAACAAAGTAGGAGCGTGAATCTGTGGATTTTATTCCATAGTCATTCAGATTGTCATATCTGTTCATAAAATATTGTAAAAAGACAAAAATTGGATCCAAGTAATAGAAATCTCACATAGAAATAACACTTTGCGATTACGTAGAGTGACGAAACATTAACACTTATTTGTGTTTCGCCCTACTATGTTATCCGCAGGAACAATTTAAAATAGTGCTTTCTTCAGCAGTTAGTCAGAGTTTTCAGGAAGACAAACGCGCCACCGGGAGAATGCAAACTCCGAAATACTGGAGCAACAGAAAATGTAAGTATATCTATTTTTGCCTACTTTCGAGGATCTAGTAAGAAGCTTTTAAGGGATATAAGATTCTGTCTTTCAAGCCGACCATATAATAAGTTCTACATGCCTGATATCACCGTTATCTAGCTCGACATTTAGCTCATTAAATCGAAACTTCCACAACTGAAGCTACTTTGAAATTTCCTTTTTTCCAAAATCCAAAATTTTAATTTTTTCAAGTACACACGAGGAAACATTATTCATGTTTTGAAAGGATTTTGACCAAATGTTTTCATGTTTGCTGTTTTACGAGTGTGTGTTGTGTTTGGATGTGTTGATGCATTGTTAGACGCTTGTTAGTCTGTTTGTCTTTACTAGCAAATTGATCATATGGCTACACATTATTGAAAGGTGTTTGAGTAAAAGAATCTCTGTTCACTCTTTGATAATAACAACGTTTATTATCATAAACTACCTTCGGGATGTTAAATCAATTTATCAATGCACTTTCTAGTCCTAAAAATTCCACTTTCCTCATCTCCTCATTTTCTACATTGGTGTATTTTAAATTCATTCATTAAGATAATCTACCGGCTAAAGGTAGGTTTCATTGAAAGTCAGAGAAAATCCGCGAGAACGTTAAACGTGCTGGGTCCTATCAACCTCTAGCATTTCTTCCTTCAACTTTGTGTTCTTTCTACCCTTCCTCATCCCGTACATAAAACCTCTTCTCTTTCTTCCCTTTCTCCACTTGTCAAACATCCTTCCCTCTATCACGGCCCTGAACAACTCATCGACCTTATAGCCTCCTACCCTGCCTCCCCCTTAATCCCATACAGAAGTTTCCTCAAGCACTTCCTCATTTGTCTTCCTTTCACCGCACCTTCTTCACCTCCTCCACTACCCACATCTCGAATGCCTGCAACCTGTTTTTGTCCTTCTTTCTTAGAGTTTACGTTTCTGCCCTGTACAGCACCACACTCCATGTCAAACTCCTCACCAACCTCTTATTTACACCCTTACTTATGGTCCCCGTTATCAGCTGTCTTCTACTACTAAGCGATTCCTTCACTAATGCTATTCTCCTATTAATGTATTTGCTACTATGTCCAGTTTCATGGTACTATGTTCGCATCCACTCCCAAATAGCTTAGCGAGTTTTTGAAGCTGTTCTTAAACCTTTGTCTTGCCATTGTTTAATCAATTTCATATCTCCATGTATCCCCCGGCATATATCATGTGTACCTACACCTTGGATGATGCTTTTACCAACTACTTATATGTTGGTCACTATTAATTTATTTCTTCTAGAAAATTGAACTGCTTTCTCGCCGCGATAATTTCCAGTTCCCAACCCATAAACATCCCACTTCAATTCTAGCCTTCCCTTTCCCCACCACTGCATTCCAGTCGCCCATTTCGTTATTCCGAATCCATGGTCGTTAAAAATTAAGAAGTGTGGCTATAAACAGATATTTGTGTTAATCAACATGCTGAAAAGTACAGCCTTCTATCCGCATTAATTAAGGTTTATCTATCGGTATCTAGAGCGCATGCTAATGTTACCTTCGAAAACAGTTCATCAGTACCTACTATTTTTCCTAGCAGTTGAACTTAAATGATGGAAGCTAGCCGCTTGTGGATACACAAATAAGTGAAATTCACATTTAAAACAAAACTGCCATTAGACAGTCATTCTTCTGAGTTTTCTTCAAATGTGGCATCCAAGTCAGGCAAACGATGTTTTTCCTGTGAATTCCACAAATTCCTCCTCAATACTGTGTTAAAGCTTGAAATTTTCTTGGACTTTCATTCAATTCCATAACCGTCCGACCATTATATTTGGTCTGACACATGTCGTATAACAAGATATGTACCTCACATTTATACTATAAGACCTACCTGACTTGCGAATTACATAATATTTTATTCAATGTTTCAAGCTCATTTAAGGATGTATTCCTCCAATATTTAATTATTAATCTATCCAATCAGTATCGATTCGTGGCTCCTTATGAATTTTAGTTCACGCCAAAATCTGTAAATATTGTTCTTTGTGAGGGCAATAAGCTGACGAAATCAAGTAGAAAACATGTTTGCGTGCGGAAAATAATGAGACTGATTTTCTTTTCACGAGAAATCATTCATTTCGTTCCTTTTCCCGAATAAGAGAGCTCATCTACGTGATGTGACTGGCAGCTTTGTGCTATTCCGTAGGGTCTTTGATTCATGGCTATCATACAGAACGACCTGCCTCCAGGCAGTGATAAGGGCTCGGACTTGCATGCCTGCCAGCTGCGTCCGCCAGGGTCAGGTGACGGAAGCCGGAGTGTATTCTGACGGAAAGAGTAGACACCAATTTGAAAACGGATGAGAGGCCATTGGGAATGAGCAAAGGAGCGAGAGGATTGATGACATGAACGTTCCAGCGCCAGGCCAAAAGGCAATGCTTCGCTCAGTTCTTCCGTAGATTGGTTTTCAACAGCGTATGGCATGCCTTGGGGCGATCATCTTCATTTCTCCTTACGGAATGGCAATGGACATCATTCACTCTGTGCTTCAAACACAGTAGCCCTGACGCTGCAGTATTCCTCTCCAATTCAATAAATCTTGTTTTTAAAATTAAAAAACACGAGGGGAATGTACCCGTTGAAATTGAACGGGAAGAGAAAAATACTAAAGTAGCTGCATAGAATAAAATGATCTCCATGACGTCATGTGAAGAATGCCCATGCCATGTAGGATGATACAATTTTCCATTCATTCACCACTTGTGGAGAGAATGCAGATAAAACTACCCCTACGAAAATCTAACTGTAATTCTCATATTGATCGCATAACCTATGTCATAAATTCCTAAAGCATTATTTCGCGTTTGAAGGCATGCTGCGTTTTCTAGGAAATAATAACATTTTCATTGCTATACAGTGACAAAATGGACTACTATGTGGGAAAAATACAAATTTCAGACAAAAGAGACGTGTATTTGAAAATCAAATGCAAAAATTAAAAACTGCATCGAGATTGAAGGTTTCAAACTTATATCTTGAATGCAAAAAGCAATAAAGTACAGCCCTGCACCGAGCTCAGTGCTTTTGTTACTGAACTAAAAGCTAACGAATTAGTAGTAAAGAGAACCACTTTACAATGTCATTTGCTCTTCTTACTATATTTTTACTACGATTTTGCATTCATTCAGATGTCCATTCGTGCATTAGAGTAATCTACCGGTTATATGTAGGTTATGATGAAAGTCAGAGACTATCCAACAGACTCTTGCACGTGCCGTGCCCTATCTTCCTCTTATATTTCTTTCTTCATCTCAGCATAAATCTTACCTTTCTTCATCCCGTCCATAAAACCTATTCTCTTTCTTCCTCTTCCCCGCATACCCAACATCCTTCCCTCTATCACGGCCTTCAGCAAACCATCGTCCCTCATTACCCCTTCCAGCCACCTACCCTGTCTTCCCCTAATTTCATCTATAACTTTCCTCTCCTCGCCCACCATGTCAAGCACTTCCTCATTTGCCTTCCTTTCCGTCCAACGCACCTTCTCCATCCTCCTCCACACACACATCTCGAACACCTTCAGCCTATTTTCGTCTTCCTTTCTCAAGGTCCACGTTTCTGCTCCATACAACGCCACACTCCATATCAAGCCCTTCACCGGCCTCTTTTTCAGCTGTCAAATAATGTATATTTCAACCCTAGATCTTGAGAGCAAGAAATATTTAAAAAATCGAAAAAGGATACCCTTGCGCCCATTCAATGCTTTTCTCATGGTGTTAAAAATTGATTATGTACGGGGTAATAATAACCCATTTAGATTTTTCATTGAGTTTTTTACTCTTTTTTCTGATGGTATTAGTTCACAAACAGTATTCCTGCCAAATTCTCTCGCGGTCACCTGGAAGTCCTTCCATAAATCGTAACTGATGTACAAACGTAAAGAAAAAAGACGTTAGTTTATTTAGTAACATATATATAGTACTCGTAAATAGATAGTTATATTTGAAATAGCAAAACATTGGACTATTATAGTGACAAAATCACAATATTCAGACAAAAGTGAAGCATATGGAAAAATCATATGAAAAAATATAAAGCTGCAATCCTTTATCCATTGAAAGTGAAAATTTCAACCTTATATTTTTAACTCAATTTATATTTTTAAAAAGGAATAAATAAAAAAGAGTAGTACCGCGTTCAATGCATTTCTTATGGAGTCAAAAGTTTGAAAATTAGGGAAGAAATCCAATAATTAAAATTCCAGTGTTATATTTTTAAACGGTATATCTTGAGTGCATGTAATCTAAATAAATAAAAAAAAAGAAATGCCAGAAATGATTCCATGATTTTCTTGTGGATATGAGATTTAAAAATATGGGGTGAAAAAAAATCTTTTAAATTGTTGTTAGGGATTTTTACTGTTGTCGGGTCAGTTATACGTCATGACAAGTATTGCTGCCAAATTATCAACTTCCTAGGTCACTCGAAAGTCCTACAGACATGTATGACTCACAGACAGACGTACAAGGTTTTGTGAATTAATGGACAGTAAGTAATTAATAAACTACATTTATTAGGTCTTTTTAACATTTTACTTGATTCATCAAAAAAAAGACGAAACCGTGATCACACAATGATCCTCCTTCGCACGAGGCAGATCTCTATAAGTCTTTCATCTGTCGCCCTTTGAATATCAGTTGAAAGATAAAAAAACTTTCAACTGATTCCCATTACCACTACTGTAAAGATGTTGCCAATGCTTTTGAAACTGTTTAAACCCGATTGGGTAAAAAGTTGTTTGAGGGCTATGAGGATTGTTTTTATTTATTTTATAATCCAGTTTCGATTGGTAACGCCAATAAAATCTAAGCTGCTTACATATTGGGGCTGCTCTTATTATTTCCTTATACCTACTTATTTACTCATGTATATACATGTATAATTATCTATACATTTTATATACATATTGTAGTGTTGTCTGCACTCAACACTGCTAGTTAAAACTACGTACAACATGTTTTAATTACTAGAGATTCTTTACTTGCATCACTCGTCATTACAAGGTATACATTTTGAAAACTTCGCTAGTTGTCGCGTCCTTGACAACTGGACTCAACTACAAACTATTAACAATACTACATCTTCCTTTTTTTACAATGTTATGAATAAAAATAGTTCACTTTCTCAACACATACATTCACAACCATGCAATGAAACTTATAAACATTTTTTTTAGACAGTCTTGTATGTTTACAACATACAGAGAGGCCTATCTCTGCTCAGAAAACATAGTCCCTCAAATACTGTGGCTTCTGAATAGCTCTGTATGGCCTAATACAGATTCCTTTGACATGGCTCCAAAGAATTACCGGCACTTCCAACAGTCCCAGTCTCCTCAATGGAAGACTTTAAATGAACAGTGTTACGTCTTTTCAGTCTATTGTGTTCATCTCTAATAATAAATGAACGAGGAAACCAACACAATTTTTTCTACTCTTGCGGGTTTCCACTCATTGTCTTCCAAATATAGGTACACTGTTTTCTCCTTCCTTGAAATTGCAATTTCTTAATTTTGCATTTAAATCATAATATTTTTTATTGTACTAGTTTCTGATAATCTGAGTTTGGGTCTGTTATAATCTTAGGTTTTAATAATTCCTGATGTGTAGGGAGCTTAGTTCGAGTCATTCTACTGAACAGCACTTTTGCAGAACTACACTGTGTTCCTAAAACTGGAGTATTGCGATATTATAACAGGACTGTTTCTTTGTCTCCAATCACTCTTCTTTACATTTCTTTAATACTCTCTTACATATCTTCACTGCTCTTTCAGCAAGACCATTGCTTTTTGGGTAATAAGGGCTGGAAGTGACAATTTAAATCCCCAGTCTTTTGCAAATTGACGAAAATTAAATGAATCAAAAGGCATGTTATCTGTTCTGAGTTCACAAAGTATCCTATGCTGAGAAAATATTGTTTTCAGAACCTGAATTACACTTTCAGAGTCCTTTGATTTCAACTTAACTAACTCTACCTAATTGGAATAATAATCACATAGTACTAAATAAGAATCATTACCAAGCTCCAAAATATCAGTAGCTACCTTCTCAAAAGGTAACTTGGGTGGCTCTTGAAGCATCATTGGTTCCCTGCAGTTCTTAGTACTGTATTTTTCACAAATACTGCATTTAGATATAACACACCACAAACAATTAACGATACTACACATATTATGCACTCATATTTTAAAAATAATGTCATGCTCTGCATTGGCATTTAAAAGTAGTCGTAACGCAGCAGAGAAGCGATGCAACGTTGGAGTATGCGAGTGAAATATCCCAATCGATAGCGATAGGTACTTGTCGCACTTCGAAGCCTCCTTGAGCCACCGGCTACAACCCACGCGATGAGAGCATCGGCTGCTGGAGAGCATCGGCTCTTCCCATGCGAACCCTTCGCTCAAATCCTTCAAATCAGGGAGTAGCGTTCGCGCCGGCGTTCCTGGCGACCCCCATCCCCACTCCACTGACCCCTGTCCACCCCATTCCCTAGGAAGGGGGTGGTGGGAAGGATCGGGAGGGGTAGGTGCCGTGCCAGGGACCGGTCACGCGCTTCAAGACTCCCTCCCTCCGTGTCAAACGCACGCCACGGCCGTGTGGCAAACGGGGCACGGGAGACTCGATAATTATAGGATTCGCCGCGTGGGGTCCTGGACCACATGAAGGTGCTCTCTTCTATAGGTATGATTGTGCACTCCGGCCATCGTTACTCTTCCGCTTACGTCCTCGTCTCAAATCGCTGTGCGTTTTAGCTCAGCGAAACGCGAGCACAACTTTTGGACCTTTTTTTTATTAGTAAACACGGCATACCACGGTGAAGAGGAAGATTCTGATGCATACTCAAGTCTCAAAGATCAGGATACGGCTCTTAATGAGGACAAGGAATATAGTATATACACAACCAGATGGGAAAAAAGTATCAGACGCCATCAGAAAAATAAAAGATATACTTATCGGATACATCTATCGAATGGACCAAGGAAGACTAACCAATAAAATATTGAAATTATTCGAGAATAAGGAAAAAATAAGCACGCTGGTTTCTAGAGATACAAAGAGACATGCTGGAAATGGAGGTGCAGTAAATGAATGTCGTCGATAAGAAATTCTTCGGCTTGAAGACACTCAACGGGGACCGCACAAAAACAGATCAAATGCATAAAAACAGAATTTTCGGTTATCATTCATTCATTCATCTTCCATTTCCTGAACTGATCTCCCAAATATTGGCCCTTAAATCTTGGTCCAAAAGAATTCGTAACTTTGTTAGTAATTATCGCACGGATTTTATTAGAACACCATTTTCATAAGCTCGTCAATTACCGGACGATGAGGTGCTTTGTTTAATCAATTGTTGTTAACTTTAAAAAGTTATATACTAAGGAGGAGCGTGGCTTGAGAGGTCACCCTCTCCCCCGCAGGGAAGGGTCAAGCGAGGGCGAGAGAGGGTCCGCGAGTCCGAGGACCTTCGAAATGAGGGTTAGCCTAGTTCGTCTTGGGGTCCGAGCGGGTGAAAATTTCTTGCAGTCCCCGTTGAGTTCTATCAAGCCAATTCCTCAAATCCAGAATTGTAGCTACCAACGGTTTCCGAGATATAACGAAAGCTAGGATCCAAACACCATGGATAGAGGAAAGTAGGAGAGTGCCGAGTGAGGGAATGGAGTAGTATTGAGGGAAGACCTAGGCTAGAAAATTCTGATTCGACTTAACTTGGTCCAAATTGGTGGAGATACATAAGATAAAGAATATATACTATACTTGACTATTTTCAAGCTAATGACGAATATATTTTGGATTTAGTAAAAAACTTATGACCAAAAAATGTCGTAATTGTTCAAAGTGTTTTCAAGGATACCAAAAAATAGTTTACATTGTAAGCCGTCTTGAGGGCTGGTAAAATAAACACGAAAGGTGCAGAAGGATATTAGTTCAGGAAATGGAAGATGAATGATAACCGAAAAATCTTTTTTGGTGCATTTTTATTGTGTTCTTCATGTGTTGTAGCTGTGGTACGTTAACTGGAAGAAATGATAGACTATATACGTTAGTATTGTTATACGTATTTCTTACTTTTTACAATATCCGCCATTGAAGAGAGCAAACTTTGGCTAAAATAATGCCAGGGTCCCAAATATTTTCAGAAAGTAGCAACCACGAACTGACAAGGATTGCAACTTGTGTTGCATGAATGTGCGAATCATTGAGTGTAATTGCAAGTCACTAGCTACCACTGCCATCCCCCAAATTGATGTTGACCTCATCTGCGCAAAATAAGGCGTTTTGTGTTCCATAGCCTCAAATATGGAAAGGCCATGCGAGACCTTGACACTTGGCTGTACAATCTATTCCTCACGATCTCCAGACATTACACCCTGTGATTTCTTCTTGCAGGGATACGTAAAACAATATGCTTACCTTTCACTACCACTCGATGTATTGTATCAGTTATGAAACAGAATCACAGCTGCTATGAGTTCGAAGAAAGAAGACTGGCCTACTACGCGTTGCGGAACAGGCCAGTTCTCGGGTATGTGTGCAGTAGCTAGAGGGCAATAATAATAGGGCAGTACAATACTTTTGACATCGTGAATTAAGTTAGAAGGCCTAAAAATATTGGGTAATTTTTAAAATTAACAAATTTCCAAAATGAATAAATAAATAATTTTATTCATTTTTAAGTTCAAAATGCTACGAATATACGCACCCCTTAGGAACTCCTTTGTCCTAAATTAGTCCTTTCTTGGGATTGCTGACTCCTTGCAATTTTTAATAGCAATGCAATGTGGTAAAGATGTTACATCAAATATTTTAAAGCTTAATTGGGAGATATACACATAATAATTAGAAACAGGATTAATCCTTTTCATAGTCGTAATTTTTTTATCAGACCGTTACTATGTGCAATGATTTCATACACCGATCCACAGCAACATAGATCAGTGCTTTCCAAACTTTTCATCATGGCGACACCCTATGAACAATGAGCGCCGTATTTACAAATTGAAAAGTTGTCTCTTAATGCTACAACGTGACACCCATTTTATAGAGCACTGTAATAGATGAAGCATTTCGTTCAACTAGGATTGATTTTTTTGCCGTTCATCTGTCTTTAGCATCTTACCGAGAAATATTTTCGTTCCCGGCATACTCAGCCGGGATCAATCATCTCTTTCTCATGAAACGCCCCTGGCCCTGCGTCTTCTTCCCAGAACCGATTCCCACTATATGATCCACATAATAAATGGCGTAGAATGATCACAAATTGCCTATTTCCTCCGACTCATGTACTTTCCCCTAAAGTTTTTACCGTTTTGCATAATCTACTATTGAAATTACTTACATTTTTTTCAATTTTATTTTACCCTTCACGTTTTTACTCATAAAAATACAGCTTAATAAATTGGATTTATATTAAATTATTCCTAATCTCCAATTTTTGCTGCCTCTTGCGTTTAACTATTAAAAACAAAGGAAATTGTATCTCACGAACACATATTTGCTTGACCTATTCGTGAGCTTCCTTCGTTTTGCAGATACAATATTATTAGAAACATATAACTTGTAAATAATTACAAATCAACTGTCTAATAAGATTGTGACAGTAGGGTATAGCTAATGGGAATATATATGTTTTTACTGAATACAGACAGTGATGATACTATGATTAATTATGATGTACTTCCCAATTTGCCTCACCTATTGCCTTATCACAGCCATTATATTATTAGTTCACATTTTTAAATGGGCGTGGCAGGGCAAACAATCATGGACGATCGTCGAAAGCAGGCATTTGAGCAGAGTGCAGAATTTAACTGCGGACAATGGACTTTTAAGGTACACTTATAACATATTTTTTAAGGAAAAACTTTAGTTCTCCCTATTCCAAAAAATGAGCGAAAAGCTTGATTCTCAAGCCATAGATGAAATAACATGCATATTGCTCATTTGAGGCATTCACGGCATACATTTTTAAAACATAAGGTTATTTTTCGTGAGTTGTGATATGAATATCAGTTTTTAAGAATAACATCAAATAATATTGAAATTTATAACAATTTCAAGTATAAAAAATCAAGTACCGTAATGATATAGCTCTGCCATTCAACTCTACCATATGATGCTTTTAAACTATCGAGAATTATTCAAATTGCCCTAAAAACTCTGGATGAGCAACAAATATTAATGGAGAAAGGAGATTATAATATGAATCAAGTTGAATCCAAGTGTGAACCTTTTGTACCATCGAAGGTTTCCGTGCGGTGTTGAATCAGATTGTTCTACACCCTCGTGTGTTCTCCTCAAAGGTTGTTGTTCAAGACAACAGTGCCACCTGTATTCCAACGGGACATTTCAGGTCGAAGGTAACTCCGATCTGAAGACACCCGTTAGAATGCGGGAGAAACTGTTGTCTAGACAAACAACCTACAGGGCGAACACACGAGGTTACGGAAACAAGTGCGATCTCATATCCTTACGTTAGGTTAGGAAAAACAATGGCAATTGGTTTCTTTTTAAGTATTTTGACTAGTGCGTAGATAAAATGTCATCTCTGGGTAAAAAATATGTTACATGAAACTGTAGAAAACCATCTAAAAGAAATTAAATCCACGCCGAAGGACCTTTGCATTTAGCTATTGCAAAGTGATTTATATCTCCTAGAATTTATTCAGGACATTTATGATATCTTATTTCATATAAAAATAACATCCGAAAACTGAAACGATTTCAAGTTACGTTTTTCTGCAAAATTCAGTTTTTTTTCTCAAGAACAAAGAGCTAAACAACTTTAATAAATTATTGGATTCTGCCAATCCACATACAAAACACGACTTTATTCAAATCGACTTTAATAAGATTTTATTCTCGATTCTTTTTTGTCGTTTGCATACTTACTATCTTTTGCAAAATTAAATTAGAGAAGAATGATCGTAATAACTCTAAGAGATGAAGCATAAGAAAGAAAATTGAATACTTTCTTTTATTTTTATCGTCAAATTTGTTTACGACTTGAAATTGCAATCACTTTTCTAATATATTCCAATATTTCCTAAAAATTCAGCGCACTATTGAAAACCGTCCCGTGCCATTGTTGAAGAATGTACATTGAAGAATGTGCAAAGAATGGGTAACATCCAAAAAGAATCAATGGAGAAATCAATTTCGTCGTCCATAGAATTTATTTTTTTTAAATAAATTAGAAAGAATGGTACATACCTCAGATTCGCGAAGAATGACTAAGAAAAGGTAATTAAATATTTTTATCCTTTTTTAACGAGACCATTTAAATCATGCTGTTGGTTGTAATTATCATTTATTCATTCAAGTATTCTACCAGCTGATTGGTAGGTTCTTGGACAGTCCCCATTCTGCATCCCAATTTCATAGACATTGTCTCGCTTCCCCTCCTAAAGATGTCCCGCCATTAGATCCCTCTTCAATTCTTCATATCTTCTATCTCCTCTTATTTCGTCCAAAATTCCTATCCTCTTCCTTCCTCTTCCACGCTTCCCCAGTGTTCTCCCCTCTATCACTCTTTTCAACATGCCCTCTCCTCTCAAAACCTCCTCCATCCATCTCGTCTGCCTTCTCCAAACCTCTGCCACAAGCTTCCTCTCCTTTCCGACCATATCCAATACCTCCTCGTTCGTCTTTCTCACCATCCAGCTAACCTTCTCCATCCTTCTCCAAACCCATATCTCAAACGCCTCAAGTCTACGCACATCCTTCCTTCGCAATGACCAAGTTTCCGACCCATTTAGCGCCACGCTCCATATTAAAGTTTTCACCAGCCTCTTCTTTACGTCTCTTCTCAGACCCCCCCTCATCAATTCCCTTCTCTTCGAAAACGCATCTTTAATGAGCGCAATTCTGCATCTGATGTCTTTACCACCAAACCTGCTCTATCTTCTGCCCTCCCACCCTTATATTCGGCTTCGCCTTCCTACTTCTACAAAATCTCATCACTTTCGTTTTCTTGTGGTTGATCTTCATCCCATACTTTTCGCACTGCACCTCTAATGCATTCACCATTGACTGTAACCCCTTGGCAGACTAACTGACCAATGTTTCATCATCTGCAAATCTCACTGATTTTATCAGCTCTCCTCCTACCTTAATTCCTACCTCCTCCTCCTCCTCCTCCTCCTCCTCCTCCCATGCCTCCCTTACCATTTCTTCTGAATACACGTTAAAAAGCAAAAGAGATAGTGGGCACCCCTGCCGCACTCCCCGTCCTATCGTGGCCCATCCCGATTCTGAAATTCTGAAAATGCTAATAGTATTATTAGAAGTATGTTCTGGAAATAATGTCTTTTATTTAGGTATTGTATAGTATTACAAAAGTGCAAGTATTTCTTCATAAGTAAGAGAGGTGGTAGAGCTAACGAACCGATGGCAAACCGTTGGTCCACCATCAGTGGCCAGGGTGTTTAACCTTCTAGTATGGACACAAATTCATAAGAACAAATTAAAATAATTATTAATTTATAATATACTAGCGGAAGGTACCCGTTGAAATTCAACGGTTGTGAAAGACATTGAACTTATTTTATAAGAAAACCACAAGGCCTGAAGAATACTGTCAGCGTGGTCATTTGAGGAGTTCATAACCTATCTTGTATGTTGTGTTCGTTGTAGTAGACACACTGGCCGTTTTCCAGGTGCTTTTTCATGCACGGCCAATGGGCCACGGAGACTCATTACTACTTAAATAGTACCCAGGTTAATAGATGGTCACCTAGTCCCTTCGGTTCTCTTGAGCCGTCTTCAGAGTGATTAGCAGCTTGATCGATTCCGTTTTGTACATAAATATATTTGCATTCAATGACTGAAGTAAGTTCTGCAATTCAACGTTGATATGTGCGTTGAGTATCTCAATCAGGATTGGATAGTAGGGTACAATCCAGCGGTTGACAACGTCAAAAGGATCATTTTCAGCAGCAGCCATGTTTATTTGACCTTTGAACCCTCCGTCACCCGGACTGCGCCCTCGGCATAAAGGGTAGCCATAATCATTGGTTTCGGTTGCTAAATAAAAAATCTATGGTGATTCTTTGCGCACTTGCAGATTTTCATGCACGGATGTCGTTCATTGCACAGAATTCCCGTTCTTCTTTCGGGTAAGAAGCATATACTGACGTCTTTATGATTTCCGCCATCTTAAAACAGATTGGAGTTTCTAAACAGATGGGTCTATATTTGAACCAGATTTATAGCTGTTTACCCGTCCGTAGGTTGGCCTAGGATGAAACTTGAGTGGTTCTTAGCTTGACCCGAGAAACACCATGGAGAGATGCTCATGAGATCACTGGTGGGAATGTCTTTGAGCATCCAAGTCTAACCTTTGTCGTTTTTCTTTCAAGGATTCATTTTCTCGCAAAGAAGACATTCCTCTTACTTTAGAAGATTTTTTCGAAAGTGTACTCTTTTTTTCTATTTGGCATGTTGATGGATATATTTTTAAGTCCAATGAGGGAAAACACAGCGGCGAGTGAGAGTCTTGAAAAGGCAACTCGATGATTGAGTGAATGTAAGTTAACTGCACTGGAACTGTGAAGTTAACTGCACACTTTTAAACATATGTAAATAACTCGTAACTTTAATGATGTGGGAATTGGTCTAAAAAACAGTTCGCAATCGTAATGAGAGGCAGACGGTTACATTACGTGTAATGCATCTGAGTATTAAACGATAATTAACAACGCCGTGTTCGATGTAGCAACAGAGGCATTATTACCATTCCTATTCGCTGCACGTAAATATTCTTTCACGTTTAACTCCTTTATGTGTATCGTTTACTGCGTAAAAGTTCTCTCATATTGCAGTGCCCCTATGAGAGCTACTATGAGAATAGGCATTCTTGAGTATACTTGTTGTAAATATGCATTGAATTTATCGATTACCGCCCGAAGCAACTGGGGCCCTCGGGACTCTGAGACCTGCATATACCTACAGATTTTCTTTTTGCGTGCTATCATAGGCCTGCAGGAAAACGTGATATTTAAATGATAGAGGCGTGAATATCCTTTGAAAATCAAATCTCTGGTTGTCAAGGAAATGTGCTATTGTTGACTTCTGAGAAAAATTCGCGTTTTTGCAGTTAAAAACGCTATATTCAGGCAATTACGAAATTAAAAAGATAATTGATTGAAATATTATAAACTTCATTCTTTTAGCCATTTGATTAAAGTAATTCCAACCCTCTATCTTGAGCGGAAGTAGTTTAAAAAAGCTAAAAATGAAACCACTGCACATAACCAAATAGGTAGCTTAAACCAGCAAAGCCCCAGTAGCCCCAGTAGCAAAGCCCCAGTAGCCCCTTTTTGGGACCTTCTGGGGCCCTCAGGTATTTTTAGATAGCATAAAAACCTTCTCCTTGAAAAAATACATATATGTGCCAGCTTTCATGGTGATCGGTGAAACGGTGTCGAAGTCTATTAACCTCGGACAGACAGATATGCAAACATCCATTTTTATATTTACATATCTATTATTGCTATTTCATTGAACACTTCAGAAGCATGAACGATATAGAAAACGACAAATGCTTCAAGAATTTCACAAATGACGCTTTTTATTTAGGGGGAATTGTAATCATAATCCGAAGCAAAGTAAAACAGCGTCATTTCATTTATTCGGAGAAATTATTAGGAGCACTTGCGACTCATTTCCTGGAAAACAATATCATTTTCTGTGATGCATACAATTTTGGCGTAAGGACGCAATTAAATGTTTGGAAAAGAGCTGGATCCGAATTGCGGAAATAAGAAACAATTTTACTGTGAATGCCAATAAAATATTTGAGAATAGAAAACCACGCTAATATCTGTGTTTGGTTTGAAGATCGCCGCTTAAATATTTTTCTTTGATTGCCATAAAGGAATAATTAAGCCTTAAAATCGGTCCCGAATTGGATCAGTGAAAAAAAACAAACGTCAAAAATCCTTCCTCATGATTTTCTCTCCACATGTCCCTTGGAGTGAAAATGTATCTTTCCTCGATGTATTTTCAGTTTATTTGAACGATGTGGAATGAGATATCATTGCAACTATGTTTAACGATTTGGAATTCATTTAGAAGCTTTGTAGACAAACCCTTACCATTATTCAAACGTATTGATTTAACGATGAGAATTTTAATGATGAGAAATAATTCTAAAAATCAAGCTATTGATTTACAATTTTAGTGGAGAATGCTAGATCTGATATCTGAAGTTAACTATATACCACTATTATTTCATTTCTTAAAAAGGAACTATGTATACCTATTCAAAGAACTGCAGAACTGGCCGCGCAGTAACTTTAACGGAGTCACCCGCTGATGGTACACAATCGTATGGAATTCACAGTGAAAAAAGTATTAAATTTGTCTAAATAAACACCTTTGTGTTTAAATTTTGGCTTTACCTCGTGGACAGTGGCGCTTAGCGCTCGCATAAAGGTACTACATGGCAGTGTATGCACGGTACATGTGAAGACATCTTGCTCCTTAAAGCCTCCATGAAATTCACAGCGATAGATTACGCCTGGGTATTTTAACTGGTTAGAGCACTCGGCGCGAAATCGGGGGGTCTGGGTTCGAATCCCAGTCCAGGCGAATTATTTCTTCACTGTGAATTTCACACAATAATGTATACCTATAGTATTTGCTGGTAGATTTGCAAAACACTTCGTTAAATGTAAGGTAATTCATAATTTTATTTTTACTTTGAACGTCAACAAATTAAATGTTTGATCAGTTAAAAATAATTATTCACCAACTGTTTAAATAGCTCTCATTTCCTACTTAAATGACGTAAAATGTTTTTAGCCTTCCAGTTACTTCATACAGTCTGAATTGAAAACGATTCTTGAATCTGATTTCTTTGCCATTAAGGATTGTATTTATTAAGGCTTACATCGAGAGGGGATGATGATCTGTGGAGAAAACGAGAGTCGGATACACTCAACCCTTCCGTATAATAACCCATTTTCTTGTTTCTGCGAGTAAACATGTCCTCTTGAAATGACCCCCATGTGGACACTCTCCAACAAAATCACATCCGGCCCTCTACGCGACCAGAGGACATTGTGGAGAAAGGACACTCCAAACGAGTGGGCCAGACGTTTGACCGCCGTCAACAGCAGGGCGTTGTCCAGCCGAAATAACTTGTCCACCGCCTGGCGAAGAAGCGTGAATTTGTTTTTTTTCCTGGCTCTGTGGAGCAAATAACCCAAACAGTCCCACGATGGTTAGGAAGAAATGCAAATCCATTTAAATGCGGAAGAAAATTGGTTCTCTCGTATGGCTGGCTCTTATAATTGGCTTACTCCTAAAGTCTAAGTGAAGATATGATTGAACGAATAGAACTAGAGTTAACATCAGATTGATTAAATAAGGAATGAAAATTCGTGGAGTAATGAAACAGTGAAGACTGTAAACTGAAAGAAAATTTAGTGTAGATTTGCTGTTATCTATTCTTGTGCTTTTAAGATTCCCAGGGGACATCCAGGTCGTAAGCGGAAGCAATTATCGTTGCCAAAACTGAATGTAGGACTGCGAGATTGGCAACGAAAGCGTGCTTGTCAAGAAGCTCAAGAGAGACAAACATGTATGCTCGATGAAATCCACATAGAGATAAGTTGTGATGAAGGAAGTCGTTTAATGTTTTCTTTATCAAATAGTATTCTATCGTATTTGTGAATTAATCAGATTTTACAGGTTTTTCTCGGAATGTTTCAGATGTTCCTTCATGCATAGAAGCTTCCGAGATTTTCGAGATGTTTCATACGAAAACAAGTATTTTAGAAGGCAAACGTAGCAATTAAATATAAATCATAAACTAAATGAACACAAGAATGATTTAGGTTTAATATAAACCTAAATAAACAAGAGCTTTTTTTAATGAAAGCTGTGCGCACAATTCATTATAACTACGGTATATTCAAGCTCTTGTTTCGGTGATCCCTGTGCAATGATCTCCACAATATTTTCCGTCTCATTAATGTATCCTATGCTCATTTTTTTCCTTATTTTACTTAAAAAGTATTTTTTCCTTTCAAATTCAACTCAAATAACGCTGAAAATATTTTTCTTGTATCATAGGTCTTCATTTTCGTGTCTTGATAACAAGATCTTTGACAGGGTCGCTAAATTTGACAATTTTAGTCTTTGATATTTCTTCTTTGCGTAATTTATATTGTGATATCATAAGTAAATTATTTCCCTTCATTAGTAGCACCCGTTATAATTCGTCCCGTTACGCGTCCCTTCTCTTTACCTGTTTTCAATTTGCTATAAGAATTCGACAAGTACCATACTTTTCTCATTAGCATTAATTATAACACCGTTAATGAGGCCTGCATAATTAATTGATGAAATGAATATTGATATGGGTCACAGAATTATTAAACTCCTGTCAAAATTAATCACTTATTCATCGCAAAAGCATCTAAATTTTTCGTTCACCATTGGGATAAATATAGAAGGATAAAAACTCTTTTGATTTTTTCAAGTAGCTTGATTGAAAATGAAGGTGTAATAGACTGCCAGCCCACTATTGCTTAATGGGCGTTCCTCATTCGAATCGCGAAGGAGGCTAAATATTTTACTATGGCAACACTTCACTCATTTTTACATTATCTTGTGAACAAGTGCGGGTTATTATGCGCGCTGTTCTTGATGGCATTTTCCGACAGTATTAATGTTCAAAAGTTTAAAGGCCAACTCGGAACCCATGTTTAAAGCGGAATTAATTCACCAACCACCGCGGCGCGTGCATTAGTGTCAAGCGACTGGTAACTCACATTCCTACTCCCCTACGTGCGAACCCCTACCCTCTCCTCCCTCCCACCCCCCCTCCCTTTCGAGTGACAAAAACACAGCGCGGAGCGAAGGACGAGTGAAGGACCGTTGGGCGTGGGCGAAATTGAATTGAAATTAGTAAGCAGAGCTAATGAGCAGTCGATTCATTCGACGACGAAGTCAGATCTAATATTCAATTACTGTCTGCCCTCGCAAAACGGACTTTTGATGGCATTTCAGGTCCCTGGCTCGAATAATTTAACTGTTTTATTTGGTGCCACGAGATGAGTGGAGAGGGAAATGGGACGATATGATCCCGCACGGACCCTCTCCATCCCTCCTCTCCCCCTCCCTACCACCACCACCCCATCTATCCAAATCCCATCCCAAACCTCCCCCCCGCCCGGAAAGCCCTCCACCAGGGACACACTATATATAAAGATCGATTTAAGCTGCGACAAGACACGTTTCCCATCTGCACCTGACACAACTACTATTATTTCATTTAATGCGCTAATTCACATGTTTTCATTAGGCGAAGGTATTTTAATTTTATTATTTGAGTTATGCCTACTGGTGATAGTGGGTTTATTTCGAGACGTTGCCTACTAGTAAAATATTTAGGATCGAGTTGGTGTAATGACTAGATTAATGGTTTCTTATCCCGAGAACCTAGGTTCAAATCCAGGAGGTGGTAGAGATTTTTTCTGAATCCCTTTCAAAGTGATAAATTGAGGAAAATTCAAAATATAGCCGCCCATACTTCGGATGGGACGTTTAACTGTAGACCCCTTGAGCGCCTTTTGTTAGTTGAAGCCGGGTTTCTCTCCACCCTTCCTCGTTTTCATCGTATAACCCTTGCATTACTAACCAACCCACATCTCCTCAGCAGTGCAGCTCTCCTCTGCTATTGGTCGCCCTCTCAAATAATCAACCAGCCCTGACTGCCTTTCACAAACATAGACACTTACTAGATTACATGATTTCTATCTTCAGCTTGATTCAAGTCTGAATGAATATAGTTATATCCCAACAGATTTCTAATAAATATTTTGTAGATATTTGCTACCCAGTATTGCTGGCATATTCAAGATTTTATCAGATTTACTGGCTTTAAATAGAAAAGAATATTGGAGACATGGCTGCCTCTTCTGAATAATCAATTAATCAACAGGAAGTACATCCTTATACTTTTTCCTTTAACCTAGTATATATCCTAGCTCTCTTCCTTTCATCCATTAATCCGGTTATCCGCTTACCGGGCATCTTCCCGAAATTAGGCCTTCTCGGGTTTCCAGCCGAGTGAGATGGTCCATTGTCTCCAACGTTTTGAGGTCCGGCCCTCGTCATCAGGGATGCTGATAGTGATGCCACATGATGTCCGCAATATATAGTTGCTCAGGTGTCTCCTGAGTGGTCGTCATTTTGGCGCCAATTTTCCCTATTGGTCTTCACTTCTCTTAAAATAAGCATCCATGAGTTGCTCAGGGAAAATCCTGCGCCTCGATTGAAATTATTTCCCGCAATCCGAATCTCAATAGCTTCCTTCGTCAGACGGTCCCAAAAATTTGAGGGGCGGCACAATAACTCCTCCTCCTCCTGTCTCCTCAAAGTTTTGGGACCGTCTGACGAAGGAAGCTATTGAGATTCGGATTGCGGGAAATAATTTCAATCGAGGCGCAGGATTTTCCCTGAGCAACACATGGATGCTTATTTTAAGAGAAGTGAAGACCAATAGGGAAAATTGGCGCCAAAATGACGACCACTCAGGAGACACCTGAGCAACTATATAATGCGGACATCCTGTGGCATCACTATCAGCATCCCTGATGACGAGGGCCGGACCTCAAAACGTTGGAGACAATGGACCATCATCTCACCCGACTGGAAACCCGAGAAGTCCCAATTCAACAGATTCGCCGGGAAAACATCAGATCTTCAATCTTCCCGAAATTCATTGTTTAAAACTTCTTTCGACGATGAAATACTCTTTTTTATATCCTTTCCTCAGTGGTTATTGTTTTCCAATAATATTTCTCATTGCCATTAATTGGTTAGAAGATAGAACAAAGGACAATTTGGTTGACAAGCAGTTTTGTTTTAGGAAGGGGAAGGTGACTCGAGATTCTGGGACAGAGAGGAAGGTCCCTGGTTGTTACTACGAGTGAGCATTTCACAAAAAAGGGGGAAAAAAGTAATGAGCTTGATAGTGAACTGAAATAATAGAATTTTTATGTGGAAATGTTGTCTCATCTTTGCATTCTCATCACACTTTAACGTACGACCCAATGTGCGGAGTTTTACTGTTGAAACGCTTTCCATATGACGCGCAAAAAAGGAATGGTATTCCACTGAAAAACATACACCTGCGGCTAGTTCTCGAACCCTGACTCTAGGGAGGCACCGGCCACATGATCCCGATTCCAAAGAGGATGATGGTCGCGAGAACTTAAGGGAGGAGTAAGAAGAGGATGGAACAGAATATGAATTTTGGATGACATCATGAAGGGAGTTAAAAGAACGTAAAGACCTTATGGGGGACTTTAAGCGGATAAAGTGGTTTTAATGTGGGGTAAAGGTCGGCGAGTCCCCGTAATAAGATAACTTAAGAAATTTAATGTGCAAAACACTATCTATTAGTTGGTAAAGTCATAAAAGTTGTTGATAAACCTTCCGATCTAATGCTGGTCCGGATGAAAATTTTACTATTTATGGAGCTTACTCCGAGGCTGCAATACTGTAATTCCTTTGCGCTCTTTTGAAGAACTATGATGGAAATAAATAGTTATCTGAGGGGAAATTGGATTGAAGAACTGCATAAATCCAATCTTCGGATTGAGAACTGCTCTTAATGAAATCCATATATGAGTAGGTACCTTCTGCTTCCATTAAGTCTTTACAAAAAGTGTCTCAATTTCCTCCCACTTGTTAAACATTGAATCTTCTCTCTCTCTCTGCCTCAAATGACTTATGGACTCCTCCATTTTCCATCCCCTCTGCCGCTTTTGAATTTTTTCATCCATGTTCCTTTCTTATTTAATCATGGATACATTAGATCCGTGCATTAAACTTCGTATTTCATCTTTTTATCTATTATTTTTTTCCGCTAATCTCAAAACCAAGATCTCGAAAGGCTTATGCTATTCACTCGTCGTCCTTCCTCAAAGTTTCAGGGCCTTGCAACATATCTTTTACATAAAACTTATCCAGTAACCTTGTTTTTCGAGTTTTCATTTCTGTGACTAATTTATTCCCGTAGTATTTTACTTCATTTTTCGTGAAACTACTTAAGCTGCTCTAATATTCAATGCAGAAGCGTATTCACTTCCTTCGTACAGCTGGAGATAATAGAGAGGTTCACTGGGATGATGTAAGACTTTGGAATAAATGATAACGCTATTACTTCGGAAGTGTGCAGCGACTGAGTGTAGAAAAACAGTTCAGGTGAAATCACTGCCATATATATTTTTAATGAGAGCAGGTATTCTTCGCCCTTCATTAATATGAATTGGAGTTTTGGAGGCCGCTCCAAATGACAATTTTGAGCTGGTGAGCCACAATATGATAAGGACGTATTAGCTTATTCATTGCCAGATTTACGAATGCTTACACCAACTTGTAACTGAGTGCTTTGAGAAGATACCGCGAATCACGTAGTGAGTATTAAAGGCTGTAAACTGAAGTATAGACATTTAACTATTAAACTGTCAAATTGTTGATGTCGATTATTATTCGTACTCAGCTCTGAAAGCTTTATTATGTTTGGTGTTACTGATTAGATTTGCTAGCCTATGGGATAGTCCAACGACGGAGCCATTCATGCCTAATACTATCAGTTGAGTTCTAGAAATGAAGTATTCCATCCTGCAAATAATGTATAAATGGATTAGACTTTAGCGACATTTTTATTTGTTTTGAGCCTAGTTAAAGGTGTTTCAAAATATATTCATCCTCTCATGGCTAACTTGGTTGGAAAATTTGAAACGTCCATGGTCATACCTCACCAAAGTATTTGAACCATCTAGTGGCAAGCAAATGAACAATATTCTTCTGTATATACGTTCAACACAACAAGTTGCCGCGCGGAGCCGTAAGGAGGGGATCTTAGAACAACAATCACGAGAGAGAAAGAATTGTGTCAGGTATTAGGAGAGGGCACAGGAGAAAATAGAGACGAGTTTCGTTGAATTGGCGATTCGCTTTCATTTTGTTTTAGCCGTAAACGGTGTATGTGAAGAAATAACTATTTCACCAATATCTTTGCCAGTCTTAACTACATGCTCTTACGCTTTTTTATGTCTCAAAGATAAAATTTAAGATAAAAACTAATTCCTAATTATCAACTAGAAACTCTAGTACACTTATTTTTCGAGAGACTATAGCCTTGCGTTGTGCCTCTTCAATTTCTAGTGGCTCTCATCCCAGATAAAAAGTCTAACTCTTGTGTAAATCGATATTCTCGACGCCTTTGATGTTCACCATTATGTTTCATTCTGCGCTAATTTCAATTCATTGAGAAAAAGGTTCCCAGACGTTTATTGAGAGAAGTTCATTAATTTGCTTTTGCCATTTAATGAGAATCTTTGAAGAGAAAACGCCAGTTTTCGCTTTATCGATGAGTGTGAGGGGATCTATGGACCTTGCCAGAGTCGCTTTCTTCATAGCTATAATTGTCCTTTCGATTTCAGAGACATTTTATTGAGCGTCTCAAGGTAAAGAAATAAGTAGTATTTCTCCCTCCCCTTCATTAGGGTTTAATGGCATAGGGGAAGTCTCCTTATTTAAGGGTATAAGTGGCAAGTCAAGGCTTTTAGTGGCAAGAATGGAAATAAGACGCGCGAATTCGAGCCCATTAGGTAGGTAAAAGGGTGAGCAGAAAGAAAAATGGACTTATGGTGTAATGGACGAGTTAGAGTGTTTGAATTCTCCAAGGAAGCAAAACGGATCGATTGAAAATGGACTTGAAAGGAAAATGTAAAATCGTGTAAAAAGAAACTCTGTTTATACGGAAGAGCCTTATTGAACAATCGTTGACTTAGATTCGATGCATGGAATGATTGATAATGTGCAATGAACCGCAAATAGGACAAGAAAAAGACAAATCCTTGGCTTTGCAGGAGTAAAGAAAGTGACTTTTTGAAGTCAAGAGGAGGTAAAGTAGACAGATGAAGAAAGTAATTACGGCCGTTTTGCAAGGGAGACTTCAGGCAGGAGGGAGGAGATGGATATGAATAAAAAAAAATATAAAAAAATAGATTCGCTTAGTACGCTGAATCGAAGTGAAAGATCATGTGAGGTAACAGTGCGATGCCATCGAGAGAACTGGAGGTTAGCAATGATCCATCGAAAACTTTTCCTTCGGATTAGAATGCAAACAAATGAAGAATAATGATGAGTTAGATAACGTTTAGATTAAGGTGAGAGGTAATTGACTGTATTTAGGATAACAAGTAACGCAATTTCGGGTATTTTTCATCAATGTGAATCCACTATTAAGGTCACTAGGTAATTCCCTACCTAGTGTGGCACTTACTCATAGGAAAGAGTTGATGAGGTGGAATCGGGGTCATGGACTAAGAAAAGGAGCTCATGAAAACTCGGCTATGGAGCGTTGCACTTAATATTTCTGAAACATTTAATTTTTGAATAAGAATGTTAGAAGACATAAGTGTTCCTTAAATAGTACTGTAAAATTAGAATAAAATGATCCCTGGAAGAATTACAAGCAAAGATACTTCGAAAATGATAGCAAAAGAAAAGAAATTGGAGAGAGAAACCCTAAAAGTTGAAAAAAATTGACGAAATTCTCAGTTACGGGGATGTCCCATGTTAGAGGGGAGAACGTGAGTGAGGTATAGGAATAAGCTTAAACTTCACATTTTCAAGTATTTTCACCAGGTTATGCCTAAACCTCTCTCCTAGGACAATAAGCTAGCATTTCATGAAAAATAATAGAGAAAGAACGCACGTTTTAATGAATAAACGTGCGTAAGTAAATAAAGAAAGTTATAAAATGATATAAGGGAATGGGTATTTAAAACAAAAACCTATGTTGATCAATGATCTTTTGCATGTAAAAAATAAATTTCACCCACATGTAGTTTTTGCACTTGAATTTAAACTTCATAAGTAAAACATTTCTTTTAGAAAGAAAAATTTATTCCAATTTTAAAGATTTATTTCTTTTGGTGTCTCTCAGTTAAACGTATGATGGTTGATAAATTACATTGACTCAGATCCGATTGACCTACTCGTATTGAACTAGCCATTATTAAAATATTCCGAATAACTGTTGGAAAATTTAAGGATCAGTAATTTCCAATTACATTCTTCCGTTAGATACAGCTCAACATTTTTTCTGTTCTTCATTACCGTACTGCTAGCATAAAATTGCTGCAATTATTGTATGAAATCAGTTATTTATCCTGTTTCGCCAGCTTTTTCAAATTGTATAATATCGGCATCGATCTGGTCAGAAAAACTCGGCTTCTTTTATTGCATTGGCATCACTGCTAAAAATGTGACAGAGCAATCAGTAAATACTATGTTATCACTGACATCAACAGATTCTGCTACAGAAATCACAAAGGTTACCTTAAAAAGTCAACAAAGCAGCCGTAGTATTACCCGTTAGCGTGAACGTGAATTGAGGTAAGAGAAGGAAAGAGAATAATCTATTCTGTCAATGATTTGTACAACTCATGTCTTTTTATTCCTAAATGTCATGTTCAACCACTTGGACTTTTCAAGAGTAGTTAAGATAAGGAATTAAATTTCATTAAGGACAGTCTCAAATCCATTTATAGCAATATGACTCAGAAAAAAAAGCAAAACATTCAAGTCAATAATATTCTACCTATATTTTAGATAATCACAAAACTTAAATTATTTTATACAAATTCAAGTGAATGCAAGTTATTGGCTACTTTTACTAAGTGAAAGAGATTACAAAGACTTACTCAAATTTCCCTCATCCTAATAATGTTTTCAGCACACTGATACCCCAATCTCAATGTCTTAAGCGCTACACTGTAAAAAGAACAATATTAAGCTGAAAAAATGAATGTACTAGGGTGTAACGTATGGAGTTTGTTTTTCATCTGATGAAACAGGCCACCATCAAAGTTTTGAAATCTTCTCGCAAAGTTTTAAACTACCAAATTCTTTTAACTCTTGGCGTGTGAGTTGATGGCGAAATGGCGAAGCAATCAAATTATGATTAGCTCCGAAATGGCTGTGAATTATAATTTACATGGCCGAGGTCAAATCCCAGTTGGGGGAGAAAATGCTGAAACTTCCGAGAAAGTTTTAGGAATAAGATATTTCGAGATAAAAATGTTGGGAAACAGACTGTCTGTCCTCAAGGCCGGTGAAGTTTTTTTTCCGTTTCCTTCGCTGTTCTAAAAGGAAAGACAAACACAAGGAAGTTTGGGGGTGTAATAAGGGAGACAAAAGAAAATTGCCTCACAATGTAGTATGTACATGAGCTCATTTGTTATGACGTGGTGGTTTACCATGAAGAAAGAGACACAGTCCTTTTGTGCCTCCATTTTTTTCCCTTCCCTTAATGAAGCAATCTTCCCTCTGGTTATGTGAGTATAAGACCTTTCCTTATATCATGCGTTCCATCTCTCGTGCCTGAAAGAACGTAAATTCCTTACAAAGAATTTTTTTAAAAATATTTAAAAAACTCTTGGATTTTTTTACGAAATTGGTGTGGGGGGGGGGGGGGGGTGGAATGAAGGTAGGAACTTTGATGGGTTAGCTAGTTGGGGGGTCGATCCCGTTTTTTTAACCCAACCCCTTTAAAAAAAAAAACACCACCCCCTTTCTTCCATTTATTTTTCATTTTATTTTTCCCCCGCATTTTCTTTTTTAACTCATTTAAGGGAAGTTCCGCGCGCCACCGCTTCATTCCCTTTCGAAATTGAAAAAAGTGAAAGAAAATAAAAGAATCCAACCATCCCCCTCCTCCTCCTCTTAACCCTCGAGCCTTAAAAAGGGAGTAAAAAAATTTAAAAATAAAAACACGAAATCTTGCACACCCTCTTCAACTTCTTTTTTTCGGATCGTAGGGGGAATGGGGGAGGGGGGGGGTGAACGGGGGGGAGAGGGGAGGGGAGGGGAGGGGAGAGGAAAGAAATTTCGCGCCCCGATGAATCTTGGCCCATTCATTTCCCCTGGACCAACCCGACCCCGCCACCCTCATCCCTCCCTCGCGGTCTTGAAACATTCAAAGGATCCCTCTTGAATTCCATTAAACGGGCAATTTCATTCAATCAAGCCCCGTGGCTGAGCAAAAAGAAAAACCGGTGTTAAAAAATAAAAAGGGGGTCCGAATTGGTTGTTATAAGTCCTCGGTGGGCCATGGCGGTGCCAAATATCGAGGATCAGAGAGCGATTTTCTCGTTCGCCTCATCTAATTCCACAGACTCCCGTTTTAAATGCAAACCTTTAGAAATTGAAAGAAGTTTAGGCTGGCTTAATCAACCTATTTTTAGCGCATTGCATAAACCCTTCAGGGAAGTATTAATGCAAAGCTATTGGAGTTGACTTAATAGTACCTAACGCCGTGAAATATCCCTATTCATAATTAAAACACATTGCGCTAAGTTACGAATTAGGTATGAAGTCTTTGAAAGTATTTTAATAAGACCACTAGCGATTGCACTTTGAGATAATGCAAATGATAAAATACGATTTTTAAAGACGATATTTGATGCTAATTACTACATGATAATAGATAATAAAATTTGCTGAGTATATTCAAGCTAAGGCAGCTAGAAAAATATTATATCATACGTGAGTTTAGATTGAGTTGAAGGTTTATGCACTGATTTTGTATTAGACACCAATATTACACATTTAAAATAAATGAAAGGGACACAATAAGAAAGGTACAACGTTGAAGTGTTAGCTATGAGAATATTTTTCTCCCCGTGCGTCAGTGAAAGCCTCAACCAAAAATATGAATGGAAGAAATACGAATTGAATGCGAACACGAATACTCCTTGGTGGATCCTGGCGGTTTCTAATTTCGGGGATCAGAAGGTGATTATTTCATATATCCCACCTAATTCCTCAAACCCACCTTCCATCTTAAATGCAAGCCTTTAAAAGAGAAATAATTGGAAGCTGGATTAATTCACTTGCTTTCAACTCCAAGGTAGTAAAAATGTTTCAGAGCATTATAAGATATTTAGTCGAATGTATTTCTAATGATTTTTAAGGAGCGATATCAGAAAATAAATGTTATAAAAGAATTAGCCTGATTTTAGATATGAACCCTAGTCCTCAGAATCTGCTCCGAGTTCTTTCACAATGAGTACCGCAGGGCGTTGGATCTTTTATATTGAATGATAATATAGACTGAATGAATACATATATAAATTTAACTAATTTAAACATTGTATTTAAAGTAGTGACATTATTATATTTCTTAAATTTAAAGCAACATATGTTTATTACATATCTTATAGAAATAAAGGGACTCAGTTTTTTTCATATATTGTTAAGCGTCAGTCAAATGTAAATTCATTCATATAGGATCCATTTGGGTGGGGAAGAGAATATTCTTAATTTCCCCCAAATTATTGTCTCAGGGTATTTTAGAATCTTTCCCACCTTGCGTTTTTGACACTGTAACATAGTCCTCAGTCCTCATAGGGGTAATTTTAGAACTTAAGTCATTCTGTGCGGTCTAGTGGGGGTTCGTTCCCCTGGCCTCATCCATGACCTCAAAAATTAGCTATTTATTTCCTTGTGAGGGCTTCCTGCAAGAAAGGAATACCAGTACATTCACATGTGCTATTCTCTTTTGTTTTGGGTTCCACAAAGTTTCAAAGAGATTTAACAATGGCTCCGACTTTCCGTTCATCCTCACGCATCTTTTTATTTGAAATCCTTGGCATCGTCAGATTTTTGGAGGTTTTACATAAAATGCTGACAAACAAGGAGGAACAGATTAGCGAGATTGGTAACGACCTGGTGTGGCCATCCTGGTTCGCATCCCATCTCAGCCAACGATTATGTTCGCCCTTAGATAAAAGTCCATCGATCATTCATAGAGCTCAAGTAAAGAAGGTTATAGTTATTTCTAGACTACATGAGGATTCCAGTGGAGCTAAAATTTGTACTACGCTTCGCTGTACGCAAGTTTAAACTTTCAATACTGACTTGTTACGCCATACGTTTAACATTATCGAACTACTCCTGTCGTAAAATAATGAAATTTGGGGATAAATCAACGATGTATTGCACCGGACGGACTTCCTTTGATCTGGAATTACAAAATGATGAATGTTGCTGTAAATCTTTACATGAAAGAACATCCATTGTAGTTGGATCACCTGAATTCAAGTCTACAAAACCCAGACTATATACCTACCTGATATTCGTTTGGCCGGCTCGTTCAGCCACCCGGTTAAACGATACTAATCCCCGGTCACAATGCTCCCCTCGGCGTCTAATTTCACCCAACAGCTAGAAGTAGGTGCTCAAGGGCGCAAGGCCCGGGAGCGCACCTGAATCTGAGCGAAGACTCGTCAGACCTGGCCGTGGTGCATCAGACATGGGCGTGTTTCGATTGCTGTCCTAAGGCATTTAGTCCATAGCCTGGCGAGGGATGGGAAGTAGGTGGGAAAGCAGTTCTCTAAGTACTTTCAATCCCTCAGTTTTCATTAAGGAATAGAGAGAGAGATTTAGTCACCTTTTGCAAAATTTTGAATTGATAAATATCTACATGTGTTCCACAAGGATGCGTGATGTACCCATACTATTCCTTATTTAAATAAATTATTTCAATTCAAGAATAACCAGAAAAAAATATACCATTTGAAGACGATGTGTTCATTGGCCAATATATTTGATAAATGGGGGTTAAATACTATTTTATCTACTATAATAATCACCGATGTGTATAAACATGTCAGTAACTTACATATAAGAAATACGCGTGAAGCTGAATCTTCATTTGGCTGCAGACCTTTTTGTATTTGGAACATTAAATTAGAAGTAGTAGTTTTCTGTTATTAGGAAAGGTACCAAATGAAGACAAATAAAAATTCTTATTTCTTCAATTGAATTTTGTATTCCTGTCGAAATTCCAAAATGATTGCTAAAATGTAAAGATTTCTTGCAATATTTTAGCTTTTGTGAGTCATCGTCCCCATAACCACCATGCTCTCATTGTGTTTAAGTCGAGATTCCTTGTGTATATCCATTATAACTCAACAATTCTTTGCACTAAATAAGATAAGAATGGTTTATTACAATCAATTTTAATGATAATATTCTCCCCGTTGATATTTAACGGGCACTTTTTCTAGTGGAATATAAATAGCGTTAATACTTGGTGGGGGTTTGGAATCGAGCATATAAAATGCGCTTAATGCACATCTTCTGAAGGAAATCACATCAAATTCAAATCTCTAGTGTAAGTGGAGTAGATATATAAGTGCAGCATGCGAAGTAAAATACCTCTGCGTAAGAAAAGAATTGATCCTGCCCAAGAAAGCCCAAATACAGGGGGCGTGGTGTTTAGTAGGTCGGACACTTGGTCATTGCGGGACAAAGATATGAGGAGATTGAAGGCTTGTTGAGACACGGGCGCAAAGGGTTGGGTAAAGAGAAGGGAAAGGGTAAGTGTTGGATGCGTCAGGGGAGGAAAGGGGATCAGTAGCATGGATTAGGGAGGGTGGCAAAGGTGGATGGAAGACGTGTTGAGAGGTGTTTGGGATGCCAAAGGGGATGATTGAGGGTAGAGCGCTGGTGAAGCATGGAAGGTGGAGGAAGAGAGAAGCAATTTCGGACGACATAAGGAGAGGTTTGAGGAAACTCATGGGGACTTGACGGTTGGCAAGTAATGTTTAGGGAAACGAAATGATGACCTTGAATATGAATGGTTATGGCTTTCCGAAAACCTTACAATCAGTTGGTAGGAAACCCATTGAGTTGCCCTTCTGACATAGATCTTTCTCTTGGTCACAATCCTAGGATTGGTTAGCAGCAGTTCTTCATTTTTTTATACCTGAGCCAGCCTCTTCAACCCTTCATAGGAACGACAACCTACTAGCTCCTCCGCGATCTCCGCCACTTAGGACAGCCTAGGCTTTCCTCTGCTGTTTTTTCCCTCAACTGAGCCCTTCAAGATGTTCTTTACGAAGCCTTCTTGCCTCAAAATATGTCCGATTAAGAGTTGCTTCCCGTTTCTTCATCATATCGAGCAGGCACTTATTCTCTCCCACTATCTGTAGTGTATCTTCATTTTCTACTCGGTCCACCCAGAGTAGTTTTAATATCCTACAGTAGCATTATAATTCAAACGCTTCTCTTCTCTTCTCATCTACCCCGAGTGTCCAGGTCTCACTTCCATACAGCACAATGCTCCATACAAAGGTCATTGCTTGTTGTTTTACTCCCTTCATATTAACTCACACTGTCTGTCTGCTTGTCTGTGTGTACGTACAAACCCACTGAAGCGGAAAGTGTGGTGTTCGATTCCCTGCTGGGGAAATTGTTTTTCTTCTTTTTTTTTCATAGCCGTTTTCACTTACATCTTTAGAAATTTTATTTTCATCATCGAATTACCCTCTAGACCTTTTTTTTGCAATATTTTACTCGCTAATTATTCATTAATGACGGCTAGCTAGCACTTAGCACTTAGGACGTTGTGGGAGATGGACAGTGATTATTGCTATTGAATGTTCAACAATGAATATATAAATGTCATATCGAATTACTAATGTTCCTAATGGTTGTCGAATGTCTGAATAATTTGACATATCAGTGAAGATAGAATGATTTACTTTCACAAATTAAATTTATTAGCAATGTGATAATACAATATTTAATGGCAAATATACCATAAAACAATGAAACAAAATATAATAAATTGAACTGAGAATATGAAACATTTAAACGTGACGTAATGCATATGACAATTTATGGAGTATAGTAAAGACTTTGTTTTTATGAGGTTATTTTTATTTCCTTTTAGATAACGAAAGGAAAATACAATTGGAGCCTTTTGCGCAACTGATGTAAGAGGTCGGTAATCCTGAAGTTTATTGTTGGTAGGACCACTGACGGCAAAAATAAGTGGAAGAGAGAGATTTAATCCCACTGTCACTAGGCCACGTCTTGAGTGCACCACAAGTATTTGGGACGCAGGATCGAAAGATCATATCCAAGTGCTCATAAAATTACCGAGAAAAACTGAGCGTTTTGTTATTTACTCGCAACGAGTGAACAGATACTGGAAGAAATCTGTTTAAAGTAATCGGTTGGGAATCTCAGGAGATTCGAAGTTCATACACACTATAGTATATTACTGGAAAAGTGTATTTTTTTGTATCTAGACGGCGGATATTTGTTTACCCCAACACAGGCACACACAAGTTTGGGGCCATTCAAGTATTACGTAAGACGTATTTGTGGGGGAGTGGGGTTGAGCTTTTCTTACTTTGTCTTACGTAGTGGGGGTGAGGGGGTCCGAGACAATCTTACTTAAGATTTAACTTACTTCCGAGATCTTATTTTTATCAACTTATTAAATTATCGACGTCCAAAAAATCTTACTTTTTAAGATTACCGCTGATTAGGTAGTACGCCTAAATTTATGCTAAACTATAGAAGAAGGTAAGATAAATTCCTTGCGTTTATTATTTTGGAGACATTGCATTTGTGAAGATCTAGTGTTTTTTTTCTAGTCGCGCCTACTGTGAATCGCGAAATATTGAAAATCGTTATCGATATCTGACTAAAAATTCACATTTCTACGTTTATCAAAAGGGCCTATGATTTAAAAAAAATTAAATCCGGAGGGAGTGAGTTAAATTTTTGCATACTTGGACATGGAATCGGCCATGTATTATGTGAATATGCGGCCAATTCGTACGTATGTGAATATGTACGGCCAATTATATATGTGAATGCTTCCAAAAATGTATGACAACTTACGTAAGATAGGGAGGAGAGTGGTTCATGAAATCTTACGTTGTCTTACATGGGGGAGGAGGGGGTTCAAAATGTTGCCAAAATCACCTTACGTAATACTTGAAATGGCCCCAAAGAGAGGAGCCCACCACCGCCGCTATCACGGCTAACACCTACCTTATCGCTTTCGTACTCCGTGTGATCCGTTAGTGTGGTAAGAGCCATGTAAACAAAGTCTTTGTTGATTGGTTGATTCATTCATCTCTTTCTGCATAAATTTTTCGTGTGAGTGAATGTTTATTGCCTTCGTAAATGAGATATATTTAAATTGAAGCTGTTACACTTTGCGATATTTCCTCTATCTTACGAAGCAATTGTCTTTCACCCATCCTTTCTTGCTTTGCGAACCACTGAGGCAGCTTCCTGTACCTTTGTAATTTTCCCTCAAGTTATTATAAGCTTTTTATTATGTTAGATGATAATTTTAATATTCGATCGAAAAATCTCAATACATCGAAATGAGTGTGAATTTGTGCATCGCCTGTAAAGTTTTTTACAACTTCATTTGAATTTGTAGTCAGTACAATTTTGGTAAATATGAATTTTCGTCAGCCTTTTGCCGATTTAATTTAACTTCTGCTATATATTGCATGCTTTGTTGAAATGTTAAATTAGTGAAATATGTTCTGTCCACATAAATGCTGTGTCTGTTAATCTCAATTAGCATTTCGGGGATTCATTGACAAAGTTTTTGTTATCAGTAGTCCTGTGAGCGGAATGCTTTCAAAATTGTCTCAAAAGATAATCCTTCATGCGGGATACAATTGTCTGACTTCTGGAAATTAATGCACTAGTTTTATGAATATTTACTATTTCAATTTATTCACAAGGAAACTTGACAGAGAAAACCCTAATAAATACAATATTCAGATAGGTACTCTTTCATATTTACAAATGTTGATAATAATCTCTGCTGCTAAGGGGCCATTCAAGTATCACTTATGACGTTTTTGGGGGTCGGGGGGGGGGAATCATCTTACATTGTCTTATCTAGGGGGGGAGGGAGGGTCTGGTACCAATTCACGTAAGATTTTTGTCCGTCTTGAATAGTTGTATCGTTTCCGAATTAAATTTAGCAGTGATACGGAGCATCCGCTCGTTAATGGCGTATTTTCCTTAATCTCACCGCTACACCAATGCCCCTATTCTGTCGCCTGACTGGTTAGCTACATTAACTCCCTGCTCAATGAATGTGGTACTCAAACACTGCATAATTGTACGATATCCAGTGCTCAAAGCTGTAGGATGACTTCTATGCAAAAGATGATACTGCAGAAAGCGAGCTTTTAACGAAGAGTAGATACAAATATCTGATATCTTACGTAAGACTGAGAGGGAGGGGGGGTTGGGAAAATCTTCTATTGTCTTACATAGGGGGAGGGAGGGGGGTCAAAAATTGCATAAATCGTCTTACGTAATACTTTTAGAACCGGCAATTGTGAATGATTCGAGCAAAGGCGTCTGCGGTGCGTAAAATGAAAGGGCTTCTTTTTCGGGCGAACCGCCCTGTTGTCAGTTTTTGCTGTTGTCGTTGTTGAGCTGTTGTCACAGAAACAAAGTAACTCGGTTCTCCCGGAAATTAAGCCCTTTCAATAGTGAATAATTTACTGAGCACACCATCGAGTCGATATGTTCAAGTTTCTACCTTTCTACGCACCTTTCACAGTTAGGTAAAGCAAGGACACACCGAGACATACCAAAGCATACTTCACTAATTATTCTCTCCTTCCCCGGATTTCATTTTCTCATTGCCATCCCTGTTCAAGGCAAGGGTCGTTATGCCCCCTGCCCCACACATTTTTATGCGGCTCGCGAAGTAGTACACAGGCTAAGAGCCGGTAGCACAATGTCTAGTTACGGCTAGAGTCACGCTTGGACGGAAGTCTCTTACGTCCAGGAATGGCCAAGTCTATTACGTCTAAAATACCGTCCAGGTATATCGAAGAATGATTCCTATTTGTAAAATTGCGATCTACTTTTTCTATGCAAATTGGTTGCTTGCGAATCATCTCGACGAGATGTGACTACATATTAGGTTATTCCTTTATTTCTTAAATTTTACCTTCTTGTCAATGGTGGTGGACGTTAGTGATGGTTTTCTTAATTTTCACAATGGAAATACGCGTTATAAAGCCCGAAAAGCCTTCACTGGAGTCTGGATATAGTTAAGCATTTTATATTTTATGGGTTAAATTACAAACGTTAATAAACGTTTCTACGTTACATGGCAACTGAGTTCTTATTTCTAAAATATTCTAATTTTATATATATAGACATCCCAAAACCAGTAAAATATCATAGTCACTATTTTATATATTTTTAAATATTTTGAGTGCAAGCAATTTAGAAGAGCTAAAAATAGAAGCATCATTACTGGAGCCAATGCTTTTCCATTTTCTGTTTCCAAATCAGTAGAAGTTGGCAAATTTGGAGTGAAAGAAACCATTTGTATTTTTTCTTGTCTACAACCGCTGGAGGGCCTACTTCTTTCTTGTAGCCCGGGTCCACTCTTTCAATTTAATTTAACCAAATTTCTATCCCACGCAGTCATTAAGCCAGTAACCAGCGACAACCAAATGGTAATTCAATCGTGGTTGAATAAATAATAAAAACTTAGAAGATGCAATTTTCCAATGATAAAAATTTATTCAACCCGGGTTTCGATGCACTGCATCATCATCAGGTCTGATGATGATGCAGTGCATCGAAACCCGGGTCTAATTAACATATTTATCAGTGGAAAATTGCTTCTTCTAAGTTTTTATTACGTTCTCACATTCCACTACATCTCACCAGAGACCTCCCTTTTTGTCGTTGAATAATTACTACAAGGACGAGCAACAACATGCGTTCACTCGGCAAATATATTTCACACATGAATTGGTGGCCATGTCGATAGTGTGAAAGAGAATAAAGATGGGCGGATGAACTTGGTGAGCCGGCTGAGATGCCTAAAAGATAAGGCGAGTGCCTACGTCTATTGCTAGCGACGCTGCCCTTGAGTCGAATACTACGGAATATCGAAACACCGACGCCCCCCCCCCCCCCTAGTATCGATATTCTAGCTCTTTGCTGGATGCGACCAAATTTTCAAAGCGGTAATAATTCCCAATCCCCTACAGCGCAACCAAATGCTCTTGGTTTGCGAAATAATCAAGATTAAATATCGAGAAAAATTGTTTTAATTCCTTACAACACGGCACAAAATGTTTGTTTAAGCCTTCTTTGTTTGGATGTCAGGAATTTACTCTTATTGACCATTCTCATTGAACTCCCGACCATTTCATAATTAATGCAAATAAAGATCATTAGCGTAATTAAAATATAAATATAAAAAAGAGAAACATACTCTTGATCTCCTCCATGGCAGCATCAAACAACCCCGCCGCAAGTAAATTGAAATAACTTATTAAAAAAGGCTAATAAAAATCTCGTTATATCGGCAATCAGATATTGAGATCGTCCATAATAACAACAAAATACGGCTCACAAGGGCAATATTGTCCCCCACTCCCTTTTAACTCGACGTCATTAATTTTCAAATTCAGTAACATTACTCCAATAACATTACTAGACATCCTTGAAATAAAAAATAAGCATAAATGGATAATGCAAATGCAATTAAACTTTACCCTTCAAATTTCGGCATCCTTACTATTCAATGCAGGATTTGTTTTGTGGAAAGGGTGGTCTTTTTACTAACAGAACTTAAAGTATAAACATAAAGACTCTCACTTCTTGTTTATAAATACCAAGGTCGTAGTACATTGTCCAGGTTGGTAACAGACCGGCCTGGCAACCCTTAGCTTGCGTATTAAAATTCTGTATCCGGTTAAGATCTAATCAAAGGGATTGAGTTGATATGATATAAACGATGTAAACTAAGTAGCCAAAGCACCTAAAACCGATAACTACTTCTACTGCTACCCCATTGGAATTTGTTAAAGAAATCTGTTTTGAATCTGTTACCTGCGTTGAATGAAGGTTTTATAAAACTGTTAGATAGTATAATTTTGCATTCTGAAACTATGTCAATTTGTGGTGAAATTTGGACCATTGAAAGTGATATAAAGCTGGAATTAATCATTTAAATAAAACATCTGTGCCGTAAATTGATGAAATGACACAGCTATTTTCCTGACGCTAGCGACCAGGGTTTGAAATTTGTGGGTGGATCGTTAATGTTACCTTATTGCTGTAATGTAATATACCTTAGAAAATGCCACACGGGGATACCTTGAGAAGCCATCAATTCCTCAACAGCAATTTACATTTTAGCAACGGAAGCATACTCAGCGTAAATAAATGGTATGCTGTGTAATTTCCGGACTGGAAGATTCGCAGAAATTATTATGAGTGTGAATGAATTATTAATTTTGTGTAAGGAAGAAGCAGCATGCAAAGATTGAAAAGAAATTTGCATTTTTTATAATTAGAATGGGATTTAAAGGGTGAAGAGCGTACTAAGACCCTTAATTTCCTCTAGAAAATTTAGGTGACCAATCGAAGGAACTTGAAACAAAAGAAATTTGCGCTGCGCAACGCTCAAAAACCAAGAAATCAATGCGTACTGCATTGCGAAATTTCAAGAAAAAAGTACTTGGTGAATTACTCGAAGAAAATCCGAAATCTTTTTGGTCATTTGCGAGAGAGCTTCAGGGAAAATCATCAACCGTAGATTCGTTAGTTGATAAAGATGGCAAACTTGCCACCGATAATATTGACAAAGCTAACACATTAAATTCCCACTTCGAAAGTGTATATACTACAGACGACACTGCATGTAATTTTGACATTTCATTCACTGAGGAACCGATGAAAGAAATCACTATTCAATGCGATAGGATAACTAAACAGCTACAGTCGATAAAAAATAGTAAATCTCCGGGTCCGGAGGAAATACCCGCGCATGTCATCAAGGAATTAGCGCCACAGATCGCACCGTTCTTAGACATAATATTCAAGAAGTCATTGTCTGAAGGAAAGATACCAATCGACTGGAAAATTGCAAACGTTACACCGATATTCAAAAAGGGAAACAGACATGACCCAGGGAACTATCGACCAATTTCATTAACGTCGATTATAGGCAAGATACTCGAACATATCCTCGTTAGCAATATCATGACGTTCCTGGACAGTCGTAACTTCCTTCATGGCTATCAGCACGGCTTTCGGAAAGGTAGATCATGTGAAACACAGCTCAAGCTCTTTCTTCATGACGTTCTCAAATCTGGTGAATCGAAAACACAAGTGGACGCATTATTCCTAGATTTTAAGAAAGCTTTCGACACGGTACCTCACAACAAACTTTTATACAAATTACAGTCATGCGGGCTGAACGAAACAGTAGTAAACTAGATACGCAACTTTCTGAGTGATCGTAAGCAAAAAGTAGTTCTTGACGGAATTAGCTCTGATGTATTAAAGTGACATCAGGTGTCCCACAAGGAAGCGTAATCGGCCCCCTTTTGTTCATTATATACATAAATGACCTATGCTCTCGAATTAGCAGTAAAATACGTTTATTTGCTGAAGACTCTGTCATCTATCGCAAAATTAATGATCACTCTGACTTTGAAATTCTATCATCGGATTTAAACAACGTTCATGTATGGAGCCAAGAGTGGGGACTCAAACTTAATCTGAGCAAATGCACGGTGGTACATTTCTTGCGGAGGTCGTCCAACTATCCCCGTGTATATACTGTGGATGGCGTTAAGATAAAGGCGACAGTTGAAGTTAAGTATCTGGGAGTTACGATTACCTCGAACCTATCGTGGGGAACACATATTTGAGATATTTGTGGCAGAGCTCTGAAGAAGCTAGGATTCGTCAAGCGTATTGTGGGAAGATTTTCAGATGAAAAAGTAAAAGAGAGGTGCTATTTTGCACTCGTCCGGCCACTCGTTGAATATGCAGCAAACATATGGGATCCGGTGCAGAAAGACATAATTCGGGAGCTTAATAAAATACTAAAGGAAAGCTGCGCGATTCGTCAAAAACTGCTACGGGCGTACAGACAGCGTTACACAGATGTTAAACGAATTAGGCTGGGAGCCGCTAGAGACTCGGAGGCTGCGCGCTAGGCTTAGATTACTTGAGCAATTAAGAATAGATATCTTTCAGAGCGACACGGAGAACATCATATTAGAACACCACTATATTTCCAGGTCCGACAGAAACGATAAATTAAGAGAGATATTTTGCCGAACGGATAGGTATGGGAATTCGTTTTTCTCCCGAACAATAAGGGACTTCAATAAATGCTAGGCGTAATTTCACTAGAGCGTTTCCTTTTTATATGTAAACGGCTGGTGTCCTAATGGTATCGCAACCCCCCGCCACACGCCTATTGAGGCGGCTTGCGGGGTAGTATGTAGATGTAGACAAATCGTGTTCGGTACAAATTTTACAATCGATTTTAAACTAACTTATCGATTACCTAGAGACCTGGAACTTTAAACATAGCTCAGAACTGGATGACATTGCATCAAAATGTAATAATATATCATATATGTAATACGTATTAAATATCACAAATAATATATATTATAAATGATACATAAATTATATACATAATGTAACATGATATAATAAAATATGATATTTAATTTAAATTTAAAACGTTCGAAAAAAAAAACTTTTTTATCGTAACAAACTTTTTTTTCCTTTAAAATTATTTTTTTTTCTTTTGGTTTTACACTAGTCGTATACCCAATTTCATATTTGTTTGTGACTCGTTCATTAATGTCAAATTTTGAAAGTAGTTTAGCTCCAGGGAGCAGAGCATTTATGATTTAGGTTTAATGCGAGCATTTACGACTCACCACATTGTTGTGATAAGGGGGTATACTAACAGGTACCTCAATTATTCTTCCAAGAAATGACAACGCTGGAATAGAACTAGCTGACGTATGTACGTGGGTTGGCGATACCATTCGCGGTCCATTGCCCACGCTTGCTTTCCAAAAACTCCTCTTTGATCACGTTCGCCCTCTCTCTCTCCCTCTCTTTGGTTCCCACGGAACTTCTCGCAAGTCTCGTAAAGTTGACGAAGTTCACAATTCTCACTCCCACGAAATTCCAACCGCAACAAAACTTTGTAGTCGGAAATAATTAAGGAGGTTGGGGCGTGGCTTTGTGAGACAGAACGCATGATTAATTCCAGATATTGTCCCTCTCTCGTTTTAAAAGCTACTTGTCATCGATTTACATGCCTTAGGGAAGTAAAAGCATCAACTGCGCAGATTTCAATGTATCGATTGCTTGCTTTACAGCCTGCCTATACTAGTTCATTCAAATTTGCCAGAAAATATTGCAGGCCATTCTCACGATAATTATCAGAGGTAGCCTATCGAACAACCCCTTAAATGCTGTAGATTATTTCAGATTTCAGTCATAATATATGTCAAGTATAAAAATAAATATTCGCCACATTTTGTGTAAAATTTTTATAATACCAATCGACTTTTCAATAAAACATTGTATTTTCACGCAGTGTATTATACATATATTTTAAACGATTTTTTTCTTTAAAGTGTTATTATCTGTTTGTTATATTTATAAAGTAGACAAAACTTTAAATATTTTTTTAATATGAGTGGTAGTTCTGCGACCCACTAACACATTGCCTTAGACTCAGCAGAGGGTCGCAACAAATAGGGCCGGTTTTATAATGACTTGTTAACGCTAACCAGATGGTAATACAGCCATTAACTTTACCTAGAGGTGGCTGAAAGTTCTGGTTAGCTTCTGATTAAGACCAGACTGATAGGTAACCAGTACTTTCATCCACCTGCAGGTAAAGTTAAAGGGTGTATCATCTTCTGGTTAGCGTTAACCAGACATTATAAATCCACCCCTTAGTGGGGGAACAGGTGTTCGAGCCGAATGAGGAAATCAAAAAAGCCCCCACCGCTTTATGATTTGAGGGCTTTGTGTTATGTTCAGCATTCAAAAATACTATGTTTACAAATTTTTCTTTCCATGGTGACACATAACGATCATTCACACCATAAAAGCGTTTATATTTGTTTATTTTTTGCCTCGTTATATATCCAGCATAATATTTTGAAATTTTCGATTTCAGTAGATATCGTCAACTTCCAGATACTCGTGTTTTATATTTCCAGTGTTACCGAAAACTTCTGAGTTATTCAGGTTGTCTATTTGGTTGTTTTTTTCAATTAATTAAAGGCTTAATGAGCTGTCAGTTTTAGATACATTTATACAGTTTTAGATACATAGTCATTGATACATTTAAGTATCATCTGTAATCATGTTTGTTTTCATATTTTTGAAAAGGTGGTACATATTCAGACTTGCCAAAAACTGTTTACTAGTCTTTATAATCCCCATTTCTTCTGGAATTCTGCCAACAACTCTGACTGCCGAATTGATATATTTCCATAAGATGTGTCACAAACAAGTGCGTTGGACAACCATAGAAAAAAGTCATTGCAGCGACAATCACAGTACACACAATTACGTTTAACATAAGGCATAGTAGGTAGTGAGTTAGAGTAGACTATATACAGCTACAATGACAGTAAATACCTCGACTCAAAACTGAACACACAATTCCAACGAGCACTTGAGGTATCGCAATATAAAATTTCTTTGTTCGTATTGCCTAGTTTACTTGCTTCAAGTACTTTCACGCAAAAAAAAACGGCCAATTGAGTCGATCAATTTCGCACAAAGAGTTTTCTATCCATTTAGCATTGACCTGGGGGGTGGCGTGACAAAGGTCCTGAAGACTTCTGATCTTTTTTGACCACCACACTGCGCGCATTGGACATAAGAGCATATCTTATGTTAAATTCGGGCTGCAGTCTTTCGTATCTTCAACACAATTTAATGAACTTCTCTCTCTTTCCTTAGATTGAACAATTAGATTTATTTTCTTTTTTGAATACTCAATGATGAAGTGTAGTTCCAATTTGCCAAACTAAGACATATTTTGTTTATTTATTCCTTTAAAAAGTCCCCAAAAACGGCACAAAGGGTAATTACATTCGTCGACAAGCAAACAAATAAATAGAAATATTAACAAAATATACCCTTAAAATGTAAAAGATAAGAGAGAAATACATTGGATAGAAAGCTTGGTATTGGGATTTATGGACAAGGAGGATAGAGGGAGTCAACTTGGCAATATGTTTTCTAAGGACTGATTTGAAAACGGAGGAGGGTGTGGAGAAGAGGTCAAGGGAGGGTAACTGCGAGGTTAAGGAGTTGAAAGTTTTCGGGATACGGTGGAATAGGGAGGGTTGGGATATTTAGGGTCTGAATTTGGGAATGTCAAGAAGGGAGTTATTGCGTAGGGAACGAGGAGGAACATGAAGAGGAAAGAGAGGAAGAAGGCAGCAGTTGGTACGGAGAGAGCTAAATGCTATGGAGGAACTTCATGTCGCATAGTACATGACGGAGAGAGAGGTTTGGGATTGAAAGGGAAGAAAGGATGTATTCTTTTGATAAGTTTCTGAGGGAATAGGATTCGATGGCAGGCAATGGCGAGAAAGAAGTTAATAGTGTTAGAGGTGTTGCGCGAATGGGGTCGCTTGCACACTATTTGAAAGAGATATGAATGCATTTTTTAAATAATTTGTGTTTGCATCTGAATTTCACTTTGTTGTCATTGGTGGCGCATGTTTACACGCCAAGGCAGTATCTGATTGTTCAACTTAGCAATTCCTCGCGATTGGCCAACTTAGTATCATGACTCGAGAGATGAAAGAAAGCTGTTTTATGCGTTTTATCATGGCCCGTTTCACGTTGAGGGTGTGAATCTGAGGTAGACAGAAGTAACAGCACAGATACCTGTGGTGTAGTGTTTTTTTTCATGTTTTAGAGGAAAATGTGAATATGTAAGCTCAAAAAAATTTGTTTTTCACATTAGAAACTAACAGAATGTGTAGACGAAGTAGAAAGCAACATTGGAATAGGAATCAGCTAAGCAGTGTTCACCGGTTTGAAAATAATGTATGTAAGTAATACAAGAAAACGAGAATGTGGAATTTTTGTGATTTTCAGGAGGAATTATTGCAAATAACCACAAGAATATTACATACAGGCCAATGAAATTTCTCAGTATAGTGGATAATGCGGTGTCACGCGTTTGTGGGCTATACATGTGATGGTTGAAATTCGCTGTGGGTGGGAGAGTTGAAAAAAAGGATTGTTTTTGGAAAATGATAAACTACTAAAAATGCAAACATTTACGTTGCGAATGTTTACTTAAGGTAGATAGTTGTAATCGCATGGATATTCAGCCGTGAAAATGGTGTAAGCTGAAGAGGATTGTTAGCTGTAAGACTAATGTATCAGTGTTGTTTGTAATGTCTGTGAGGTTGGACAATTAAAAATACACAATGAAACTATTTTACCAATTCACTGTCATTCACAATCACAGCCTTAGAAGCTACTCACAACTTACATTGCATGTTGCACTTCACAAAGCAAAGAACAGCACTTCACTTAATTATATTTCACTTCATTTTCACAAACATGGGATATGGGGCCATATGCTGAGGGAGGTGAACACGGAGTAGTAACATTGAACAAAGTAAGAGCAGCACCAGGGGACAACTTTGGGCGATGTAACTGGTAACTTTGCACTTCACCGCTCGTATCCGTGAAAGTTGAACAGTGGAGGATATCGCGCTCAGCAAAATGCTTGATGCGAACTACTGCGTTTGATTCCAGTCCTTCCTAGGAATATTCTTCAACCACTGCTTTCTACTGCGTTCGTCTTTGGGGAATCGGAACACAGTCACATACCCCTCATTCTTGGTGGAGAGGTAGTTGCTTTTGCAACCTGGCACACAACAACGCCGGGGTATCTTTAATTTAAAAAAGAGAAGTTGTAGGAATAAACATCGTTTTGCTAATCACGGCGAAGTGTAGTTCATTTATGATTGTTTTTAGAAAACCTGAGTAACATCAATTCTTTAATTCATAAGACCCACCAAAAATAACAATCACTGTTAACCCAATAATAATATTAGCATAAAAACAGAATAGCTGCTAAATTCCCTACATATAATCTACGTTGCATTTGTGTACTCTCAATTTCCCTCCGTAATGGCCGGCCGGCAAGTAGTCGCAATGCTTTAGAAGAAATAATCGTAATTTTCCACCCTCAACTCACAGAAAATATCTTAACACTATTTTACTTACCTTTAGCCAAAACAATATACAAAAAAAATAATCCCTGCTCTGCCTTTTAATCCAGCTTTTTTGCACTCTCAATATCATTCCAACAATGGCCGGCCGGCAAGCGATCGCAAAATGCTTTTGAAGAAATAATCGTGATTTTCCACCTTAAACTCACAGAAAATATCTTTAAACGAATTTACGTACCTTTAGCCAACACAATATACAAAAAATTAGTCCAGTTCGGCCTTTTTAACTAGTGAATTCATACGTTTTTAATCACACGGACACACTTCTCCCGTAAGACGCCATGCTTCCAAACAGCAACGATAGGACTAACACACAGCGTTGCCAAAATTCCATGTTCTGGCCTGTATTAGAGGGGGCCATGGTTTTATTCTTTTAAGACTAGTTGTGAACGGCCTCTCTTCGACTCATATGCTCGTGATAAATCGTCTTATAATACTTCAGTAAGTCCTCGAGCTCCATGGGGACCGGCCTTAACTCACGGAAGAATCCATTTGAGCAACAATACTAGCGAGTCGAGGGTCTGAGTGTGTTCACAACAGGAAGTGAATCTGGGAATATTGGGTAGAAGAAGTCCATCCTATGTCCAATTTCATCGAATGAGGAGAGGTGCCTGTTGCTCGCCCTACAAGCAAGGTTTTGCTTTTATGAATGAACTGTAAATCCCCCAGCAATGTGAGCGTTTATTATTTGGTAATTGATACTAATATGTAAGTAGTACTTTGGAAATGTTTAGTAAGCTACTGTCTCCAGGGACTTGAGTTAACGATTTTGATACCGTGATAGACTCAACAAACTAAACACAAACTTCCTAACTATCCCAGAAGGAGATTATACATGAAGCTATTATTAGATTAATAATACATCAGAATTATCAACGGATCTGCTAGCAACTCAAGTATCTGGTATTTCAAACTGCAAGCGGATACACTAGTGTGTGGATTATTCTGAAATTTCATTGTTATATAGTGGAAGCTAACACAATTATCAACTCTTCACTGCTTAAGGAAAGCTTTTAAGCGATTTCAACTTTTAAATAGTAAAAAAAACGAGTGGAAGGCTGATTGCTTAAAGATTATAATCGCTGTCTTTCGTGTCTTAGTTATTCGAAAGTGCCTTAGTAAGACATGATTAAATTGCGTGAGGATATACGAATGCCATTGATATAATAACGGTTAATTGAGAAATTTTATTTCTTCCTCAATGAAATTGCTTTGTATTTTTTCAAATGTTTTCTATATATATGAATTTTGTAGCGTGTCAGTCAGTCATTCTGTATCTATTTTGTTTATTTCTCTCTCAAGTTGTGTGCAAGAGAAATGAGGTTTGGTGCATTAAATGTGGATTCTCTGTCTGTATGATTAGGTAGTAGTTTTGGATTTTTAGAAGTTGGTGGTGCAAAGAAAAATGCAAAACAGCGTGGTTTTTGAGAGTTTAAATTTAGTTAGATTCCGGGGACTAAAGTTTTTCGGGACTCCCGGGTTCACTTTTTCAGAGCGTGTCTATCTTTCTCAGGACTCCCGGGTTCACTTAAATAGGTTACAGTTCCATTGCTGTTTTGGGGAAGAAAAATTATTCTGTGTGTTTTTTCATTTTTGGGAAACATATACACTCGTTTAGCCACATTTCTCACTGCTTCCACTTCAGTTGTGCAAAAAAAAAGAAAAAAAACACCAAGTTCACCTGGAAAGCAGGCAAGCAGGTCTGCTAATCTCTCATTATTTTTTTTAATTCTCTGTGTCATTTTTTTCGAGTTAGATATTGTCAACTGGGAACTAAATGTTCTTAAGACATTGGGTATAATATAAAAAAATGATCTATGACTTCAACAATATATTTACGATTTTTAATAGTTACCTGAATCTAATCTTTTTTATTTTCTTAAGATGACCTCAGAATTGACTGAAGGTCCTGTCATTGTTGTCAATTGCGGGAACTTCAATGAACAGTGCACGTCATGGTCTTATTCCCCTCAGTTCTTCATCAATCAATGTTGTAGAGTCTTCAATACCTCCCTAATACCTCGTGCTTCTCATACATCCATTCCACAAGTATTTACGCTCACTGGAGCTCACCCGTGCGTCTGATAATTTGAACGTGAGAACAGGGTCAAGCTGATCTGCTGACAAGGGTACTGGCGCCGTAACTCAAGGGTCCAGGTTAGAAACCAAAGCGGCGGAGATTTGGTGATGAAATCACGATTACTACTTTGGTGCAGTTGAGGTTGGTACTTTAAGAACATAGTAGAAGGCGTAAAACAGTGAAGAAAGCATGAAAAAATGCGTGTTTTTTCACTTCTTAGCTTCATAAGCATAGAAAATATGATTTTAAAGTTAAACCCACTTAGATTTAAGTCTTTGTTTGAATGATGTACAGCATTCATTCACTTACCAGCTTACCTTCCGTCAAGTTTTCAATAACCAAGAAACTCACTCCTTCTTTCTCCAGCACTCAAGTTCGTTCCCCTTCCACAGAATCCGTTTCTGGGAACCCTTCAGCCCTCTTGGTAACTACATGTTATGCTTCCTCGGAGTTCACGATGCCGAACCTGCCGCGGGATCCATGGCAAAGTTTTAATTAACCTTACCTGCTATACCCTCCCCCCCCCTCGCCTTTCACGGCCCCTGTCATCAATCCCTTTATCCACGTACCTAAACACTCGGCAAATAATTTAATGAGGTGATGTTCGATTTTTTTCCTCAAGAATCGGTCGTCCGTGGGCAGAATTATGACCTCATCCCACGAATTAATTTTTCGAGTGCTGTTCCACCGACAACTAATTACGTAAGTACAGGCTCGCCGTTGCTTCGTGATGAATTAAGGAGTGGAGTATGGGGCAAGGAAGCTGATTGAGTCGGCTTCGCTGCTGTGATCAGACGGCCATACTCAACCCTCCCCACTCTACAGCCCCTTATCTCTCTTCCAAAAAGGTAATTAATGAAGATGAGCGACTCGTTTTTCAAACTACATACGGAATCGTAAAACCGTCACGGGATCATCGCGTACTTTGTTCCAGCCATTGCCTTCTTAATGGGATAGTGGGAGGCGAGCATGAAAGAGTATTTTGGCCTCATACTCCACCTTTCATTATTCCTGTCCTCTGATCAGTAACAAGCTCGCTGAGCCCCATCTCTCTTCCCAGCCTCCCTTGCGGCTTTCTCGTACCCTCCGTCGCACAGTGGGCTGAAATCGAAAAAAGCTGGCCAAAAATGATTTTTTTCACTTTAAATTTTGGAAAAACCTATGATATATTCAAATTATAGAATAATCATTGAACAAATTCCTGAAAGAATTTTATTTTTCAGTAATTTTTTTAGATCAGGACACGTCTGTAAAGTTAATATAAATTGATCACAAAAAATATTCCCGTTTTTTTGAGAAAATTGACGGAAGTATTTAGCTACAGTTGCATTTCGTTTGAAGATACCTAAATTTAAAGCATACCATAGTAAAAATGAATACTTTTAAAATTCATTAGAGTGAAAATCTTAATTATATTGATAGTTTTTATTGCTTTTTATTAAACAATTAAAATGCCCTATTTTTCACTAATTTTTAACACATTGTAGAGAAAAACTTTATGTTTTTCACCTTCTGACGCTCAAATTTTTACACCACATTATAAAACAAAGTGTCAACTTTAATTCTCCAAAGAAAAATCCTGCCCCAACTTGCCCCCCCACCTCTCCTATCAAGTTATGTGCGTGAGGGTCCAACCGCCCAACGCGTCGCGACGCGGTGATTAGATGCGGACATTTGTTCAGACTTAGTTATAGTTGAGGATAATTCGCTAAAAGTGTGACGACATAACGATTTTATTCACTTTTTAACATAATAAATTCTATATAAGTCTTATTTTTCCAATTTTTCAATGTGCACATTACAATTTTATTCACAAGATATACATTACGGACTAGACGATTGCGCCGGCAAGTGTCTCGGGAAGCGGTCAGCTGCAAGGAAATATTTTCTAATTTTTGGAAAACCCATGTCTTACCGCTATGAACTCGCATATTTTGCTATCCTCACTCTCCTTGGCCTTTTATAGCTCCCATCAGCTCAAACATCGGAAAGGGCACAAGAGTGGCGGCGCGCCGACGCGGCAAGGCACCCTGCCGACCGCGTTAATCCCTTTTGTGCCCGTACACCCTTCCTCAGCCTTACGACTGCTTTCTAGCGTTTAAGAAGTTTGGTCCTCGACACATAGCTATCCGTTTGTAAAAACGCCGCTTTTTGCTTTATTGCCTCGTCCTATGTAGGGGTTTTAGCACTTATGCAAAGGCTCGCTACTCTTCAACATCTGCACGGACGTTTTCTTCGAAGTAGTTCCCAAGGGGTTTCCACAAATGCTTCTTTCCAATTGGTTGAAAAATATTCTCCTTCACGATTTACCAAAAAATATCAGTCATCTTTTCCTCGTGAGTGCGAAAGGATCTCAGTGCTTGTGCTACGGAAGCGAAGAACCAAGGTTTATTTTCCATAGAGCGTATAAAATTTCAGCGTTGTGGCCGAACTACTACCGGTGGACGATATCACGATACGATAAAAAGGTATGTTTTCCAAGATAAATATCTCACTGATTGTGTGTGCATTATGCTGGAAATTTTATTCTAATTTCGATTTTCTTCTCCGGTGATTCAGATTGTTGATATTTTGGGAGGAGAAAAAATGGAGCGCGTGAAAGTAACCCGCAAAGAACTACATGACGTCATTGTTAATGGAAGAGGAAATTCGTTATCATCAAAACATAAATTAGCCCTTCAATATGTTATCGAAAAGTTATACTTGCGGCAAGACGTGAAGACGAAGAAAACTCTGAAGGACATCATGGATAAATACTTTTTCAATAGGTATTTCCAGAAATGGGATAAATGCAAGAGAACTAGCGACAGGTTTGAAAAAAAATGTCGATGTTGGTTAGAGAAGGATATACCGTTCCCAGCAGACATGCATAAATATATCCTTGAGACTCCTTGCTCAGGTTGGTAGCTATTATTGTTTAAGGTATCCGTATTGACTTTACTTTCCCCGAGGGAGATTTAATTTCACTCTTGCTATTTAATTCCAGGTTCTTCTGGGTTAAGCGGGAAGGGGAGGCCGAAGAAAGACTTTGAGAGGTCTAGTGATAGGACTAAGAGAAGAAAAGTGATTGATTTGAGGGAGAAAGCATCAGCAGCAGAGCTATCGCTAGCCACATCTATGACACTGCGTTCGCAAGGGAATGATGCGGCAGCGAAGAGAATTACGGAAATGACCACAACCACGCCAACTCGACGGAAAATGTTAGAGAAATGGAGGTCAATACCTACACCTCAAAATGAGCTAACGCCAGAAGAAGCTCTTTCGCTGATTGTTGATTGCAATTTAACAAAATTTCAATACCAAATTATTCGCCAAACTGCCAAGAAATGCGGCCACCAGCTTTATCCTAGTTACGAAAGGGTTAGAGAACAAAAAAATTCTTCATACCCTCAAGTGATATCAGTGGGAGAAATAAAATGTGAGGTGGATCTTCAAGAGCTTCTGAACCACACAGCATCTCGCATTATAGCATCAATGCCAACATTCAGTGATGATCGCGGGGTCGTCAACCTTTCCCTTGTATGTAAATGGGGGTTCGATGGGAGCTCAGGGTACTCTCCATACAAGCAGATATGGGGAGATCCACATGCCAGTGACGATAGCCTATTCGCGACATCTGTTGTACCTCTTCGTCTGATGGATGATGTGACAGGTCAGTGAATCAGAAATAAACATTCTAGACCTTAAAATTGTCAACTAAATATCTATTTAATTTATCTTTTTAATTTCCATTATTCATATAGGTGAAGCAGTCTGGTCAAATCCACGACCATCGTCAACGAGGTTTTGTCGGCCCATTCGGCTTCAATGGATTCGAGAAACTGCTGAAGTAGCGAAGGAGGAGGAACGCTACGTAAGCAAATTGATTAGGAGGCTTCAAATTTTAAAGATCGGAAGCATCACCGTGAGATATAGTATGCATCTCACGATGATAGATGGAAAGGTAAGTGCTTGCTTCGCATTTTAACTTATTCTTCGAAAACCTCTAATTGTTTAAGTAATACATTCCCGAAATTCCTTATGCGTTACAGGTTTGCAGTGCTTTGTCTAAAACTAGTACTTTAAAATACTACGTATGTGGCGCTAAAATTTCAGAAATGAACGAGCTCAAGAGAATGAAGGACAGGCAGGTTGAAGAATCGAAGTACTCTTTTGGGCTGTCTCCACTCCACTGCTATATTCGGTTTTTTGAATGCCTACTGCGAGTCTCTTATCGCTTGAGCGTAAAAAAATGGAGGGTAAGCAGAAAATGTTGGTTGTTGAATAGGTATGTTTTCTCTCTTATTGGAATGCTATTAGGCATACTATAACTTTGTGATTCCTTTTTAGACCAAAGCAACCGAATTAGAATGGAGAAAGAAGGAGATCCAAGATTCCTTTAAAAGAAAAATGGGGCTATTAATTGACATTCCAAAACCTGGTCATGGGACGACTAATGATGGGAACACTGCCCGGCGTTTTTTTTCTGATCCTAAGCTAACATCAGAAATTACCGGTATGTTGACCATCAACAACTCATAGTATATAAATGTTTATTTCATTCCCATATTTGACATGAATATTTAGATTTTTTTATAAAGAAGTATTTAGTGAGGATTTTAATTCTTTTTCAAATAGGCATTAACGAGGAACTCATCTCAAGGTTTGCCTCAATTTTAAAAGCTCTGTCATCTGGACTTGAGATAGATTACGGAAATTTCAGCGAGTACTGCTCAGAAACTGCTTCCCTATTTGTGGATTTGTACCCGTGGTACTACATGCCGCCCACGGTGCACAAGGTGCTGTTTCATGGAGCATCAATTGCAAAGGCAGCAGTGCTTCCAATTGGCCAGCTTTCGGAGGAAGCCTTGGAATCTCGCCACAAAGATATTAGGAGATACCGAGCACACCACACGCGAAAAATTTCGCGTTTAGTTGAAATGGAAGATTTTTTCCGAAGGCTACTCCTTACTTCGGATCCTCTGATATCCAATAGTTTTGTATGTAAAAATGTTAAAAGAAATATTTCTAAGGAAATACGAAACTTACTTGTATTGGAGGAGCCGACTTCAGATGAGGACAGCGACGATTGGGAAGCCGATGAAAACTGATAGTGGGCTGGTGAATTTATTCTTTGTTATCTCATGTTTATATATTTATGTAATTTTATTATTGTTCATATTAAATTTTATGTTGTATGCTTTTAATAACATTTTTCAGAATATAAAATGTTTTCGAGGTGATTTCTTGTGTGTGTTCTCTTAGAAAAATGTTGACAAAGTTCAACTGCAAATTATCTATATAATTAATAATGTTTAAAAACTAATTTTTCATACGAAGTTTTATTTAAATAATTAAATTTTATTTTAAAGTACTTACATTTTTATTGCAAACTAGTAATTCCAATAAAATTTTCCCTCTCTACTGAAGCGGTCTAACTAGTCCATTTTAGGATATTTTTTAATCTTCGCGAATTTGTTTAAAAAAACTCCCCGGATCAATTTTTCGGCAAAATGTCATTAGAATCATGTTATACAGTCTAAACAAAAATATTTGGAAATATTTCATCGAGCTACTTATAAAAATATGGAAGATATGATTTTTGACCAGCTTTTTTCGATTTCAGCCCACTGTGCGTCGGCTTCTTACCCCCCGCCCCACCCACTCACCCAACCTCAACTCAAGCCCCACCCTCCTCATCGTAAATGGACCGACGGCTTGTCAAGTGCGATTAAAATATTTTATGGTATCACATCACGGTGTGAACAAAGTCCAGATTTCTTTTTTTTAAGTTGGATACTCCTTATAAGTCTTTAAAAAGTTGGAATTCCACTGAAGGCCCCACCCCCTCATCATCATAAATGCAACACCGGCTCGTCAAATTCATTTTCAGTATCGAAGTAAATCACGACATAGGGATACCAGTTGGGAATCGTCTGAAAGAAGCTTCTAGCACAGGTAAATAGTTTTTGCTCACTGTTAAATGAATTAACATTAACGGAAGCATGCCATGAGAATATTCAAGATTCACCAAACGATTGGTGCTGACGAGGAAGAAAAAGAAAAGGATTACATAATTAGCGGAATAAGGGGAGACCAAAAATGATAAGTTCTAATAGACATATTAATAGCGGACAGTTACGTTCTCGTGAGAAGGAATGTTGGAACATAACACTGAAGTGGGTTAGTGGACGAAGACATTTTCCATAAAACCTATTAACCAATGGGAAGAATAACGAATAGTGATGGACGATGTTGGTGGCTCGACTTCTGGCTTTCCACCCGGAGGACCTGGGCTCAAACCCCGGATTTGGTGGAGGTGTTATCCCGATCCTGACTTCAATTTGGAGTACACTTCAAGTGCATTACAACGTCCCGTGGATGGAACGAAAAATCTAGTTCTTCCCAAAATCATCATTCGCTTAGATTAGGGTCAAGGATGGATTAAATATTAATGCGAAATTAAATGGGAGTGGATCCTTATACTTTATACGCTTAAATAATTATCAATAAAACGGAATAATTGATTGACATCATTTAGGGAATGTCTTTTATGCTCACCCTTGGGAAGGAATGTTGAAATAAATTGAAGGTGTTGGAGATCCTGCCATAGGGAAGTAAGGGATGCTGAAGGAAAGGAAGTCATTAGAGGAAATTAGAATGAGGAATAGCTAGCTGGCGGATTCCGAAAGTTTGAATGTAGGATTGATTATATGTTTGAAAGCTATGATATTGGAAACGTCCCTTTGTAAGCGTCGGTAGGAAATAAAATAAGGTATGGTGTTGGTGGGGCCTGTGACGAGGGAAATGGAGTATAGAAAACGACCTTTTGAAGAGGGGAAACCACTCCGCACACGAACTATCAAGGTTATCAAAGGATAGCCTAATCCTTGGAATTAAAATTTGAGTAATAAACTGAAATAAAGTCTGCACAGTGCAAAGAGAGTCAAGTCAATCTTAATTAACACCGATTCCAAGGATGCGTGGAATTCACTTTTGATGACGAATTAGCCTTTTGCTTTCTCTTCCACCCATGAGGATTATCATGGAGTTCTGTTTCCCAGAAGATCGTCAAGCTTAGGTTATGCGTGGGCATGTTTTTCACGGGAGTGGATGCGTGAAGGATTTTCAAAAAGACTTGATGATTAGCCGGCAAAAAGAGTCAAAGAGGAGTTTTTGGAAAAAGGAAAGGTGAGTTGTCGTCTCCCATTGAGTTGAATCCCACCCTAAAACGGGTAAAAAAGCAAATAATTTACTTCTCAGCACGTTCGCATATGGTATGGGTCCAGCTCTCGAGTTCATTCCATTAGTCATGAAAGTGTGGGCGTGTGAAGTGTATGCATCAAGGTACATAGTCCATGGGCCAGCCAACATGTCGGTATAATTTTGGGGTGCTAACTTTTCTTTTCACCGTAGTTAGAAAGGCTTGTTAGGATGTCAAAAAACCATGATTGCCATCTCAAAGTTGTAGCTAATAGAAATGGCGGATGTTGAGTTTAAAAAAACAACAATATCTTTAGAACTATTCATCCGATTTCTTTATTATTTATTTTAAACCAAAGCTCTACATGTGTGCTACAAAGTTTATTCTATTCTTTGTTTCGATAAAATTAACCGATAATTAGTAATTAAGGAAATATTGAAAAATTTCTGATTTTCTTGTGAAAAAATGTTTTTTATCAAGAGTTTACAAAATAACTATGTAGTACATTAGAAAAAAAAGCTTCAGATAAAAAATGTAGTGTAATAAATTATCTTTCATTTGATGTATTTTATGCGGTGAAATTGACTGAAAACGGTGGCAATATAAATTAGAGTTAATTTCCGTTAATATCCACCGTTTACTAAATAGCTGCGAACAGAAGGAATAGCTAAAGCTAACTGCAGCCTGCTATTTTTTCTTCTCCGCCAACGAATTTCTACATCTACATATACAAAATACCCTGCAAGCCACCTCAGGGGTGTGTGGCAGGGGGTGAGTATTCACCAACATGCATTACACTATACCCTAATGTTAGTGCAACTACGACTAATTATGAATTAGCATAAATCGCTAATGCTTCTCACGAGGCGAAGCCTCACAAGCATGCACTACTGCACTACAGATATTATGACAATGGAGAGGGACCGTTAATATATATGTATTTTGTTACTACACAAATGTACAGAGACTCAAGACTCATGTAGAAAACATGCACGGCGTGCTGTTAGTACTAGGTAACAGATAAGGATTCAAGTATTAGGGAGTACTACTACTACTACCTTTCGACAAACCTAGTTCCTGAGACCATAGAACCTGAGTTCAGATCCCAAAGTGATAACGAAGATTAGTTTTACCTGGGATTGTAGTTCAAACGTGCCTATTTATGAAGACTTTTCAAGTATACTTATTGATCTTGGGGATATGTTAGGAAATCATCTGAAAAAGTTGTGAGACATTGAATATTACTTTGCTTTTCAGTATTGAATGAGTAACATTTCAAAATGTATTTTGTGGAAGAAACTTCTTATTTAATCCTTTGGTTATCCAGGTTAGTGAGGGTCTGTTTCACGTAACAACAAGCTCTAAAACGTGAGAATTCAATCTATTGAGACACGGACGTCCGTTCCTTCGCCTTCTCTGCCGGAGGCACTCCACTACGCTATGGTTCCTGGTGCAACACTGAGCTATAACTGGGGAAATGGCCCCAAAAATTTATATCTGGGGACGGAAAATGGAAATTCGAGCAGGGAATAAGACAGCTAGCTGAAGAAGCGCTGCTCACGGCAATGCAAAGAAAAGTGTCGGGGAGCTGTGGAAAGGACTCAGAACTAGATCATAATGTGATTTTGATGCCTAAGACGAAAAGGAGAATATTGAATGGACAGAGAAAAGAGAAGAAAAAACAGTGACATCACGAAATTAGCCTTGATACATGACATCTACGATTGAGGAAAATTATGGAACAAAAGAACTGTTAAGTACGCGATGGAAAGTTTAATGATGAGTTGGTGATTGAGGACATTTTCATCCGACTGGGATATTTTCTAATATCAATGGTAGGATAGCCTACGTGAGTATACTTCCACAGTTTAGAAAATACAAAGCTAATGAAAATACGGACTACTGAAAATATTATTATGAGAATCCCGGCGGTTCGACTAGAGTACTGAATTGGGAAAATGTGGCAATTTCCGGCTTCATTTGGAAGAACTTTTTTATGTTGAACAATTAAAATTTTCCTCATTTTTAACCCAGCAACATCAGCCAGCAATAATTCTATGATTGATTTATTGCAACTCTCAACTTATAAATTAAACACTTTTGAATCACCATTACGTAATTCAGAATTCGTGAAAACATTGAGGCTTCAAAGTGATTACATTTCAGTAAACTCAAAAGGCTTTTGGACCAATTGTGAAAGCAAGGTGTTTTCATGTAGGAAACCTAGCATCTCCACGACAGTGCAAGTTCACTCGAGTACCTAACCTTGGGAATTGGACGGTAGTTGTGCCGCGTTGTATGGAGGACGGGATCTTTGAGTGGAGTGCCGTTCGAGCCTCATTTGTTCGGCCCGGCCCAGCCTGCCACGTAATCTCTTCAGCCCCGGTCCGATGGTAGTTTGCGTAATCGCAATCAGCTCTAAAATGCGGATGGCTCTCGTAAGATTGGCCGCACCTCCTCAAGGAAATATGAGATAGTGAATGTGATCTCATACGTCAACAAACGCTCTCACGATGAACTGAACTCCCTTAATTACTTTGATAGCATTATCGTTGCTGAAACAATGTGCGCTGTGAACCGGAATTTTTGTGTGCTTCTCGCTAAATATTTCGAGATAGCTAAAATGCAGATTCATTTGGTTCCTTGACGGCCGCGATAAGGTTTCAAGCTGAGGCGGTTTTGTTTGGAAAAGTATTTGATGGCGCAAGCATGTCCCCCGCGCTAGACCCTGAGTCGTCCAGCCTCGCGACCTTTTTATATAAATCGTTAGGCCCGTGACCCAGCCGGTGATAATACGATACTATCAAGGAAAATGTATAGTTTCGGTAAAGAACCATACCAAAGGCAATTCGGCAGAAAAAGGGATGATTTACATGTGTACATATGTACTAAAACTATAACGCTCTTCCCTTTTGGGATAAGCACGGTCAGCAGAGCTTAATTCTCTGCCTTAGACATAAAAAAACTGGCTTCAATTCTAACAATTTCCTCTATACTGTCCCCGTCTTTGCAAACCTTCTTTGTTTCTGCCACATTCATGAATTGTTTCATACACAATCTCCCATTCTTAGCACTCTTTATGAGTCTGTGCTATGACTTCCTTGTTTTTTCCCTTTCCTGTCATACCATTCACTATCATTTACATTTGTTTTGTTATTAGCCTCGCATCCATCCTCTCGACGTGGCCAAAAGCGCGTTTCTCTCACACTTGTTGAAAAACCTGCTGAAAGAGGCTAAAATATTATGGCGAAATAGCCTAGAAGTAATGAATAAATAGAAATTAATATGTGCGGGAAAACGCGGGAACAGAAGCAACCGCCATCAGGAAATTTGTGTCTTCATTGAAAGTGTGCGTGGAACAGAATTATTTTAAATTCAATTGTGACTATTACAAACAAAGTGAAGGATTAGCAATGGGTTCCCCTTTATCGCAACTCTTAGCCCAACTGTTTAATGGACAGCTTCGAGGAAAAATTGTTCAGTTGTAGCTCAGTGTGCACCAAGAATATTTATTGCTGGTTCCGCTACGTTGATGATGTGTTTGTAGTATGGACCGGCACGTATAGACAATTGGACAATTTTCTGAGAGTCCTGAATAACCAGTACAAAAGCATACGGTTTACTTGTGAGAAAGAAAAAGAGGGTAAACTGAATTTCCTAGATGTGACAGTGTCAAAAATGGAGAAGCAATTTGATTTTGCTATTTTCCGCAAAGCCACCACCACGGACCACATCATCTCTTCTGACTCCCGCATTCTAGCTCAAAACTTTAGAGAGAAACAAACAAAATGGATACAGAATGACTGACTGACACGATACAAAATTAATGTATATAGATCATAATCGATTGTGCTTAATTCTGGCAGTGTAACCATGCCGTAACATACAACTAATCACATGTCGTAACATACTAACTACAGGTGATCAATTTGTAAGCTGAATTAAAATGAAAAGTAAGGTGAAAATGTAATATCCCTGAAAGTGACAAAAGTTTTACACCGAAGACGGAGAGAGATTAGAATGACTTGACCGGGATTCGAACCCGTATCTCCCAATTGCCGGTCAGGAGTGTAAGCCAGTTACACCACCGTCTTGTTTGTATAAACCACCCGCTGAAACTCGCCTTTAATTAAGATGGCTTGGTGGTGTAACTGGCTAACACACCTTACCGGCAATTGGGAGATCCGGGTTCGAATCCCGGTCAAGTGAAATGATTTTTTCATGGCGAATTACACCGTCTTTGGTGTAGTATAACTTCGCACCCGTGCACGTGACTGCGTGTACCACGTCATTTGTGCAAACGCAATGATTGGAAAAAATGAGACAAAATTTATTTGATGAAGCAACAAGTATGACTGTGGACTAACAAAGCAAAGAAAATTGATTATGTTCTTACAAAGTGTAAGAGAATGGCAGAAAGTAAAATTTTCTTGAATTATCATATGTCGATAAGGCTGTCTAATCCTAATTTGGATACGTATTTATCGTGCCCTATCGCATCTCGAATCCAGGTACTGGTAAACTTGTCATTAAATTGAACCAATGGGTTCTCATTGTTAATTCTTCCCGTGAAATGAATCATTCTGATGAAAGTGCTGAAATTCTTAGAATATAGTTTCTTGTTTACCAACTCTGGGAAATAAGTTTCATTTTCCTTCCACTACTTAAGCATTTTAACCTCTCAGGCAGCAAGGCAGATGAGAGCAGTCAACTTTATTCCCAATTCTTCGAAAATTATATTACCCAGTAATATATTGACTTTAGAAAACTATTTGTGTCTGTACTTAAGTAAGTAAGTAAGTAAAAGTAAGTTTTTGGAGATTTATACAGTTATTTTCAATGTGTTTTTAAGTTAGACACTGTGTTTTGCCGATGAAAATGGATCATAATATTTTGAAAGTACATACATAATACCAAAGCCCCCAAAGTAATCTAAAAAGTAAATAGTGCCTTTAAGTGATACTCAATAAAGTGATACACAATAAAAGTGATCTTTTAATGTGAATAGTTTAGTTGGAGAAATAATATTATTACTTTGGAAATGGAGGTACGAAAAATCATGCCAAACCTGCACGGAAATAATTTACCTTTTAATTTGAGGACTGTAAATAGGTATTGGTAACTTCTTTCCTGTCAGTTGCTGAAATTGACGAGTACAAAATACGGTTTCAAATAAGTAAGTAAGTAAGTTTATTACTCCGTACTCAAAATACATTTCTATAGCAAATTTTGAGTAATTTTAGGTATCCTTGAAGGTGAACCTGCTACCATCAAATAATAACACCTTATGCTTACACTTAAAAATACATATATAGCTCATGTAGTGAGGCCTAGACAATTACTTAACAATGTGAGTGCGTACCTTAAGAAGCTACTTACTAAGACTTATGGATTTGATTATAACACATTAACAACAATATTTATAACACGTTTACAACAATATTTACAACAATATTTCCTCTACACTCTCTTTGGTGAGAAGCCAAGAATGTACATTTTTTGAAAACACTTTCACAGACTTACAATTAATACATGAATGGGATAATAGATTGTATACCTTTGGTCCTACATACAAAAAACATCTTATGAATATCGTTAAATTTGGTTTGGGTAAGGGTATACTTTTTTTACGCAGTGTAAAGGGAGAAGGCAGGCAAGGAAATATTCCAGAGTTACCACGCTTCTAGTATAGAAACACCGAAGAACCTTATAAATATATAAATGGCTCAATGGAAGCAAACCTAAATGAAGAAAGAGTGGGAAGGATCTTTCAAATCTGTTCTTTTTCAAAATTACACGAATAATTCTTTTTTGTAAAAAAAGGCAGGTTTCAAGGAATTAAAATAAGCGCCACCCCAAATGGGTGGAAATTAAGTGGAAAATAATCACTACTTACTTATTATGTTGGCGGTTGATTGTTTTATTTTCAAGTTCTCTCCCAATAACCACCTAAGTGTACTAAGTGGCTAGCTATTAATCTACAGTAGATTTGTCAATTTCGTCACTCTACGAAAAGAAAAAGTTTAAACAAATCTTAGTTGAGTAGTCAAACACTTAATTCTCCTGGAATTGTCGGGCTCATGTGAAAATAGTACCTTTCGAGATCGTATTAAAAATTATTTTTGTTGATGCAACTAAATTAAGTTGATAAAACTTAATTCTCAGATAAAACCACTCATTATTTATGCTTCAAAAACAGTATTCTTACTGTATGAAAACAATATATAGGTAATTAGCTTGAGTTTTGATATAGGACCTTGTTGACTTAGTTATTAGTGGAAGAGTTATAACAGTCATGATAAATTCTTCTCAATATATTTGTGTTTGATGGATATAAAGAATATGACCCATTTAACATCACATTGCGTGACAAACTAAGCTATTACTATTTTACATCAATAAATATAAATGTGAAGAAATCGCAGTTGTGGCATTTTCTCGTCCTAGAAACTGCGACATATACCTGTACTGCCTCCACATTGGTGAGTCACGTACTTTATGGTTGCTATAAGAGTTCCTTAGAGTTTTCATTAACCCACATTCATAAAAGGACCACTGACCCTTAATTTTTCAGTAAATTCCCAATGAACTCAGATGTGATGGAAATGCTTGGAACCATATCAGCGCCGTTTATGTTGACCCTGCTTTCTGCGTCCAATCTACAATAATGCCTCGGTCGGATTTCAAAGGAAATTGGATCCATTGTTGGCAAGCCTTTTTAGAAAATGTCATCGCAAATTTTAATAAAAATGTAGTAATTTCCTTCACAATTTTTTTAAGATTGATAAATAATTTGGAAGATATCAAAGCAAGAGTTTTGACCAAAACATCCAAGGCTTTTTTAAAATATTTGATTTTCCCTTGCATGAGGACCGTGGCTATCTACGAAATTATCCATGAATACAATATGTTGAATAAGTTTTTCAATATAACCTCGAGGTTTAATCCTTATCCTCGTAAACGAAATCAAATACGGAAACATCAATTTTCGAACGATTATTCTGTCCATACCAGATCCCAAAGCACTTAACTCCAAATTGATTTGAATTCTGCATCTTCCACCAGTAGGACACTCCATTATTTGATCCAATGGTATGCTAATCAAAACTGCTGTATGGAGTGATGGTAATATCACTTTTGATGCTATTTCCTTTGAATTGGTATTAATGAGTTGCGTAGCACAACTAATGGTCGAATTATAAGCGATCAAAATTCGAATAACTTTTTATCCACCAAAAACGGTTCCCCATGTTAAGATTTAGCCAATGACGCCACAAGCCTGTACGCGGGTATAATCTTTTACGCGATCTGCGGTGGCCGGCTGACCATCAACTAAAAACTAGTTACGTAATTTTGAAATGACCGATGTATGGGATGAAACTGCAGCATGGAACAAGGTGGCGTCAGAAAATATTCCTTCAGTTGATATATATTCATGGTGGCCGAATTTAAAAAAAGACGAAAGGTTTAACTCTCCAGAAATACGTGGCATTAAAGCTGATAAGTGGTAAGTGCTTGAGCACACTGATTTTGTTATGCCTGTAACATTTAAGGCCGTATTTAGTGATCCATACGTCATAGTTCCACAATTTGGAAGTATTTATTTAACGAGATTATTATTTATAACTCTTTGTATATTTTGGCCGCAAAACACATAAGTTACACACGTCAATCATGCGGAGATTGGCTATATTAAAATAAAGAGGGAGGGCAATTTATTTTATGTAAATAGCAGGGTTTGCCCTGAACATAAAGTTTATAAAAAAGCCTTTAAAAAATAAAAAAATGCGTTGAAACATATTGGCAAACATTTCATAATCGAAAGAGAAGATGACCAATAAATTAATTTCTTGGTGTAGTGAGCAAGAGGAAATATATTTTTTTGCATCATGGAAGCACGTGACTTGGATATTCCAAATCAATTTTCCAATCTCTCAAATGAATCATTTAATTTGATTTTCATCAAAGTGAAGTATTAATTACTTTATGGAAGTTGGAGATCTTGTAAAATAGGACACCATTCCCTAGGGATTCCTAAATACATCTTTGACTCATTGGTGGGTAATATTTCTCATAGTAATACGGAGGCTTAATTCGTTATTCCTACTCGTTGATACATGATGAGACGAAAACTAATTATTCGGAAAGCAGTCTTCATTATCAGCGTTCCTTGTTTGTAAAAATGCTATCCATTGACTCTTCACCTTATTTGCATATCCCACTTGGAAAGCAAGATATTTTATCTGGAGATGTGTCTGCATGTGCAATGTTAGTTTTTATAAGTGAGGCAGCAGAACCGTTTTTGGTCTTCTTTGTATCACATGCCAACCTTTACTTCGAAATGGAGACGTGAAAGATGCTTGAGTGCCTACATCCTTCAGTTTAATTTTAGCATCATGTAATATTTTATTGTTTTTGAGGAAACGTAGGCTCAGATACCCATCCAGATGTTCAACATCATCATATTAAATATAATTAGTGGAACTTGATCACTATAAAAACTAATAAAGTCATTTATACAAATAATCCTTAAAAATCTACTTGCCTAAGCACAAAAGAACTAGGCATATTTGAATTTTTTGTTTCTTCCACCAACGCTTTTCTCTGACTTTTTAACGCAGATTTTCTGGGTTTCAGAGATTGCGCGCTAAGAAAATCCTTCTGACAGTCAAATATGTGAGGTACATCAGTCAATACCCTTCTTCATTTTTAGCTCTTTCGATACTCAATTTCATTCCATCTGAAACGAATAATTTAACTGAAGACGGTGAAAATGATCGTTCAAAATTACAAAATTGAGTTAGCAGATCTAAATATAAACGCTCGATAAGTACCATAATTCGTTGCGTACGGTTACCTTCTCTTATTGTCACTGTTGCACAGCATTTCAATGCACACAATTGCATTTCAGTAGAGTACGAAGGATTCCTTAGTGTTTCACGAAAGAATGGTGAAGGCTTGCTTGTCTTTTTTCGCGTTCGTTGACTTTAGGGGACAGTACAGTCACTCCCGTCGAAATTGTCGTCTCCTAAAGACAGCGAACGTGCAAAAAGGTTATAAAGTCATCACCCTTTGCATTCAAGCAGGAAACTCCCTAATTAATCACTTATTTATGAACGTTTCTTTCCACTTCCGGAGTTTCTGTCACAAGGGTTGACTAAACAGCTTCCAAGTGATGACACTTGGTGACGTGGCGGAGGCCTTTAAAATAACTTCAGAGTATCAAGTAGTAGGAGATTAAGATCAAAATGATCTTCTTAACCGTAGACCGCTGAATTATTTCAGAAAATTTGCGTCTAGCAGCTTGGCACCAACGCTTCCTAATATTTTCGTCATTTTCCACTTTTAAAAACACTTTGTTAGGTTTTTTTTCAAGTTCTTTTTTACACATTGCAGGGCAAAGCACCACTTATAAGATTTTACTTTTTTGCCAATCCTCCGGTATTCTGTCGTATCTTCCTTCTCTTGAATTTTAAATAAGTTATTAATGTTTTTAATCCGGTTATATTCCAGTCAGTCCTTCACAAACTCTTGCCTGTACCTCTAGTACGTTTAACCATACCGGTTAGTCTCAGTAGCAGCAGTCGTGTGACGCCACGCGTCAATTCAGTATAGAAATAGTTCTTTATGGCGTGTTTTAAAATTTGTCAATGCTTACATTTTTATTTAAGGATGTATAATGAAGAAGTTAGCATTGTATATTCGTCATTACTCCTTCTGCGGTATGATCTTTTGGTTGTTAAAATATTAAGAACGTAGTTGGAAACATGAAACTAACATGAAACAGATAACGTACCTGAAAATTTAAAATCAGTACGGACATGTTCAAGCAGTGGCTTTCATCCATGTGCCTAAGAATAAAAAGGACTCGCAAGGACTTGAACGCAATGGAAGCATTCGTAAGTTATCTCCGGAGATGACTCTCTCTACCCCTCATTTTTCAGCAGCCCTATCAAGGTCAAGATGCTATTAAGAGATAAGCACTTACTTCTGAATGGTCTCCACTATGAGTATGTCGGCTACTCCACCAGTAGGGTGCAGGCCACGATGAAGTCCAATTGACCAAAGAAGCTAATCTCTTAAGGTAAACAAAGTGCTGAGTGAAAACATCATAAATATCACCCAAGCCTCTGAGCAGTCTTTGATTATCTTTCCCAGTGAAAATAAAGCTGGTCTCAGCAAGGGTCTTGGAAGAAGTAGGCGTGGACGAGGGAATGTGCTTGAGCTGAAAGATGTGACGCCTAGTCGTCGTAATTTTAACGGAGCGCCGAAGATCCCTGACGACACCAAAGAACTTTACCAACCGAAATAAAATTCTTCTTATGACAGAAACAAGGAAGAATTTGTAGTATTTCAAGGATTTATAATATTTCACAATTCTTGGTGATTTAAAAGAGCAAGTTAATTTTAAAGATGTATCCTAATCATACCCAGTTGCCTTTGCTGTGTGAATGAGTTATTTCATTCATTATGAAGTATGTAAGCTAGTTTAAACTCGCTTAGGCTTTCATTCCAAAAAAATATAAGTTTTTCGATGAAGGATTGATATTTTAAGACGTAATTGATAAAAGTAAACTAGAAAAATACGATCGAGCGTTAGTTCCTTCACTTTCCTATAGAATGCATCTGCTCTTTTTGGTATTTCTCTAACGAGTCGATCTGTTCTCTCCACCACGCTTCTCTTACTTTCTTTGTTTCTCTTCTAAGCCTGTTATTTAATTCTCGGTATTTTCTCTTACCTAGCTCTGAGTTTACGCTCTTCCATTTCCTTCTCTCCTCCATCTCCCTGATCATCTCCTTCGTGATCCACGGTTTTCTAATTTTAGTTGCACTCACTACGCCTACCGTTGCTTTCGCCGCTTCTACAATTCCATTTTTCAACCTTCCCCATTCATCTTCCACTGATCTAACTCCATTATCCTCACCCATTATCTTATCTACCATCTCTCGATACTTCTTCTTCATTGCCCCAGATAATGCCTCCGTATTCCACTTTCGTACCCTCCTTTCCATTCATATCTTTTTCATTTTCACCCAATATTTCATGACTAACAAGTTGTGGTCTGAGTCTGCATCTGCTCCTGGAAAATTATGCGAGTTTTTAACACTATTCCTGTATCTGTGACGAACCATTATATAAGTTATCTGGAACATACCTGTGTCTCCCGGCTTCTTCCAAGTGCACCTAAGTCGAGGATGATGCCTGAACCATGTATTTGTGATCACTAGGTTATTTCTACGGCAAAACTCCACATCTTTCTCGCCCCGGTCGTTTGTCTTTCTAGCCCGTAATCGCCCACCTCCCCCCCATCTCTTCCTTCACCCAACACTTAGTGCTTACTCCCAGGTATCTTACCAATTATTTCATCTAGCTGATCGTATACCCCATCTACCTCCCCCTCTTTATGATTAGAGGTAGGCATATAAACCTGGTTTATAACTAAATTCGTTGGATCTGCGTTTAGTTCAACGATAATAATCCTATGACTCACCTATTCTGCATATACTACTTTTCTACCTAGTTTCCTATTCATTACGAATGCAACACCGCGCTGACTTTCATTCCCTCCACTAGAAATTACTCTATAGTCGTCGCTCCAGTAGTCCCCGTCATCCTTCCTTCTTACTTCACCCAGACCCATGATGTCTACACCCACCCTCTCCATTTCTTGCTTTATATTCTCTAGCTTCCCCCCCCCCTCAGCACAGTCCTAACATTCCACGTGCCTATTCTGATTGTTTCGTTCCTCTTCTTTATCTTCTTTTCCTCTGCTGCTGCTACGTCTGAGCAAGGGTTTCGTGTGATGACGACCGCAGGGGCCTTGCTCCCACCGCTGCCGGGCACGACACCTGGCCCTCTGGGCCGAGTCCCGTAGTTGCCAGGATTCATTATCAATTGAGAACTGTCCATAATTTCAAGGTTTTATATTTAATTGAGATAGCATTCCGTGGCCTTACTCAATAGTGTTTTTTACATGGCACCATCACTTCAGAGGCCGCCCCACTGGAGTAAGACGTCTTTTGCAGCCGCCTCACTGAGGTACAGACGCTGCGCGGACTACCATTCGTCTGTCTCCTAACCTTCGACCAATCTGGCATGGGTGACCCTACCAGGAGCATTGCTCCAGCCAGTACAGCTCTAGGGGTCATCGGAGCTCCCAAGCCCTTCCACCACGACAAGGTTGTAGTCCAAGAGAAGTGAAATATCTTTATATGGGAAGAATAAATAAATTACGAATAGAAGTGTATTACTGGAAGGAACTGAGAGATTAGACATGAACTAAAGGAAAGTGACCTTTTCTATAAATATTTGCCCAGTTTCCCCACATCAATCTTGTAATCTACTCTCGAATCTTTTTTTAATTTATAATAGTTCAATTCTCTGAATCTCCATTATCTCAGCAAAAGGAAAAAATGTGTATCTCAATTTGAAATATACTATATTTTCCCTGTCTTTCTCAGTCTCACTATTCCTATTGGATGCAAGTTCAGTTTGATATAGAGCAAGGCATTGCATGAGTCCTGAACATAGTCATTGTGGAAAAAGATATGAGTAGACAGGAGGCATTTTCCATGTGGGTGTGTCTAAAATGTTAGACGGTAACTTGAGTGGCAAAGATAACAAAAAAGGTGCTAGATGTGGTGGGGGAGGAGAAGGAAATAGTGATGAAGAATTGGAATAGGCATTATAATGGATGAAGGCCGTGTTTAGAGAAGACGGCAGGACATTCTGAGGGTGTGGAATGTTTTGCGAGGCTTATCGTCAAAGAAGGGGATAGGCATTACGTCAATATCAGGAGAATGAGAATAGTAATGGAATATGTCTATATATATATATATATATATATATAGACATATTCCATATTATATATATATATATATATATATATATATATATATATATATATATATAATAAAAACACTTGACAGGGGGTGGGGAAAGAAAAGTAAAAAGAGAGAGAGGACTTACTGGACGTTTCGGGCATGTAGGCCCTTCTTCAGCTGTAGAAAATTGAGAAGTCTATCGCTATTATATATATATATATATATATATATATATATATATATATATAATAGCGATACACTAAACAAACACAGAAACAAGGAAACAGGACACTTACAAAATAAAACTTGGACGTTTCGACGGTCAAGCCGACATCATCGGCGGTAGAAGACTGAAGGGTCTGCTCTGTTGCCTTGGGGAGGAAAGGGCAGAGGGGGTATTGGGTAGTGGAAGGGAGAGAGAGAGGTGGCTATTGGGCTAATATTTTCAGTGGGCTAGTTTTAGTCTGGGCTTTTCGAATGCCCTTGTTACCCAAATGTGAGCATACTCTCGAATTTTCACATTAAGATTACCGGCGGATTCCCGGCCGAAATGCGGTAAAAGAAAAAATGGGAAGGTTTTTATAATATCTACAAAGATCTCAGGGCCTCAAAAAGTCCCAAGAAGGAATATTTTATTCCCATAGTCTACGGGCTACTTATTGGGTTTTGTGCAGTGATTTCATTTTTTGCTTTTTAAAATTACTTCCACTCAAGATAGAGGGTTGGAATTTTAAAATCAAATGGCTAAAAGAATGAATTTTATATTTATTTCAATCAGTTATCTTTTCCAATTCGTATTTGTCTGAAAATCGCATTTTTTGCTGCAAAAACGCACATTTTTCCCTGAAATGAACAATAGCATATTTCCTTGGCATCCAGATTTTAGTCTTTAACGCAATTACAATTAACTTTGCTTTTTTTAGAGCTCATCAGCTCTGATTAGGAATGCATTGGGTTTCGTGCAGTGGTTGAATTTTTTGATTTTTCTTCTGACTATAAATGATAACTTGTGCCAGCGCCACCTATTGGCAAAATACATTTTTTCAAATAAAATGTAAACCATTTAAGGAGATTCCGCCGTGACTGTGTGAGTCAAAAGAAATACTAAATTCCACATTTTTTATATTTTGACCAAAAAAATCCTGCTTTCGCTGATGAAATGCGTTGCCTATGGAAACCCAAAAGTAAGGTACAAAATATGCAGATTATTCTACGAATATATTTTAAATATGAGCACTTTATTCCAGCCATATAAACCGACTGAAGCGCCATTTCCTACGAATTACCGCATTTTGACTTCAATTACGGAATTAATTCTTCAATATCTAAAAAAATAAGGTTTTAATATGCCTGTTTTTATTTTATTCAATTTCACTGGATTATTTCCTTCTTGTAAATAGTTTTCCACGAATTTGACATTTATATTTTATGGAAAAATACTATATTTCCCCGTGTTTCTCTCATTCCCCCATTGAACACAATGTAATTTCAACTTCAATTATGGAATATAATAGCGTGGAAAGGTTTTATTTTGTTGTTCATATCAGATAAAGGACAACTTTTTCTACAAGTAGACAGAGCATGAATAAAATGACATTTTTAAGTCATTTCACGGTGGAACCACCTTAATTTTAGTATATTAACTTGGTAATTAGTAAATTTAATGGCTGATTCATGTATTGTGACCATCGTGAGTTAGTAGCTGTGTGCCCCTAATTTCAGCTCGATTGAACATCATTGTAGGAAGTGGGTTGGATTTCGATTACAAGATTCCATCCAGACAATCCATCAAAAAACAAACACACAGGGCAATTACAAATAATCGTGGTAAAAAGTAAACTCTTATTTCGCTCGAATCCCACCTCAAGCATGGTTTTAGCAATTAAGGAATTTTTTGATGGTTCCGCCTTCATAATTTTATCAAATGCTCTTCGGACTAAGGCATTAATATTGACTGAGTGGTATCCCCCCCATAGCACGTGAATCATTTAGGGTAGTAAGTGAGCGAGATATGTCGTTAGTCACAATGGAGACCATATTCGAATTTTATATTTTTATTCTCAGCGTCTGTTAGAAGTATAAAGTAAATATTGTAATATTAATGGTGTAAAAATTAAGTTAAATATGATGAAAATTCTCAGTAATTAAATAAATATAACCACATAAGTCTCTGATTGGACTCATTTCCTTCACGCCTTCACATCATGTTTATTTTGCGATTATATAAAAATTACTGCGGTGAATAATAGATTACTTTTTTATAATTAGTTGAGAAAACATACAAACTACACACAATTAGTTTTTTGACGACATCTAGGTTTAAGAAATTCCTAATTTGTTCAATATTCTCCCTCTGGAGCGCACAGCTGTGCGCACATCCTATGTAAAATAGCTTATATTTTTAGGTCAATTGCTCGAAAAGTAGTCGAGCAAGCTACAATATTTTTATATGATTGGAAGGACGGGAGTTTTTTCTCTTTAAAATGAAGTCGAATTCATCAAATTCTAGGTGAAGTGATATTTCGCTCAAACTACCTTAAGACCCGTTTTATAGGTACTCCACCGCTTCCTCAAAAATGCCCGATCTTCAAAATGTCGCCACACCCAAGGGGCGGACCTTTAGAATCGTCAACCGTCCGACTTTAATTCCTCCTCGTACTCCATCGTTATTTCTCTCCCAAGAGACGGAGAGGACGGAGGAAAAAGAGGTCGTTTGGATGCAATCAGTCGACGACTTTTCCTGGTTCGCGCGGTTCCCTTAAGGGAGGACGCCTCCCATCCTCCCCCAACGTGCGTCGTCGTCTCATTTGCTGTGGTGGCGGGATGGAGTGAATCGCTCGTCCTTAGTCCCTAGGGTGTCCTCCGGAGGAAGAAGACGACGTGGAGAACCCTTCAGGGGCGAAAGAACTCGTGCATTTGGAGAGGACGACGCAATTTGGGGACGCCACCGTTCCATTCCTGCGGGCTGTCCCCGAGGCCATCGAGGCGGAAGAGTCCTCGTGACTGAATAGCTCCGGATAATGTCCCCGAGTCGGCGATTGAATAGGCAGTCCAACGGCTCACTACCTGGTGTCCAACCCCCCCGTAGTTGTGCGTGCAATGATGTTATAACGAGTGCGCCAGTTGGAGTTGAGAAATCGCAAAATTAAGCACGAAATAACAGCGGCTGCGCTAGTCACGTAGCATTTTACGGTGCAGAGACGTGGGCTCTGTGGAAAGAGGATGACAATAGGCTGTAGATGTTTGATTTGTGGTTGAGTTAGAAAATGGAGAAGGTGTGATGAACGGATAGAAAGACAAACAAGTAAGTGCACGGCATTGTGGGTGAGGAGAGGAGACTCGTGAAGGCTGAGGAGTTAGCTGGAAGAGGTAATGAGGGGCGAAAGGATGTTGACTGTCGCGATCATCATCTGAGTAATCTAACGGTTAAATGTAGGTTATGATGAAAGTCAGAGCAAATCCAACAGACTCTTACATGTGCAGTGCCCTATCTACCTCTGACGGTCGCGATAGAGGGAAGCATTTCAGGGAAGCAAGGAAGGAGAAAGAAGGTAATTGTCTCCATGAATGTGAAGATGTGGTGAGCGCATATGACATTTTTGCCGTCGGTGGCGCAAGCAGCGAAGATTGGAGTTCATATTCTGAAAGAAACCTAACAAATGTTCACGCAGATAAAATTAACAAGGTTCATTTAACTATTTATTTTTCCTGGATTTATTCCGCATTTCTTTTCTATACGTTTTACAATAGAAAAACACACGAATGGTCCCGTAAAAAGAAATAATCGATATTGCATCCACGGAAGCCTACGAGTTAAGTTTCATTTGAGTTTGAGGTATTTATAAAAGACGATGCAGGTAAAGACGTCCTACAGCGTTGCTATATCCCTATTAATGCCGCGTAGCATTGCAGTTGGAAGCCCATTTGGTCCGAATTATGTCAAAATGTGAGAAAAGAACGAATCAAGCTTGATGGCTATGTGCTGTGCTCCTTCGTATGTGCACCAACGCAATCCACTTCTCGATGGACGAGCAATGCATCAGGCAATACAATTCCGCAATAGAGGGGGCGATTTCGCAGCGAAGGAGGCATCGGTGGAGGCGGTGAGGCCGAAGGACCTGACACTATAATTATGTGATTTCAACGTCTACTAATAGCCCTTTTAAACCGCCACGGTGTGTGCAGCATGTGAAGTTCGGTCACTGTCCATGAATTAATAAGGAGAGAATGGAAAATGGAAGGGACGAAAAATTACGCCTTTTTCGTGCCCAACTGTCTCCTTTTTGTTTATGATATAGTCTTGAATGGTGCGTAGAAAAACAATGTTTTATTCTTTGTGTTCGAAGTTGTAAAGTAGTATTAAGGTGGTTTTGAGCGAGATAGTTCCCTAGTCATAATGGAGACCATATTCGAATTTTATATTTTGATTTCAGCGTCTGTAAGAATCATGAAATAATTATTGTAATATTAATAGCGCAAAGATATAGTTTTGCATGACAAAAATTCTCAATAGTAAAATAAATAAGTCTCTAACTTGACTCATTTTTTCCCGCCGTACGGTTGAAAACACTTCAAAACAACAGTTAATTTTTTGCGATTCTGTAAACATTACTGCGATTAGTAATAGATTATTTTTTATAAATAGTTGAGAAAACATGCAATCTACACACCGTTAGTTTTTTGACGAAATCTAGGTGCTAGAAGTTCCTAATTTGTTTAATATTCTCCCTCTGGAGCGCACAGCCGTAATCTCTATCCCATGTCCAGCACTTTATATTTTTAGACATATTCTCGAAAAGTAGTTCGGCATGGGGTTAATATTTTGATACAATTGGAAAGATTAGAGCGTTTTCTTTACAATGAGGCCAAATTCATCAAATTCTATGTGAAGTCATTTTTCGCTCAAACTACCATAAGACTTACTTATATGTAGTTCTCGTTTCTGAGTCACATTTAGTGTGACTCCTGTGCTTTGGCGAGAGAATCAGAGAGAGTGCCTCCTGTGTAAAAGCGTGGCCTATTCATATGCTATGGCTATGTTAATCTGATTCTCCCGTCTGTTGTCGATTCCGGCGTCCCTTATCATCATCTGAGTAATCCACCGTTTAAATGTAGGTTATGATGAAAGTCAGAAGAAATTCAACAGACTCTTACACGTGCCGTGCCCTTCCTACCTCTAGTAATTCTTTCTTCATCTCAGCGTAAGTCCTACTTTTCTTCATCCTGTCCATAAAACCTATTCTCTTTCTTCCCCTTCCCCGCTTACCCAACATCCTTCCCTGTATCACGGCCTTCAGCAAACCATCGTCCCTCATTACCCCTTCCAGCCAACTACCCTGTCTTCCCCTAATCTCATCTATAAGTTTCCTCTCCTCGCCCAAGCACTTCCTCATTTGTCTTCCTTTCCGTCCAACGCACCTTCTCCATCCTCCTCCACACCCACATCTCGAAAGCCTTCAGCCTATTCTCGTCTTCCTTTCTCAGAAACCACGTTTCTGCCCCATACAACGCCACACTCCATATCCAGCTCTTCACCAGCCTCTTTTTTACATCCTTACTTAAGGTCCCCGTCATCAGTTCCCTTCTATTGATGAACGCTTCCTTCGCTAGCGCTATTCTCTTCCTAATGTCCTTGCTACTATTCCCATTTTCCTCTAGCGTCCTACCCAAGCAATTAAAGAAATTAAATAACATTAATGTAATCAAATTGGCTGTTTACGGCTTTGGGTTATTTATGTTCTCCAGGTGGTTTTCGTTTTTCGGGCTTCTTTTCATTTCTTGCATAACTATGATGTTGCCTTGCCGATTTTTGGCGAAAATGCTGGAATATTTGTCCTGCCTTGGAGTAATCTGGCCCGTTACAGAGAGTAGCAAGAGAGTGCTGCAGTCAGGGAGAAGAAATACTTCGAAAGGAAATGGATCGAGGGTGAGACCTTCCGTGCAATCACATTAATATTTTTTTTGGAAAATGGTTTAGGGGAAATATTTTCGGTGAAGACCCGTATCATCCCAAAACTCTGATTTTGATGGAATGAGAATGGGCTTAGATTGGAGTCTCCTGAGATGTGAAATCGAGAAAGTAGGTTGAGTGAAGAGGAAATTAAACAAGGAAGCGCTGAGTATGGTAGGATAAAAAGGAAACTGGAGATGAAAATTCGAATAAAGGAGGAGAGATAGAATAAAAAGTGGTGGACGCATTAAGAGAGCACGGCGCGTTGAAGGCTCTAATGGAAGAAAGAATTGGGGGGGGGGGGGTAAGAGACGAGGGAGGAGAAGAATTGGTATTTTGGGAGAATTGGCTCTCGGGTGGAATTGGTACTTGGTACCTATAAGAAGGGTGGTTTCAGCTTTATAAAGAGGGAATTTGAGGTAGGAAGAACTGAGCGACGAATCGGAAAAAACTCTTCCCACACCACCGACTATGGATATTTTTTTCAATTAAGGAGTCGGAGAAATATTTTCAAATGACGAAACGTATCTTATGAAGATCATGTGGTCTCCTTTGTATTTTAACACTTGCGGATGCATGGCATTCTCAGTGTGTGACATGGCAATACGTGGCAGCATATAATGCAGCATTATGACGGACTTTATTCCTCTGATTCCTCTCTCCATTTCTTCAGATTCACATTTCCTTCCACTTTGGCAATTGGATTGCTTTGTTAGTTAGAGGGCTTCCCATGCCGAATGCTTTTGGGTATGAATCCCACTAATGACGCAGAATTTTCAAAGAAATACCACTGCCTTGCAAGGTGTAGTATTTGGTCCCTCAGATGCCACGTTAAACGTTGAACTCCATGGCGTCTTCCGCTATGAGTAGGCGAATGCCGACGCTGGGCTTTTCTCTCAATCATTCCCCAATTATCGCCTCCTAACCAATGCATCCACCTATCCTTAATGGCGTAAATGACCTCCAGTCAGTCCAGTTGCCGACTGAAACGAGCAAGCAAGCCTTTCTACCTTTTTTTCGTCCTAAGTTCAGAGAATTTTCATCCCTTTTTATGAACGCATATGATTTTTCATTTCTTCTCTGCCCCTCAAACTTTCATGACTAGATAAAGTACAGGTATTTATTCTAACTGACAGGTACTATTTTTTACCTAACTTTCAAACAACCTGATATTTCCTCCAGCCGCTACTTTCTTTTCTGCTGGGCTCCTCTTCTCTTTTCTTACTCGATGTCCATCTTAATTCCTTTATGCTTCTCTCCACCCGCATCTCATCTCACTGCCCACCAATCTATGCTCATCTTATTTCCAATAAACATCTACATCAAGTTATCTTCTGAGACACAGATGAAGCTGTCATAAAGTCTCCCTGAGAAGTTGTTCAGCGAGGAAGATAACTGGTTAGCTATCTCGGCACTAAGACCTTACCTTTTATGTTAATGCCAACAGTAACTGCGAGAAGATTCTTTTAGTTCTCAATATCTTTTCCCATGTATTTAATGCGGGTGAAAAGGACTTTAGACAAAAAAGCTGGAAGTATAACAGCTAGAATCAAGTGGGTACATGCCTGAAAAGACTGTATTTGTAGCAGAACTGATTAGGGAAATCAACCTGAAGTTCAGATTATTTGCGCCTTTAAAAATAGATGGATAGTTTGATATCAGAAGGAGTTTTGGAGGAGTGGATGAAAAGTGAAGGAAACCCGACGTTGTTACTGGCAAACTTATGATGTAATTAGTCAGGGTGTCCAGAGAAGCGTTACATTTTGTAAGACCTTATCGACCAGGATATTTCGGTCAGCAACTCAGAAAATCTGAATAGGCATCAATTTCTTCCGTTGTTACGAATTTTCTACAATTATATACGCATTAGCATGCTGGATAAAACTATAATTTAACAAACATTTCTATAGACATTTTAAATTTCATTAATTAGTTATGTATAACAATATAGATCTATTATTTTGATTTCTTTTTGGGGTCAAAGAATACGAGTATGTTTATTGCAATTTGTACCGCAGCATCTCATTTTTTGTTCAATTAGTGCAAATAAAAATTGAACTAATTAAAAAAAAACATTTTCTGAGAGAAATAAGTATGTTCGCCCAATGAAATATTTGCGTAAGTCCAATATTTACAGTCTGTTTCACACATGGCACTAGTCCGGAGAAATTGATCTGAAACCCTGATCACGGATAAAAGAAAGCCGGAATCCCGGCCCGGAATACCCGGAACGTCACCCAGAAGGGTCAAAATAGGGTCAAAGGGTCAAAATAGCCCTCCGACGAGTAGAGTACTAATACTTGAAGTGCTTCCAATGACTCATCGAGGATGGGAACGAGATTCCAATTAAAATCTTTTGTCACTACCGAGATTCAACCACGGGTCCACGGGTGACAGAAATTCAGCACTATAGCCATCACATCAGATCGATCCAGCGAATAGTTAAAACCAAAGTCGTTCAAGTGGATCGTAGGATAGTTTTCAAACCTCAATTTAATCCTCTCTTATTCACAAGAAAGCGGGAAAACGAAACTTTCTCTATCGGGTACCAAATTTTTCCACGCACAGTTCATGGCTGCAGCTATAACGATTTTTAAACATACATTTATTAGAACACTTTTTGATGTGAATGTGCGGATGAACATCTTATTGTGGTTCGTTCTCGGTGTCATGTAAGGTTTTGCCTCGACCAATATTTATTTGTACATTCGAGGGCCTCGTGTGCAAAAACTATAAGGATTACAGAATATCTGAAACTATGACTGGGTAGCCCGTTTTGTCGACTATTGGAAGTAATTTTTCGCGAAAGGAGGGGTGGTTGGGAGGTGACGTCACAGAGCTGCGCGTGGGGGTCCATAATTTGAGCTTGTGTGAGCACGGCGCGCATGTTCAGTTCAGTTTTGCATCTCCGGAACGAGTTGGTCGATTTTAGTGATCGAGGTGTCTACGGAGAGCTGAGAACGTGACATAGACGTTAATAACACAAGAAATATAAAATTAACATTGGAAAGCAGAAAATATTAGTTTCAATCGACCAATTGTTCAATGGTTAGCCATTTGTACTAATGATTTCGATGAATATATGTGATGAAGAGCGTAATTTTCTATCTTTCATTTCAACTTTCTTTCTGACTAAAAAAAAACAAAAGAATTTCCCAATAACAGGAGTGACGTATGTAATTCCGTATTCACGAAATTAAGATTCAACGGGAGTATTTAGAATACTCCCTGTGTTTTTTACGTCATACTTATTTATTCTTGGTCTGATTTCATGTTCTCTTTCTCTCTACGATTTCTTTGTGAAAAAACTCTGGACGTTCGTAAATATAGGCAAATTCGTCAACATATTAGTGGAAAAAAGAATGAGGTTTTTAGGGAGACAAGATGGTTATGCTTTTCGCCAAGATCAGGTAAAATAGTGCTACCAATGTTTTTGCTAAAGTCAAGACACCTACCCCTAAATTCTTCTAAAAATTTCTCGTGCAGGTCAATTTTGATGAGCTATGTGTTTTATTTCCTAGGGTAATACAATTTGAAATCAATTGAAGTACTTGAAGGGTGAGTTCAAGATGGGAGGTCGAAGAAAAATTTACGTCGTGAAAAAAAGTTTTTAAAAGTTAAAAATTTTTAAAATTTAAATTTTAAACATTTCTAGGGAGAGGAAATAATGCCCCTGTACTACGACTTTCACCAGGTCTTTTTCTTTCAAAACGCATGCCTTTCATGCCATTTCTTATGGGGTATGCAAATCCTAAAATACAAAATTTTCTGGGGCATATAAATAATCCCATCCTTCCCTTACAGTTGTTTAATCCTTATCTCTTGATAAAGCTAAGAAAATAGTCACTTTATTCGGACTTTCTATGCTACTTTCTAAAAATTTCATTCATAAGTGAAAGTTTCTCGGGTTTCACACCGGGTAAGATTTTTTAAATGTATCAACGTTTCGATGATTGACTCAGCCATCGTCATCAGGATAATGAGTCGAGCGAGGATGCTGGCGGCTATATATATATAGCCACAGATGCCCCATTGTTGTAGAAGCCGTTACGCGTTCTTTGAATTTCATCTATCACTGGGCGCCAAGTCCTACTTAAGTTGCAGCCGTTGTCTCCATTGATGTTATTTAAATATTGGGAAAGAATAACGAAAGAAGCGACATTGATACAGATGGAGCAAAATAATTATTCATTATCCTAATGGCGATGGCTCAGTAAACCATCGAAACGTTGATCCATTTAAATAATCCTACCCGGTGTGAAACCCGAGAAACTTTCACTGATATAATTCGCCGGGAAAACCTTAAATATAGTTTCATTCATGTTATTCACCTTTAACGTATTAGGTTTTTATCCACCCAACCTCGTTTATCGTATGGACATTCGTACTCGTATTTTGACCCTCATCAATTCTTTCATCTTGACCAATTGTGCAATGCACACTTGTATATACTCTTCCATTATCTGCGCTTTCAACGATCAATCGTTCACGAACCACGAATTCCTTGACGTCCTTCCTAGACCTTTGTGGCTAGAATCCTTGACTATGAGTTTCACTGGCACTCCATACTTATTCAGAAACTTCCTTGTTTCGCAGTCTTTACATAATTTTGGAAGGAGTACATATCTTCATTTTCTTGTACCGACCAATAGCAGAATACCTTTCGCGGCGGTACTGAACCTTGGAAGGGCACGGCGACATATTGGAAGCGATGAAAAAAACTAACGAATAATTTCAATCTGATGGATGTAGAAATTCACCAACGAAATGAAAAAAGTAGATACGGTGAGAAAATGTATTCAATGAGCATTCTGCGAAGTTAGAGAGAGACCAGCTTATTGGAGACATTTGGGAATATAAAGATCCTGATGTCAATAATAGGTCTTGAATAATTATAACTTTGTATTTCCACATGAAATTTATTAAGCTACGACCAAGGATGATGACGCCCTGACGTCGAAACCATGTTCGTAGCTTAATAAATTTCATGTGGAAATACAAAGTTATAATTATTCAAGATGAATTCCAAGTTCCACAAAGTAACGCCTGAAACCATCAATTTTGTCGATAATAGGGCGGGGAGAGAATGATTAAATTTATCAAGGGAGACTGAAGATGGGATTAACAAAGCAAATCATGGAGGATGTCGAAATGAAAAACTTAAAAATGGAGTAAAGCGATTACGTGAGAAGAGAATGATGTGATTTAGCTTGAGCAAACCAATTTGCGGATTGATGAGTGCTGATGATGGGCAAACATTCTTTGTTATGCTCTGCGCAGTGTACTATCGACCTTTTTCTTCGCATTTCCCCAGCTTCTCTCCTGAGTAGGCACTTCCGAAAAAGAATCGCGTCAGTTGAAAGCTCTGAGAGCCCCGTTGGACAGAACCTGAGACGATGTCTGGTGACATTGCAAACAGGAACTTCTTACCTTTCCTACGGCTTCTATACGCCTTTTCATATCCCCCACTGGGTACTAAAATGTCGGCGTTAAAAAAAAAGAGCAGCGAACTTCGTGGACAGGACCGGGGACGAAGTCTGGTTGCTGTGTAAACACAAACTTCCTTGGTTTTCATTTTCACCCTCATCCAGTGTTCGCAGTGAGCAAACAGCGACAACTACAACAGCAGGAGAGGGCGCGATGTCTTTCTTCCGTTCTTCCCATTCACTCTCGTGCCATCGACTCTGGTGCCCTCCTTTCATGCTCCGTCTTTACTTATCCATTATCGGCGCTTAAAACACACTTGATTTCATGACCAAAGCTTTCCTACTCAATTCTCTACGTCCTTCACCAATAGCACTCTTTACGCTCTGTATTTTGTAGTGTTTTTGCTTATCCTGGAAAACATTTGTTCGTCTACTATCCATTATTAAGATTGGGGCGATTTCTATTGTCAATTGTTTGCCCTAAATAGCAATCTTTAATTCTTGGAAATGTCTTGGCCTACTCATTCCTTCAGTTGTCTTGCATCAAATTCAAGTGTCAATATATTCGCATCCGAAAACACCGCATTTGTCATTACGCGTTGGTTCTTCTCCTGGCCTTTCCTTCTTTCATATTCATCAAATGAGGCTGAACGAAGCAAGATTCTCTATTTCTTTGGTTGATTCTGCAATCATTAATTCTCTAGGAATAGAACCGTAACCGAGTCATTTTTGTACCAACTATATTCTCTCCTCCCTCCCTTGAATTACATATAAATTTTAAAAGCAAAAGGTAGTGACAGATAGATAAGCATTTTAATGTCTCCGGAAAAAAATTGGAAGCGCGATATGCCATTTTATGCACCATTATTTTCCTTATAATTATGTCCAAACAAGTTGCTTCAAATTTAGGTAAAATATTTTGATTACTTTTACTTACAAAAGTATCCAATTGGACTAGCAATGGTAAAAGAAAATGATGGGCTAAAATTAGTCCCATCCGCGGTTTTAGAGATAACATGTTTCAAATGCTATGAGTGGCTGTTTCTCTTGACTCTCCTTTTACACTTTAATAAATTCAAAACTTAATTTCATTAGAACGTTTCCTTTTTATCTTTAAACGGCTGGTGTCCTAACACCCCCCGCCACACGCCTATTGAGGCGGCTTGCGGGGTAATATGTAGATGTAGATGTAGATGTAGATGTACACCGAGAAAAAAATGGAGTTCACAATCTAGTGAATGTCATGGAAAGAACCGTTGACGAAATCTGGTCTCAGTGTAAACAGGAAATGCCTTGGTTTTTATTTCCACCTTCGTCAAATGCACGCATTGCTCAAACAACGAGAACAGATGGGTGTCATCATCTTGTTGCTCGTCACATTGAGTCAATTGTAACCCTTTTTCTACCCCTATCTACCCCTTGTTCACTCAGGGACTTGGAATGCATCATTTATACTTATCAATTACCCACGTTTACACTTCAAACTTTCCTTGTCAAAACATTTCTACTCATATCTTTAACTCTTACTACAACACTTCGCTACTACTTAATGAATTCTATCGGAATTTGCGCTTAACCTTGCCATCTATAATTTAACTGCCATCTTGTTAATGACAGCGTTATTCATGTTGAAAGAAATGCTGTGATCAATTTTCCGCTTCAAAGAGCTTAATTCATTCTTTGATATTCTCCACAAAATACTAATAACCTTCCCTCCGGCATTCTCCTTCCTCTGTATATCTCCATTTGGTATTTTCTTAAAAAATATCGAGTTTACTATCGCATGAACGCCGTGGACACGACCGAAGACTTAACATTACAACATGAACAAGAACCTTCTTTGTTTTTATTTCCACCTCAAAAAAAACGCACGCACTGCACAAACAACAGCAACAAAAACATCAGCGGCAACAGAGGGCGTGCTGTCTTCTGTTGTTCTTCTCATTTACTCAACCCCATTTACTTTAGGTGCCCGTCCGTTTAGCAGGGGAAGAAGAAGACGAGGCCAAAAGGGCAAACGCTTTTCCCGGAGGGCAATTAAACTGTCAGATCCTTCCCTCTCCTGCCCGCCCTACACCGTTTCCAATCCCCCGCCCTTCACCCCGGGGAGTCCCTCCTCCCACTCCCCCGTGACCGTATCCAAGTAAACAAGCGAGGACGACGCAGGGGGAGGAAGGTTTGGGGGGGGGGGACAGGTTGGCGCGTGCGACGCGAACAGCGAATGTCCCGGCGGTCTTCACCGAATGAGATACGTGTCCACATAACCTCTCTCTTTTCCCATAGTACCCACCACCCCACACACCACCACCAGGGCACCACACCTCCGCATCATTCCCTCCACGAAGTCTGCGTGCACGAACAACTTAAAAACGAATGATACGCAGGTGAGAGTACGTATCAGGTACATACATAGGTAGATATAAATATGAGGAAAAGTTTCAGGCCCCTCTTCGAGAAAACGCTCTTCGATTTAATGAAAAACATCGCACTTTTCCTCCCTGGTACTCAATTACCCGGCCACGATTTCGCGAGCTTAATGACATTCAAAGGAACATACTGTTCAAAAGTCATCTTAAATTAAAGTAGATACCTTCGGAATCAACTGCCATCATCAAATTACATGACCCCCTAAATCAGTTTGGTTTGCATTCACCTTATAGCCGATTATCAACTCTCAAAATCATGAAATATAAAAATGAGGGAATGTGAAAAGTTACGTATTTCACATAGGTACTATAAGAGTTGGTGTATCTATGCAGTGAGGGAGAACGGTGAGGTAAACTAATGGTTCCATTTCCACTTTTAATGCCTCTTACTAGAAAAAAAAAGTTTTCTAGGATTTTCTTGAGTAATTAAAAAAGTAAATTATAAAGAAAAAGTATCCTGGAAGATGAATGAAATGTGTATCTTGACCAGTCATCCTGCCGTAACGATGCTAAGTCATCTGCTTCTTATAGCTCAGTGAAAGGAGAGCTAAGCTACCAGTACCTAATGGAAGTTTCGCTTTCAAATATGGTAGCTTGAGCTACCTTGGGCTTCGTTGGCTTGGTGGGATCTACGCTCGCCTAACTCCAGTGGTCCTTAAGTAGTGAGATTCGAATCCCTTCTAACCAGTAATTTCTATCCTAACCCTTCCAACTCCACATTTCCAAACCAAACAAGGATGCACGGTGAAACTGAAGAATGATACGCTTGTGATAAAAGGTCGAGTTAAGTGCATTTTCAGGCTTCTTTTTTGTGTAAACGTTCAATGATTGAATGACAAACTTACCTTCCCACAGTTTTATTTTCTTCCCGGCCACATTTTCTGGAATTCGTTCTCATCATCGAAATATACTGCATCTGAATAACATCATTCAATTAGGTACTTGCGATTATAATTATTTATCATCATCAAGAAGGACAATTTGAACCAGTTCATTCCAGTCCTACTAAGAGTTGAAGGGTAGAGAAATATAACGAAAACTATGATAAGTAGAAGAGACATTTATCGGATTTATTTTGCGACACGATAGCTTCTTGAAAAAAATAGAAGAAGGGCAAGTAGATAGGAGGAATTACCGAGGAAGACTTAGGGCCGTATTTATAGTCGTTACCTAGCAGTTCCCTTATCCATCCCCTACCCAACAGGCCCCTTGAATTGTGCGTCCTATAGTCAAAATTAAGGGAGCTGCTAGGTAGGGGATGGTTGGGGGTTAGATCTGGTAACTAAGGTCTACCAAATGGAATTCGCAGCTCAAATGTTTCAGTGGTGACGCTCGTGGTCAACATGGATACTTATAAATAAAGAGCCAGACGCAGCATGAAAACTGTAAAGATGGCCGCTCGACGTGCAAATAGCTTCAACGGTGTGGAGAAGAAGATTTTGTGTGATTTGGTGTAGAAGCATAAAGATATAGTGGAAAGTAAGAAAACGGACGCAGTTTCCTGCCACAAGAAGATGAAATAGTGGGAAAAAATATGCTGCGAGTGTATATGAACATCCTTGGAATGAGTCTGGCGTCACATCAGATATTTATCGATTAAGAGCAAATCTTACCGTTGTTTTATGAACGCCAAACCATCGAAATTATTGATTTAAGGCTATGCACGTTCATTAGAGTCAGTTTAGTTATATCTGTGGTGTTATTTATTCGATGAGGGGGCCCCTGGTGGAGCATGCATCTCCTGTCAGAATTAGGAGAGGCTAAGGGGGCTGCTGGGGGTGGAAATTTGACTATAAATACCGTTTTTGACGAAGGGGCCTGCTAGGGGCTGTGGGACTGCTGGGTAACTACTATAAATTCGGGCCTTAGAATGTAATACATGAGATAGAAAACCCCTGCCTGGGATACTGAGCTTGGTGTACTCTACGGACATCAGTGCTTGTGCCTACTTGTGCAAAGATTATTTTTCTTACTGTGCTACGTAATAATACTCTACTCATCGAGTGCCATCATTGTCAAGACGCCAATTGGCGTCATGGACGACGAGTCAGCTGAAGATCCGGACTCCGTCCGATCATCTGACTGTGAAATTTACAGCGAAGGCCCGCCTTCGCCTGAACCTGAACGCAACCCGGACCCATCTGATGACAACTCCAATGATTCCAGCCCGCCTTCGTCGGAGCTGCCACCAACCCTTGCTGCGACTCAGTCAGCCATCCCCGTTCCTGACATGGTAAGTCATGGCATTGCTTCCCTACCTCCACCTGTCCCTCTCAGTGATTCTCTTGTGCACATTGCCATTCCCCGTGAAAAACTCAGTGATCCTAATGTCCGCGCAATTCTCGGCTTGCCGTTTCTAAAACCCGACGTCGCAGCTTCTGAGGAACCCTTCCTGGAACAGCGAAAACGCAGACGAATAACCAGTTCTCCGCCTATGTCTCCATCGCCATTAGCAACATCCAATCGCTTCGTCGCTCTTGCTGAGGATGACGAACAAGGCCCTTCTAAGGACCCTATTTCTAAAAGTCAGTCTCAGTTCACCAGCAATCCCCGTAATTCTGCTCCTAATGATCTACCATCCACCAGCAACAGCTATATTCAGACCCCTCCTGCAACGTCTGCCCATCAGGCTCCTGCAAATACCCGAAAATACAAGATCCCACCGATCTTTTTAAAAGATTCTGCAAATTGGGCTATTAAAAACAGAGCCATTAATTCGGCCTGTGCACACCCTCCTGTGAGTCACTCTACTGGTTCCCAAATCAGGATTCAAACTCAATCCGTTGACGATTTTTGCGCCCTAGTGCGGCTTTTTGATGCAAAGAAATGGAATTTCTACACTCACCAACTGGAAGAAGACAAAAAAGTCTTCCTTTTAGTCCGCGGTCTCCTCCAGGAGACGACACCAGAAGAAATCCATGATTATCTTCATCAGAAAGGTTTCCAGGTTGATGGCGTAGTCCAGCTTAGAACCACCCGCCCGACTAAAACGGAAAAAGCTCACCGTGAACGCCTTCGCCGCGAAAACCCAGACGCAGAACTGCCTCCACTCTCGATGCGCCTGTTGCCCCTGTTTCAACTGAAACTTACTAACTCTTCTGATCAAGAAAAATTCATGAAAATTTCAAATATATGCGGTTTAGCTGTCAAAATTGAAATTTTTCGTCCGTCAAACGGCCCTCCTCAATGCACGAGATGCCAGAGGTTCGGGCATACCTATAAAGGCTGCGGAATGGACCCCAGATGCGTACGCTGCGGTGATTCCCACTCGCATACCGAGTGCACAATTTCCAAGCCAGCACCTGCCAAATGCGCAAATTGCGGCGAACAACACACCTCCAACTGGAAAGGATGCCGATTCTACAAATCGTACGCTGAAAAACTACGTAATAACCGAACCACTGCACCACCTCCATCAGCACCTGCAGCTGATAACTTTCCTGACCTTCCACCGTCAAGAGCTGCCGCTGGTCTCTCCGCTGCATCATCCTCCTCCCCGCAAAACCCTGCCACTTCCGACTTCAACCTTCAATCCATAATTACCTCTTTCCTAACTCCTTCCACGAAACAGAAACTTACCTCCTGGCTTGGCAACCTTGCCAAAAAACTCCTCTCTCTCTCCCCCACTCCCAAATTTGATATATTCTTAGAAGAAGTAGTCAACGCTTTATTCATGATATTGAGCGATGACTAATCGCCCGGCTTCTCAGCTAAAGATCATGCAGTGGAACATCTGCGGCATTACTCAGAAACGAGAAGAGCTTCGTCATCTTCTTAAAACTCACTCTGTTGACGCAGCTTTAATTCAGGAGACGATGCTGAAACCTGAAAAATCCCTCTTCATTCCCGGATTCTCGCAGTACCGTCTAGATCGTGACGCAAATGGAGGCGGCGTTCTTCTCCTCATCAAGACATCCATCTCATCTCACCAGTTACCAAACCCGAAAACCTCCAATGTTGAGGCAGTAGGAGCCAAAGTCCGAACCAACATTGGAGATGTCCATCTATGGTCCATCTATCGTCCTCCTAAATATCCAAGGAAGGACGATTTCGAGCACATTAACTCTCTTCTTAAAGGCCGAACGCTAGCAGCTGGGGACTTCAACTCGAAGCACGTTAGCTGGGGCTGCAATGTCAACAACAGAGCTGGAAACATGCTGCTGACTCTGCAAAGAAGAAGGAATCTCGGCATAATCGCTCCGGATTCGCCGACTCACATCTCCTCTCGTGGCTCAACTGACTTATTAGACATTGCTCTGTCCCTCAACATCCCATCTGTAGCCGACATCAAAGCAATAGACCATCATGCCTCTGACCATCTCCCCGTCACCTTCATTGTCAACTGCACACCCGAACGCAAGCACTCCAATCCTCGCCGTTGTGTGAATTTTAATAAATTCACGCGACTTCTTGCCGACAACTGCCATCTACTCCGACCGCTCCCAATTACCTCCAGGAAAGAAGCAGATGTTTTTGTCGAAAATCTCACGACTATCATCCAGGACGCCGCCAATGATGCCTCCTTCACTCCGCCTGCTGAATCTGTCCCAAATGCCATACCTGATAACATTCTGCAGACAATTCAGCGGCGGAATGTGGCAAGGAAAACCTGGCAGAGAACCAGGAAACGTGAGGATCGTCAACTTTTTAATGCACTACGTAACCAAGTGCAGCGTAAGTTGAAAAATCTCCGCCAGGACTCCTGGGACAAGCACCTTAAATCTCTACAAGGAACAGATGGCAGTATTTGGCCTGTTGCCAAAGCACTCAAAAATCCACGCCGCCAGATACCATCTCTGGTCACCCCTACAGGCCGTGCAGTCTCCAATGATGAAAAGGCAATTATCTTCAGCGAAATCCTTAGCAATCGCTTCCAAAATAACCTTCCATCCTATCGCGAAGAAGAATGCGAGCAGACATGGCTTAGCATGCAACACTGCCCGATCTCTCAGCCAATCTTCACTACTACGGGGGAAATTGCAGAAATCATTAAACACCTGAAAACCAAATCAGCGCCTGGCCCGGATGGCATTAGCAACCGGCTTCTGAAGAACCTTCCTGACCCCATGCTCCCAATCCTTGCACATTTGTTTAACTCCCTGATCTCCTTATCCTATTTCCCAAGTTCATGGAAATCCGCTAAAATTATAATGATTCCGAAACCTAACAAACCGCCGTCTCAACCATCATCCTATCGCCCAATTAGTCTCCTCAATACCCTATCCAAACTATTTGAATCTGTAATCCACCATAGACTACGAGCCCACCTGCAGGAGAACGACATCATCCGACCTGAACAAACTGGATTCCGTGCCAAGACGTCAACCGTGCACCAGATTTTACGTCTCGTGGAAGCGATTGCATCCGGATTCAATGGAAGACTCATCTCACATTGTGTTTTCTTGGATCTCGAAGCCGCCTTCGACCGAGTCTGGACCCTGGGCCTGATATTTAAACTCTCCGAACTCCTTCCCTCTTACTTAACCAAGATTATCCAATCCTTCACCTCAGACAGAACCTTCTTCGTCCAAGTCAACTCATCCGCATCCCACTTCAACTCCATTACCTCCGGTGTACCGCAAGGCGCGATCCTCTCTCCAACCCTCTTCAATCTATACGTAAATGATACCCCAACCTCCCCTCAAACAAACCTTCTTCTATATGCAGATGATACCACAATCCTGGCCCAGGGCTCCGATCCGGAAAGAACTGCCGATATTCTCCAACAACATCTCGACGACTATGAAGATTGGGCGGACGAGTGGAAACTTAATGTGAACGCCGAGAAATGCACACACGTCGTCTTCTCGCGTAGGCCAAAAGCTGGTGAAGGTCCTCACTTATTCTACGGAAATAAACGAATCCCAAAATGCCAAACTGCAAAGTATCTCGGCGTGACTCTTGACAAGCGACTAACTTGGGCTTCCCACATCAGCAAATCAATTCAAAAAGCAACCGGAATTAGCGCCGCACTCCACCCACTCATCAAACCCTCATCACCGCTGTCACTCAAGACTAAACTCCTACTGTACAACTCAACCATCAAGCCCCTATTGACCTACGCCTCTCCCGTCTGGCTGCACGCCGCCGCAACACATCTGAAGAAGATTCAAACCTGTGAAAATAAGTTAATTAGAAAAATAATAGGCGCACCGTGGTTCATCAGCAACCGTCACATTCGAAAGGATCTGAGGATTACTCCCATATTAACGGCAATAAAAAGTGCACTTTCCATTTTTCAAAATACCTTTAAAGCAACCAACAACAAGCTATTAGAGAATCTCTGGGACTACCCACTCCCTAAAAAACCCAAACATCGAACCCCTAAATGTGCCCTTCTCCCCTCCCACATCCCAATACCTAACTAACCCCACCTTAAAGCAATGCCATGACTTCATACATACCATCCAGTGATGTTATAAGTTATTATGAAACTACCTAAAAAATAACGCAACACCTAGGAGACAGCTCTACAGCTGGGAACTACGGCTTCTATAAACATAAAAGTGAAAATTGCCTGCCTGCCTGCCATACATGAGATAAATTGTGAAGGAAATATGTGTGATCAACTATGTGGGAATGAAGCTGTTGATTGATATGAGGTTGGAGTGGAGACTTTCAGCAAACCAATCTTCGGATTCATGACTGCTGATGATTATTATGGAATGAAGAATCACTTGTTAGTAATTCCCACACGCCTTTTTGGTCAACTAAATAAACGTGTGGAAATTACTAACAAGTGATTCTTCATTCCATAATGTCAAAATTCCACAAAGTTACTTCGTCTACTATTGACTTATGATGATTATTAGTTCAGAAAAGAGAGATATTCCTCTTCTACATCCTCGAACTCCTGTGCATTCATAACTATTGTTGACCATAAAGCCCGAGATGTGTCACTAGAAGATCCTGAATATGCTGGAGCAGTTCCAATTTTTTGCATAAAATTTTCAGAGAGTTCGTAGGAATAGCAGGTCTAGCCCATTTTCTTTCTAAAGAATTCCTCCAATAATTTATCTCTTCACCTGTTGTACCTTGGAGTATTATCTGGGGCCCAATAGAATTGTTGCCGAAGAAATTTTAAAATTGCTAAAAAAAGAAGCACTCGCCGCTATTTGGGTCATTTTGTCGTCAGGCGACGGCCAAATATCTCGTGATTTTCTTGACTTATCTCTAGGGTTGGCAACACTGCCTCCTCCCCTCGTCTCCTCTTACGTGGCCCTCTATAAATCTCCCTCCTTTCCCCACCACCAAAAGAAGAACTTTCTGAGTAATACGCAAAGGTTGGACGTGATGTCGGTACCTCTGCGGAGCAGAAGAAGACAGCAAATGAAATAATGACTGATTGAATGCCTCTCATCCAAAGTAGAGATTCTGGTAGAACTTTACACACAATTAAAAATGCCTAAAAGTGGTGTAAGAATAATCAAAATTGTGTATAATAATTCATTTTTATCCCAATGAATACACAGAAATTGATGTGAGATTAGGCGAATCTACGCGGCCAGAAGCGGATTAACTGGGTGGGCCTATCAACTGGAGAGGCGGAGCACCAATTCCCAAGAAATTTTATCATTAAATATTTTTCGCATAATACATTTTTAATTTAGCAAACCTTAATTTTATCGAGTTTACCGCGCGTATTTTTCACAAAGAATCGCAATCCCTGAATGAGATGTTGCACATGCGATTTGTATAAACTACATGATTTTTATTTGTATACATGCAGTGAATAGTTGTGCGTGATCGAACAAGTAATTTAAATATAAAACTAGTAATTTTTTATCGCTAATATTTTTCATTATGTGCCATTTTTAATTTAAAATAAAAATAAATTCTGTCGTTATGTAAGTGCAATGCACTAGTGATCTTGTGAATGGAACTCGTAAATTTGTCAATTTAATCCATCGAAGACCATTCTTAGTGATGCCACCCAGAGCCGCCAAACACAGAAATCCACCACTAAACTTGCAAGATGACCACGCTGTGAACAAAAAAAGGATTGCAATCTGGTTTAGTCACTTTTGCCCGCGGAAAATGTTTTAGCAGAAAATAAAATCACATGGTCGCAGTAGTTTAACAGTGGTGGAGGATACTCATGTTATTTTAAAGTATCTTTATAATACTTTAACCCATGAGATACTTAGTATCCGTTGATTCCGTCCAAATTCCCTTCTCCTAACCTCTCTCTCATCCGCGATTATCCAACCTTCATTCCATCGCAATAAGGACTTACCTCTCTCTTTAACAGTTTCATCTACATCTAAGAAAGTACCGTGCAAGCCACCACTGGGGTGCGTGGCACGGGGTGATTCTACATCAGGCATGTAGCAGCACTCATCTCGGTCCAAATCAGGACCTCGCACGTTCCCCCATCCTCAAGGCTCGGACCAAAATGCAGGAGAACAGTGCGCAGTCAAACCAAAAACTGGGAGAGTGAGCATGCAAACATGCAGTACACTAGTACTAATAATTTATGAATGCTACGAGATATTACTTCATGCAGAAAACAAAATAATGCCAGACATTTTAAGCGGGGTGAAGTATTAGTAATAATGTTATGTTATTAAACACTAGTGAAAAGTATAGGTAGTGAGGGTGGGAGTTTCATATGATTGAACTATCGCAACTATTATTATCCCTTATTGCACGCGGAAAAAATTACATTTTAAATCTATCGGTTCGGCAGTCGATTTCCTTTATCTTATTCCTGTGATCGCTTCTACCGTAGTACGTTGGCTCTAGCAATATATTTTGATCGTCCGGCAAAAGATTGTCTGCTTCGAACTTGCGCAAAAGATTTAACCTGTATTTCTCCCTTCGATCAGTTAGAGATTCCCAACCTAATTCCTTCAACAACTTGGTAGTGTTTACCTTCCAAAATACTCTTCAATATATCATCCAGCCACTTTTTTCTACCTCCTCAAAAATTTCCTCTTTCACTGAAGCTAAAACAACTCACCGAACATGATTATTCCCTTCATGGTGGGTCCTAATCCAATGGATTAGTAGTCCATTCCATAGCAAGATTCTTATCTTTATGATTTAATTGCGTTACTGAACAAACACTTCAAGTCGCGCCGTATAAATGACTAACAATATCATCAATCACTCAAAACTAAGTTTAGCTGAAGGCGAAACACGAAAGTCATATTTTTAAGAACGCAGTGCATACAATTTGTGACCCCTTGGAGTTCCATGATGGAATGATATCTCAGTCTTTTTCGAATCAAGTAAAACTTCGTTTAAAAATTCATGTTATGTCATTCAAAATTGTTTGATTGGTTTCAACTGCCAGTTCGATATACCTAATTATGAATATTACTAACAGTGGCAAGTATCCAGAATTTTGAGATATCCTCCTTTATAGATCTTTTGTAAAATTATTTACAAATTCATTTAAATCTCAAATTAACACAATCAAACCAAGTCATCACATTAATCGACATGCTTCAGCTAGTTATTTCACTATTGCCACTTACAAAAATGAACATTTTTACCATGAAATTTGTAAGCAGTTGTCGAAATTCTACGCGAAAGAAAATATGATGTGCATGAGCTGAATTGTTAGGATGTTTTTCCATGATGTCTTTAACCGTGCTGACGGGCTAATTCCACGTGAATCATCCATCCGTCATGTCCTTATACTATATTTATAACAGACGTGCTCGTTAGAGATGACAGCACAACTTAATTTGTCAAAAGCTTGGTTTTAAATTAATATTTTGACGGGCAGCGATTAAATTAATTTGCTGGGATGTTCAGGGCGTACGCTGGAAAATGTTGGGATGATAAAAATGTCTAAAAAAATGGAAAAGTACGCGCTGTGTGGGAATATTGAGCTATCTTGTAAAGCGAGAGGTGGACAGGAATGTGAGGATACATTTCTTGACTGAAAATAACCACGAATAACTCATAGTGTTCTTATGGAAGAGGTCTTAGAAGATGATTCAGCATACATGACCGATTTGAGGTTGAAATTGAGAAGGGTCTATGCGAAAACAACTCGATAATACTTTTATAGATATTTTTATTTACCTACTTATTTTTGGTGAGCTATTTGCGTTTCATAAGTAACTACCAAACATAAAGTTGCAATGGTAATAGTGAGATGGCCTAATTGAAAATCATACACTGTTGAGTATATTGCAATTAAGTGTAGTACTTAACGTGAAATAAGATCAGGGCTGTTAGGCAAAGAACAATAATTAGGCACTGAATTTCATGGTTGTTAAAATTCAATGTCTCACATAAATAAATATTAATTTAGTTTAATGTCAATGTGGGGCTACTTTAAATTTTTAATATTAAATTGCCATGTAAGTGATTTTTGCTATAAAAATATATGATTTGGGATATTTATCGTTCTCTCACATGTAGCGTTAACCTGCTTACAGTATTTTGGTGATTTGGATCTGGCCTAAGGATAGTGAGAAGGCAGTGTGATAAATAGATAACATGATAAAGAGGAAGGGGAAGAAACAAATGGAACTTTGGAGCCAGTGTTTCGGCATTTGCTTATGCACCTTGTTGCTGAGTACTATACCGTCTAATGAGTGAATAAGTGCATTGACAATTACTGGATTGATCAAATAAGCCATCGATTGAGCAGTAAAAATTGTCAATTCGCCCCACATGATTCATGATGGTTACCTGGAGTCCTCGCTGCATAAAAAGGCGTACGCACTACTCTAATGATCGTTTTAAAAGCCGTCTCACACACCTCAGCGTAATTTCCAGGTTAAATGATACTCCGGACAGAAAAGAGTACTTATGAGAGGTGGGCATACGCTTGCATGGAAGCGGAAGATATTTTTAAATAAATTTTGAGATGCTTTGATGCTTCGTACCATAAGCAAGGAGTAGTCAAAGGAAAACGGATTCTAGAGTATTATCATAACCCCTTAAACATCGCTCCACACAGCCTTCTTCGGCGGTGTAATGAAATTAATATTTTTTTGCGTTCCTGCGCACGGTTCGTAATATGTTTATTTTTTGAACCTGCGATCCCATATTTCTTCTTTTTTTTCATAAGCCAGGAGGTTTTTCGGTTCCGTTCGGGTCACCACAAAGGACGCAAGGGGAGCCAAGACGCGATATGCGAAAGGGCGAAAGCTCTCCAAAATCCAAATTAAATTCGAAGCTTTCCTTCCCTCACCTGATCCTTTCTTTTAATCCCAGCGTTTTTCTTTCACTTCGCCTCCAACACGGGTCCATACCTTGCTCGCTCAGATAAGTGGTACCGAAGGAAATTGCTTTCAAAAGCGTTTGAATGCCCCAAACCATATTCCTCTCTTTTGATCCCTGGGTTCTTGCGTCATAAAATCGAAATAAAAATAAGGTGAGTAGATTAAATCCCAGGTCCCTTTACCTTCGCGTTCGGCCCAAAAGAAATGAATTTGAAGAGGAAATTAAAGATTACGCACTACGTTGGTTCCTTAAATATAATTCCGCTTCTGTTTTCGCTTACCAAAGGTTTTACGATATTGAGAACTTTCTTGCCTACACGAGGCATCATCTAAATGAAAGTTGAAGGGTCTTAAGACGTACTTTGTCCTCACCCCAACAAGTTTTGTTAAAAACAATGGAAAAGAGAGATTAACAACAGAACTAAACACCCTTCTTTCTCCACTCCTTTAATAATTAAATGTGAACATGCGACACGCAAAGGGAATGCAAGTGACATAGACAAATAATGTGGGGGACAGGGTTGACAGGTTTTCAGAAAAAAATCCTTATGAAGAAATTTTCGCGACATTTTATTCAAATCGTCTATTTTTCCCCACTCTTGGACATTGACGCCGTAGCAGTGGACATTTTCATAACCTGATTCCAGTGCTGGCCCGAGGCGTGAACAACCTGGGCTAAAGCCACAGGCTGCCGGTCCTGGGGGCGGCCAGTCTGCGACTTATTAATGGATGTGAAAAGGGCACAGAAATGGAATTCGGAAAATTTTACTCACTTCCAGCATGTATTTACATTCTAAATGACATTTAGTACACTTTAAAGGTGACCGACACTCATAACGTACTGCAGCAATGAAACTTACGCACTAAAAAAGTTCCTTCATTAGCTTTTTTTTCGCCAACCTAGTGAAAGGAACTGAGGATGAAATTGCACGAACACTTACGGCTGACACTACACTCACCCTCAAGATGTAGAGGCAATGTGAACAATCCCCAGAGACACTTATCTCTGTAAAACTTGAAGCTTGTATAACTTACAGATTAAATGTTGAGCTCCCGGAGGGCAAGGGAATGACAATTAGAGGGTCGTGCTTTAGTCCAATAGTGTCTCACAATTGACGCGTGTTTTAAGAAATCACAATCGGTTAACTGAAATTTAGATATCATCTTCACAGAAAACAATTTGTATATCTCCTCAGTAAACTTATTTGACTGACCTATGTCTCGGCAAACATTTTCCATAATCAATGATTGGTATTGGAAAATAATTGGAAGAATCACTTTGATAATGGAAAATGTTTGCCGAAACCTAGGTGGGTTAAATATTCTATGTGAGGAAATTAAGTTTTCTGAGATGATGTTATGTCTGATGATCCGTCACCTATTAATACAAGCTCTCGCCTGACACTTTAAACTTAAATAATAAAGTCTTTGCTAGGGGCGGCCAAATACAATGTCAGTAAACTATACATTTAGTGAAAGTCTTTTGTGCTTTCCTAAAGAGTGGAATGAAAGATTTATATAGTTAAGTGAACTGTAAGCGTGAAAATTTATTACCTCAGAAAAGGAAGATTTATGTACTGGTAGGGAACATGACTGAAGATTAATGAATGATGGAGATTGGTTTGGAATTGCAGCAATAGTACTGGACATGTTTAGACAAAAAATGAATATACTGGAATGGTCGAACCCCTGGATGCGATTAGATAGAAGTCACTTTGATCTGCAAGTAGCACGAGTCAAATGAACTTTTCATTCGAAATTTACACTGTTTAGTGCTATTCATTGCACGACTTTACGTGACTGAATAAGATATCTAATTGTGTTATACATAATCGCATCGATTCAAAGATTTATTTGATTCAAATATCTGGCTCTTGAATAACAACATATTTGACTTTTTCCTCTCGCCCTGAGTCTACACTACTTCACGACTACCTATCTATCTATCACCTATTCTGTAGAATAGGTTGGAGGTAGGAGCACCTAGTTTGCACAAACCTTCGGGAAGTAAACCATGTGTCACAGCGGCATGATAATTTTTATTTATTTATTTCATTTATTATCTCACACAACCAAAAACGGCGCAATGGCTAATTACATTGGTCGACGTAACAAAATAAATAAACAAGTTTAACATTTAACTGGAGAACTCAACTGACGGGCAAATATGAACTCCGGATACAAATCCTGGTCAACTCATATAATTCCATCATGTGGAGTTCTCAACTTTTTTTTGCTATATCTTGCACCTGTGCGCACCATATCATACCAGTGTGATTTTCGCAGAGAATGAAGTGGAAAAAAAACACCAGAAACTTTCTGCCGTTAAAAACTAGTAAAATGGCGCAATTTTGGGTTTTATAAGAACATGAAGAAAGGTAATTTGCATGTATAACTCCCTAAATGAAAGACAAAATTCCACAGGGGAGATACCATTCGCCTTGACCGCAACTCAAACCTGGACCCACTTAATATCTCGCCGAGTGCTTTTGGCAGCAGCGAGGCGTCCTTCTTTCGTGTGGATTTTTGTGGATACGATCTACAATAATGCACCGAGGAGAATGACATCTCGGTAGCTTAACTGGTAAAAGCACTCGGGGAATGTTGGTGCATGTGTGCTCTTGCAGATAACGTCGTAAAAGGTGATATCGCGGCTATTCCGCAGTGCTCCCAACACTTATTTACATTCCGGTCTACGTAGTATTTTTTGGTGAAGAAAGGAAAAATGTCTGATGAAATGTGTGTGTGTGATGGTGCACGAGTACTTCGGACATTGATGCCCGCGAAGCACAGGGCAGAGAGTTCGAGACGTGAAAAAAGCCGCCAAACATGTTTCTTCATCCTCCAATCTCCCCGCCGCCGGCGACGTCTTCTGACCACCGCTTGCCGGACACATAACCACCCAACTCACCTACACCATTTTTTTTAAAACTTGCTAGCGCCAGGCGTCTGCTCATGACAAATTTCCCCGTGTTTCAAAATAATGGTGTGTGATTTAATGCGCAGGTTGCAGCATTTCCAATATCCTCCGTAAGTCATGATATCCCTGGCAACAGACTGCGCTCCCTATAAAGCGGTTTCCAACATTGAAATACGTGACACAATGCGTATGCGTGGAATCTTAATTCTACTGATAGCCTATGTCGACCTATGGATTAATTTTTCTACCTTACGAGTTAATTTTGCTAAGTTGCTCGATTTCTTGGATTCGTCTGGAATCCTGTAGATTTTTCTGTCGACCCAAGATGAACGCCCACCATAATATATTGTTCAACCGTTTTTTACAATTACTTATTTTTGTTTTTGCTCTCCGACGACTATGTTGGTCCGTACGCCCCTGCGATCCCGATAAGCCATTGGCTTGCCTTCAGGTCTCTCAGGGGCCGAACCACCAGAACTTGACAGAAACACCCATGCCCTGGGCAAGTGAAAAACCGATCCAGGCGGGACTCGAACCCGCGACCCTCGGGTTAGCAGACGAGGACTTTACCCCGCCGCCATCGGGGCCGGCACCAGCTGTATTTTAATGTTTCCTCAAATAACACAAATATATCAACTACTAGAAGACGGTGCCCGTTGCATCTCAACGAGACTTACTCCTGGTGCCATTGAAAACCAAGTAGGCCTTTGGCTGCCTCGCCAGCAAGCCGTCTCCAACCACTTCTATCCTCAGCCATCTCCAATTCTGATCCCATCTTTCTCAAATCGTTCTCTACTTGTCCTTTCAAACCTCAATCTTGGTCTCCTTGGTGGTCTCCTTCCTTGAAGTCTTCCTTCCCATGCTCTCTTTATCATTGAATTTTCATCCCTCCACAGCACATGGCCCAGCCATCTTAATCTCTTTCTTCTGACTTCTGCAGCAATATCTTGCCTGTTATAGAGCTCTCTTATTTCTCTGTTTCTTTTTATTCGCCATTTGTCTCCCTTTATGGTAGGGCTAATTATTCTTCTCAATACTTTATTACCAAAAGTAATGAGTTTCTTTCGTGATTCTTTGTAAGGGTTCAAACCTCCGAGCCATATAACAATACTGGCTGTACCATCGTTTTATATATCCGTATTTTAGTGCCCCTAGACAGAAGTTTACTTAAAAAAGCTTAATTAGACTCCAGTATATTCCGTCTTCTGCTTTTATTCTGTTTAAATTTCAGTCTCCTCCCTGTTGTCATGTGCTAAGGTTACTCCTAAATACTTGAATTGATTAGTTTTTTTAAATTTATAATTCATGACTGCTATATTTTCTTCTTGTTCTTCAAGCCTGCTGATCTTAATGAAATTTGTCTTGGTTTCATTAACGTGCAGACCAACTTTGGCCGCTTCTTTTAGGAGTACATTAGTTAGTCTTATCAGGTGGTCTTTGTTCTCTGTTATAATGTCTACAACGTCCGCAAGTTGATTTTCTCTGAAAATTAAGCTCCTCCTAGAGAATCTCTCGTTTTCTTTAGTGCTTCTTCTACTGCCATGTTGAATAGTAGAGGAGAAAGTCCATCCCCTTGCCTCCACCTCCCCAACTCCATAATTTATGTCAAATATATCAGTGTATTCTTTGTCCACCTTTACTCTTCCTTTGGAATTATTCACACATACCTTTGTCAAGTTAATTAGTTTCTTAGGTATATTATATTGTTCCATTAACTTCCAGAGCTTTTTTTGGTGTATGCTGTCATAAACTTTACCGAAGTCTACAAATAATATGTACAGATCTTTATTGAATTCTCAATACTTTGAGGCCAGCTCCTTCATGATAAATATTTGGTCGATGGTTTGGTCTTTCATAAAATCTGCTTTGTGGTCTCCTATAATACTTTCTGCGTTTAGTTTGAGTCTATTTAATAACACCTTGGATATTATTTTATACGAGGTGTTTAGGTAATAAAAATATCCCTCTATCTCATCGAGAAGAAGAAAAAAATGAAATTTTTGGATCGGGTTGAATGAATCCTCCCGAAATGACGTACAAAATCCATTAACTATGTCATTAACCACACATGATGAGGTTGGTGTGAGAAATATCATAGGTATTCTGTAATTATAATCACTTAACGCGAAGCGTAAGCTCCTGGGGCAAAATTTCCCTTTTCAAGCCTGTGCTTTGGTTTCCAGGTAACAAAAATTCTATTTTCAAATAGTGCCAAAATCTACCATTTTGAAGCCAAAATCTCAAACTGTAGGAAAACAGAAAACGTATTCTAAAATGGAGTGCATTCATAATAAAAATTCCAAGCCTATATAATGAGTGCAAATAATTTGAAAAAGCAAATAATGATGAACTTCTGAACCAAATCCCACGATTATCTTATGGAAGTAAAAGTTGGTTGAAAAAGGCCCTTATAGGTATCTCTGAAGTATTTGGGTGTTTCTAAGTTAGTCTATTATTCTTTCTAGACTGTAAGGAGCACGCTTGCCAAATTTTACTCGACTTCGTCAAAGTGCATGGCAGTCTATAGCGTTCAAACAAGCAGAAAGTCTCTACACCCCCCTGGCCACCCATGGCAGCACAACCCCAATGACTGCCTCGGTTTCGCTCGCTCCACTGCCATTCGTTAAAGGAAGACAAATAATACTTTCATATTACTAACCAGTAAGTAAAATCAAGAGAAATTATTTTGTAGGAACATTCTTTCTAATTTATTTTGGAAATAGAAATAAATCTGCTGGCAAAAAAATCGATGCTGATGAATTCTTCTTGGGCTTTCCACCGGGTTAGGTTCTCCATGTAGGCCGACGTTTCGACAGGTGACTCTCCTGTCATCTTCAAGTCCTCAATCCTGTCATCCACAGCCTTGAAGATGGCAGGATAGTCTCCTGTCGAAACGTAGGCTAATATGGAGAACCAAACCCCGTGGGATGCCCGACAAGAATTCATATGTATGTTCGCCGGGAAAGCCTGAAATCTTACAATAAATTGATTTCTTAATTGACTATACTGTTGGACTTTCCCCCCCTTACATTTATCAACGATGACCCGAGTTGCTTTGAGATCACTTTCCAAAAAATATCTCATTTTCAGAAAATCTTTGAATATAGCGTGAAAGTTCTCGCAATTGAATGCCAAACTCCATGATATCAATCAGAAAGTTCAACCCATTTCCTTTCTCATCTATTGAGGTCGAGCACACAATTTAATTTGCACTAAAGAAAATAAAGCCTTCAAGGGGTAAAAATTTAACTTACCTACCTGCATTTCTTATTCATTAGCAGAGACGGGGACGTTAATGACTTTTATTTTTCCATTTCATGACGTTTATTCTATGACTTTCATGACTTATATTTTCCTGCTTCATGATGTCTACTTTTTTTAATTCGGTCAATTCGTGACGCTTTAGCAAAAAGTATGGCATTTATTTTACTGTAAATTTAAAACTAATATTATGATCCGTATATTTACTATAGAGTAAGTGGTTCAAAAGAAAGTATCCCCTCGCTTCCCCTATCACCCCTAAGCACCAGGATTTCTGGATACATACGGATGTAAAAATTATCCATGTACCTGAAGATGTCACTACGCTATGAAACCCGGGTCGTTAGAACTAAATCAATTTAGTAAACCATTACAAAGTGTAATTTTTATTTTCCGATTTGGAGAGGGGTATTTGTATCGAAGCGTCCAGTTTGCGAATTCCTCCAATTCACTTTCTTTCCGCTCTCCTTCAACCACCTACTTCACATATTATGCTGTGCTGCAAATGCGCATTTGTACTAACCTTTCATTTTCTTCATTAACCCTTTTCCTTTCCCATACCATTCACTTAAACCTGTCTGTGAAGTGCATTTCTTTCTCAACGGCATGTTCGAAAATCATACCTTTTCCTCCTATATCCCCGAGATGGCGCAGCGGCCGAGTAGTCACTCCTCTTTGCTTTAAACACCTCATTATGACTTTTCCCGCCTTCAACTTAAGCTATCCCCCTTTACAACGCGTTTTACACAACCTCTTCCCCTACCATTTCAGCTACAACTTTGACTATACTACAACCAAACCCCCCTCGATTCACCAACCCAGTCAGGGGATTTTTTTCTTTCAAAAAATAAGCTACAACTTTCACCGCAATACAACTACACCCCCCTCCAATCACCAAACCACCTGTTGTATTTTTTCTTCAAAAAAATACGCTACAACTTTTACCACACTACAACCACTCCCCCCTCTAATCACCAACCAACTCGGGGGATTTTTTTATTTAAAAATATTCGCTACAACTTTCACCACACTACAACTACACCACCCTCCAATCACCAACCAACTCGGGGGATTTTTTTATTTAAAAATATTCGCTACAACTTTCACCACACTACAACTACACCCCCTTCCAATCACCAAACCACTCGGGGGATTTTTTTCTTTAAAAAATTACGCTACAACTTTCACCACGCAACAACTACACCACCCTCCAATCACCAACCCACTCGGGGGATTTTTTCTTTAAAAAATTACGCTACAACTTTCACCACACTGCAACTACGTCACCCTGCAATCACCAACCCACTCGGAGGATTTTTTTAAATTACGCTACGACATTTATGACACTACATCTACACCCCATTCCAATCACAGAACCACTCGGGGGATTTTTTTTCTTTAGAAAAACATACGCTTCAATTTAGAACACACTACAACCGCACCCCCCTCCAATCACTAAACCACCTCGGGGAATGTTTTTAATATATGGCCATTTCCATTAACCTCCTCCTTTTGCGCATTTCCTCACTTTTCCCCATTTTTCACCTCACTGAAAAATGTCAATTTCCGTCTTCACTTTTTCTCAATACTGCATTTTGCCTTTCCTCAACACCCAGGAATGCCTTTTTTGCATTTGAAAATGGTCATTTCCAGGCCGTGTCCCGCCATAGCTCCCCTGTTTCACTTGATACGCCCGCAACCTTGTTGGGGAGGTGGTATGTCCATATATATTAGATGTGTGATTAGTTCGTATCCCTCTACCGCCATTTCTAAAAACATTGCAATATTGCGTCTAAATGTCACAAATATAATCTCCATTTTCATCATTTTCAATCTTTCATTACTCCAAAACTAACTATCCCACGCCTTTCTTTCTTACATTTCTTAAATGCTCATCCCTTTCACTATCCTATGGCCTTTCCCTCAGTTCCTTACGTTTCCGTCAGAAAATTTTCTTCCTCACTGGACCTTCGAGAGGTTCCGCATACTTAAGCCTGAAGTGATCACTACCATTTTATGACGTTTAATCCGCAAAGTCGAATTTCATGACTTTTAGGAAAAAACGGCTATTTGATGATAAAAACTTATGACTATGACGTTTATGACTTTTCCCTGTCTCTGTTCATGTATAAATGATCTGGAGTCATACCTGAGATGTGTGCAAAATGAAGCCTATTACCAGCGAATGGAGTGGCGACATTAAATATTTTGCAAAGTTAGAATGTTGCTCGAATCCCGATTCTTGAAAAAAACAGAGCATTGCATGAAAACGTTGTATAAATACGTTTCAGGCTCGCGATAGCATTGTCATTATTTTGTTTTTCTTTCCTCTATTTTATGTCTTTCGTTATTAATATTCCCTTTACAAAAATGGAAGTTCACTGAATTACGCTTGTTGCAAATACTTTCTGCACAATGATTTTAATTAGGTTTGTATCTGTTTCCTACTGGAGCCTATATTTTCACGTTAATTTTTAATGACATCATGCCATGCTTTTCCAATTTATTTAGTTTATATACCTACTGCAATGTCGCTTTTAAAAAATTATATAGATTCAATTAGGTTTGTTTTATTTGTAAAAACCATTTCCCGATGGCTTCTAATTATTAATGAAACAATATCTAATAATTATTCAGTAGGTAATTAGATGTCGCTTTGTTTTGTATTGATGGAGAATTTTTACTGCTCTGTTCATTAATCAGTAGCTCTATTCATGTGAGCCTTTCACTCACATAAATTTCATTGAATCAATTGCTTAATGCTGGCTTTCATAAATTATATTGTTCTTCTCTTGCTGTTTTCACCATGCCAGAATTTTTGATCTCTTCGATATATATATCAATTGCCTGCTCAGTGGATTTAAAATGTCGCATTGGCTTTCCCGATAGCATTTTTGCCATCTGATTTGAGACGAAAGGACAACCACGTATACCTACGGCCGTCCGAAACCTCACCGAGATATTAGACGTTGGTGTTTTGATTATAATGCCTGCTCGGTCAATAATAATCTCCGTCTTTTTCAATTAGATTCAATTGAAATGTATTTTGAATGAAGTACGGGATTCAAAATTTTTTTAGCATTATAAGTTTTACATACCGGAAATAAATGTCATATTTCTCTCCATATATTTTTTGGCGTATTAAATATTTGACCGACCAATGCACCAAACTGTATTCAAAAGAGGAAGAATAATAAAAAATGACCTGATTAAGGACGATGCGGTCACTATGTTTTCTATCCCAATTTTCGCTCATAAATTCCAGGTGGAATTATTTATTCCAAGAAATCAAATATAAAGCAGGTAAAATTGCAAAAAAGGTCACCGTTTTATATGGAGAATTCTTTCAAATTAGCCAACAGAGATTATTACCTAATAACAAGAAGATTCGTACTATTAGTTGCTAAAAAAACATTTGTAAACCTGCACTTCTCTTTTCATGGCTGATTCAATTGGCAGCGGATAGAAGGGTGACGAATTTTGCCAATTGCGCATAAGTATATTCCCTTTCTGTTCCACAAACTCATTTTACGCTGCATTCGTAATTCGTCTCGTTTATTCTAGAATCTCTTTCCACTATACTCGAGCTGAATTGACGAAGATAAGTGTACATCTAACTTAAATGTTAGCCCATTTTTCTCATAAATTTTAATTGCTATCATTTTATAACCTTTCTTGTCATTTCAAAATATTTAGGACACTGTTGCATTTACCCTCAGTTCCATTAGTTTGATCAACCATCACAAGTCATCCACGTGCCGGTATATCACTGTAGGCTTTCAGCTAGCACTACTTTTTTGTTTAAGTGCAACAGAACTCAAAACTGTAAATCCAACTCTAATGCACCCCTTTCACCCATATAAAACAATCAGGTTACCTCGGATACGCATTTGAAATTCGGTACAGCTCCTCTTCTCACCCTGCGGGGGTTATTTTGTAATCTCACCTTTTTATAATGACTCTTTATGGGAAGACGAGAGATCCGCTTCGCTCTCTTAAATGATCGGCTCACGATCGGCCAAGATCCGATGGTGGGTCCATTTCACGTTCCTTACTACAAGGTTAGATGGAACTAATGAAATGCGGAGCCAAATGAAACGAATAAGGAGTCGAAAGATGCGGATCAAGAGCCGAAAGAGCGGATGAATCAAATAAATAGACCGGCAATCCACCACTTGAGAGAAGAAGACGGTCACGCCTCCTGGGTGGCGGAGTTGAACTACGAAAAATTACGTAATTTTCCACATTTTATGACGCATTCTCGCTTAAGTGAGATTACAAAATAACCTCCCTGGTTACTGTATGTCGGTAAAATTGGATGTCAAGATAAGCCATAAATCGGCAAAATGCTGCAAGAATGGGGTGCCATAGTCCATAGAGAATAAGTTGGCAGATTGAGAAAAATCAACGATTTTATTTTAGCTCCATACTAAATGAGTAGAGCAGACAAATGTGTAATAATAAGCGATATGCATTGTCAATCAGAGAGGTATGTATAAGTTATTTTTCTTGCATGAAAAATTCAACTATGTAATAGGCAAATAATTGAGCGATAAACAAATCCAGCAAAATGTATCTCAAATTTTGTCCATCCGCTATTCTCCGTCCATTCCTTCATTTCTATTCCCTCTCTTTTACATTATAACTGGATATCTAACACCCCTCTTGTTGCTGCTCACAAGGTAGTATGAAGGTGTAGATAAATCTCTTCCGTTTAATTTCTTTCCCATAGTGTTTTTTTACAAACGCACCTTTGCATTTTTTACAACGCACAATGCGAATCTGTAATTTATTCAATATAGATCTCTCTCTCGAACCTTTATTGCAAATAATTCTGCATTTAATGAAACCACTTTGATTTTCATTTATTTCTGTTTGGTGGTCTCCACCTCATGCATCACCTTATTTATTTCTAAAACCATGGTCCTTATCGTAAACGGTGTGCGACAGCAGAGACACCCAAGGAAGGGTGATAGTTTGATGGAAGCGACATTCCACTTCATTCTTAGAGATAATTCGGCCATTAACAGTCGGCGCAATTGCGACCTAACTCTGGCTTGCGATTCCAGCGTTCGCGTAATATTTTCTTTTGATCCCCGTTAAAATCCACAGGTAATGTGACATTTTGTGCATGGCTAGACACCCCTAATTGACAAAAAATCCTTCCCATGCACCCCTATTCTTGCTTCGCCATCACCCATGAGTGTGCATGAACATTGAACATGTCTAACGTCAACATTATACGCCAAGATTAAAGGCCATTTTGAACGTAGTGCAAATCAGCTAGCTGCTAAAATTATGGTAACTAACCGAGATTGCTAAACATTGCTGTTGGGAGAACCCGAAAATGCAGAGCGCTAATGTTTTAATTCCTTACTATAATTTTTATTAAATTACAATTTTTAAAGAGGCCAGCTTCGCGTGAAAAAAGATCAGAAGTCGGCTGACATCATTGAAATTATCGCATATGACTTGTCCTACGTCTTACCGACTGATCAGTCTCTCACAAGTATCCCGATATGTAGCCATCACACTCCAGCAGAATATATTGCTAAGTCAAGGGAGAATCATCATATCGGGGCTTGGCCTCCTCTTCTGTAACAAGCTAAGAGTGTGTAATGGCACAGTGCCACACTCTCAATCTAGTGATTGCGACCTTTTCCACCTTCTTTTCCTTTTCACCTCCTAGGAAACATTGGATCCCGCTCCATGGCCGTAGTAAAGGCAGTTTGAGCGAGATAGTTCCCTTTAGTCATAATGGCGACCATTTTCGGATTTTATATTTTAATTTCAGCGTCTGTAAGAAGTATGAAGTAAATATTGTAATATTAATTTTACAAAAATATAGTTATTCATGATAAAAATGCTCAGTAATTAAACAAATATAACCACATAAGTCTCTGACTTGCCTTCTTTTTTTTCTCGCCGTACGGTGAAATAGCATTTACAATCGAAGTGTTTTTTGCGATTCTGTGTAAGCTATTTTGAATATTTTTTTATTCATAGTTGAGAAAACATACAAACTGGACACCGTTAGTTTTGACGAAATCTAGATGTAAAAATTCCCTAATCTTTTCAATATTCTCTCTGGAGCGCACAGCTGTAATCTATACAATGTAAAACATCTTATATTTTTAGGCAAATTGCTGGAAAAGTATTTCGGCAAGGGATTAATATTTTTGTCATTAAAAAGATGGGAGTTTTTAAAATTGAAAATTACGTCAAATTAATCTAAGTCTAGGTGAGCAGCAGCCAGCCATGATCACCGGCAGCCAGGGCCTTTTTACCCTATGTATCCACAATTTCGGTAATAATATCAAGGGTTCTGAAGAGATACGACATAGAAGCTGTTCACAAACCTATGGCTAAACTTAGAGACCATATAGTGAGAGTGACGGACCCGATCGGCCTCATGACTCTTGGAGTCTATCAAATCCCATGTGAATGTGGCCAAGTCTACGTAGGTGAGACGGGTAGAACTATTGCCACGAGACTAAAGGAGAATCGCAGGTATTTCAGGCTTGGCCAACCAAACATATCGGTGGTAACTGAACACAGCATTAATTTGGACCATAGGATTAAGTGGGACGACACAAAACGTCTTTGACATTCAGAACATTTTTGAGATCGACTAACTAAAGAAGCCATTGAGATTCGAATGGAGGATACAAATTGCAATCGCTATTATAACATCAGCAATGCTTGGAATCCGATTTTCAATAGAATTAAGAACGCAAGAACTAAACTTCCGCTGATTAACGGTTTCCGGAGTCAACAATCGGCTTCCTACCAATCAAAAAAGGCGTAGTCTTAGTATATATCTGGCTGAAATTTAAGATTTGTGACATTCTTGCCTTGAGAATGAATGACGTCGTCTCTCGAAACGTCGACAATGACGAACAGTTTAAACCGGTGGAGAGCCCGAGAAGAGATCACTCATATTATTCTCCGGGAAAGTGTTAGATCCTTTTTCTAGGGGAATTGATTTATATCCCTGACTACCTTAAGCATCGCTGGGGCTCGGCTTGAATTTCGAGGGGTGACCCTTCTTTTCGTTCGAGTGCTGTTGCTCCTCCCAGATGAGAGTAATTGCGAAACCATCTAAGCAACCGAAGCGAGTTGAACTAAAGTACTGCTACCTCATCTGTTTTCCGCAGAAACGGAGTATCAACGTTGATAGGAAAGGGGGAACCTCAGTGCTTGTAGTTTATTGGGCATTTAGGAATAATAGCCAGTAATATGAGGGCCGATGCATCACCGAAAGAGGAATTGTAAACTACATATCTTATGTCAGGTATCTCTCGGGTTTAACTACGGGTACTCAGGTCCATGATGGCCGACTTTTCGAAGCTCAAATCGAGCATCGTCCTCCGGGCAGAGGTGAGTACCTTGACTGAAGGTTGAGTTCAATATATACGTGACGGCAGGTCAGGTCTGAAATTTTGGCGGGAAAGTTTTGGAGCCATCCGGAGGTCTTGATTCTCCCATTATCCTAAGCAGGGGTTTCCACGTGTTACTCAGGTTATAACCGGATTCCCAAGGTTATTACCTGAGTAACACACATATCTTATATCGACGATGGTGGCGATGGAAGATTCGAGCTAGGTTTTCATGCATTCGTTACTGCTTTGTCGTACACTGCGCAGCAAATCAGATGCGAGATCCCCAACGTTCTCCTCGAAGTTTCTTTCGGCTTTCGACGCAGCCTGCGTCACTGGAGCTGCGTCAGGGATGGAGAAGCGGTTCTTTCTGCCTGTCATTCGTTGTTCACCTCATTCGTTCCCTAAGAACTATGGGTCATATTTGGACTGTCGTCAACTGTTGAGCTTTGGTGGAAGCGTAGCTTCAACACAGTTTCCAATGGAATGAGAATATTATAGAGCAAATTCGTGATAATTATCCTCATTTGAATGACATTGACGTGGCATACAGAGATCCACCCTTGTGTCTATCGTCTTTTAAAAAATAATACCAAGAGCACAGCCCTATCGCGATTACTCCCAGCAAACATCCATTTTCGTACTGTTACTCCACAACAAACAATATTGCATCTTATTCCAGTTTGATATTCTTCTCTGCCAGTCTGGCCAGCCTCTTCCTCAACTCTTTCCTGTACAGCATTATCAAATCCCTTCAGAGAACGCCCAATCTCTTGAGCAAAGCCCTATCGCGATTTCTCCCAGCAAACATCCAGTTTCGTACAGCTACTCCACAATAAACAATATTGCATCTTATTCCAGTTTGAGATTCTTCTCCAGCAGTCTGGCCATCCTCTTCTTCCATTCTTTCCAGTCCGTCAGTATCAAATCCCTTCGGAGAACGCCCAATCACTGCATATTTCTCCAAGGTCTCTTCAGCATAGCTTCCATTTTCCTCGGTTGTCCTCTTGGTTTGCTACCATGCAGTGTCCATTCCCATCTTCTTCTGGCATTTCTGTGTCCATCCATCCTCTCAAATTGTCCAAGCCATCTCAGCTGAGCCGTGTCAATCTTTTGTGAAACTGGACTAACTCATACTGTTTCTCTTATTTTCTCATTTCTGATTTTTTTTCTCTTTTAGAATTTCCGGTTTATCATTCTAAGGACTTTCATTTCGGCTGCTTGGATTATGATTCTGTCCCTTGTCCCTTTTATTTTACAATTTTCAGTTCCATATGTTAAAATTGGAGTCAAAAGTATGTACTATCAAAAATCACTGTCTTGGCTGCTAAAAGTATGAATGTATCCTTGAGAAGTGGGTATAAGCAGTATACGTAATGGTCCAAAACGAGAAAAATTCAGTTTCTCGCCAGTTTTTCAGTAGCAACACTTATATTATCATATAAAGCTCTACATGCATGTACAATTTTACTGTCCTAGCCTAAATAAGTCCGAAGATTGTGGACATAATAAATGATTCAGACTGTCAGTTGCTAATATTTCCAAGTATGGGATGAATAATTTCGTAACTCTAAACTCTGCTGTAAAACTAACTTACTCTGATTACTTTCATTTTTAGCCTCTACATACCGTGAAGTGCTCTTCAATCAGTTTCCAGCCAGCTTAGATACTTTTAAAAATTCACCAGTTTTTTTCGATTTTTCCAATTTTGCTCTCTAGATTCAGAACCGTTAGACGTAGGGCATTGATTTTTACACAACACTTCTACATCTACATAATACCCTGCAATCCACCTCAAGGGTGTGTTGCAGGGGGTGAGCTATTACAAGCATATATTACACTATGCCTTATTAATATTAATGAAACTACGACTTATGTTGCTTTAGTAAAAAAACCTGCCAATACTTGTCAGAAGGTGAAATTTCACAAGAATGTACTTCGCATAACTTATTTAACACGACTTATTAAATTCTATGCGTATATAGAATTTCGTTGTCCTAGTTTAAAAAATATCGGAGATAATTGACCTAATATATACTTCAGATTGTCAGTTGCTAATGTTTGCATTTATCATATAGGGGATAATAAAAAATAAAAATAATAAAATTAATAATTGGAATCCTGAGCCTAATTACTAGTTTTTAGTTAAATTTTCATTAGTAAAGAAATGAAAAACGCATTTAGTAAGCTAAAAGCCAATAATTATCCAATCATTTCTGATTATTTTTTATTATTATACAATGTAATTATATTTGCTTGTTGGCTAATTATGAAACAGAAGGAAATATTGCATACCTGTTACGACGTACAAGACCTCGTATATGAATAAAAAAACATGCTAAATGATTAATTCAGTAGATCTGGCTTTAAATGCTATTGTAGATAACCGAGACAGCAAAACTTAATTAATTAAATTTTTATATTGCAAAATGTGTTGATATTTTGGGAAAATGTCTATATTTTAAATAAAGTACTGTTACAAATTAACGCAGTGAATTTTGTAGCTTCCAATTGCGTCAATATAAATGGGAGTGGGCTCGTTTAATAACAGATGGATTCTTTTGGGACTGGAGGGAGGTTGGAGAGAAACGAGACGAAAGTGGCATTTGAGTAGAGTCCGGAATGTCAAGGCAATAGATCTGCCACTGCCTAGACTCGAACCCAGTACCTAGGGGTGAGAACTCAGCAGTCGAGCCACCCCACCAAATTAAAAAAATTCAATTCTGTCAATTATTCGCTCACATGCACAAGTCAAGTGTACATATTAGGGCTACGAATTGAGATAGATAAGAAGGCCCTAGGATGCTCCATTACAGCAATGTTTGTCAGCAAAGCCGACTTTCCACGAAGCGTTTTTCTCCTGCGCTGCACCTAGCGTGTTACATAGTCATCAGTCCAGCAAGAAGTTCCGTAAATTATCCGAGATATAATCTGTGCAATTTTTTTTTGGGCACCCATTTTTTCCACGTGATTCGGGAATACTAAACTGTATAAGGCGTATCCTTGGCATATTTTGATCACTGACCGTGATACCTAAGTGCTTCCACTTACATCCATAAGTTTTACTGCCACCGGATATAAAATACAAGGAATATGGCAATCTTAGCACCCATTAGTTGGAGTGTTCAAGTGTAAGAGCTGATAGACGCCTTAAAAGGGAGAGTCGTATTCATAAGTTTGGTTTTATGTCCCAGTGAGCGCTTGCCCCTAAGATTTAAGGGAACGGATGATTCGATGCAAAATATAATAGAGCTCGGTCCTAGTGTGACTCCGGGCTGCACGTATTAAATAAAAAGCAGGAAATGTGCATCTTGTGTGATGTCGGCTTGAATGAATTTTTATTTTACTTCGGCACATTATCCATTGTCTATCTAGTCTTCTATCCTATAGCGGAAGAGTGGAAAACACCAAGATCCGAATCTTCAAATACATATTTTTCAAATATTATACCCTATCTAGACGCTACTTTTGGAGATAATTAGTTATCTTGTATTTGAAACTTAATATATAGGCACGGTCATTCCTCACAGTGGTACCAGCTCCTGCAATTGAGCTTTGATGCAGTCAGTGGAATTACAAACGGCCCTGTTCCTGAATATTTCACTATTTAAAGTGAATAGGGGCTTTTTCCCGATCTATGCTTAAAATTACACATACCGTCTCCCGTCGGTACAAACCACATGACAAGATTATGAACTCCTAATTTGACCACGCTTCAGCGGACGAAGAAAAAATCGCACCGGTTCTATCTTATGGCTGTTATGGCTGTTGTGGAAAGGCGCACAGTTTCCTCGCGTTGAAACGCATAGCAGAACCCAAGGTGTGCAACACTAGGCGCCACTCACGGAGAATACACCATTAAGAAGCCGACTTTTGCCTGAATGTTTTTCCGCTGAGGTCGGAGAAGGACATAATATATGACGAAAAAGCTTAATCAAAACATGCTATAAAACACGATACGCACACGCTTTGGTGAAGAAAATATAAAGATTTTTGCATTAACCACGAAATACAATCTTGAGATTTCAGCTGGAGGGCGCTTTATCTTTACAGCTTCAGATTCATTCATTTGAATAAATTATTTTCACTTCTCCGCCCATTAATTCCGCTTGGGACTACGGTTAATGATAGCCTTAAAAAAGTGAGTTGTATCACCGAATGAATTTTTTTCGACTTGGAAGAATCTTTTTGAGTACCCCGTCGGCTTTTGCGTCAACGTTTTTTAGTGATGTTTTTACAATTTACTCTTACAATTAAAGCTTGGAAAGTACTCCAGCTCACTCATCAAAACTTTAATCACCACGATACCGATAAAAACACTCACAATTAGTTCCAGGGAGGAGGATATATATAGTGAGTGATTGAGCAACAGATGGTGGTATTTTCTTTAATGCATCGACTCTTAAGATAACTTCGGGTTTTCATTTCCAAATTTCGCTCTCTCTCTCAAAAGCAGCTCAGAGGCGATAAACGAAACCGCCTTCGGAAATAAGTCTCCGGAGCGTGTTTTTTTTTAGGCGGCAGCAGAGCAGCGGCAGAAAAAAAATATCCGACAATAAGACGAAAAAGCATTCCGTCTGTGAGGTGGTGATGGGGGAGGGAGGGAACTGCCTATAAACGCCTACGGACGAAGGACACGAAAAGCAGGAGAGAGGGAGAAGAACACTTTTGGAACAATTGGACAAATTGGGGGTCGGCTGGGCGGCCGGTACATTTGCTTTATGTCCCTGATAGAGACAGAAAGAGGCGCGTGATAATTGAAACATCCCTCGCCCCCTCCCCCCACCCCCCCCCCCATCCCCCCCCATCCCCCCCCCTCCCCAAATGCCACAAGTGAATCCGCGGGAGGCAATAAAGACGGCAATTCAGAAAAGAGAATCCGGCAAAAAGACGCCCTAAACACCTGCCGAAGGTGTTTTTTTTCACTTCCCGCTTTTATTATCCCTAAACACGACGGGAACAACAACAAAAAAAGATCAGTCTGAAAGGAGCAGAAAAAAATACCAGGGTGTGGAAAGGAACGCCTCCCTTTCGGCCCAACAATGGTTGACGTGGGCCGGAATGACATCTCCCAAGATTCCCCCTCTCTTTTGATTCCGGGGAGCCAATCGCGTGCATGGGGCAGCGGAGGAAGAGGAAGGGATGGAGAAGGCATCGAGGAAGCGGCGAGGATGAGGACCAAGGGCCTTGGGAAGTAAGTCCCGGTCGGTACGTACGAAAGGAAGGAGAACTTGGTCCGTTTGACTGAAAAAAAACAGCACAATCGCTATATGCATCAACATTAGAAAACAAATAAATCAACAGATGTGTTAAAAAATGATAAAAATCGGTATTACTCTCTAGCCACCAAAATAATGACATATGGGAAGTAAGTCCTGGTTGGTTCGTCATAAGGAAGGAGAACTTGGTCCGTTTACCTGAAAAAAAACAACACAATCGCTATATGCATCAGCAAGCGAAAACAAAAAAATCAAAAGATATGTTAAAGAATGATTAAATTAGAATTACTCTAGATAGCATTAAAAATAATGAAAAAACTATTATTTTTCTTATTTGCATGCATCACCTTCAGTTTTGTTGCGAGGCTGCCATTAGTATTTTCCCGTATCATATCGTTGGTATAGGTAATTTCTTAGTCTGTAGTTCCTATTTACTCCTGTGCATTCACCATATATATTTATGTATTTCAGTTTCCTCCTTCACACAAACACCACCTACATGACACCACAATCTTCTCATGTCAAGTGCACCACTTGTCAATTGACTGGTAAGGGTGAGTCTCGCACTCACCACGGCTGTTCGCCTTCATTGCATTGGGCGAGCACCAGCACTGCGTCCCATTTCACTGAGTAGCGGCGGGTATCTTCTCCGAAGCACATTGTTGCGAACGACCTCAGCAAAAAAATGGTTGGAAATCAGTATCTCAGGTCACGTGATCGCTTAGGTTGTGGGGAATAGCATTCAACGGCAATTCGTGGTTGAGAAGGCGGACGAAGCTCGTCTGTACATAGAAGCTATGACATTTCTGTTAATGTTGAAACTAAATTTTAGTTAGGGAAGTTCTTTACGTAAGTTCGTCCAATATTTTTTTAAATAGCACTTCCGCGATACAAAAATTGATCCTTGTGGGAATTCTATCCCACAACAGAACAGAGCCAAAGTGCGGGTGTTGGTCGAACTACACTTGCTCCCTATTCTCCATCAGTCCATTATGGGGTGGACGATATAGCATCGGGGGATCCATAAATATGAAAGGAGATCTTGGCATGAAGTGGCTCATATCTTGTCAAAAATGCAGTGTTGCAAACGGCAATAGATGGGTGGAACGGTTGGAAAGAGAAAAATACATTAGTGACTTCACATGCCATATGACACCACAGGAAGTAACATTATGTGGATTATGGAATACACGGAGAGCGAGATAAATTACGTATTGAAATCATAGAATCATCGACAATGCTAAAGATAGTCGTTAAGTTATTCATTCGGGGGGATTTGTGTCCCTCAGCAAAGCAGAGTCATAAAGGGCGGATGATTGTCCAGCTACATTCGCTCCTATCTGGATGTTCCCTCCGGTTCAACCCGAGCCTGATATAGCCTACAAGATTGCCGACGAAATTTTGTCCAGAAAATGGAGTTACGCGGCGGGAAGCCCGAAAGATGAAATATCTAAGTCACCCCCGGGGAAGACTTCATAGCATGTTGTCGTCCTACCTACCCATACGACTTCCGACCACGTGGGGTACGATAATTTGCAAATAAATTAAAATAAATACTATCATGATGCGTAATACTAACGTAAAACTTATTAAAAGTTTCAAAACCACTAGCACCAGACCTCAATTTTGTATAATGTTTTAAGAAATTATTTCTTGGATACTTAAGCCAAGATTTTACAAAATATGCATTTATACTCATGCCGTTAAAAAATACTTTGGGAGGTAATATTCGCTGGCTATGGCGACAAAATTACTCTATAAACACGAAGATACATCGGTGAAAGATTACTTAAACTTAGCTCGATACTCTGGTTAATAACGTTTTAGAACATCCTTCGCAGAAAACTACTATTTTTCGATTATTTTAAACTGGGATTTCGTGGAAATACTGCTTCTCTTATTGTTAGCTAAACTCTGCGACTTTAAGACTGTATTATTTCCAAAGTCCGAGCAGATTTATCATTAGGAAAGTGAAACCTGATTTACTTTGGGAATTTTTGAATTTACAAAAATACGACTGGACATCACGCAAGGTTTACTTCACTACGAAAGGTGAAGCAAATCACACATACCTGGTTCGTTCCCTGCATGATAAAAAATGACAGCCATGCATCTCTCATGCGTAAAATATTTATTCATTTCCTATAGTTCGAGATGTTTATCGGAAAAATAAGTACGGCAGCAAGATTTCACAGGGTTGAATAAGAATGAGTATGTGAATTTAATCTTCTTTGGAAGCAGTAGAGAGCAAGAAATTTCTATTTCTTCTATATATATATATATATTTTAATTCCAATTCAAACTTCAGGACTTTATCTCGAAATTCCATTGATCTTCAGACACCGAGATGGTGACGGAGCCTGTTAACGTACTTAATAGTATTGTAAGAACTACCAGGCGAGCACTACGGTTCTATCACCGCTTTAGACAAAACATGTTCTAGGCTGTTCCATACCATTATGTTCCAGCCGTGATAGTCATGCGTAGATAGAAAGACATCATTTTACGGTAGGAATATTGCTCTTAGTTCCGACAGTATGTTTATTTATGTTTATATGTTTCTTATTTCTGATGTGTATTTACTGAATTTGCCGTTCATATTCCATTCACTGCTTTTTTAGATATACTTTTAGATTTCTTCAATTTTATGATGGAATTTAGTCATTTATGTATTTATTTTCCTCGGGCTATAATTTACGTAATAATGCTTCAATTGAACCTGAGTCAGACATTTTAGGTTTTTCTCAGTTAAAAAAAATGTCAGGGTTATGTGTCAGAAATTACGACCGACAATGAAATCACATAGCTAGGTACCATATCGATGTACATAACTTGGCATTTTCTCTTCTATAACCACTCTAGAACATCATTTTTCAAGAAAATATATGTACCTACTGCGTAATTTCCAAATAAAATAATTAACTTTTTTTTAAACTGCACCTTTCCTCGGTGATGATGGGTTTTCAAAATTCTATTAGACCATATTTTGAACACTCGGTACGATCCTAGGTCTAGGAGAGGTTTTCTATCCCCTTCCAAGAAAAGCGAAAGAGAAATAATTGTGTAATAAATACGGCAGCAAGATTTCACAGGGTTGAATAATAATGAGTATGTGAATTTAAACTTCTTTGGAAGCAGTAGAGAGCAAGAAATTTCGTCAGTATGTTCTTCTCTAAGACAGACAGTTCTTCTCTAAGAGAAGAGAGAGAAAAAGATTTCTCTTCGGGAAGGTACGAAATTCTAGTGCAAGAAGAAGAGAAGAGAAACAGTAAGAAAAGCGTTAGGAGGAGAAAGAGGAATCTGTTGAGCGAGGGAGACAACCAACCCACACCAATGCCGAATCACTTTTTTTTTATTAAAGGTGGAGGCGAGATGCGATGGGAGTCTTTTCATTTTTTTATTGTCCGAAGGCGCGACGGAGAGGGAGTTCGCGTTAATGTCTTCACACCCTCTCAGCATTCACATCGACGCAGTGATATCCTTTAATTCAACCGCTCCGAGAGGTAGATTTTTATGTTTCCAATTCGAAGACAAGCAACGCCGACTTCCCCCTCCGGGACCTTAATTTGACAGCCATCTCGACCGTCGCTTTTTATGTTTTCCCTTTCTCAAAGGCGAGAATCATTGTTGTGACTGCTCTTTCCATTTCAACATTTCTCATGCCGAAGGTAAAGTGGGGACTCGTCCAAGTTTCTATCCGTCACTCGTATTCTCTTTTAATTTGTAATTCTTCAGTCTCTCAAATTTTATTCACGAACAATTTCACTGAAAGTTTTCCCTTTCTCCTGTCTTCAAATTTGCGAGAGAATATGGAATGTGCCACAGACGTAACTCAATATTGAACACAGCAGCTCCATGTCTTTGATAGAGGATGGCTTTTAGACTTCATCAGTCGAATTTACGGATTCAAGAGTAAAATGGATGGAAATAAACTAGACGATGGATCGTTTTATGCACTAAATTGACAAATATCCTCTCTATACTTGAGGTTTTTGCATGATTAGAAGAGCGTAAGTATATTTTCTGTGAATTTTTGTTTCTGTTATCTGAGACAATCATTTACAACATGGACGTCGCTGTGGCAAATGTGTCTCGTTTGAATTGAAAGGGTTAAAAGTTAAAAGTAAAATAACATTGTTAGAACATGATCAGAAATTTTTTTAGTGCATTTGAAGGCATTCATTTCACTGACTAAGATAATAGCATTTGCTTGTTTCATTTTGCTATAACTGATTTCATTTGTCAATGAAAACCGTCATAGCAAAATGATAGTGATAAGGATAGAAAACAGCAAGTGATAACAGATGTGGTTGAGAAAGCAAAAATAATTGCGGTACATATATTTTTTATACTAGCTCTTTTTTTAATTGAAAAAGCTGTAATCGCAGACGCCCGGTAGACTAAGTTGTAGATAAGAAACATAAATTTCAGTCGCTTTTGAGATAATTCTATTTCGAGGTTATATGGCGTAGCTTTTTAAACTTGAACGTGTAAATAAATTTTTAGTTTTAGGTGTCATTTTAGTACATTTCCAATACATATAATATCCGTTCCTTTGCCGTGAGTCAATTCCATAAGTTACAACTGCTCAACTGACTCAGTCAATTTTATTAAAAAATGAATATTCAAAATTAGTATCCATGTAATAACTCAGGCAATACCGTTCATGTCATCCTTTTCCCATACTTTTTTCCTCTAGGTTGGAAAATCATTGAAAAGTTGGCGTCTGCATGGCTTCCGAGATTCCACCGCCTTTGTTGACTTGTCTGGACAACAGTTTCGCTGGCATTCCAGTCAGCGTCTTCGGGTCGAAGATGAGGGACATCGGTTTTTTGGCTGCATTATGTAAGTAAGCCCTTGATTAAGTCTTATTCCTGCTCTGTGATTGGTAATTTTTATTTAACGCTCTTCTCCAAGTGCCGTGTAGAAAATAGCCGTCGTCTCCGTTGAAATTTTGTGGCGTCTTGAAAAGTTCAATGGCTTCGCGTACTAACTAGACCTTCGGTTAAGCTAGTACGTGAAGTACTCGTACATCGCGATCGACGCTGCGGAAACCTACGCACTAACATAAGCGTTAAAAAGCTCTATAAATTTTCAACACAAAAAGGACGACCAATGATTTATGCCTATGGAGTCTAAGTGAACCCGGTGAAATTCCAAAATATGATCATCGAATATTGTTTCCTGATGGAAAGACTGCTAAGAGTTTGATGTCGGTTTTGAATCTGAGAGGGAATAACGCTTGGATCCCCTTGGGTGATGCCTCCGAAGGTACCTCGAAAAACAAAAGAATGGTTGATTTTACGAGACACCTTTAGGTTTCTTGAAAAACCGTCGGTGAAATAGGTAAATGAGTCTTTCCCGCCTTGAAAGTGTGAATTTCACGAGACAGACGGCTCAAGTGTCATGTGATCTCAGCGCTCAACCATCGCATTGACCTTCCAGACGAAAGCCGTTGATTAATATTGAATATAGCGATTATGGTGACTTTCACAACACTACATAACAACTCTTGAAAACACGTGTTTTAAGTGTTTCTATGCGGTTTTGAACAAGTTATCATTAAATATTCATAATATGTATCTAATAGAAAAAAGTAACCAAAGAAATTGTTTTATTTATTGAATATGGCGTTGAACTTTGAGACGTTTCGGCAGAGGCCATTGTGGTTGAGACATGAGATATGATTGAGACAATCCTCATCATTATTTTTGGAAAAGTTTCTCGCAATCCACTACGTTAAGAATGAAAGAGCAGGAGTTCTCTGAATGAAATATTATCGCAGGATATGGGATACATTACAAAATGGTGTAAGGAATGGAATGAGAATTAAGTCTCAGATCACGTTAACATGAACAGTTGAGCAACATTACTGATGAAATCCACCCAATGGACTAGTGCATTACCTTTTAACTATCCTCCCTGAAACCTATCGTTTTGCACACCTAGGTATAAAATGTTGGTGTAGTAAGTTTTAATGGTCATTCGGCTTCATTACACGAGGATTAGATGAAATTTAAACAGCGAATGGTATCATTTTGCATTAATAACACCATTTTACATTAATAACCTAATGAAATCATTTGATTACACCAATGAGGGTGAAAGTCGCCGTTAATAAAACATTTGACTTGGCCGGGATTTGAACCCGGATCTCCCAATTGTCGGTCAATTGTGTTAGTTAGTTAAACCATGATAATTGAAGGCGAATTTCAGTGGGGGTTTATACGAAAACGTTTTCACCATCTTTGGTGTACATCTTTTCAACGGTGCGAGTGACTTCGAACCACATCATTTGTGCATTTCACAGTGATTGGGAAAATTGTCAAACAATTTCAAGTTGTAGAGTACCCAGCACTAGATTTGCTAAAGCTATTTTTAAGATAGCAAAAGTGTCGATAAAGTACCTGAGATATTGGTTGGTAAGCCTTTAGGATGGCGAAAACGTTCAACGAGCAAGAGTTAATATTACATTCGGCAAAATAAAACCTTTTAGAACGGTCCAGTGGTGAAAAATCGTGGACCGAGGAAATTATATGAATGTTATCCTTCACTGAGATATTAGTGATGATCAAAAGCGTAAGTTAAATTAATATGAAGAGCTCTCGGGTTTACAACCGGTTTATGGTGTTGGAGTACACAGACGCGACGTTTCGATGGCGTAGTCTGCCATCGACTTCAGGGTGAAAGATTCAGAAAATTCGGTGCAGTCCAACACCATAACCCGGTTGTAAACCCAGGAACTCTTCATATTTAGCATTCGCCGGGAAATACTCAGATCCTACAAGTCAGTAAAATTGCCAGCAAAAATGATGGAAATCATTTTCTTCTAACTTTACACGCACCTGCAGTTAAGGGTATGTTAAAGCACATAAACATTTAATTTTAGGCATGCTTGTATTCGTTTTGAGAAATCAACACAACTCATGATGTGACAACACAGCACAGATGATGACTGTCATCCCAGCATGCCTTAGGGGCATGCCTTTGCGGCAGCTCACACTGTTTAGCATAGATATAAATGTATATTAACGGTTATACTCGTTTTTCAAGGCAGCAACCTGGATCTCTGAAAAGTTTTAATCATTCCAGTTCAAACTAGACCAAGCTCCTTGTCAAAATATCCGTGACCTGACACTGGTTTTTAATAAATTTGTTCCGCCATTGACATTGACGCAACAGTGAAAGAGCAGTTTAAGTCTAGGTTGGCGTAAATATCAGATTATCTCTTTCATAAACTCGTCTTCGCTCCTCTTCTCTCTACGCCTCGCTAAAGGGGAATAGAGTGGAGGTTTGGGAGTCTTTTTTATTGCCTGCCATATAGAACCCTCCATTCTTGCTGAGGTTCTTTGGGAATGGATGTGGGAAGAGCTCCCTCCTATTGTTACGATGAACGAGGGGTGACCGTAAGCACGAGGCTTGAAACGTTTTGTTCATTCTTTCGAGAAATCGGTCGAATTTTGTGGAATCGCATACATATAGATAATGTCTATGATCTGACATGTGGTTAGAGGGTTAAGATTTGTCCTTACTCACAAATTAGATGCACACATGCCTTAGGAGGAGGCCTCCTTTGAGGATGTCCAGATTCGCTTAGTTTTCTTGAGGGAGCGTATTTTATTACCTTTGTCATACCTTAAATTTATGATGGTTGAAATGCATTCCAAATGTTTTCTAAATGCGTTCAAAATCCCCGAGTTCCGATTCAGTCAGCGAGAATGACCTGTCATTTTCAATCACGGCAAGTAAATACCTCTTTTAGGAGTTAATTTATGCTCTGCTAGTAATTTATAAATTCTGATTAAATTCCGATTATATATCCGACTGATAAGGCTGTATAATTATTTCTGGTGAAGCAAGAATCTAACAAGTAATAACTTAGATGTTTATTTAGGTGTGCTGTATGAATCTTAAGTTTATTAATTTATTTTAGGACGCAGGAGCGCGACTCTGTACCAAAAGATTTTTGAGCCAAAGCTCCCTGTCGGTTATGTGTCTACACGCTATATCCTCAAAAGTTAGGAAAAAAATAGCATCATTCAATTGTATGGTCCAACCTTCTGATTTAGGCGCTGCAGATGGATTCAATGTGTGCTGCTTTGGCCCTAGGAAGTTTTTTCTTGCGTACCTCTCAACTTGGTAAATTAATTGTATCACACGACGCTGAGAGAGTTTAACTTAAGTTTTGAGGTGATAAGGATTTGTTCAGGGGTAAAATCAAAATTTCAATCAATCTTCATCGTAGACTATCTCTCTTATTTCACTTGAGTGCCCATTTCATAGGATAATCTACTTTCCAAACGCTTATGATTTTTTTGCAAGAATTTCCTCTCGCTATGTTCTGCTTGCCTAATATTTGCACAATTGAAGCCAATGCAAAGGGTTCAAACATACTTTTAAGAATCCTTATCCCACCACGAATGTGGTGAATATTGGTTAGGCCAGAAAAAGCATAAGTGTAGGCTAAATGCAATGAGTATATCTAAAACTTTTGAGGTAAAAGTAGCACGGACTGGGTCAGGAATAAGTGGGTAATGAAATATTATGGAATGGATGTTCCTGTATGTGAAAGGATCGTGCTTAGTTGGTAACGTTGGCAGGAAATATTAATGATGGAGGAATGAATGGTGTGAGAGGAAGTGGTAGGCTGAGGAAATGTTGGGGTGAATGTGATGAAAGATACTTTTAAGACGAGGAATATGAGACGCCTTAAGCATAAGAGTGCGTGCATGTATCATGCATGAGGTATACAAGCATAAGTCAGAGGGACGAAAGTTTTGAATGAGAGCCAGTTTCCGGGGCGTTATCAAATATAATTTTGCTATTTTGACATTGCCTATTCCAAAAAGGGCGTAGTTATGTGTGAAGTATGTATGTATTATCTAATCAAGTCACACGTAATTTTTCTAGAATTTTGACTAAGTTACTACCTGCCTTTTACTACGAATAAAACCTTCAATAAGGCCAGTTTGATCGGTTATCGGTATTCACACGACTTCGGGCCAAATCCGCACATACAAGCACTGGGGACCCGTAGTTATTTCCTCGAAAGATCTCTGGCCCAGTAAATCTTGCAGCTTTTATGAATCTGGGCGGTTATTAGACGTTTCCAGACACCTCCCTTGGATTTGATCCCGGGGTCTCCGGTAATCAGATTAAAGCTCTTCACTGTGCAACCGTGCCGCATTCACTATCAGAGTCATACAAAGATAACACTTGAGGGAGGTCTTGCTTCTGATATTGGATTAGATGCAAAATAATTATGGTGCATAAATCACATCACCCACAACCAGGAGCCTCTTCGTTCAATGTCATTCCCTAGCTGAGCATTTTTACTTTTCTTCATCTCATTCAATTGCCTCCTTTTTTCCTTCCACGCTTATTATTATCCCTGTTATGGTCTATGGCCCGTGCCACCACTGCCTTCATACCGTGAGTTTTTTAACACCTCAATCTACCGCTTTGCCTCTTTGACATTTCCTCAAAGCTTCCTTTTCTCAAATACCATGCCTTCATGTCTTTATTTGTATTCCTCTCATACTTTCGAACTTTTCATCCTCTCCTACAACCTGCCCCCCTTAATCCCTCCGGTGTAACTTTATCCCACCTGCTACTGATCAAGTTGCTTGTATCATATATTGGAGCACTCATTATTAAACCCTTCATCAGTCTTACTCGACATTTGTGTACATTATTTTTTGTCATACTTTCTCTAACTAAAAATTGAACTATCCTTTTGTTTATTAATTTTCAATTTAATTTAATAGGTATTTCACTCCAAAAAACAATACGATAACGTACAGTCATTCTGACATCTTCATTCAATGGCTTCCTTAACCTATTATAATATCTCGCAATTTCCGATCAAGTATCATAATTTTTCATTATTGAGGGCATTTAATTCCCTTGAATTTATATAAGGATAATTTAAGCTATAATTATTGAAAATTATAGTCGGTTACGAATTTTTAATTCAATTTAATCTTAAATTGAATAAATAATGAACTTACTCTTATATTCACTCTAAATTTACAAGATTTAGTCCGGAGGCATCGCTTGAAATGTCGTCTTGTGCTTTGATCTGATGTGCAAAAAACCTTCGCTCATTTTTCATCGGGTGATTTTAGCGACAAAGTATTTTATTCTATAGTCAGTAAAACTAAGCATTGATAATTTCGAAAAATAATGCCGTCAAAGCTTCGAGATTTGTCTTTATATCAATCGTTTTGCTTCGTAAAATACAAAAAGAACACGGACGAAGTCCGATAAGTGCCATTGATCAAGAAATGGGCTAAACTGGACGGTTCCATCTCTTCCACGATAAAAAATCCAGATAACTCCAGCAATTTCTCAAATGTAGGATAGTTGGAGTGAGGAATGATGCGTGAACAATTATTATGGCTACAAAATGTTTACTTGATTTGATTTATCGTAAAAAATAACTCCATCGATTTCTACGTCCTTTCCATGCATTACCATGCCTTGATGCGAAGTAGTACGATGAGCTGTGCTACGCCCGCCATGCTTAGAGACAATTAATCAACTTTTCAAGATTATATTGTAATAATGTAAAACACATCAATCAAAACAAATTTTTCCATATGTTCTTTACAATCTGGGAAAAAAATACTAAAAAATCGAAATAAATTAGTTAATAAACGGTAATATTTTGAATTAGGAAAACAAAAAAAACACTTCTACAATGGTTGCACAACAAATTAAATGCCTACTGCCAAAAACTACAGCAATATTGGGTTAATTAAAATAAAGGAATTTTAATAAAAAATCATTTCGGTTGCAAGGAAATAAAATCTTTTTGTGAAGTTAATCATAAGGTATGGGAGGACATAAGGTTTGTGAAGTTAGTCATAAGGTATGAGTGTGGCCTATGATTTACTTGAAAAGTTTTCATATCTACCGCGAAGAAGGTAGCGTCAGAATCTAATGAGTAGAGAACAATTAGTTCAATTTCACAAGTTTTTCTTAGAACAATTAATAAAAGGTTGAAGATTTAAGCAAATTTCACTTGGGTGATGACCAGTTTGGGTTCATGAAGGGTAAGGCAACTCCCGATGCGACTGTCGATGATAAAAACGGTTATATCTAAGAAACGTAGAGTATAACCAGGATTGTTTTGCCTGTTTTGTGGAATTAGGTATGGTTTTCAACAGATTCAATTGGTAAAAACTAATGCGAATACTCGGAAAAATAGGAATAAATTGACGAGAGATAGGAGAGTATGGTCCAGAGGGTGACAGAGACAGGTGGCGGTGGCTCACGGTGAATCAGGGTGGGGGCAGATACGGATCGCGGGATAGGGCAAGGGTGTTGCCTTTGCTTCATTATCGATTTTGCCGAGGAAATGGCAAGAGAGGCATGGGAAGAACTATATGTAGGAATCAAAGTAGGAGGCCAGCTGATAAATTCGGTGAGATTCGCGGAAGACCAGGTGTTGGTTATTCAATCATCCAAAGGATTGCAGAATGGAAAAATCAGTTCGAGAAATACGGAATGAAGGCAAAGCATAAGAAAACACGAGTAATGAGATTCTACAGGACAAACAAAGGGAGGAAATAAAAATTTCAAATTACCACGCATCAATAAACTTAATCATAAGTTTAAATGAATTGCCATGTTTGATTTAGGAGGCCGGAACTTATACGAATATTAAAATATAATTGGTCCCTATTATAAATAAATATGAGTTCCAGTTTGTCCTGAGGGACCCCATTGTTAGGAAATAAAAGTTTCCTTTTATTCTATAAATTTTGTGGTACGATGCTCTTCGCCATACTTCGGCGTGATAAAATGAAAATTGGTTTCTGATGATTCCAAAGCACGATAATTACCTCACGATAAATAAAACCGGTGATAAAGGGCAATTTCGAATAATTCCAGAGTAATTATAAAAATTAATTGATTTTGTTAACGTAGAATTCATGAAATAAACATATTTGGTGCGATACCTGGGTCTGTATGGTGAAAAATGGACAATAATGGATGCCTCAATCAAAAGCCAAATATGAACTTTATCAAAATTTTTATAAATTATTATTAAGTTGTTCTTATAAATATTTTATCAGTATGAAAAAAAATTTCAAGTGATAAATTAATTATTTAACTCCATTTGTCGGTTGATTGCGTCACCACCCTAATTTGGGACCCCATCAGAGCAGCAATTATCTGATAATGATATCGAGTTTGCAAAATACATCAATGGGAATGTTAAAAATGAATTTTTAGCTAATTGCATTTCATTAATTTACAAAAATCTATTTATCATTATAAACGTAATATTTCCATACCCGGAAACTTATGGACACGTAGAAATGCGGGCTTATATTTAAACTGCGCTAGGGATAGTTAGTTAGCCCCTAGGGCTGATTTGGGAAAATTTATTGGTACCTACAGTTTGAAATGTTGGGTAGAGGATGTATCTGCTGGTGCACGTCCTTTGAACACGAAGGAACTTGGACTACGGGAGGGGACGACCCCGACGAGGGAGCGGGGCCCGAAACCGCAAGGGTGCAGCGGGCAGGCAAGGCAGCCGCTGCCCAGGACAGCAACTCACCAGGGGTGGGTGGGAAACCGCTTTAGGGGGACGTATAACCCTGTCACCCACCCAGGGGCACCTGAAGCCCACTCTGCCCTGGGGGAACCCTTAGCCCGTGTCTCCAAACTCCCTCTTCTCCAGAGAAGTCTTTTTTATTTTACAAGCCCACGAGCGAGCTGGAATAAAAATGGGGATGGTTGTAATGATTCTTGCATTCGTGCGCGGTCATTGGAAAGGAGAAAAAAACAAATCAACCGGGACGTTAGATGCGCATTACGAGGTACTAGGAGCAGTTAATGGAGGCTGCTTGCCACAGTTAGAATGAAATGACCCATATGAATATTTCATTCATTTAATCGCCATGCCACATTTAAGGATTCCCACTTTTGCTGCTTTAATGCATGAGATTTTGATAGTACAGTATTTGAGCACTAACGCAGTGTTGAAGGAGATCAGTCGACGAATAAGTTTAAAGTGGTTGTCTTGGTGGGAGTAGAAGCCGAAATCAATGGCGCTTCGAAGGTAACAGATAAAAAAATTGTAATGAGACGTCAACTACTCAAGCAGCGTAAGACGGTCCAATTCTCTCATTCTATTAACATTTAAATAAGTGTAAAAATACTCCTCCTTATCTCAAGTTTTAGAAAATAAAGACGATATTCAGGATATTTTTATGTGGTTCTCCTTCTCGGCCATATGTGCATCTCATTGCCAACATGGTTGCAAAGACTACGAGAGAAGTAAGGATCTGTTGATGCAACCAGATAGACTTACTGCATCTTATCTTCGAGAGCCGATAATGTTAAAAAAAAATATTCTTTTATTTAACGATCCAATTTCTTCATACGAGTATGTCCTCCGAATCATTTTGGCGTCAAGTAACGTGGTACGCCCTGTTTCAGTTTTGGTTTACAATAATTGTTTAACATCCTGACCTTATATTAATTTGTAGTCATCGATGCATGGCCAAAATAACTCAACTTTGCTAGCGGTATTTCAATATCACATTTTCACTTGAGTGTTTACGTACTATTTTACTTGAGAAAGTTTTAAACTGTTTGCCATCATACTGTTTTGCAAAACATAAAAAGATGTAATGCCATTTCAAATGTTTTTCTCCGGCATGGAAAAAATCATTCATTTTAATAATAGTAAATGGACAATGACTGGTATTTAATTATTTCTCGATAGAATGTATTAACTGAATGTATTAATTCATTTGATATTCATACTATTTACCCTGGCTGAGCCTTAAATGTAAATTATTTGGGCATCATTTTTCTGAGTTGTAAGAATGGAGAAAAATTGGGAAACTATATGTTGAACATGGCAAATAAGTGTGCACTCGTTTTGAAAAAAATTTAATTCGTGTAATAGCGTCAAACAATCTTATGAACACTCAGTTGTTCGTGGCCCTCAAATTGTTACCACTGAGGCATTTGTATTTATTTAAGTTTTTAAAATTGTTTTATGCCAGAATGGGCAATATGCCGAGTGTATCTGATAAATGTAAATATAATTTAAGGAATGAGTCAAACATTGCAACAAAAAGAGAAAGATTAACATTATATAAACGTTCCTTTCTCTGTATATGGGGCCGAAGATATTTAATATATACTGCCCGCTGAAATTAAAACAAATTTAATTTTCAAAAAAGATGTTAAAACTTGCCAAAGACTGGCTTTTTTCTCAAGAAAATATTGAACATTTATTTTGATGGCATTTTCATTGGAACTATACTTATGTAACAGTTACTGCTTTTATTTAAATGGCAAGCATTTTTTGTAATTTGCTGGTGGATCAATTCTTATGACCTTAGACACCACCTAAAACTCCCGCTCTTTTTTTTGTCACCAGTTTGTACCAATTAGGTGTAAGTAAATAAAATATTACTATTTTTAATTGCTACAGTTGTAACACTCCCCTCCAATATTATTATTATTATTATATTAAAGAGGGAAAGGAAGAGAAGATGGAGGTGTTTCTGATTGCCAACGGTCTGTTGACTAGGGTAGTGAAGGGGAGAAGGCCATTTAAACCCGAGGAAGAAAATTATAGTGAGTTTAAAATAAAATAAGATATGATGTTAATAGTAACTGCTGAGTGACCCATTACAAGGAAAAATAGTTATTTTTAGGAGACAAAGGTTAGACATGACGTCGTAACTTGGGTGAGTTATACGTACAGGGATTACTCCATTACAATTCATTGGCTGAGTACCGAAACATATAGTTTTTACGATCACATTTTTTAACATTGCCGTTGTTACCGGGTCAAACTTACCTGAAAGACTTAGTCCATTAATGCCCAATGGTAAGAGATCAACCAATACAAGGAACGCGATGACCCCGTGGGGTATCCATGGGGAGCGGCGTGAACCCTTTCGAAAATGTAACCGAAATGAAGGAAACGCCTCTTCCTTAAAACAAATTCGACATTGGAGCAGTGCCCTTGCGTTATCACCCAAGGACCAGCTAGTCACTCAACTGTCTCGTGACCAATAAATCAGATGGGTACGCAATATTCCCGACGTATCCTCGGTCTTAGTTGGGCTGGCACATGGCTATGGTACGCTGGTCCATTGATAATCTTAAAGAGCCCGGGCCTTCAAACTTTCCTCACTTTGTGAGATCGGATCAGTGATCACCCTTCGCGCGAGAAGTACCATTTCATGTCGGAGGTGATCTATTTCTGAGGTCTTCGGCGTTATGAAGGGCAGGTAGGTTGTCTTTACATGTGCATGTGAATCTTTGGGAAGTGTAGAGAAACCCAATGTCGAAATTAGCCTACTCAAAACGTAAAGCTACATTTAGAGTCCACAGTTTAATGCTCCATCCGACGGGGAGAAGCTGTAAATACTTGAGATGTTCACCGAAAGGCATTCAGCCGTTAATCTGGATTCCGATGAAATCTCTCCTCTGCTTCCGTTATAAGTCTAAACTCTGGCACTTGGAACGGGTATCCTTGGCTCTAGCCAACGAGTAAAATCAATTCACTCCACTACCCATCTGTTAACACAATCACGAGTAGAATTATTTTACTTTATTACAATTATTCATACATTTTTGTCTTCGAGTTCCTATTTAACCATTGATATGAATGAGCTCAGTTCTCATTCTTTTCCATGTTCAGCGTATACTCCTCAGCTCTCAAAAAATTAGATGAAATGTACCTGGTAGTAGTATTGTGCTTCGTCTTCTTAGGTCATTTCGCACTTACTGTCTGCCACGTGCAGACAGAGGCAACAGCACACTCGGACGAATCGGAGGATCACCCGTATCCAAACTCGAGCCGAGCCCAACGATGCTTAACTTCGGTGACTGATCGGGAACCGGTGTTTCCATCGTGGGGCAGGCCGTTGCCCGAAAACTAGTTCGGTAAGGAGATAATATTTTGATGTCTTTGGAAATATGGTAGTTTTTTCTTTAAAATGAGGCCAAATTCATATAATTTTGGTGAAATGATTTTCGCTCTAACTACCATATGTATTCATAAGAGTTCCGTAATTTGAGATTCATAAGAGTGTCAAATATTAATTTATCGTTCTTCAGCTATGGTTAGGCTGGATCAAAATTCATTCTATAATTCTCTTCCTGAAACCTCCGAACACACTAAACATACATTCCCTCCACTATTTACTTTCGTCGAGGTCAAAAATAAGAGAGCTAATGATTGGAAAGAGTTCAGTCACTTATTATTGACGTAAAGTGGCAGGATTATATTATAAGTTGTGAACGCATTAACCATAGGTAAGAAAATAAACCATGCTCGTGGTTTGTAATCAGAGGGTGCTATGGGAAGGCATCACTTTTCTACAATCTTCCCCATGCCTCATTCACAATTAAATTTTTATCTTCTTTTAGGAAAATTGGTAGTAGTAGTAGTATTTTTGTTTAACGTGCTTCGTCGGCAAAGGTCATTTCGCACATACTGTCTGCCACGTGCAGTAGACAGGGGCAACAGCACACTCGGACGAATCGGAGGACCACCCCTCCAAACTCGAGCCGAGACCAGCGATGCTAACTTAGGTGACTGATCGGGAACCGGTGTTTCCATCGTGACAGGCCGTTGCCCTAGAAGAAATGGGTTTCAGCAAGGATTTAGCGAATGGCATAGGAGACAAGTAAAAAAAGTACATTTCCTAAATTTTCTTTTTGCGACGTAAAAGTAGCATTATAGGTTTTAGAGGAGTTCGAGTCGTCAAAAGAAATCTCACTTCAATATACGACACATTCATTTACACTGTTCAAGATTCCAATGCAAAAATAACTTACAGAGTATTTATTTACATGCATGTAATATAATTTGGGAGCTAAGGTAAAATAACATATTAATGAACATTCTCACTTACGGAGAATATTTAGGTAATCGGTTGATGAAAATTTACATTTTTTCTATGTCATAGCAATTCAAGGATTCATGCAACCACACTTAATTCCCATATCTTGTCATAATTCTTATGGAATGTTAATTTCCTGAATAAAAGCATTTATAGACTTCATCTAAATCATTTGGCGCAGTGAATTATTTTTAGGATTCTATTCCACTGGCTTTGAATCTGACGTAAAACGAGTGAAGTGAATTTTTCGTCCAGTGTGATTCTCGGAGTATCATGAAACCTCATTTCCCATTTAGGATGAGCAATATAATTTAAGGAGATGAGGCCCATGGAGTTCTGCACGCTCTGTCTAATACCTGTCCTGCAATAAAGTTATTCTAGTCAGATCGAAATGCATTTGAAAATCGATGTTTATTATCTTAGGAAAATGTAGTCTTAAGCGATTCGGCAGGCTTCAGGGAAATTTATCGCCAGTACAATTTGAAATTGCTGATAATAAACACAGTTTTTTTCTGAATAGAAGTAAAGTTACCTAGAGAGATAAAATGAGTTGAGACATGAATGAAATTTTCAGAGGAACCCTACTCATGATTTCAGCTCACTCGTTTTCTCTTCGCCAGTTTCATGCAAATGATGCTTTCCTCAGACAACCTTTAAAGTTCTCGTTTAAGACTAGTTTACTGTAATTGCCGATTTCTAACACTATCTCTGCATACTTACATCATTCAACCTTGCAAACATTTCCCTGCTTGGGTGTTTTAATGCGGCCTACAAAAACATAGGTGAGCTAGATTTGAAGAAAAAACATCAGGGTTGTGTCGATCGTACACGTTTGCGTAAATTTCTCGCTATCCTTCTACCATTCTACTGAAGTCAAAACGAATTTTATTTATGCTCTCTCTTAAGAGTGTTTAGTATGTAAGAAAAATTATTGGCCTTCTGACTCTCCTGTCATCTTGCTTGGTAAATCTACGAAGAGGCTCGTACAAAGAGAAATACCATAATGCCGTAAAAGTGCGCAAGAAAAATCATTCACATTTGACGCTCATCCGTTTGTAATTGAGGTTCTTTTCGCATGCACTTTTATCCTCTTTAAAAATTGCACCGTCTCTTTTCCTCACTCAGCATTAACGATAGTTAGTGCGAGTTTGATTCTGAGGCATTGTTATGAATGCCAGTTTAGGCAACAGCATGATGTCAATAAATAGTCACTTCGAAATTCACAGATATTGTCCAGTTTACAAATAAAATATACATGAAACGTGATATTGACAAGAACTTAGCTCTTCTTTCTCCCTATGGACATGAACAAAATCAAAGCTTAGTCATTTTTTCCCAAATTAAATAAGAGAGATATGGCAAAAGACTTCAGGGATGTGGGGAAATTGTTTTCTGGCATTTCTGGAAAGGGCACAGACATTTTAGCACAGCCCCTCGAAAAATGAGAGCTTAGGAATAAAGGAAAAGGGATCAAGATAACCATTTCCATGGACATGGTGCGAAGGAAAGCTCCTGATCACACACGGAAGCACAATCAATGGCACAGAAACACGCTCACTAATTAGCACGAAATTTTCTCATCAGAAGTATGATAGTGATTGGAAGAAAGGGTTTGAGAGGCTCATCGCACTCATTGTTTCAAACGCTCCCTAGGAGCATTTGCTGTCTCCAAATCCTCTTCCTGGAAACCCTTGGATACATTTAAAACCCTTGGTTTTTCCTTGCAATCTTGTATATAAATTGATACCATAACTTGATTGCAAGTGATTCAGCTTAGAACTATTGAATCGTGCACCGACCACACCTTTGAAAATACCTTTATCTTCACATTAATTTTTTAAAGCTATACACATTGTGTAAGGATAAATAAAAATAGTTCACATTCACACAGACAACAAAACATCATACAAGTTTATATTTTAAATAGAAATAAACACCTCTTCTCGCCCTCAAGCAAATATGTCACAATCAAAGCGTGTATGGCGCACTATTTTGCACAAGAAGGCATAAATTATTTATTATCCCTGATATTATTATTTGGTACACTTCCTGAAGTTGCGCGAAGATGAAATTCCTGCAACTCGGTTCACTTCCCCATTTTAATTATCACTTCCACATCATGAAGCAGTTGGTCGGTGTCCTTGTTTCAGTTAGCTAGTTCACACGGCAGCATCTTTGGTTTCTTTAAATGACTCAAATTTGGAGCCTTGTCTCTCAGCCTAAGGAGGAAGGAGCGTGAATTTAACACGAATGTCTACATACAGGCAAGTGCACAAAAATGCCGGCTGGCGAGAGAAATTGGATACGAACCCTAACGAGGGAATTCTTTTGTAAGTTTTTCACAGGAAGCATCCTTATTTTTCCTAAGTTCTTCATATTCTGTGCTCCAAGCACGTGGGCGTAACGGCAAAGACGAAGGAGGGTTGACTGATAAGTCAACCCTCCTTCGACTTTGCCGTTATGACATCAAAAAAATGTGCGCAATTAAAAAGAGCACCGTTAAATCCGTTAAGTTGAGATATGTATTTACCCTCATAAACGATAGCAGTGTTCCCCTTGCAAAAGATATTCTCCATTGTCGCGTAATTTTTTCTCATAGAGAATAAAAGTGACAAATCTTTCTTTCAGACCCAGTAAGCGAAGCTTAAGTAGTGATTTCTTAGATTCTATGGACCTTCTTATCATTTTTTCAGCTAAAATGCAAAGCTCACGCCTTGAATGCTGATATCAGCAATCAGCTAATAAATCGTGGGAAAATAGCTACTGAGTACCTTCCCATACATATGCAGTGATCAAGTTATATGAGTCCAAGCGTAAGTTTTCAAGAGAAATCCAACAGAAGAAGTAGAGTAGGTACCGCAATAATATTAATCATCTGAAAAAAACTAAAATGAATATCAGCTCGGCATGTTCAGGGAATCAATTTTTTTTTATGTAAAAGCATTTGTTTTTCACCACGCAAGAGCATTTAGTATTCAGCCGGTTGGATTTAAAATACTTACTCTAACAGAATTAGTTTTTTTTAATTGATGGAATTATGACAGAATCGTAATAAACTTCTTAGCCTTCTCTGCAACCTGTGCATCAATTTACCTCACAAATCATAATATCTTTGGACTCCCAATTTTCACGCTATTCCGTTATACTGCGGAAAACATAAGACAATCAATTTGTAAGATCTGAATGGTTATCCGTGCTTTTAATTTATGGTACCGTTTATCTTCGCACTTCAGCCGGAATTAATCGAAGGATTGCAGTTTAGTCAAACCATCTACGCGCCCCTCTTCGTAGCTTTGAAAACGACTTTACCACAATCTTAAGCATTAAAGCTAGATATTCCGGTTATTACATTCATAACACCATAGCCCTCCGTCACTTTTGAGTCTCAGTTTGGCACTTTAGCGTCCCTTCGCCTCTTCTTCACTTTCCTAAGTCCGAGCGTGCACTAAACCGTTTTTAAAATAGCTAAGCAAGAGTAATGTTCATCATCGATAGCTCCTGGGCAGTGCAGATGCTGCAGTTACTTCGAAGGCGGTCTGCAAGCTTTGCTGCAACGTTGAAGATGGTGATTATAATTTATAAGTCGCGTTGAAGGTTGTGATCAGACGTGGAATTCATGTGGATGACCGTCAAGTTGACTCTTGGGGTAATGCCGTAGACCGTCAGCAAGCGGAAAGATCTCTTCGCGGGTGAACCGTTCGCTATACCTGGACCTCGTTCCCGGCTCCGCGCTCCGCCTCCCGGAGGAAGGCGTCGGCGTACGGTTCCGGGTGCTGGAGTCGCTGCAACTGCCCCCTGTGCCGCGGATCCCCGGAGACGGTGGGGATCGGACCTCCTGGGTGTCCGTACGCTGGAGCCTGGCGATCCCTCTTGGTCACGTGGCCGACCCAAGCCAGAGCTTCTGAGAGCGGCCGGAAGAGATAGAAGAAAGCTAGACGTGAGGAGAGAAAAAAAGACAACGTTTTCAGTTCGCTTTGAAGAAGGGTGTTGCATAGGAATAAAATTTCATCGTTATATGAACATGACCCGCCTCATAGTTGTGTGGCAGGAGGTGTTAGGTCAACTACCAAGACAAAAATGGTGAGGAAATAAATGAATTAAGGAGAAAGGGGATGAATATGGACACATTATTATATTAAGCATTTTGAGTGTATAGTGCGTTGGGAGGAAGGATTCCAGAATATATTTATCCTTATTTTATCGTTTTTGACAGGCTTGCAGGACGAAAATTGGGGAAATTATGTTATTGGTCTATTTCTCAAGTTCCTTAAATTTGAATAAATGAAACAAGTAACTTAATATAAAGTCCTCTCCCAAGTTACTCTCTTTTCATAAGCCTCGAATAATTACATCTCGCCTTGTGCTTGCCTAAAAGAGTTATTGATGAAAGCATTGACGCTTTTTTTCTATGTATTTTTGTGAATTTTACCATTTTTAGCTTCTTTCAATGTAGGTACCTATTCACAGTCAGCTTTAACCTAGAAGGAACTTAAATAGGAATTTTATTCGGCACGCTTGAATAGATTCTCGTTACCTAATGAGTAGGGACCTACAAAAGGCGAGGTTACTTCTTGGTAGAAAGTGGGATTATTTTTCCCCAAAATATGGTTATTTTTCCAGCAAAGCGGTGTCATTTTACAACTTTCCGGTAATACATTTAACAATAATAACGTTTAGAATATATTTGCCGATAATATTGCTATAAAGACCAGAAGAAAAACTAATTGCCAATTAATAAATTAATTTAAGATTTTATGTACCTGTATTTGCTTCCAGAGGATGAATATTATAGTGCATTCTAGGGTGAGATAATGGTTAGTTAGAACAGATTAAGACATTTTCAAAACCACTGGAAAATGCACTGATGATACGGTACGCAGTGCCAAAATGGATAGGGAATTGGGATGGATATGAGAGAGAACAGTTAAACAGCCAATAGGTAAAAAAAGCATGTAAAGTAAACCAGCAATATCGTTAGATAATCTGAGGTTATATTACAATGCATTAGTAAACTCTAAATTGACATATGGCATGATTGCATGGGGTGGAGCTTATCTGATCTCTATTAAACCAGCTATAACCATGCAAAAGAGGATTATTCGGGTGATGCTAAAACAGAATTACTATGAGTCGTCCTTTCCGCTCTTTAAACATTTTAAATTTCTCCCTCTCAGACACTTGTATGTGTATAAAGTACTTAGACTTTTTTCTGAGGAGTGGAGCAAAAGTACCGGAATCAAGTAGGCCGGGCAAGTGGAATTTTCGTAGGGTTTTGACACCCTTACCGAGGCCCAAATTGTCACTGTTCAGAAAAAGTTTCATATACATTGGGCCAAAATCTACAACTTATTACCATCTGAGTACAAAAGGGCGGTAAATCTTTATATTTTTCTAAAAAATGTTAAAAATTGGCTGTTTACTTATCCAGAAATTGAAGAAAAACTTTGTTAAATCAAATTTTAAAGTATAATAATATATTTAGTTTAAGATATTATTTTTTGTTAATGTTGGTACATGTCCTTTTTTCCACTATTTATAAACCAATGCATGGAAGATTATCATATTATGATGGTAACCTTAACACAGGTCCGCCTTTTAGGTTACCTAAAGCTCCGTACATGTTGTATATGTCTTTGTTTGAAATTAATGTGGAGTAATAAACATTATTATTAGTATTATATTCAATGAGTCATGCATCACCATGAATTCGGGCTGAAAATCGCGTCGCGTACTTATTTCTATTAAAGTTAATGCAATTATGATGTTTTCTCTTTCATCGTGATAGTGTTTCTCCAATACGTCAAACTTATTTTGTAAGCATAATGCTAAACAAGGAACCCAAGCCATCGTCCCCTCATGGGAAAACAGAGCAGAGCGTATTTCCTCTTTTCTCCTTTTCGTTCAATGTGCTCCACAGGTGATATACAAAAATAGATCCCCAAACACTTGCTCCGAAAAATAAATGAAATCAATGTACGATGTGGAACTTAAAGACGTCTAAAAACGGCCTGCACCTGAATAGCATTGCCATGCATTGTTAATAATAGCTGCATTAAATTTCCTGGCTCTACTTTAAGTCCTAACTCCATTATTAAATGTTACCGCATTTAAATATATGAACTGAGATAAAATTTAAGAAACGAATGCCCAAGTCCAAGAATTGGGCTATTTTTGGGGCCTGTATTCGTGAATTCACGCAGTTTCTCCTGTTTACATGATATGTGGTTCATATGATGTGTTTGTTCATGTATCAAAATTCGCAAATAGCTTGGGATATATTCATATATATATCCACTGGGTGGTCTCTTGATTGGGTCAATATAATCTTTTAAACCTTAATCCCATGAAATACTCTTAGCTTCATGGTACATTGAATCCACGTTTAAGAGCCGAGGCCGGCGTTTTTACTTTAGGCTGACAGTTGTGAGTGCAACTGTTCGCGCATATAAATGAGAAATAAATTGATTTGGGTAAATAAGCTTTATGACTTTTGTCCGTTAAAAAAAAACTTAACTTCACGATCCGCTGAAGTCGCAGGCATAAGTCAAAGCTGGTCTTTGCTTTCGGTCTTACGTTGTTGCATGCATCTGAATGCGCAATTGCATGCTTGTTGGTAAGCTAGCCTTCATCCCATTACTTTAAAAGACCATAAAGGACTGCATTCAATGTGTATCATTGATGTGCTGGCATGAAACGAAATTGGATTCGTAACTCTCGGTCTAGAGTTGATGCATCCGTTCGAGCATCTAAATGTGCAATTAAATGCGTTGCGTAAAATATTCATTCGATGCAATGTTCTCATAGAAAATAAACTCTCCTTCATGATCAGAGCCAGGAGTCAAGAGCCAGGAGTCAAGAGCATGAGTCTAACTTGGCACCTTTGCATGCGGCCGACAGTTGAAACGCAATACACGGGAGGCGTGCAGCAGAAGATTTGAAAGAAAAAAAACAGGGGAGGGGGGAACAGGTATGGGGGGGGCGGGGGAGAGATCAAAAAATGAATATTCAAGGGCGTTCCCCCGTGATGGTTTGCTTATCTCTCGACGGATTGGTCCTCTTGCTTATCTCGCGATGGCCTCCAAGAGTGGCGAAGGGCCAATCAGAGCGTCTGGGGGGGGGATTAAAATTTTAAAAAAATAAAAGAAAGGGCAGCCGAGTGAAACATTTTTTTTTAACGTCCGTTTCCCGTCTTTTATGGCATCCTATACGCGGTGTAATGGCGTCTACCTCCTTCTCTTCTTCTGTTTGGGCCGCGGCTTCGGAAGGAGAGAGCGATTGGGTGAGGGAAGGAATTGTGGGAAGGGTCCCAGCGTGCCGAAAAGGAGGATTGTGGAATCGCTTCCATAATTAAGCATTCATCTACAGTGCACGAGGAACGGGGTGGGTGGGTGGGGATGGGGGAGGCAAGGAGGCGGGGGGAGAGGAGGCAGATAGGCGGAGAGGGTCAGCTGGTAGATAAGGGGAAATGGGAGGAAGGAAGTTGTTGCCACGTTAATGACATGGATGCGGCCCAATTTTTACTATCCCCTCCACCCAAGCCATCTCCACCATTCTCATGTAAAGTCGACGCATTAATTAAATCAGTTGAGAGCGTGAATCCGGAGGCCTTTTTTTAATGTTTGCGGCGGCTGACAAACGATACAGCGGCGGCCGAAGTGGGCGGAGCGTGTAACGTAATCCATGCTATAACGCGGAGGAATTCTATCGCAAAAGTCCGACGCATCAAAATTGGGACGTCTGCGATTGGCGGAGACGGTTGATGAGGAGGTATGGGTGCCACGAATAATGCCAGTGTGGGGTGGTTGGGTGGTGGTATGGGGAGTGGGGAGGGGGGGAGAGCTATTTCATTACGATTCCAGAGATAAAAGCTCAGTTCTTTTGTTTGGCTTCCCAGAAGAAAAAGAAATGTTATAGGTGCATACCGTGAGCATTAGTAGTGGCAGTCTGGGGGAGGTGTCGTAACGCGCAACAGTCGTTTCCCTCGTCGCCATTGGGGACCATTTTAGGAGACACTTCATGAGAGGATGGAGATAGGCGGAGAGACGATGGGATCCCTTTTTTTCGCAAATGGTCGGCAATAAACGCCCATTATGGACTCGTTTATCGACGGCGTTTAGTCTTCTCATCATCTTTCATGGCTGGAGTTTTCAGAGTAGGAAAGTGGTGTAGCTGGAATCACGAGAGACCGCCGAGTGGGAGTTTTGGGGAAGTTAGGGAACCCGTTCTAGTTTTGATCGAATTCAACTCACACCCATCTCCAACCCCTTTTGGCATTGGCACATGTACGCATTGTTGGTTGGGGAGCCGACTAGGAGCTGGAACCACGTAGGCTGATATGGAGAGGACTGTGTATGAACGTGAAGGAATCGAGCAAGATTGGAAAGAAACCCAGCGATGGCATTATCCTTGGAACTCATCAAGGGGGCCTATAGTTTTGCGTCCCATACGACGGATAGAGTAGTGCCCTTGAAGCTCTCTACACCCAGGTAGGGATAGGAATGCCACAGAAAAATATCCCCGTCTGTCCAGACCTCATTTAGGAGCGGAGGGGAAACCAGTAGCATACTTACGTCAGTCTCATCCCCACAATCATACAAGCAAGTGGAAGTGAGTTTTGAGTCATTATAAAATTGAAGTACATTTTTATACGAAGGAATAAATATTTGCAATTTTGCACTGGTAAATTTTGAATGAGACCGGTTTCGATGTTTAACAAGGTCTTGGCAATGATGTGAAACATCGTAAAACAATAAAAAATTATCAGTGGAAAATTGCAAAGAAATCTTTTTTCGTTATGTATATCTATATACGTGCGTTCCACCACATTTCCTGAGATCCTTAACTTTTTTCTGCGCTGCATATATTTTTGTTTCATTTCGATATCGCATGAAGGAAATGTTTTCGATCGTAAGCTTTCCTCCGCGAATCATATGGTCAAAAATCTCTTGCCTTTTTCTCCGGGTCAATTTCTCCATTTTTTTCAATGTTTCGATTCGCGACTCGCCCTGGATCCCTGAAGACGATGAGGAAGTTTCACCTTTTGAAACATTGGAAGAACCTTAACCGGTGGAATACCAGAGATATTTTCATCCACGAAAACCTTTCTCTGAAAGATCCACTGTTGAAATTCAATTCGTTAGAATATAATTTGATTGTATCTGGATCCAAATCCGGCCTCGTAAGCTCATTTGGGAACGCGCAGACCTTTAAGCACATATGTTGAAGGCTTGAATACCGGCTCGGAAATGATTGTTTTGTTAGCATTAGTAATATAGTCTTTGGTTTTACTGATTGATGTAACCGTAGCTGTTGGAGCAAGTAACATACAAATCCACCCGGATTCGAATTAATCGCCGATTCCGTAGCATCACCCAGCTGCCGTTAGTCTGTTACACAGCGAAGCTATCTAAATTCAAGCCGGATTTCCAAAGGGGTTTTATGCGAGCAAGATGTTTTTATTATTGTGAAAGTGATTTATTGACCGGAATGGTTTTTCTCTAATGAGTTTGACAAAACTATTTGTTTTTATGAAACCCACGTCAAATCCACATGGTATAATGGATCGTAGCTCCCTTTATTAATTCGAAAATGCCAGTAGATTTGAATCACGAAGAAGGCTTTTACAAGCTCAACTCGTATCCACCACCTATTCATCAGTTGCTAACGCGAAGAAACCTCAAACCTCAAGAAGATTGGATGAAGAATTGATGTCAACACAAACACACACACACGCACGCATGAAACAACTCATTTGGGTAATGATGATTGACAATATGGCTTTGTCGACTGAACCAATAATTGCTGACACGGTAAAAATGAAAATATATAGTTGATGGACACTCGAGGAAATTTTTAAGTTTCTTTTAAAAAAAATTAAGCGAAGAAATAATGAGCATCAAATTTCAAGCTAGCCCTCAGGATTCCTGATTTTAGCTTACATTTTCGCGAATAAATATCGCCCCCACCAAAACAGAACTCGCCTGCCCACAGTATATTGATTTTATATGTTACCCTGTTAAATTAAATTGGCGAAAAATAATCCAAATAAGATGGTGATTCTTACAGTGGGGGAGGTTTTATGGCAGAATTAAAAATAAATTGTCGCGCAAAAGAACTAAAATTCAACTAAATATCACCATGGATGTTTACTTCGTGGGCGAAATTTTCCTTTAAAGATGAGGTACAATTCATTCTCGTAGAACAACTTGGAAACCCGATATATCATTGGATTTAAATTTTGCGAGACCGCTTTCTAGGTTTGAGAGATGTGCGGCCCCTCCTATTTTTACCAAGGCCGGGGTTGCTAATACTAACAAGTGAGATAAAATAGTCTGACTATTTGCAAAAGTTTGCTCGAAAAAAAGAAACTCCGAGTTCCGAGTAAAAGGTAATGCCATCATAATCAATTTTATTTCTACTTGCACAGGAGAGAAACACACGGAAGAGGGACTATCGAAAAATTTGCAGTCGATAAATCAGTTCCCTTAAGTGACTAAACTGGATGCGAGCGGCGGCCATGTTTTTAATCCTGGTAATCGCAGAGCGAGAGATTAATTGGAGCCCTTGTCACCGGATAATTAAGGAGATTGTGATGAAGGAGAGTGGAGCGACTGAAATAGTCGGATAATTAATTAATGAAAAGAGACGGTGGAAGAAGAAGCTTCAATCTGACGATGAAGGTTCAAGGCAAATAGTCGATTCACCTACTCTTGTTGGGGGGGTAGCCCTCATTAATTACCCCTCCCCGTGTTATATATCGTTTTCTGTTCGCCGCTGCGCTCCTGTATCCTCCTCGCATATCCCTATTCTCTTGCTCCCTTTCCCAGGGAGCGATATACGCTCCGATGAATCTCATAGCATTTATTTCGTACGGATATTATGGTTCATTAGTCTGATTGGGATATCAAATGCATGGGGCTTGGACTGAACGGGTCCACCTTGTCTCATTTTTCGAATTTCGTTTCGCTCGGATGGCCAACAAGAGAAGGAATGTTATTCAGAGTGTGATACCCTGGGTGGATATTCGCTTTTTTTGGGATTCCTGCTTTGTACTTTTTTCCGATTTCTTCGACGATTCCAAGTCTTTTTTTTACCAATATTTTTACTCGCGCATGACCGGGTCGTTAAACGACTCGGTTTCGGTAGTGAAGTAAAATATAGCGTCTTCCCTTGGTTTCGGTTTTATAGTACCCCTATAAACTCGCTAGGCCACTCCCGGTCTTTTCATTTGCTTGATTTCTGGGTATGCATGGAGTAGGGTCTTACTTGGCTGTAACGACTGGTCAATAGAAGAAGCAGAACGAATAAGATAATAAATAATAGATGTGTGTTGTTATCGAGGAAGAATGAAGTTCAAAATGACAAAGATATTCAGCAACCAAGACCTTCTAGACAAAATTGATGAAAAAAGAGATATTACGGTAATGGAAGGAAAAGTATTACGAATAATTGCTGGGATGAACAAAAATGAAATAAACCAGGAAAATTACGAGGAATATGAATCCTTATGATGAGTAGGTACTTATCAAGGTAAGTAGTGATAATTTAGCGGTTAATTGAAAGAAAGATATTCCAAGGACTCATAATGGAACGCTGATTAAAACTCCTTGTTAAACTTAATGATTCCCGCCATAAGATCCCTCTTCAATTTTTCATACGTTCTACTTCCTCTAATTTAGTCCATAATTACTATCCTCTTCCTTCCTCTCCCACGCTTCCCCAGTGATCTCCCCTCTATCACTCTCTTCAACATGCCCTCTCCTCTCAAAACCTCCTCCATCTCTTCTGCCTTCTCCTAACCTCTGCCACAAGCTTCCTCTCCTCTTCAACCATATCCAATACCTCCTCGTTTGTCTTCCTCGCCATCCAGCTCACCCTCTCCATCCTTCTCCAAAACCACATCTCAAACGCCTCAAGTCTACGCACATCCTCCCTTCGCAATGACTAAGTTTCCGACCCATACAGCACCACGCTCCATATTAGAGTCTTCACCAGCCTTTTCTTTACGTATCTTCTGAGACCCCCCCTCATCAATTCCCTTCTCTTCGAAAATGCATCTTTAGCGAGGGCAATTCTGCATCTGATTTTCCTACTACAAAACTCATTCTCCTCCAAAATACTTCCCAGATACGTAAACTGCTTGACCTGCTCTATTTTGTGCCCTCCCACCCTTATATTCAGCCCCGCCTTCTTACTTCTAGAAAATCTCATTACTTTCGTTTTCTTGTCTTTTATCTTCACCCCATACATTTCGCACTGAACATCTTACGCTATCACCATTGACTTTAACCCTTTGGCAGACTGACTAGCCAATGTTTGATTATCTGCAAATCAGACTGATTTTATCATATCCCCTCCTACCTTTATTCCTACCTCCTCCTCCTCCCCCCATGCCTCTCTTATCATTTCTTCTGAATACACGTTAAAACACAACGGCGATAGTGGGCACCCCTGCCGCACTCCCCGTCCTATTACGGCCCATATCGATTCTCCATCGGCTACCCTAACCTGCGCCCTCTGGTTCATATGCAGATTCCGAATGAGACGCCTGTCCCTCCAATCGACCCCTAATTTCTTCAACACTCCCATTAATTTCGTCCATTCCACCCGATCAAACGCCTTCTCAAAATCTACGGAGCATGCAAAAACATCCTGCCCATACTCTAGGTATCTTTCTACTAGCGTCCTCATCAACGCTATAGCGTTTCGCGTTCCCGTCCCTCTCCTAAACCCAAACTGGTCGTCACCCAGGTAGTCGTTAGCCCTCTTATCTAGCCTTCTATTTATAATTCTCAGAACTACTTTGGCCTGGCGCTACTACTACCTAACTGCTGCTCTTGATAATTCTTCTTCATTGCCCCAGTTAATGCCTCTGTATTCAACTTTCGTATCCACCTTCCCCCTCTTATCTTTTTGAGTTTTACGAAGCATTTCATGGCTATTAAGTTTTGATCTGAGTCTGCATTAGCTTCTGGATAGGCACTCGAGTTTTTAACACTATTCCTGTATCTGTGATGAACCATAATATAATATTTCTAGAACCTATCTCTGTCCCCCGGCTTCTACCAAGTGTACCTGCGTCTAAGATGGTCTGAACCATGTATTTGTAATCTTTAGTTTATTTCTAAATGTGTATTTCGACTATAATGATTTTTTATCCACGCACATTGATACCTATAGCTAAGATAGCTTTGAAACAAGTTTAATGGACAACCCCTCTTACACCACCTTGACATAATCTTCGTAATAGAATCCAATGACTCACAGAATAAATACATTAGTTATATCTACAAATGATAACGAAACTTTGTTGGCGCAATTTAATCCTTCATATAGGTTTCAACAGAATGGTAATAGGGCATCCTCTGTGCATTTTTCTTTTAAAAATCCAAACTGATTTCCACTAAAATACTTTTGATTATTTACAAAATACCTACAAGGCTATTTTACACGATTTTCCTAAGATTATAGAAAAACCAGGCCTATAATTATTAGGATCCATTCTATCACTTTTATTCAAGATTGGAATAACGATTGCAGTTTTCAATTGACTTGAGAATACCCCGGTTTTCTAACTTTAATTAGCTATTTATGTGAATACTGTGATTGATTAATTTATTTCCTTTACAACAAATGTAGATATGTCATCAACTCTTTGAGGATATATATTAAGTTCAACTTAATTAACACTATCAGGAACTATAATTCTGAAAAAATGGTCATTAAATTCGATTGCTACATCCTGCGTTTCAGCCAAAAAAAAGTTTATTTTCACCGACATTGAATTTTTTATGCCTTCGTTTAAAGTTTTTTCACTAGTATCGAATTTCGAATACGCCGTTCTTTAGCTCCATCACCGCAGTATGAGTCATAAGCGTGCATGTAGTAATTTTCTTTCTGTTTTCATATCTCATCGTTTGGTTTCTACTTATAAAATTTATAACATCGTGCCAGCATATCATTGTTTGTTTGTTTACGCATTTCGGCGTATTGTAAATTTCTTTTACCTATTCTATTACTCATAGATCTTATTATCCAAGGTTTAATCTTTTTCCATCTTCTACTATGCGGTAAAGTGCATTGTTCTCTATTAATACACCACTTAAATTTCTCCATAATAATTGCATAGGCTTCATCGGCGTTGCTCAGTGAGTTCACCTCCTTCCAGTTACATTTCAACAGAATTTCTTTTAGGTGGTTAAATTCTACTCTATATTTAGGTTCCTTTGACTGACGTACAGTGGACTCATAAATAACATTGATTTTGAGATAGCACTCAATCATATGATGGTCAGTGAAACCAAAATCAGAGATATTCCCTTATTAGTAAAACTGTCCATACTTCTGCAAAATATGTGACTAATTATTGCTGGTTTTATTATTATTCGGATCTGAAATGAGCTGATCAAGTTCATGGCTTGAAATAATCATTATGTAATCATAAATATTTATATTTTTGCAATTTACTTAAATTAATATCACCAGTTTAAATTAAATTCCTCTCGTTAGTATCTGCATTTTATCTAAATCACGCAGATATATATATATATATATATATATAATCTTTGGAAGTTTTCGCCAATTGGCCACAAATATATAAATACAAACTTACAGGAGGTAGGAGAAATAGGAAAAGATAAAGAATTCGTTCTTACGGAACGTTTCGAACCAGTTGGTCCTTCGTCAGCTCTAGAAGAAATATATAAATACAAACTTACAGGAGGTAGGAGAAATAGGAAAAGAGCTGACGAAGGACCAACTGGTTCGAAACGTTCCGTAAGAACGAATTCTTTATCTTTTCCTATTTCTCCTACCTCCTGTAAGTTTGTATTTATATATATATATATATATATATATATATATATATATATATATATATATATATATATATATATATATCAGTTGGGAGGAAATTATATATTTATATTCCGATTTCCGTAATAATGATAGAGGAATTCAAGCAAACTGCTACTTTTACTGTATCCGCTAATTGAAATCATAGATTTATTTTAGTGCGCATGAAAATATATCTGATACCTAAACAGTTTTATCTCCAGCTCTCTTCTTAACATCACAGTTAGCAGAATTCTTACAAGTTGCTTTGGATTCAATTCACAGTTATTAATCAAAATTCCCGATAGGGCTATCACATGCGGATTTTTTTGCAAATGTATTCAATCAGTCACTAAATTTGTCAATTCAGTCATTAAATTAGGTAAGAAAGAACTCTCCTATTCTAGTTCATTAACAAAGGATGCAAGACTATTTCAGGTCCTTTCTCCACCTTCCTCACCGGCATTTTTCCACCTTGGATCCACAGGTACACGTAGTTATTTGTTTCCTTCAGCTCCCGAGCGGCGGCGTTGGGAACTCACCATCTTCCAAGACTCAGGGCCTCGTCGATGTTGAGAGGTACATCAGAAGGTGACACTCCATCGAGATACTTCTTGGAGAAGTTTCTCTCTACTCGACGCTTGGACAGGAGATTCTCTTCGGCTCATTGACGATGAAATCACCCTGAAATCCCTGCTGGAGTTCCATCTGGCTTGGGTTTGAATCGATAGCAGTGACCAATGCTATGTTCACTCAAATCCATACCCAGCTCCACTACCATTTTACAAAAATTCTATTGGTGGTTTTCGCTTTCACGATGGGGAGCTCCGTGGATGTCAATGGTGTTTGCTAACATAAGTTGTTCTAAATCCTCAGATTGGTTTTGCCACTCAAGAATTTTGTTACTGAGAAGTCGATTTTAACATTTTATGGACTATTTATTCATGACACGGATTAAGTTCCTTTCCCTGAGCCTCAATCAATTTAATGCTTTCGTTAAACCTCTCATGTATTTTATTATTAGAACCACCTACATATTTATCTACCCATTTTAGAAATTGCTTTAATTCTTCAATTAGGCTGTAGAGGTTGCTAAATGACTTCACATCACTAGCACTTTCCTTCTTTGCCTCGCGCTTGCAAGCCCGAATGTCGTCCTTGTCTGCGTGAGGTCAGGAGGCATTCCGAGCTCCTCCAGCTCTGCCCACTGGCCACCATTCCATCTTCTACATCTTCTTTAGACAGAGGCTGATCAACAAAACCTCCAAGGAAATTCCTATGGAACTCGGTTCAGGATATGAAAACGGAAGGTACTGCGGTTCGACTTTCGGCATGTGAGGCACAGGCTCATGATCACGTTGTTCTTTGTAGCACTAGTTATACAATTTTATTTTTTTCAGATTAAGCAAATTTATTAAAATATTGTGAAACTCAATACATACTGCGAAAAGCTTTCACAGTCCACAACGATGAGCAGAACATAATGGCCTTTGAATATTCAACTGAGAGACAAAAAACACATCCTCTCTCTCTCTACAAGCGAAATCGGAAGAGTGGCTATTTTATTTCTTTATGTATATTATTATATGTTGACTATATATTTATTTATTAGATGTAATATTCATAGCGAAGTCACCCCTATTAAAGTGAAAAACAGTCGTAATTACGCATTGTTATCATTGGAATTTTCCGCGCCGCATCAATAGTCTGACCTTTACACATATTTTGATATTTTTTTCCAATATTTTCGGTTTTTATTGGAGTTTCGGATGACTAAATTATTTCAAATTCACTGGTTTTGCTAACGGAGTAGTAACCTGGACGAATAGGTTAATCAATGCTTTTAAATCATGCATATTAAAAAAATAATCTGCGTCAGCTGCTTTCAGATTGACTGTGCGTAAAATTGTGAATGTTTAATGTTATTAAAATAATCCCATCGGAAATGTTCACGAATCAAAATTCAGAGCATAACTGGGAAATAACTGAAACAGATTGGAAGCAGAGTTAATGTGAGTTGGAGTGAGCTTGAAAGGAAAATAAATTTGATACTCCCATCTCCGATTGTGATTTCTGCATCGATTTTCAATATTGGTTGTATCAGAATAGAGAGATAATATGTTTAGTTTGTGGAGAGTGTTATGCAGAAAGCTAAACATGGAATATACCAAGTTTTGTTTATTGTAAAGCAAAAATCTTGAATTTTAAGTCAGTACCTTGAACGTAAAATTGGTATATTTTGTGTAGTAACCACCGACCGTGGCTTTGATATGACATCCGAAGTACAATATAATTTTGACCTGCGTCACAATTACTTGATCACATTTTATGTCAATGTTTTGTTAACGCCTGATCGTGTTTCTGTTAATTTCGATGAGTGGAGCCTGATTTTATTTCCGTTTCTGTCAGTTGCAAAGGATTTAATTTTGTTTTCCGGATCTAACGCCGTGCAGCAAAAGTCTGAGTAAATACAATTATATTAATCTTTACAGCCTTCACAGCGATAAAAACCATGTAGCATGTTTTTGCACTGATCGCGTCCACTTGCTGCTGATAAGAATGCCACCTACCGGCTGGTTACTGGGCACATTTTCACGTTCCGCAAACGCACATAATTCCCTTCGTCGTTTGCACTGGTGTGTTATGATCTGCGCTGACTTAAACACCTCGAATGAAAATTTACGTCAATGTTTTTTATGCGCTTGCCGCGACAGACTTTTATCTCTGGGATGTCAATCGTTATCGTGGCCCATGTGGTCACGTCCATCGCTACATTGGCCGCTAAATATTTTACACATTCATGAATTATTTTTTCCCGTTTCCAGGAGTTTGCAATCATTAATTCCGTTGCAGCTAAAAACACACAAATTAATGTTCACGTTGTCTCACCTGAGTTTCCTAAATTGTGATTTTATTTGCGATGACGTGCGTATAAAACAGAAGACGAATTAATTGGTAGTGACATGTTTTTCCCCGGTGAGTCGATAAATTTTAGGTTGACAGGATTACAGATATTGACATCGTCAGCGTGTGAAGATATATCTATCCAGACAGAAATATTATTTATTTCACCAGCGAATATTTGCCAATAAAAACGAATACTTTTATGATGAACGCGCATAACTACATTTAATTCACTCAGCTCGGCTTCGCGTTTCCAAAAACTCTTTTTTTTTTGTTTTTTTATAATTGGCAATGTGCGAATAGCGAATACGCGGAAGTGCGAAATGAACTCATGGATAAGGTGGATGCCCTCTGAAAATTTGGCATTCGTTTCCCTCGAAAATGAATAAGTTAGGTAAGCGTTTTTGCCCGAGTATTTTTCACTCATTTATTTTGAAGGCTGCATTGAAGATATTTTATTGTATGATTAACTGAATGAAAGTAAATGATGTGCTTGGTGTGAAAGGTGAAGAATTAAGACTCAAGGATAAATTGCAAAGAAGATAAGTGCTTATAGCTGATGATGAGAGGGCGAAGGATATTGAGGGTAATGGTAGAGGAAGAATGCTAGCCTTTCGCCTTGCTTGGTTACAAATTAATTGCTGGTTTTACCGCATTTTGCCCTATTCAGCGTTTCATATTTTATTCTCTCATTTTCACCCCTCAAAGATTAGATTGATTTTGAAAACCGATCATCGGCAATGGTATTCTAAAAGTCCATGGACATTCCTCTCCATAAGTTTCCCTACCAAGTGAGGCCATCTCTAACGTATCCTTCACGAATATATCTGTTCTTTTTTAAATATTAAATCCCTTTTAAACTCTTCGCATATTTTGACTCGTTTCACGCCGTGCAATTTCCGTTATGATGCAGACGTAACTCCTTAATACATGAAGTTGGATTGGCTAAAACTGGAGCGGTGAAGAACGGCTCAAAGGGAAAGGCCATGCAATTATTTAAAGTACTTAACTCGAAAGCTTCATCATACTTATACGAAAATTTTACATTCAATGCCCAAACGACTGAGAGATCAACCCGTATAACTGAAACATTTCATATCCCCAAATACCGCAAAACTAAATACGAAAAGTCATTCTATCTCTCCTCTTGTAAATTGTGGGACTCCCTGCCAAATTACATCAAATTATCCAGGAATGTCTTACAGTTGAAAAAGGAGCATTACTGATTATTTATTTCCCTCAATGTCCTGAACACCATATTCGCACAAATTGAGTGACATTTATTATTTGTGTCTGATGCTTTTTTATTTGTATTTATTTTTAAATTGTGTTCCAAGGGACTTTGTTCCCAGAACAATAAAATTTGTTCCTGTTTTACATTATTTCTACACTTCTCCTAGCTCTTCCACGTCTACCCAAAAGTCTCTCCACCCCGAAACCCTACCCCCACACCTTCGGCTTCATGTTATTACCCTTCAATGAGTCCTCTGTTCAGTTTTGCATTCGTCTTCTTATTAACCATATCGGCTTCCCATCCTGTTCTACCACATAAAATGCCGGCCTCGGTGGCGGAATGGTAACGTCCTCGCCTGCTAATCCGATGTCTTCGAGTCCTGCCTAGGTGGGTTTATCTCCGCTCAGGGCAAGGGTGTTTATGTGTGCTATTTACGAGTTATTAGTAAGATATGTAGACCGAAACTCGCTCGACAGTAAAGACGACGCTGCTATAGTTATTCTTAAACAATTCTTAATTTGTTTTCTTCTCCACCAAGCTCTTTTCATCCGTCTACGCAACCTCGTCTTGTGGGCTTCCAAGTCTACGCTCATCTTCCTTCTGTAACTTCCTAGTTTCCGAGTCGCACGAGGTTAAACTACATTTCAAGAAGTTAACTTATCATTTTAAACAGTCTTTCCTTTGTAGAATTCCGTTCCTATAGAAAGAAAAAGAAGTTTACATATATCTAAAGATTATACAGTGTCATTGAAGCATTGAGACTTGTTATATCCTTTCTCTTCCCTCCAAAAAGCTCATACCTGCGATTCATTCCTCATTCATTGCTCGGTGTTCCACCACCCTGAATTTGATGAATGTTTATTACTCCAATATCAACCTTTCTAGGGTCGCGCTAGTACATTTCATGATTTCTCCCTTTTAAAAGGACATACCTAAAGCAGGGTCGGTTTTACTTTATTCGTCGATAAAATACGCTCTGCGATGAGTCTTTTAGAATAATTTTATGTAATTAGTTTTTTTAGTAAACTATAATTTTGTAGATATTGGGACAAAATATATTATATTTAGTAAATTTTAATAGATAACATGACAGAAACTCACTACGATTTTGATGGGGTATGTTTAGCATTAGAATAAAGCTCCGCATTGCACGGAGCGTGAAAACATTTCAGTTTTGATATGTAAGTACCTACAATTCAGGCACTTGTGATATTCCTGGTTTTCTTGGCACTTAACTTTCACCAATAAATTATTATCCACTAAAGTACGTTCCCTCTAATTGTTCATGAGCGATTGCTTCGCTCGATTGGAATGAGAGCCTGGGACACCATAAGGTGTAGAAGAAGGGGGATAGCGTACAAGTTAGCAAAAAATGCGAGAGAATTTTTATGTTGAATCCTTAAAAAATAGTACTAAGTCTCCAAGAATTCAAAAGGAGGCTCAAAAATTGATCCACACTAATTGCTATCTGGGTGGTTGTTGACAACTTAATCCAGCCTGAAAGAGTGAAATGTAGCACAATAATTATCTAACTAAACAAATTATCTCTGCAAATGGAAGACAGTCCAAACACGTAAATGGGTAGGAGGCTTTCTTTTTATTTTATTTGCAGGAAGAACTAGCACCATTAATAATTTTATTACAAGAAAATATTTTCACAGCCATCTGCTTTATTAATAGCTTTTTCCTCTGATGCGCTCATTGTTACCCTTATGACTGGTAAATTTCCTAAGAAAGTTACAGGAAAAGTAGGGCTAGGCGTTATTGATGTTTTCATAAATGCGTAGTTCTAATAGCTAACATAAAAGTTACTAGAAACATCAATGGCTGCCATTACACGATCCAATCTACTTAGCAATATAGCTACTATGCATGTACCATTAAACGCATATGCTCTCATTTTGTCTGAGTTTGTGAAATGTTCATGTTGAGGTGGAAAAGTGACACACTAGCTTGCCCTGCAATTTCATCTGTCCAAATTGGGGACACTACCGCTATTACCGAGTTGACTAATGATGAGAGCCATTGTCAGAAAGGGAATTGTTAACATTGAAGCGAGGAGGAAGAAAGTCTTGGCCTTAATGTCCCTCCGAGAAAGGGATGAGGGATCTTCTGTGGAGCAGAACTTGGGTCAACAAAAGAGTGAGAGGATACTTCGGACGAAAAACACTTATAGTTTGGGGGAAGTAGTTTCTCCCAACTCCGTACGTGAGCAACCATGTACATAATGACAAGAGAGGGAGAGAGATCAGGGTGCTATGGAGTTGAAGAGGAAGGGTATAAGGGTTGAAGATGTAAGGAAAGGGATCGTCATACACCTTCGAGTTCATTAGGTATGCGAGTGCTTTCGCGAGAGGAAGTGTAGAGCAGGAGACTTTGGGACTCCAGACATGGAGGTGTTAGGCGAGTGGAGAGGGAGGTTGTGTATAAATCGCCGCCAATGGCTAAGGTGCGCATGCGTGGAAAGTTAGAGGGTGGAAGCAGGAGGCCACGCCTACAAACAGGAATTCAGGAGTTGTAGGTCGCCTCGGCGAACTTTAAATTCATTCTTCCGGAGATAGAGTGACGTGGATTTCACTTAGACCTCCATAGTTTGAATAATAACTACGCGCAATCGCAGAAGATAGTATGCTCTTATCACAAATAGCTAAGGTACAAAATCAATGCAAGAAGCATAGAATGAAGACCACTCACATTGACAAGAAATAAAATAAGATTCTCTAAGAGGCAGGAAAGCGCCGCAGAAAACCAAAGGAACTGTAGATAAATTTGAGGAGGAAGAGCTAATTACGTACTTGGGTATTAACTTACAACTCGAGAAAACTGTGTTTCTTAGCAAAGACGGAAATGAGAAGAATAGCTAAAGCAACTTTAGCTTAAGTAGAAGCGTATAGAGTAGAATACTGAAGAAGTGAAGAAATTGGTGTGTCACGTCGGACAAAATTCAAAACACTGCCTATGAGGCAAGTGGATGAGAGAAGATTGGAAGCTTGTAAAAAGTGGCTTTGGGAGGATTTAGAGGATCAGCTGTATAGAAAGGAACACGAACGAAGAGGATTTTAACATTAAAATATATTTTTAAACAATATGCTGAAACTTATTGCCATCACAATATGTTATTAAAAAGACAATTATATTCATCAGCTTAAGATGTAGAGTGACCGTAAAATTTGTTCGTTCTAGACGGACCAAGAAGGAAAACCTACAACACACCCAGATAGGACGTTCAGTTGTTTGTATAGCCACTAATAGGTCATTATCCATGAAAGAAATTAGACATGAAAAGAGAAAAAACGGCGAAGAAACTCCATAGAGGAGATGTGTTTCAACTTAGAACACGCTGATCCAAGGGCTACACATGAACATTTTGTCATAATTCAGGGTTTTATTTGTTTAGCCATTAATTTACGGAACACTTTGAGCACTCACCATCACTTTCGCCATCTTCCCTCCAAGACTCCTTCCCACTCTTTCCCTCAAGGGTTGGCTGGCTCGAAGTAACCTTCGGAATCGAATCGGGACAAGACTGACAATCGGAGCGACGACACCGCCTCGCCAACAGGAACAGGAGGACCAAGACGAAGAGGGCGAGGGCCGCCCCTGATCCCGCAAGGACTTCTCCCTCCACCCAAGCGATGCCGCCGGCCCTGGATTCCTCGCCGACCTCTCCAGCGGTCTTGGTCAGCTCCTTGGCCGTCGTCGACGGCGTCTTCTCTTGCTGCTGCTGTGCCGGCGGCGATGGTTCTGTCGCCAGCACCACGGGTGCGGCCCTGCGGGTGTCCAAGTGCAGCACCTGGCTGCGGTCGGGTGGGCGCGGTTGTCCTGGGGTGCGGGATACCACCTCGACCTGCGAATTATAAGAATGACATGACCTTTAAGGTAGAAAGTGAGCGAGATAGTTCCCTAGTCACAATGGAGACCATAATCGAATTTTATATTTTAATTTCGGCGTCTGTAAGAAGTATGAAGTAAATGTTGTAACATTAATGGTGCAAAAAATATAGTTATGCTTGACGAAAATTCTCAATAATTAAATAAATATATCTACTTAATTATCTAACTTGACTCATTTTTTACGCCGCACGCGCTTAAAAGCCTTCAAAACAACAGTTTTTCTGTTGTGATTCTGTAAAAATTACTGCGGTGAGTAATGGGTTATTTATAAATAGTTGAGAAAACATACAAACTACACACCGTTAGTTTTTTGTCGAAATCTAGGTGTTGTAAATTCCTATTCCTTTCGACATTCTCCCTGTCTGGAGCACACAGCCGTAATCTATCCCATGTTAAACAGCTTTTATTTTCAGGCAAATTGCTCTAAAATTAGTTCGGTAAGGGGTTAATATTTTGATATCATTGGAAAGTTGGGAGCTTTTGGTTTAAAATGAGGCAAAATTTATCAAACTCTAGGTGAAATGATTTTTTGCTAAAACTACCTTAAAAAATGCTGCTAAAAAGGTGGTGAAAGGTCTTATTAGGTGGTCGGTTCCGAGCGGATTCTCATCCTGAGGACTCAGGCTTGAGTTCGGGTAGTAAAGGAACTTTTTCCGAGTAGTTACGTTCACTACTATGGAGTTGTGCGAAGAGCACTTTGACTGAAGACGATGCGATAGACGGGACGTTAAATTGTATACCCCATGGCGCCTTTTGTAGAGAGTAGGCTAAAGGCGACGCTGGGTTTCTCTCCAACCTTAGATAGTTGGATAGATAGTTCTCGCGGAGTATCCTCTTTCCGGGCCCTGTTGTTCCCTTTAAAATACCTTATTGAGACATATAGTCTTTCCGAAGACCATGATGTCTCCAATAGATACATCCCTAATATTCTTGTACCCTGAAGTGGGTATCCTTAGTTTTCGAGCGCTAGCAAACTGCTGGGTATTCTCACAGCAGATGAGGTAGAGTTTTTTCCATCTTTTCATACAATCTACAACTCTTTGCATCTGAAATTTCCATTGTTACGAAAGGTGATTCTCACTCCATAGAGGCCAGTTAGCAGCCCCACTCTCAGTGAGCTTCTATCTAATAATTGGAGCTTTTTTACGCCGCCGGAGGTTTTTTCATGGTTTGCCTCTTAGCTTGCCTCAAGCTCGGTACTGAGTTTCAGAGCTCGAGTTGTTTTGCTGGAGCATACATTTTGATCTCAAACTTAATGACAGAAGCCAAAATAGGTTCCATTGGCCCCTGGTAAAAGAACTGATGTGAGCCCTCTTTTATGCTCGCCTAAGTTTGCACCAGGGAGAGTTAAGACCTTTTGATGCAGTTTGACTTCCAGTGCGTAATCGTATGAGGCCTGATGTCTACATATCATTGATAGCATGTAAAAAGGCTAGTATGTATTACACGTCAGCCTTACATGCAAACAATCTTACTATCCTACTCCGCTGCCAACTAATCTCATCATACTACCATCCTTACATTACGGCGCAAAGGATCTGAACTGCTAGCCGTCTCCCTTAAATACCAAACAACCAGGAGTCGAGAAAATCATTTTTTCACGCGACTAAGATCAAAGGAAGTTGCAAGGTTTTATTCATGGGATGCGGGATTAGAATATATTAGAATACCTACTTTGCCATGAAGGAAAATTCCGCGTTACAAACGTCTGAAAATCTTAAAACCAATGTGTTTATTTCGTCATGATGAAATATTTTTAATGAAGCACCTGTCTGAAGCGACCGGTGTCTCTATGCCAGAAAATAAATAAAGGAAGTCGGATAAATTCAATTCATTCTTATATTTAAAATTACAGAAATGAAATTATAGCGTATCTCTCGATTGGTAGTTAATTAGAATTGTAGATTGATAAAATGTTAACGCTCAGAATTGCTTCATTCTTACTCAATTTAGGAGAAATGGGATTTTAACAAATGGACACCGGCCGGCTACCATGCATACTTTGTTCCCCACTATATCACCAAAGTTTAGCATTGCTGGTCTTAGTTACAATTCAGAGGGATGATCTTCCAAATGTCTGGATGCTGCGGTCCCTGTCTCAAAATGCGGAAGTACCTTAGCCGTCTGTACAAGTTAAACTATTGCAATGCTACATTTAATTTAATTTGCAGGTTCCACATGGCCATCGCATTTGGAAAATGACCCTTCAATCTCTTTTGGAGGTCTCGCATAACCTAGTGTTCTTAATAGTCTATCAAAAGAGGCAAACTCGTTTTGAACACCATTTAAAAAGGATAGTAAAGCATGAACGAAAGGTAGAAAAGCAGCGATATTTCAATTCGTCTCTCTAACTTTACCCGTTTATAAATACAAAGCGCTGAAATTTCGGCCGCTGAACGAGGAATGTTGATCAATGTACGAGTTAAACTACGAAAAGCAGAATAACCGTTTCACTGTAAATATTGACTGTTTGTGACGATAAAAATGTCCGTAGATTAGAATAATATTTTCCAGAACCACACTTTACAGCCGAAGCGTGACAGTAACTATCCAATACTATATGCTAGATGGGCACTCAATATACCTAACTCAACGTGTCTTATGCCATGAATGCCGAACGAAATAGCTGGGAGGTTCATTTTATTTTTTCCAAGACATTTTTTTCAACGTACTGAGAATTTCGATTATCTCGTTTATTTATTCATAATAATATTCCACAGTTAGAAGGCAAAATAGTAAAATTATTTGCAAGAGACAAGGGTACATTTAGAGATAAAGAATAAGCAGGATATTGTCTCGTTACCATAGAGCTTGGGGATTTCTCAAGACAAAAATGCGATCGACGTGAATAGGAGTGTTTTTTGTTTTGGCAAAATAAATATTGACCTCTTCTCCATGTAGATTTTATGAACTTCAAACCTCCATCATGACGCAGGCAAACACATGCATTACTTTCTTATGATCCTTGGAATACGTTTGTGTGGAAGAAGATATTTTTTCATCTTGAGAGTCATTTTAGACCACATAGTTATTTTACGACGGCTTAAATGTGATAAGCTTTTAGGCGTCAGAGGAAGGAATATAGCTGTAAACTTTAATTTGTTTAAGTGATTCGATGGTTCCGAGATATAACTTTTATGACCGCACCACAATGAATGGTGACAGGCGGAGGAAACAAAGTATCTATTCTGCTAGCGAAGTGATGGAGGGGAGATATCAAATATTCCCATATTAATGGAATATATTTGGCAGAGAGAGATCCTTTAGATATAATACTTCGCTATTCATTTTCTTCATTTCGGCATCGTTTACAGCAATTTAACGTATGTAGCCGGGGTTTTTTTGCGAACTCTGAAATAAAAAACTGCCATTGTGCACCTTCTTTATGCGCCGTTCTCTCAGAAGTTTAGCGCATTTAGACTTTTGTGAGCTGTGGAAGCGGAAATATGAAATGAATTGCTCACATTGCGTTAAAGCGGTATCTATCAATAACAGTATACTTACGGCTGAGCTTCACTGTTGCAGGCTTCCGTTTACAGACGTTCTGAACGCTCGTATTCATAATTAAGTTACATAATTAGTACTTTTCTACAAACTTCTTACAGCTGGATGGCCAGTTAATAGGAAGGCCTTAAAGAGCTGAGGTCATTTGCACCATTTGGGATATATGTGGGTGGAAAGATCGGTGAAGGATTACATAGGTAAAGGAGTAAGATTGGAGAGAAACCCGGCGTAGATATTAACCTACTAATTGCATATGGTGTCAAGGGGTAAATAGTTTAACACACCCTCCGACCGACGGAAAACTACACTTCAAGTGATCTCCGCATAGCATCCAAGTAGGCATCAGGTTTCCATTTAAAAGTCTTTGGAATCGCCAGTATCTAAATACCGGCTTCCTCAATGAAAAGCCTGAACTCTAGTCAAAGCAAACCCACCATCTAATATCATTGCGCGGTCACCATGTTCCGTATTATGCATTCACTTGTGGTGTCGGGAATTGCACACAGAAGAAAACGCGTGTTGCTTTTAACATGGTGGTCCATTTGTTATTCCATAAACAACCCAACAATCCCCGTTGGTTGTCACGAGGCCTCTTGTTACTCATTCCCATGCTTTTCGCCCTTATACATTTTTAATAAATTACAGAACAATTAATCATCAATTTGCAAATACGGAAATATGTACCAAAACAATTAATATTCGAAATACCAAGACAATTAATCATCAAATTACAAACTACAAAAAGATGTGTCACCACGCACTGTTCCTTTCTTAACAACACAATGTTCGATGACTTTTTTACGAATTTCTAATTTCAGCGTTCGACTCTGGGGGAGATGTCGGTTATGACATATAAAAAAAACCCTTAAGTATTCACGGGATTCAATTTAAACTTAGTCTTTCCCTTAGAGGCTTAAGTATTCTACATTTTAATCTGTTTACCTTTCCTTTCCGTAGTGCACAGATTGAGTTACGGCAGCGATCGGTAACCGATATTCTTACGCTTGCCACACATAACATAAAATTTTACTTCGGGCCGGACAAGGGCCACCCCAAATGGTACTGGTGCTGTAGGTTACCGATTGATTAGTCAGGGCGCCAGGTATAAAAAACGAAGACAAAGAAGAAAAGGCGATTAGGAAAGGAATGGGTTGAGTTTGGGTTTAGGTTTGTGATATAGGATCTTAGGATTTCCCTGTAAATGAATTGCGCGAAGATTTCTCAGGTTTCGCACCGCATTATTTTTCTTTTTTTTGGCCACGGGTTCCATGTTTATCAGGTGTCTCGTAACATAACCGTGGGTGTGAGACCCGAGAAATCTAAGTGCAAGTAAGGCGTGTTTTTATGAAATTAGGGTCTCTGTAGACTCTTGTTTTTAGCCACATATGTTCGGCGGGAAGAGAGAATTCTAGCACTTAACTCTTCACAACCGTTTGCCTCTTATTATTCCACTTTTTAGTTAAGTATGTCCCACAAATGCAGTAAAACCCGCTGGGCCGACCTGAAATTCGTAGTGAAAAAAGAACGGTAGGTATTTCCCCACGATTGTTTAGTACGTCAACCGCGGTTTCAACGTTAAAGCGTAATTTTCAAGAACACTTTTGCGACAAAATACTTATGTGAAAATACCGGCTTAGAGTTGAAGCTGCGGTCGACCTACTTAACAAACGCGTGGAAACACCAACTGTTTTATTTCTTTAAAATTCTCATATTCCGCAAATTAGAGCTTAAAACCTTGGAAATAACTGTAACTCGTATGTATGTTATAAGTCTAGCGACGTTAGCCCAAGGTTTAACCATCGAGGTTTTATCAGCTCTCAATAGCTTGGTTTCAAATTCAGTTTTGACCCTGCGGCAAAGGAAAAAAAATACGGGTAATACAAAGTTAGCTTCTTCCCATTATGCTTCAATGTACTTCAGTATTTCCGCCGCAAGCTCACGTGGTAAATGAACAAAAAATTAAATTATCTAGACTTAATTTAGTAAAGTTATGTCAGAACGCAAGGGATCACTTTAGGTTTTAAAATGTTTTCAATAGACCGAACTCATAATAAGTGAGGAGCTAGTGAATGTCAATAGAAGTGCGGTTTTATGAACTATTTAACAATTGAAGGAATTCGGTATTTCTCATGTGCGGTAAAATATGAGTTTCAGATTGATATATCAACTGAAAGTAAAAAGGATTGGTGGGCAGCTTTGAGCTTTACAATTCCGTCTTCACCAATGCTACTTTACAGAAGTGACAACAAACTTCCATTTTAAGCGTCATTGTCGAGCCTGCGCCGTGATAAATAGGAAGTCACGGTGATGCAGAGAATTATAGGGGCACGAGCTGGAATGGCCTTTCGACGTGTTTACGAAGTTAGAACTCCGACGTTGCATTCAAAGCAGAAGAGAAGGCGCGAGGTGTTTGTCATAGCTCTTGAGGTTGCTGTTGCATGTCGAATGTCATTGGAAGACACGGCCATAAACGACCGAAGTGGGAGTAAGTGAATTCTCTGTTCATTTTGCTCTCGAAGCGATGATCTCATCAAGCGAGAAACTGCATCGAAAACCACGGAGAGTGTGTTTGATGTCACCACCTTCATGCAACACTTGCGAGTCAATGAAAATTAACTGAAATTAAAGAAACAGGTACCTGATTAGATATCGACTCTATTATGTCCTGTTATTCTAACTTATTCTGTAGCAGTGATAGTTAAGAAATGATAACAAATAGTTGCAATCTGCATACGTCTGCATATTTGTTATCATTTTCCGTCAACTAAAAACAGATTGTCCATTGCCGCTCATAAATTACGTGAAGACGTCAAAATTGGTTGACGTGTATTGTGTGCAATATTATTAAGTTGCTTGATTTTATTTCCACATATTTCCACTTGTAGCATTAACTTCAAGGTACATGTTTCTGGCTTACATGTTTATAAGTTTGCTTGTTACGTAAATATGTCTGCAGCGCGTGCATGTTTATAAACATGCTTGTTATTTTCCGTTTCTCTTGATTACTCTCTGAGCTATTTCCAGATTTTGAAATTAATATTCTCATAGGAAAACGTATTTTTTGCAAGTACAAAACACACCCAAATAGATTTGAGATGGCATTTGACACATCAAATTCAAAAACATTTCATGGGGAAAATTAAAAAAAAAATCCTTTGGCGGGTTTTAAATGTTGCTGTTCACACTCACGCATTATATTTCTCGTGATAAATTACAGGATTAAGTGAACGGTTGTTTTATACTTTATGGGCCAAAATGGAAAATTTCTGTACACATAAAAGGTCACATGTGTGAGATAGGCAAGTTGAAGTAAAAATATAATTTCAACAGCATTGAAGGGCAGGAAACATCGGGCGACGAAGGAAATCAGTGACATTGAGTATTACAGTTGTGCAAGATTAATTTCATTTTAACTGTTTTCCTTCACATTTTTAACCTACAAGATAGATTCAGGCAGTCGGAGAAGCAGCCACTCAACAGTTTGCGAACATGTTTCTGTCAAGACAACTTTGAAAACGAAACGGAGACAGGAAGAAAGTGGGAACTTTTCAGTTTTAAAAAACGCACAAGCGTCGCTGGAGGAGTTTAATTATGGTAAAGTTACACGGCCGCCATATTCTCAAGTGTGCATGAACTTTGTGAATTCTAAAATCGAGTTTAAGAGTTTTTTTTATTATTTTGTAGGTGCTAGCATCCCAAGTTTGCGCCTTCATTCGCGTTATTTGAAATAACAAATTTATATGTGTTTACTCATCACTGCTTAGTTCTTTAAAAAAATTATAATAAACTCTTACTTGCAAACATTTAATACTAAATCCATTAATATCGGTAAGAAAACGACGAAACAAAGTTATTTTAACAATTCTATTTTGGCCGAATTCGTAGTTGTTTTTAATCGAGCGCAGATTGGTTAGAGTCACTACGTGAACTAACTCATTCGAGAGTTGGTCAAGGGGGATTGACCATGAGAGAAAACATTTTTAAAAACGTGATATTTCTGTTAAAAGCAGTTGCAGACAAAAATTAATCTCATGCCTTTAGCTGATTAAAATTCGTGGCGAAAATTGGAAAATCAAGTTTAAACACCATGAACTCGCGTTCGTGAAAATGATTTTTTAATCCCTTCTATAGGTGAGTATAGTTAAAGAAAGAATGTATCCTCAAAACTGCTCGCACATAATTTTTTTGGGCTGGGCGTTATAAGAGGGTTAAATAGTTGGTGAGGACGTATCCTTTTGCCACAGTAGGGGTTTCTGTGCAAGCTTTAAATTTTATGCGACGACCTTTGTACCTGGGGTTTGGGGAAGAAACAGCCTCACTATGCTGTATCGTGGAAGAGAAAGGCTCGGGAAATGTTCCCTTAAATGACACCTCTTTCGCCGCGATGAGCAGCCGTGGGCGAGAGAGACGCATGTTGTCATGGTGATAACTGTTTTTTATGGGAATACTCCTCAGCTTGACGAAGAATGTGCAATGGTGACACCGTAGTAGCGTAAGCATTTCATTTAATAGTCATACTCGGCATAATCAACTCTTTAGTCGGAAAATTAAAAGTTATACCCGTGCATCCCTGCCTATAAAGATGTTACCTTAGGTCGTTCGGTTAAGGTGGTCCATTGTAGACAAACTTTTATGTAGACCTTTAGTTCAGACTTAATACTTTTGCGAAACAGCTACTACCATGGCCTACAGTTTCCAACTTTGAAGTTAGACAGTTTTCAACTTTCTCTCTAATGGATAGACTTCAGCACGTGCATTCTGTGGAAATAGAGAATCTCTAATGAAAGCACTATGTAATTTATTCTATCCAAAATAGCGCAATACGGAATGGAACTTTTTAAATTCTATTTCTACTAGCAGTTGATACTTGGTGCGATAAACGGAAAATGATATACCAAATTCCACTGAATTAACTTTTTAGTAATGGTACGTGAGAGTTTCAATTCCAGACTTTTTACACTTGCTATAAATAAGAAGAGCAATTACTTTTTCAAGGTTTACTTGGTGGTATTTCATCACAAGAGGGAGAAAAAGACAACAGCAACAAAAAGTAAAGCTTGAAAAAGTAATTGGTCTTCGAAATGCTAGTGCAGCAACTAAAGTCAAGGTGTTTAGTAAGATCCACGTGAAGAAGCGCATAGCCTCTCTCGAGATATTCTTCAATAGCCAGTGTCTGAAATTCAACCTTACACCGACTTACGTCCAGATTCGCTGTTGTTCTTCGACTTCTGTCTCCGCGTTGAGAGCTATCCACGCGGCGGAAAGAGTGTGGATACGGAAGGAACTTCAGAAATGGTACTCCATCCGACAGAACCTCACCTACTACCTGTTTGTTCTACACATCGAATTGACCAATTCCCTGCATGTGACGGAATGGATCATCAACCAACGACCTGGTTCGCCGTTCGGGCAGTAACGTCGCATTCAAGAAACGGGAGAAGCTGCTCAACAAACTTTCCAGGCTACAGGGTGGATCTCGTTCACTTCTCTACCACTCACCACCTTCCCAAAATACCCACATTTCTCACCCACGAGTGTTAAACCTTTCAAATCATACTTTCCACGAAGGCGAAACGAAACTTTTAGAAAAAGGTTTAAAGTTTGTCCTCAGTTTGCCAATTTCCTCCCGAGACGTGGAACGCCTAGCAGTGGACTGCGAGGTAGCATTGAAAAAAGAGTGCATACAAGTGAAATACAACGTAGCTAATTTCTTCTATACGTGCACCCCCCTAAAAAAGTCACCCATAATACGCAATCCCGTATTCGACCCTTCAGTGAAAATTATATCTTCCATCCGGCGGCAAATTAAAGCGGAAGAGCTGGTGATACAGAAAGCAGACAAAGGGAACTGCTTAGTCATCATGGATTAGGCGTCATATTTCGAAAAATGCTATGATTTAATTAACTCCAATTTCCTCGTGAAACTCAGCAAGGACCCCACAGCCAAGTTCCAGGGTGCCATACGTGACGCCATTCGGAGTAGCCCGCTACTCTTCCCTCTTCGGAGTCGCTCACTATTTGTGAACTCAAATCCTCTTCCCCCCCCCCTCCTCCTCTACGGACTCCCGAAAATAAACACACCAGGGACTCCCGTAAGACCGGTGGTTTCAAGCATCGGAGCCCCACCTCACAAACTGGCCAAAAAATTGAACGACCTCCTCTTAGGATTCTCGTCCTTCGATCCGCTACGCGCGGTGAGGAACTCCCAACATCTCGTCATCCAACACACCAGCAATCCCCCGAAGGCCAGGCTGGTGTCCTTTGATATAAAGAACCTCTTCGCTAGCGTGCCATCCAGTGAGGCTGTTGACGTCGCACTCAAGCTACTTAAAGTGAAGGGTCACACGGAAGCAGCTGTGAAAGAATTCTCGGTTTTACTTAAAGTAGGTGTGTCCCAAAATTATTATAAATTCAATAACGACATTTATCAACAATCTGTAGGTTTGGCTATGGGATCACCCCTTTCCCCTTTGCTTGCCGAAATGTTTTAGATAACTTTGAGACCAAACTTTTAATGTTGGAAACGAATTTAGAGAGCGGGTTATTTATTGGTTTCGGTATGTTGTCGAAATTTTAATTTTATGGAACGGAACCAACGGACAACTGGACATTCTTTTTAATTTTATTAATACCTTGCATCCAGCTATTTATTTTACTCGTGAGATGGAACGTAACAAATCAATCAATTTCTTAGATTTGACGATCACCCTAGAAGAAGGGAGGCATAAATTTTCAATCTTCCGTAAATCCACACACATACTGACCATGTCATACCCGCAGATTCCAGACATCCTTACCACCAAAAACTCTCTGCTTTCCGCACGCCTGCTCATCAACCGCCTTTTCGTAATTCCACTGAATGACTCTGATTTTGAGAAAGAACTCCGTACCATCAAGCAGATTGCAGTCAATAACGGCTATCCACCAACACTAATAGACACACTTGTACGCAAAAAAGGATAAAATTAACCGTAGCCAGTTTGTATAGCAAAACAGAACCCCCGGTTAAAAGTTGGTGATTGATTTCTTATTTCGGGGAGATTTCCTCTCGCGTGGTGAAATTGACACCGAGCGATCGTTTTAAAGCGGCATTCAAAACTCCATTTAGTGTGAAGAACATTTTAGTGAACTGTAAGGACCCCATTGACCATCAGAAGAAAAGTGGTTTTTACTTGATGGAATGCAGTGATTGCGGTGGACGGTATGTGGGACTGTCGTGCAGACATTTTAAAATCAGACAAACGGAGCATGCAAGGGATTTTTAAAAATTTAATTAAAACGGAAGCATCTTCGCCAAACATCTTTTAACCCACGGACATAAAAGTGATTTTACTATTATACCTCTCCACTTTACCGATGACAAGCGAAAGCTAAATGCTTTAAAACAGCTGGAGATTTTTTAAAAACGATTTGACTGTGATAAATTCCTTGTTAATGAATGTATGTTCCCGGCCTCTTCCCCCATTCTCAAACCTTTAACTCCCTCACATTTATCCTCTTATTCCGTCACCCGCAATCACCCATTCCCACCTCCCGGTTTCCTTTTAACATCCTCCCCCCCCCCACCCCCTTCCCTCACTTGGCTATGTCATGTATATAAGTCTTGTGCTTCTCTTATATTTCGGCCAGATGATGATGTGAATCCACGTCGAAACCCGGGTCGAGTTTCAATAAATTTCAGTGGTTTTTGTAAAAGTTGTGTTTTTCTCCCTCTTATAAATAAGAAATTTAAAAAAATAGCATTTTCCTGCTGCTTTTTAATATCTTAGAACGATGGTCAAACTTCTGGTTGGTAGGTACAGTACATTAACATTAAAAGTAACATAGATAGTAAAACATTTTCGAAAAAATCCTCAAAAGTGCTGAGATAATATTAGTGCACTGAAAATCATAATAATAAGCATTCTTCTCGGGAATTCTACCGAGTGGCAAAAAGTACCAGAGTACTGACTTTACTGACCTGAAAATAGGTACTTTATGCCAATTTAACCCAGTGGAATATCCCGAAAAGGATTTATGTCAAGCATCCGCCGGGAAAGGATAAAATATTTTTTCAAAATAATGTCTTTTCTGAGACAGATTTTACTTTAGAAATAAGGCTGAAGTAAATTTCAGTGATATGTTATCTAATTGTGCGAACAAAGTGGGATTCAACCCGAAAGAGGAATCCCTAAAGAGGAATTGGTTCAAAATTAGGATTCCGTATGAGTAATCGCGTCACCAAATCATATTATATATGGTCACGAAACACATTTGAGTTTACGGCCAATCGTAAACCGAATTCTTGTTCGCGAATCGAATTTACAGTCGGCCCTCAAAGTTGACACCAATTGAAAACTAGGCTTAGCTCCATGCGGGAAAAAGCGATTATGCTGGTCGCACGGCTGGTCTGAAGAAGAATACGAAAAAAAAAAAACGAAGATGAAGGCAGATGCGTCATTCCGAGAACTTCACGACGGGGAAAATTGGAACTGTGTTGGAGCGACGAATGAGGAATGTACGCACGATGGGTAAGGGACAAGGGTATTCCGTTTGAGACCCCTTAATTCACGGCAGGATTGATTGGAAGGGGACTGGGTCGTTCCCTAGGGTCTGGCGAGGAGAGAAAATGAATGCACAGGGTTGGAGAAGATGAGTAGTAGTCGGAGGAGGAAGTCAAGACCCAATATACCTTCGGGGGAACTCACTCTTGTCACTCACTTTAGACGAAGGGAGCTGAGTCCAGGAGGGCGGAAAGGGTCGCAGCAGGCACACAGCAAGAAGGCTGCGTGATGGGATCAGGGTTCGCAGGGTACGGGGCGAAAGAGTGGTTGGATGCTGAGGGATTAAAAGGGTAGTAGTGTCGTGACACGAAAGGGCCACGACAAAGGGGAACGACGCCATTTGCATGTCGATTATTGCGACCTTTCCCATCCCTTTCCCTCCACCAGAACACGTGTGGAAGTCTACCCTCTCCACCACCTCCACATGCACTCCACCCTCCACTTATTACTCCCTCCTGTGTGTGTGTGTGTGGAGGTTCCTTCGTTTGAGAGCCTTTCCCATCTGCAAAAGTCTTCCTCCCCTTCCTCTCCTAGGATCAACTCCCCAAGGGGTTTTAGGCGTTAAAGAGTCAAGGCCCATATCTCTCCCTTTATGCATATCCTTCGCGAGGAGTAATTTCCTCGCGTGCACGCCGTTTCATGTCCGTTTTTCCATTAACGTCTCCTCTTTGAACCCTTTTAAATCCAGTAATTCCCTTACATCAGGGCCCTTCTCGCCAAATAGTGGTAAAAAGGAAAATATTCATAACTTTTTTTTGTATTTTTGAACCTCAAATTCAGTTTGAACGCAGCGAGTATGAGGAAGTTCTGTAGAAGATGTGCATCTGACCCCAGGTACATATATTGCGAGGGATATTATAAAACAGGAAAAATGGGCTTGAAGAAGTTTTAATCACACTCAGGAGAGGGCATTGCGCACTCGTCCGTAGCATAAATAATCTCCAATGTGTATTGCTTGCCATAATTTACCCATTATTAACTCAAATTCACCCAAGGTATAATAAATGGTACGCTATATTTCAGGCTATATTATTAATTTTCTTTGTTCCCGGATTCGGTATTTAAACACGCTATTTTTATTGGTAACTTTTCTCGTACATTTCACCGATGTCTGAAAGAACTGGTTGAGCTTATCTGATGGTTGTTTTTTATAAAGCCTGTAATTTTATCCCTGTGATAGTCCGAGAGTGTAAATCCGATTTGTGCCAGCCCACTTTTATCCCATCAAAAAAATTAGGGCAAGTTTACACGTTTATTCTTCAACTACACTTCAGTTTGGTTATCTGCTTCCTTTTAATGCTTGAGGCTTGTTAGACTTCCTTTTAACCACCCGATATTTGCTATCATACCTTAAATGATACACTGGGTGGGAGGTGTGTCTTTCCTTAAATTTGAAAGCATTTATCCGTTTTGAAAAAGCTGATCGTCATTAGAATATGTATTTTAATGGAAAATGATTTTAACCAATGAAATACAACTTTTTGCAGGTAACCGCGAGCATTCTTTTATAAATCCAATGACTGTCTTTTTCCTTTGATTTTGTTATCGTAGCATGATTCGATGCAACATAATTTCATGACGTTTACTCAATTACTCCAAGAAAATCCTCTTCATGTGCAGCATACGTTTTTTAAGAAATATATGGCTTTATGTTACGGTAGATTAGGCGTCAAACAAATCATTCTATGAAAGGGGATTCATTTCGGCCAGAAGTTTTCTTTCCTAATATTACTATTAAATCATATCCTGGCCCTGGTCCTGGTGATTTGTGCTGTGTCGTTCCCAATATACCAACGCCCCAGAATCTCTTTTCAAAACTGAAATGATACGAACTGTGAATGTTCTGGGCAAACCGTATCAGGATGGGGTTGGTGTGGTGACTTGGGTACCGGATTCCTATCCTGATTGTCTGAGTTCGTGTCAAGGCTAGGATAAAGATATCTCAGCGAAATTCCTATCCATACTTGCATGCAATGAGGATAACACTTTTAATGTACCCCGTCCGTTGGAAAGGATTGAGCGAAATATACCGAAAAGCGAAATATACCGAAATGTATTCGAAAACCCGCTCAACATAACGCTCCTATGCATTGTATCTAAGGTATGGGGGCCATCAAAATCCTGCTTTTGTTTACCATAATGCTCTCATTTCCTTAAGGAACCAAGAACATTTAAATGGCCCAAGGATCAAGGGAATCGTTGATGTGAAGGATGGAGTACTGGCTTTACTTACCTAAGGTCCGGATTCAAATCCCAGCAGTGGTGGAGATTGTTCAATGGAATCCGAATCCCCAATGGATATTTGATTTGTCTCTTTCAGATTACTTCAATCTTAGTACTCCATCCTTCGGGTATGGAAAGTTAAACCGTAGTCCCTTTAGTAGGGGGGAAGATGCCACGCTTGAAAAATACATTTTCAGGCCGATGTCTTTTATATTACCATGATAAAAGACCTAAAACATTATATCCTCACCGTTCGACGCTTAAAATACATAACTAGGACTTATTTTTTTGCTTTTACTTGATGCCAACCACATCGGAGAAAATAATATTACCATAAATGAATACCATAAAATCGAATATTTTTGCTGGAATGATACTCGGCCATAGTAAGTGATGAGAATATTAAAAATGAAATTTGTTACGATTACGCTGGTATCTCTCCACTCTTCTTCCATTCCCTGAATCAATCATTAACTTACCACTCAATGTATCTCTTATTTTCGGCGCAAAAGACCTCAGCCATTGATCACCTCTTCTTACCACCCATCTACCAAGAAAATCAATAATCCGATCCTTCCTGAGAAGTAAAGATTTGAACTTGTATTTTAATGCACCAACCTGATTTCCCGTATTCGAGTTATTACTTGCAAATGATAACTCTCCAAACATACCCAAATTCGTAAGAACTGGCATATACGTGATAGTTGTTCGTAAAACCTAAGCACATTCATTTCACGCAATTTTGGTCGGGAAAGTCTATTGCATATTTCATTCCGAGTTTCAATGTTTTGTTTTTAATACTTTTTTCGATGTACTTTTAAACCATTCCAAACTTCCTCAGCTGATAACTAAGTATTATATGATTACCATTCTCCAATCTTCATTGCACGGTCTCGTTTTATCAGAAGTTCTTTCTCCTCATATCCTTGCTCGTTTTTTCTAAGTGACCACCTTGTATCTTCTTCAGCAGCAAGTTTCATTATTGTTTTAATCTAGCCGCGGTGACTCAAGGGAAAAAAAAGTCGCTAGCTCTTTCAAACTCAAGTGTGAGCAGTGATGCCAAGGAATGTTTGGCGACAACGTTTTTGAAAATTGTCTAAAGTTAGCGGTTTAATAAGCGACTTTTTAGGCATTTAGAAAGGCCATCACAGCCGCAAAACTTTCCAAGGAATGGATGTCCAAAACTATCCTCAAGGCTCCATGCTGGGCATTACGAACAGATGCACCAAAAGTGACGGTCAAGATGCCTTCTTCGTGTGTGCGTTTAATCCAATTTTCTTTCGAATATCAGCCAAACACTATTTGCACATCAATTTACAACCACACATTTCCTAAAATGACTGGTTGCGACAGGTGAAACTTCGTGGAAATTGCTCAACACTGTGAAATGAAAGCTGTAACTTAGTAACTCCACATAAACTTTATTAAGTTTATGTGGAGTTACTAAGTTACGGCTATCATTTCACAATTTTTCTAAAATATTTCACACTCCACTTTTTTTATTTTATAACAAACTGTTATTTCTTTCATCATACTGAAAAATTAAGCGTGATCGAATTGGTGGATTGGTTAACCGGCTTACCATCCCGAGAGCTGTAGTTCGTATCCCGGTGATGGCGTAGACTGTTCAGTGTGCTCCTGATCTCAAATTGTGGGCCATGTGGCGAGAAATACTTTTCGTTTAGCACTCCGGCCGTCAGATGGCACGTTAAACTGTTGAACAGTGCTGCCTTCCGTTAGGGTAAAGCAGAAGCCGATGCCGGATTTCTTTCATCCCTTTCTCCTTTCACAAAATAATTAATTCCTTGACACACTACCCTCCAACCCAATGAGGTGGAAATCGGTCGCCTCTCTGAATAAGCAACTGGCCCGCTGAAAAGTGATGTAACGAACAACGACAACAGTAGCAACAACGGTATACGTCCGAAAATTGGTTTGCTGCAGCTCTATGCTCCACTCATCTGTTTCATTCCAACCTGTCTTTACTTTGACGTCATTCATAATTTCCCTGATACTCTTGAGCCTTGGTGGTCACCATTAATCCTCTCCGTTTATTTCTCCTTCCATAATTGTTTTCAAGTGACTGCAGTGTCGCAAAATGTATCCAATATGTTTGTCTCTTCTTCATAAAAGTTTTTTATCGTTCATCTTCTCTCGGCTACTCTTCGAAGAACTTTTGAATGGTGATGCTATACATTCATTATGACTTCATACCTCTTATATAATGACAAAATAAAGTTGTGAAATTGGATTTAAAACTTTTATGATTAATTTTTCGTTTCTTTATCCATTCGTAGATTTTTTTATTGCCCGCAAGTTACGGCTGCTTAATACTGGCCGGATCGGCCTGCAGTCGACATCTGCGAGACAGTGCTGGGGTGGCATTGTAATGCCCTTCCGGAGTGGATTGGGTGGGGGAGGGAGAGACATGGCTCTGGGGCAAAGTTCTCATTGGCGGCGGCGGATGAGGCTTAGGGGGGGAGGGGGGGTAGAGGAGGTTTGGGGAGTGACCAGGGGAGGGGGAGGAGGATAGGCAGCGGGGGGGGAGGGGTAGCCACGACTGCTGCCGTGAACTGAGCGACGGATTACAAACAACGACGGCACCCACCACCGAATCCCACCAAAGTTGATGTTTTTTCAGAGAGAATTTGATAAAAAATGGCATTTTTAACGGATGATAAAGGGCAATCTCTCTTTAAAATTCTTTAAATATTTTATTCAAGGGATAAAGGGTGCGTATTGGTGTTTTGATAGCTGGTTGACAAATGTTTGAACTCACGCAGTTTGCAGGATTGCAAGTAATTTGGAAAATACCGCAAAAAGTTCCGTCCTTGCGCTCTTTCATTACTTTTATCATAGGTATTATAAAAAAGAAAGATTTCTTCATATTCTACTATATTTTTACTTTCTTATAAAGTGCTCTATCTAAGAAATGGTTTTGTCACTTTATATAGTTATTAAAGCACTTTTCACTATGGATAGACCTAATATTTGCTTGCCACGAAAACAATGAAGTTATGATAATATCTAATATTTCTATTTAAATTTTATAGATTTTGGGTCGCTTGGGTCATAAAGATAAGGAAAAAAAGCGCGCACATTACTGACCATAATGTATCACGAAGTTAATTGTACCTACTTATATGGATTGCAACCCAAAGAAATAAGGTTCATGTGCTACTTGCATCACTGCTGGCGAGAATCAGTAAAAACTCAAGCTTTCACAACCTGTTTGGTTATCGTTGGGTGCAAACAAATGTGTCACAATCTCTGTGAATAGATAATCACTTGTGACGCAATAAATCGACATTGTATTTTAGCCGTAATGACTGTCGCAAGCAAAATCAATCCTCCTCACGTGTCACATTAAAGCAGAGAGCAACGCGTCAAAAAATAACTTTGCGTCACATAAATCTATTGTAGGGTAACGTATCCTATGGAAGGAAGAAATCTTGGAAAATTCACGGATAAATCAGGTGATGAAACTGACCACCGTTTTTTGTCAGTTAACAATAAAACAATGAAGTTCATCATTTTAATTTCGTCCCAGAAAATAATTCCTTTGGTAAAACGTTTGTGATAACGATCTAATTGCCTTGAATGCATTTTTGAATACGGTCAAAAATGTAGTTTTGCCTTTGTGGAGTGCTATAGTTGGCTGCAATGACTCATGAGCTATATGACTTGGACTTGAAATGCAGAGAAAGTCAAAACAAGCTTGCTATGTCCTTCAATTAGTTTGCGAGGCAAAATCTTTCTTGCACGGATTTTCACAGTACACGCCCGATGTGGAGTACAGCAGACGCACAGGCTGTCAGGTACATACATCAGAAGGCACTTTCGAACGCATTTTTAATTCAACTCGGGCGAAGAACCCTCGGAGCCTAATATGAAGAACGTCGCCATTTCCATAATGCTAGCGTAGAAAAAACATGAAAAGCAGCACTATACAAAAACGACTTTCCTGTACCGGCCCCTCTCCGCGTTGGCGTAACGTTATAAATTTATCCAGAATTAAAGAAGCAATGGCTACCGAAAAATTGAGCCAGGGTGGTCACAAAGTTTGAATTTTGAAATTCCCTCACATTTGCACGAAATTTCCTGACAAAATGTCTCCCTGAAACGAAGTGTACAGCGATATTTTACGATTTTTTTGTTTTAATGATGGAACGATACGTAATAAAATTCATTTAAATATTTGAGACTTAGGTATGTACTATTAGTGCGTTTTGAAATATAACAAAAGTCAGTTCTATCAATTATCATTATTTTTAAACAAATGTTGAAACTATAAATCGTAATAGTAACATATTATGTACTAGAGAACAAAAGACATCAAAAGGTCAATATTAAACCTCTAACCTGTAATAATAATATTGAGTAGCTAAGACTGAGAAGAAAGTGCAAAGTATAAGTGAAGAAAACATGGCTGGTAGGCAGGCAGGCGGTGCGAGGGGCAAGGCACTTCCCTTCATCGTGTACACAGTATGACCTGATCGGCCAGTGGACAAGTGGTGGAAATAATTCCAAAAGCGTTGAAGAAATAGAAATGTATGGTTGATGCAGCATAGCTTTCAACGACTATTTGTCGTGATGAACTCTTCTCGGGCTCTACACCGGGTGAGTAATTTGTACTATTTGTCCTTCACTAATGACAAAGAAGATAGCGCTGGCGAAGGAAGCGTTCAATAATAGAAGGGAGCTGAAGACGGGGACCTTAAGTAAGGATGTAATAAAAAAGAGGCTGGTGAAGAGCTTGATATGGAGTGTGGCGTTGTATGGAGCGGAAACGTGGACCTTGAGAAAGGAAGACGAAAATAAGCTGAAGGCTTTTGAGATGTGGGTGTGGAGGAGGATGGAGAAGGTGCGTTGGACGGAAAGGAAGACAAACGAGGAAGTGCTTGACATGGTGGGCGAGGAGAGGAAACTTATGGATGAGATTAGGGGAAGACAGGGTAGGTGGCTGGAAGGGGTAATGAGTGGCGATGGTTTGATGAAGGCCGTGATAGAGGGTAGGATGTTGGGTAAGCGGGGAAGGGGAAGGAAGAGAATAGGTTTTATAGACGGGATGAATAAAGGTAGGACTTATGCTGAGTTGAAGAGAGAAATACTAGAGGTAGAAAGGGCACGACACGTGTAAGAGTTTGTTGGATATTCTCTGACTTTCATCACAACCTACCTCTAACCGCTAGATTACTCTAATGAATGAATGAATGAATGACAAAGTCCCTCCTTGAACTACAACCTTGACGTGGTGGAAGGGCTTGTGCGTCCCAATGACCCCTAGAGCTAGACTGGCAGGAGCTACCTCTACTAATCAGTAGATTACTTATTAATGATGAAGGATGTTGAATAGGCTCAAATTGGCTCATTTTCTGCGAATGCGCAGAGACGCAAATTCACCAAAGGACGACGACTGCGCTCGATGAGACTGAGCCCAAGGTGGCAATGGCCAACTGGCAAATGGTCTCTGACAATAAGTCTATCGCAGTGAAATATTATGAATATAAGCAATGGCTCACATTTTCGCCTCTTAGCCTCCAAATCAGAGTTCAACTCGCAAAAAAAAACAAAGTACCGAACCCTCGCAAGCATAAGTTGGGAGTGGCCATGCCTAGGGTACCGCGGGCCGTGGGTTTATTGGCATATGCTAGACAGCGGCGTATCACTGTTGCGGATTTAAGTGGAGGGGGTTCAATTATTTTAGCGCCCCCGTAGCCATATGGGGCCCCCGCACCAAACAGAAAAATTCATTTGAGCTTCAAAAACAATGCTTCTTAAATTGTAAAATTTGCTAATTTCAAACTCGAAGTTAGGGTTTTCTATTTAAGTTTCCAACGTTCACCATAAACGTTTTAGTGTGTATTTCCAGATGCACACTAGAGTTTAAAAAACGCGCCTACGGCGCTTTCTGCGAGATTTTAGTGGAAGACAATGTACCCTTGTCTCTTCCCGTTGCTACATGTGTACAACATGTGCTGGATTATCTACATTTGACCATGAAAGTTGGACTTTTGTTTTCCATCTTGAAATTTAAGGCCAAGTCGCGTAGTCTTGTATGCTCCCTTATGTTGGAGTGGAACAATTTAGATATTCTCGTTGTGCATAAAAAGCGTCTTAATATTATTTATTTTGATTTAACACTAGAACGCCCAGAGGGGACATTTTGACCCAAACGTGTTTTTAAATTTATATTTTGAGCTCATTTTTGAAGAGAGAAAAATTTCCACCCGTGACTTTTAATATTTTTAATAGTTGTTTGCTTACAAAAATTTTTATCTTCCTAAAATAATCCATTCAGCAGTTAAATTATATTTTACCTTAAACGCCCAAATGGGGTCAATTTGACCCAAACGTTCATTTGCCGATTCATCTTTACCGAAGGTTCTTTTTTATCAATGTTATTATTCTGCTACTATTATTTGCATGTGTTTACTGCTATATCATCTCATGTTTTTCATTCGGTTTTCTTCAAAGTTCATGTCACATTTCTAAACAGTTTTGTTTTCTTTCCCCTTCAAATCCTCGTACTCTCACTTTTCGTCTTGCTTACGTGTGGAATATTTAGTAATCACTTTGTTGATACCATCATATATTGTCACATTTACGGTTTGAGGAGAATGCAATACCGTTCCCCGCTTTCGCATAGACTTTGTTGACTTCAACTCTGATTATCCTTCTTCGGATGACGCAGTCTTTCTCTCAGTTCCTAAAAGGGAAGTTCGTGGCTTCGTTGTTCATCGTGAGTGGCTTCACGGCTCGTGGTTTTTGAATATGCGATCATTATTATTCATCATGATCATTATTTTGAGGTGGTCAAAATGTCTCAAAGACAAACATTACCTTCTGCTGACATTCTTGCGGAGCTGAATAAGATTCGAGAGGATTAGTCGGATGGTGGAGCGTGTTTATTTGACAATTTCGACAACGAGCTGATACTTTAAACTTATGAAGAATCAACAGAATCCTCAGAATGTGACCATGAAATTTATAATTTTGGCTGGACAAATCATTCATCAGAAAACAGGCCCACACAGCATATGGAGGGGAAGAGGACGACGCGGCCACCGACCCCGTCGTGGACTTGCATGTACTTTCCTTGTAGATCACCACGATTTCGATCGTAATTCAATGGCAGAGAAAGAATCATCTGCTGATGATGCCTACGTACACTCACGTTAGAACAACACTTCGCCAGATGGGAGCACATGGAAGGAAGTGGCTTTGGATTTGGCGCCTCGAAGACGACTTTCCTCGCAGAATATTCTGAGGGAAGAGCCAGGTCCCACAGTCCATGCTAAACAATATATGAGAACAGCGTGATAAGTTCTTGGCGTTTGTTCATAAATAAATCCATAGTCAATAATGTAAAAAAGTGTACTGAGACAGAGGCCCACCGAGTCCTTGAAAACAATGAGTGGTCCGTCAGCGTTGACGAATTAGAAGCATTCATTGTAATGTAAAAACAAGGAGCTTCACTCTATATGTTCACATTCTTGGGGATTGTCTTTCTGCAAGGACAAGATGCCTAGGAACCACTTCTGTGAAATCATAAATTTTTTTAAAGTTTCATGAAAAATCAACTACATCTATTCGCTTGCAAACTGATAAATTTGCATTGACTTCCTCCGACTGGAATCATTTTATGGAAAATTGCAAACTTGATTACAAAATGGGGGCGAATTTAACAATTGACGAACAACTTTTCTCTACCAAACCTAGGTGCCAATTCTCTCAATTTATGGCTTCGAAGCCTGATAAATACGGTCAGAAATACTAGATCGTTATAGATGTTGATTTGAATAATGTGCTCACTGGGTTCTTTTACTTAGAAAAAGTTAATAACCGTCCCAGTAATCAACAAATTTCGGATTATGTAGAAATGTGTCTTATGCAGACATTTTTGTACAAAGGCAGAAATGTAACTACGGATAACTTCTTTATATCCCTGAATTTGGCTAATATGCTGAAGGAAAAATGCACCAGTTTAGTAGGGACAGTAAATCGCTCCAAACGAGATGTACCGATCTCTCTCAGTAAAAAGCTGTATTCTATAAGCTGTATTATGGAGAAGAACTGTATTCCACTAGTGTAATGTTATGTGATGATATTATATTGACGATGTACTGAGAGAAAATGGGAAAATATTTCTTGCTATTGAGTTCTCTTCACCCAAGCGTTATTGTAACTAATTCTAAGAAAATAATTCCAGAAACTGTGTCGTATTATAATGCAACGCATTGTAGTGTGGATATTATTTACAAAATGGCAAGACAGTTCTCAGTTTAAGCATCATCAAGGAGGTAGCCTGTTCATTGTTTTTATAATAATGTAGGTATTGCATCAATAAATGTCGTAGTAATGCATAGAGCCGTAACTGGGAGGAAAATTTCACGAATGAATTTCAACCAACAGCTTGCGGAGGAACTCCGTACTAATTACGCGAATAGGCGAAGGAGTCAAGCCCCACCTTCAGAAGTAGACATAGATACAAAAAGAAAGAAGTGTGAAAATAAAAAAAACTGTAAAGTGAATAAAACAATTTTGAAATGTCAATTCTGCAAGATGGCGACCTGTGGTGTTCTAGAAGAACTGAATACACGTGTGTCAAGTGTATGAACAAAAATCTGTTAAAATATAGTTTAAACAATTAAAATGTTTAATTACAATTTATGATAATGTACTGGAGTAATATATATTTTTACAATTGCTATTACAATAATAGAAAATAATCAACCAATCGCTTTTGATTTTGCGGAAAATTCCTATTTAGAAACAAAAATATATATTACGAGTATATTAATTGCAACAAAACTACAACAACGATAAGTAAGTAATATCAATAGAGTGGGTGATATTTGTTCATAATTATGTGTCACAATTTTAAGCGAGAAAAAAATAAAACTGAAGAAAACGAGAAAATTATACCAAAACTCAAAGTAGATATTTCAATAAATAATTATAATGAGAAAAAAATGAACATAACGAACTGAAGAAAACAACGAATGTGAAGAATTAGGGTGCTAGTTAATAGAAAAACATATAAACATGTGCAAGCCTCGTGAGAAATATATTTATTAAATACCGTGGGTCAAAATGTTTGGGCGTTGAATGATGTCGAAAAGTCCGGGCGTCCTAGTGTTAAATTGTTATAGATTTCATGTGTGAAGTTATTTCCGGTTGCATTGCATTGAATACTCGGACGGCATCCTCCCCACAGGTTTGAGACCATTTCAGGCAGAATAAAGCTGCAAATTATATGTAATTGGCTCTTTATTTATATATTTTAGAGTGATAAATTAGTATCATATTAAATATATATTTAGAATAATTCTGCATGTAGGGAGAGGAGAATAAGCTTCCGTCGATGAACTTGTGCCGACAACCGTCCGTCCGACCAAGGATTCTGTACCGACTGGGTCTCCGCTACCGACGGAGCATTCTCAGGCGATTCTGCATGCAAATCGGCCGCCATTCTAGTCGGCTGGGTAACTCAAAACTCTCGAAGTCCCCCCCCCCCCCTTCCCAATTCTCCGAATTTCCGAAGCTTAGGGTCACATGCTGTATTCCCATCAATGGGAGACGATAAAAGAAACAAATGCATAGAGGAAGCCGCCTAGTACCCTCGCGGCTAACAACAGCAATCTAGGAGTAATTCTCCTAGACAACAATCAACGTTGTCCTAAGTAGAAAGATAGTTTATTAGTTAATCCGAAATTTGTGCGTTACAATGTGTATTTTTGCATTAGTATGTGCTTTATGTTTTAAGCACATATCTAGTAGCATCCGTGAGAGCATGAAGTTTAAAAAAAATGTTCAGTGCTACGAAAATAAATGAGTTTTGAACGCATGAATACCGAAATACCCTTCAAATTGTCAATTTTAACTGAACATTGATTGATTATATGTGCATATTTACTCGTGTGATTGAGATCAGACGTTTGAATCCGTTTTATATTTCGTATTTCTAGTTACAGAAGTGGCACTACGTGTAAAGTGTTTAACATTCTAAAGATAGCTAGGTATTCGTTGGAATTAATTGAACAGTGGAATGGCCACGAATATAGAATATCGTGTACGTCTCCTATAGTTGTGGGTATGGTGATAAAATATTCGTGAATATATGATATTGAAATTGCCGCACAATCGTATCACGAAACATTTATTAAATAATTTCGTAAAAAAGCTTCTTCAGTATGTAAGCTAGTTGAGCATGTGGCTGCATAACTAAAGTTTAATTATAACTGAAAACTTCAAACGAGAATTGTCCATTTAAGTACAATTATACCACAGGAATGTAAATTCATTGATGACGATTCTTTGGTAATTATGTATTAGGAAATATTCCTGGGATCGATTATGCTGGATAGCATAAATACAGAGCTATCTACGGTCTTGAAAATGCTAAATGTAAACATTTTCAGGACCAAAGTGTCTATATATAATGCAATATCACGGAATTTGGTTATACGTTTTTCTTATAGACAGTCCCTTTTACTACCTTAACCTCGGCTGTTGCATTATTTTTAAAGGCTCTCTTAAGGCAGTGAGAGCGAAAAATCACTTCGCCTATAATTTTATTATTTTATTATTATTTGAATTTGACCTCATTTTAAAGAAAAAACTCTCATATTTCCAAATATATCCGAATATCAACCCCTATATTGCCGAACTACTTTTCGAGTAGTTTTCCTGAAAATACCAGCTGTTTTACATGGGATAGATTATGACTGCGTGCTCCAGGGGGAGATACCTATTGTAATAAATATGGAAATTACAACAAACAAGATTTCGTCGAAAGACAATCGGTATTTATAAGCCACTGTCTCTGGCGTTACTCGGTGGAACTCCTTCATTATTAATGAAAAAAATAGGCACTTGGTTATAATTCCACACTTAATTAGAAACAAAACGACCCGGGTTTCAGCATCCCATGCCATCACCAGGCTTCCCTCCATCAAGGCTATTTCACCGCGCGGTGTGCAAAAATGAGTCAAGTTAAAAACTTGTGCATGCATATTCAGTTGATTACTGATAACTTCAGTCGTAGAAAACATAACTCTTGTGCTTTTTATACTGCAGTATTTACTACATCCTACTTGCAGCTGCAAAAAATTAAAAAAGTAAAATTTTGATATGGTGTCTGTCTTTTATGACTAAGGAAAAATCGCCCCCAGACCACCTTAAATCTTATGGAGAGCGCTAAAGGTACCCTCAATAGGGAGAAAACATTTATCAAGAAGGAAGTGCGGAAAGCGTCCTCATTTAATACGGCACACCCCAAAAAGATGGTGAAAGCTCAAAATGTAATCCTCAATACCGAGTTTGAAAGTATCAAATTTTAGTACATTATAAGGATTGTTTCAGAGCTTAAAACCTTTTCCTGAAGGGGAAGGAGCTTGGAAAATCTTACCTTCCCTAAATCCGCAACGTTTTTACGCCTCCAAATGGTACTACGATGAATTATTCGATGAGATGCGTTCTCATATATGTCCCCTGGACCTTTCCGTGAGCTTGAAGTGACATATTAAATTTTACTTGAAATGTGGTTATTTACTGATGATTCTCCATCTACAATCTACAAGTAATGAACAAAATCCGTGTTTAAATGCTTTACTACATGAATAGAATGAATTAATCCGTTTGGGACCAAAAGCAAATGCTAGCACATCCGATTCACAAGGTGGATATCGCGAAAAAGTTCGCCCCCTCGCCCAAATTGGTCGCCAGACATCGCAGACTTCCACCCACGCTTTGCGCATGCGCAGTGCCCACCCAAGGTAGTGCTCTCATTGTAGTACGTATAATCGGCGATCGAACGAGGTAACATTTATTCCAAACGAGTTAATATTCAAGAAGTCATAGTGTCGGTATATAGCACCCTGAAAACGTTACATCGCCTTTTCCTTCCTCTAATATCATCGCCAATCTGAGCATTTGAATGCATCCACTTCGAAATCCGAAATTGATAAACGCCTGCTAAAAAAGTAAGATTGAAATCCTGTACAAACTTCTGATATTGAGACTAATGATTCACATATATTTGTAAATTGATAAATGCTATAGTTACTTTATGTGTTTCGATATTTCTGTATAGTTTAATTGATTTCACTGTGTTTTGTATTTTTTATTTGTCTTGTTATTATTTTGTTGGGCTAACGTAAAACTCTATAAATTAATATATTTTTTAACTAAATAAATTAATATATATTTTAATGCTAGGTAACAAACGCTTCATCAAAATTTCGCTCAGTGATATATTAACTCGAATAAAATGTGCCTGAGAGCAGTCTAATTGACTAGAATGCATATTTGAAGGAGAAAAAATTAATTAAGTTCTGACTCAGAATGTTGTTACGATACGTTACAATGACTCATCATTTGAGTAATATGGTTACAAAGAGAGAGAGGGGGGGGTGGGATGAAAGTCAAATGACGCGGCCCACTCCGATTAGTTTGCGAGGCGAAAGCCCCCTGGCTCAAACCGTCCCCCTCTTCGATGTTTACCCCCTCAGTCATTCTCCAAGCGCCCCTCCCCCACCACCCTCTCGACCACACCCCCTGGTCACCCCTCCAGAATCAAATCTCGAAGAATCCAACGGAGAAGAAGATCAAGAAGAAGGGAGATGAAGGAAAGAATCTATGAATGTGGGCAATCAACGCTCATCCCAATCAGGGAGCGATTCTTCCCGCAACGAAAGGCGAGGAGGGACAACATCCCCTGGGGCCCCTTTTACGTGCCCCGCACTCTCTCTCCTCTCTCCAGTTTATTCCTTTGCAACACCCTAAGAGGGCACAAACGCCAGCGCCGACGAGTGCGTGTGGTTGTCCTTTTTAAGACCTCTCCGCCCCCGTCTCCGCCCCATGGTGACAATTTCCCACTTGGCAAAGGCGACAAAGAGGTCGAGCACACATTTTTGCAGAGGAAACGTTTTGAGTCTAAAATGTTTCGTTCTCGGGAGAGTGACTTCAAATCAGTTCAGACTGCATTAAGTGTTCGCCTTAAACAAATGCGCCGAAAGACAACTTGTGATACATATTTTTATCTCTTTTGAGTAAAAGATTGTTAGTCAATCAGCAACAACATTTGGAAATTCCTTTTTAATTTTATAAATCGTATAATATTGTGGTTTCGGGTCATGCACTCACAAAAGTACGTGTTTTTTCCAACATGGTGATCCATTTTATTCTATTTTAAACAACCAAACTATCCCCGTTGTTTTTCATGTGGCTTATTGCTATTATTCATGCTTTTTTCCATCATACATTCTACATTAATTAAGAAAAAAATAACCATCATCTACCTACAACTACCAAAGAGATATGCCACAACAATATATATAAAACCTATTTGCAGAATATTATCACTAATTCGTAAAATATAGTCCAATTCCAGCTTATAGTATCGTACACCTCATTTGAGGGTGCAGCATATTACCATGGAGGAGAGGCCGGCAAACTCCGGTCTTAAGGCCGGATACGGCTTACCTTGTACTCCAGTCCGCCTCCTTAGTTATTCATTGTTGGATCCGGCCTAATTTGAGTTCTCTCCACCTCAAACAAGGGAGGCGCCGACATCACAGGAATACTACATGGTACACGCCTCATCCAGTAGATGGCACTAAAGTAGAGCAATGCATGATATGCCTTGCTCTGAATGACAACGTTGTATACAAAACTTGATTTACCATGTTATACGTTGATCGTACTCTATTTTTGAATAAAAAACCTTTCCTTGATCACCTTGTTTCTTCTGGCTTAGTATGCCTTCTTGACCTCCAGAAGTAACTTAGTAATCCGAAATGTTTGCCGACCCCTGCCATAGAGTAGCGAAAAGATATTACTCTACGCCATACCGGACAACCACGGTCAAGAGTTAGTTGTTGGGTCGGGAAAATATATGGCAACATGGGATGAATTAAACGTAATTGTAAACATAATAGCTAATTAAAATATTAGGTTTTCTCTAGATGATGACGGATTGAATGAAATAAAGAACTCTAGCTAAGCGGTAATGAGTTACACAAAAACACTGCCACAATTAGAGGTATTAATGGGTGTAAAAAGTTAATCTACCTCATATCAAGGCATTCACATGTAATTGTCTCGGAGAATTATGAGCCTCTAGTGTGCCACCAAACCTCATCACCTGTGTTTTTACGTCTGTTCGTGCGACAACGTGAGTAACAGTGCCTGAAAGTCTCGATGCATATGTAATTTTATGTTTTCTAGCTTCCGCCTGTGATACTCAAACATTTTCCCCGTTTAGCAAGCGACAAGAGGATACGCGTAGATTTTTCCATAAAAATGTTTTAGCCCTTGGGAGTTATCCATTGAGCGATAGATCGTGGCTTTCTTGCGTATCACTGTATTAACGCTGATTTTCAGAAGCGCATATAAATATCTACATATTACATTACTATTATTTCATTTCTAGTATCTGAATTGACATTTTTAGAACCTTGTAATGCAAGTGCAGATGTTGCACATCCACCCCGGTCGGTCACGTATATGGTGGAGCATAAGCCATCGTTTGGATAGTTTTAACGCACATAAGTGTGGTGCTGGGGAAATTCAGAATGTTCTGGTTATATTTTGAGACCTTAGTTTCAACGCCCAGAATTCCACCTTCATGAAGAAGAAATCCTCTATGGATCTTGGGCCACGATATAAAGTTTCTGACTTAAATTGCTAAATTTTACTTATTTATACCATTATTGGCGGGTTTCTTCCTTCTATCAAAGGCTAACACATTTGTGTGAATGGTTAAATCACATGCATAGGTATCCACAACCATGAAAGTTACCGATGTAGTTTGATAATCCATGCATGGCAACATTTTATCCGATTATATGTAGGTAATCCATTATGTAGTAAAACGCCATGTTTAGCTATATTCACAGACTTACGAACCGAACAAAATGACGAATTTTATGTAAGCTGAGGGAGGGATATAAAATGTATTGTAAGAGGCGTTGAGAGGAACGGGAAATTCATCGAACTTGGTTCCAGGCACACAAAGATGCTTTCGTTTGTCTGCAGTAAATCCGCGGCACTATCGCAGAAGTGGTGTTAACTATGTTAAAATCCAGCCGAGAGCTAAATTCATTCGCGCTTTTACGGAAAGGAAGGCGAATGAATGAATACTAATTTTCATGGCACGCTGTTGTTTTTTTTCTAGGGCAGCCATAGAAAGAAGGAGACGAAATCTGCGCGAAACTTGTATAAATCGCCCAATAAGAGTTCACAGTTTGCCCTTTCGCCCTGCGTGCTACGTGCTGTCATTAGTGAGCACTTCACAAGTGAGAACTCCACACACAATTTCTCCACGAATACTCTACCAATTATGACTAAGTACCAAAATAAAGAGGCTCATAAGCTCAAAATATAGAGCAACTGGCCAAGATCACAGGCGGGCATCCCAGGGTCGGGCGGCGGTCGTTAAGGGAAGGACGCAAACGAGGGACCAGATTAGGACAGTCGCGAAGGGAGGACCCCCGACTAATGAGGGTTGGTCGTCCGCGGGTCCACAGAAAATCGACATTAACCTGAAAAGTTTTATTTTATTTCAAAGTCGCTGCGCGAAATCTAATTTAGCTTAACCTATTTATCTTTAAAAACATAAACCTACCCATGACCTTTTCTTTTGTAGTAATTTTTCATAATATTCGTCTTTTCGGCGTTCAACTTTCGCTCTAGTGATGCGGTAAATACAGGCTTCATACAGTGAGTTTAAATGCTCCTAGTCATGGCAACATGTACGACAGCAAACAACATCATAGCGCTTTGCGTTTAAAATAATTGAAGTTCCACACCCATAGATAAGATTCAGTGAAATTGGTCTAGGGATTTTCCCATTCACTTTGGTCTGGTTAAACTCATGCTCTACGATTGAAATATCATGCCTTCCGACAAGAGCCTTAAGCGGTCGCGCGGGCTGTTACGAACCATCGTCATAGAAATGTATCTTTTGACTTTGATGATTGAGCCAGATTACTGTGTCTTTGTGAACCTTCCTGCAAAATGTTAAGCCCTACGCTCTTTTTTATACATTTTAGACATCATTGTTGCAAAATACACATTTGTTTGTGTGACAGAAGCGTTAATATCTTTTTTGCAAATTCATTTATTCGTGGGGTATAGCCAACACCCTACGTGACGACTTGCAATGCAAAAAGCCACGCAATTACCTGAGGACATAATTCATGCCAACCCTATACTGATGACAATAGCCTCGCGTGTCCATCGTAATCCATGATATTGAAACCAGTTTTCGTTCTTTAGTTAAGCTACGGAATGATAGGAAAGTTTCTTGGAAAGGATTGGATGGTAATTGGCAGAAAAGAGGAGACCGGCGCCGGACTTAGCCTTCTCCTCTCGAAAAGTACTAAGTGGATCACAGTTTATATAATTCCCATCCAACAGACTGTGTTCCGCAATTCAAGTGCTCTCGCCATAGAACCCAAAGACGGATCGATTTATCCAAAACAAATTTCCACCACAGCCGAATGTAAAATTCGGGTCTTAGTCCTCCTATAGAATCCTTTCCTCTAGCCATTAACCTCGAACGCGTTATTCACGAGGACACCACTTGTTTAAATTATTTATGATGAATAAAAAACACTGCAAAAAGAAGTGTTTCTCTCGAGTTTTCCGAGGATGGAGGAAGACAACCTTTCAGGAATATCCGCTTTCAGCACCACTGTGGCGATTGTATGCACTATTTTACCCGCGCCACTTCGACCTGTGTAAGTCCTATTATCCAACGTTGATCGCTCTAGCGATTCTGGCGCTCAATTATTAACGCTGTTCACTTTGTTTCAACAATTTTGCTGAGCTCTCACGTTTCGTCCAGCTGAGGATATTTTACAACTGTGCGTGTGAACCGTAGCTATTGATACGGTTGCTTTTCGTGGTTTCGCACCCCACATAACTATTGCATTCGTTCATTCATGCAGTCACCTGTAGTACAAATATGTATTGTAGCTTACCTGAATGTGGTAGAGCGTGTCGGGCCATAAGGATAGTGTGACGGACGTGGACTGAGTGAAGAGGTTCCCCTTCAAGCCACCTCCGTCCACTTCCCACGTGACCAGGTAGACCCAGCCCCGCGCCTCCCACGACACCTCCGCGATCACCAGCACCCTCTGGTGGATGAGCGACACCTCTCGCAGCACCCACGGGACACCTGCTGGCAGACGGCGAGCCGCCAACTGAAATGGAGGAAGGAAGATACATATCGTCCGCGTTCGCACTTCAATATGTATTGCTACAATAGAATTAATACTTTATGTTTAATGCAATGAAATTGCGTAACTGATGGCGTACAGTAGAGGGAAGATCATAGCACAAAAAAATACAACAGGTGATTCCCACTGCATTATGGGAATCATTGGCTAGGTATGTCAAATAAACTTTATTACATAACATGCCCATAAATTTTCCAGGGTTGGAAGTTAAATCATTAAAATTTTGAAGACTCGCCTAAAATTGGCATAAGATAGGTGAAACTTAGTCTTTATGACCCCTGTATTAGTTTGGAACCCTGCGTGAAAACTATTTTTAGCTACCTTTTCCGCGAATACGACCGAGACTTTTTTCAACTTTCTCGGGTAAGGAATTGCTCCACACAAACTAAGGTTTTTGAAGGCAAATATTTTGTTTCCGTCGTGAAAAGCTGTGGAATTATTTCCTTGACACAATTTATGTACATTTTTGGAATGAAAAAGGCAATTAACGCTTGTTTTACTCTCTGTAACGACTACTGTCCCAATCTTTTGGTGCAAATTCATGCATGACTCATCATCTCAGAACTTTCAAATTAAATAAACTAAGATTATAAAAACAGGTTAACCGCGAGGCATTTTAAGTTACCAGGGATTTCACCTTCAACTCAAAGGCCCACCGCGGTTTCAGATCCCTCATTTTGAAGATGGAGTGGAGTTTGCGTTCGTTTTAAATGTTAATGAAGCAATCCCTTAGTTCTTAGTACGTTACGCTGTCAAAAGCGTTTCCTGAGGATATAACTGTTTTTCTGAGGGCTTTTAAGGTGATTCGCGAGCTGTTTCGCAGAAGTTGATAAGAATCATACGGGAAACTTGTGCAAGCCGGTAATGCAACACAATGCAAGCCGTAACTAGAGTACCTAAGAGTAAGTAAATAGTAACTTTGTCTATTCCACATTTGTGGATTAACTTAAATTATTTCGTTACAATACTATTGTGGAATATACTAAGTTAGTATTCACTTTATTTCAAATGAGAGATATATACCAAATCAGGCTAAGTAACAGTAACTTTATTCAGCAGCAAAGAGATCATGATTGTTCAAGAGTATAAATATGTAAAATTATTTGTGGAACACTGAGTAAATATGAGTGGTAGTAGTGAGAGAAAGTTTTCATTTAGATTTGGCATTTAAATGCTACGTTATGCATACCTGAGAGAAACAGAATAGTAAAATGTATACGTGTTAAGTTGTGTGCAGAAGGTAGGTTAAAAAAAAGATAAAATCGGGATGAAGAAAAGGAGAGCTCAATGATATGTACAAAATGTACAAAAAAGTAAGAAATTTACACAAAAATATGTTTTAAACTAGCCAAGTAGTGAAAATTTTTAATTTAAATTTCAAAGATGGAAAGCACCGAAGGTTGAGTTGCCATAAATGATATTTCCTCATCGGTAACAATAATTATTTGCAGAGTAAAACACCAGTTTTTTGTTTCAAAAATGTTATGAGCGAACCAAGTGGAATACAGAAATTGGAGGGACTCAATTGAGAGATGCTGGAGACTCGGAGGTTACACGCCAAGTCTAAGTTAATAAAAAATTTCGTACGTCATTAATCTCACGTTGACGCGGAAAATTTATTCCCAGCACTACATTTCTAATCTCTTCCTCGCGAGTGTCGAGTGTGCATCGACAATGCTATGAACACCAGCAATTCACATGTCTAGTGCCACTACACACATGTGTTTCATTGTGATTTCATTGCGAAGGTGATCAACTTTCTTTTTCGTGGAAATTAAATATATGAGATGGTACGAAATGGAGTAAGAACCTGGAAATTCTTTAAAAAATTGATTTACTTAAAATTATATCATTCAATAAAATCGTTTAAAAATTAAAGAGAGATTGATATGGGATTAAAATCTGAGTGCATTACTGTGGATAGTGTAGGATAAATCTAAGGACCAATGGATGAGACGCAAAGTGAGAGAAAAAATATGGAAGACAAATTGCCGAATATATTTACAAAAATTGAATCTTCTCAGACAACCTGAGTAACTTTATTCTTCATGATGGAAATAAACAGTTGACCTGATCTTGTTCGGCGAATTATTCATTCGTCAGTTTTGAGACGTCAAAATATTGGCTTGGAAGACAGATTTTGGAGTTTTACAATATTTGGATCTAGAGGCCTTGCGATTGGGAGAATAGAATAGAATGAGACTTAATTAAGCTCTGGGATAGGTCCACTAGAGCAACAATACGATACAATGAAATATCAGTGTGGTAAATAAATAATAAATTAACAAATGATTTTGTTCAAATCAGGAAATAAATGGAGCTTGATAACATAGTAAGACAGAAACAACTACTCTCACTAAAGAGTAATGCTTGTACACGTGATACCATTTGATTCAAAGATAGTTATAGATGTGATACAACATTATCGAAAGGAGAAGATCATTGAGATTACAATATGAGATTAAAAAATAAACATTTTAACAGTAATTGCAGAAAACATGAATGGCCCATTAAAAAAAAGAATTTTTGTCTAGGAAAAAACATAGTAATGAGAATTAAATACTGAACAGGTTAAGCTAGCGAGGGGCTTTCATTTGGAATATTCGTAATTAAGGAGGAGGGTTGGGGAAAACCGAATCAGTCATTACCCATTGTACATACGTTTGAACTCCGAAAAGCTGTTCTCTATGCCAATATTACCTTGATAATGACGCAGTAGATGCTGAAATCGATCTGCCCAAAAATATTAAGTAGAACTGAGCTATGTGTTTATTTTCACCGTGGTGAGAGTTGGACGTTCAACAACAAATTTACTGCTTGATTCCATCAATTTAAGTCGAAGCTGAATGACTGAAGCAAAAGCAAAACAAGACGCTAATCCGTCAAAGCCCATCTCGCCTTTAGTCCCCATTCCCAATCTATTTATTCAATTCCCTCTTTTTTCACGGCTCATGTCCCAACAATACCAGCCGCCAGCTCTTGTGGCGACTCGAAAGGTGTATCATAGAATTGGACGAGTACTGAAAGAAAGACCAACTGATGTATTGCGCTCACGACTCTGCGCGGTAAACCTCGACATTTAATAATTGACCATTGGACGCTTCAAGAGCAACAAAAAAAAACATCTTAACGGCCGCGAAAAAGGGGAATTTGAAATGTGTGGCTAATTTATTCTAAACTATAAGGACATATGTGGATCTAAAAAAAATCAAGTCGAGATAAAACGGTTTTATTTGTTCGAAATGCTCTTAGGCTCAACGACTCAATCTTTGTATGTTCATTTTGGTGAATAAAAAATTAAAACTTAGGTCAATTCCACCAATTTATTATCTCGTACAGCTAGTTTTAATGTATCAGTTTCATCTTCATGACGTTCAGCGTCCGTCTCTTTGTACCTAATGATGACGCCAATGCGTCTGGAATAGTTTTCTTTTCATTCAAGTATTCTACCTGCTGATTGGTAGGTTCTTTGACAGTCCCCATTCTGCATCCCAACCTCATAGACATTGTCTCTCTTTCCCTCCTAAGGATGTCCCACTATTACATCCCTCTTCAATTCTTCATATCTTCTACCTCCTCTTATTTCGTCCAGAATTCCTATCCTCTTCCTTCCACGCTTCCCCAGTGTTCTCCCCTCTATCACTCTCCTCAAGATGCCCTCTCCTCTCAAAACCTCCTCCAACCATCTCCTCTGCCTTCTCCGAACCTCTGCCACAAGCTTCCTCTCCTCTCCGACAATATCCAATACCTCCTTGTTCATCTTCCTCGCCACCCAGCTCACCCTCTCCATCGTTCACCAAACCCACATCTCAAACGCCTCAAGTCTACGCACATCCTCCCTTCGTAATGACCAAGTTTCCGACCCATACAGCGCCACGCTCCATAAAAGAGTTACTCCACACAATAGAGAAACTAATAGTTCCATAGAGTGAGCTCGATATTAGAGATAAACTAGATGTACCAGATTATAAATTGTTGGAAATAAACTAAGTTTTCTTTTTTCATTAATCATGGTTTTAGGTTTTTGCAACTTGGATATTGCACACTTTTTGCCATTTTCAAAATAAAAAGTTGTTAAAAACAGTTTTGGCCAGCGTTTTTCGGTTTCAGCCCACAGTGATGCGACTTGTGTCGCGCACAGTGTCACCAGCCCAAAGTGGTGCGACTTGTGTTGCTTCTTACTTGCGTGGCTTCCGCCGAGGCAGTCGGGAAGAGCAGAGCGAGCTGCGCGCTGTCCAGCGGGGAGTTCACGTCCTCCCGGATGACCAGCGGCCAGTGGCCGGCCCTCGCCCCCCTGCCCCCATCCTCATCCCCCCTGACCGTCTCTCCGCCGCCTAGGGAGCCAGGGGGGGCCGGCGAGGACCCGGGCGGGGGTTCCGTGGGCGACGAGCCCCCTTCGTCCTCCGCGGAAGGGCTGTAGACGGTCTCCAAGCCCTCGGGATCGACGACCAACACGCGAATCCCGAGTAGGTCGCCCGCGGAGTCTCCAAGGCGTGCCTCAAGGTCCACCGTCTAAGAATAGGGGAGTAAATAAAATAGGAAGATTGATTAGAAACAAATTCAGTAACCATCAAGGGTGCTTTGAGTGGTAAATAGGGTGCTAGGGCCACATGTTCCGTGGCCGTGTTGGTTAGTAGCTAATTTGGGACACCCGACAAAGTGCCGAGATAGTTTACGCCATTGCGGACTGGTAGGAAGCTGGAAAAAGGAAATATTGTTTCTTAGGATTGGAGGAAGAGTAGAGAGAAACCCGGGGTCAGCATTAACGTACTCCTAGCGAAAGGTGCCAAGGGGTCTTCAATTTAACGAGCCATCCGACAGTATCGAGTAGGTATCATACTTGAAGTGCTCTCCTTATACGACCCAAATAGGGATCGGGATTCCGCTGAAAAATCTTTAATACTAACGGGGTTTGAACCTAGCCCTTTGAAATGGGAAGATAGCACTATATCCTCCACCTCATCAACACCTCAACCTTCCGTGACGTCACATCTTCAAGTTAATAAGCGCAATGGAAAAGTGCAACAAATATTCTGACTCCTTGCCACACTTTTGAGAACGTTTGAGTCACATTTTTGTCAGAAAACGTATCATCAAGTTCACGACTTTCTTTTAAACTTCCAAAATGCACTTGAATACCTTCAGTATTTATCCTAAAAAGAAGCAGAATACGCTAGCTCTAAGAACCGATAGTTTAATTCCAACAAATTTTCTTTGTGGTTTTCTTCTAATTTTCCGGATTTTTGTACTACGAAGTACTTGAAAAAGGGTTTATTTTGTTAAAGCACCATTCATCTCCTGTCTCCCCTTTGTAAATTGGGACATCTTCTAGGGCAACGGCCTGTCACGATGGAAACACCGGTTCCCGATCAGTCACCGAAGTTAAGCATCGCTGGTCTCGGCTCGAGTTTGGAGGGGTGATCCTCCGATTCGTCCGAGTGTGCTGTTGCCCCTGTCTGCACGTGGCAGACAGTATGTGCGAAATGACCTTTGCCGACGAAGCACGCTAAACAAAAATACTATCACTACTACCAATTTTCCTAAAAGAAGATAAAAATTTAATTGTGAATGAGGCATGGGGAAGATTGTAGAAAAGTGATGCCTTCCCATAGCACCCTCTGATTACAAACCACGAGCATGGTTTATTTTCTTACCTATGGTTAATGCGTTCACAACTTATAATATAATCCTGCCACTTTACGTCAATAATAAGTGACTGAACTCTTTCCAATCATTAGCTCTCTTATTTTTGACCTCGACGAAAGTAAATAGTGGAGGGAATGTATGTTTAGTGTGTTCGGAGGTTTCAGGAAGAGAATTATAGAATGAATTTTGATCCAACCTAACCATAGCTGAAGAACGATAAATTAATATTTGACACCCTTATGAATCTCAAATTACGGAACTCTTATGAATACATATGGTAGTTAGAGCGAAAATCATTTCTCCAAAATTATATGAATTTGGCCTCATTTTAAAGAAAAAACTACCATATTTCCAAAGACATCAAAATATTATCTCCTTACCGATCTAGTTTTCTAGCAATTTTTCCGAAAATACAAGCTGTTTTACATAAGATAGATTACGGATGTGCGCTCCAGAGGGAGAATAATGAAATAATAGGAATTTATAAAACACCTAGATTTCGTGAAAAAAGTATTGGTATTTTGGTGTATGTTTTCTCAACAATTTATAAAAATTAGTCCATTACTCACCGCAGTAATTTTTACAGAATCACCAAAAAAAACCTGCTGTTTTGAAGGCTCTTTAGCCTTACGGTGTGAAAAAATGACTCAAGTTAGATACTTTAGTAGATGTATTTATTTAATTATTGAGAATTTTCTTCCAGCGTAACTATATTTTTGCACCATTAATGTTACAATATTTACTTCATAACTCTTACAGACGCTGAAATTAAAGAATATTATTTGAATATGGTTTCCATTATGACCAGGGAACTATCTCGCTTAAACTACCTTGAAGGCTCCCTAAACGAGACAATTTACCTGAATATTAAAGAGTGTAATGACTAATGAGCGTGAATGCTAGATTTATGCCTTATATTAAGAAAACAGAACTTCATATAGGAATGGCCACGAATGGTAGATGTACTTGGAAACTGATAAGCTTCATGGATTTACCTGCGTGACTTGTGTCCAGAAGAGAGCGTCCGCTTCCTTCGTCATGACGACGTAGACAACGCTGTCGCTGGTCTGCGGCGAGCGGGAATATGGCGGCCAGCGCACGAGGACTGAGGCGGTTCCACCTCCACCACCCTTGGCAGCGGCACCGCGCACCACTGTCACCACGCGGTGCCCCAGGGTCTGCACCACCGGCTCCCCGTTCTGTCGGACCGCCGCGCTCTCCCCCCTCCCCTTCTCCCGGTGGAACTTGCACGCCTGCTGGCAGCCGGGGAACTAGGGGAGCAAACAAGAGAAGAACGCGAAGCGATTGTTTACAACTGCACATTGTTCGCACACCCGCCGCAGAGGCGATTGGCAAAGGGGTTAGTAGGCATGGAAATACGCGAGGCAAGAGAAAAAAAATGAATCACGACAGAAAAAGAAAGAAAAGGTGGACATGATTTGAAATGTTGGCTACCGCTACATTACGGTATGTTTACAATGTCGTTTTTTTTGCCTGTTTTGTTTCTAATTGCAAACTTTGTAGCATCTTATAAAAATATGCTAATGTCTTTAAATTATTGTTGAACTCCTAGAGTAATTTCAAATGTCAATCTCTTATTAAGTATCTGTCGTTACATTGCTATTAATGAGTGCCCGGTTTTTTCGTCCCGATTGCGCAAAACTGGGAAGAGAAACTGTATTTGAATAATGTAGCAGACTCAAGTGAGAACCAATTGCAATATGTATTGTTGAACATAATATTTTAATATTTATGCAGAAATATTAAACTTCGTTTATCACTGTTGTGCCTTACTAGCCAAAAAGATGCAGTACCTCTTTTTATTGACTTTTATCTGCTCTATGAATATTTATATTCTTCTACTTTCATAGTAATTGGTCGTTTAGCAGGGCCGCCACTTCGATCAATATCCCATTTCCGTTGTGCCTTTCCATATCCTATACATTCGGTCATTTTTTCTCTTCTTCCTTTCGTGCCGGTTAACAATCCAACTAACTCATCGTGTACCTCCTCTCTCTCTCTCTCTGCTCATCAAAAAGTGCCTCCAGCGCATTTTTTCATCACCTGGTGACCTTTAATTTCGTTTTTCACATACATTTCCTGTCTTTTCTTTGTTTCTTTTTTTAATGTCATGTAGTTAGTTTCCACTGTAAAGGGAGAGAAAACACGAAGGAATATGATAAAAAAGTGATGGAATGGGGATATGTTTTGCAGTGCTTGGTTAATTTTACTCTTCATGTGTTGGTGAATGCCGTTCGGCGAAATTTAATGCTAGAACAAAATTTTATTTTTCTGTCCACCAGTGTCGAACGCATTTTCGTTTTTCTTTACCTCCAATCGTCTACATTTAATCCGATCTTGTCCATCTTAGTCTCAGGATCTTACAATATTGAACGTACCCATCCCTTCAACTAAGTTTCCGACCATTTCATTCATTGCTCGTCTTATTGTTTCTGTATCCAATACGCCTGTTCCGGACTTTCTCGTGAAATTCATTTTTCCTGTTTTTTTTCAGAAACACTTCATCGAAGTCTCATACCCAGTGCTTTTACAGGACTTTCCACAACGTGTCTTCACTCGAAATTCGCACTTAAAGCTACTAACAAGAATGATAGTATTGAATAGAGTAGCTTCATTCAAAAATACGAAGCAACAGAGGTCAAATAATATGAATGACTCTTACATACTTAGATCACGTCGATCTTTCCAAACACATATGTTGTAGTCACATGTGCCACATAGCATAAAATATGTCTTGCCATGCAAAATCCAGTGTCGATTCTATACAGTTAAGTCCACGATATTACGCTTAAATGAAGCATTATTTATATCTTTATGTCGTCTTATTTCAATGCACAAAGAAGGAAGTGTGGGAAACGCTTATGAATAAAATAAATACGATAATTCTTCTTTGGTTGAATAATGTCACATCGTACTCATCGGATGCCTGTTAGTCGAGTCTAGGAATGGCAACAGATTTTTCAAGCGTGTCTCAAAACTTGTTGGGCGAAAGAAGACTGCAATAAAAATCCCATTTCGGTTAATGTAATTCATTCATTACGAGCGGAAGGTACCCGTTGAAATTCAACGGGTGTGAAAAACGTTAAACTTATTTAATAAGAAAACCGCAAAGCCTGAAGGAAAACTGTATGCGTGGTCATTTGAGGAGTTCGTGACCCATCTTGTATGTTGTGTTCGTTGTAGTAGACACGCTGACCGTTTTCCAGGTACACGGAGAGATGAGTGACTATTGGTCCACTTTCATGCACGGGAAACCCAAAAATCGGCCATGCAGACTCATTACTACTTAAAAAGCACCCAGGTTGATAAATGGTCACCTCGACCCTACGGTTCTCTTGAGCCGTCTTCTGAGTGATTAACAGCTTAATCGCTTCCCTTGTGTACATACATATATTTGCATTCAATGACTTAATTCAGTTGCACTATTCAACGTTGATATGTACGTTGAGTTATTTATTTATTTGAGATTTTTTAATTATATTATAATTCCCGCCATCTTAAAACAGATTGAAGGTTCGAAACAGATGGGTCTATATTTGAACCAGGTTTATAGCTGGTTACCCGCCGTAGGTTGGGCTAGGGTAAAATTTGTGCGGATCTTAGCGTAACCCGAGAAACACCACGGGGAGATTATCATGAGATCGCTGGTGGGCATGTCTTTGACCATCCAAGTCTTACCTTTGTCGTTTTTCTTTCAAGGGCTCATTTTCTCGCAAATAATACAATCATTTTGCTTTAGAAGATTTTTTCGAAAGGTTACTCTTTTTTCTATTAGGCATGTTGATGGATATATTTTTAAGTCCAAGGAATGGAAACACAGCGGCAAGTGAGAGTCTAGAATAGGCAACTCGATGATTGAGTGAATATACCTAAGTTAACTACACTTTAACACTTTTAAGCATATAAATAACTCGTGACGTTAATGATGTGGGAATTGGTATAAAAAACAGTTTGCAATCGAAATGAGAGGCAGACGGTTTCACTACGCGTAATACATCTGAGTATTAAACGATAATAAACAACGCCGTGTTTGTTTTAGCAACAGAGGCATTATTGATATTTACCATTGATATTCGCTGCACGTAAATATTCTTGCACATTTAATTAAGTGTGTATTCTATTAATTCCTTTATGTGTATCGTTTACTACCTAATTGTTATCTCATATACATGCAGTGTCCCTTTGAGAGCTACCTTGAGAATAGACGTTGAAGAGTATACTTTTTAAATATGCATTGAATTTATCGATTACCCCCCGAAGCAATCTATCATGTGGCCCTTGGGACTCTGGGCTCTTCTTATACGGATTTTCTTTCTACGTACTATCATGGGCCTGCAGGAAAGCGTGATATTTAAATGCTAGAGGCGTGAATATTCTCTGAAAATAAAATCTCTGGTCGTCAAGGAAATATGTTATTGTTGATATCAGAGAAAATTGTGAGATTTTTCAACTGAAAACATGAATTTCAGACAAATACGGAGCGTAGAAGAAAATCGATTGATAAAATAAGAAATTATATTTATATAGCCATCCGATAAAAAAATTCCAGCCCTATATCTTGAGTGAAAGTACTTTTAAAAAGCTAAAAATGAAACCACTGCACCGAACCCAATGCTTAGCATGGACCACCAGGGGAGACCTTCGGGGACCTTTGGGGGCCCTTAGGACTTTTTAATATAGCATAAGATACAACCAGATATTTTTTCTATATACATGCCAAATTTCAGCTCAATCTGTCCAGTAGTCTTTGCGTGATGGAGCAACAGACAGACAGACACCATTACATTTTTATATAGAAGTAAGGATCACACCCCTAACCCTGTAAAAAAAGGAATTTTGGTTAATTGAACCCTACAGGGTTTGTTGTCTACCAGTAGCGAACCTGTGTTCCAAATTTAATCGAAATCGGTCCAGTGGTTTAGGAGGAGATGTGGAATATACCCACATACATATATACATACATACATTGACTTTTATATATATAATGATAAAGATTATTAACAGTTCAGATTTTTGAAATTTATTACAATAAATAAATGAATGAGACCACTTTACGAACACATTTCAACTGCGATAGTATTTCTCAATGCTTTTACCTCTTCTGGGAATTCCTGCATATAAATATTAATGAGAAAAAATAATTTTGATGCCATTAAGCAAATGAAGGAAAATGAAAGAGATTAACATACAATGGTTCCATACACCAATACAAGGAGATGAGCTTACGGGTAAAAAATAAGCGTGCTGAAATTCTGAAGGAAACATTTATTGGCCCAATCGCGAATTCAAAGCCCCAGTCACGTTGCCATGGGCAAAGTTGTCCTTGGCAATGTCGGAATGAAGGAGAATGGACATATAAGTCACTGGCCGTGAAAATCAGCTATCTTTATGGAAATGCCAATGTCTGATGATGATTATTTCAAAAGCACGTTGACTACATTCAAGCCGAGAAATCATAGGATGCGTGAATGACCTTTCACATGCTAGGTCTTTTAATAATTACCATTTGGGGGAATGTCATAAGTTTTTTGATACGTGAGTTGAGAAATAAGATCATTATCAATGGTGGTATCAACTCTAAGGGACATTTGTTACATCTCTACCTTATTCTCCAATCAGCCAACCGACTTGTTCTCAAGCATTATTCCATGTTTTAACATCCCTCGTTTGACGCAAGCCTTTTCTTGTCCCTCCTCGATGATTCTTCGCATTCATTTTCCATTCGTTATTATTTATAGAAGACTGTTCGCCCATAAAATGTGTCAAAATGACAATAAGTAGTTTTTGAAAACATGAATCGAAGAATGTCTTAGGAATTTATCTCGGCAATGTTTCAAACTTTGAGTAATTGAGTCCAAAGTTGTAAAAAAGAATCGTTTATATCGTCCTTTCCAGCAGACATTTACTAAGAAAATCCCTTTGATGCAAACAAGCTGCCTTGAACATCTCAAAATATATTGTTTGCTCCCTCGATGCATAAATAACAGATCATTTTTGAAAGGGCTAATTATCAAGTTATGCGAAATGACAGAGGTCATAAGAACGCGTCTAAAGGTTACGTTTCCATTCAAGTGTTGGTTAGCATATGACGTTATGTTTATTCATCAGTTGGAAACACTTTTTATTTGTCTGCTTAAAAATGTATTCATGAGTTAGATTGCTGGGGAATTGTTGAAAAAGTGGAGGGGAAGCTGAAGGTGATTGTTGACGGTAGGAAAAAAGAATTTTTTTCACTTAGAAGTTTTTTAAGCATTGTATTATTTCAAGAAGTTTTTGCTGAAGCTACACTCAGCGCTAAAACATGGACGTCGTACCGCCAATCAGAGGAAAGGATTTTGCCCCATCGGTTTACGTCACAGTGAGGCCTGAGAACGGAAAAGGTTTTACTTTCGCCGTTTGCGGGAACAAAAGACGCTCTTGGATTCTATTCGTGTGTTCCCTGTTCACCTGGCGGAATGGCAGACATTCAAAGGAAGGGATAGGCCGAAGAGATCGATTCTTGCGTCGTAAAACCTATCCTTTACGATGTCCCGATCAATGCTGACTGGGAAACGTCTGCGGAAGAAGCTAAGGTTCTTTGCAAGGCAAGGGATGGCGACTTGATACAAAAGGTTTAAATTTTTAATATTTAGCAAACAGCTTTGTTCTTGATTTCTCGGGTTTTAGATGTTTCCATGGTGTAACAAAAATCATATGTTATCCACATGGTGTAAAATGAAGCTTTTAACTAGACTTTTTATCCTCGATTTTAACGTTAAAAATTTCATTTAGCCCTCATTTCTTGAAGGTATCACGTAGCTGTTTTCGTGACAAGACACAAATGGTAATGCTTTTCAGTGGTTATTTAAAAAGCTCTGACTGCGTCAAATCTCCAATACTTGCCTGTAAAAACAAAAGGGACCTTTGCTGATAACAGTTATGTTATCGCACGCAGCTTACGTTGGGGAAACCGCTGTTTAATTTCCAATCCGTTATTATTTACCTTGATATCATGTGTTTTTCATTATTTTAATTCATTCATAAATTGATTTTGCTTTTGCTCAAAGCCAAATTTCTTTGTAACTGCTTCATTAGTTTATGTGAATCGTCTTTCCTCCGTAATACAACACTCGGCTTCCCTTCAAAGACTACGTGTTGGTTGCTTGCTTACACCTATTTGGGGAAGCGGCTAACGACAGAGGTTATTTTCCCCATTGAGGTGATGCGGGTGTCTGTACTCGAAGTGTCCGCCTTACGGCACCCAAACAGGGACCGGGGTTCCACTGAAAAATCTTTCTCTGGATTGCAGTACGCCAGTACTCAGGCCTCTAACTTGTTTCTACGTCCAGTGTCACCACACCAATCCAATTGCAGGCCTTGGGAAGCTTCTGAACAACATTTCAAAGCTCTGGACCAAATTTATTTTTATGAACAGGATTTTTCATCCTTTTCATTAAATAATGGATAACAGAATATAAAAATGAAAACTGTATTAAGTATTTTTTTAATTTGTTTATAATTTTAGGTTGTACCGGATTTGGCTAATGATTCATTAATAAATGAGCTGAGATGACTCAGGATATCCTCGTATGAGCTTAACTCGGCACACCCGATATTTAAGGGTTGATAGAGAATATAAAGAAGCAATATGTACATGCTAAAAACGATTGTGCACCTTGATAATGCAAATAGTGTACAATGGCTATGCCCTTGGCTTTTTCATTTCCAATATTGTGCGTCAATCTTACCTTTTTCACCATACCTCTCCGCATCACTCCGTTCCACGAGGATTGCGGCCTCGGAAACCTTTCTCCTTTAACTTCTTATAACACTGAGGATACGTTCCTTACAATGCATGAAAGTGTAGCCAACGCCTTTGGGATTATATTGCTACTGTTTTGGCGAAACAGTTGAGAAACATAGTTTGCATGTGTCATCATCAGCACTGGTCAATCCAAGAGTTTGCGGCAGCTCTCCACTGATCCCATCCGCGCAGCGAGCAGCATAATTTGTTTCAAGTTTTGGTCACGGCTGTCGGGTGCGAGCTGCGAATAGCGTCGTTCGCTGCGAGTAGCGGGTCGTTCAACTGATTTAGAGGTTAGCTGCGAATTAAGCGAGTTTACTGAGCGTATTAGCAGTCGTGGACAATTAGCGGAGGTACGCGTGGAGATACGGGCTATGTGGTCCTCAGGGTTATGTGGCCCGAACATTCTTCGTGGTTTGGCAAGTGCTTGTCGCCAAATAGGCACCGGGCGGTTAATTACCGGTAGGAGGATCCCATCTCCATGCGAGTGGAGGCCACGGTGACCGGTAGAGCAACACCCATAACCCCGAAGGTGTAACAGGTGAGAGAACTACCAGTAGTGAGTGCGTTGTAAAAGGGAACGAGATATCACCACTTCGTAGCAGCGTTTCGCGTTTTGCTCTAATTTCAGCAGCCGTAAGAGTTACTTTGTTTATATACCTAAATTTTGCCTAAACACTAAGGCTACATTGATTTTTAATATTTACTTTTATTTACTTCAGTGGCTTACACATTCTGGCAGCCATGAGTCCAGAATCTGGCTAATAATGGGAAATAACGAACGGGCTGGAGGCATCTCTTAAAACATATTGAAATAGTCTAGGAAATTCATACCATTATACTTTTTATGCCAATAATGAATGACATGATGCTATGGAACAGTTTATTTCCAACAAGAAACCGTTTCCTTCATCGATTCTCTCTAACTTCAACATTGATTTTCATGAGTGGCTGCACGGGAGAAGAATGTTGCGTTGGTGTGAAGGGACACTGGATGTCTACTTTTTTTTTAAATCTGTTCCAGGCGTATAAAAACCAAGGAATGTGCATTCATTTCGATAAATGGTTGCTAGGAAGGACGTCGCGGATAAAGACAAAATACTTTTTTCGAAAATGCTCCACATGCATGATAAAAGGGAAAGAGCTCTCATTGTGCGATCACCGTTCCTTCGACTCACTTCCCTCTCGTGGTTTACCTCTGTCGAAAAAATAAAAGAAAGCAATTGAATGACTGTACCGTTTCATTGTTCCGGTTTCGCTCTAAAACCTTCGAATTGTTAAGGGGGGGGGGGGGAGAAAATCGTTAAAGCCGGCGAAACTCGGGACTTGTTCTCATGCGACTCTCCCCGCGTTGCGCTCTGAGTGCTTCATTGGGATCTGATGTGCGTTTCATCGCAAGAAAACCCACGTTTTTCCAACATGGAACCACTGCGATCATTCTTCACATGAGGAGAAGCGTGGTACGTTCAGGAGTCCCTATTATATACCTCGTGATTCGTGAATTCCAGAATAAATGTCGAATGTTTTGCATAGTATGACAATAGATTTTTGTTAGCGCTTAAACTTACACAATCAACGTTTATTACTATACTGGAGAAGGTGCTCGTTGAATATCAACGGCAAGAATGTTATCATTTATATCAATTGTAATAAACCATTCATATCTTATTCAGTTCAATCGTTGAATTAATGCATGTATAAACATAATCTCGACTTAAACAATGAGCATGGTCGTCATGGGGACGATGACTCCAACCGTAACTATAACCGTATCAGAAATTTTAACACCGGTTGAGATTTGACTGGAAATAACACTGTTATTTCCAGTCAATTCCGTAATGTTAACAAAGCACGTCCTGAGTTAAAACATTAGGAAGGAAAAAACAGTGCTGTTCAGTCAAGTCTCAACCGATATTAAAAATGTTGATACCATAATAATCACAATTAAATAAATAATTATTTTTGTCCTAGCAAATGATTCGAAAATTTTACAGGTTTATAACAATTTTCCATTAAGCATTTGGAACGTCCGCCATTTTGAAACGTAAAAGCACAAAAATTCAGGTACTATTAGAATAACAATTAAATTTTCAACTTTTTTTGTTTCTGGCAAAGTTTTCGTAAAGTTAACAGGTGTTTTGCAATTTACCATTGAAACTATGGAACGACCGCCATTTTGAAACGGGAAATCATAACAGTTTCAATTTTTTTCCCAATGAGATGTCAATGAAAATATTCAGCCTTACTTAAGCTATGATTTTTTTGTAAAAAACACATACTGACAGACAGACGCTAAACGTAGCGGAATTAAAAAAAACTTGTTGAATATTTTTTCTTCCATTTAAGGTGTAGAATCCACAAATGTATATCCAGTGGCCTTTGTTTGTGACACCCTGTCTGTGTATGTAGATCGGTGATTATTATTGTAAATGTAGGAAAGCAACAGGAATATAGCCGCACGTAGTTGCATTTGTTGGAAAGAAGTGCAGGAGCTGATAGAAAAACATAGAGGAGACTCATGTTAATACATTTTGTTGTAGGAGGAGAATAGCGCCTGTACGCAGGAAGGTGAACAATTGACTAATGCCGTTCAATTTGAGTGGAACACAAAACGAACCGACTTCCAAGCTGTCTTGAGATTATTTTTCATTCCTTTCTGGGTGAATTATTTTTTTAAATTCCGGAATTCACACTCGCAAGTAAAGTTGCCACAACGTCGGCCTGTTTTCCAACGATCTGGAGTTCATTCTAATGTCTTCAATGTAAAGCAGGCCGCTCATTTTATCAGTTTGTTTCAAGCAGTTAATGTTGGCCTTCCCCTGCAATTGGCTCATTCAGTAAGTCCTTCCAGGTGTTCATTAATAGGCTTTCGTGTCTAATAGGTGCAATCTAATAAATGATCGATAGCTTGATTTCATTATTCCACGGTGAGAAATCAAGGCTCTTTGATAACACTTATTTGACATATTCAGGTAATAAATTTAAGAATTTTGGTAAGTTCCTTTTGGTATTCTGCGATTTAACTATACCTTTTTTAGCAACAGTTTCGCCGTGATATTCTGCCGGCTTCGTCAGGCATTCTAAATCAACAATGAAAAATAAATAAACAAACTTAAGCTGTTATTATGTACAGCATGAATAATTAATACTTTAGTTTTTCAAAAGTCTTTTCCACGTATAAGGGAGTTTGTAGCCATCTTCTCTGTTTAGGTTGTTAGGTCTTCTATTTTAAAAACCTGAAGAAATACAACTGTAGAAATATAACCTGTAGAAATTATATATATTTAGTAGAAACTTACCACAGTTAAAATGAACTGCGAAAATCTACGAAAGAAGTAAATTGAAGAAGTTCATCTTGGTAATTCATGAGTCTCAGTCTTAATTCTCCACAGGATCTATTTCACAAATTACGACGCGTTTCGACTTATACGTCATTCTCAGAGTGATGGATACTACCTGAAGATAACGTGGAAATATGGGAACGCGTTTTTTTATTATCCAAATCCTGTGGGCAAATAAAACTAAGACTTATTGATTATTTGAACACTCATCCATCGAACCACTTCCCTCATGTTAAACTTACAAGACGGCGGCAAGACGGTAACTCACACACTCAGAAGCCGAAGATGAAAATTCAAAGTAGACGAAATAACAAATCATTGCAGTAGGTACATACCTAAGCCTTCGCCAGGAGAAATATACAAGTATAAAAAGTCAAGGTAAAATAAAAATTGGCATATCTATTCAACACAAATCGCAAAAAAAAAAAGATAAGTAAGTTGTGAAAATATCTGAAAGAAGAACCATTGCGAGGAAAAATGAACAATTTCTCAGCAATACCAACCTAACTAAAAAAATCAAATGATAAAGCCTAATGCGGGAAGTGAGAATTGGGGTTTGAAAGGCTAACGGGTATTGTAACATAGTTTTTTACGAATAACTATTTCAATCTATGGAGAATTCCATGACTTAAAGTGGCTGGAGTGGTAATCGTGAGTCAATGAATGCACATTTTAATAATTTTCTAAGTAGCAAAAAAAATTCTTGGACCACTCACTTACCATAATGGAAATGATAATATAGTTATATATTATTTTTTTTATTAATTAAAGCACGTTATGAATAGTTTTCGGTGCGGAATACGAAATTAAAACTAAATTATATTAAAATATGGTTTCTTTCGAATATTAGATTCGGCGTGACACTTTTAAATTTGTTATAAACAATTATAATAATGAAAAATGTATTATTTCGCGTTTAGAAGAAAATGTGTCTACGTCATCGAGTTATAACGAAATATATGTCATGTGCCATAAGGCTACGTGTTATAATAGCATTGAATTGGCAAAAAAAATAAATCAGAATCATGCCATGCTTGCACTTTTATCTACAGATATCACCAATGAGAACACGTTTGTAAAGTTTAACGCAAATCTACACATGAAGAAAAATCGCGCTAACCACCATATTGGAGTTTGAGCGAGATATCAATTCACCTAGAAATGGATGAATTTGACCTCATTTAAAAGAAAAAAAATCATCTTTCCATTGGTATTAAAATAGTAACACTTTGCCATATAACTTTTCGAGCCATTTGCCTAAACATATATTATAAGCTGTTTTACATCTAGGATAGATTACGGCTGTGCGCTCCACTAGGGAGAATGTTGAAAAAATTAGGATCTTCTAGCACCTGGATTTCGTCAAAAAACTAACGATGTGTAATATGTATGTTTTCTCTACTATTTATAAAAATTAAACTATTACCTGTGCTATTACTCACCGCAGAAACATTTACAAACTCACAAAATAACCTGCCGTTCGGCTTTTTAGCCGTACAGCGTGAATAAATGAGTCAAGTTCGAGACTTATGTAGATGCATATATTTATTTAATTTATGAGAACTATTGTCGTACATAAATATATCTTAATGCCATTAATATAACAACATATACTTCATACTTCTTACAGACGCTAAAATCTACAGATGAAATTCGAACATGGCCGTCTATATGACACCTTCAAGGTAGTTTGAGCGAGATATTTCCCTAGTCATCATGGAGATCACATTCGAATTTATTTTTTTTAATTTCAGCGTCTGTAAGAAGTCTAAAGTAAATATTGTAACATTAATGGTGCAAAAAAATAGTCCTGCATTACCAAAATTCTCAGTAATTAAATATAAATATATATATGCACATTAATCTCTAACTTGGCTCATTTTTTCATGTCGTACCTACGGCTAAAAAGACTTCAAAATCAGCAGGTGTTTTTGTGATTCAGTATAATGCACTACGGTGAGTAATAGATTATTTTTTATAAATAGTTGAGAAAACATGAAAACTACACACCGTTAGTTTTTTGACGAAATGTAGGCGTTATAAATTCCTATTTTTTTAATATTCTCCCTCTGGAGCGCACAGCCGTAATCTGTCACACGTAAAACAGTGTGTATATATTCAGGCAAATTGCTCGAAAATTAGTTAGGTAAGGGGTTGATATTTTGATATCATTGGAAAGACGGGTGTATTTTTTTCTTTATAATTAGATAAAATTCATCAAATTCTAGGTGAAGTGATTTTTCGCTCAAACTATCTTAAAATGAGGTCAAATTCATAAAATTGTAGATGAAATGATTTGTATGACTCAAACCACCTATTAAGTTAATGCGACCGCGCATACGGGAGAAGACACCCGGGTCTGCACCACGCAAGGAAGGACGCAGGGGAGCGGTCCGCGAGACGCCGTCATGACGGACGCCGTGTGCATAATGTGAGGTGCGGTCGGTAGGGGAGGGGGCGGAAGAAGATGAGAAGGGGGGGAAGGAAGAGATGGGGGGGGGAAGAAGGTGGAGGAGCGATTGTTGAAATTGCTCTTCCGCTCTTCTCCCGATGGGGGAATATCTCCCCTTTCTTATCGGATCGTCCCTCCGGAAAATCACCCCCCCCCCCTCCACCCACTCCCTATTTGCGTGTAACTTCCCCTCACATCAATCGCCAATCTCGCGGTCGGAGAGAGAGGGGGGAAGGGGGGAAGGGGAGGCCATCTATTCCCACAGCACAGCCACCCCTACTTCCCCCCACTCATACCACACCATCGCAACCATTGATCGATCTCGGATCGGTCGAGTTTTTAATATTCGAGGAATGTTCCCCGGGCCGTAATAATGAAGAATGGGGAAGATGGCCACGGAATGTGCGGATGGTGGAGATCGGAATTGAGGGAAACGGCCCCAGTCATTCTGATCTGCTGACGTGACGCCTGGGGGGGAGGGGGGAGGGGAAGTGGGAGGGGGGTAAGTAAGGGAGAGAGTGATGGAAATTTGCGGGGGAGGGACTACCGGCGGCGTGGAAGGAAGTGCAGGGTTGGTATGCACGGGGAGTGGAAGGGTTGAAGACCGCCCCAAACAGGGGCGCAATGCACTCCCATCGTCTCCGCAAGACGAGCAGGAGCTTAGCGCGAAGGCGAGAACATCTATTGATGGACTCTGAAAACCCATTTTTCAAAATCGACCGTTTGTTCCTACAAATTGGGGTGGATTTTTTCAGAGTAAGTTAGGTATTTAAGCCCATTTTTTTGGATGGATATATTCAGATCTTCTATAACCTGATCCGCCTATTTCTCAATACCCTCTCCTATTTCAGCGCGACATATTTCCTGCCCCCCCCCTTCATCCCAGCAATAGATCCAGTTCCCTTTACTCCCATATCCCTAGCATAGTCCCCTCCATCACGGACTTCAAGCATCCCATCGTCCCTAATCACCTGCTCCAACATCACCTAATCTCCACACATCTTCTTCATTCTCCATTACACTCATTTCTCGTATGCCTACAATGGGCTCTCATTCCATTTCTTGAAAGTTTTTGCGCGATCAATTAATACGCTACGTATGACTAGGAGTGAAAAGGTCTTACTTTTATGGTTCTGAATTGAGAATTTTCAAGTTCCCTATTCCACGTACCACTTGCCTTATTGTAGAATAACTAGTACCTACGTGACAAAATAATTCTGAAGGCGTATACTATGAATCTTCTACTATTTGTAATCACCGATGAGTGTGTGTGTATTGTATATATATATATATTATGTGTGTCAGTAACTTTCACGCAAGAAACTCACTTGATGCTGGATCTTCATTTGACTGCAAACCTTTTTTTATTTGGAAAATTAAATTATAAATAGTGGTTTTATGTTATTGGGAAAAGTACCAATAGAAAGATAATAAAATAAATATTTTTATTCTTTCAATCGAATTTTGCATTCCGGTCGTAATTCCGAAATTTTTGCTAAAACGTAACGATTTTTTGCAATATTTTAGCGTTTTTGAGTCGTCGTCCGCATAACGAGCATATTCATAAGCAATTATTGAGCTCAAAGATAGGAAAGTAGAACAAATGCATGAGGAAATATATCGCTCGTCATCTCTTCTTCTTCCTGATTCTTTTTTCCTCTTCATTTTTTATGACTGGTGACCTAAACCTAACCCCTGCTACAAGTCCCTGTGGAGGCATTCAGGGTAGTATATATTGATGCACGAGACGTTAATGTCCCTCCTAGAGTATAGCCTCTGCTATATCATATCCTCCTCTGCATGTGGATGATGTTAGTATCGTATAGCAAGATCTCTCAAACTAAGGTTTCTCAATCAAGCTTGGTGAGTGATCTACGGGTAAATATCCCTCGATGTCCAACATTTCCTCATTTGACCAGGTATTCTGTTTTAACGATGAAAACTTAAACTCTCTGAGCTCCAACTGTCAACATTGTGGACCGCAGAATTTCCATCATTAAATAAATCTGCAGGAAGCGCATACAATGGGTGGTATCTATTACAATTTCATCGTCTTCAGCAGTCATCAATCAGAAGATTGGTTTGCTACAGCTCTCCACCCTTTCCAATTTTCTGCGCTTTATCCCTTCAATTAATTCATCATGATTGCAACATTATAATTTGATGAAGGAAAATTGATTGAGATTGCTATAATTTTAGGTGAAAAGTCGTGGGCGGAATAATTATTGCTACATGTGCCCTTGAACTAAAACTGATTGAAAATCACGGTACATACTAAATCGAATGATTAGCAAGACATCCGACAGATTTAATATTTGACATTGCTGCCCGTTGGTGGCGTTTTATTGCTATAACGTTGTCCAGTAGCAGGTTTCTCCGGGTTTCTGCCCTCTGTTTGGATTACGGAGAGTGCTTCTCCATGACTATGCTGGTTGTATGAAAGATGGATATTAAATTACAACGAGCATTAAATTCTTGCTATTAATATATCTACAACACATGATTAGGTTAATAATTATGTACCTACCGGAGTAAACAGACTGAGTAGGCTAGCAGCGAATGGTCGGTGGAAATATTTTATCGAAAGTTCCTCGTACTCAGTTTTTCGTTATTATGAACCCAGATATTAGCCTACGCTTGAAATTTTCCAGGAATTCTTTCGATAATGCATGACCAGAGGTCGTAGCGAGCAATGTATTATAGATTCCAGTGCAGTGACTAAGCACGCATATTAAATCAATACTTTAATATTAAAATTTCTAATACAAGGTTTGCCGAGATATTTGTGGATAAATATTCTCTTGGGAATTTATCGGAACTTTTAAATTCATGCTGGCAATGGAGGCGGATAATAATATTTTAGCTTATTTTAATGCCTTTCATGAGCTACAATGTTTCATTTCCCAGAAGTTCTTCCGTGTTATCAGCTTGTAAAATATTTTATTCGCACTGTTTCTTGCTCTTAAAAACTATTTTCAATCATTTCTACATCTATCGGCGAATGAACGTGAGGTGAATTGTTAAATTAATATCAAATTTGTTCAAAAGTAAATATAGTTATTCCATCAATCAGTAGTATGCTGGCAGTATCTGTTGCAATGTATGTCTGCAGTATCAGTTTTTTGCGGGTTATTATCTTCTTACGCTCAGTAACATTCGAATTTTGCCCCACTACAAACCTATGTCCTAAGTTACAAACTTGGTTAAAAGCCACCTTGGATTTTTTGCCGGCAACTGTAATCCTTGTAAAGAACCATGGAACATTATTTAAGCAATTGATAAGAGCATGCAGCATTAGGTAATATTCTCTCACCATGCCTTTCCAGGCAACCGTAGCAACTTAAAGCATTTTAACGAGTGATTTAATCAACTTTGATAAAAATACTTGAAAAACAGTTTATCGATGAAAATGTTTTCGCCCCTCATCCTTTTTATGACGAAATGCCAAATGGACATATTCGAAAAGTGGTTCATGAGATCTGAGAGGTAATATAATATTTGTAACAACATAGTTTTACTGGCGAATATTCTGACCTTTTATATTAAGTCCCAATCAACTAAATTGTATTTCTGCATACCTACTCCTCTCTGCTCACTCATCCCTAACGGTGTAATTACATTAAGCACCACTGGAGCATACACGCGCTGATTCCTAGCTTCAATGATCGCTTGCAATGGCATCGGTCCGAAAGCCGGTGGCTAATTCAATTTTCGGTACAACCCCAGTCGTCTCTGCCGATGTTCCCAGTTCGCTACGAATAATCTCTATCGTGAACAAATTAAAAAAAAACCTTAGGCTTGTAGTGGTTTGGCAATTCCCTCAAATGCAAAAACATTCGAATTTATTGCCGCCGATGGAATCAGAGTGGAATAATCGCCCTGGGGTTGGCAACACTGCTGTCTGCACGCTCTATCCCCACACCTGCGAGGATCCGCCGTGGATCCATCGACAAGGGACGAGCGGATCCTTTTCGGACGGATTAATATTTCGCCGGATGCCAATTTGAATCCCCTATCCGTCTCGGCTCTTGGAAACGGCGGGTGGGAGAGAGGAACCCGAAATTGATTGGAAGGATATTATTTCCGCCAGCGGGACTTCCAATGCCGCTGCCTCGCCGTGCATATAATGCGGATGAAGAAGGGGAGACTGGTTGGTGGTTGGGAGTATCGGCGGATTCTCACCGGGTCCACATCCAAAAGCGTCCAATTCCACGAAAAACGAGTCAGCTTAAATAATCGGCGAGGAGGAGCCCTAGATCCGGAAGGAATTATAAGCGGAAAAACAGCGACGATTTCAGGGTTTTTCATTCTCATTCCATCGATCTTGGGGAGTCATGTAATTAATCCACAGGAGCGCGGGATCACAATTCACCGATACAGCTCCATCTCCAACGAACGGCCGAATCCCTTTCTTCACGACGATCTAATTGGTTTGCATTAAGTAAACCTAGGCTGTGTTGGAATGCAGAAGGACGGAAGAGGTTGAAATCTGGAGGTGCTGCCCCATTTAGAAGAGGAGATAGAGATGGATTAGCCACAAGACACAACAAACTTGTAGGGAGCATGAAAGAGAGGAAAGTCCAGCGGTGGAGACCGGGGATTAAACACCAACGAGAAAAAAACTGGACCCGAAACAGATATTTAAGCAAAAGGATTTAGCCCGAGAATGAAGACTCCAACCGACTAATCTACATCTACAAAATACCCTGCAAGCCACCTCAGGGGTGTATGGCAGGGGGTGAGTATTCACCAATATGCATTACACTATACCCTAAAGTTAGTGAAACTACGATTAATTATGCATTAGCATAAGTCGCTAATGCATGTCACGAGGCGAAGCCCCACAAGCATGCACTACTACACTAGGTACAAATATTATCACAATGGAGAGGAACCATTAATATCTATGTATTTTAATTTCTTGTATGTAATTTAAACCACTCTTAGAATCGAATGGCTTATGATGATAAAACGCGTCGAAACTAGCACAATGGAAGAAGCTGAGAAAAATGACCATTCCACAATATAAGGAAGCCATAATTGTTATAAATCAACTTTCGTTTAATCATATATCAGGGTCATGGTTCCTTCTTTCGTGTTTCCTTTATCGCTATCCAAAGCGCAAACAGCTCTAGAATGGCGTTGCTCACAGTTGCTGCCCTAAGGACGCACTCCAGCAATTAAAACCAAAGGGATTAAAAGCACCCGACATAAATTAAAGAATGAGAAACACGTTTCTTTCTCTCTCGTGAGCGCAATTTTAAAATAAATATAACGCAACGGGGTAGGCGTTATGTAGAACCGTGATCGCTCCCCTGGCCTCTAGGTCGCTTTTGGCGCTATCGATTCTATATACTCTACAATAGCACGAGTCTAATATATGCCCTGCGTCGTACTGTGCCGAAACCTGGACATTAGGATGATGATTAGGATTACGGTGGTAGGAGGTTATTGGAGGAGAGTGACGTTTGGACCTGAAAAAGGATTGAGACAGTGGGATGAAAGGAAATAAAAACCACGAATATAGATCAAAACGAAGGAGGCAGCCTGGGATAAGGTAAGGAAGCCGCAGGTGGAAATTAGAACCAGACAAAGTAGGTAAATGAGGAAGGTTTTGAAGGGGAATGAGAAACTGAAGGTCACTGAGGAATAGGAAATGTTGAAACGGAGGAGGGAAGGGTTGTGGGGGGTAAAAAGTAATTTTTTTATGGCCATTGAAGCTATATTTTCATTTTAGGGCTTTTTTTTAAATTGTTAAGAGCGTTGCAGCTCAAACACAAACATTATTTTCCACGAACCTCCACTTTAGTCTTCCGATATTCGGTGTTTGAGTTTACGCGGGTAAACATCAGCAGCCGTATTATTTGATCACCAAATATTTTGCGCCTGTTTGTAGATTGATTTTAGGCTGATACCATAACGGAAAATGACAGCAGTTGAGGATATTTCCAGGCAAGACAAATATTTATTAAACGGGTGAAAACTTTTGAAAAAAGAGACAGTTGAACCTCGATCGTGTGTAGCTGCATGTAGTAATACATTGAAAATATTGCAAGACTCCTTTGCACTCTCCATTGATACATAAGTTTGATAATATGCGAATACAGTACTAAAGTGAACCAGGCTGATGGCCCTATAACATTCGTGATCTTATAACTTGGGCAAACGGAAATCTAGATGATGGAGTCGTCAAGTCGATTTTGACACCCGATGAATTTTAAGAGTATTTGTCAATTAAAAGTACTGAGGTCACCACATTAGTATTTTTATGTGAAATAACAATGCACGGAAAGGTATAAAAATGAAAGACAACAGGATTCTGAATGCAGTGATATACGGAGGGAAGATAAGTAAGCGCGGGAAAGAGAAAAATGGAATAGGCTCTAAAGCTGAGATGACGAGGAAGGACGTATGAAGAGGTAAGAATGCGAATATTCAAGTTCCTGCGGTCGAAAAAGAGTATTTGGGTGTAATTTTGTCTCCACCTGAACGTATCTTAAGGTGCTTCCACCGTAAAATGGCTTAAATATCATTTAATTCATATTCTGTCCACTTGCAGAAAAAGTTGTCCTTTATCTGATATGAACAACAAAATAAAACCTTTCCACGCTATTATATTCCATAATTGAACTTGAAATTACATATTATTCAATGGGGGAATGAGAGAAACACGGGGAAATATAGTATTTTTCCATAAAATATAAATGCCATATTCGTGGAAAACTATTTATAAGAAGGAAATAATCCAGAGAAATTGAATAAAAATGTAATATAGGCATCTTACCACCTTATTTTTCTAGTTATTGAAGAATTAATGCCGTAATTGAAGTCAAAAATGCGGTAATTCGTAGGAAATGGCGCTGCAGTCGGTTCCTATGGCTGGAATAAAGTGATCATATTTAAAATACATTCGTGGAATAATAATCTGCATATTTTGTACTTTACTTTTGGGTTTCTATATGTAACGCATTGCATCAGTGAAAGCAGGATTTTTTGGACAAAATATAAAAAATGTGGAATTTAGTATTTGTTTTGACTCACACAGTCGTGGCGGCGGAACCTCCTTAAGACCGATGGATTACCTCTTATAGTAGTGCAAAATGTATGATATAGTTATTGTAGCTATAGAATGTCTATGTATGAGTGAAAGTGCCAGTTTTTGAGTTGGTGAGAGCTGACCTGCGCTTTTCGTCTCCTCAAAATTTGCATCTTAAAATGAAAAGAGTAAATCAGTAACTTGCCTATCTTTTAAGTTTTCCTTCCACTTTGGGCTTTGAATGTTGGAGTGTTGGAGACTTCAGAAAAAAATACATTTTACTTACTTACTGTACATACTTTATAACTCCACGGCTCTTTGTTTGAGATGAATATGGTAAGAACATTTTCCCGAATGAAGGGAGAAATATACGTCTACATACTACCCTGCGAGATGCCACGTGGGCTTGTGGCAGGGGGTGTTAGGACACCAGCCGTGTACAGGTTTAAAAGAGAAGGTTATAGGGAGATGAAAAGGCGAATTGTATTTTGGGAGTGTTTTGACTGGACCTCAGTTTTTATTATGGCCACTTGTTGTGCGTGAATAGAACGAATGTTTGCACCTGTCAGTTCGTCAATGTATCTCTTTGATCTTATCGCTTCTGTCGGAACTAGAGGTGTACTGCGGCTTCAATATGATATCCTCCGTGCCACATTGAAACACACCAGTTCTGAATTCATCAAGCAATCTAAACCTAGCGAGTAGCCTCCGAGTCTCTATCGGCTCCTAACCCTATCCCTCTAAAAGCTGTGTAACAAGGAGAAACAATGTTAAGTATTTGATACTCTTATCAGTAGAAGAGCATGAAGAAAACAAAGGGAGTGTCAGGGTAATATTGGGAATAATATTTCAATACCGCACTATATCTGCAGAAAACTAGGTTGATACTCATGCGAGCAGATAAATAAAAACAAACTACTACAAAAACAGAATAAGGCACTGATCCGTCTTAGAACATCACTCTTTTCGTGTTTCTTCCGCTTCCGATTCATTTACCGCATTCTTTAACTTCATCATGGATGCGGTCCTAACACGCTCTGACGCAGATAATCTTAGGTTTCAGGCGTGATGGAGTGGAAACGGAACATAACTGCACTTGATGAAATTGAGCCTCTTCCACTGTGATAGCATTCATTGCACGACTGGTTTCGCTTTTTACAGCACCTTCAGGACTAACACAACACCTGAAGATGCTTCCACTGTGATGCTGCTGTTTTCCAAGAAACTTTCGTCGGCTCTCACCGTGGAAATTGCTCAATTTCATTAATTGCAGTCACGCTCTGACACATGCAACTTGCATTCGCTTCAGGACAGCATTTGGATGTAAATCATTTCCATCCCCACCCACCTTAATCCATAGACTTCCACAAATGCCAGTTGTAGTAGAGGTTATCTACCGTATCACCGGATAGGTTTAAATGGATGCACGATTTCATTCGCCAGCTCACCATACGTCCTTCCCCTATTCATTCCATCCATACGGGGTCGTGCATAAAGTACGTTACAGTTTTTGATAATTTTTTAACCCCCCCCCCCCCCATCCCACTTCGTTGACAACCGTAGTATTTTACCCAATTTCCCCCCCCCCCCCGACTTGTGACGTTGTCTCTCACAAATGAAACATTCAACTCAAAAATATTTTCTCAATTATTGAGTCAGTTTATTTTTAGCGTGAGGTTGAAATAAGACAAATAAAGTAGCCGAACTAGATATAATAGAACTATCTAATCTCAATTGGAACAAGTAATATTCATTTTCAAATACTAAAAATCAACCATGAATCACGGCGCAAGGTGCTCTACTCATCTACTTTGTTCTCTCCCCTCCCTACATTTCTGACTGCTGCCTTGAAAAGTGTTGTCACGAGGTGCTATTTAACCCGCGAGAAGGTTAAAATGTTAGCCATTTGATGGTATGTAGACTTGCAACATAGTAGAGGCTCAATTACATTGAGTTAAAGTAGAAGCTTGGGATGTTAGAAACACCCCGCGCGCCCTTCCTCATGTTAAACTCTCTGTGGTATTGTCGACACGATGTTGACGAGTTAGAAACGTAAAAACAAGCGCATTCTAACAGCTACGTTACTTCGAGTGAACCCCCCACCCCTAAGTTGGTGACGTAGTTCATGCACGACCCCTTATTTCCTATTCCCTTCCTTCACCGCTAGCTCCACATCCATTCATTCCATCACACCTCCCCTTCGCCCCTCACTATTCACCTGTTCTAAACACCTACTCTCCCTCCTAATCTACTCCGTCACTCGCACTTTCTCCATTCTCTTACAAACCCGCTTCTCAAACGCCTCAAAGCCTCTTCTCATCCTCTTTCGTCTAAATCCAAGTCTCCGCACCACACAATGGTACACTATACATTAGGCTCATCGCCAGTATTTTATTTACAAATGCAACTAAGGGCCCATAATTTATTTTGGCAACGAATCCTTATATTCGTCCATATTTACGTCGACACGTAGTTACGCTAATTTGTGTGCCGGGGAAGGAAGTCACCCCCTGGGGCTGCGATCGGCACCATATTTTGTCGAAGGGGATTCGCGCGTCGGAACGTATCAATACGTCGGAACGTATCAATACGTCGGCGCATTGAGCCTCTTAAGTGACTGACCAGACGAGTGCTTTGACCTCCGCCTAGTTATGATTCTTACTCACTTCCATGACAATCGACCAAAAAATATGAAGGAAAAGAAATAACCACTCCCCATGAAGGGAGTTCAAGACGTCCACTCTGATTAATACGGTGAATGAATACGGACTCAGAAGAGCAATCACATTCAATACGCTTTCTTAGACAAAACAAGCGATAGGAATCTGAAAGGATGAGTGACCAAATCCTCGGAAAAAAGAGTGTTGAAATAAAGCCTATATTAAAAGAAGAACGTTTTTGCTGATCTCGAGAGTGTCCAAATGGAAATCGTCGATTGCAATCGCAAGAGTAATAATTGCATTCCATTTCTCAGAAAATCCCTAATAGAATATTTTCATCGATTTTTGAGTGCAGAAATAATTATGAGAACGCAGGTGGAAATTGGAATGAGATAAGGACGTAATCATTCAGCCACTCTTTAGTTTCCTTAATGAAATACCTCTTTCACTGCTGAAACTCCAGCTCTTGCAAATGGTCCTCAAAACAATAAACAATTCCTGCTTTAGTGTTAAAATAACGTCGGGCGTTAATTTGCGGCGGTAGTGCGCAGTCAGTAAGTTGGATGCTTCCCGATCAAATTTAACCGTCAGCACGGTATGTACATGAGTTATAATCCAGCGGAAGAGTACATTGACTTTCGAGAAAACCTATTCTTCTGTAAAATCAGGAGAGCATGTTTCAGTTTGATAAAAAGATATGATATGCACGAATCATTAATGAAATTACGAAATTAAAAGTACGAATCTGATTTCTGATCAATATATTGTCTTGCCATAGCGACAGATGAGACGCGAGAATTAATCCGAAGGGTAGTAAGAATTATTCCAAAATATGCATTAATTCAACTTACGCATATGCTTTTCTGCTTGCAAATTCTTCCCCAAACTGCGTAGTTGTACTGCAGAAGTTCACAGTTCTCCCAACACTGCAATAAAGTAAAATCACCATCAATTGATGAGTTGGTCAGGTACATGGGAACATAAGAAAAGGTGTCGTTGAAATTAAACGAATGACTCAAAATACAGAAAAATGTCATACAGCATTAAATTAATTTGTACCGTGCGTTTCTGTGACAATGAATTCCGTCTTCAATTTCCACAAAGTATCACTACAATCGATATTAATTTGAGTCATACAGCAGGTATGCGTCTTCAAGGAAGTACCGCCTCAGATTGATGAACTATGGGATAGATAAAAAATCACCTTCCTCAATTCCTATTTCTCCATTTAATTTTGCGCAATACGGTCAACTATTCATTGAACAAAACATTAAGCTTCTTCCAAGTCAATTGCAAGCACTCAATAGCTGCTGAAATGGTGCGCCTTTTGTGCAATGCGGGCCACCGTTGAAAAGGATTTTTTGCCAAAACAAAAAAGCATTAAAATAAATTAAAAATAACGATATATTAAGTACCCAGGCCCTTTTTTATATTTTTAACTCAACTTTATCATTCCTTTGGGATATCCTGTCGGTAAACGCATTGAAAAACAAGATAATCTGAAAGCTTGAGAAGTTTTCGTCTGATAGAGTATAATAAACCATTCCAATCATTTAAATCAAGGTAAAGAATATTTTTCCATTCCTTTGTTTATTCACTAAATGTGTACGATAACATCTGACCTCATCTTGACCTATTATTAAGCGAGTTACCATAAACTTTAATGTATATATAATTAACGACAGTGAATCAGTTCCATGATAATCTGACAGACAATGACATTTCTAATTTTAGTCCCAAAATTTCCTTCACTTCGAGTTTCTGAGGCATGGGTAGAGCCTGTTGAGGAGAGGATGTAGTAATACCGTATGTATAAAATAACCTGCCAGTTTATCCATTTTCCATGGAAATTTAGGTGAAAATATCAATCCTTAATTCAGTTATAATGCCGAGGGAACAAATGATATCACACTGTTAAATAAACAATGGTATCCCATCCAGTGGGTTGCTATTGCATGTAATTCAAAGACTCGACAAAATATTTCCCCAAATCTTCCGAGTGAATTTGTGAACCAAAAGTTTCTGAATCGGACGAGGCAAAGCTTTCGTAATAATGTCGTTGTCTTTGAGGATGACATTCCGGCATTCAAGTGACCGAGATAGAAATTTGAACTGGGACATTGCAGATAAAAGTCGAAATGCGATGGTATATATCGTGACGTGATTTTTAAGGAAAATTGGGAGATAGTAGCTTGTGCTGTGAGCTTTTGAGATTTTTTTAATAGGTGGCATAATTAGCCACCAGAAAACTCAGACCTCCAAAGTTGACAAGCGAACAGCCTCGCAAATACTTCGGCGTTCGTGATTTTCAATTTAGGGTTGAGGGTGAAGTTAAGCGAGGCAGATTTTCCGGTTTTCTTTCCTCCTATTTTTAACCAAGCAGGCAGGGCAACTAATGAAAAACTAAAGCATTTGTGATTCATCTTCCCTTGGATTTATATTGCCCGTGAAACATCACGGAATTTGAGAATTAAATCCTTAGTAAATTTTTCAACTCTTTTGCTCCAAATTTTCCATTTTTCAAATGACAAAACGTTTAGAGGAATAGTTTTATAATTTAATATTCCTAAAAGTATGAAAGTGCATGAATTTTAGAAATGTTTTCGTTTTTCTACCTGCGACGAATTTGAATAAAACTTATCTATATATATTATTTTGTAGCGCGACAGTCATTAGTCATGGTAGTCAGTCATTCTGTACCCATTATGTTTATTTCTCTCTCAAGTTTTGAGCTAGAGAAATGAGGTTTGGTGTGTGATTCTCTGTCTGTGTGATTTGGTAGTAGTTTTGGATTTTTAGCAGTTAGTTGTGCAAAGAAAAATGCATAAACCGTGGTTTTTAAGAGTTTAAATTTAGTTAGATTCCGGGGACATAAGTAATTCGGGACTCCCGGGTTCACTTAAATAGGTCCGGGCCCTCTGTGTGGTAGAAGGCGGAATGTTTGCCCTCGTCATTTTAGCTATGAATAACCAATCGCCGGAGGACTGTATCTCAAAATTGTACTCTCCTCAGTCAACTACAGTGTGCATTGCACAGATAAATGAATATTATGACTTTTTAAACTCCAAAATGTTACTAATGTTTCAAATCTATTCTCAATGCTTTTTCATTTTTGGGAAACATTAACACTCATTTCGCCACATTTCCCACTGCTTCTACTTGAGTAGTGCAAAAAAAAGGGAAAAACACCAAGTTCACCTCAAGAACACACCAGACAGAGACTGCCTGCAGCAGGTCTGCTAGTAAACAAATAAACTGCGTTACTATACAGTAGCGAGTACAATTACTGTTCCAATATTTACAATTTTATTGGAATCTTACGGATTTCGTACAGCAAATTTTACGAGTATTTTTTTTTCAATTAGGTACTGCTGTTCTGACAATCCTGCATTCCGAACGGCATTATTGAAGAGATATTGTCGATTCCTCGTTAAAATTGTTATTTCCAAGGTGACGTCACCTCCATCGCCGTGCAGAATACTATGAATGCTTAGTTATTTTACCAAAACTAGGCTTACGGACGATGCTTTTATAATACTATTCACGGAATTCGACTTTTGACGACTAATGGGTACAATCGTCCTGAGTCTGCATCGTTAGCTACGAATGGGATATTTGAATCAGCTCATGTGGCTAAGGATAGCATCCAAATATTTAACTCCATCAGACAATGCTTCAGTCAGATTGTTAATGGGAAACAAAGTTTCAAAATATGTTATGAACGACATTAATCCTTCTTAGCGATTA